>CM062288.1:277904589-279172368 GCA_031216915.1 Pictodentalium vernedei
GCATCGTTCGAATCTTTATCCCAGGTGGATATGCATTTTCTCACATATAAGACAGCTTTTCTGATGGCATTTGCTTCGGCCAGACAGGTTAGTGAGCTTCACGCCCTCTCGGTTGACCCGGCCTTTTTTAGGAGCTCTCCCAAATGTGTTACTCTTACCACTGATTGCTCTTTTTTGGACAAGAATCAGTTACCAGATACTACTCCTCCTCCTATCTGTATCCGGGCTCTTCCTTCTGTTGAGGGTAATTGCCCATTTGCTCTGTCCTGTCTGTGCTATTCGCATTTATCTCGATCGCACACGGTTCATTCGGAAAGGCAGGAGACGTTTTTTTCTGTCTCTTATTCCGGGTCGACAGAAGATCTCTCCTCAATCCATTTCTCGATGGATTTGTCTTGCTATTCGTAGGCTTAAGGTCGTTTAGCAGCTGGCGATTGTATTACCAATCGTATTTCTGCCCACGAGGTGTGGGCACTATCCACCTCTTGGGCTTATTCTAACTCCGTCAAGTTGTCGGATGTTATGCAGGCAGCCTACTGGAGAAATGCCTCTACTTTCTCCACCTTTTATCTGCGCCAGTTGCAGGAGCAGTCGGAGGACCTTTTTGCCCTGGGTCCTCTTTCTTCTGCTCAGGCTGTTGTCTGCCACAGCCATTAGGCTTCTTGAAGGTCAGTTTCAGCCTTGTGCTGTTACTGCCCTTTTTCTGTCTGTGTGTCACACAGGTCCATAAGTCTTCTTTCATTGTCCTTTACCAATGATTGCGACGTTATGGTTGATAAGCCTCGGGACCTCTTCCTTCTGCTTCACTGTTCCAGTGCACTGGGGTTATGTGTGGGTTGGTTATGCGATTCCCTCCAGCCTATTGTCTATTCAGCCTGTAGTAAACAATTGTGAGTAGGTTGATAAGAAATCTAAATTTTATAGTAAATTTCCTTTCTTATTATACCTACCATAATTGTTTACATGGAGGCCCTCCCGTCATCTTTACGGGTAAAGAATCTTTCCTCCCCGCTGATCACATAACTCTAACGTTGATGGATTCAAAAAGAATGAGTCTTTAGAGATGGTATATACGCACTGGCAACGGAAGTTGTGGAGTTGTACTTGGGAGAGAGCGTCCCGTACTGGGTCTGTGCCCGTTGCACTCGACCCAGTTTGGGCTTATTTTTTCTTGGTGCTTTTGCACCACTTTTCTTTCCCAGATTGCTTGGGAAAGACAAAAATAGAGAGTATTTTATCCGAGTTTGGGACTTCCACTGTAGTGCAAGCCTGTAGTAAACAATTGTGGTAGGTATAATAAGAAAGGAAATTTACTATAAAATTTAGATTTCCTTGAACTTGTTCCAGTGATTCAAAATGCTGCGGGCAATTATGAGAAACCGCTAACGTAGTTGGACTCTGACTTCATCCAGGTAAAGAGCAGGGTACTAAGATCTCTTTCCGGTTAAGTCTACACGGGTGTCACAGGTCTTCGATTGTGTAGACGACACCATATTTAACTTCCTGCGGGAAAAAGTAATTCGGTTTCTTATCTTCTTCCTTTGCATTTTTAATCATTTGTGATTGTTCACATACTTTTAAAAACAACAGGGGAAGATGTGGAGAGACCCTCTGCGTTGATTCTGCAGGCTAAGATCCTAGTTTTAGCCTAACCTTCATCATTTAGCTGTTTGCTCGGATGCAATTGAGAAGATAATTTCTTAGAACGAATTTAGTCTCATGGTCTTATGTACTTTAATTTTTAGTACTGTGACGCATTGTCTATATGGAAAGGAATTTTGTGGTCATTTGTACCTTTCTTTCCAGATCTAGTATTTATATCTCGGTCTTAACTAATGTTAAGTGGGAGTTATTCTGATGCAACGAAGCCTTGTGTCTTCATCTTTGCATTAGACTAGGTGGAAAACTTGCCATAGGTCGCTGTAGTCTTCCAACTCTAGTTTTTTTTATAAGAATCAATTCTTGACTCTTTAAGTTGGGGTCTAATGTACCATCACCAGCAGAAAGAGTATGAGAGGTTGTCCTAGACTCTGATCGTCTATAAGGACTCATAGCAAAGGTATAGGTATACCTAAGTCTTTGATGGTAAGCTTTCATTCATTATTGTAGGATTAAACTACAAGAAAGCATCTATTCTTGACTCTTTAAGTTGGGGTCTAATCGACCCCAGCCAACAGAAAAGTAGGAGAGTTTTCCTAGACTCAATTCGCTTATAAGGGCTCATAGCGAAGGTATAGGTATCTCCTATATATTTTTCTTTAAGATTGTCTATACAGCCACTTGGATAGGGGTTTCTCGTCAGACTGAGTTACTGATCAGACTCCCCTGAGCCGGTGGTTCGAGGCTCTATAGAACTCGGTCCGGCCGGTTTTGACTGGAAGTGGATAATTAGGTTATTTATGATTATCTTTCAGTCAAAAAGCGAACGTTCGGCAATTGTAGCGAGTATAGTTCTTTACATCACTTGTTTTGTGAACTAGATAATGTCTCGTGGGATTTATGATAGGATACATGTATCCCACTATTCATTTGGCTGATTCATCTGTTGTTTCACAGAGTGAATTAACCAGCTGTTTGGCTCGCTTTTTTCTGTTGTCTGATGCATTAACAGCGATAGTTTTATGCGCTGGATGGAGTTGTGTGGAGCGGCTTGGAATGTTATTTCGATGGGTCGCTTACACACATGTCTACTCCAGTTATTACTGGAGTGGTAGACGTTTTTCCCTCTTGACCTGTTTTGTTTTAGAGAATCTTTTAACATAAGGTCAAGTTTGGGCATATATTATGGTTTTCTCTATTATTTCGGACGTGAGTTCATGTATTGCGTTACATTCTGAGTCCGAGGGTCTCTCTATGTAGGGATCTTGGGACCCTCGGTTATTGGAAATCACATATTCAATGATGTCTCATTATTTACGATTACATCATCGAATTTTTTTCCATTCATGTATTTATAAACGTACATCAGAGTTAATCAGAAGAGAAGTAATGCTTCTTTTTTCGTTATTTTTCAATAGAAGGGATCTTTTATGTTCATTCTATTGTTAAATAAGTCAGTTAGCTATTCGTACTGCTTGGGTTATTTATCTTCCAATTAGCAGTCAATGCTTAAGATTTCAGCGCATAAGTAAGCGCTGGCTATATCTTGCGCTTATTCTAACTGTTTGGCTATTACATGATCTTATGTGGGATCTCTTCAGGATATTTAAGTTTTCGGCGCATGGGAATAATAGTTTCCATTATTTGTGTCGCTAGTATAAGGTTTTTGAGCGCATACATTGACGCTCAGCCATTTTCATGGGAATGAATGATAGGATATGTGTATCCTTCTATTCATTTGTTTCTATTGATTTCATTGAGGTTATGGGGTCTGCTATTGAGCATTCGCCAGAAGCTTCCCCATTAGAGGGTTTTCTTCTTTAAAGGAAGTTTTATTCTTCATGTCATTCTCCGCTCTCAGTGGCATTACGGAGTATTTCAGATGTGAAAGAGCTTATGGTCACTATATTATTGCTGTCTGCGGCAGCAATGATTAAGTAATGTGGGTGAGGAGGTTTCGACATGCATTTGAATTCTCCCCCCCCCCCCCCCCCCCCCACACACACACATTCACGCTCTCGCGTATATATTTTTTAATACATCCATACTTTGCGTCTGGGTCGTGTTAGATGGCGCCATCATAGGCATATATACAGTTCTGTTGCATTTGTTTCCGGTATTTATTTTCTGATTTTGGAGCTGGTTTATCATACCTACCTCCATTTCTAGATCCTGGTCTCTATTTTGTCGGTTCTCAAATCGCATATTCTCACATGTTTATAGTTGTAGATTCCAAATAGTACACGCTGGAGAGTGTTTTTTTTACCGGATTTAATCCTGTGAATGATCTTGAAGCGTGTTTTCTCTGCAGAGACTGTTCATCTTATCCCGCTGTTGTACAGCACACGCCAAGTGTATCCTATCTCAAACACCCGACACGGCAGACGATTTTCTGAAAATCAACGGCCAACACCGTGTCACACGGTGTAATTTGACCAAATTAATCGCCGTGTGCAACGGTGTTTAGGTGTGGAAAAGATTATCTCCTTCTTGGTAAATCACTGTGTGCAATGGTGATTCAGTGTGAAAAGGATTATTTCCTTCTTGGTAATATAATTAACTGGTTACCAATTGCGCTACTGCGAAAATGGGTGTTGAAATGGGGTTTGGCGAACAGGCTAAGCCTATTTAAACGTGTGTTGATTCAAACTGGTGATGTCATATTTTGATGAAGAGGTGTGCATTCAATTTTAGAAAAAATAAAAATTACCGCACGCGTCATCTGCATGAAAACGATCGTACTAACAAGTCCATTTCATTTTCATTCAATACACTGGCCATAAAGGGAAAATGGTTTCAAAACGCAACTGAATTCTGACATCAGAGGTTTTCAGGAAATCTGCCAATGTCATGGCCGATTTCGATCATGCAGTAATTCACTGATTTTTCCATTACAACCTGCGGCTGCAGCGCGATGAGTAAAAATTCCATCTTAAAATCTGTTCGACTTTCACACACACAAGTCTACAAAGAATATTTGGCAATAATAATAATAATATATATGGCAAAATCCACTTTTCAATCGGATGTCTACTTAAACAAAAAATTCTTCATTCTCTTTAAATGTGCAGATTGAAAACAATATAACGTTGTGTTAACAAAGACCTCATCCCATTGCACGCCACGTCAGAAATTTGTTCCTTGGAGAACTCGGACCAGTCGAACCCCACCCACCCCCAATCTCCCCCAATCTCCTACAAAGAACTTGGCTTGTGTTGAAGAAATTTGAAGCAGGTTGGTCTTATGAAAGGAATAGATGGATGGGGGGTGGGGGGGGGGGGGGGGGCATTTTCGGCCCACTGGTAGACCGAGACGTTTCAATTTGCCCTGGGACATTGTGTCCACCTTTATTTTTGAAAACTCAAAACGAAAACGTGCCGGGTAAAACACCGAGGTCGAAACGACCACTGGTAGCCATTTCGGCCACTGATCATATTCTGAGAAACTAAAACTAAAGGCATTACAAGCTCCTAACATGCTGCCAATTGACACCGTGCTTGAAATTTAATTCCCTCTTTTAAAATGGCGAAAATTAATTAGACTATTGGGCACATATATACACTACAAGTCGGAAGTAGTTGTAGTAACAACCGTGGTCTAATCAGGAATAGAAACGCGGTTGTAAACGTTCAAAAAACTCATTTATCGTTTTTTGGGAAAATCGTGTATCCTTTCATTTCTAGTCCTGTTTATAAATGATGATAATTGTTTGGTGGCTCACTCGCTTGACCTGTAAATTCGGCAAATACAACTAAGATTACATCCGTCGCGCAACGCCATACTGCTAAAATTAAATAAACAAGCCTGAAAAACAAGATATTGGTACATGACAAGTAATGTTTTTTACTTCTCAGCCGTTATTTCCTACCACACCGCCCCCCCTGCCCCCTCCGAAAATGCTGGCATAGAAGTTATGAACAGAAAAAACGACATGAACATAGTTATGCATCAGTTGTCCCTCCCACCAACTCCCAATACCCCTTTTCACTTCTCTGCCCTCTATTGCACCATTCACCAAAGCTCTGGTGATTGAATGTCCTGAAGTTTCCGATTTGATAGAAAAAATACTTTCTATTTCATCGCCTCTGTGTTGTCTTGAATGACTTGATGCCATAATACGTTAGCTAGTCAGATGTCATTTACCACTTCATAAAGGCTTCGGTGCCCCGGTGTATTGTACATTACAAAATGTTTCAATGTCTGTGGGTGCATTTAGATTTTAACGCCAACATTTTAAAAAATGTCAATCATTTAAATGCAGCAAATCAACTTTTGCCTTTCAAATAGTGGGTAGTTCAGATAAAAAGAAAAAAAAACAATGGAAAAGGCACTCTTAGATTAGCAGTAACCGTCCCCCTTTCCTGTTTTCACAGGTGGTTAATTACAGTAATTTGTTTTGTAATTAAACTGGTGGCAATAAGACACTCACCGAAATTGGATTAAGTGCCGAGCATACAAATTAATCAGCTTCCTTTTATTGTGCAGGCCTTCTGAAGTTATTGTTTACAAAAAACAATGCTCTCGATCTCACACTGCACCCCAAAAAGTAATTAAGTATTCATGCAATTGAATTAAATATTTTGAGAATGGCGTTAATTAATCCATTCCCGACTTGTGTATTGTTTCCCAACGCTCTGCATTCCTTAAGTTCATTGTACTCACAGTGACATTTTATTCTCGTCACATTCAATGGCAGCCTTATCTTTTTCTGAATTCATGCTGCATTTGAATATTGAAATTCCATTGCATCTTAATACGAACGCTTATCTTTTCGAGTCTAAGGATTTTGCGAGAGCGTGGTGAGAGAAGAGGAGCCCATCGGGAAGAATAACACGTTTGAGCCTTTTACCCGATGGGGGCGAGCACAAGAGGAAGCACCCCTCACTGGATGTGGGGGTGTGCCCTTGAAACAAATGTGAAATTCGAGACAAAAAAAACTCAGTTTCCTTGACTGAATCTGCTTGTGTCCAAAATTTGTAAGTTGTGGAAGGCATCACTAAATTAGGCCACATCACCGGGGTGGGGACACGACTGAAATGCCCTCACTAAATATTTTTGTAAATTATTTCAAAAAATAATATTGCAGCCCTCCCAACAATGAGCCTGTGTACTAAGTTTCAGTATGCCCATCCTCACTCCGCAATCTCTTTGGTGCAGTTGATAAATGTCTGCATCTGTAGATCAGCACTCTTTGCTTCCAAGCTTTCCCGACAAGGATGTGAATTTATTAAAATCACGGTGTGCGTGTACTCCTCTAAGGTTTCTCTTGGAATGGTGTATTTTAAATGGAACTTGGTTTCAACTAACTACATGCAGGTCCGAACTTTGGTGTGCCGAAGGTGCCTTTGTGTTTTGTATGGAGCACGTGTTCAGACTAGAATTAACATTTTCGTGTCTAGCATACAAATAAACAAATTAAGGCTAGAACCATTCTTCATTGTTTTTTGTTCGATGAACATTTTATTTTTGACGTGCTTTTTCCCAACAAAACCCAATGCGTGAGAAGTCAATTTTGTCACCTATTTTCACGGTATTCTGGTAAATGCAATGCTAGAATGCAATACCAATTAGTGTAGCTGTTCTGAGAAAGGGGTATCGCAACTCTCAAGTTTCAAAATAAAGGTCACTTCATGTTGTTTCTCTCATTATTCATTAAGTGAAGACCTAATTAGAGATTTTCAACATTGAAAAACCAAAACCCCACCAAATTTTCAGTTAACCGCAGAGCTCTAGCCCTAGGTTAAAAACATGTTTCTATTGACTCGTGAAGAAGAGGTTGTCTAATTCAGAAAGGGTTGTGCAAAATTATTTTGCATAACCATTCAGGGGTTATGCAAAATTTCCAATTTGCTCACCTCTGATCATGTGACCCCACCCCTCCACTCACCTCAAAATTGAAAGACTGGATTTCGTAATACTTCATGTACATGTACCAGCTCATAGACTTGCTAGTAGGCTTTCTTCTTATATAACAAGTAAATGTTCTATTTAAGAATTGAATGCGATTTTTATAATCTTTATTGGAGTATAAATGTGTGGGAATGGGTACAAATTATGTATGAATCCCTTCGGGATTCATACATAATTTGTACCCTTTCCCGAACGGGTTTCATACATAATTTGTACCCATTCCCACACATTCATACTCCAATAAAGATTATAAAAATTGCATTCAATTCTTATAATTACATTCCGTAACTGTTTAAACTACTTTGTACCAAACAACAAAGCAGAAAGACGAAATAAAACATGTACGAACAAATGAGGCGAAAAACCACCCTCACACAAAAGACAAAGCGCACAACATTGATTTTTTAATTTTCACGACTTTTTGAAATGGAAACAAGTATTTTAGTAACGGGCTTTATGCCACAGTTGGGAAATGTTACCAAAGAAACAGCAGTGGAGTTGATCACTGCGAGAGGCGCTAAAAGTTAAAAACCCGCCCAAACACCACCTGAATTTCATTCTGTCAACTGCGCTCTACCATAAATGGTCAAAGTTCGGCCAAATGTATTCATTGGAAAATGAATTACATTTGGTCATGACGTTTTCGTCCAACTGACCAATGGAAATTGAGTATTTGGACCCAAAATGTCTAACTACATTAACAATGTAATTATTACTGAATGAATTCATATTTTAATCTTTTGTAGTGCATTTATCATGTTTTTACTCATCTTTTGCAGAACAGGATCTTCATGATTCTACTCCATGTATTAGGTCCATACTTTTTACAAAAATCTCTTGATTTGTTGGAGAAGGATTTACGCACTACAAGCATTCATCATACAACATCCGATATGGAAACAAGACAGAAAATATTAAATGCCATTCCAATACTGCGATATTGTGTTACATACCTTCATAGATGTCATCTTGCCGTTTTCTATGTGCAGGGGATTTTTTATCATCTATCGAAGCGTATAAGTGGTGTACAGTATGTAAGTATAATTAATGTATACAAAGAAATCATTATACGAACAAAGTTCAGGGGTATATAACAATCACTCTGTCTGTGTGTCTCTCCATCTGTCTGTCCGTCTGGCTGTGCAAGTCGTGTCTGGCTCTGAACTTTTGATGACCTCGAAGAATATTAATGATACTTGGTATTAATGTTGCCCACCACCAGATGGTGTGTCACATATAAGGTTGGAATGCCTGTCTGGAAGGTCAAGGTCACAGACTTGGTTCAAGTTCACATACCCCTACATCCAAATCCAACTATACCAAGTCATGTCCGGCTCCGAACTTTTGATAGCCTTGAAGGATATTAATGATACATGGTATTAATGTTGCCCACCACTAGAGGGTGTGTTTCAAATAAGGTTGGTTGGAATGTCTGTCTACAAGATCAAGGTAACAGACTTAGTTCAACATTACATACCCATATGCACAGTTGTATCTGCCTCAGAACTTTTGATAGCCTTGAAGGATATTAGTGATACTATTATTATTAATAATGATATTATTGTTGCCAACCATCAGAGAGTGTGCTTGTGAGGGTATTCTTGGTCCTAAGTTGTGACCGGCCACATCTAGTTTTTTTTGGAGCTGTGTGAAGCTGTGAAATTTGATTCCATTGGAAATCATCTTGATAATTAGATTTGATTTAAGTTGCACTGATTCCGAAATTTCTGAATAATTAACCTTTTACCCAACGGAATGGCCAAAACCAGCCAGCGCTATTCTCAAAAATTGCCAATTAATTTTCATTATTGTTTTCATTTTTTGTCTCAAATACATAGGTTATGTCCACTCATTGGAACGAAGGGTCATCACCTATGTTATTTAGACAAAAAAATGAAAAAAATTAGTTATTCAAGATTTTTTTTTTGCAAGTGTTGACTGCTTTTTAAGGGTTAAGATTCCAGCCAGATATCTCTTCTTTGAATTCCTCTATCATCAGGACTCCTTTCCAGGTAATCTGATGATAAAAGAGTTCAAGGATGTACCACTTCTGACACTACTTCAGTTCCATTCTGAAATATTCTGCTTTTTGATTGACTTCCTCAAAGGAGATGATTCACCATTGAATACAGTACTTGAGTAGAGACTGACGGTTTCAGAAAAATCTCAGTTTTGGTTCAGTTTTTCTGTGTGTTAAGAACATATAGTAAACAACACTAATTTACTAAGAGCTGTCTGTTGTGTTCAATTAATAAAGTTACAAAAACAAATCTGGATTATTATGGCAAGCCAACTAGAAGTAACTCGTTCACAGAGATAATCCACAATTAAGAATATTTATCAGTAACACGCCAACACTAAGTGTCAGCTTTGTTTAGCGAATAGGATTTAAATCTAATTAAAAATGATTTCCAAGCTTTTATTCTTCCCGGGAAAAATGAGCAAATTTCACCTCCTGGACTTTCATATTTATAAAAACTACGGTGTCTATATTATATATTACCATGCGCACACTGTTGATAAAATGAAAAGAAAGAGGGTTACAGAACATCAAGAGAGGGCGGAAAACCATTTTCTTATTTTTAAATGGGGTTTTACAGTAAATAATTGTCAAACTTCAGACTGGGAAAAAGCCTGTGCAGTTTATACAACACCAGTCACTACAAAATTCCTGTCTGTAAGTATTTCCATTGGGCTCAGCCTGACTTCCCTTTGATCATTCTTAGAGGTTCTAGGGGACCAGTTGCTGCGCCTATTGAGTCAGAAAAAAACATAAATTAAGGTAACAGATGAATAAAGTTCATCTATTCAAATGTTGTGTTCTTGGCATCACATTTTTGGTGAACGAGTCAATAAGGGAGAAAATGTGACAATGAGAACATGACGTATTCACCCCTCTGTCTGACAGGCTATGTAACAGGAGTCCATATTGGCCACTAGCAAGCCTGAAAATAAGCAGACTGTCATCTGAAAAATGAGGTCCCCAGAGGGTGAATTTAGTGATGCTACCCTGCACAGCAGGGTAGCATCACTAAATTTACCCTTTATGAACCTCAATCTGAATCAGGGTCTCAAAACTAAGCAGAAAGAGGTATCCAGAGGATAAATTGGCCTACTGTATGGGATAGCATCATCAAATTAACCCTCTGGGGACCTCATTCTACAAAGGTCAGACTGCTTATTTTCAGGCGTGGCCACTAGTCAAGTTTTCTCTCAGTAAGATAGTTTAATCACTTCAAACACAGTAAAACCATTTGGTCATTTTGTGCTGGGTCTTGCAGTTCACTTTACCATTTACGCATTCACAGGAACTGTACCAGAAAACCCCAAACCCTCCCAGCTCTAGCAACTTCTTATCAACCTATCTTATTATTGTTTACAACAGGCTTGCATTACAGTGGAAGTCCCTAACTCGGAGGTGTACTCTCTATTTTGATCTTTCCCAAGCGATTTGGGAAAGAAAGTGGTTCAAAAGCACCAAGAAAAAAAGAAGCCAAAACTGGGTCGAGTGCTACTGGCGCACACCCAGTAGGGGATGCTCTTCTCCTAGAACAGACCCACAGCTTCCAGTGCACAGACGTGTAACCAATGACTCATTCTTTTTCGTTCTGCCATCTTAGGAAGATGTGCTTTCCTTTTCTCTGATAAAAAGTGATAATTCAACTCATTGACACCATGTCTTGTGACTAGAATTTTGGATCTGCTGATCTTATATTAACAGAGCTGTGTTTTTTGTTCTTATATTAACAGGGCTGTGTTTTTAGCTTACCTGACTGAAAGTGAGGGTGAGCTATTCTGATCACTTTTTGTCCGTCGTCTGCCATCTGTCGTCCGTCGTACGTCATGGAGGTGGTGTTTGGGTCATTTTCTCCCAAGCCACTGGCTGCAATTCAATGAAAATTCACATGAGTAGCGGTTATATAGGGGCATTTGGGTTTTTCTTCAAATTGGGTTTCTGCTCATATTGTGGAGGGGGGGTGGAGCCAAAATGCACAAAATTTTAAAAAATCTTTTCATGAACCAGCCATAGCAGAAACTTGATAGTTGGTATGCAGCTTCCATTTGAGGTGTAGACTCCAGCTTGTTCAAGAGAAGTTTGACGGGCAATATTTGCCTTTGTTCTGAGAGGGGCAAGAATTTTTGCCCCGCTCAGAATTTCTATTTTATGAACCGAGAGGCCAATTTGAACCAAATTTAATATGAGGTATTATTGGGTTATAAGCACTTGATTTATGTCAAACAATTTTTTCCTGCAGCCCCGTGGGAATGTCAAGAGCCAAAAATAGAAAAAAACGAAAACGGCCATATCTCCAAAACTGCATGACACTGAGAATTTATATTTGGTGTGAGTCTTCCTTGGGTTCAACAGAAAGGAATGGTAAAAAAAAATTGCCATTGGTTTTGTCATAAGGTACTTCGGGACTTTTGAAAAAATGTTGAGTCAGCATTTTTTAACACTGTGGGCAATGGGAAAAAATTCAAGAATCGTTTGCTTCCAAACTACTGCTCCAAAAGCTTTCATATTTTACATATAACATCTTTGGAACATTGATTCACATATTTGATGAAATCAAATCCCTTGGTCCATATTCGGGTTCCCTATGGGAGCCCAAATGTTTAAATTAGTGCAGTATGAGGAATATTCTATTAATATCTTCTTCTTCAGATCTACCAATAAGAATCTTTTGATATTTGGTATGCAGCATGCTTAGGGGGGTGAGATTCAAGTTTGTTCAAGCCAAGTCCCTGGGTTCATATTTAGGCTGAAAATTTGGGGTTCCAGTCCAGACTCAGAAATTTGGGATCCAAATCCGGAAATGAGTTTTTTTTGGTTTTTTTTATGAGTTTCGAACATTTTTAAGACCCAAATTTTTTTTTTTTACACCACAAATTTGGGTCCAGGTGAGATTCAAGTTTGTTCAAGCCAAGTCCCTGGGTTCATATTTAGGCTGAAAATTTTGGGTCCCAGTCCAGACTCAGAAATTTTGGACCACAATCCGGTAATTTTTTGTTTTTTTGTTTTTTGTGCGTTTTGACCAATTTTAAGACCAAATTTTTTTTTTATACACTGAAAATTTGGGGGCCGGGTGGACTTAGAAATTTTGGACCAATATCTGGAAATTAATTTTTTGGTTTCTTATGCATTTTGGGCAATTTTAAGAAGAAAAAAAAATTTTCGTCTGAAAATATTTTGTTTGGGACTTCGAAAATTTCAAAACAAAAATTAAAAAAATCTGTTTTTTATGTGTTTATTTCTCAATTTTGGGACGTAAAATGACGTATATGCTTTTCTTAGGAGGGGCATATGCAGCTTATTCAAGTCAAGTCCTTGGTTTAGACTACCATGTCAGGTGAGCGCCCTCAGGCCCCCTGGGGTCTCTTGTTTGTATATTCTTGTATTACATTCAACCACATTTTTGTTATTTTATATTCTCTGTGTTCGCGCGTGACTTTCATGTACCATGCAGTTCGGTTAATATTTTTCGGTTGACAATTTATGTTATCCTTTTGGATATTATTTTTGGAGTTAGGTGTCAGTGGGGGGCTGTATTGGCAGGATTTCTTCCATCCGTGGAGGGCGGAATTCCTGTTTTCTGGCTCCCTTTTGGCCATCTAGGTTCTGTTGTGTTCCCACCAGGCCTTTATTTTCTGCCAGCTTCCTCTGGTATTTGGGGGTGTTCTACTTTTTTCTGTCGAGTTCACCTTCTCTTCTACTTCTCTTTCCTCTGCAGGACTGTTCCTTGAGAGCAATGCCTTTTGCTGAAGCATGTGGATGATTCCCATGCTTCATGTTCCACATGTAATGGGTGTTCTTCAGATCCACCCTGTGAGATGCTAGGCATGCTTTCTCTCTCTTGGATCACGTCGCTTGATTGCTTATCTGCCTCCAGATAAGTTTGACGATGTACAGGCTCCTTTGCGTGTGATCTCCAAGGTGCTCATGCATCTTACACGCTCGCATGCCTGTAACACGGCTAACTTGGAATTTGTTCGACGGGATACTGTGATGGACACAAGTCATTCCCTTCCTGAAGGGCAGCACATTGCTCTTTGATCCATATTCCATGATTTCATGGCAACGGTCCAGGATGACGTCCTGCGTCATTCCAAAGATCAGCTGCTGCTTCACCAGTTTGATCAGCCTTCTGTTGGAAGCTGGGGCCGGTCAGCCTAACAAATGCACTTCTGCTTCCTCTGTGAAGCCAAGGGCTGATCCTCCTGCCGCCTCTTCTTCTTCTTACTCATGTGGTAAGGGTAAGCGTCGGCAGACCAGAGGGAGGTCTCAGGATCATTCATCCAGCAGAGGAGGTGGTTTCTCCTCACTGGGGCTCGAAATGAAGGTCCTCACCTGGATTCGTCCTAGGTTGGAGGAAGGATATTAGAGTTTGCAGACCGTTGGGCCACGATCATGTCCAATCATTGGGTGTTGGATGTTGTTCAGTCCGGGCTGCGGATATCCTTTCAGAGGCACCCCACCCTGTCAAGAGTGCCTCTTCCAACCCAAGCTCCTTCAGACGTTTCACGTCGGGAATATTTGATAACGGAGATAGACAATCTCCTGTCAAAGGGGGGGGGGGGGGAGGTGGGGGGTAATCAAGGTCGTCAAGAACATTCATTCAGTGGGATTTCATTACCTCCTGTTCTTGGTGCCGAAGAAGGTTGACAGACTCCGACCTGTTATCGATCTGAGTATCCTGAACCAGTCTATCATTGCTCCCAAGTTCAGCATGGGGACTTTCAGGTCGGTTCGCCAGTCCATTCACCAGGGAGATTACACTTTCAGCATCAATCTGCGAGATGCTTACTTTCACTTTCTGATTCATCGGACATCGCGAAAGTATCTCAGGTCCGCTTTTTTTGGGCAAGTTTACCAGTTCAAGGCCATGCCTTTCAGCCTCAACCTGGCTCCTTGGGCCTTCACCCAACTGATGTCGCATGTGATAGCCTTCCATCACACACAGTCCAGGGTGACTAGTTAGGCACATCTGGGTGATATCCTTCAGAGGCACTTCAATGCTGCTCTTCTGGAGTCAGATGTCAACACACTGTTGAGCCTGCTCACGTCGCTAGGGTTCAGAGTTGAAACTGGAGAAGTCAGATCCGGTCCCTTCTCAGTCGTTTTGCCATCTGGGGATGGACTTCCTTACTCAGCTGAATACGGTGGCGGTTCCCTGGGCGATGGCTGTGATTCTCTCGGCTTTCGCCCTGACTCTGTCTCAGTCCATGTCCTCGACAGCTCGGGGTATTTTCCGGCTACTGAATGTCTGGTGCTTCAGTTACCAGCAACTCTTCATCGTCACCTTCTCCCCTGGATGGATGTTCAGTGTATTATGTAGGGAGTTCTGTTGGACTTGCCCATGTCCAATCGTGTTCTGACGGCAGATGCCAGTGATCTTGGATGGTGTGTGACATTGGATCCTCTAGGTCTTTCCCTTCACGGGGTATGGGACCAGGATCAAGCAGCTCTTCACATCAGCCCGAAGGAGCTTTTTACATTCGGAAACCAGGGCGGCACTCCCTCCGTTCCTATGTACAAATTGACTCGAGATCTTCTACTAGTAGCTCAGGATGTCAATGCCAGGGTGGTGGTTTGTCACATTCCCATTTGTCTGAACATCCCAGCCGACTCCCTGTCCCAATGGGGAAGGGTCATTTCCATCGAGTGGATGCTACAGTGGGCAGTGTCCTAGTCGCTTTGCGATCTCTGGGGTCGTCCCCACATCGATCTTTTTGCAACTCGTTGGAACCATCAGGTGGACAATTTTGTGTCCCCATGTCCAGATCCTCTGGCTTTCGCTGTGGACTCTCTGTCACTCGATTGGAACAGGCAAGTTGGCTATGCCTTCCCGCCGGTTCTGATTCTGCCTCAGGTTCTAGCCAAGATACAAACCTTCAGTTGTCGAATCATTCTGATTGCTTCCCTGTCGCCTCAGCGGGTGTGGGTCAAGCAGCTCCGCTCTCTGTTGGTGACAGTTCCTGGCATGTCTCCCTCTACATCGCGACCTTCTTTGCCAAGGTCACCCGAGGAGGTTTCACATCGACCCAACTTCGTTGTGCCTTCACTCATAGCTTTAAAGTGTCAGGTCCTTCTCCTCCGTAGAGGTTTTTGAGACAAGCAGTGGAGTACATTTCTTCTTCAAGATGGCACTCCACTGATTTAGCCTATGCAGCTAAGTGGAAGGTCTTCTGTCGATGGTGTGCTGATCACTCTGTTGATTATGCCGATCCTTCGATAACACAGATTGTGGAGTTTCTGGAATACCTGTTTGGTTCTTGAGGTCTCCAACCTGTTTCCATCAAAGGGTACAGGTCCATCCTTTCAGAGGCCTTTTTGTACGTGGGAAAGCGTCGTATTGGCTCTAAACCATACCTCTCCAAGCTTCGGCACTTTTCTTTGAAAAGGTCTAGAATTTTGCAGCTTACCACAAGATGGAATCTTTCTAAATTCTTGGGTGCTGCTTTACTTGGGAGTGGCACCGTTCGAACCTTTATCCCAGGTGGATATGCATTTTCTCACATACAAGATGGTTTTTCTGATGGCTTTTGCCTCAATCAGAAGGGTTAGTGAGTTTCACGCCCTCTCGGTTGATCCAATCTTTTTCAGGAGCTCCGCCAATAGTGTTACTTTTATCTCTGATTGCTCCTTTCTGGCCAAGAATCAGATACTAGAAACAACTCCTCTTTCTATCTGAATCAGGGCTCTTCCTTCTGCTGAGGGTAATTGCCCTTTGCTCTGTCCGGTTCATGCAATTCACATTATCTCAACCAGACGCAGTTCATTGGGAAAGGCAGGAAACGCTTCTTTCTGTCTCTTATTCTTGGTTGACAGAAGATCTCTCTTCAGTCCATTTCTCAATGGATTTGTTTTGTTATCCGCAAATCCTGCGCTTGTCTAGCGACAGACGATTGTATTACCAATCGTATTTCTGCCCACGAGGTATGTGCCTTGTCCATCTCCTGGGCTTATCCTAACTCTGTCAAGTTATGTTATGTAGGCAGCCTACTGGAGAAATGCTTCTACTTTCTCCACCTTCTATCTGCATCAGTTGCAGGAGCTGCCTGAGAACCTTTTTTCTTTGGGCCTTCTTTCTTCTGCCCAGGCTGTTGTCTGCCCTAGCCATTAGGCTTCTTACAAGGTCATTTCCAGCCATGTGCTTGGTTACTATCCTTTCTGTCTGTGTGTCACACAGAGCCATATGCCTCATCTTTCATTGTCTTTTACTAATATTTGTGATGCTATGGTTTTATAGGCCCAGGGAACTCCTTCTGTCCACGGTTCCAGCAGAGTTGGATTATTTGGGAGTTGGTTATGCGATTCCCTCCTCCTCTTGTCTTTTCAGCCTGTTGTAAACAATTATTCAGTAGGTTGATAAGAAATTTAAATTTTATAGTAAATTTCCTACAACTTGAAGAGTGGTAAGAGTGGTAAGATTCAGTTCGATTCAGAACCTCTCCAGTGACTGCCGCGAAGAGAATGCAGACGAGTAAGTATTCACTTTTGTCGTTATCCCCTGCCAAAACAAAGTTTGCGGGGGATACAGAAATGGATTTTGTCCGTCCAACCATTCGTTCGTCTATCTGTCTATCGATCCATCCATCCGTCCATCTGTAACAATTTTGGACCTTCATATCTCAGTCAGTGGATGTTGGATTTAAATGATCTTTGGTATGCTGATAGCCACCATGGGGGAAAGGATATTCATAACAGGTTTTGTTCATTTTTAACTCAACTTGACAAAGTCAAGCTGAGCTATTGCCCTCACTTCTCGTCTGTTGGCATACGTACATACGTACGTTAGTACGTATGTACGTACGTCCACAATTTCCTTTGGCACACCTCACAGGTCGCATTTATGATGAGATCTCTTTGAAACTTTGTATGCTTGTTTGGGGTGACCTCAAGATGGGAGCTATCCATTTTCTTCCATTTCCGTCAAAAAGTGTTGCCGCGGCCAATGTTCTTAGAACTTAGTTTAGTCAGACCTCAATATTTCCCTTTGGCACACCCTACAGGGCACATTTATGATCAGATTGCTTTGAAACCTGGCATGCTTGTTTGGGTGACCTCTAGATGGGAGCTATCGATTTTCTTCCATTTCCGTCCATCAAAAAATGTTGCCGCTGGCAAAGATCTTTGAACTTAGTTTAATCAGGCATCAATATATTCATTTGGCATGCCCTACAGGGCACATTTATGATAAGATCAGTTTGAAACTTTGTATGCTTGTTTGGGGTTACCTCTAGATGGGAGCTGTCGATTTTCTTCGATTTCTGTCAAAAAATGTTGCCACTGGCAATGACCTTCAATGAACTTAGTAAAAACTTAGTGCAGTTAAGCATCAATATTTCCCTTTGACACACCCTGCAGGGCACATTTATGATTGGATCACTTGCAAACTTGGTGTGCTTGTGTGGGGTGACATCTATATGGGAGCTGTCAATTTTCTTCCATTTCTGTTAAAAAATATTGCTGCTGACCTTTGATCTTGGTTTAGTCAGACCTTAATATTTCCCTTTAACACACTCTTCAGGGCACATTTATGATTGGATCACTTTGAAACTTAGTATGTGTGTTCGGGGTGACCTCTAGACGTGAGCTATTGCTTTTTTTCATTTTCTTTAAAAATTATTGTCGTTATCACCAGCCTTTGAACTTACTGCATTTGTGCATCAACTTATCCCTTTTGCACTCTCTGCAGGGTATATTTATGAATTTCCATAAAAAAAAACAAAAAACATTGCCACAAACAATGACCTTCTACTTAGTGTATTTGTGCATTAACATCTTCCTTTGGCATGCCTCAGAGGGCACATTCATTATCAGATTGTTTTGAAACTGTGTATGCTTATGCAGGGTGACCAAAATAGGAGCTATTGATTTTCTTTTCATTTCCATCAAAAACTGTTGCTGTTTGCAACAATCTTTGAATTTATTGCATTTGTGCATCAACATTCTTTGACACATTTATCATAGGATTGTTTTTGAACCTGGTGTGCTCATTAGGCAAGACCTTTAGATAAGAGATATTGATTAGCATTAATTTCTGTGAAAAAAGTTGCCATTTACAATAACCTCTGAACATACTGCATTTGTGTATCAACATTCTTCCTTTAGCCAGTCTTACAGTTTACATTTAAAAATTCATGGATTACTCTGACGTTGTGCACACACAATGCTGTTATCTTGAAATTTCATCAAATAACATTGGTACCAATGATCTTCAATTTTGCCATTTCATTTATAACTTACCAAGTTCAAGTTTGTCAAGTTGAGCTACAGTGTCATTGACACTTTCATTTTTTAGAGTTATGGGCCTTTTTCTGCTTTTTTTCAACTTAGAATTCCCCTTTTTAGTAAACCAGTTCTTGGCGTGGGATCCGGTTGGATTGCACCTTGTTTTGATTTTGTGCATGTGAAAAATTCGGGAGAGTCCTCTCTAGCACTATAGACGAATATAGCCATACAATTTTTATTTTTTCATTTTTGCTCTAAAAATGTAGCTTATGACTCCTCATTAGAATGAGCTCATTGGACTCGTTCCAGTTAGGTGTCATGCTTTAAGCCAAAAATGAAAGATTTTAGTTATGCGAGATAATGTTTTGCAAGTATCGTCACCAAGTCTGGTCAGGTAGCAGGTCATTGAAATGCAATGTATAACTTGATCTTTAGACAATATATGTATAAAGCAAAGTTTATCCAGTTCATAAGTTCGAAGTTCACAATGACAGTGTTGATGGAAATGTTGATCAACTTGGCTTCAGATTTTATCTGGTTTTGAGAGGGATAAGATAAATAAAACAAACACTCCCTATAATGATTTTGTGAGTAATTTTGTTATCCACACAGGAAAACGTGAGATTACATACACATATGTTTCAAAGTATTCATGCAAACTGTGTTTATTTATTATTTATTTATTGGTTTTTAAGGTCACATACTTATGCATAATGGCTAATCGTAGCTGTGACAGTTTTACGGGTGGAGGAAGCCAGAGAACCTGGAGAGAACCACCGAGCATCGACGAGCAACTGTCAGCTCCTCAACATTCTAACTCTGTTCAAGCTCCACTCAAGCAGAGTTACAGTGGTTGAAGACATGTGCACCATTGACGTGCAGTATGCTTTGGTACACGGCATCATCGTGCCCCCATGTAGACAACTGGGACAACATGGGTGATCCCAGATGGGCATCGAACCCTGGACCTCTAGCACAGAAGACCAACAGTCTACCACTGAGCTATCACGATCCCAGCAAACTGTGTTTTCATCAGTTGAATGAAGATTGACTGACATGGACTTCATAACAGGAGTTGTCAGTCTGGGAGGAGTTTCAAGTAGTGTTCATCTGTTTTCTATGATTGACATTTGTATATCGACTTCAACTTCGATAATTTGATACAGTACCATTTCTTATGATATACTGATATTTTTAAAACAATATCGCTATTCATTCGGTATCATTCTCAATACCGGTAATTACCAGTATACCATGCATCCCTACTTAATTTCCTGATTTTTAATATGCAGGTGTTGGTATAGAAGAAATCAAGATGTATTTTTTTTTCTCCAAGTCTGTCAAAAGTTATTGCCCCTTAGAGTGCAGTTTTAAACTACAGTTTGTCTTCTAAATGATTACAATCTGATTTCCTCAATTGGTGGTATTCAGGTATGTAGATGTGAGGGCCAGAGCTGTTTAGTTTTTTAGTTTTGTCATAAAGCATTACCTCCCTTTGAATTGTAGTTTTAAGCTTTTTCATATTGTCTTCCCATAACCTGAGGAATTATGATCTGAGTTTTAAAATACAGGTGTGAAAATATGATGGCCAAAGATATATAGTCTTTTTCTTTCTTTTTTTTTATTTTAGGTATTTCCACACAGTTTTTCAGCAGTTATTGCTCTTTGAATTATAATTTTAAACTATTTTGAGTTATGTCTCACTGTACGTCAAACTCTTAAAATTTGTTTTTTGGGGTTCTCTCTCTTTACCTAATATGAAAGGCAGATGACACTTGAAAATAGAATTCTTGAATAACAAATTTTTTTCGTCAAAATATAGCTTATGACCCTTCATTGGAACAGGCTCATCCAATGAGGGGTCATATGCTATGTTTTTGAGACAAAAAATGAAGAAAATAATGAAAATTGAACAGTGATTATTAGCGTAACTTGATAAAGTCAAGATAAGCTATTGCCATCACCAGGGTTTCCGCTAGGGGAAAATTTGTGGGTCTGGTAGTTTAAAGAAAGTGAAACTCAGACTCTGAAGGCGTCTGCCGCACGTGCTGAAGGCCAAAAAATTTGCTTTTTTGGTGCTCTCTGGGGTCATTCTGGTCGCTAAAATGATGAATAATTGAAAAGGAAAATATGTATTTTTTCCTCCTACAATGCTCTAAATTCCCACGGGACACACAATACTACATTTTGTTGGAGGTTTCATAAAAATACAAATCCAAAACAACACAAAATCCACGAATCCTGACAGTGACTGTGATGCTTGACCTCAATTTTTTTTTACACAACCCGATATTCGAAAAGAAACATGATGTGGACATGTGACGTCATGCACGTGCAATTACATCATTTATCGCTTGAAATAAAAGCCAGTGATTTTGGACCAAACACGACAATTTGAGTCCGAAATTTTATAGGCGACATTTAGGATTTGAACTTTGTTTCCCCCTCTCATCTGGGGTTATAAAGTATCAGGTTGTCGCCAGTAATAGTAGGCATAGTATACAACATAATTATGCCTATATTACTGGAAACAAAGGATCCTGATTGTTGTTACGATACAGCATTGTACTCGACATTTTAACCACCAGCTTTTCTGACTGATCATAGTATGATCGGCGGGCCGAATGGGTCCAGTCGACGGACCCGCAGCCAGTCTAGCGAAAATCCTGCATCACGCATGCAGAAGTCTGTTAGTCTGTGAGTCTTTGAGTCTGTTCACATTTTCCTTTATCACAGGCTATACTCCGTAGTTCTTGTCTGATCGTTATGAAATTTCATATGCTGGTTTGGGTTCATGTCTAGATGAGAACGTCCCCTTTTGGTCGCGATTGGGCAACCGGTATGGCTGCCCGAGCCCAAAACCTGAAAACCATTAGCACAGGCTACAGGTCATATTTATGAAGGGATTTCATTGTAACTTGGTAGGATGCCTCTGTGTAATGTCTAGATGGTCATGAACTGGCAACCATGATAGCTGCCCAAGCCCGAAACCCAAAAACTTTGAGCACGGTCTACAGGTCATATTTAATATTTAGGGATTTGATTGTAACTTGGTAGGATGACTATGATGTCTAGGTGAGAACTTCCCCATTTGATCATGATCTGTCACCTGTAATGACTGCCCGAGCCCAAAACCGGAAAACCTTTAGCACAGTCTACAGGTCATATTTATGGAGGGATTTCATTGTAACGTGGTAGGTTGACTTCATATAATGTCGAGATGAGAATGTCCCCTTTTGGATGCGATTGGGCAACTGTGATGGCTACAGGGACCTGAAGCCTGAAACCCTTTAGCACAGACTACGGGTCACATTTATGAAGGGATTTCATTGTAACTTTGTAAGATGACTCCAAATAATGTCTAGATGAGAACGTCCCCTTTTGGTCGCGATCATTCAGCCTTGATGGCTGCCTGAGCCCAGAACCCCAAAACCTTCTTCATAGTCTATAGGTCGTATTTATGGAAGGATTTCATTGTAACCTGTTAGGTTGACTCCATATAATGCCTAGATTATGACATCCCTTTTAGTCGTGATTGGTCTACTGGGACGTCTACAAGGGCCCGGAGCCCGAAAACCTTGAGCACAGTCTACAGGTCATATTTATAAAGGGATTTCATTGTAACTTCATAGGATCACTCCAGGAGATGCCCAGATGAGAATGTCCCCTTTTGGTTGCGATAGTTCAACCATGATGGCTGCCCAAGCCCAAAACCCAAAAAACTTTAGCACAGTCTACAGGTCATATTTAGGGAGGGATTTCATTGTAACCTGGTAGGTTGACTTCATATAATGTCTAGAT
This sequence comes from Pictodentalium vernedei, assembly GCA_031216915.1. NCBI lineage: Eukaryota > Metazoa > Mollusca > Scaphopoda > Dentaliida > Dentaliidae > Pictodentalium > Pictodentalium vernedei. The sequence continues at coordinate 277,927,136 of CM062288.1, forward strand.
GAGAACGTCCCCTTTTGGACACGATTGGGCAACTGTGACGACTACAGGGGCCCGAAGCCCAAAAACCTTTAGCACAGTCTACATGTCATATTTATGAAGGGATTTCATTGTAACGTGTAAGATGACTCCAAATAATGTTTAGATGAGAACGTCCCATTTGGTCGCGATCATTCAGCCTTGATGGCTGCCCAAGCCCAAAACCCCCAAACCTTTAGCATGGTATATAGGTCGTATTTATGGAAGGATTTCATTGTAACTTGTTAGGTTGACTTCATATGCCTTGATGATGACATCCCCTTTCGGTTGTGTTTGGTCAACTGTGACAGCTACAGGGGCCTGAAGCCCGAAAACTTTGAGCACAGTCTACAGGTCATATTTATGAAGGGATTTCATTGTAACTTCATAGGATCACTCCAGATGAGAACGTCCCCTTTTGGTTGCAATCATTCAACCATGATAGCTGCCCGAGCCCAAAACCCGGAAAACTTTAGCACAGTCTACAGGTCATATTTATGGAGGGATTTCATTGTACCTTGGTAGGTTGACTTTATATAATGTCTAGATGAGAACGTCCCCTTTTGGATCCAATTGGGCATCTGTGACTGCTACAGGGGCCCAAAGCCCGAAAACCTTTAGCATACTCTGCAGGCGATATTTATGAAGGGATTTCATTGTAACTTGGTAGGATGACTCCAAATAATGTTTAGATGAGAACGTCCCCTTTTGGTCGCGATCATTCAGCCTTGATGGCTGCCCAAGCCCAAAACCTTTAGCATAGTCTATAGGTCGTATTTATGGAAGGATTTCATTGTAACTTGTTAGGTTGACTCCATATAATGCCTAGATGATGACATCCCCTTTTGGTTATGATTGGTCATATGTGACAGCTACAGGGGCCCAAAGCCCCAAAACCTTGAGCACAGTCTACAGCTCATATTTATGAAGGGAGTTCATTTTAACTTCATAGGATCACTCCAGATGATGGCCAGATGACAACGTCCCCTTTTGATTGCGATCATTCAACCATCATGGCTGCCTGAGCCCAAAAACCCCAAAAACTTTAGCATAGTCTACAGGTTATATTTATGAAGGGATTTCATAGTAACTAGGTTGACTTCATATAATGTCAAGATGAGGACGTCCCCTTTTAGTTGCAATCGGTCAACCGTCATGGCTACAGGGGCCAGATGCCCGAAAACCTTTAGCACACTCTACAGGCCATATTTATGAAGGGATTTCAATGTAACTTGATAGGATGACTCGTTTCGGAATATTTCTTATCAACCTACTCACAATTTACTTCAGGCTTGCACTACAGTGGAAGTCCCTAACTCGGATAAAATACTCTCTATTTTTGTCTTTCCCAAGCAAGTTGGGAAAGAAAAGTGGTGCAAAAGCACCAATAAAAAATAAGCCAAAACTGGGTCGAGTGCAACCACGCAGACCCAGTACGGGACGCTCTCTCCCAAGTACAACTCCATGACTTCCGTTGCCAGTGCGCATGTACCGTCTCTAAAGACTCTCATGCAGGAATGTCCGGTACTGTAGACGTGGGATATCGGCCTCAGCCTTCCCTGACTTCAACTTGGCGAAGTCGGAAGGGGCTGCCGGCCAAACCCATCTCTGTGGTTTCTTCGCCGTCGAGCACCACAGTTGTGTCTTTGGATTCGGATGTTCTTAGTGGAAACACTGTGAACTCCATGGCGTTTCCGTCTACTCATTCTGGCCTCACGGCCAGTTTTGGGGGACCAACACCTTTTGTGCAGCCTGGACCTTCTGCCCTGCAGAGGTCCGCATTGACTCTCATGAGTTCTCGCCATATTGATCCTCGGGGTGCCTCGTACCCCTATACACGTCTGCCTTCAGATGTTTCGGCTGCTGCCCGTCGTCCCGCGTCGGGTGTTTTGGAGGATCGTGACCCTTCGCTGGTTAAGAGGGTCAGAGGTGAAGCCACTTTGCCAGTTCGCTCCCCTGTCGAACCAGTCGGTACGGGCAGTGAGCTTAGGGAGGCCCTCTCTTTACTCACTCAGGTTCTTTCTAAGAGCCTTCCTGTTGCTTCCAGCGAGGCTATGAGTGGTTTCCAGGCACCTCCTATGGCACCGCCTCCCGGGATTGGAAACAGGCCGGTTTCTGATTCCTCTGGTGTCCCGACACCATGGGAGGCGTCGGCTGGTTTGCCCACAATAGCTATGTGTCTTCCGACTCTGGGGAGGAGTCCGACATGCTTGAGGTCGAGTGCCAGCAGTCTTCGGACTTGGGGGCAGCTCTTGACTTTGTGTTTGGGTTTCTGCCTGATCTCAAACCTGCTAACCAGCCGACAGTGTCAGCCTGGCCGCGATCATCGGTCGCGCGCCAACAGCCTATGGAGCAACCTGCTTCTGGGCGCCTTCGACCGTGCCAGTCGGTACAGGTGGTTGAAGCTTTTTCAGCATTGGATTCCAAGCTGAATTCCAAGGCTTTGAAGACTTTGTTCTTCACCAGGGTTGACACCTTTTTGCCTCCTGTGCGTTATCGTTCCTAGGATTCCGCCAATCCGTCGGTCTGCCAGACTTTGATGGTTCTGGATCAGTACTCCACTTCCCTCGGGCTTTCCAAGCCCAAGTCTGCCGTCATTCCAATGACGACTCTGGAGTCCACGTTGGGCTTATCTAGAGAGATGCTTTCTCTCTCAGATCACGTCGTCTCAGCTTTGGCTGCTTATCTGCCTCCAGATAAGTTTGACCTAGGTACAGGCTCCTTTGCGTGTGCTGTCCAAGGCGCTTATGCACCTTACTCACACGCATGCCTGTAACACGGCTAATCTGGAATTAGTTCGAAGGAACGCTGTGCTGGACACAGGACGATCCCTTCCCGAGGAGTTGCGTGCTGCTCTTCGATCTGCTTCTTTGGCAGGTCCGCAACTTTTCCATGGTTCCGTGTCGACGGTCCGGGATGACGTCCTACGTCATTCCAAAGATCAGCTGCTGTTTCGTCAGCTTGATCAGCCTTCTAGGGGAGGCAAGGGCCGTTCCAAGCCTAACAAGTACCCTTCTGCTTCCTCTGTGAAGCAAAAGGCTGGTCCTTCTGCCACCGCCTCTACTTCTTACTCAAGGGGTAAAGGTAAGGGTCGGCAGAATCGAGGGAAGTCTCAGGATTCTTCATTTAGTAGAGGAGGTAGTTTCTCCTCTCGCGGGCCTCGTCGGGGCTCGAAATGAAGGTCCTCACCTCGACTCGTCCCAGCTTGGAGGAAGGATAGCAGAGTTTGCAGACCATTGGGCCACCATCACATCCGATCCGTGGGTGTTAGATGTTGTTTGGTCTGGGCTGCGAATATCCTTCTGACGGCACCCCACTCTGTCAAGGGTGCCTCTTCCAACCACAGTTCCTTCAGACGTTTTCTGTCAGGAACTTTTGTCCACGGAGATTGCCAATCTCCTGGCAAAGGGGGCGATCGAGGTCGTCAAGAACATTCAGTGGGTTTCTATTCCCGCCTGTTCTTGGTGCCGAAGAAGGATGGCCGACTCCGACCGGTTATCGATCTGAGTATCCTGAACCAGTCTATCATTGCTCCCAAGTTCAGCATGGAGACTTTCAGGTCGGTCCGCCAATCCATTCACCAGGGAGATTTCGCAGCCAGCATCGACCTGCGAGACGCTTACTTCCACGTTCCGATGCATCGGGCATCACGGAAGTATCTCAGGTTTGCTTTTCTGGGGCGAGTTTACCAGTTCAAGGCCATGCCTTTCGGCCTCAACCTGGCTCTTTGGGCGTTCACCAGACTGATGTCGCATGTGATAGCGTTCCATCGCACACAGTCCAGGGTGACTACTTCGGCATATCTGGACGATATCCTCCAGAGGCATTCCAATGCTGCCTTACTGGAGTCGGATGTCGCCACTCTGTTGAGCTTGCTCACGTCGCTAGGATTCAGAGTCAACGAGGAGAAGTCGGACCTGGTCCCTTCTCAGTCGTTTTGTCATCTGGGGATGTCTTTCCAAACCAAATTCAATTTGGTAGCGGTTCCCCAGGCCAAGGCTGTGATTCTCTCAGCTTTTGCTCTGACTCAGTCCATGTCCGCGACCGCTCGGAGTTTTCTCCGGCTGATCAGTCTCTGCGGTTCGGTGACGGATCTCATTCCTCTAGGTCGGCTGCGTGTCAGACCTCTCCAACACTTTCTGCTCAGCCGTTGGAGGCCGAATGTAGATTCTCTGGATCAGGTGCTTCCGTTTCCGGACTCTCTGTATCCTCACCTTCTTCCCTGGACAGATGTTCAGTGGATTACGCAGGGTGTTCCACTGGACTTACCCACGTCCGATCGCGTTCTGACAGCAGATGCCAGCGATCTCGGATGGGGTGCGACATTGGATCCTCTCGGTCTTTCCCTACACGGGATGTGGGACCAGGATCAAGCAGCTCTACACATCAACCAGAAGGAGCTTCTTGCTCTTCTTCTGAGTTTCAGGCAGTGGATCCCTCACCTGTCGAATCGCCAGGTCCTTCTACTATCCGACAATTCGACAGTGGTTGCTTACATTCAGAACCAGGGCGGCACGCACTCGGTTCCGATGTACGAATTAGCTCGGGATCTTCTACTGCTCGCTCAGGATGTTCACGCCGGAGTGGTTGTTCGTCACATTCCCGGTCGTCTGAACGTCCTAGCTGACTCCCTGTCCCGACAGGGCAGGGTTATTTCCACCGAGTGGATGCTTCACAGGGCAGTGTTCCAGTCGCTTTGCGATCTCTGGGGACGTCCCCACATTGACCTCTTTGCGACTCGTTGGAACCATCAGGTGGACACTTTCGTGTCCCCGTGTCCAGATCCTCTGGCTTTTGCCGTGGACGCTCTGTCACTTGATTGGAACGGTCTAGTCGGCTACGCCTTCCCGCCGGTTCCGATTCTTCCTCAGGTTCTCGCCAAAATTCGAACTTGCAGTTGTCGAAGCATTCTGATCGCTCCCCTGTCGCCTCAGCGGGTGTGGATCAATCAGCTCCACTCGCTGATGGCGGCAGTTCCGGCACGTCTCCCGCTACGTCACGACCTTCTTTGTCAAGGTCGCCCGAGGAGGTTTCACGTCGACCCGACTTCGTTGTGCCTTCACGCATATCTTTTGTCAGGTCCTGTCTCCTCCGTAGAGGTTTTTCGAGACGAGCAGTGGAGTGCATTTCTTCTTCAAGGAGGCACTCCACTGGTTTAGCTTATGCAGCTAAATGGAAGGTTTTCTGTCGATGGTGTGCTGATCACTCTGTTGATTATGCCAATCCTTCGATTTCACAGATTGCGGAGTTTCTGGTATATCTGTTTGATTCTCGGGGTCTCCAGCCTGCTACCATCAAGGGTTACAGGTCTGTGCTTTCAGAGACTTTTTCTTATGTGGGGAAGTGTCGTATCGGCACTAATCCTTACCTCTCCAAGATTGTTCGGCACGTTTCTTTGAAAAGGCCTCGGACTTTGTAGCTTACTCCACGATGGAATCTTTCGTGGGTGCTGCTTTGCTTTGGGGGGGGGGGGGGGGGGGGGGGGAAAGGGGGGGCACCGTTTGAACCTTTATCCCAGGTGGATATGCATTTTCTCACGTATAAGACGGCTTTTCTGATGGCATTTGCTTCGGCCAGATGGGTTAGTGAGCTTCACGCCCTCTCGGTTGACCCGGCCTTTTTTAGGAGCTCTCCCAACAGTGTTACTTTTACCACTGATTGCTCCTTTTTGGCCAAGAATCAGTTACCAGATACTACTCCTCCTCCTATCTGTATCAGGGCTCTTCCTTCTGTTGAGGGTAATCGCCCTTTGCTCTGTCCGGTCCGTGCTATTCGCATTTATCTTGAACAGACACGCTTCATACGGAAAGGCAGGAAACGTTTTTTTCTGTCTCTCATTCTGGGTCGACAGAAGATCTCTCCTCAATCCATTTCTCGATGGATTTGTCTTGCTATTCGTACGGCTTATGGTCGTTTAGCAGCTGGCGATTGTATTACCAATCGTATTTCTGCCCACGAGGTGCGGGCACTGTCCACCTCTTGGGCTTATTCTAACTCCGTCAAGTTGTCGGATGTTATGCAGGCAGCCAACTGGAGAAATGCTTCTACTTTCTCCACCTTTTATTTGCGCCAGTTGCAGGAGCAGTCAGAGGACCTTTTTGCCCTGGGTCCTCTTTCTTCTGCTCAGGCTGTTGTCTGTCATAGCCATTAGGCTTCTTGAGGGTCAGTTTGAGCCTTGTGCTGTTACTGCCCTTTTTCTGTCTGTGTGTCACACAGGCCCATATGTCTCTTTTCATTGTCCTTCACCAATGATTGCGACATTATGGTTGATAAGCCTCGGGACCTCTTCCTTCTGCTTCACGGTTCCAGTGCACTGGGGTTATGTGTGGGTTGGTTATTCGATTCCCTCCAGCCTTTTGTCTATTCAGCCTGAAGTAAACAATTGTGAGTAGGTTGATAAGAAATCTAAATTTTATAGTAAATTTCCTTTCTTATTATACCTACCACAATTGTTTACATGGAGGCCCTCCTGTCTTCTTTACGGGTAAAGAATCTTTCCTCCCTGCTGATCACATAACTCTAACGTTGACGGATTCAAAAAGAATGAGTCCTTAGAGACGGTACATGCGCACTGGCAACGGAAGTCATGGAGTTGTACTTGGGAGAGAGCATCCCGTACTGGGTCTGCGCCGGTTGCACTCGACCCAGTTTTGGCTTATTTTTTATTGGTGCTTTTGCACCACTTTTCTTTCCCAACTTGCTTGGGAAAGACAAAAATAGAGAGTATTTTATCCGAGTTAGGGACTTCCACTGTAGTGCAAGCCTGAAGTAAACAATTGTGGTAGATATAATAAGAAAGGAAATTTACTATAAAATTTAGATTTTCACTGCAACTTGGTAACTTTCCTTGACATACGTTAACGGTGAGGGCCACATACATTAACTGTGAGGTCCACATTAACCCACCCCTCAGCTCTTTAGTACAGTCTACACCTCATATTATTTTTATTAAAAACATAGCATACAGGGAACAGAAATGAACATTTTCCCAATTATCACAATTCTTGACTTATTTCATAATCCTTTCATAAACATTGGACATTATCCTTTTCATCAAACACAACACACAGGCAAGTTAAGCTACAGTGTCATTGATACTTTCATTGCGAATAGCACTTATCTGTTTTGACTGTTATGTTGGGTAAAGGGTTAACCCTTTACCCAACGTAACGGCCAAAACCGGCCAGCGCTATTCTCAAAAATCGCCAATTAATTTTCAAAATATTTTCATTTTTTGTCTCAAAAACATAGGTTATGACCCCTCGTTGGAACGAGCTCGTTCCAACGAGGGGTCATAACCTATGTTTTTGAGACAAAAAATGAAAAAAATTAGTTATTCAAGAATTTTTTTTGCAAGTGTCGTCTGCTTTTCATGTTAGGTAAAGGGTTAAGGACACTTTCAACAGCTGGGGTAACTTTGCACAAACAGAGTTAGCAACATTTGAAGACAAGTACACCATCAATGTACAATGCACTTAGTAGCCACTTACTACACAGATAGAGAAGGGCTGTATTGGAATTTTGAGTTCAGTATTGGTTTCAATACTTTTAGGATGGTATACCACGGTTTTGGTTTGCTATTCAGTATTTGACTTGACTGAGATTTGCTGATAATACCAAAGGGGAATTCACATCAGGAAAAAGTTGTTCTTGTATCATTCTATCACCGTGCCACATGTGCCACTTCCACTGAGCTCAATTTTGGCATTCTTTTGTCAACACAAATCATATCTCCATTAACTGGTAGAGTGCTGAATTATTTTTGATCATCAAAATTTATACACATATCTTTGCCAAGTTACAATTTTATGGGAGAGCTCCAACAGGCACTCTCCCATAATTTGCAACAAGGCAAATCATAACAGACTAAATAATTTCACTTCAAAGGTGATATGAACAACATCCACTCAATATGAAGCCTTGAAGTTGAGATACCAAGACTTCAAAGTAAAGCCCAAATATGGGCTTCCAGCACTCTACCAGTTAATTGTGTGACTTGTTCCAAACAAACCCTTACCTTTAAAGATCCTTTGAGACTTTTGTGATCTCATAGCTTGTGCCCTTAACATGCCATTGTAAAGAGGTCCTGCTGACGATATAAAAAAATCACCGGGGGGGGGGGGGGGGGGGGGGGGGGGGGGGGAGGGGGGGGGGACATGATTGTATAAGTTGTAGTACAGTGGAAATTCTGGATAATTGCCTTGTCTCATAGGGGTTAATAAAATGAAAATGAACACTTCAGCTACTATCAAGCCACAGTAAGGCGTTATAAATAGAGAATGAATGAAAATTTGAAAATACAGATGGTTTTGATATTTAATAATTGGTTATTTTCAGTTTTTCGGTTTTCCCATGATATCGATATTAGTTTGGGTTTTTTAGCTCACCGAAGGGAGCTTAACTTATCATTTGCCATCTGTCGTCCGTCGGTGTCCATCGTCGTTGTGAACATTTTTCAAACGACTTCTCCTCTGAAACCTCTGGTCCGATTTTCACGAAACTTAATGTGGATGTTCATTACTATAAGGCAATTCAGATTTGTTCAAATGAAATGGCCACGTCCCTTGAGGGCTCGGTATGGGGCATAACTCTGATAGCACCATATGAATTATAGAAAAATTATTAAAAAATCTTCTTCTCCAGAACCAGTGGGCAGAATCTTTTGATACTTGGTATGCAGCATCTTGGTATGGGTCTGATTCAAGTTTGTTCAAATCGGGCCCCTGGATTCACATTTGGGCTCAGTATAGAAGCCCGAATTCGAACTAAGTGCATTTCAGGCAAATTTCTTAAAAAATCTTCTTCTTCGGATCCAGCAGGCAGAATCTTTTGATATTTGGTATGCAACATTGTGGGGTAGATCTGATTCAAGTTTGTTCAAATCGGCCCCCTAGATTCATATTTGGGTTCAGTATAGAAGCCCAAATTCCAACTTAGTGCATTTCAGGCAAATTTCTTGAAAAATGTTCTTCTCCAGATCGAGCTGGCAGAATCATTTGATATTTAGTATGCAACATTGTGGGGTGGATCTGATTCATGTTTGTTCAAATCGGCTCCCTGGATTCATATTTGGGCTCACTATAAAAGCTTGAATTCGAACTTAGTGCATTTCAGGCAACTTTCTTAAAAAATCTTCTTATCCAGATACAGCAGGCAGAATCTTTTGATATTTGGTATGCAACATTGTGGGGTGGATCTGATTCATGTTTGTTCAAATCGGCCCCCTGGGTTCATATTTGGGCTCAGTATAGGAGCCCAATTTGAACTTAGAGCATTTCAGGCAAATTTCTTTAAAAATCTTCTTCTCAAGATCTAGCAGGCAGAATCTTTTGATATTGGGTATGTAGCATGCTTAGGAGGGTGAGATTCAAATTTGTTCAAGCCAAGTCCCTGGGTTCATATTTGGGCTCACTGTGGTAGCCCGAATTATAACTTAGTTCAAAATGAGGAATTTTCTTTAAAAAACTTCTTCAGATCCAGCAGTCAGAATGTTTTGATATTTGGTATGCAGCATCCTTAGGGGGATGAGATTCAAGATTTTTCAAGCCATGTCCCTAGGTCCATATTTGGGCTCACTCTGGGAGCCTGAATGATAACTTAGTTCAAAATGAGGAATTTTCTTTAAAAATCTTCTTCTTCAGTTCCAGCAGTCGGAATGTTTTGATATTTGGTATGCAGCATCCTTTGGGGGTGAGATTCAAGTTTGTTCAAGCCATGTCCCTAGGTCCATATTTGGGCTCACTGTGGAAGCTTGAATTGTAACTTAGTTCGAAATGAGGAATTTTCTTAAAAAATCTTCTTCTTCAGATCCAGCAGTCGGAATGTTTTGATATGTGGTGTGTAGCATCCCTAGGGGGTGAGATTCAAGTTTGTTAAAGCCAAGTCCCTGTGTCCATATTTGGGCTCCCTGTGGGAACCTGAATTATAACTTAGTCAATTTTTAGCTCACCGAAGGAAGCTCAACTTATCACTTGCCGTCCGTCGTCGTGAACATTTTTCAAACGACTTCTCCTCTGAAACCACTGGTCCGATTTTTACGAAACTTCATGTGGATGTTCATTACTATATGGCAATTCATATTTGTTCAAATGAAATGGCCACGTCCCTTGGGGGCTCTGTATGGGGCAAAACTCTGATAGCACCGTATGAATTATAGAAAAATTATTTAAAAATCTTCTTCTCAAGATCTAGCAGGCAGAATCTTTTGATATTGGGTATGTAGCATGCTTAGGAGGGTGAGATTCAAATTTGTTCAAGCCAAGTCCCTGGGTTCATATTTGGGCTCACTGTGGTAGCCCGAATTATAACTTAGTTCAAAATGAGGAATTTTCTTTAAAAAACTTCTTCAGATCCAGCAGTCAGAATGTTTTGATATTTGGTATGCAGCATCCTTAGGGGGATGAGATTCAAGATTTTTCAAGCCATGTCCCTAGGTCCATATTTGGGCTCACTATGGGAGCCTGAATGATAACTTAGTTCAAAATGAGGAATTTTCTTTAAAAATCTTCTTCTTCAGTTCCAGCAGTCGGAATGTTTTGATATTTGGTATGCAGCATCCTTTGGGGGTGAGATTCAAGTTTGTTCAAGCCATGTCCCTAGGTCCATATTTGGGCTCACTGTGGAAGCTTGAATTGTAACTTAGTTCGAAATGAGGAATTTTCTTAAAAAATCTTCTTCTTCAGATCCAGCAGTCGGAATGTTTTGATATGTGGTGTGTAGCATCCCTAGGGGGTGAGATTCAAGTTTGTTAAAGCCAAGTCCCTGTGTCCATATTTGGGCTCCCTGTGGGAACCTGAATTATAACTTAGTCAATTTTTAGCTCACCGAAGGAAGCTCAACTTATCACTTGCCGTCCGTCGTCGTGAACATTTTTCAAACGACTTCTCCTCTGAAACCACTGGTCCGATTTTTACGAAACTTCATGTGGATGTTCATTACTATATGGCAATTCATATTTGTTCAAATGAAATGGCCACGTCCCTTGGGGGCTCTGTATGGGGCAAAACTCTGATAGCACCGTATGAATTATAGAAAAATTATTAAAAAATCTTCTTCTCCAGAACCAGTGGGCAGAATCTTTTGATACTTGGTATGCAGCATCTTGGTATGGGTCTGATTCAAGTTTGTTCAAATCGAGTCCCTGAACCAATATTGGGGCTCCCTATAGGGGCATGAATTTTTCCTTCTATTTTTTGCTCACTATTGGGGCGTGAATTTTTACTTAGTGCAATTTAAGAAAAATTCTTTAAAAATCTTCTTCTCCAGAACCAATGAGCAGAATCTTTTGATATTTGGTATGCTGTATCTTGGTATGGGTCTGATTCAAGTTTGTTAAAATCGAGTCCCTCGATCAATATTGGGGCTCCCTATAGGGGCATGAATTTTTCATTAGTGCAATTTAAGGAAAAATCTTCTTCTCCAGAACCAGTGGGCAGAATCTTTTGATATTTGGTATACAGCATCTTGGTATGAGTCTGATTCAAGTTTGTTCAAATGGAGTCCCTTGATCAATTTTGGGGCTCACTATGGGGACCTGATTTTTTACTTAGAGCAATTTAAGAAAAAAAAATAAAAAATTTTCTTCTCCAGAACCAAAGGGCAGGATCTTTTGATATTTGGTATACAGCATCCTGGTATGGGTCTGATTTAATTTTGTTCAAATATATTCCCTCAATCAATATTGGGGCTCACTAAAGGGGTGTGAATTTTTACTTAGTGCAATTTAAGAAAATTTCTTTAAAAATCTTCTTTTCCGGAACCGATGGGCAGAATCTTTTGATATTTGGTATACAGCATCTTGGTATGGGTCTGATTCCAATTTGTTCAAATTGAATCCCCCATTCAATATTGGGGATCACTATGGGGGTGTGAATTTTTACTTAGTGCAATTTAAGAAAAAATCTTCAACAATCTTCTTCACCAGAACCAGTGGGCAGAATCTTTAGATATTTGGTATGCAGCATCTTGGTATGGGTTGGATTCGTGTTTGTTCAAATTGAGTCTTTTGATCAATATTGGGGCTCACTATGGGGGCATGAATGTTTACTTTGTGCAATTTGTGCAGTTTAAAAAACTTGAGACATCTTGAAAATGAAATTCTAGGCAAATAAATAAAGAAGATAAACCGATATTTTTGCAATTACACCGGTATTCAATCAATACTGGTTTTTATTGGTTTATCAATATGCCATGCAGCCCTATGCCCAAGGACACAATGCAGTTACCACTGGATGATTGAACCTGTCAACCTTTCGGTTTAAAGTTCAGCGTTCTAACTTATGAGCTACTCTGCTGCAAAGCACTTCAAAGATTCTATTGATTCCCAATAAGCATGTAAAAATTCATGCAGATAAGCTTGGTATAGAATTTCAGGTCATCCTGCAAAGTTTATATTTTTGTCCTTTGAATTGCTATTTTGTATTCTTGCTGCCAGTGTTTGTGAGCATATTTTTGTTGCCTATACTATAGATGCTCCTCATGTCAACAGTGTGCAAAATTTGACGAGAACGCTCGTTTCGTTCTCGTGGCAGTTATGCAAATTTGAATCTACGCGAACGGATGACCGGTGAGCCAAAAGTTGCATCTTGAATGGTCGCTTAACTGGTAGAGTGCTAAATTTTTTCTCAGCCTCAAGAATTGTTCACACATTTTGTCTTGTTACAATTCATGGGAGAGTGCCTATAGGCATTACAATTGTAACTGCAAATCAATGGAGATGAAGGAATTTTACTTACAAGATAATATGAAGGATATCCACAGAATATGAAGCCTTTAACTTTAGGTACCTGCAGTTCAGAATAAAGCCCAAATATGGGCTTCTAGCACTCTACCAGTTAAGCTGCCTTTCTTGTGTCTTGATAGATTTTTAGACTTTTGCCGTAAGAGGCTATATATATTTCAGTTCCATGCCATATATGAATACTTGTTAATGATAAAAAAGCTGTTTCCCAAGAATTTTTACATAGCCGAGTGCTCAGTTAGCCATAACCAACCCACATGAACGGTCAGTCAGTTAGAGTCATTTTTAGCTCAACTTGACTAAGTCAAGCTGAGCTATTGCCATCACTTCTCGTCCGTCGGCATATGTACGTACGTACGTACGTACGTACGTTAGTATGTTAGTACGTTAGTACGTACGTCCACAATTTCCTTTGGCACACCTCACAGGTCGCATTTATGATCAGATTACTTTGAAACTTCTTATGCTTGTTTGGGGTGACCTCTAGATGGGAGCTATCGATTTTCTTCAATTTTCGTCAAAAAATGTTGCCGCGGCCAACGTTCTTAGAACTTAGTTTAGTCAAACCACAATATTTCCCTTTGGCACACCCTACAGGGCACATTTATGATTTGATTGCTTTGAAACCTGATACGCTTATTTAGGGTGACCTCTAGATGGGAGCTATCGATTTTCTTCAATTTCCGGCAAAAAATGTTGCCACGGCCAACGTTCGTAGAACTTAGTTTAGTCAGACCTCAATATTTCCCTTTGGCACACCCTACAGGGTACATTTATGATCAGATTGCTTTGAAACCTGGTATGCTTGTTTGGGGAGACCTCTAGATGGGAGCTATCGATTTTCTTCAATTTCTGTCAAAAAATGTTGCCGTGGCCAACGTTCTTAGAACTTAGTTTAGTCAGAAGACTCAATATTTCCCTTTGGCACACCCTACAGGGTACATTCATGATCGGATTGCTTTGAAACCTGGCATGTTGTTTGGGGTGACCTCTAGATGGGAGCTATCGATTTTCTTCAATTTCTGTCAAAAAATTCTGCTGCGGCCAACGTTCTTAGAACTTAGTTTAGTCAAACCACAATATTTCCCTTTGGCACACCCTACAGGGCACATTTATGATTTGATTGCTTTGAAACCTGGTATGCTTATTTAGGGTGACCTGTAGATGGGAGCTATCGATTTTCTTCAATTTCCGGCAAAAAATGTTGCCACGGCCAACGTTCTTAAAATTTAGTCTAGTCAGACCACAATATTTCCCTTTTGTACACCCTACAGGGCACATTTATGATCGGATTGCTTTGAAACCTGGCATGCTTGTGTGGGGAGGCCTCTAGATGGGAGCTATCGATTTTCTTCGGTTTCTGGCAAAAAAACTGACATTGGTCCCAATGATCTTCAATTTTGCCATTTCATTTATAACTTACCAAGTTCAAGTTTGTCAAGTTGAGCTACAGTGTCATTGACACTTTCATTTAAATTTTTGCTCACTGTGCCAAACCACTGGGGGAAAAATGAAAAATGTATGCTTTTACTTAATTTTAATTAGTTTTGAAATAGAGACCTTCTTCAGCTTCAATATGATCCTAGTTGTTGAATGTGCCCTTGCAGTCCAATATTTATTTATTATCTCCTGCCAAAACTAAGTTTGTGGTGGATATAGAAATGGGTTCCATTTGTCTGTCTGTTTGTCCATCCATCTGTCCATCCATATGTCTGTCCGTAACTACTTTGGACCTTCATCTCTCAATCAGTGGATGTTGGATTTAAATGATCTTTGGTATGCCGATAGACCACCATGGGGGAAAGGATATTCACAAGTAACAGGTTCTAGCGTATGGACCTTTTTCCATTTTTTTTCAACTTAGAATTCCCCTTTTTAGTAACCCACATTGGCAGGGGATACTGGTGGCATTGTACCTTATTTATTTATTGATGCCTTTGACATCCAGAGTCACCTCATGTCAGACAATTTTACGGATGGAGGAAGCTGGAGTACCCGGAAGGAACCAGTGAGCAACTGTCGGACTCCCCAATGGTACATTACACCTTAGTACACAGTGCCACTGTGCCCCCACATGGGCAATCAGGATTAAGTGCCTTGCCCAAGGACACAACACAATTACCCCTGGTGGGAATTGAACTGTGGACCTCTCGGTTTGAAGTTTAGTGCCATAACCTCTGAGCCACTGTGCTCCCTGTCTATTATACAACAAAGCCAGAAATGTTTATGGTTTTTTCAGATTCAAATTGTTGCAAGAGAGCTCAAATCCTCTGGAAACTCAACATTTAAAGTAATTGGCTGGCTGTCACTGGTACAGTTGCTGGGAAGTCTGATAATACAGGGATATAGATTTCTATCTAGTCAGACAATAGAGAAGAAGATTTCCAAGTGAGTTTTATACAGTCATAATTTATTTGTTGTGCTATAGTTCACTTTCTCAATGTTAGAACCCTATTCTTGTGTTCCAAATCCCCCAAAAGGTACACCTGGTAGCAGTCTTTCAGTTTTGAAAATGGGAGGCATGCTGTTTATTACATGCCTGTTCTATGAAATCCCCATCTACAGCAACACTAAACCGTGCAGAAAATAAAAATCTGTTCCGCACATATGTGGGGAACGGAAATCTTTGACAGACTATTTTTAAATAGAAGCGAAATTTCACTGGAATTTTCTACAAATCGTGCAACGCAATTACAATTTGAATTGCTAGCGATAGCTGAAAATCATCCCCTGAGTTGCAATGTGTTCTATGTAGGCACATAGAACACATTGCAACTCAGGGGATGTAATATTAATACGGGTTCCTCTCGCAAATTTGGTTGGCGATAAAATGTGTTGTCTGTGTTAATAGTTGTTGAATGAATTGCCGAATGTCCTTATAATAATTGTTTTATAGATGTGAAGGCATGTAATAAACACAGAATGACACACGGGTGTAAATGGGTTAATCGATATGGCACTTGTGTCATCGCGGAAGGATAAAACTCGAGGCCTGTGGCCTCTCGTTCTATCCTTCCACACTGGCACTCGTGCCATATCGAGTAACCCATTCACACACGTGTGTCGTTTTGTGTATTTCTCAATGTTAGAACCCTATTCTTATGTTCCAAACCCCTCAAAGGTACACCTGGAAGCAGTCTTTCATTTTTGAAAATGAGAGGCATGCTGTATACTGCCTGCTACAATTTGAAGAGAGGCACACTCACTGTTGTTGAGTCCCAGCATCTGGAAAATGTTATAAAGAAACTCCCAAAAAGTGTTCTGTGTAAGTAAAGTTACCGGTAACTGGTTGAGGGATAGATGATTTTTGGTGGTCTGAATTTGGTATTCAAAATTTATTTTAGTACAAATTATTGGAGAGTGCCTACAGGCCATCGCCAATAATTTGTAATAGAATATATTTGTATAAACAAAATATTATTTGCGTTTGACTGAATATGAAACATGAGCAAGGAAAACATTGGCTTTTGCTCTGGGTACCCTCATTTTTAGCTTAACTTGACAAAGTTAATATAAGCTATTGCCATTACGCGTGCAGAAGTCTGTTAGTCTGTTCACGTTTTCCTCACAAGCTACACCCTGTAGTTCTTGTCCATTCGTCATGAAATTTCATATGCAGGTTTGGGGTCATGTTTAGGTGAGATCATCCCCTTTTGGTCGCGATTGGTCAACCGTGATGGTAGCATGAGTCCAAAACCCGAAAACCTTTAGCACAGTCTACAGGTCGTATTTATGAAATGAATTCATTGTAACTTGGTAGGATGCCTCTGTATAATATCCAGATGAGAACATCCCCTTTTGGTCATGATCTGTCAACCGTGATGGCTGCCCAAGCCCGAAACCCAGAAACTTTTAGCACAGTCTACAAGTCATATTTAATGTGGAGGGATTTCCTTGTAACTTGGTAGGATGACTCCGTATGATGTCGAGATGAGAACTTCCCCATTTGGTCGCAATCTGTCAACTGTGACAACTGTCTGAGCCCAGACCCCGAAAACCTTTAGAACAGTCTACAGGTCGTATTTATGGAGGGACTTCATTGTAACTTGGTAGGTTGACTTCATATAATGTAGATGAGAACGTCCCCTTTTGGTCGCGATTGGTCAACTGTCACGAATGGCTACAGGGGCCAGAAGCCTGAAAACCGTAAGCACAGTTTACAGGTTATATTTATGAAGGGATTTCACTGTAACTTGGTAGGATGATTCCAGATATGTCAAGATGAGAACATCCCCTTTTGGTCATGATCATTCAGCCGTGATGGCTGCCCAAGCCCAAAACTTGAAAACCTTCAGCACAGTCTATAGGTCATATTTATGGAGGGATTTCATTGTAACTTGGTAGGTTGACTCCATATAATGTCTAGATGATAATATCCCCTTTTGGTCATGTTTGGTCAACTGTGACGGCTATAGGGGCCTGAAGCCCGAAAACCTTTAGCGCAGTCTGAAGGTCATATTTTTCAAGGGATTTCATTGTAACTTGGTAGGATGACTCCAGATAATGCCCAGATGAGAACGTCCCCTTTTGGTCACGATCATTCAACCATGAGGGCTGCCCGAGTCCAAAACCCGAAAAACTTTAGCACAGACTTCAGGTCGTATTTATGAAGGGATATCACTGTAACTTGGTAGGATGACTTAGTATAATGTCCAGATGAGGACGTCCTCTTTTGGTAGTGATCCATCAACCGTGATGGCTACACAGGCCCGAAGCCCGAAAACCATTAGACAGTCTACAAGCTGCATTTATGAAGAGATTTCATGGTAACTTGATAGGATGACTCATTTTGGAATAATTTCACTGTAACTTGGTAACTTTCGTTGACATACATTAACTGTGAGGGCCACATATATTAACAGTGAGGGCCACATTAACCCACCCCTCAATTCTTTAGTGCAGTATACACCTCATATTATTTTATTGAAAACATAGCATACAGGGAACAGAAATTAACATATTCCCAATCATCACAATACTTGTCTTATTTCATAATCCTTTCTTAAACATTGAACATTACCCTTTTCATCAAACACAACACACAGACAAGTTAAGCTACATCGTCATTGACACTTTCATTTTGAAAGCCTTGACAGTGACTTCTAGTACTCAACCAGTTAACCCTTAAAGGTCTGAAGATTTTGCATACCTTTTTGCCACACCGACATTCAATGCTCTGTGACTTTGCAGTTGAGTCTACATAAGTCTTGGCAGCCTACAGTACATGGAGAGTGTATTATCACTAAATCACCTGCAAAGCGGAGATTCCACCCAAGCAATAATTGCAAATTTGTTGCAAAGCACAACAAGCACCAGCAAAGTTCCAGCCAATGGACCTCCGGGTTATACCCGGAGGTCCATTGGCTAAAACATTGCTTGTGTTTTTTGTCCACATGTACAGAATTTGAAAGTGATACTTTGGGTGATACCTCCACTCCCTGGGTGATTTAGTTACAATCCGCCCTCCACGTACTGTATATAGGGTGCCAAGACTTGCCTAAAAACAACTGCCAGTGAACTTAGAGGATACCTTGCAAGTTTACCCAAATACAGCAAGTTGGTGGACCTGTTCTAAAAATTGTCCAAAGTCAGAAATAGACCCTTAAACGATTTAAAAGAATATTTATATTGACCATTTTCAACAGACATTGATGCATCTGGTTGTCACAGTTTTTTTTTTCAGAATTAAATTGGAAAACAATTCTGTGTTATTCATTTCTAAGCGTTTGTGTACCATTTACTTTACTGGTGTTCTGTTAATAGGGATTCCCAAACAATTCTAGGGTTTGTACACAAATGAAAAGTCTGTGATATTAGATCCTTCCCTTGAAAATTGCTTGAATTTGTTTATACAGTGGAGCCCGCTTAATTGGATATCTCTTAATTGTATATCCCTGTTAATTGAATATAGGAAGCGCGGTGGCTCAGTAGGTAGAGGTGCAGGCTGCAAGCCGAGAGGTCCTCGGTTCGAATCCCACCTGCGGCAACCGCGTTGTGTCCTTGGGCAAGACACTTCATCTCCACTGCCCGCGTGGGGGCACGATGACGCCGTGTACTAAGACGTACTGCACGTCGATGGTACGCATGTCTTCAACCAATCTAACCCTGCCTGTGCTGCAGTGCGGAGTTACGATGTTGGGGAGCTGGCAGCTGCTCGTCGTTGCTCGGTGGTTCTCTCCGGGTACTTCGGCTTCCTCCACCCGTAAAGCTGTCACGGTCATGATTAGCCCTTGTGCATAAATATGTGACCTTAAACATCAATAAATAAATAATAAATAAATAAATAAATTGAATATAATTTTCAAACGCAAAACTATTTACCATACCTTCAGTACAAATTTGATCTGTTAATTGCATATGGGTTGTAGAGTAAACTCCTGTTAATTGTATATAAATTTTTATAATATGTCGAAAAAATTACTGTGACACGCACCAAATTCCCCTTATTTATCAACTTTTTTGGCCTCATTACATCCAATACAGGCATTTATTCTATTATATCTTGTTTGACAGAGCTCTATGAGCTCTGGCAAACAAGATATTATAGAATAAATGCTCAGTTTACCTCCAGAACACAGGAAACTGACCAAGTCCCTGTTAATTGTATACTCCTGTTAATTGAATTTTTTTCACTGGCAAAATGGATATTCAATTAAGAGGATTCTACTGTATCTATGAAAAGTACTTCCCACCATCCTTGAAAAGTACTTGAATTCAGTTTAGCTGCAACCTTTGAGACCATAACTGAACTGATAATTCACCCTGTATTCAGTGTTCATGATGGCATGTGCCGAATGTACATTCTTGAAAAATCTGGCACATAAATGTGAGCGTTTGGCACAAAAATGGGGCACATAAATTCAAAATCACAAACCTGGTATATTCTTGATTTGCCCACATCCTTAATTACAAAAAAGTAATCTCGTTCATCTGTATACACATTGACCAGTCATACTCCACTGTTGGTGATACTTTCCCATCGACCAAAATCAAAGATTAACACAGTAATAAAATGACCAAGGATTCAATTCACCTGTCAGATCATATATGTTTCGCGATACTTTATTATTTTATGTTTCATTTTATGTTAAATTTGCTTTTATAAAATTTTATGCTTTCGATATTTCTTGAATAAAATATTAAAAAAAAGGTTTTTATACAGTACCGCCGCCATGGCCTGGTCGTAATCCAGATGTCCACGTATGCTTTTTCTGTTAATAAGATATCAGCGCATTAAGTTAGAGCGCTGTCCACTTCTTGGGCTTATTCTAACAGTATAGCCATTACTGATCTCTTGAAAGCTGCGTACTGGACACAGCCTTCTACATTTACCAAGTTTTACCTTAGAAATTTAGAATCCATCTCTGTCTGTTGCTCAGAATGTCGTCCATTAAATGATTACATCTATAGTTATTTAGGCAACCCGTTCCAGCAGTGACACTGTGTCGCTGCCCTCTTCGTTCATGACATGTACCTCAGAACAAGGGGAAGGGAAGGGGGGGGTGGGGGTTACCTTATGATCATCTAGCTTTATAGTGAAAAGCAAGATAAGACCTCCTCTGGTGTCAGTAGTCGGTGCTGGGATGGTTTTAATGTGTAGCTCAGTGTGAAGCAATTAATATGTCTCATTTATGTATTGTTTTTAAAGTGTAGCTCACTGTGGAGCATTTGTATATGTCACATGTCAAATGGGCATTAACATACAATCCTTGGACACTTTTAAATGAGTATAAAGAGTCTCATTCTCTGGACTATCTTTATATATTGGCTTCCCTTCACCGAATTAGCATAATGGGTTATGCTGGCATTAAATGGAGAATTATATATTATGTAATGCTCAATTACATTGTTGGTGTTATGTCTTTCTCGTTTCTCGCAAATGAGAAAGACATATATAATTCCTTTCTCTCCTATTCTCCTGTAGGAGTTATCCTTTAAGAAGTGATTGAGTAATTGGATTTCCCTCTATGTCCTAGGCCCTCCAGCCTTTTTTCGATTCAGCTAGTCTGGGCCATTGGTTGTTGTATAAAAATATTATAAATTCAAAGTAATTTGTATATTTTTTATACTTACCAATGTCCCAGATGGGGATGGCCCTCCCATCAACATTTAGCAGGCAATTTCTAGAAAGAATAATGCAGTTCGCAAAAGTATGGAGGACCAGATAGGACATGATTTTTCGATTTTGCATGCAAATTTTGGGGATTGTGGGGTGCAAAATTTGTGTTTGGCCCTGGATTAAATTTAAAGTTAGCACCAGCTAGTCTGGGCCACTGGTAAGTATAAAAAATATAAAAATTACTTGGAATTTATAATTTTTGTAAAATCTCCTCTGGCTTGATAAGTGTGTAAACTATGAGTGAAGCAGTTTTGTCTGTAGATTTTATCGGATCCTAGATACAGCTTGCTTATTATTTATATATGGCGTATGTTTGTGGGGATTAGTCTCGCAGTCTCAAATACGCCATCCTAATTTATGGGGCTTAGTTCGGACTAGCCTTAAAAATTAGGGGCTTATTACACCCAATTAGCATAATCATTCATGCTAAGAAAATGGAATTACTTGGATATGGCTCCTTATTTATGATATGTCTTCTCTATTATTGTATAGAGAGACATACATGTAATTCCTTTTAAATTTAATTTCTTTTCTTGGAATGCAGGCTTAGGAGCTATATTTGGTCTACTAATTCTTAAGTCCTAGGCCCTCTGCCTTTTTACAATTCAGCTACTCTGGGCCATTGGTTATTAGTATAAAAATATGATAAATTTAAAGTAATTTGTATATTTTTTATACTTACCAATGGCCCAGATGGGGATGGCCTTCCCATGAGTGGGTGCTCATACCTCCCTGCTGAGTTATTATTAGTACACTCATCTACAAAGAATGATGTTGGCGCCAATTCTGGTCTCTTCCTGATCACTGCGCATGTGCAGATGATAAAGTATGGAGGGCCAGATTGGACTTTTAATTTTCGGTTTTGTATGCAAATTTGGGGGCTTCAAAATTTGTGTTTGGCCCTTGATAATATCGAGTTTGCACCAGCTAGTCTGGGCCAATGGTAAGTATAAAAAATATAAAATTACTTTAAATTTATCATTTTTTTCGTTGTTTCCTAATGTGTGTGCTAATTGCAGTTTCTGGGTTGCCTTTTATAACCTCAATGATTCGAAACGAGAGCTCAGTAGCAGTGTGATCTTTTGAGTTGTAACACTTGGTTACTTTTTGTGCAGAATTTGTTTTTAGTCGAGTTGTGACGAAGTCAAACTCGACTTATAGTTTGGTGAATGGCAGGCGGGCGGGCGGGCGGGCAGGCAGGCGGGCGGGCGGGCGGGCGTAAACAATTGGTTTCCGGATGATAACTTGATAGTGGTTCAACTCACATTCATTAAACTTCATACGTAGGTTGGTCTTGGTGGGAGGAAGAACCCTATTGATTTTGGACATGCTATGTCGAAGGTCAAGGTCACAGTGACCTTGAACGTAGTAAATCTTAAACAATTGGTTTCCGGATGATAACTTGATAATGGTTCAACTCACATTCATGAAACTTCATAGGTAGATTGGCCTTGGTGAGGGGAAGAACCCTATTGATTTTGGACTCGCTATGTCAAAGGTCAAGGTCAACGTGACCTTGAACATAGTAAATCGCAACAATTCCTTTCCGGATGATAACTTGATAGTAGTTCAACCTACATTCATGAAACTTCATAGGTGGGTTGGCCTTGGTGCGAGGAAGAACTCTATTGATCTTGGACTCACCAGATCAAAGGTCAAGGTCACAGTGACCTTTAACATAGTATATCGCAACAATTGGTTTCCGGATGATAACTTGATAGTGGTTCAACCTAGAGTCATGAAACTTTACAGGCGTGTTGGCCTTGGTGCGAGGAAGAACCCTATTGATGTTGGACTCACCAGGTCAAAGGTCACGGTCACAGTGACCTTGGACATAGTATATCGCAACAATTGGTTTCCGGATGAGAACTTGATAGTGGTTCAACCTAGAGTCATGAAACTTCATAGGTGTGTTGGCCTTGGTGCGAGGAAGAACCCTATTGACCTTGGACTCGCCAGGTCAAAGGTCAAGGTCACAGTGACCAAATTGCAACAATTGGTTTCCAGACAATAACTTGGCAGTGGTTCAGCCTATAGTCATGAAACTTAATAGCTGCATTGGCCTTGCTATGAGGAAGAACCCTACTGATCTTGAACTCGTCAGGTCAAAGGTCAAGGTCACAGTGACCTTGAACATAGTAAATCGCAACAATTGGTTTGTGGACGATAAATTCATAGTGTCTTAACCTACATTCATGAAGCTCCATAGGTGGGTTGACTTCTTGCAAGGAAAAACCCTATTGATATTGGACTCGCCAGTTCAAAGGTCAAGGTCACAGTGACCTTGAACATAGTAAATCACAACAATTGGTTTCCGGATGATAACTTGATAGTGGTTCAGCTTACATTCAATAAACTTCATAGGTAAGTTGACCTGGGTGCGACGAAGAACCCTATTGATTTTGGACTCGGCTTGGAATTCAGTACGTCAAATGTAAAGGTCACAGACCCAGCACACACTCAATAATTCATTTGCAGACAATAACTTCATAATGATCAAACCCACCTTTTCTGTTGTCACAACTCGACATTGGATCGGTGATCCTGAGCGGCATTTTTTCAAATTTATTCTCTATCCTTGTGTGTGTGTTACTTGCATGAGGTCTGCATAATTTGATGGAGCTGTTCAGGAGGAACTCTGTCTCCTGTTTCCTTAGGCTGTCATCCGAGTAGAGATTTTCGGACTCTTTGTAGAGTCTGAGTCCTTCTTGGGGGTGTACGTTGCTCTATACATCTTCTGGGAAACGCCAGTTGTTTCTCGACTTTCACTTGTCTCACTATGGCGTTTCACAGCTTTTGGTATGCTTCCTTGTGGTTGTCTGAGAGTTGAGTTTGTATACGCCCTTTATTAGTCCTCTACCAGCAACGCCGAAGGGGACTATAGGTTTGCACTCTGTCCATCCGTCAGTCTGTCAGTCACACTTTAGTTTTCTGGACTTTTTTGGAAATGCTTCAACCAAATGATTTCATTTTTGGTAACCTACTATAGACCGATCACTTACAGATCAAGTTTGAGTTTCATGCTGATTGCATTATTCTTGTGTGAGTTATGGCCCCTGGAAATATGGAAAAGTTCCAAAATATCCGTTTTCCTAACTTTTTGGGGAAATGCTTTAACGGAATGATTGCATTTTTGGGAACCTACTATAGAACGATGACTTACAGATCAAGTTTGAGTTTCATGCTGATTGCATTATTCTTGTGTGAGTTATGGCCCTTGGAAATATGGAAAAGCACCAAAATATAAGTTTTCCAGACTTTTTTTGGAAACGCTTCAACGGAATGATTTCATTTTTGGTAACCTACTCTAGAACAGATCAAGTTTGAGTTAGTTTTTCTGACTTTTTTTGGAAATGCTTCAACCGAATGATTTCATTTTTGGTAACCTACTATAGAACGATGACTTACAGATCAAGTTTGAGTTTCATGCTGATTGAATTATTCTTGTGTGAGTTATGGCCCTTGTTTAAAATTATTGTACACTCATGTTAGTTATGTTCTTGTATTTGTACTTCTTAGACTACTAGCCTGAAATGCGGAGATGCTTATATACTATGGTGTCTTATATGACAAAAACACCTTATATGACAAAAGTGCCGTAGGGGACTAATACCACCTCGGTGGTCAAACACTTGTTATTCTGGACAATACAAAATGGAACAAAATAGTCATACCATTACGTATAAGCCAAAACGTCACAATATAAATTGGAAGAGTTTATACGGACATTTTCCTAAAGTCAGAATGCTCATGTGTTACATTTGCCACACTGAGTACAAGAGTCTGCCCAATTTAAGCAGACATAAGAGAGTAGAACATTATGGCACAGATTATGTACAATGCACTACATGCCAACACACATTTAAAAGACTGGCATATTTTAAGAAACACATCAGCCGAAGTGGACACAATAGCCTGGCAAATTTGGTGATCATTCCAACAAAGTGGAATTAATTGCAACAAATTCAACCAGACAACCATGGCAGAATAATGTTGCAAAGTAAAGACGTTAATATCAGTCCTAACAACACCAAAATTCTACCTGCAATTTCAGAAGATCAATCCACTATCAGTGTACATAAATCGATGACTTCCTGTGGTGCAAAATTTCTTAAGCAAACCAAGTAACAGAAGAAATTAACCACAACATCGTTTTAGACAATATACCCCACTTGGCTTGACTCCCCACATTCACCATTAACCAGCCAGGAGAACTTGGGACAAGTATATCTAATAACTGTATCATGGGAACAATATTAAACAACACAAAGGTTTGACTATCTTATTTTATTATAAAGAATAATATTTTTATACTGTACCAATGACCCAGACATAGCTGGTGCTAACTCTTAAAATATAGGGCCAAACACAAATTTTGCCCCCCAATCCCCAAAATTTGCATCTAAAACCAAAGAAAACATGTCCTGAATGGCCCTCCATACTTCACCTCTACTGCGCATGAGCAGTGTCAAGGACGTCCCGAAATTGGCGCCATTAATCATTCTTTGTTTGTCCCTTCATCAGTTAACATCTGACTGATCTTTGTGCTTGTAAATCTCAGTTTAAATGATGCCAGACACATAAATATTAGAGAAATGGTGATTCTAAGGAGGATATAGAAGAAGGAGAGGAAAAATGAGTGACAGAAAATATGCAGGGCTGTAACTTAAATTTTTTTAATGAAATTATGTTAAGTTACCTATTTTCGAGGCAACAGCCTGTTGTGGTCATTCTTGTTATCAAGTTACACTGCTTGTTCAGTGTTTTCCTCTCTCCCTTTCCTTTAAGTCCCCTCTTGCTATTCTCCCATGCTTTTGGCATATTTTCTGTAATATTATTACTAAAATTTCTTGGGAGTTTTAGCTGGATAACAGAATGAATTCTGTTCTTTTCCCCATGTTTACGTCTTCACCTATGGGTGGTTAGGCGTAGTGTTCTGCATCTACCATCTGATGTTCTGCAGTTTCTTCCCTGGAAGTCTCTGTTTTGCATCAGATAGTGTATTATTGGTAACTGATTTTGGGCCAGGGTGCCTGGAGTCTTATTCTGGTGTTTTTACACTTATTGTTTACATTTACAACAGCCCTCTGTGTGAGGGGGGATTTCTTGAAAATAATATCTTGATGTTAATTTAATCATAACTAGATACATTATTATTGTTCGTAAGTGTTGCATAAATTTTTTAAAATATTTTTAGAATTTTTGTCCACACTTAGGCTTGGAATCCATTGGGGCTCAACGTTACTTTTCAGAAACTTGGGCTGTTCTGAAAAAAAAATTTTTTTCAAAATTTTTTGATTTCAATTATTTTTTCTATGTTAATGGATCATGTTATTATGTATTTTGATTGTCAGGGGTTGGTGCGAGTACTAGGACTTTGTTTTCTTTTCACAATGAAAGGATATTGTTCAGTTGTAATAAGAGGAAATCTTCCTCTGACTTTCATAATCATTGTATAATGTAGTCAGTGTGCTCGCACTAACTCCTGTTCTGTATGTGTTAATTTCGATGACAACATGGGAAGTGTGTGTCATGGTATGTTAGTGGGGAAATGGCCATTCCGGTCCTTTCCCCACAGGGTCACTCTACTTTATCAATCTCTATTTCAGACGATCAAGAACAGGGTGATGTATCCGTGATGTCTTCCAAAAGTGTGCCTCCGTCGTCACAATTAATGAAGAGCTAGCGGAAAAGTGCTCATGTAAATACGTCAAATGCCTAAGAGGACCCTAGTAGGTTCGACGGCCTTTGACGTCCGCTAGCTCGCCCGGTGTAGCGTCCATTCATCGAATGGTTCGGCAGCCGGGTTCGTCCGTTGCGGTCTAGAAGGAGTTTTGGGTGATGCAAGCACTATAAATCAACAAAATGCACACCCAGTGACGGCGGATTAGAGGAGAATGGAGGAAGCCTTTTAGTCCGGTTCCTAGCTTGTCCAGGTCCATCCGGACTGCATGCGAGAGAGGCCCCTCGCTCGTACAACAACATCTGGCCCCAGATGTTGTGGTACAAAATGTTTCGCATTCGGAGCATACGTCCGCCGCTCGGGACGCTCCGATATATAGTCAGTCCGGAGAGACTGTCAATAAGGCTTCCTCATCCTCATGGTAGCGCACACGACTGCTCTTGGCTTCGTGACCTCGGATATCCAGTCAGCTTCGCCAATCAGAGAATCATCGGCGACCAGGTCACACCATCCGGTAGCCAGGAACACGAGGCCTGCAGACTCCGGACGTTCGCATAAGAAAGTATGCGGGAGTCAACGTACACGGAGCTTCCAGCGGCAAAGCATCGTAAGACCACTACTGCACAGACCTCGGTGACGGACGTGCTATCCCAAATAGCACAGCTTATCGCAGCATCGACAGAATCTCTGTCGCATCATGTATTATCCGACGACGCTGGGTCGGGACGCTCCGCGGAAGCGGGTACGGACGTCCGAAAATTTCATCCGGTCCGACGGGATGCCGAAAGGGATTCGGAGGATTTCGAGCTTTCCCTTTCGGAACAACATCAGCTGCTGTGTATGTCATCTGACTTATCTTCTAGAGGTTCTTTCGTCGGACCAGAATGCTGCGATGCCGGATAAGAAACTGATAGCGTCGGTGGACACAGAAATTTTTGGTTCGGTTCAGGGACATCGTCCCTCAGTTCTGACACAGTCCAATAATGTCACACAACTTTCGAATTATTGAACGACGCTATATATATATTATTATATGCTTGCTATTAACAAGTATGTCTGGTTTCTTGTTCGCAAAGTTACTGGGATGTCTTTCAAAAGTGTGCCTCTGTCGTCATAGATAATGAAGAGCTAGCGGCAATAAGTGCTCATGGAATACGTCAATCGCCTAAGAGGTCCCTAGTAGGATCGACGGAGTTGACATTCGCTAGCTCACCCGGTGTAGCGTCCATTCATCGAATGGTTCGGCAGTCGGGTTCGTCCGTTGCGGTCTAGGAAGGAGATTTGGGTGATGCGAGCACTATAATAGACTTTAGTACACACCCAGTGACGACGGATTAGAGAACAGATCGGAGGAAGCCTGTTAGTCCGGTTCCTAGCTCGTCCAGGTCCGTCCGGGCTGCGAGCGAGAGGGGTCCCTCTCTCGTACAACAACATATGGGACCGGATGTTGTGGTACAGTCATTTCGCATTCGGAGCATATGTCCGCCGCTCGGGACGCTCCGTTATATTGACAGTCCGAGAGACTGTCGATAATGCTTCCTCATCCTCACAGCAGCGCACACGACCGCACATTGGCTACGTGACCTCGAGTATCCGGCCAGCTTCGTCATTCAGTGATTCCACGACGAACAGGTCACTCCATCCGGTAGCCAAGGGACACGAGGCCTATACACTCCGTTCGCTCGCATAATAGAAGTATGCACGGGGTAACGAACACGGAGCTTCCAGTGGCAAAGCATCGTAAGACCGCTTCTCCACAGGCCTCAGTGACGGACGTGCTATCCAAAATAGCACAGCTTATCGCAGCATCCCTGCAAACGACAGATTCTCGGTCGGATCACGAATAATCCGACGGCGCTCCGCTGTTGCATCAGGTACGGACGACCGAACTCTTATAGGGTCCGACAGGATGGCGAAAGGGATACGGACGATTTCGACCTTTCCCTTTCGGAACAACAGAAGCTGCCATACATTTCTTCCGGCATTATCTTCCAGAGGTTGTTCCGTCGGACTACATTGCTGCGATGCTGGATAAGAGACTAATAGCGTCATTGGACACGGAGTTTTGGATCGGTTCAGGGACATTGTCCCTGACTTGCCGACACAGTCCAATAATGTCATTAGAACATTCGAATTATTTAACGACGCTATATATAAGCTTGCTACCAAGCATGATAATCTAGTTTCTTGTCCACAATGCTCTATTCTGCCTTTCATCAATTCTAGGGAATAATTTATATTGGCAGAACAGGGCATACTGAGAGTTCCTATGCATCTTGACGGTGGGACTGAAGACTGGGATTTATCTTTTTCGCCGTCTATGTCAATTCCAACCACGATGTTGGAAACGACAATGATGTCTATTAGACTTAACTTAGACGCTTCATCATACGTAGACCACCTTACTGAGGCGTTATCATTACGTCTTCAAGAGAAAGAATTCCAGGATATGATCCTCAATGTGATTTCTTTCAAGGGCAGTAGTTTTTCCATGTATAACTCCGCCCTTCAGTGGCATCCTGGAGTTGGTTAGACGTGACGCAGCCCTAGCTACATCCACGCGTGTGGATAGTAAGGTGAAGAACTCTCTCAGAGTCGCTTCGGTCTCGGAGAAGCTTCTCTTCGACGGCAACCTTTCAGCAATCTATCAATTGCTCGATATACATGTTCTCTTGTCAAGTGTAACAAGAGATTCAGACTGGGGCAAACATTCGGTGGTTGACTCAGAGAGTGCCACTGCAGTTGCCGGGTCCGAGTTTTAGGATTATGACGGATGCCAATCAAACAGGTTGGGGTACAATATTGATCCCAACGGATTCGAAGTGCCAAGGTCTTTGGGTTCCGCAGTTTCTAGGCACGCACTCAACTTCCAGGAAATGATGTTATTTTGGCTTGCACTATGTCATTGGATGAACATTATTCAGAAACGCATGTCCAAATCCTGTTCGATAATACGACAGTAGTTGCGTATCTCCAGAACCAGGGAGGCACTCATTCGATTCCATTATTCAATTCAACGGAAAGAATCCTTCTGTTTGTTATAGTACACCAAGTTCTGCTTCGGTCCGTCATATTCCGTGTCGTCTGATTGTATTAGCAGACTCCCTTTCACGTAAGGGTCGCTTGTTGTCGTCAGAATGGACTCTCAACAAACAAGTATTCAATCAGATTTGCTATCAATGGGAGCGCCCAATGATAATTTATTTGCGACACAACTCACTATTCAATTGCAGACGTATGTGTTTGCATGTCCGGATCCCTGAGCTTATGTTGTTAACGCTCTATTGATCTAATAGGACGGAATGATAGGATATGCGTATCCTCCAGCACTGTTGATTCAGCAAGTATTGCTAAGATAAACATCCACAATACAATTCTGTTGATAGCATCTCTGTCTTCACAGAGGCCGTGGGTAAATTTACTCGGGTGTCTACTGTGGGACTTACCGCGAAAACTTCCTCCATGAGAGGATCTTCTTTCGCTGGGGAAATCGTGTCAACTTCATCACAACCCGCAAGGTCTCAACCTTCACGTATTCCGTTGTGTCGTCCTTCTTGCACGGCAAGCATTGTACAGGACGAGCTATGGACGCGATTTCTTACTGTAGGAGAACCTCTTCTTCGCTATACAATGCGGCTAAAGTGGAGGCTCTTCCGTCGTTGGTGTAGGGATCATTATGTTGATATTTTTGATCCCTCCATACTAGACATTGCAACTTTCTAGTATACCTGTTTGACAAGATCAACTGCAGCCTGTTACTATTAAGGTTATAGGTCTATGTTATCTCATACCTATGCACTCTATGATAGTTTACAATTGAGTCTAATGTCTTTATCTAAGTCAGTTAGAAACTTTTCGATAAATTGACCTAGAATCCTTAGATTAAATTCCTATACGGAATTTAGCTTCGGTTCTTATTTAGCTAAGTAATCATTTGAGCCTCTGGAAACAGTAGTTTTCAAATTCTGACCTTTCAAGACAGTAATTCTGTTAGTCTTCTCTTTTACTGAGGAGTCAGTGAGCTTCATGCACTATCGGTGGACGATTCTCACTTTCGTAGTATCGGAAACACTACTTCCTTTACTACTTAGGTTGTATTTTTGGTTAAGAGTCAGGCTCCTAATAGTATCCGGAACCTATTGTTATTAAGGTCCTTCCGTCTTCGTACGGGCATAGGCCTTTACTCTGTCCGGTTGGAGTTTACGTATTTATAAACAGATATCAGTTTATTAGTACGGACGTAAGCTTCTTCGGTTTTTCATGCCTATTAGAAGGACATTACGCTCCATTCTATTGCTAATGGATTCAATTAACTATCGGTACTGCTTATGGTATATCATTGACTAAGCAGTTTGTGCTTGAGATTTCGGCTCATGAAGTAAGAGCTCTTTATACATCTTGGGCTTACATTAATAGTGTCGCTATTATAGATTTTATGAAGGCTGCCCATTGGGCTCAGCCATCCATTCATGAATTTTTATCTCAGAAATATTGAGTCTATTTCTGGAGGCCTCCATTGTTAGGTCTATTATCTACTGCTCAGAATGTCATTCACTTAACAGTTGCTACTATAGCTAGGTAGGCTTTCTGTTCCGGCAGTGACTCTGTCCTGTTGCCCTCTTCGCTCTGGGCTATTTGACCCAGGGCAAGGAGAAGGGGGGGGGGGGGAGGGTGTTCCCTTGGGTCACCTGTTTTATTATGAAAACAAGGGGATACCTCCTCCGGAGTTAGTAATTCTGCGCTGTTACTGGGAGGGTTTTTAAGTGATAAGTTTATGTTTTTAAAATTCATTCAGGTCATAGTTTTTAAAGTATAGCTTTTGAATATATCACGTGTCAAACGGCGTTATTATACAATCCTCAGACACTTTTAAGGAGTATAAAGAGTCTCTATTCTCTAGACTAACTTTATTTATTGGCTTACTTTAAAAATTATTAGTATAAGCATTATACTGGATATTGATAGAGTACATGGATGTTATGATGCTCAATTTTGGAAGGTGTTGTGTCTTTCTAATTTATCATAAATAAGAAAGGTACATGTAAGGCCTAATACTCCTTTTCCCCTCGAGGGGATGACTCTATTTTATATAATTGAGCTTATTTGAACTTGCTCTATGTCCTAGGCCCTCCAGCCTTTTTACTATTCAGCTATGTGTGGGTCATTGGTACAGTATAAAAATGTTAAAAAATTTATAGTAATTTATATATTTTTTATACTTACCAATGACCCAGACGGGGATGGCCCTCCCAGGAGTTGGCCCTCCCAGGAGTTGGGAACTCATACCTCCCTGCTGAGTACATAGCGCTTACCAGGCACTGGTTATAAGAATGATTAATGGCGCCAATTTCGGGACGTCCTTGACACTGTGCATGCGCAGTAGAGGTGAAGTATGGAGAGCCATTCAGGACATGTATTCTTTGGTTTTAGATGCAAATTTTGGGGATTGGGGGGCAAAATTTGTGTTTGGCCCTATATTTTTAAGAGTTAGCACCAGCTATGTCTGGGTCATTGGTAAGTATAAAAAATATATAAATTACTATAAATTTTTTAGCTTTCTTGAAATCCAGGATAGAACTGGAACTCTGCAAATAGAAAAAAGATTATGACTTTGAACAGCAAAAATATGCCATTCAGATCTTTGTTTATCAAGCAGCCACATGCTGCTTTCTTCTCCACCCCCACAAGGGGACAATACAAAACAAACAAAATGGTCATTACGGGCTGATACCGACGGAAACTATATTAATTTTCGTTAATTGCATACTCAGGAAAACAAGAAAAAACTAGCACATTAATTGTTCACCAACAATCCGGCAAACAATTTATCCGCCAACAATGGATAAACAAATAAAAAACAGGTATAAATATCTGCCTGCAAAACAGCCCAAGCTATGCGACAACAAACAAATCATACGGTACACATAAACATATAAATAGCGCTGGCAAACCAGGCAGCAACATCAAACTTTTTTAACCCTTTACCTAACTTGAAAAGCAGACGACACTTGCAAAAAAAATTCTTGAATAACTAATTATACGAGCTCGTTCCAATGAGGGGTCATAACCTATGTTTTCGAGACAAAAAATGAAAAAATAAAGAAAATTAATTGGCGATTTTTAAGAATAATGCTGGCCGGTTTTGGCCGTTACGTTGGGTAAAGGGTTAACCACTGAGGAGACTAAAACAGTTGAAACCACCGGTTTGGTAAAAGATCAACGAGAGAGAATCTATTCTCCTGATATTACTCTTCTTACCTTTAGTCCACTGTATTATGTGGGTTAACCAGGCTTACCTTTAGTCCACTGTATTATGTGGGTTAACCAGGCTTACCTTTAGTCTACTGTGTTATGTGGGTTAACCAGGCTTACCTTTAGTCTACTGTATTATGTGGGTTAACCAGGCTTACCTTTAGTCCACTGTATTATGTGGGTTAACCAGGCTTACCTTTAGTCTACTGTGTTATGTGGGTTAACCAGGCTTACCTTTAGTCTACTGTATTATGTGGGTTAACCAGGCTTACCTTTAGTCCACTGTATTATGTGGGTTAACCAGGCTTACCTTTAGTCCACTGTATTATGTGGGTTAACCAGGCTTACCTTTAGTCTACTGTGTTATGTGGGTTAACCAAGCTTACCTTTAGTCTACTGTATTATGTGGGTTAAACAGGCTTACCTTTAGTCCACTGTATTATGTGGGTTAACCAGGTTTACCTTTAGTCTACTGTGTTATGTGGGTTAACCAGGCTTACCTTTAGTCTACTGTATTATGTGGGTTAACCAGGCTTACCTTTAGTCCACTGTATTATGTGGGTTAACCAGGCTTACCTTTAGTCTACTGTGTTATGTGGGTTAACCAAGCTTACCTTTAGTCAACTGTATTATGTGGGTTAACCAGGATTACCTTTAGTCTACCGTATTATGTGGGTTAACCAGGCTTACCTTTAGTCTACCATATTATGTGGTTAACCAGGCTTACCTTTAGTCTACTGTATTATGTGGGTTAACCAGGCTTACTTTTAGTCTACTCTATTATGTGGGTTAACCAGGCTTACCTTTAGTCTACCGTATTATGTGGGTTAACCAGGCTTACCTTTACTCTACCATATTATGTGGGTTAACCAGGCTTACCTTTAGTCTACTGTGTTATGTGGGTTAACCAGGCTTCCCTTTAGTCTACTGTATTATGTGGGTTAACCAGGCTTACCTTTAGTCTACTTACTGTATTATGTGGGTTAACCAGGCTTACCTTTAGTCTCCCATATTATGTGGGTTAACCAGGCTTACCTTTAGTCTACCGTATTATGTGGGTTAACCAGGCTTACCTTTAGTCTACTGTATTATATGGGTTAACCAGGCGTGTCATTTTGAGGCGGGTGATCGCCCTGGGCCGCAGTCACCTGTCTGAGTTCAAAATTCAGTGGACAGTAAACGTCCGCCTAACCCAGTTTTCTGCGGCCCATTAATTCAGTTGAAGGCACATCAAAATCGACTGCCTCAAACAGCAATTTTTGCGGATTGAAGGAAGTACATGTAACAAAGACTAATTTGTGAAGCTTATAGTGTGTCGTTAATGCAGTCACCCAGAGACAGTAAGTAACTTTCCAAATATGAGCGGGAGGTCCATCCCCAAACTAGTTTGACCACTGACGATTTGCCTGGGACGTTTCAACCCAAAAACATAGCTGGGATGATTCGTCCCCCAAATCTGATTGATTGGACCCAAATTATCGGCATCTGGCGGTGAGCACAGTGCACTGACTTTACTGTCATCATGTAATGTAGATACGGGTTTGGTTATTTGGATGCAAGATAACTATAACACACTTCAGATTTATTTGTTTGTTATTTATTTATTGGTGTTTAAGGTCACATACTTATGCAAAATGGCTAATCATGACCATGACAGTTTTACGGGTGGAGAAAACCGAAGTATCTGGAGAGAACCACCAAGCATCACCGAGCAACTGTCAACTCCTCATCATTCTAACTCTGTTCTAGCCGCGCTCAAGCAGGGTTACAGCAGTTGAAGATATGTTTGCCATCAACGTGCAGTACGCCTTAGTACACAGCCAGGGTTTCCGCTAGGGGAAAATTTGTGGGTCCGGTAGTTTAAAGAAAGTGAAACTCACAAGCCGAAGGCGTGTGCCACACGTGCCGAAACGTGCGTATAGAGGGGGGGGGGGGGGTTCTCCCCCCAGGAAAATTTTGATTCTTAGGTGCTCTCTGGGGACATTCTGGTCGCTAAAATGCTGAATAACTGATGTGGAAAATATGTATTTTTTCCTCCTACAATTCTCTAAATTACCACGGGACACACAATACTATATCTGGTCGGAGGTTTCATAAAAATACCTCCCCCCCCCCCCCCCACCTTCATTGATTTGAACAATTAACTGCTCGAGAACCAGATGTATTTTTTATTAGGCCTAAGTTATTTCCCTCACTGTACACTGTTACAACAGCTACTGACAAAGAAGCTACATGTAATCACTAGGAACCCTGGGAAGTGAAGTAGTGCTTGCTTACTGTTAGCAAGCTCTTTTACTGGTAAAATATGACCCTGTTACCAATGCTTGGGGAGTGAAAGCCCTCTAAAATGACAACATGGGTATAAACATTTGACCAAACATAACTTTATCTCCATGTTGTGGTCATGATTAGCCATTGTTCAGAAATATGTGATCTTAAGCACCAATAAATAAGTAAATAAATTCATTCATTTTGTCAAACACATTACAGGGCTGTATCTACCACAGAGTCTGGTGATGATCCAAGAATAAGATGTTCACTCTGCTTAGAGAGAAGACAGTTCAGTACTTCAACACCATGTGGACATTTATTCTGTTGGAAGTGTATTCATGAATGGAGTAAATCAAAAGTGAGTCGACATGCTAAGGCCATTAAAAAAAATTTATTGTTTCTCAGACACTGACCTAGTCTTTAAAAATCTGCCTCATCACAATTTTTTTTAACCTGGAAATGTCTTCATGGTTACTGTTTTGCATTTCTTGGACTTAAAATTCAACCAACTATATCTTGTTTGACAGAGCTCATGGAGCTCTGTCAAACAAGATATAGTTGGTTAAATTTGCAACTACAAATGAAATTTAATATGAGAGATCCTTTTGACAAGTCGCTCCTACACATGTCATAAAAAAGTTATCAGCATATTTTTAGCTTAACTTGACAAAGTCAAGATAAGCTATTGCCATCAAGCATGCGGAAGTCTGTTAGTCTGTTCACATTTTCCTTTAGCACAGTCTACACCCTGTAGTTCTTGTCCGCTCGTCACAAAATTTCATATGCTGGTTTGGGGTCATGTCTGGATGAAAACGTCCCCTTTCAGTCGCGATTGGTCACCCTCGATGGCTGCCCGAGCCCAACACCCGAAAACACAGTCCACAGATTGTATTTATGTAGGGATTTCATTGTAACTTGGTAGGATGCCTCTGTATAATATATAGATGAGAATGTCCCCTTTTGGTCATGATCTGTCAACCGTGATGGCTGCCCAAGCTGAAACCCAAAAACTTTTAGCACAGTCTGCAGGTCATATTTTATGTGGAGGGATTTCATTGTAACTTGGTAGGATGACTCTGTATGATGTCTGGATGAGAACTTCCCCATTTGGTCGTGATCTGTCAACCGTGACGACTGCCCAAGCCCAAAACCTTTAACACAGTCTACAGGTCGTATTTATATAGGGGTTTCATTATAACTTGGTAGGTTGACTTCATATAATGTCTAGACGAGAACGTCCCCTTTTGGTCGCGATTGGTGATCTGTGATGGCTACAGGGGTCCGAAGCCTGAAAACCTTTAGCACAGTCTACAGGTCATATTTATGAAAGGATTTCATTGTAACTTGGTAGGATGACTCCAGATAATGTCTAGATGTGAAGGCCCCCTTTTGGTTGCAATCATTCAGCCGTGACAGCTGGCCAAGCCCAAAACCCAAAACCTTTAACACAGTCTACAGGTCATATTTATATAGGGGTTTCATTAGTAGGTTGACTTCATACAATGTCTAGATGAGAACGTCCCCTTTTGGTCGCAATTGGTGATCTGTGATGGCTACAGGGGCCCGAAGCCTGAAAACCTTTAGCACAGTCTACAGGTCATATTTATGAAAGGATTTCATTGTAACTTGGTAGGATGACTCCAGATAATGTCTAGATGAGAAGGCCCCCTTTTGGTTGCAATCATTCAGCCGTGACAGCTGGCCAAGCCCAAAACCCAAAAACATTTAGCACAGTCTATAGGTCATATTTATGGAGGGATTTCATTGTAACTTGGTAGGTGGACTCCATATAATGTCTAGATGATAATATCCCATTTTGGTCGTGATTGGTCAACTGTGATGGCTACAGGGGCCTGAAGCCCGAAAAGTCTTTAGCACAGTCTACAGGTTATATTTATGTAACTTGGTACGATGACTCCAGATAATGCCCAGATGAGGACGTCATCTTTTCGTCGTGAGCATTCAACCATGATGGCTACCCGAGCCCAAAACCCCCAAAACTTGAGCACAGACTACAGGTCGTATTTATGAAGGGATTTCATTGTAACTTGGCAGGATGACTAAGCATAATGTCTAGATGAGGACGTCCCCTTTTAGTTGCAATCAGTCAACCGTGATGGCTACACATGCCTGAAGCCCGAAAACCTTTAGCACAGTCTACAGGCCATATTTATGAAGGGATTTCATTGTAACTTGATAGGACGACTCGTTTTGGAATATTTTCACTATAACTTGGTAACTTTTGTTGACATACATTAACTGAGGGCCACATGCATTAACTGTGAGGGCCACATTAAACCACCCCTCAGTTCTTTAGTACAGTCTACACCTCATATTGTTTTTATTGAAAACATAGCATACAGGGAACAGAAATTAACATATTCCCAATTGTCACAATTCTTGTCTTATTTCATAATCCTTTCATAAACATTGAACATTATCCTTTTCATCAAACACAACACACAGACAAGTTAACCCTTTGAGACTTTAATTATTCTGACGTTCAAACGTCACTGGGAATTCAGTTTCTTCAACGTTTTTCAAACTGCGACGTCGAACGTCGGAAAGTACAAATGACAAGATATTTTTCACATTAGTGATTATCTGGTTGAGGGCTAGATTATTTTTGGTGGTCTGAATTTGTTATTCAAAACTTGTTTTATTGCAAATTATTGGAGAGTACCCACAGGCACTCTCCAATAATTTGTAATAAAACAAATTTATATGAACAAAATATTATTTGTGTTTGACTGAATATGAAATATTTGCAAGTCAAGTGTTGGCTTTTACTCTGGTATCCTCATTTTGAAAGCCCTGGTAGTGGCTTCTAGCACTCGACCAGTTAAGAAGTCTTCACAGCAGGATTATATTTGTATTTTAGGCTGCGATAACATTTGGCTCAACGTTTGTCACTGAGTACTCACTATTTGGGAGAAAATAGGAGTTGAGATTAAAACTTTAAAAAAAACGAAAAATAATTACAAAACAAATGGCCGCCAAGTATCAGGGCGCTGTTTGATTTCGTACTTCATGTGACATACAAAAGTATCAAGGTGCTGTTTGCTTTCGTTCACCAGAGTTACAGTTCTTGCATTTCAAAGACGTGCCAAATTATTTTCCATAGTGGGTGACCACAATTCTGCTTGTTACTAAACCATCTGTAGGGGAGCATCCATCAGTTTTACTGATTTTCTTGTTTTGTACAGG
This sequence comes from Pictodentalium vernedei, assembly GCA_031216915.1. Taxonomy (NCBI): domain Eukaryota; kingdom Metazoa; phylum Mollusca; class Scaphopoda; order Dentaliida; family Dentaliidae; genus Pictodentalium; species Pictodentalium vernedei. The sequence continues at coordinate 277,965,422 of CM062288.1, forward strand.
ACTTACAGAAGGACTTATCAGTTATATTCATAATTCCATTTGAGGACTGTTTTGTGGATTAATCCCCTTCACTCTGATGTCAAAATACTAAAATTTCAGGAAGCTGTTTTTTCCCAAAATGCATCTAGAAATTTAACCAATTCAATCTCGTTTGATAGAACTCAATGAGCTCTGTCAAACGATATTGAATTGGTTAAATATCCTTTGAAAGGACATACCAAACCAAAAACTTATATTACGACTTTCAGGCCATGTTTGTACTAGTGGGTTTCATGCATCAATGCAGGGTGAATACATGTTGAATTATTGTTGGAAATGATCGGTATCCACTCAAAACACTAGATTTACTTTTCATTCTACGTTTTTAGAACAAATTGATCATTTCCAGTGATAATTTGACTCATATTCATCTTGAAGTGATGCTTTGAAAGCCGCCATTTTGATTGAAACCGTGAAAGTGAGAATTTCTATATCTTCACAGTGGGGGATATGATTTCTATCTTTCCACAATTTCTTCAATAATCTATCGTTTAGTGTATAGTATAAGACTAAAGGTTAGAAGAGTGACCTCAGGAGAATAGATACTCTCTCATTAATTTTTTTTACCAAACTGGTTGCGACTGTTTTAGTCTCCTCAGTGGTTAAAAAGTTTGATGTTCCTGTCTGGTTTGGCCGGTGCTATTTACATGTTTGTGTGGCGGATAATTGTACCATATGATTTGTTTGTTGTCGTATAGTTTATCCGACGATGCTGTTTTACAGACGGATATTTGTACCTGTTTTTAATTGTTTTTCCATTGTTGGCGGATAAATTGTTTGCCGAATTGTTGGCAGACAATAGTGCTATTTTGCAGGCAGATAATGGTACCTGTTTGCATTGCTCTATACACTTTTTAACTGGTAGAGTGCTAAATTATTTTTGGTCATCCAAATTTGTCCACTTCTCTTTGCCTTGTTACAATTTATGGGAGAGTGCCTAGTGGCACTCTCCCATAAATTGTAACAAGGCAAATCCTCACAGACTAAATAATTTCAATTCAAAAATAATATGAAGCACATCCACAGAATATGAAGCTATTAAGTTGCAGCACCTGCACTTCAGAATAAAGCCCAAATATGGGCTTCCAGCACTGTACCAGTTAACTGGTAGAGTGCTGAATTATTTTTAGTCATCAAAATGTGTTCACAAGTCTTTGCCATGTTACAATTTATGCGAGAGTGCCATTGGGCACTCTCCCATAAATTGTAGCAAGGAAAAGCCATACAGACCAAATAATTTAGTTTCAAAGATAATATGATGGATATCCACAGAGTTTGAAGCCATTGAGTTGCAGTACCTGCACTTTAGAGTAAAGCCCAAATATGGGCTTCCAGCACTCTACCAGTTGAGGAATGCCAGTTGTTGCTCGATCTTCACTTGTCTCACTATGGTGTTTTGCAGTTTTTGGTATGCTTCTCTGTGGTTGTCTGAGATTTGAGTTTGTATATACCCTTTACTGTTCTGGAAGCTGCGGGTATTGCTCCCTCATTCACTTTCAAGTCAAGCCCTTTTTGGGCGACGAAAGTCTGTATTATTAATGATGGTGACCTCAGATTCTGAGGATTCTAACAGAGAGCCAGTGCTCATTGACACTGTGCTTCCACTAACAGACATTGTTGGTTCTTTTTCTGTCACCATTCCTCTTTCGGTAAAGTACACATAAGACTAAAGGTTAGAAGAGTGGCCTCAGGAGAATAGATTCCCTGTCATTAATTTTTTTACCAAACCGGTTTCGATTGTTTTAGTCTCCTCAGTGGTTAAAAAATTTGATGTTGCTGTCTGGTTTAGCCAGCGCTATTTATATGTTTGTGTGGCAGATAAATGTACCATCTGATATGTTTGTTGTCGTATAGTTTATCCGATGGGGCCTTTTTGCAGACGGATATTTGTACCTGTTTTTAATTGTTCATCCATTGTTGGCGGATAAATTGTTGGTGGACAATTAATGTGCCAGTGGTTCTCCTTTTTCTGAGTAAGCATAATCATCGACTCTGCTCAACAAAAGGCTAAAACACATAACAGAACAGAATTAATTAATAAAACTGCCACAAAAGGCAAAAACAACCGAATCCCATTCGTCACGGGGTTATCACCCTACTGGAATACACCTATTCAAAAAAAACATTAAAAAATACTGGTTTTTATTGAATAAAAGTACAGACTGCCAACATTTTGCGAAAAACTCACGACTTCTTGCTTTCCGACAAAACAAAAATCTAAAAGACTTACTTGTTAGGGCTAAAACAGTCTTATCCTCCGATCACACCTGGAGCCTTGGGAAAATCAACTTATGAAGCCGACCCTTGCAGTGACAATGCTTGCACAATCTGCAAACTTATGGGCACAGGGAAATACTTCAAAAGTACACAAACAAAAAGTCGATTGCACTAAAAAGCCAAGCCACCTGCCGTCAACATAATGTAATATACATGATAACTTGCAAAAAATGCCATATGCAATAGAAAGGTGAAACTAAAAGAGAGCTTAGAATTAAAGAACACCTTTACGATATCAGGAAACAACTTTACAAACCAGTAGCCAAACATTACAACTCAAAAGATCATACCGTTACTGAGCTCTAGATTCGTATCACTGAGGTTATAAAAGGCAACCCGGAAACTGCAAATAGCACACACATTAGGAAACAACGAGAAAAATACTGGATTTATACCCTACAAACTCTAACACCATTGGGTCTCAACAGCCTGGACTAGGGCAATCCCATTCATTCTACTTTAGCGTATAATAAATTGGTCCGCTTTTCCAATCAACTGATATATTTAAGATGATTGAATCTAAAAAATACCATAAACTTTCATTTTTTTTTATTTCAACGCAAGAAATGTTTCTCAATCAATATGAGATTTGACTGAATCTTTGCTGACATTATTATTATGAATGAGGACTCACCACAGCTATCATTTTATGATTACATTGCGTGGTATGTTAATACAGTAGAATCCTCTTATTTGAATATCCATTTTGCCAGTGAAAATTATTCATTTAACAGGAGTATAAAATTAACAGAGATTTGGTCAGTTTCCTGTGATCTGGAGGTAAACTGAGCATTTATTCTATTATATCTTGTTTGACAGATAGAGCTCTGTCAAACAAGATATAATAGAATAAATGCCTGTATTGAATGTAGTGAGGCCAAAAAGGTTGATAAATAAGGGGAATTTGGTGCGTGTCACAGTAATATTTTCGACATATTACAAAAATTTATATACAATTAACAGGAGTTTACTCTACAACCCATATGCTATTAACATATGGTTTTGTGTTTGAAAATTATATTCAATTAACAGGGATATACAATTAAGAGATATCCAATTAAGTGGGCTCCACTATATTTTGATGTCTTCAAAGTGAATTGACTGGTTGAGTGCTAGAAGCGGCCTTCAAAAAATGAGGATACAAGAGCAAAAGTAAATATTTTCTCAGCCATGTTCCATATTGAGTCAAACAAATAATATTGGGTTTATACAAATTTGTTCTGTTATAAAATATTGGAGGGTGCCCAGAGGCACTCTACAATAATTTGTAATAAAACAAATTTTGAATAACAAATTCAGACCACCGAAAGTAATCAGTCCCTCAACCAGTTAAATACTTATTGATTGAATTATCTATAACTGGAGTTCTGAAGAATATCTTTGTGAATAAAGGGACAGCCTGTTGTATCAATGGTATCAACTCCACGAAAAGTGGGTAAACAAATTGCATTGAATTCCTTACAGAATTAAACTTGAATACTTGATATTTTATGCAAGATTTCTGTACGTTACATTCTGTTAGACTTCATAAGTTACACCTTCTCTAAAAACATAAGTTACATTCTCTAAAACCTCTTATATCTCCATGGCAACCCCAGGAAGTGAAGCACTTCTTATTTAATGTGGTAAACAGTCTCTTGTTTTCCTGGTAAAATAGGACCTGGATGCCAATGCCTGGAGTGGAAGTCCTCTAAAATGGGCAACATAGGTATAAATGATTGACTGGGCTTGACTTTATTAGCTCACCGAAGGGAGCTCAACTTATCACTTGCCGTCTGTCGTCGTCGTCTGACATTGTGAACATTTTTCAAATGACTTCTCCTCTGAAACCACTGGTCCGATTTTCACGAAACTTCATGTGGATGTTCATTACTATATGGCAATTCATGTTTGTTCAAATGAAATGGCCACGTCCCTTGGGGGCTCTGTATGGGGCATAACTCTGATAGCACCATATGAATTATAGAAAAATTATTAAAATCTCTTCTCCAGAACCAGTGGGCAGAATCTTTTGATACTTGGTATGCAGCATCTTGGGATGGGTCTGATCCAAGTTTGTTAAAATCGAGTCCCTTGATCAATATTGGTGCTTCCTATAGGGGTATGAATTTTTCCTTAGTGCAATTTAAGGAAAACTCTTCTCCAGAACCTGTGGGCAGAATCTTTTGATATTTGGTATACAGCATCTTGGTATGGGTCTGATTCAAGTTTGTTCAAATGGAGTCCTTTGATCAATTTTGGGGCTCATTATGGGGACCTGAATTTTTACTTAGAGCAATTTAAGAAAAAAAATTTAAAAATCTTCTTCTTCAGAACCAATGGGCAGGATCTTTTGATATTTGGTATACAGCATCTTTGTATGGGTCTGATTCAAGTTTGTTCAAATCGAGTTCCTTGATCAATATTGGGGCTCTCTTGGGGCATGAATTTTTCCTTAGTGCAATTTAAGGAAAAATCTTATTCTCCAGAACCAGTGGGCAGAATCTTTTGATATTTGGTATACAGCATCTTGGTATGGGTCCGATTCAAGTTTGTTCAAATGGAGTCCCTTGATCGATTTTGGGGCTCACTATGGAGACCTGAATTTTACTTAGTGCAATTTAAGAAAAAAAATTTTAAAATCTTCTTCTCCAGAACCAATGGGCAGAATCTTTTGATATTTGGTATACAGCATCTTGGTCTGCGTCTGATTCAAGTTTGTTCAAATTGAATCCTCTGTTCAGTATTGGGGATCACTATGGGGGTGTGAATTTTTACTTAGTGCAATTTAAGAAAAAATCTTTAAAAATCTTCTCCAGAACCAGTGGGCAAAATCTTTTGATATTTGGTATGCAGCATCTTGGTCTGGTCTGATTCAAGTTTGTTCAAATTGAATCCTCCGTTCAATATTGGGGCTCACTATGGGGGCGTGAATTTTTACTTAGTATAGTTCAAGAACAATTCTTTAAAAATCTAATCCAGAACCAGTGGGCAAAATCTTTTGATATTTGGTATGCAGGATGCTAGTATGGGTCTGATTCAAGTTTGTTTAAATTGAGTCTCTCCCCCCCCCCCCCCCTCCCTCTCTCCCGATCAATATTTGGGCTCAATATGGGGGCATGAATTTTTATTTTGTGAAATTCAAGGCTAATTCTTTAAAAATCTTCTCCAGAACCAGCATGCAGAGTCTTTTGATATTTGGTATAAGGCATTCTAGTATGGGCTTGATTCAAGTTTGTACAAATTGAGTCCCTTTGTTCATATTAAGGCTCATTATGGGAATTTGAATTTCAACTTGGTGCAATTTACAATTTTTCAAACGACTTCTCCTCTGAAACCACTGGTATGATATTCACGAAACTTCATGTGGATGTTCATTACGATATGGCAATTCATGTTTGTTCAAATGAAATGGCCACGTCCCTTGGGGGCTCTCTATGGGGCATAACTCTGATAGCACCGTATGAATTATAGAAAAATTCTTAAAAAATCTTCTTCTCCAGAACCAATGGGCAGAATCTTTTGATACTTGGTATGCAGCATCTTGGTATGGGTCTGATTCAAGTTTGTTCAAATCGAGTCCCTCAACCAATATTGGGGCTCACTATGGGGGCGTGAATTTTTACTTAGTGCAATTTAAGAAAAATTCTTTAAAAATCTTCTTCTCCAGAACCAATGGGCAGAATCTTTTGATATTTGGTATGCAGCATCTTGGTATGGGTCTGATTCAAGTGTGTTCAGATCGAGTCCCTCAGCCAATATTGGGGCTCACTGTGGGGGTGTGAATTTTTACTTAGTGTAATTTAAGAAAAAATTCTTTAAAAATCTTCTTCTCCCGAACCAGTGGGCAAAATCTTTTGATATTTGGTATGTAGCATCTTAGTAAGGTTCTGATTCAAGTTTGCTCAAATTGAGTCCCTCGATCAATATTGGGCCTCACTATGGGGGCGTGAATGTTTACTTTGTACAATTCAAGGAAATTTCTTCAAAAATCTTCTTCAGAACCATCATGCAGAATCTTTTGATATTTGATCAGCAGCATTGTCCCATTCAGTCCTGTTGATGTTTTAGCTCCACAGAGAGTATAGATTTACTCTGTAGAACCTTAAGAATAGCTTTTGATAAAATTTGTGTCTTAACAGTATGGAATATTCGGTGAGCGCCTAAGGCCCCATGGAGCCTCTTGTATTCATGTTGCAGTCACTATTAGGCATTGTACAGAGATATGTGCCCTCAAACACCAATAAATAAATAAATAAATATTGACCCCCTTATTAGAATGCTGTTGTCAAACTCACTCCAATGACAGGTCATAAGCTATGTTTTTGAGGCAAAAAATGAATTTTTTCTTTGCTGATGAATTCTCTGTTTTTTGTAAATGTTGTCTTTTAGAAATGTTAGGTAAAGAGTTGAAGTATAATTAATATTTTTATTGAAGTTCCTTTCTTTTTTTTCAGCTTGAGTGCCCATTATGTCGTGAACAGTTTCTACCACAACAGCTGATTTGTTTAAAAAATTATGATGTGACTCATTAATCATTCATCAGTTACCATTGAAAATCAGTTTTGTTTCTGGATTACATGAAGAAGTTTTGTATGACTTCATGGTGTTGTTTTATGGAACATATGGTACAAGGATATTGTTATTTATGTAATATGATGCCTGTGTCGATATTTTGTTGTTTATTCACAAACGGCAGGCCTGGCATTCTTAAAAATGCAGGAGGGCTAAAAATTTCCCCCCTTGCATGGCCTGGATGGGTTGGAGGTGCAGTGTGGCCCTCTTACAGCGATCGCAAACATACCAGAATCTGATATGTGTGTTTTAGGAATAGGCTCTTATAGTAATCATTTTTTTCTAAGGCCGGGGGTGTGGGGGGGGGGGGGGGGGGGGGGGGTCTTGGGTTGAACATAATTTTTTTTAAGGCGAGCTGTAGGCGAGTGAAATAAATTGCTCTCCTGAAAATGCCAGTCCTGAAAGGGCATGCACAATGTATAATCACAGGCATGCAGATTCCATGGAAATGCTTACTCCCATTTCCATGCAGGTTCACCAGGGAAAAATCACGGAAATGAAAAACAGGTTCACACAGATTTTTAGCATTTCATAATAGGGCACTTAACCCATTACCCAACGCAGCCGATTTCAAAATTTATTATTTTAAATATCATTTTTTTTAAATTTTCAAAAAATTTCAATGAAACCATATCATGTGACCACCCCCCCCCCCCCCCCCCCCCCCCCCCCCCCCTCGACGAGCTCATTCCAAAGAGGGGTCACATGATATGGTTTTGTTGAAATTTTTCGAAAAATAATATTTTTTCAGCTGCTGAATTTGCATATTACACGGGCGATTCATTCGGTAAAGGGTTAAAACACACTAACAGTTTTCTGCCAAGACTAAAATTGTATTATTTATCATCAATGAAAAAGTGATCTGATTTGTAACAGTAACAAGGTTGCACTTGTTTTGACAATCTCAGTCCATTCAGATTGTTGAGCATGCATGATTTGAATAAACTTGACTTTATCTCCTTGTGGTGGTCACGGTTTGCGAATATGCTGAAATATGTGGCCTTAAACAACATCAATAAATAAATAAAATTGCATACTCCTGTTAATTGAATAATTTTCGTTGGCAAAGTAAACAGGGTTTCACTCTAATATGATTAACATTAATGTTATTGATCTGAATTTTTGTTTCTGTTTCATTTTTACTGTTACTTTTCTTATTATGCAAGAATTTTCTTTCTTTTTATCATTTTCCTTTTCCTATCCTTTCATTCACCAGGATTTTTACTGGGAGGAAGGGGGGGGGGGGGGGGGGCCTCAAACAGTCCTCTCAACATCTCCATTCACCCTTGTCAGCATTTGCTCATTAACCATTATGAGTATGGTTCCAGTCCAGGTATATAGCCATTTATTTATATGGAGAGAGAGAGAAGGTTGGGGGGGAGAGGGGGTTCACAGGGCTCTTCGCTGGGTCTTTTATGCCCCAAGCATATCCCAAAGTTCAGAACGTTGAGTTGGGGATGGTATGGAGGAGGTATGCTTCTCATGTTTGTTGTGACCACAAGAGGAATATATTTCCAAAACTTCTGGGGAATGCCCAGGTCTTCCACAGAGATGTTTTTGAAAAATAAGACCCAAATGGTGCTATTAGGATACATTTTCAGGCCCGAAAGGACTTCAGTTTTCACCAATTGCGGTTTGTCATCTACAATTTTATAAAATTTGTTCAAACCAAGTTTCAGGGGTCATATTTGGGCTCATCGTGGGAACTCGAACATCACTTCTGTGCAATATGATGAATATTCTTTAACCCTTGACCCAACGTAATGATCAAAACTGGCCAGCGCTATTCACAAAACTTGCCATTTAATTTTCATTATTTTTTCTCAAAAATATATCTTATAACCCTCATTGGAATGCGCTCAATGCACACATTCCAATGAAGGGTCATGTTCTTGATGTAAAATTTTAAAAAAATAGTTTTTCGATAATTTTGTTTGCAAATGTCTTCTGCTTTTCACATTAGGTAAAGGGTTAAAAATCTTCTTCTTCAGATCCTCCAATCAGAATGTTTAGATATTTAATATGTAGCATCCTCATTAAGTTCAGATTCAAGTTTGTTCAAATCAATTCATATTTAACTAATACCCCATTTACATGACACGTTTTGTTCGGAGGATATATTTTGTTCCGAGAATAAATAATTTATTCGGGGTACAATTATTGTCATGTAAATGCATTTATTCAGGGACTATATCAATTTTACGATTTATTTCGGAAATAATTCGGGAAAAATAATCCACCTGATGAGGTGGAACAAATCGTGTTATTCAGGGTATAAATCTTGGCGACCCGGCCATGTAAGTTGTAGTCGGAAATAATCCAGGAACAAAACTGCCTTGTCAGCAGTGTTGTCAAGGATATTTTTTATTGCAAATTTTTGTTGGTGCGGTACTCTTGAGTCCGACGCCAGCGAGTATAAAGCGACAGCCACTTGCTTTTTTTCACTGGTTTCCTCAGCCAGTTGCCTGCAGGTCTCAGAAATGGCACAATTTCAGAACAAAGTTGGAAAAGGGAAGACTTTTCCATCCTGAAGTTTGCAATCCACTGTTTGTCGTTAAAAGTCTTCATGACAATATCTTCAAATCAATTCACAGAGCAATCAAGAGGCTAGCATGACCTGATCCGCATTGTTCTGCAAATCACTCCCAAAGCTTGGGCACATGCCATGGGATTTCCTCCAAAATATCTTATACGACAGATCTTTTCCAAGACTGAAGACTGAATGAAAAGTGTGACGTATATCGTAAATACGAAAAGTAATCCATTTAATTGATTTTGCTGTGAATGCAGAATACTGTTTGCAAAATGTTCCAGGAACAAATTCGGTTGGAAAATATTCCCTGAATAAAAAATATTACTAGGATATTTCACGTCATGTAAATTGGGCTTTAGTTTAATATAGTGCAGTATAGGAATATTCTTTAAAAAACTCTTCTTCAGATTTACCAGTCAGATCTATCTTTTGATATTTGGTCTGCTGCTTCCTCAGTGGGGTCAGATTCCACTATGTTCAAATCAAGGGCCTGGGTTCATATTTGGGCTCCCTTTTGAAACCCAAATTTCAGCTTAGTAAAAAATGGGTAAATTTCTTTAAAAATACAATTGACTGGTAGAGTGCTAGAAGCTCATATTTGTGCTTCATGTTATCTTTGAAGTGATATTATTTTATCTGTTAATATTTGCCTTGTTACAATTACAGTTTATGGGAGAGTGCCTAATGCACAAAGAAATTTAAGGACCAAAGTCAGTTTAGCACTCTACCAATTAACTGGTAGAGTGCTGGAAGCCCATATGTGGGCTTTATTTTGAAGTCCCGGGTACCGCCATTCAAAGGCTTCATATTCTGTGTATGTGCTTCATATTATCATTGAATTGAGATTATTATACCCCCCGCAAACAAAGTGTGGGGGAGTATATAGGAATCACCCTGTCCGACCGTCTGTCCATCCTTGTAAGCGCAACTCCTCCTAAACCATTTGAAGAATTTTCATGAAACTTTACACAATGGAAGAACTCCATATGGAGATGTGCATGAAGCAATATAATTCCGTTCTGACATTTCCAAGGGGAGATAATCTAACTTATACCGTCTGTCCATCCTTGTAAGCGCAACTCCTCCTAAACCATATGAAGAATTTTCATGAAACTTTACACAATGGAAGAACTCCATATGAAGATATGCATGAAGCAATATAATTCCGTTCTGACATTTCCAAGGGGAGGTAATCTAACTTATACCGTCTGTCCATCCTTGTAAGCGCAACTCCTCCTAAACCGTTAGAAGAATTTTCATGAAACTTTACACAATGGAAGAACTCCATATGAAGATGTGCATGAAGCAATATAATTCCGTTCTGACATTTCCAAGGGGAGATAATCTAAATTATACATTTCAGGTGCAGGGGGTATCACTTTGTGAGTTTGCTCACAGTACTTCTAGTTTTATCAGTTAGGATTTGCCTGGTTACAATTTATGGGAGAGTGCCTATTGGCACTCTCCCATAAATGGTAACAAGGCAAAGATGCACAAAGAAATTTTAAGAACCAAAAATAATTTAGCACTCTACCATTTAAAATATCATCTTCACATCCATGAGTCAGATTCTTTTGTTGTATGGGATTGACATTCTTGGTGTAGTGAGATTCAAGTTTGTTCAAATCAAATCCCTGGGCTTATTTTGGGCTCCCTGTGGGAGCCTGAATTTTAACTTCGTTCAGTATGGAGAATATTTTTCAAAGCTCTTTAGATACACAAGAAAGAATCTTTTTATATTTGGTATACAGTATTACTATGGTTCTTAGATTAAAATTTGTTAAAGGTGTAATGCTTGACTAATTTTACTTGGTACCAGAGAAGTTTGAAATATAACACAGAACCCAATGGAGAATTTCCTATTTGTTTAAATGAATGGTGTCCACACATTTACTATATTAACATGTAGATGCTTAAAGTGACCCCAAATCAAATGAGCAATTAAGGCCCCTTGGGCGCCTCTTTTTTGATTACATGGTGTATTCTATGTGATAATTTAAGGTGTTTGGTAATATTTTGTACAAGTTCTCTTAATCCTGTATTCAATCTTTTTAAAATTATTCTATCTTTCAGTTTTACTGATTTATTCACCCCCTTGGAGACCCCACAAAGCGGAAAAACACTTCTTATACTTAATACTTGATGCAAACCAGAAAATAAGCAGACTCATCTGCAAAATGAGGTCCCCAGAGGGTGAATTTGGTGATGATACCCTGCACAGCAGGATAGCATCACTAAATTCCTCCTCTGTGAATCTCAATTTCAATCAGCATCTCAAAGCTACACAAAAAGAGAAACCCAGAGGATAAATTGGCATCACTCTCCGTCCGTTGTCCGTGCGTCCATCCGTCGTCTGTCAACACCATGTTTTGGTTTTCTCCTCCAAAGCCACTGGGCCAATTCAAGTGAAAGTTTGTGTGTGTGATGGTCCCGAAGGGGCATTAAATTTTTGTTCAACTCAACATGCCCAGCCCCCATAGGGAGGGAGTGGAAGGAAAATGCTCCAAAATATTTTTAAAATCTTCTCAAGAACCAGTGTGTGCAATTTCTTGATATTTGCTATGGAGCTTCCTTATGAGGTGTAGAATCAAGTTTGTTCAAACGAAGTTCGTGAAGCAATATTTGGCTTTGTAATGGTAGGGGTAAGATTTTTGGCCATGCCCAAAATTTCTATTTTCTGAACCGATGGTCTGGTATGAACCAAATTTGGTATGTGGTATTATTGGGTCATAAGTATTTGACCCATGCAAAAACAAAGAATTCCTGCATCCCCATGGGAACCCTGGGAGCTAAAAATAGAAATATTTTCAAATTCCCATATTTCCCAAACCACATGGAACAGAGAGCTGTTATTTGGTATGAAGTATCCTTAGGACCAGTAGAATTGAAAGGTAAAATAAAATTGCCATCGGTTATGTTAGGGTGTTTTGTAATGGGCATCAAAAAAATGCTGAGTCAGCATATTTGCAAAAATTTTTTAAAATCTTTTCTCCCGAACCAATCATCAGAATATTTTGATTTTTGGTATACAGCATTCATAGGGGGGTCAGATTACAAGTTTGTTAAAATAAAGCCCATTGGTTCATATTTGGGCTCCATACAGGAGCCCGAATTTTTGACATAGGGTAATATGGGGAATATTCTTTAAAAATCTTCTTCTTCAGAACCACTAGTCAGAATCTTTTAATATTTGGTATACATCATTGTTATGAGGGTCAGATTCAAGATTGTTCAAACCAAGTCCCTAGATTAATATTTGGACTTCCTATGGATGCCCAAATTTTAACTTTGTTCAATATGGGGGATAATTTAAAAAAAATTTCTTCTTCAGATTCACTAGTCAGAATGCTTTCATATTTAGTATGCAACATCTCTAGGGGGGGTCAGATTCCAGTTTGTTCAAATCAGATCCCTAGGTATATATTTGGGCTTGCTATGGTAGCCCAAATTTTTAATGCGATATGAGGAAATTTCTTTAAAAATCTTCTTCTTCAGATCCTTCAGTCGGAATGCTTTCAGATTCACTAGTCAGAATGCTTTCATATTTAGTATGCAACATCTCTAGGGGGTCAGATTCCAGTTTGTTCAAATCAGATCCCTAGGTATATATTTGGGCTCGCTATGGTAGCCTAAATTTTTAATGCGATATGAGGAAATTTCTTTAAAATCTTCTTCTTCAGATCCACCAGTTGGAATGCTTTCATATTTGGTATACAACATCTCTAGGAGGGTCAGATTCAAGTTTGTTCAATTCGAGTGCCTGGGTTAATATGTGGGCTCCTTAAGGGAACCTGAAATTTAACTTGGTACAATATGAGGGAATTTCTTCAAAAATCTTCTTCAGATCCACTAGTCAGAATGCTTCCATATTTGGTATACAACATCTCTAGGGGGGTCAGATTCAAGTTTGTCAATCGGATCCATAGGTTAATATTTGGGCTCTCTATGGTAGCCCAAATTTTAACTTAGTGCAATATGAAGAAATTTCTTTAAAATTTCTCTTCTTCATATCCAACAGTCACAATGCTTTCATATTTGGTACACAACATCTCTTGGGAAGTCAGATTCAACTGTGTTCAAATCGAGAGCCTGGGTTAATATTTGGGCTCCCTATGGGAGCTGGAATTGGCCATTTTGCTGAAGAATTAAAAATTTTGTATTCTGCACTCTCTGGAGGTGTGTAACTAAGATTAATCCACATAGGTTGTATCAAGGGGCTTCATAGGGGAGCTCTACATTTTACACTATGATCAACTGAAGAAAAGGCATGATGCCCGGATTATTTTTGTCACTCCTGAGGGACTCAAGGATTGACCGTGTATCCTATGTAGATAGATTGCTTAATGTAGACTCATTCTTGGACTCTGTTTATATTGTGTTCTGTTCAAGATGAGCGCTTCAGTCCCCATGGGGCCTCTTGTTTTTATTGGGGTTTTAACAACATTTTTGAAAGCCAGGGTCACCTCATTTCAGAGAATTTCTGTTAACCCTTTATCTAACATGAAAAGCAGACGTCACTGGCAAAAAAAATTCTTGAATAACTAATTCTTTTAATTTTTAGTCTCAAAAACATAGATTATGACCACTCCCCTCATTGGAAAGAGCTCGTTCTAATGAGGGGTCATAACCTATGTCTTTGAGACAAAAAGTGAAAATTAATTGGCGATTTTTGAGAATAGCGCTGGCTGGTTTTGGTCATTATGTTGGGTAAAGGGTTAAAATAGGAAATTGTAACCAGAGCTTTCTACAGATTTTATACTTGCCTTGGCGTCATAAACTAAACTACCGGGCCCAACCATTCTAGGACAGGCACACCCATCTGTGCAATGGAAATTTATCAGAGACTTCCCATTTATATAATACAGTTGAAATTAGAAGTCATTTGACTTCACTTTCAAAACATTTAAATTGATCATGCTATTCAGTGGAACCCACTTATTTGGATATCTCTCAATTGTATATCCCTGTTAATTGAATATAATTTCTCAACACAAAACCATTTACCATACCTCAAGTACAAATTTGACCTGTTAATTGAATATAGGTTATAGAGTAAACTCCTGTTAATTGAATAAAAAATCTTGTAACCTGTCGAGAAATTACCCTGACTCCTCCCAGTTTTCCTTTGTTTATAGACCTATTTGGCATCAGTACATCCAATACAGGCATTTAATCTATTATATCTTGTTTGGCAGAGCTCATGGAGCTCTGTCAAACAAGATATAACAGAATAAATGCTAAGTTTATCTCCAGAATACAGGAAAGTGACAATCCCTGTTAATTGAATACTCCTGTCAATTGAATAACTTTCATTGGCAAAGTAGCTATTCAATTAACAGGGTTCCACTGTACTATACTTGAGATAACAGCAATTTATGCCCAAGATTATACCATAAAAGTGGATGGGGGTCAACAATTCTGAAAGTGGGTTACTTTCAAAATGTTTGGCCCTGCCCACTATTTGTCCTCCCGAAAAAAAATTTCTGGGGGACTATTAAAATAGCCGGTGTCTGTCCATGCATTGCATGCATCCATCCCACTTTGGTTTCCCAATGATAACTTTAGTTATAGTTGGCCAAATCCAATGAAATTTTATGTGTGAGTGTATCAACATAAAATACAGGGTCAAGATTGAATTGGGGTGCAGTCCGACAATTTTTGCCAGAGTTATGCCCCTTTTTTGACTTCAAAAATTCATTATTTTAGGTCAACTTTGATGTAGTCAAATTTGAGGTTATGTCATGACCCGCCGTCCGTCTGTCTGTCCGTCAACAATTCAATACAGCTCGGGCTAGAGGCTGTATTTATGAACTGATCTTTACGAAACTTCTTGAATACCTTTGTTATCACCATGGGACAAGAACGAGTGTTTTTGGGTGCAGTCCAAAATTCAAGATGGCCACCAGCAGCCATTTTTCAGTTTTTTGAACAGAACTTCTGTATGGAAGTTCTGATTTGAATAAATTTTTGTATGAATGTTTAGTAAAATGGAATACATCACATATAATATGGGTTTTTTCTTGTGCAGAAATTCTGCAAATTAGATGAACTTTGATTTATTATATTTATTTATTTATTTATTGGTATTTAAGGTCATATACTTATGCACAATGGCTAATCATGACCGTGACAGTTTTAAGGGTGGAGGAAGCCGGAGTACCCGTAGAGAACCACTGAGCAACGACAAGCGGCTGCCAGCTCCCCAACATCGTAACTCCGCACTGTAGCACAGGCAGGGTTAGATTGGTTGAAGACATGCATACCATCGACGTGCAGTACGCCTTAGTACACGGCGTCATTGTGCCCCCATGTGTGCGATCGGGGTTAAGCGCCTTGCCCAAGGACAAAACGCGGGAGTCTGAATTGATCGCTCAGGAAGTCACCCATCCGAGGATTAACCAGGCTCGACGTTGCTTAACTTCGGTGATCTGACGAGAACCGTTTGCCGCAACGCCACCGCGCCCCCTTTGATTTATTCAGTACTACTTATACACAGTAAGTACACATGTCAATACGGCTCGGTCTAGGGGCTGTATTTATGAACCGATCTTCACAAAACGTCTTGGGTACCTTTGTTATCACCTTGGGACGAGAATGAGTGTTTTGGGGTGTGGTCCGAAATTCAAGATGGCTGCCAGTGGCCATTTTGTTCTGAAATTAGATACAATCAGTTTTTTGTACAGAACTTCTATATGAAGGTTCTGATTTGAATAAAGTTTTGAATGAATGTTTAGTAACATGGAATACATCACACATAATACAGGTTCTTTTTTCGTGCAGAAATTCTGCAAATTAGATGAACTTGATTTATTCAGTGCTATTTATGCACAGTAAGTGCACGTGTCAATACAGCTCTGGCTAGAGGCTGTATTTATGAACTGATCTTCACGAAACTTCTTGGGTGCCTTTGTTATCACCGTGGGATGAGAATGCATGTTTTGGTGTGCGGTTCTAAATTCAAGATGGCTGCAGGCAGCCATTTTATACCAAAATTAGGTGCAATCAGTTTTTTGTACAGAACTTCTGTATGAAGGTTAGGATTTGAATAAATGTTTGTATGAATGTTTAGTAACATGGTATACATTACATATAATACAGGTTTTTTTCTAGTGCATAAATTATGCAAATTAGATGAACTTTGATTTATTCAGTGCAACTTATACACTGTAAGTGCACATATCAATACTGCTCGGGCTAGAGGTTCTATTTATGAACCGATCTTCACGAAACCTCTTGAGTACCTTTCTTGTCACCTTGGGACTAGAAGGAGTGTTTTTGGGTGCAGTGCAAAATTTCAAGATGGCCGTCAGTGGCCAATTAGACAAACTATGATTTATTCAATGCTACTTATACACAGTAAGTTCACATTTCAATTCGGCTCTGGCTTGAGGCATTTAACTGTTTCCCACCTTTACAATACTTTATCTGTATATTTGTTACAGGCTACGATCAGTATTTATGTACAGACCTATACAATACTTTACATGTACCTTTAATAATAATAATAGTATACATTTATAAAGCGCAAACATCTCACAATATTAAAAAAAGTTCCATGGCGCTTTACAACACTGCTCATAAACAAAATGATGACCAACATAGGATTTAAAAATATTTGTTAAATAAATGGGATTTCAATCTAGATTTAAATGCTGTCAAAGAAGGGGCTGTTTTAACAAATTCTGGTAGCATGTTAAACAGTCTAGGAGCATTATAGCTAAAAGAACGTCCACCGTAACTAGCGAGAACATAGGATTTCTCTTCTAAAAGATTTTGGTTTGTGGAACGGAGGGGGCGTTTAGGTATATATGGTTTTACTAGATTAGCGATGTAAGCTGGGGACTGCTTCATGTGTACTTTATATGTGAAGAAGAGAATTTTGAACTCAACTCTGGCCATAATAGGAAGCCAATGCAAACTTTTCAACTTAAGTGTTATGTGATCTCTCTTTTTTGCTAATGTCACAATGCGTGCTTCTGTGTTTTGAATAGACTGTAGTCTGCCAAGTTGTTTATTGGGAAGACCATGTAGAAGCGATTTACAGTAGTCCAGCCTTGAAGAAATAAATGCGTGAATGAGGCATTCTGTGGCACGCGTGGTTAGGAATTTTCTGGATCGACCAACTTTCCGAAGATAAAAATTGGCGGACTGGCAGTCTTTTGAAATATGAGGAACCATGGTTAAGTGAGAATCAAAATACACACCAAGGTTTCTAACAGTGGTAGATGGATTGATAATGGTATCTCCTACTTTAAGGCAGGGCAAATTGTCTGGGGCAGGTTTATGCCTAGAAGAAAAAATTATAAGTTCTGTTTTCTCATCATTAAGTTTAAGTTTGTTTACCAGCATAAAGGTTCTAATATCATCAATGCAATTCCGCAAAATTTTAAATTTCAACTCAGTGTCATTTGTATCCAAGGGGTCAAACTCCGCATGGATCTGTGAGTCATCTGCATAGAAATGGCAGCCAATCCCATGTGATCGAATAATCTCCCCGTGGGGCTGTATGTATAATGTAAAAAGAATTGGACCCAGGACTGAGCCTTGGGGTACGCCAAATTTAGGTGGTACAGGGTTTGATTGAATACCCTCAATTGTGACACACTGGGTCCTTTCTGATATGCAGGATTGAAACCACCTCAATGCAGATTCATCAATACCCAAATGCAAAAGTCTATCAGATAAGATTTTATGGTCTATGTTATCAAAGGCAGCTGAAAGATCTAAGAGGATCAAAACTACTGCCTTCCGGTGGTCTAGGTATTCTAGTATATCATTTTGCACGCTCAGAAGTGCAGATTCTGTGGAGTGGCCTTCGTGGTATGCAGACTGTTTTGGATCCACAAGCTGATTGTTGTCTAAATATAAACGCAGCTGTTTGGCAATTACTTTCTCAATGACTTTGGAGATAAATGGCAGGTTTGATACAGGTCTATCATTTTTCAGTACACAGGGATCTAAAGAAGTCTTTTTTAGAAGAGGCGTAACCAGGGCTGTTTTGAGACATGGTGGCACATAACCATTTTGTACTGACTCATTAACAATCTTTGTTATACAACCTATGAGAGCTGGAAGACATGACTTCAACAAAGAAGTGGGAATAGGATCTAAGGCACAACCTTTAGTTGGCTAGGGCATGATAATTTTCTCAACAACACTTTCGGACACACAATCAAAGCTTACCAATCATTTATCAGATGAGATAAATGGGGTTTCGGTTGGGCCTTAATCGAAGGTACATTGTGTTTGATCCAGGGTCTTTCTAATTGTCTCAATTTTATTCGCGAAAAACTCTTGAGAACTTTTGGGCAATATGGGCACTAGACAGCTCCGACGACAATTTATTTGTCTGCTTCGATTCTAGGGACTGTATGATTTGGAACAGTTGCTTTTGGTCAGAGCCACAGGCACTGATTTTACCAGAAAGAAACTGTTTCTTAAAGTGAGTAATTTGGTTTTTGACAACTTTACATTGTGCAATGTACATCTCACGATGTACAGTTAGATTTGTACGTCGCCACTGCCTTTCTATACTCGCCCAAAAAAGAAAGTGTGCATTGCAGAAATTGATCAAACTCCAAAAAAATAATTTCGTAGGTGTAAAGAGTGTTAACCTGTTCATGAATAAGTTATATTGAACACAAAAACAGCTTTCCCCGTTAAAATTGCATTAACGTTAAATGACGTGCTGCACGTTTGTGAAAAGGCATGTTTTGCATGTGGAGAGTCTGAAAATTCATGCAGCAGTGTGAATCCTTGGGTATTTAAACACTAAAGTAAGGCCTTCCTATCGTTCACATTCAAACTTGCGCTGCTGTTAAAACGACTCCACATTAGCATGCCAAGATTGACAATGAATCAACGTCTCCTTGCCCTGGGTATGATTAGAGCCGGCTAAACACACAGAGAGGTTGCCCAGCATTTGAACTGCCACCGTAACACTGCAGACAGGCTAGTCCATCGACATGCACAATATGATGACGTTTGAGACCGACCCTGCTCCGGGAGACCCCGAGTTACCACCCCTGCACAAGATCGGTATATCCGTGTCGTCCATCTCCGGAACCGGCAACAACGACAGCCAGGAACATCCCTAACCTGAGACGGATACATCCTCAAACGGTAATCAACCGGCTGAGAGAATACGGCTTACATCCTCGAAGACCTGCAATTCGACCGATTTTGACGTTACGTCATCGTCGTGCTCGACTGCAGTGGTGTAGAGAACATCTCAGGCATCCCTTACTCTGGTGGCGACGTGTTTTATTCACAGATGAATGTCGTTTCCATCTTTCATCATCAGATGGCTGCCAGAGGGTGTACAGACGTCGAAACGAACGCTACGCAGATCCATGTGTCGTGGAGCGAAACCGTTATGGGGGGAGGGTCTCTCATGGTGTGGGGTGGCATAACTACCCGTAACAGAACTGAGCTGGTCATTATTGGTGGCAATCTCAATGCAGCCAGATATCGTGATGAAGTGCTTACACCTGTTGTCCCATTTCTGCAACGTCACGGCCCCGGCGTCATTCTACAGCAGGACAACGCCAGACCTCACGCAGCTCGTGTTGTTCAACAGTATCTGCAGCAACAACAAGTGGATGTTCTTCCCTGGCCCGCAAATTCGCCCGATATCTCACCCATTGAGCACGTATGGGACGAAATGAAATGTCAGCTACACCGGCTTCCCCATGCACCGTCAACGCTTGTGGAACTCCAAAGACAGCTTATCAGAATATGGAACAACATCCCACAATACTTCCATGCTAACTTGTTCGCTTCCATGAGGCGTAGATGCACAGCAGTAGTCGATGCAGACGGAGGTCATACCAGATATTGAGTGTGTGACTTTTGTGTTTGACCCTTAATGTCTTTGACTCTACATGGCACCAAGAGTATTTGTCGTAGCATAATGAAATTTCTCGTGTTGATCACAAATTGATTCATCTGTGATTGAATAAAATTTCCATGAATGAAAATGATATATATCTTTTTTTAGTGTTATTTTTTAGCATGCACACTTTCTTGTTTGGGAGAGTATAGTTGGTGGCGCATTTGGATGTACGAATTTCATCATTCATCCAGGGGCGTGCTTTTCTACTGATGATAGTTTTTGATAATATAGTCTGGCAAACATGTAAACCATGCGTCATACGACTTCACAACACACATTAACATCAAAATTATTATTCATTTAAGACACAAAGTATGTGTGCTCAGTATATTCCTGGTTAATACAGCCAAGTGTATTGTATCCTTACACAAAACCGTATTAACACTATTTACCGGAATAAAACACAGTCTTCACGAAAACAATATCGTGTGATTGTATCGTTAATAACAATCTTTTCCCCACACCCCAACCAAAATGCAAATATTATTTTGGCTAATATTGCCCAGCACTAAATATGCAAACGCTGAGAACTTACGTGGTATTAAGCTTTCGTAATTGATGATTTATCAAGGAAATTCTGTAGAATAACAGGCACCAACCGATTTTCTTCAGTGTCCTACTTCAGCCATCGGAATCGGCATTGGAATTGGCATAACCGGCAGAGAAATAACCAGTAATCGGTTAATAGCACATTTTGATGGCTGCCTGAGCCCAAAAACCTGAAAACCTTTAGCACAGTCTATAGGTCGTATTTATGAAGGGATTTCATTGTAACCTGATAGGATGACTCGTTTTGAAATAATTTCACTATAACATGGTAACTTTCGTTGACATACATTAACTGTGAGGGCCACATACATTAACTGTGAGGGTCACATTAAACCAGTGGCGTAGATAAGGGGGGGCCGAGCCCCCTCCCCCCCCCCCCCTCCCCACCAGAAGTTTTGTCGGAAATTTTTTGGGACCATTTTTAGGCGAATTTATGCCTAATAGCATTAAAATGCTGGCTTTGGGGATAAAAACATGCCATTTTGGGTAAAAAAGACCAATTTTCAGTACATTTGCAGTAAACAACAGATTCTTTCTGTTTGTGTTTTTGTTGTTACACTGTCGGAAAATTTTCGGTCTGTCGGAAAATTTTGGGCTTGCCCCTCCGCCAGCGAAAAGCTATCTACGCCACTGCATTAACCTACCCCTCAATTCTTTAGTACAGTCTACACCTCATACTGTTTGTATTGGAAACTTAACATTCAGGGAACAGAAATTAACATATTCCCAATTATCACAATTCTTTTCTTATTTCATAATCCTTTCATAAACATTGAATATCATCCTTTTCATCAAAAACAACACAGAGACAAGTTAAGCTACTGTGTCATTGACACTTTCATTTAAGTTTCCTGATGATAACTTCAGTGGGGCAAATCAAATGAAAGTTGGTATGTAGGTGTATCAACATAAAATACAGCTATGGTTCGAATAAGGGTGTGATCTGACAATTTTTGCTAGAGTTTTTCGACTTAGAAAATTCTTCTCTCTTTTTTGCTTCCTGATGATAACTTTATTTGTTGTTGATCGATTCAAATAAAATTTGGTATGTAGATGTATCAACATAACATACAGGTCAAGTTCAGATTGGGGTTTGGTCTGACATTTTTTGCCAGGGTTATGTCCCTTTTTCGACTTTGAATTTTTTTTTTTAAAACCTCGAATTGCTCACTTATGGGAGGTGGGGGGGGGGGGAGGTTGTGTGCCCGGGCAGCCTTTCATTCGAATGATGAGCTGTATGTATGAACCTCGGGAAGCCATTAGGGGATATAAATGCAATTTTCAACAATTTTGAAAAATGCACTCTGTGACATTGGTGCCCCAGTGTTCTTGACCTAAAAAATTTTGAATCGTATTGTGTTTTTCCAAGACACACACTCATTCCATGCCTGAGATATGAGTGTAAAATTTTAGCCTCTCTCTCATTTTTGGGGTGTATAAGTACATTTAAGAACTTTAGGAATGCATTAGAAGGTCATAAAATGGGAGACCTTGACCCATATTTTGAACCTGCATTGAGTTTCAACTCATCTGGTGTTAGTCCCAGATGCATAGGTTATAAAAATATGCTTGAGATATGAACGTGACCCACTTTAATATTCTTGGCCTCGCCCACTTTTCTGAGTGTTAAAATAAACTTTGGGAAAACATTAGTGAGTCATAAAATGTGCTTTTGAGCAATTCTGGGAAAAATACGCAATCAATAACCCCTAGGTAACCTCTCTAATATTTACCAATATTTTGAACCTCCATTGAGTTATACATGTAACTCATTTTGTGCTGGCCCTAGCAAACCAAACTTGAGATATGAGAATTACCCACTTTCAAGATGCCCTCCCCCCTCCCCTATTCACATTGTTGAGTGTAAAAATACATTATGCACTTTGGGAATATAATGTAGGTCATAAAATGCAATTTCCAGCAAATCTGAAAACTCAATGACTCCTAGTTTACCTCAATAGCCTTACCCATATTTTGAGCCTCAATTGTGTTTTTATTTTTCATTGGCCGAAGGGCCATACCAAGCTTGATTGAGATATAAGCGTGACCCACTTTCACAAATTTTATCCCCACCTAATTTTTTTAGTGTAAAAATACATTGTGAAAATCAGGGATGGAGAAGGGGATCATAAAATGTGATTTTTAGCTATTCTGAAAAAAATGCTCTCAGTGGCCCTCGGAGACTTTGACCCACATTTTGAACCTACATCGAGTTTCGACTCATTTAATGTTAGTCTCGGGTCCATATGTCATACAAAACTTGATTTATGAGCGTGACCAACTTTCAAAATGTTTGCCTCCACTCACTTTTTGGAATGACGAAATTCACCCGCTCACTTTTTTAGTTTAGAAATCCATATATGAAACTACGGACCAGTAAGTCTAACAGGCATCATCTGCAAGGTCATGGAAAAAGAAATCCGCAAACAAATAGCAGATCGTAGAATAATCTTCTCAGCAGTAAACAATTTGGATTCCTTGGAGGAAGGTCAACAACACTTCAACTTATAAATGTATTAAACAAATGGACAGAACTACTTGATACAGGAGGACATCTAAATGCAATTCACATGGACTTCATGAAAGCTTTTGATAAAGTTCCACAAAAAGATTAATCACTAAAATGAAGAGCTACAATTAAAACGACCATATCTGCACATGGGTCCAAAATTTCCTCCACAACCTAAACAACGGGTACAAGTAAACGGAACCTTCTCAGAATGGCTCAATGTCACAAGCGGAATACCCCAAGGCACAGTTCTAGGACCAGTTCTGTTCGTTATCTACATAAATGATCTCCCAGATATAGTCAGATCAGATGTTTATATGTTTGCTGACGATACTAAAATATTTAAAGAAATAGACTCCACCCAAGACGACAAGATTATGCAACAAGACTTAAATAACCTGGTAGAATGGAGCAACAAATGGCTAATGAAATTCCATCCAGACAAATGTAAAGTGCTCCAAGTCTATAATAAACAGAAACACCCTGACAGTCCATCATATACAATGACACGAGAAAATGGAACAACGACAACACTAGGAGTAGTAAATAGTGAAAAGGATATAGGGGTCATAATTGACAAAAACATTAACTTCGAAGAACATATCCAATAACAAGGCAACCAAACTAACCGGGCTAATTCGACGATCCTTTACTGATTTAAATCAAAAGACCTTCACGCTCCTGTACAAAGCTCTTGTAAGACCCCACTTTGAGTATGCTAAGTGTATATGGTCACCCTACACAAAAAAAGACATCGACTGCGTAGAAAATGTACAACGTACAGCAACCAAATTAGTACCATCACTAAGAAACCTAAGCTACCCGGATAGTCTGAAAAAATTAACCTACCAACGTTAAGATTCAGAAGATTACGAGGTAATATGATTGAGACGTTCAAGATCGTCAATGGCACATATGACCCCAAAACAAAAGATTTATTCTCACTACATAAAGGATACACTCAAACGCGAGGACATAACTGGAAGTTGACTAAGCATTGATGCAGATTGGACGTCAGGAAAAACTTTTTCACAAATAGAGTCATCGATAAATGGAATAGCCTACCAGAAGCAGTAGTGTCAGCAAAAAACCTCCTAGAATTTGAAAATATGCTAGATAAACTCTGGAATGACCAACTTGAAACCATAAAATTTGAATATAATGAAAACCTATTCTGTAGGGCCGGTGGAAAGCGCAACAGTACAACTCGAATGTTAAATGAACGGATACAGATTTGAACATAGAGACCGAAAAAGCCTGTGTTCAGTTACAACATAAGGCAAGGTAAGGTATGAATTTTGGAAATCCTTTTTTTTTTTTACTTTAGGATTCACAAAATGCGATTTTCAGCAGTTCTGAGAAAGGCTCTTAATGACCTCTGGTGACCTTGACCTTCATATTGAACTTCCGTTGGGTATCGACTTGTTTGGTGTTGGTCTTAGGTGGTGTTGTGGTTAAGATATGAGCGCGACTCACTTTCAAAATGTCGCCTTGAGACACCCTAATGCCTTAAAAACATAGATGCCTGAGTGCAAGTGACTGTTTGCCAGAATGCTAAAAAGCAGTGGGAAAGCAAGATTCGCATTTGAGTTATGTGGGCAGTGAAGTGGACAGAAGACAAAAGAACCAGGAGAATAAGAAGAAAAAAAAGAAACCATCTATCTGTTGGTGTTTAAGGTCACATATTTCTGAACAATGGCTAATCATGACCACGACAGTTTTGCGGGTGGAGGAAGTCGGCGAGAACCAACGAGCAATGCCGAGCAACTGTCAGCTCCCCAACCTACTAAGTCCACACAATCAGGGTTAGCATTGGTTGAAGACGGGTGCACCATCGACGTGCAGTACGCCTTAGTACACAAGGCCACCGTGCCCCCACGTCGGCAATAGGGGTGAAGTGTCTTATCCAGGGACACAACAGCCTTGAAAATAAGACGGAACATAACGAGAGTGGAATACGGGGACTGGAATCGAAGGCCCAAGTTGGATATTTTCCTAAGGCACGCGTGAAATGATTAAAACAATCACTTGGACGTTAAATTTGCCGACTCCCGGCATTTATTAACGATTTTTGATAGGAATCATAAGGGCCGTCAGCAAACTTCGCTTTATGGACCACTTCAATCGGTTGCCATGCATGCTAGTCCAAAAAGGCCGATTCACACAAGATACGATGCGAGCATTCCGTGCGTTAAATAATGATTTTTTCTTTGGTGTGTAGTTTTGGCGACGTTTGATACCTCTTAAGTGAGCTTTCACAAGTGGAAACACAAAGATTAACTACAATGAGACCAATAAATAAATTCAAACATAAAATCACTGCATATAATTTTGACGAAACGAATCGTTGCGTCAAAATTAAATACAACGATTTTATGCTTCAGTTTGCCAATTGGCCTTTATGTAGTTAGCCTAATTATTGTCTCTGTTCCATACAACAGCTGAAATCAGAACCCTTACACTTCACGAGGGGAGTTGCAGTTGATATAGGAACTGGAACCAGAAGAAGAAAATTAGTTGTAGCGGGGAGCAGCATTGTACGTGGGATTGACAATGTGGTTTGTGGACCCGATAGTTCTAATCGAACAGCTTTGTGCTTTCCGGGGGCGAAGGTGGAGGATCTGAGGGACCGGGTAAATGGTATCGTGGCAGGGTCAGGATCGAAATCGGTAGTGGTGTTCCATGTGGGGACCAACAATATCAGGGAGAGAAGGTCAGTAATTTTGGTGGAGTGGGAAAGAGATTTAGTCAGCAAACTACCAAGTAGGGATGCAAGGGTACTGAGTTGTATCCGGGGTCCTTCCTGTTGGAGGCGGGGACGAACGGAACTCAAGGATTTTGGCGCTGAATGCGGAGTTGGAGGACTACTGTGTTGACCTGGGAATGCCCTTTATCGACCATTTGGGGCAACGCGAGCATGTTTGGGCGTGACGGGCTGCATCTTATAAGGGTGGGGAAACGGATATTTGGGGTATAAAATTCTACGAGTAGCGGAGCCTTTTTTGGAGAGAAGCGGGGTGGGAGGCCAGAGGCAAGTATAACTAGAGTGGACACAGGTGGGGTGAACAAGAGCGAGGAGGGCAGAATACGTTTACCAAGGCTAGCGCTAGAAAACAATAGGAGCAGTGGGCGGAAGCCAATGAATCTCGGTATCCTGAAAGTGGGTTATAGCAACATCCAGGGTCTCCACCGGAAAGTAAGTGAAATTGCTACATTGGTCGAGACAGAGGAGTTTGATGTCATGGGCTTAAGCGAGAGGTGGATAAAACACGAGGAACGGGTAGGCCAAGTAAGGGGTGCGTGTGGATAGGTGAAGGGCGAATGGAAGGCCAGAAAAAGGGGGAGGGTAGGCATACATTAAAGAGGATTTTAAACCCTCGCTGATCACGGACCTGGAAGATGTCAGAACCTCGGCTGAGTTATCGAAAGAAATTGGATGGGTAAAGATTAATCTGAGAAAAAGGGTATTGCCCTTGGGATTGTGTACAGTGCGGTGAAGGGAAGCAAACCCGAGTGGAATGACTCGATATACTCAACACTGAGGTCCAATATTATCGCAGAACTAGAAAACGGGGCTCGGTATAATTCTGATGGGTGACTTTAATGGACACATAGTTTATAAGGAAGAAGGCACAGAGGGTGGGAACTAGAAAGTCAACAGGAATGGAAGGAAGCTGTTGAACTTCACAAATGAGCTCGGTCTGAAGATTCTGAACAGGGACGCGAGGTGTAAGGGGAAATGGACCTGGGAGAGGAACGACAGAAAATCAATAATCGACCACATTCTCACAGATATTAATTTATGGATGGGGTGATGGGGTAAAAGTGGATGAGGAGGGTAAAATGGAGGTGGTTAGTGATCACAACTTGATTACAGTGATGATCAGGACCAAAAACCTAGTAAAAAGCAAAGGAAGCTTCAAGGAGATGTGGGAACTCAAAAAGGATGCTGACTGGGCGAAGTTCGAAGAAAAACTGAAACCAAAGCCTGCAACCGTACACAGGGCGGGGGGGGGGGGGGGGGCAGTGTCCAGAAGATGGCCGACACCATAGCTGCGAGCCTAGTGGAGCAACACGGAAACATGGGTACAGAGTGAACGAAGAACTGAAAAGGGCCATAAAGGGTAGAAAAGCTAAATGTGCTGTATACAGGAGAAGTAGAAAACTTAAGGGGGCGGAAAGCAACGAGGCCACGGTGGCAAAGAATGAATATCAACAAGCACGAAATAAAGTAAATAAGATTAAAGACGATAATCGGAGAGTGCGAAATAGCAGTCTTATTAGGACGATAAGAACGACGGGGGGGGGGGTCGAGTTCGAACGTATTTTGGAAATGGCTGAATAAACGTAACAAAGGAAATAGCCCACATTGTATTAAAGTAGATGGCACAGTTACAGACGAGCAACACCAAATTGCATTAGAACTAGTCAAGCACTGGTAAAAGGTAAACGATAAGCGATTGGACATGGGGAACCCACCGGAGTGTCCGAACCAGGTCGAGGAAAACCTATCGAACTTCGTGTGCAGCGAAATTAAAACGGAGGAGGTGCGAAAGGTGATCTCAAAATTAAGGAATGGAAAAGCGGGAGGGGTGGATGAAATTCCTAACAAGTTTATCAAAAAAGGGGGAGAGGAACTCTTGGAAAGCCTAACTGTCCTATTCAGTTTAGCCATAGAAAAACAAGAGGTCCCAGATGAGTGGAGAGAAAGCAAAGTGACATTATCAAAAAGGGGGAAAAGACATTTTGGATAACTATCGAGGGATCTCTGTAAGTAGCAACATTGGAAAAGTTTTCTGTAAAGTCATGTATGGGAGATTAAAGGAGGTGATTGAAGAGAAGGGTTTTTTGGGAGAAATCCAGAATGGCTTCAGGAAGGGAAGGAGAGTCACGGACAATCTTTTCATGCTATCCCAAATGATAGAATCCGCGAAAGCGAAAAAGATGTTTGTGGCCCTTTTGGGTGTTAAAAGGCATACGATAGAGTATGGAAGGAGGATATGTGGCGCATGCTTGAGGCTCTGGGCTTCGGAGGCGTGTTTCTTGGAATTATGAAAGAATTATATAAAGACGTACAGAGTGAACTTAGCCTGGGAATCATTACAACAAAACGTGTGCCTATGGAGATGGGCCTACAACAAGGGTATATCCTTTCGCCAATTCTTTTGGCATTGTACATCAAAGGTTTAGGGGATGAATTCCTGCATAGCGACGAGGGGAAGCAGTTGGGGACTTGAAGATCCCAGGGCTATTTTTGGCAGACGACATGGTACTAGTGTCAGAAAGCGGAGAGGGGCTAGCGAAAATACTGGGAGTTGTTGAAAAATATGAGAGAAAGTGGAGACTCGAACTTAATGAAAGCAAGAGCAAAGTTATACCTGTGGGCCGCAAAGTGGATCCTACTCGAAGGTGGAGAATGGGGGGGGGGGGGGTCTGCATTCTCGAAGGTAGCAGCAAACTTCTTAGTGTAGAAGGGTAACTACGAGTACCTGGGGGTAAATATAAACATCACAGGAAGAGGCATCTGCCGAAATCACACAAATAAATTGATTCTGAAGGGGAAGCGAATCCTTAACCAAATGAAACTTATAGGGAGAAACAGTTTCAATAAGGTTTTCGTGGAGAAAATTATTTGGGAAAAAGGTGAGTCTGTCAAGTATAACATACGGCACGGAAGTGGTACCCCTAAACCAGACGGCTGTAAATAGAGCTTGGAAATCCTGCAGAACGATGCAGGCCGATGGATAACGGGGTCGAGTAATGCCGCAGCACTAGAAGCAATCGGGGGTAAACTTGGGTGGATAAGGATCAAGGACAGGATAGACTTATTGAAATTCGGTTATCTTAATTATTTGGTAAATCTCCCCAACACCCGATGGTGTAAAGTAATGTTCCTGGGAATTTTCAACACAAATGTCAAGACGGGTTGGTGGATGGTCCAAGTGAGGGAGCTAGTAGATAACTACTCATTGGAGATCTCGGGCCTTAACCTTGGGGCAAACCGGGGTAAAATAAAAGGTCGCTCGGCCACAGTGTCCCCCGAAACGGTGGCTTCATTTGGGGTGGGGGCTTTGTAGATATATCCTATATGAACGAAAAGAAAATCATTTTATCCAAACTGGAGTTGTCATCCGAAAACATCAAGTCTTAAAATTTCAAGGTAAAAAAAATGGCATAAGTCTAGTAAAAATGATAGGTCCGAACCCATATTCGAACTTGACCAGTATTTTTACCCCCAGAAAGTCACGTACCAAAATTCGTTCCGATCAAATAATCTTAACTGGAGTTATCAATCGAACACCTCAAATCTTGAAATTTCTAAGTCGAAAAAGGGGCATAACTCTAGTAAAAATGATCGGTACGAACCCATATTCGAACTTGACCTGTATTTTTACCCTAGAAAGTCACATACCAAAATTCTTTCCGATCAAACAATCCTAACTGGAGTTATCATGGGGACACTAAGTGGGATGGACGCACGGACAAGTCGAAAAAGGGGATAACTGTAGTAAAAATGATCGGTCCGAACCCATATTCGAACTTGGCCTGTATTTTTACCCCAGAAAGTCACATACCAAAATTCTTTCCGATCAAATAATCCTAACTGGAGTTATCATCCGGACACCGCAAATCTCGAAATTTCTAAGTCGAAAAAGGGGCATAACTCTAATACAAATAATCTGTCCGAACCCATATTCGAACTTGACCTGTGGTTTGGGCTAAGAAGGTCGCATACCAAAATTGGTTTCAATCAAATGATCCAAACTGGAGTTACCATGGGGACACCAAGTGGGACGGACGCATCTGATTTCTATAGTCCCCCGAACATTTTTTTCTGGGGACAACGAACCCATATTCGAATTTGATCTGTGGTTTGGGCTAAGAAGGTCACATACCAAAATTGGTTCCAATCAAATGATCCAAACTGAAGTTATCATGGGGACACCAAGTGGGATGGACGGACAACGCTGATTTCTATAGTCCCCCGAAACTTTTTTCGGGGGACAAACATCGTCAGAGAAAGGAGAAAGGGTCATGGAGGACGGTAACCGCAATTGAGGGTCAAATCAAAGAGGTCATTGGGTGGCCTGCGTGATAAAGAGAAGCCTGGTTTTGAAGAGTACCTTGATGGCATCTTTGGTGTGTGTGGGGGGGGGGGGGAGGGGGGCACTGTTCAAGCTGAGGTCGCGGTCCCTGGAGCTGAGGGGAAAATTGGGGAAAACAGTGAAAAGGAGTGCCAGATGCGTAATTTGGGCGTGGTGGAGACACTGGAACACTTTCTTCTAGAATGCCCAAAATACCAGTCTAAAAGAATAGGATTCATTGGGAGTAAAATGGGGAAGTGGGATGGGAGAATGAAGGACATGTGGTTAATGGGAGACTCAAAGGAGAAGGTTAATATGCTAATCGGAGAGATTGGGAAGAATGGGGCTAGGGATGTCACCAAGCAGTTCGTCTCCGAGTGTTGGGAGGAGAGAAGAAGCGTGGGAGTAGGGGGGCAGTTGGGAATACAGGGGTAACCAAGGCCTTCTCATCCGAGAACCGCGACAAATCAGCGGCCGGCCAAAGAAATTTTATTTTGCTTGCTTCTAGTTTTTGATCGCCGGTATAACTGGAGGTCGATACTAGGGACATTTTTTTTCCCTTTGCTTCTTGGAGAACGTAACTTTTTCGAATTTCGCGGCATTGAGTTTGATACTTTTTCTATGTCATTCACATATATTATGAAAAGAATCGGGGCTTAGAACCGACCCTTGTGGTGTTCCCGCTTTGAGTATTACTTCCTCTGACACCTCGCGGTTAACCCTCACCCTGATTTTTCAGTCAGTTAAAAATGATATGATCCTCAGAATTTTAGTGGGTAATCCCATTTTTGCTAGTTTATGTCTCATGCCATTTTGTCATGCCAAGTCGAACGCTTTTTTCTACAACCAAGAAAAGCGCTGTACCGATTTCGTTTTGACTAAATGCTGTTCATATAATCAACCAGTCTATTTTCGTATTCCATTCCCTCTTTCTGACTCCTATACCCTCTTTGCCATTTGTTGAAAATGTTTATTGATTCAAGATAGCTGCGAAGTCTCATAGTGAGAATCCGCTCAAATATTTTTACAACACAGCTAAGCAAGCTAATTGGGCGGTAGTTAGAAGGGTTGGCAAGGCCTTTGTCGGGTTTAGGTATCATGACTCCTGTGGCCACTAGTTTGTAAGAGACTTCGTCTTCTCCTGGGGACGAAGATGACTTGCATTTTCTGATTATACCCAAGACCTCTTCTACGCTTTTTGGTTCGGTTAATTCATGGTTGGTCGTCCCCGTCTTCGTGCCTTTGGTCGAAATTCGGTTCATTGAAAATTGAGTTGTTATCTTGGACAAATTTATCTACTTTTACCCTAAAATCGTTGTCATATTTGTTCACCTCTTGTGGACGATGCGCTTTTTTTAGAAGTTCGACAAAAGCGCTGGCTATTGCATTGTCGTCCATGGCCATAGTTCCGTCACTAGTCTTCAGCGCATTATTATTGGCACTTTTGCTCTTTTGGCCAGTAAGAGTTTTAAATGTATCCCAGAACCTCTTAGGTTCTCTCAGCCCATTTGGTTTTTCTGTTGCTTTTCCCATCTCACGCGATTGTCGTTAGCTATGGCCTTTTTTACTTCTCCATGTTGGTGATTATACGGGGATTTAAGTTCTGCTCTATTCTTTTGATCATGCTTAGACCCGGAAGGCTTTTCTTTTTTGTTTAATTATTTGAAGAGTTGTTTGGGTTATTCTGTTTATCCACGTGTTTACAGTTTGCTTCGGACAAATTGCATCTAGTGTACTGTTGATAACCTCGTTATGACGGGTGCAGGCTTTTTCTAGTTCGTGAACATTTAAGGGGTCATTTGCCTTTGATGACCCATCTTATCTATAGGATAAGGATGAAAGACTCTGACGCCGATGGGGATCGAACCACTGCCTTGACGAGAGTACATTTCTGCGGCAACAATCGCCTAGCGAAACTGGACCAGCGCCATAGACCACTCAGCTACAGACAAGCCCCCAACAAGGCATGCTAGCAGGTCGAGCGTCCATGCATGGAGCTGGCACAGTCCACACGAAATTACTCTGTATCCACCAGAATAACACGAGCGCTTGATTTCTAGCTTCTGGGTAGTTCCATGAAAATTACTGTAAAAACACAATTATAAAAAAAATTAGCCACTCAAGCCAGTTAAAATATTTTAGCCGCCGAAAGAGCCATTCCACTAAAACAGGGAGGTGGCTTTCACTGATTTTAGATGTTCGCCGTCTATGAAATTGAAATAAAAACACTGACTCAGGTTGTCCGTAATCAACACATAGCCATGTTACAATACATGTAGTACAATTTATTTAAAATAAAACGATCGAAGACAATAATGTCGAGCATTTGACTGGTCAGTGATTTACTTGTGATAAGCAGATCTAGGATATCTTATTGGTGGAGTGGGTTGTTGCTTACGTATATTACTTCATGATCGTTATTTGCTACGAATAGATCAAGTTCTTCAATGATGCTGAAAAGGGCGTCACCGTTATGCTCAGTTTTACGACAACCAAATACCTGGTATTTGGAATTAATGTCACCCAAGTATATGCAGTGCTTGTATTTTTTAGTAAAAAAATCAAATACTTTATTGTCTGCTGTTGCTTACGGTTTGTTATAATTTAAGATGACGGCACGCGTTTGTGGTCAGGTTCAATATCAGCTGCAATCACTTCAGCATTGAGGTGGTCGCAAGTTATTGTTTTGTATTTAATCTCCTGTCTTATTAGCAGAGCAACACCGCAACCTTTTTGAACGGGACGATCTCTTCTAATAAAATCAAACCCACTTAACGAAAACTTTTTGCTTGGTTTTAGCGATATTTCACTAATTCCAATTATGTCCGAATTTTGGAAATAATGTGAAATTTGCGAGTTTTTCTGATTAACGCTTCGAGCGTTCCACTGGACTATTTTCAATATATCCATGAATGGTTTATAAATAGCCGTACTATTTACTAATTGTTATATTGTTACCTAATTGTATTTTTTTAACGGTCGCTTCCAATAGCGTGGGGCATATTTGAGTTTTATATAACTTAGATGCTGTTTTACTGATCTCTTTGGAGAATCAGCTTCATCCAAACAATGTAAAAACATTGAAAAATATACCAATGAAATGCTGAAAAGATAATTTTTTCAATGAATGTTATTTTTGTCTTTATGGGGGTAGTGTCGAATTGTTCTAATCCAAGTGTCGAGTCGTCTAAAGTCAAGTGCCGAGTCGTCCAATCCAGGTGCCGAATCGTCCAGGCTCAACTGCCGAATCGTCCAAAAACCCAGGTGCCGAATCGTCCAAGGGCCGATCGTCAGGCATTCCAATTCTCGTCACACCTTCTGTCTAATAAAACTTCTACAACTTTTTCTTAAGTCTGTTTCGTGGCAATTTTTTTGAACATAGGTTTTAATATGTAAGAGGAATATTATCATTTGGTTGGTTTTGTGATTTAATTACTTTCATTTGGGGGAAATAAACCTTCGTTTTCACTGTTGTCGTTCAGTTTGCGTAATGTTTGATATATAAACAAAGATGACCACACGAGGCAGGTTAAGTTGAAATGGGCTCATCTATCTTTTGTGAACGGTTGTACTAAAGACAGCAAGTCCCTAATAAGTCCCGAAGTCCCTAAGTCCCCTCGGATACAAAATACAGCAAGTCCCTCAAACACACCGCTAATAGCGTCAAAAATTAAAAAATAGAGACTTTATCATAGAACTGCATGTTGACTATTTATTTTTGTTTTTTGTTGTTTTTTTTTAAATTTAAAAGTAGTAAACGCTTGACAATCTTTTGTTGTTTTGAACAGCAGTTCCGGCGATCTCCGAGTCGAGTGTGTGTAAAATAAAAGTACAACTTTTAAAAGAGATGCTTTTGAAATGCTATCTGAATATGTTTTTTTGATACTTACTTGTTTTATTTTTTTTTGTTTCATTTTTTTTGTTTTTTTGTTTGTTTGTTTGTTTGTTTGTTTATTTTATCATGTTTAAAGAAGGTCCGCCGGCTTGATCACTCTAATATTTTACCTGTTCAAAACAAGCTATTGCTTAAGTTCTGCCCGGCTTTCATCCACAATTAAAATAAGGACTTAGCGACTTAGCGACTTATTAGGGACTTGCTGTATTTAGTACGACCCTCTGTGAAATATATCCCTAAACTATCTCTGCGAGACATGACAGAGCGAGCGAGCCAACTAATTAATTCACAGGCAAGTTAGCTGTGTTTTCACAGCAAATCCGATTATTCTTAACAATGGTGATTATTCTTTGTTATTCTTCATTGCTAAATATTCTGTTTTCTGAGTGAGAAAAGATATCTGAATGTTTAGTAAAATATCTGAATACTTATCATTTACAATGCATGCCTGTTTTCAACAACTGTGAGCAGAACGTTCCAACGAAAGACTGAGTTTATTTCCGACAATCATACAATTGAAGGTAGATATAATTGCATATTTTTTTCAACGTTAATTTGGAAAATTTATAAATCAGTAAGTCAATTGGAACACGAGTAGATTTTACATGAAAATTTCATAAAGAGTTATATGTGACAACACTGATTAAAAAATGTTCCTCATATCAGTGGTGAGGAGCTTATGTTTCTAAATAACACAAATGAATTTTCAAAAAATGTCAAAAATTTAGTCCTTGGGACATAGTGCCTTCTATATAAAGTTCAGAAGCAGAAACACCCCATGTGAAAAACTCACCAAAAAGTATGTGAGGTTCTGACCAAAAGTATGTGACGTTTTGACTATAAAATGTGACGTTTTGACCATTTTGAAATGTGACGTTTTGGTTGTGTGATGTTTTGGCCTGTCCCCTGTAACTGTCGTTCGCTAAATTATATATTATTATTTATCTATTTATTTATTTATTTATTTATTGAGAGTTAACAACATTTTCTACAGTCAGAGTTATTCGTGTCGAGATATGACAGTTTTTGTAAAATTCCTGTTTTACCCATGACACATTTATATGTAAAATTCTGTTTGCTTTAAAATTCCCCCATCACATAAATACAGCATATTATTTTGGACAGAGGTCTTCGTTTTTTTTTTATTACCACCCAAGCAATTTAGATCAGGGTCCGAATGCACCAAAGGCGGGGTCGAATCCTCCAAAGTTAGGGTCCGAATCCTCCAAGGTCCGAATTCTCCAAGCCGGAGTTCGAATCCTCCACGGTTCGAATCCGCCTGTATTCACCGCCAGGACTGATAACTCTTATTGAAAAGTTATGAACCAGAAATGGCAGAATGGCGTTTTCAGGACGGGAATTTAAGAAGCGTTCAAAATCAATATTCTGCTTTATTCCCAAATGGTGGCGTACTATGGTCAAATGCATATAGTATACATATAGAACATGGCCAAGTTCACTGTTTAAAATAAAATGTATGTCCCTTTTTATATTTTATTATTTTTATACACAAAACTGAACTGGACGAGTGGTTCCCTTGGAAATTTTCGCGCGTTTTTTTAAAATCTTCAAGCCTTGGATAAGCCGCCTAAAAGGCGAAGCTTAAACTCGATTTGTTCCCTCCCCAACTGCCAAGATAGTACCAGAAACATTGCGAGAAGCAATACTTGCCACTCGCACTGTGGGAGAAATGGCCAAGGCCAGGAAGAGCATCACCATCAGTTTACAAACTTTACTCCCATTCAGGTCATTGGGGTCCTCCTAAACACCGTAAATTGGCGTAATTACTCCAAATAAGGACATTTTGATTATGGGTCTAATTATTAGAGCCTCAATAAAAATAATTCCCAAGTACAGGACATGGAACTGTAATGCTTGCGGGCCGATTCTCAAATATGACTACACAAAATAGTGTTGACTGTCACAGTGTTGTGCCTACTGAATGCAATGTGAGTGGTGTGTGCAAGACGGTAAATGATAACCAAAATCCAAATACAGAAAAAAAATCAATGACCATTATGTTTATCCCCCCCCCCCCCCCCCCCCCTTGTAGCTTGTGTTACATACATATACAATAAACTTTATTCAGTATATTGAAAGGTTTGTCGATCAAGGCAGTGACAGTAAGCCAGTTGGGTGATGCTTATGGCCAACGGCATGTTGATGCTGTAATTTGTAAACCAGTGAACTCTTGACACCAAAAATCTGTTTGTAGTTAGGTGAATGATAATGGGAATGGCAACATAGAACATCTTTGAATACTTTATGAGAACAGTTTTCACAACTCTTGTTATTAAATATTTAAAACAAGATGCGAAGAGTGAAAAAATACGACATAAAACAGGTAATTCTGGGTAAATCCGGTGTTTTGGAGGACTGGTCCTTACCGCTCTGAAAGAAATGGTTGCTCCCCTGGGGAGGTCCTTGGTGGAGTTCACAGATCTGGCCAACGGGGAGCTAATTGAACTCAAATGGTTTGACACTCTCATGCATTTGTGTATTGAATGAGAGCCACCAGGGTTCCATCCCATTGGCATTGACATACCTCTCAACACAACTCCAGTGTTTGGCAACCCCTACAGGCTGGTTACACTGCCACTGGAGAGTGCTGATGTTGCTGCTGGAAAAGTCACAGGAAGTGAAATCTAGGGGTTCTCCCTCCTCCGCAGCCACAACAGCCTCTGCAGAATCCTGTCTGCTGGTGAGGTAGAAGCCTGTGGTGAAACCACCCCTTCTTGGGTTTGCTCCACTACTTTCTGTTCTTAAGGGAGTAGCAAGCCCTTCTCTTTTGCCTGCCGGTTTTCATGTTTGGCTGGCATAGGTGGCTTCCAACTCGGCATTTCCTGCTATTAATAAAAGCTGGGAAGGGGAGCCAATCCCTATAGATCCCTACTTACTGGATGCTCACTTCATGCTGACAGTACTACAGACCTTTAGATTACCCCAGTTTTACACAGTTTACAGGTGTGCCCAAATTAGAGAAGGTATGAAGACGTCAAGAAAAATATATAAATTCTCTCTGCCTTTTCTGCATTTTAGAATAACTTCCATCTTAATATGGCCATAGAAACAAAGAAAGGCAAGGCAATAGAACATAACAGGATAAGGCTGATGTTTCTAGTTTTAATGTTACCAAATTATGGCAGAAGGGTGTGCCCAAAATAAATGAATTTAAAGGCCTTGTAATAAGAAGTCTGGGTCTCTGGGAACACCCCAGCTCCCATTTAGAGATTACTGGGTTGGAAATGGGTGGGCCAGTTGGCATCCTACTTCTGGTATGTGGAAGAGAAATGGGTGGGCCAGTTGGCATCCTACTTCTGGTATGTGGAAGAGTAGCTGTATTGCGACCCTCCTATTCACCCCTCTTTTTCCCAATTAGAGAGGGGAGACACGATACTGTAGTTATGATCCAGATCGCTATTAGGATCTATCCTAGTCATGTGAAAGATTCCTCTCCCATGGAGTTGGGAAAGGCTGTGGGCAGAATAGCTACTTTACTCTTACATGCATCTGCCTTGGGGGAGATTAGTCTAGACCAAACTGAACCTTGGGGGGTCTGGTCTATGAATTCTTGATCAGGTTTTTGCTTGGCGGGCCACAAAGGCTTGGTTTCATCAGCCCCTAGTCTTACATCTGAGAGGGTCTACAAAAGGTGCAATGGGCAGTGATGTCCATTGTACTCTTGTGTTTGGAATAAACATGCACGCATGTTTATTATATTTTTATACTGTACCAATGACCCAGACATAGCTGGTGCTAACTCTTAAAATATAGGGCCAAACACAAATTTTGCCCCCCAATCCCCAAAATTTGCATCTAAAACTAAAGAAAACATGTCCTGAAAGGCCCTCCACACCTCGCCCCCACTGCGCATGCGCAGTGTCAAGGACGTTCCGAAATTGGCGCCATTTATCATTCTAAGTTTGGCCCTTCATCAGTTAACATCTGACTGATCTTTGTGCTTTTAAATCTCAGTTTAAATGATGCCAGACACATAAATATTAGTGAAATGGTGATTCTAAGGAGGATAGAAAAGGAGGAGAGGAAAAGAATGTGTGACAGAATATTATCAGGGCTGTAACTTAAAATTTTTTAATGAAATTATGTTAAGTTACCTATATTTTTATACTGTACCAATGACCCAGACTTAGCTGGTGCTAATCTCCTTAATTCAGGGCCAAACACAAATTTTGCCCCCCCAATCCCCAAAATTTGCATCAAAAACCGAAAAATACATGTCCTATATGGCCCTCCATACATCGACTCCTCTGCGCATGCGCAGTGTCGAGGAAGTCCCGAAATTGGCGCCAATTATCATTCTTAGTTTGGCCCTCAAAACAGTCACACTTCTCTGTTATTTGTGCTTCCAAATCTCAATTTTCATGATGCCAGACACATATTCATGAGTGAAATGGTGGAAATAAAGAGGATACATTAGGAGGAGAGGAAAATATTTAGTGCAAGAAAATGTTCAGGGCTGTAACTTATAATTATTTTATGAAATTATTTCTAGTTGCCTTTTTTCAAGGCATGGCCCTGATGTTATCATTCTTGCTATGAAGTACCATTGTTTGATCAGTGTTTCCTCTCTACCTTCCTTATTCCCCCCTAGCTTTTCTCCCATGTTTTGGCTTAATTTTTGTAATGTTTATTACTAAAAATTTCTTGGGAGTTTTGGCTTGGTAACAGATTTATTTCTGTTTTTTTCCCCATGTTTACGTCCTCACCCTAGGGGTATTTAGGCGTTTTGGTCTGCATCTACCATCTGATGTTCTACAGTTTCTTCTCTGGAAGCCTCTGTTTTGCATCAGATAGTGTTTTAATTGGTGACTGATTTCGGGCCATGTTTGTTTTAGTGCCTGGAGTCATGTTTCCGGTTTGTTGACACTTTTGCTTAGGTTGAAAACAGTTACTGCTGATAGTGATTTTTTGTCTTCTGCATCTCTCATTCATAGTAAGATACATTATTATTGTCCGTAAGTGTCTCATTAATTTTTTCAAAATGAATTTAAATTTTTGTCCACACTTAGGCTTTTTTGGGATCCATTGGGCTCAGGGTTCCCTTTGGGAACTTGGGCTCTTCTGAAAAAATTTTTTTTTTTTTTAAAAAAAATTTTTTCTTTCAAATCATTATTTATTAATGAATATAATGGATTGTTGTATTATGTATCTTTATTTTCAAGGATTAGTGCGAGTACTTTGATTGTTTACATTTCACTATGAATGATTATTGTTCAAATTGTAATAGGAGGAAGTCTTCCTATGATTCTCATGATCTCTGTATTAATTGTTCTCTCTGTACTCGCACTGATCTTTGTTCTGTGTGTTTCAAATGGGATGAAAAACGTTGGAAACGTGTGTCACGGTATGTTGTTCCTGGAGAAAGGTCCATTCCGGTTCTTTCTCCTCAGAGTCACTCTAGTGTTTCACTCTCTTTTTCAGAGGAACAAGAACAGGGTGATGTTTCCGTGATGTCATCCAGAAGTGTGCCTCCGTCGTCACATACAAGCGAAGAGCTAGCGGCAAAAGTGCTCATGGAGATTCGTCAATTCCCTGAAAGGAGCCCGAAGGGGTTGACGTCCGCTAGCTCGACCGGGGTTGCGTCCATTCACCGAATGGGGCAGCACTCGGGTTCATCCGTTGCGGTCCAGCACAGAGAGTCGGGTGTTGCGAGCACTATAAAACATCCACGTGCACACCCAGTGACGACGGAAAGGAGGATGGATCGGAGGAAGCCTGACAGTCCGGTGTTTAGCTTGTCCAGTTCGACACGGGCTGCAAGCGAGAGAGGTCCCTCTCTCATACAACAGCATCTGGGACCAGATGTTGTAGTCCGTAATGTTACGCAGTCGGAGCATACGTCCACCGCTCGGAGGGCTCCGGTATATAGGCAGTCCGCCGAGGCTACCTATAAGGCTTCCATATCCTCTCAGCAGCACACTCGACCGCACCTTGGCTACGTGACCAGTGAATTACAGTCAGCTTCGCCGACCAGGGATTCCTCGGCGACCAGGTCACGCCATCCGGTAGCCAGGGACTCGAGGCCTTCTTCGTCCGGACGTTCACATAAAAGATGTATGCAAGATGCAACGTCCAGGGAGCTTCCGGCGGCTAAAACCAGTAAGACCGCCGCTCCCCAGGCCTCTGTAACGGATGTGCTATCACAGATAGCAAAGTTAATCGCAGCATCCCAGCAACCGTCAGAGCCTCTGTCGGAACATGAAATGTCAGAAGATGCTGGGTCGGTAGGTTCCGCCGCTGGATCCGGTGCGGACGACCGAGATTTACATGATTTACATGAGGTCCGGCAGGATGGCGAAAGGGATTCTGATGAATTGGATATTTCCCTTTCGGAACAACATAAAATAGCCGTAGAATTCATCCGGTGTTATCTTCCAGAAGTTGTTCCGCCAGACCAAAATGCTGCGCAGCCGGATAGGAGGGTAATAGCGCCACTGGACACCGAGTTTTTTAATCGGTTTAGGGACATTGTCCCGGAATTTCCATCACAATCCAAGAATGTCTCTCGGATTTTTGAGTTATTGAATGACGCTATTGATAAACTTGCCAACAAGACAGGCAGGTCAGCCTTCCTACCGGCTTCTGCTCTACAGCTGCCGTTTATTAATCAAAGGAACAAGTTTGATACGGCAGGTCAGGGCATCCAGAGAGTTCCTCTGCGTTTAGACGACCAGGCTGAAGACCTTGATATATCCATGCCGTCGTCTATGTCACTTCCGTCGTCTACGATGGAAACGACGATATCGTCTAACAGAGCTAGTTTAGACGCTCTTTCCTACGCAGATCACCTTACTAGAGCGTTGTCTTTACGCTTTGAAGGACCTGAATTTCAAGACGTACAAACGTCTTTAAGAGTTCTGTCCAGGGCCATAGCGTTTTCCACTTATAACTCCGCCCTTTCAGTGGCAAATCTGGAGTTAGCTCGACGTGACGCGGCCTTGGCTACTTCCACACGCGTGGACAGTAAGGTGAAAAACTCTCTTAGAGTCGCTCCGGTCTCTGGAGAGTTTCTCTTCAGTGGCAAGCTTTCTGATATATATGATAAATTAACAAAGAAAGCTTCGGACTCTCTGCTTTTTAAGTCTGCTTCCAAGAAATCGGAACCAGCAGACAGGAGTAGGCCAGGCACTTCCGGGACGAGTTCGTCCAGGGGAAGTTCCTATAGAGGTTCCTATGCATCCTCTAGGTCTTACTCTAGAGACCGGCAGAGTAGCGACTCGACTAGGGGCCGTTATGCTGGCCGAAATAACCGGTCAGACGCCCCTAGGCCGACGGGGCGAGGTGCGGGTCGCGGAGGACGTGGTTTCTCCTACCGCAAGCCTCGCGGATCCAGGAAGTGATGGTCTAGACCTCTGTCGCGTTCCGGTGGGCGGAAGACTGTCGAGTTTCTCAAGCAATTGGGAATCAATTACGGAGGACCCTTGGGTGCTAGGGGTTATTTCGGAAGGACTAAAACTGTCCTTCAAAGGCAAGCCTCCATTAACTCGAAGTCCAAGATGGACTCAGCTTCCGTCAAATTGTCAGAAAAGAACCGCACTTCTATCAGAAGTCCAGTCTCTTTTAACGAAGAACGCGATAGAGGTCGTAGAAAACCAGGAATCTCCAGGTTTCTACAGCCATCTTTTTCTGGTTCCAAAGCCAGACGGCTCGTTCCGTCCAGTGATCGACTTAAGCTGGATAAACAAGCTGATCGTGGCTCCAAAGTTTTATATGGAGACCATTCGATCGGTCAGAGCGAGCATTCGAGTGAACGACTATGCTGCGAGCATAGACCTCAAGGATGCATACTTTCACGTCATGGTACATCCGGCGTTCAGAAAGTATCTTCGCTTCGCTCTCCTAGGTGTTGTTTATCAGTTCCGAGCGATGTGCTTTGGTCTCAATCTAGCGCCCTGGGCATTCACTCGAGTAATGAACTCGGTAATGACTCATTTCCGAGCTCATTCGTCGGCGGTAACGTCGGCTTACCTGGACGATATTCTTCAGAGATACGGCAACGAGTTAACGCTTCAGAACGACATGCACAATCTGCTTCTATTGCTCCGACGTCTCGGTTTCATAGTAAACGAAGAGAAGTCGGATCTGGTGCCGTCCAAGTCATTTACCCACCTGGGAATGAGCTTCGAGACGCACAACAATCTCGTTCGTCTGCCGTTAACCAGAGCGAA
This sequence comes from Pictodentalium vernedei, assembly GCA_031216915.1. NCBI lineage: Eukaryota > Metazoa > Mollusca > Scaphopoda > Dentaliida > Dentaliidae > Pictodentalium > Pictodentalium vernedei. The sequence continues at coordinate 278,007,946 of CM062288.1, forward strand.
ATTAGTCAGTTGTTATGCTCGCTATTGTCTTCACTCAGACAAAGTGTCAGCGAGGGAATTCATGAGACTAATAGGTCTGTGCGGAGCTGCCTCGGATCTCATTCCGATGGGGCGGCTACGCACCCGTCCTCTCCAGGTCTATCTGACTCAGAATTGGAGAGTGAAGATTCATTCGCTCGAAACGGACATACTCTTGTCAAGCCAAGTGAAACAAGAGATTCAGACTTGGGCAGACATACAGTGGTTAACTCAGGGAGTTCCACTGCAGTTGCCAGATCCGAGTTTTACGATTATGACGGATGCCAGTCAAACAGGCTGGGGCGCGACACTGAGCCCATCGGATTTGAAGTGCCAGGGTCTTTGGGATCCGCAGTTTCTAAGCAAGCACATCAACATCAAAGAGATGATGTCGATTTGGCTTGCTCTACGTCATTGGATAGACGTTATTCAGAATGCACACGTGCAAATTATGTCCGACAATACGACAGTAGTTGCGTATATTCGGAACCAAGGTGGCACTCATTCCATTCCGTTGCTCAATCTAACGGAAAGAATTCTTCTGTTTGTATTAGAACATCAGATTCTTCTCTCCATCCGTCATATTCCGGGTCGTCTGAACGTCTTAGCAGACTCCCTTTCACGGAGGGGTCGCCTGTTGCCGTCAGAATGGACTCTCAACAAGCAAGTATTCAATCAGATTTGCTACCAATGGGAACGGCCAATGATAGATTTATTTGCGACACATCTCAACAACCAGTTGCAGACGTATGTGTCACCTTGTCCGGATCCTCGAGCGTTTGCAGTAGACGCTCTCTCGATCTCTTGGGACGGAATGATAGGATATGCATATCCTCCAGTGCCGTTGATTCAGCAGATATTGCTCAAGATAAAACAATCGCAATGCAAGATTCTGTTGGTAGCATCTCTGTCTCCACAGAGACCGTGGATAAATCTACTCGGGTGTCTGTTGTGGGACATGCCGAGGAAGCTTCCTCAACGGGAAGATCTTCTTTCGCAAGGGAAATCGCGCATCCTCCATCACAATCCGCAAGGTCTAAACCTTCACGTATTTCCATTGTGCGGTCCTTCTTGCACGGAAAACATTTTACAGGACGAGCAGTGGACGCGATTTCTAACTGCAGGAGGACCTCCTCTTCGCTAAACTATGCTGCTAAGTGGAGGGTCTTTTGTCAGTGGTGTGAGGATCATTCAGTAGATATTTATGATCCCTCCATTCCAGACATAGCAAACTTTCTAGTATACTTGTTTGATGAGATTAATCTGCAGCCTATCACCATTAAGGGTTATAGGTCTATGCTATCTGATACCTATGCACATCATGATAGCTTGAGGATTGGAACTAATGTCTCTTTATCTAAGTTAGTTAGAAATTTTTCGATAAATAGACCTAGAACCCTTAGATTAATTCCGAAGTGGAATTTGGCCTGGGTTCTTCTTAAGCTAAAAGAAGCGCCTTTTGAGCCTCTTGACACAGTTGACTTCAAATTCTTAACATATAAGACAGCTTTTCTCTTAGCTTTCTCTTCTGCTAGAAGAGTTAGTGAGCTTCATGCACTATCTGTGGAGGATTCTCACTACCGTAGTGTCGGTAATACTATTACCTTTACTACTAATGTTGGATTTTTGGCTAAGAATCAGGCTCCTAATAAGTATCCTGAACCTATTATTATTAAGGCCCTTCCATCATCTGATGGGCGTAGGCCTCTACTGTGTCCTGTTAGAGCAATACGTATTTACAGACGTAGATCTGAGTTCATCAGAAAGGGACGTAAGCGTTTCTTTCTGTCTTTGATGCCTAATAGAAAGGATATTATGGTTCATTCTATTGCTAGATGGATTCAATTAACTATTCGAACTGCTTATGAAAAATTATCTTCCTCTCAGCAGTCGGCACTCAAGATCTCAGCTCATGAAGTAAGAGCTCTTTTTACTTCTTGGGCCTATGCTAATTGTATTGCTATTACTGATCTAATGAAGGCTGCATATTGGTCTCAACCTTCCACATTCACTAATTTTTATCTCAGAAATATTGAGTCCATTTCTGGAGACCTCCATTGTTTAGGTCCGTTATCAGTTGCTCAGAATATCGTCCACTAAACAGTTGCAACTATAGTTATGTAGGCTTTCTGTTCCGGCAGTGACTCTGTCCTGCTGCCCTCTTCGCTCTGGGGTATTTGACCCAGGGCAAGGGGAAGGGGGGGGGGGGGGGGGCGGGTGTTCCCTTAGGTCACCTGCTTTATAGTGAAAAGCAAGGGAATACCTCCCCCAGAGTCAGTAATTCTGAGTCGGTACCGGGATGGTTTTAAAGTGTAAGATAATGTTTAATCATCCATGTAATATTTTTAAAGTGTAGCTCGGTGTGAAGCATTTGTATATGTCATGTGTCAAACGAGCGTTAATATACAATCCTCGGACACTTTTAATGAATATAAAGAGTCTCATTTCTCTGGACTTCCTTTATTTATTGGCTTACCTTTAAAAATATTAGTATAAAGGGTTATACTGGATGTTAATAGAGATCATTGATTATTATGCTCAATTACTGATCGGTGTTGTGTCTTTCTTCTTTATTATAAATAGGAAAGATACATGTAAAGCCTATCTCTTCTTTTCTCCTGGAGAGGATATTCTTTTATACATAATTGAGCTTATTGGATTTTCCTTTATGTCCTAGGCCCTCCAGCCTATTTACTATTCAGCTAAGTCTGGGTCATTGGTACAGTATAAAAATGTTAAAAAATTTATAGTAATTTATATATTTTTTATACTTACCAATGACCCAGACGGGGATGGCCCTCCCAGGAGTTGGGAACTCATACCTCCCCGCTGAGTACATAACGCCTACCAGGCACTGGTTGTAAGAATGATAATTGGCGCCAATTTCGGGACTTCCTCGACACTGCGCATGCGCAGAGGAGTCGATGTATGGAGAGCCATATAGGACATGTATTTTTCGGTTTTTGATGCAAATTTTGGGGATTGGGGGGGCAAAATTTGTGTTTGGCCCTGAATTAAGGAGATTAGCACCAGCTAAGTCTGGGTCATTGGTAAGTATAAAAAATATATAAATTACTATAAATTTTTTAACTTTCAAGGCAGCAGCCATTTTGTTGTCATTCTGATTATTTAGTTACACTGTTTTTTCAAGTGTTTTTCCTCTCTCCCTGTCCTTTAAGTTCCCCCTTGCTATTCTCCCATGCTTTTGGCATAGTTTCTGTAATTATTATTACTAAAATTTCTTGGGAGTTTTAGCTTAATAACAGAATGAATTCTGTTCTTTCCCCATGTTTACGTCTTCACCTACGGGTGGTTAGGCGTTGTGTTCTGCATCTACCATCTGATGTTCTGCAGTTTCTTCCCTGGAAGTCTCTGTTTTGCATCAGATGGTGTATTTTTGGTAACTGATTTCGGGCCTGGGTGCCTGGAGTCTTATTTTAGTGTTTTTACACTCATTGTTTACATTTACAACAGCCCTCTGTGTGAGGGGGGGATTTCTAAAAAATAATATCTTTATGTTATTTTAATCATAACTAGATACATTATTATTGTTCGTAAGTGTTGAATAAATTGTTTAAAATATTTTTAAATTTTTGTCCACACTTAGGCTTGGGATCCATTGGGGCTCAACGTTACTTTTCAGAAACTTGGGCTGTTCTGAAAAAATATTTTGATTTCAATTATTTTTTCTATATTAATGGATCATATTATTATTATGTATTTTGATTGCCAGGGGTTAGTGCGAGTACCAGGACTTGTTTTCTTTTCACATTGAAAGGATATTGATCAATTGTTTTAGGAGGAAGTCTTCCTCTGACCTTATTATCATTCTATATGTGGTCAGTGTACTGGCATTAACTCCTGTTCTGTATCGTATGATTTCGATGACAATATGGGAAGCGTATGTCACGGTATGTTGTTGGGGATTTGGACACTCCGGTCCTTTCCCCGCAGGGTCACTCTACTTTATCAATTTCTATTTCAGACGATCAAGATTAGGGTGATGTATCTGTGATGTCTTCCAACAGTGTGCCTCCGTCGTCACAATTAATGAAGGGCTAGCGGAAAAGTGCTCATGTAATACGCCAATTGCCTAAGAGGACCCTAGTAGGTTCGACGGCCTTTGACGTCCGCTAGCTCGCCCGGTGTAGCGTCCATTCACCGAATGGTTCGGCAGCCGGGTTCGTCCGTTGCGGTCTAGAAGGAATTTTGGGGTGATGCGAGCACTATAAAATTAACTTAATGCACACCCAGTGACGGCGGATCGGAGGGAGAACGGAGGAAGCCTTTTAGTCCGGTTCATAGCTCGTTCCGGTCCATCCGGACGGCAAGCGAGAGAGGCCCCTCTCTCGTTCAACAACATCTGGCCCCAGATGTTGTGGTACAAATGTGTCGTTAGCGGAGCATACGTCCGTCGCTCGGGACGCTCCGTTGTATAGGCAGTCCGCTGAGACTGCTAAGGCTTCCTCTTCTCGTCAGCGCACACGACCGCACCTTGGCTGCGTGACCGCCGATATATTACCAGCTTCGCCGATGAAGGATTCTTCGGCGACCAGGTCACACCATCCGGCAGCCAGGGATTCGAGACCGATGGACTCCGGACGTTCGCATAGGAAGTATGCGGGAGCCATCTGATGCGGAGCTGCCCTCGGCGAAGCACCGATAGACTGCGCCTCCGCAGGTCTCGACGCCGGACATTCTTGTGCACATAGCACAGCTTATCGCAGCATCCCAGCAGCCGACAGAAACGGTGTCGGATCGAGAATTATCCGACAGCGCTGGGTCGGTAGCCGGGGACTCGAGGCCTGCAGACTCCGGACGTTCGCATAGGAAGTGTGCGGGAGTCAACGTACACGGAGCTTCCAGCGACAATGCATCGTAAGTCCGCTACTGCACAGGCCTCGGGAACGGACGTGCTTTCCTTAATAGCACAGTTTATCGCAGCATCCCAGCATCAACTGAATCTGTCGCATATATTTTATCCGACGATGCTGGGTCGGGACGCTCCGCGGAAGCGGGTACGGACGTCCGAAAGTTTCATCCGGTCCGACGGGATACCGAAAGGGATTCGGTGGATTTCAAGCTTTCCCTTTCGGAACAACATATGCTGCGATGCCGGATAAGAAACTGATAGCGTCGGTGGACTTAGAAATTTTTGGTTCGGTTCAGGGACATCGTCCCTCAGTTCCGACATAGTCCAATAATGTCACACAAACTTTCGAATTATTGAACGACGCTATATATATTATTATTTTATGCTTGCTATCCAAGCATTTCTGGTTTCTTGTTCGAAGAGTTATGGAGATGTCTTTCAAAAGTGTGCCTCTGTCGTCATAGTTAATGAAGAGTTAGCGGCAATAAGTGCTCATGGAATATGTCTATCGCTTACGGAATGACATTCGCTAGCTCACCCGGTGTAGCGTACATTCATCGAATGGTTCGGCTGCCGGGTTCGTCCGTTGCGGTCTAGGAAGGAGATTTGGGTGATGCGAGCACTTTAATTACTTTAGTACTCACCCAGTGACGGCAGATTGAGGACAGATCGGAGGAAGCCAACAACATAGGGGACCGCATGTTGTGGTTCAGATATTTTACATTCGGAGCATATGTCCGTTGCTCGGGACGCTCCGTTATATTGACAGTCCGAGAGACTGTCTTTAATGCTTCCTCATCCTCACAGCAGGGCACACGACCGCACATTGGCTACGTGACCTCGAGTATCCGATCAGTTTCGGCATTCAGTGATTCCACAGCGAATAGGTCGCGCCATCCGGTAGCCAAGGGACACGAGGCCTATACACTCCGTTCGCTCGCATATTGGAAGTATGCACGGGGTAACGATCTCGGAGCTTCCTACGGCAATGCATCGTAAGACCGCTGCTCCTCAGGCCTCAGTGACGGACGTGCTATCCGAGTTAGCACAGTTGTTTCGCAGCATCCCAGCAATTGACGGTTTCTCGGTCGAATCAGGAATTATCCGACGGCGCTGGGTCGGTGCGGTCCGCGGTTGCATCAAGCTACGGACGACCGAACGCTTTATAGGGTCCGACAGGATGGCGAAAGGGATTCGAAAGATTTCGAGTTTTCCCTTTAGTAGTATCGGAAGATGCCTTTCATATCTTCTGGCATTTCTTCCAGTGATTATTTTTCGGACTTCATTGCTGCGATCTTGGATAAGAGACTTATAGCGTCATTGGACTCGGATTTTTCGATCGGTACAGGGACTTTGTCCCTGACTTACCGACGCAGTCCAATATTGTCATTACAACATGTGTTTTATTTTTCGACGCTATATATTATATATATATATACAAGCCTGCTACTAAGCATGATAGTTTAGTTTCTTGTCTGCGTGGCTCATTTCTGCCATTTTATCTTTTTTTACATATAGTTTATTTTGGCAGAGCAGGGCATACCGAGAGTTCATATGCGTCTAGACGGTGTGATTAAAGACTGCATATATTCTTTTTCGCCGTTTATGTCTTTTCCAATTTCAATGTTGGGAACGACATTATGTATAGTAGACTTAACTTAGACGCTTTATTATACGTAATCCGCCTTACTGAGGCGTTATCATTACGTCTTCAAGAAAATATTTACGGGATATTATTCTCAATGTAATTTCTTTTGAGGGCAGTAGTTTGTTCACGTATAACTCCGCCCTTCAGTGGCTGATTGGAGTTGGTTAGACGTGATGCAGCCCTAGCTACATCCACGCGTGGATAGTAGGTTAAGAACTCTCTCAGAGTCGCTTCGTTCTCGGAGGAGCTTCTCTTCGACGGCAACTTTCCGGCAATCCATGAATTGCTTGATTTATACATTCTCTTGTCTATCTAGTGTTACAAGAGATTCAGACTGGGGCAAACATTCGGTGGTTGACTCAGAGAGTGCCGCCGCAGTTGCCGGACCCTAGTGTGGCTGTTATGACGGTTGCCAGTCAAACAGATTGGGATATATACTGATCCCTACGGATTCGAAGTGCCAGGGTCTTTGGGTTCCGCAGTCTTTTAGCTATCAGTTTAACTTCCGCGGAATAATGTTTTTTAGGCTTGCTTTATGTCATTGCATGAACATTATTCAGAAACGCATGCCCAAATTCCTGTCCTTTAATTCGACAGTAGTGGCGTATCTCCGGAACCAGGGAGGCACTCTTTCGTTTCCGTTATTCAATTTAATGGAAAGAATCCGTCTGTTGGTTATAGTACACCAAGTTCAGTTTTGGTCCGTCATATTCTGGGTCGTCTGATTGTTTTATCGCACTCCCGTTCTCTTACGGGTCGCTTGTTGCTGTCAGAATGGACTCTCAACAAACAAGTATTTAATCAGATTTGCTATCTATGGGAGCGCCCAATGATGTTTTATTATGACACAGCTTGCTAATCAATTGCAGACGTATGTGTTGGCTTGTCCAGATCTCTGAGCTAATACTGTTAACGCTCTATTGATCTATAGGACGCAATGATAGGATACGCGTATACTCCGGCGCTGTTGTTTTAGCAGGTATTGCTAAGATAAACAACCACAATACATTTCTGTTGATAGCATCTCTATCTTCACAGAGATCATGAGTAATTTACTCTCTTGTCTACTGTGGATCTTAACGTGAAATCTTCCTCTATGTGAGGATCTTTTTTCACTGGGTAAATCGTGTCATCTTTATCACAACCAGCAAGGTCGCAACCTTCATGTATTCCGTTGTGTGGTCCGTATTGCATTGTAAGCACTGTACTGGACGAGCTTTGGACGCGATTTCTTACTATAGCAGATCCTCTTCTTCGCTATTCTATGCGGCTAAAGTGGAGGCTCTTCCGTCGTGGTGTAGGGATCATTATGTTCATATTGTTGATCCCTCCATACTACGCATTGCTAGTTTTTAGTATACTTGTTTCACAAGATCTACTGCAGCCTGTTGTTATTTAGGTTATAGGTTTATGTTACCTTATACCTATGCACTCTACGATAGTTTACAATTGAGTCTTTTGTCTCTTTATCTAAGTCAGTTAGTAACTTTTTGATAAATAGACTTAGAATCTTTAGATTAAATTCCTATACGGATTTTAACTTCGGTTCTTATTTAGCTAAGTAATCATTTGAGCCTCTGGAAACAGTAGTTTTCAAATTCTGACCTTTTAGACAGTAATTCTGTTGGTTTCTCTTTTACTGTAGAGTCAGTGAGTTTCATGCACTATCGATGGATGATTTTCACTTTCATAGTTTCGGAATCAATACTTCCGTTACTATTTAGGTTGGATTGTTGCATAAGAGTTAGGCTCCTATTATCCGGAACCTATTATTTTAAGGTCCTTCCGTCTTCGTATGGGCATAGGCCTTTACTCTTTCCGGGTACAGTTTATGTATTTATAAACAGATATCTGTTTATTACAAGGGCGTAAGCTTCTTCTGTCTTTGATGTCTAGTAGAAGGACGTTACGCTCCATTTTATTGTTAATCGATTCTATTAACTAGCGTACTGCTTATGGTATATCATTGGCTTAGCAGTTGTGCTTAAGATTTCGGCTCATGAAGTAAGAGTTCTTCTACTTCTTGGGCTTACATTAATAGTGTTCTATTATAGATTTTTGAAGGCTGCTCATTGCGCTCAGCCATCCATTCCTGAATTTTATCTCAGAAATATCGAGTCCATTTCTGGAGGCCTCTATTGTTAGGTCTATTATCTACTGCTCAGAATGTCATTCACTTAACAGTTGCTACTATAGCTAGGTAGGCTGTCTGTTTCGGCAGTGTCTCCGTTCGGCTGCCCTCTTCGCTCTGGGCTATTTGACCCAGGGCAAGAAAAAGGGGGGGGGGGGGGGGGAGGGTGTTCCCTTGGGTCACCTGTTTTTACTATGAAAACAAGGGGATACCTCCTCCGGAGTTAGTAATTCTGAGCTGTTATTGGGATGGTTGTTTAGTGAGAAGTTTAAGTTTATAAAATTCATTCAAGTCTTAGTTTTTAAAGTATAGCTTTTGAATATTGCATATGTCAACGGACATGATTATGCAATTCTCACACACTTTTAGGAGTATAAGAGTCTCTATTCTCTAGACTTACTTTATTATTGGCTTACTTTAAAAATTATTAGTATAAGGATTATTGGATATTAATAGAGTACATGGATGTATGAAGCTCAATTTTTGGAAGGTGTTGTATCTTTCTAATTTATCATAAATAAGAAAGATACATGTAAGGCCTATTACTTCTTTTCCCTACAGGGGATGACTCTATTTTATTTTATTGAGCGTATTCCATTTTGCTCTATGTCCTTGGCCCTCCAGCCTTTTTACTATTCAGCTATGTCTGGGTCATTGGTACAGTATAAAAATGTTAAAAAATTTATAGTAATTTATATATTTTTTATACTTACCAATGACCCAGACGGGGATGGCCCTCCCAGGAGTTGGGAACTCTTGCCTCCCCGCTGAGTACATAGCGCTTACCAGGCACTGGTTATTAGAATGATAAATGGCGCCAATTTCGGAACGTCCTTGACACTGCGCATGCGCAGTGGGGGCGAGGTGTGGAGGGCCTTTCAGGACATGTTTTCTTTAGTTTTAGATGCAAATTTTGGGGACTGGGGGGCAAAATTTGTGTTTGGCCCTATATTTTAAGAGTTAGCACCAGCTATGTCTGGGTCATTGGTAAGTATAAAAAATATATAAATTACTATAAATTTTTTAACTTTCCCGAAAATTTTCCACCCTGCACCAATCCATGCTTATTCCAGTCTGCACTTCTATTTAATTTTCGACAGAGTGGAACACATCCGAGGGAAAAATTGTGCATTTTGACTGCAGCAAATAAATTATCGCATGCATTTACTTACCGGTACCTCTATAATAAACTGTACAGGTATGTTTATTTTGGCCTCAAGGGTAAGGAATCTAAAAAACGTACAATTCAAAGTAAGTTGCAGGATCACCACTTGGCACCATATTGACTGTAAACATGTGTCCCACTTTTCCTACATTGTAGCACCAGGTTCTATGTGGGCTTTCCCAAAAAATAATGCAAGAACGGTGAGAACCAGGTGTGTAGGAAACGCAGGACACATACTGTGACATTGCCTATAGTGGTCATCTAACCATTATCTTACAACTTTTTTTTACTTCTAATGTATGTCGCACGCACCGATGGGATTTCCTACCCCGCACTTATATTCCAGTCTGCACTTTTATTAATTATGGCCATTTTTTCTACCCCGCACTTATATTGCAAAATCCGAAATTTTTTTGTTTGTTTTTTTTTGCGTTTCTGTCAATTTTAAGACTTTTTAAAAAAAAAATTGTTTTTTTCCCCTGAAAATTTTGGGTGCGGGTGGGACTTAGAAAATTTTGGACCAAAATCCGTAAAAAAAATTTTTTTTGTTTTTTCTGCATTTCTGTCAATTTTAAGACAAAAAAAAAAAAAAAAAAAATTTTTCCCCTGAAAATTTGGGGTCCGGGTGGGACTTAAAAAACTTTGGACCAAAATCAAAAAAAAAATTTTTTTTGTTTTTTATGCATTTCTGTCAAATTTAAGTCAAAAAAAAAAAAAATTTTTTTTTCCCCTGAAAATTTGGGGTCCGGGTGGGACTTCTTAAATTTTGGACCAAAATCCGAAAAAAATTTTTTTTGTTTTTTCTGCGTTTTGGTCAATTTTAAGACAAAGAAAAATGGGTTTTTTCCCCCTGAAAATTTGGGGTCCGGGTGGGACGTAGAAAATTTTGGACTAAAATCCGGAAATTTTTTTTGTTTTTTCTGCGTTTTGGTCAATTTTAAGACAAAAAAAAAATTATTTTTTTTCCCCTAAAAATTTGGGGTCTGGGTGGGACTTAGAAAATTTTGGACCAAAATCCGGAATTTTTTTTTGTTGTTTTCTATGCATTTCTGTCAATTTTAAGACAAAAAAAATTGTTTTCTTTTCCCCTGAAAAAGCTCTGTCAAACAAGGTATATTTGGTTAAATATCAAACTGCATTATGGGAAATATTTGGTGCTGAAACCTTTGCCATTTCGACTTCAGAGTGCAGAAGGTTAATAATTGCATTTACAGACCTGATTTCTTTTACTTGTATGCAGATTTTTTTCTCATTACCTGAGCTTCACAGTTTAAGAATATAAAGAAATACCTTCTGCAGCATATGTCTGTTGTTTTACAAAAGTAATACAGACTGGAAGGAAATAGGAGTGAGGAACTTTGATGCGTCTCCAAAACTTCGGGGGAGATGGGTGGAATCAATCCACCCCTCCCTCCTCCCCATGTTACCCTGAAGATAAATCCAGTTCTAATTATACAATTCTCTTCAAATTTGATATTACTTTTTTACACAACCAATTGTAAAAATGGTCATATTTTGTAAATGGTCTGTCCATCCATCCACCTGTCCGTAAACAGTTGGTTTCTGACCAATAACTCCAGTTTGGATTATTTGATTTCAACCAAAGTTGATAGCTATATGCGTATTTTCCAACTGGTAATACAGGCCAAGTTTGAATAATCCCCCTCCCCGTCATATAGGCAATTATTACCAAAATGCATTTTGAGGGATTGGGAGATATTAACATGCAAAAAAAAATGACTCCTATAGCTCAACAATGTTTTATGTACTGCATCTTTAACCCTTTACCTAACACAAGTTGAAGCCAACAGTTCAAATTATTTTTCAGAAACTTCAGATTTTTGTCCTTTTTAACTTTTAACGATTGCTTATTAGTCCTTATTGGAGCAAGCTCATCAAGCTTGCTCCATTAATAGGTCATGAGGTATGTTTTGGGGTAGAGAAACGAAAAAATAAAATTTGAATAGCAATTTTTTTTTCATGAGTGCAGATATGTCAGATTTGGTTAGGTAAACGGTTAACAAAAAATGGCTCAGACTATTTCGTGTCTACGCATTGCCATTGCTGGGACAGTCGTGCTGCATGCGTGACACCACTCTAGTTGTTATAGTTTCCGTATTTCATTGACTTTTCGTCCCCTGAGTTCCAGTGTGTTCTATGTGCCAGTAGGCACATAGAACACATTGGAACTCAGGGGACGTTTTGTCTTCATGGGTCTCTCAATTCTATCCATCCCAAGACAAGTTAAGCCACAATGTCATTGACACTTTCATTTACTTCTGACGATTGCTTATTAGTCCTTATTGGAGCAAGCTCATCAAGCTTGCTCCATTAATAGGTCATGAGGTATGTTTTGGGGTAGAGAAATGAAAAAATAAAATTTGAATAGCAATTTTTGTATGTCACAGGGGCAGATAAGGCAGATTCGTTAGGTAAACGGTTAACAAAAAATTGCTATTTTGTGTCTACGCATTGCCATTGCTGGGACAGTTGGGCTGCATGTGTGACATCCCTCTAGTTGTTATAGTTTCCGTATTTCATTGAGTTTTGTTTAAATAAGAAAAAAAACTGGAACAGAAGCTTGACTCTTTTATTACAGCTGCCTTTGAAACCGAAACCAAGGCAAAATTGCACAATCAAACAGCTCTAATTTCTGTCCTTGGTAGGAAAATCATTCTGCAGCAGGGAATGAGTTAATAACTGAAACTTATTTGTTTCAGATGATGATAAATTTGGCTAGAAACTTATGGAGAGGATTGGATGGCAGAAGGTGAAAGGAGTAGGGACTTGGAAGTTGGGACGAATGAAGATGGGATGACTGATATTATTAGAATGCAGAAGAAAGTCATAGTCAAGGTATTTTTATATTTTTATACTGTACCAATGACCCAGACATAGCTGGTGCTAACTCTTAAAATATAGGGCCAAACACAAATTTTGCCCCCCAATCCCCAAAATTTGCATCTAAAACTAAAGAAAACATGTCCTGAGAGGCCCTCCACACTTCGCCCCTACTGCGCATGCGCAGTGTCAAGGACGTTCCGAAATTGGCGCCATTTATCATTCTAAGTTTGGCCCTTCATCAGTTAACATCTGACTGATCTTTGTGCTTTTAAATCTCAGTTTAAATGATGCCAGACACATAAATATTAGTGAAATGGTGATTCTAAGGAGGATAGAAAAGGAGGAGAGGAAAAGAATGTGTGACAGAATATTATCAGGGCTGTAACTTAAAATTTTTTAATGAAATTATGTTAAGTTACCTATTTTCAAGGCAGCAGCCATTTTGTTATCATTCTGATTATTTAGTTACACTGTTTTTACAAGTGTTTTTCCTCTCTCCCTGTCCTTTAAGTTCCCCCTTGCTATTCTCCCATGCTTTTGGCTTAATTTCTGTAATTATTATTACTAAAATTTCTTGGGAGTTTAGCTGAATAACAGAATGAATTCTGTTCTTTCCCCATGTTTACGTCTTCACCTACGGGTGGTTAGGCGTTGTGTTCTGCATCTACCATCTGATGTTCTGCAGTTTCTTCCCTGGAAGTCTCTGTTTTGCATCAGATGGTGTATTTTTGGTAACTGATTTCGGGCCTGGGTGCCTGGAGTCTTATTTTAGTGTTTTTACACTCATTGTTTACATTTACAACAGCCCTCTGTGTGAGGGGGGGATTTCTAAATAATAATATCTTTATGTTATTTCAATCATAACTAGATACATTATTATTGTTCGTAAGTGTTGAATAAATTGTTTAAAATATTTTTAAAATTTTTGTCCACACTTAGGCTTGGGATCCATTGGGGCTCAACGTTACTTTTCAGAAACTTGGGCTGTTCTGAAAAAATATTTTTTCAAAATATTTTGATTTCAATTATTTTTTCTATATTAATGGATCATATTATTATTATGTATTTTGATTGCCAGGGGTTAGTGCGAGTACCAGGACTTGTTTTCTTTTCACATTGAAAGGATATTGATCAATTGTTTTAAGAGGAAGTCTTCCTCTGACCTTATTATCATTCTATATGTGGTCAGTGTACTCGCATTAACTCCGGTTCTGTATCGTATGATTTCGATGACAATATGGGAAGCGTATGTCACGGTATGTTGTTGGGGATTTGGACACTCCGGTCCTTTCCCCGCAGGGTCACTCTACTTTATCAATTTCTATTTCAGACGATCAAGATTAGGGTGATGTATCTGTGATGTCTTCCAACAGTGTGCCTCCGTCGTCACAATTAATGAAGGGCTAGCGGAAAAGTGCTCATGTAATACGCCAATTGCCTAAGAGGACCCTAGTAGGTTCGACGGCCTTTGACGTCCGCTAGCTCTTCCGGTGTAGCGTCCATTCACCGAATGATTCGGCAGCCAGGTTCGTCCGTTGCGGTCTAGAAGGAATTTTGGGGTGATGCGAGCACTATAAAATTAACTTAATGCACACCCAGTGACGGCGGATCGGAGGGAGAACGGAGGAAGCCTTTTAGTCCGGTTCATAGCTCGTTCCGGTCCATCCGGACGGCAAGCGAGAGATGCCCCTCTCTCGTTCAACAACATCTGGCCCCAGATGTTGTGGTACAAATGTGTCGTTAGCGGAGCATACGTCCGTCGCTCGGGACGCTCCGTTGTATAGGCAGTCCGCTGAGACTGCTAAGGCTTCCTCTTCTCGTCAGCGCACACGACCGCACCTTGGCTGCGTGACCGCCGATATATTACCAGCTTCGCCGATCAAGGATTCTTCGGCGACCAGGTCACACCATCCGGCAGCCAGGGATTCGAGACCGATGGACTCCGGACGTTCGCATAGGAAAAGTATGCGGGAGCCATCTGATGCGGAGCTGCCCTCGGCGAAGCAGCGATAGACTGCGCCTCCGCAGGTCTCGACGCCGGACATTCTTGTGCACATAGCACAGCTTATCGCAGCATCCCAGCAGCCGACAGAAACGGTGTCGGATCGAGAATTATCCGACAGCGCTGGGTCGGTAGCTGGGGACTCGAGGCCTGCAGACTCCGGACGTTCGCATAGGAAGTATGCGGGAGTCAACGTACACGGAGCTTCCAGCGGCAATGCATCGTAAGTCCGCTACTGCACAGGCCTCGGGAACGGACGTGCTTTCCTTAATAGCACAGTTTATCGCAGCATCCCAGCATCAACTGAATCTGTCGCATATATTTTATCCGACGATGCTGGGTCGGGACGCTCCGCGGAAGCGGGTACGGACGTCCGAAAGTTTCATCCGGTCCGACGGGATACCGAAAGGGATTCGGTGGATTTCAAGCTTTCCCTTTCGGAACAACATATGCTGCGATGCCGGATAAGAAACTGATAGCGTCGGTGGACTTAGAAATTTTTGGTTCGGTTCAGGGACATCGTCCCTCAGTTCCGACATAGTCCAATAATGCCACACAAACTTTCGAATTATTGAACGACGCTATATATATTATTATTTTATGCTTGCTATCCAAGCATTTCTGGTTTCTTGTTCGAAGAGTTATGGAGATGTCTTTCAAAAGTGTGCCTCTGTCGTCAGAGTTAATGAAGAGTTAGCGGCAATAAGTGCTCATGGAATATGTCTATCGCTTACGGAGTGACATTCGCTAGCTCACCCGGTGTAGCGTACATTCATCGAATGGTTCGGCTGCCGGGTTCGTCCGTTGCGGTCTAGGAAGGAGATTTGGGTGATGCGAGCACTTTAATTACTTTAGTACTCACCCAGTGACGGCAGATTGAGGACAGATCGGAGGAAGCCAACAACATAGGGGACCGCATGTTGTGGTTCAGATATTTTACATTCGGAGCATATGTCCGTTGCTCGGGACGCTCCGTTATATTGACAGTCCGAGAGACTGTCTTTAATGCTTCCTCATCCTCACAGCAGGGCACACGACCGCACATTGGCTACGTGACCTCGAGTATCCGATCAGTTTCGGCATTCAGTGATTCCACAGCGAATAGGTAGCGCCATCCGGTAGCCAAGGGACACGAGGCCTATACACTCCGTTCGCTCGCATATTGGAAGTATGCACGGGGTAACGATCTCGGAGCTTCCTGCGGCAATGCATCGTAAGACCGCTGCTCCTCAGGCCTCAGTGACGGACGTGCTATCCGAGTTAGCACAGTTGTTTCGCAGCATCCCAGCAATTGACAGTTTCTCGGTCGAATCAGGAATTATCCGACGGCGCTGGGTCGGTGCGGTCCGCGGTTGCATCAAGCTACGGACGACCGAACGCTTTATAGGGTCCGACAGGATGGCGAAAGGGATTCGAAAGATTTCGAGTTTTCCCTTTAGTAGTATCGGAAGATGCCTTTCATATCTTCTGGCATTTCTTCCAGTGATTATTTTTCGGACTTCATTGCTGCGATCTTGGATAAGAGACTTATAGCGTCATTGGACTCGGATTTTTCGATCGGTACAGGGACTTTGTCCCTGACTTACCGACGCAGTCCAATATTGTCATTACAACATGTGTTTTATTTTTCGACACTATATATTTATATATATATACAAGCCTGCTACTAAGCATGATAGTTTAGTTTCTTGTCCGCGTGGCTCATTTCTGCCATTTTATCTTTTTTTACATATAGTTTATTTTGGCAGAGCAGGGCATACCGAGAGTTCATATGCGTCTAGACGGTGTGATTAAAGACTGCACATATTCTTTTTCACCGTTTATGTCTTTTCCAATTTCAATGTTGGGAACGACATTATGTATATTAGACTTAACTTAGACGCTTTATTATACGTAATCCGCCTTACTGAGGCGTTATCATTACGTCTTCAAGAAAAGATTTACGGGATATTATTCTCAATGTAATTTCTTTTGAGGGCAGTAGTTTGTTCACGTATAACTCCGCCCTTCAGTGGCTGATTGGAGTTGGTTAGACGTGATGCAGCCCTAGCTACATCCACGCGTGGATAGTAGGTTAAGAACTCTCTCAGAGTCGCTTCGTTCTCGGAGGAGCTTCTCTTCGACGGCAACTTTCCGGCAATCCATGAATTGCTTGATTTATACATTCTCTTGTCTATCTAGTGTTACAAGAGATTCAGACTGGGGCAAACATTCGGTGGTTGACTCAGAGAGTGCCGCCGCAATTGCCGGACCCGAGTGTGGCTGTTATGACGGTTGCCAGTCAAACAGATTGGGATATATACTGATCCCTACGGATTCGAAGTGCCAGGGTCTTTGGGTTCCGCAGTCTTTTAGCTATCAGTTAACTTCCGCGGAATAATGTTTTTTAGGCTTGCTTTATGTCATTGCATGAACATTATTCAGAAACGCATGCCCAAATTCCTGTCCTTTAATTCGACAGTAGTGGCGTATCTCCGGAACCAGGGAGGCACTCTTTCGTTTCCGTTATTCAATTTAATGGAAAGAATCCGTCTGTTGGTTATAGTACACCAAGTTCAGTTTTGGTCCATCATATTCTGGGTCGTCTGATTGTTTTATCGCACTCCCGTTCTCTTACGGGTCGCTTGTTGCTGTCAGAATGGACTCTCAACAAACAAGTATTCAATCAGATTTGCTATCTATGGGAGCGCCCAATGATGTTTTATTTATGACACAGCTGGCTAATCAATTGCAGACGTATGTGTTGGCTTGTCCAGATCTCTGAGCTAATACTGTTAACGCTCTATTGATCTATAGGACGGAATGATAGGATACGCGTATCCTCCGGCGCTGTTGTTTTTAGCAGGTATTGCTAAGATAAACAACCACAATACATTTCTGTTGATAGCATCTCTATCTTCACAGAGATCATGAGTAATTTACTCTCGTCTACTGTGGATCTTAACGTGAAATCTTCCTCTATGTGAGGATCTTTTTTCACTGGGTAAATCGTGTCATCTTTATCACAACCAGCAAGGTCGCAACCTTCATGTATTCCGTTGTGTGGTCCGTATTGCATTGTAAGCACTGTACTGGACGAGCTTTGGACGCGATTTCTTACTATAGGAGATCCTTTTCTTCGCTATTCTATGCGACTAAAGTGGAGGCTCTTCCGTCGTGGTGTAGGGATCATTATGTTCATATGGTTGATCCCTCCATACTACTCATTGCTATTTTTTAGTATACTTGTTTCACAAGATCTACTGCAGCCTGTTGTTATTTAGGTTATAGGTTCATGTTACCTCATACCTATGCACTCTACGATAGTTTACAATTGAGTCTTTTGTCTCTTTATCTAAGTCAGTTAGTAACTTTTTGATAAATAGACTTAGAATCTTTAGAGTAAATTCCTATACGGATTTTAACTTCAGGTTCTTATTTAGCTAAGTAATCATTTGAGCCTCTGGAAACAGTAGTTTTCAAATTCTGACCTTTTAGACAGTAATTCTGTTGGTTTCTCTTTTACTGTAGAGTCAGTGAGTTTCATGCACTATCGATGGATGATTTTCACTTTCATAGTTTCGGAATCAATACTTCCGTTACTATTTAGGTTGGATTGTTGCATAAGAGTTAGGCTCCTATTATCCGGAACCTATTATTTTAAGGTCCTTCCGTCTTCGTATGGGCATAGGCCTTTACTCTTTCCGGGTACAGTTTATGTATTTATAAACAGATATCTGTTTATTACAAGGGCGTAAGCTTCTTCTGTCTTTGATGTCTAGTAGAAGGACGTTACGCTCCATTTTATTGTTAATGGATTCTATTAACTAGCGTACTGCTTATGGTATATCATTGGCTTAGCAGTTGTGCTTAAGATTTCGGCTCATGAAGTAAGAGTTCTTCTACTTCTTGGGCTTACATTAATAGTGTTCTATTATAGATTTTTGAAGGCTGCTCATTGCGCTCAGCCATCCATTCATGAATTTTATCTCAGAAATATCGAGTCCATTTCTGGAGGCCTCTATTGTTAGGTCTATTATCTACTGCTCAGAATGTCATTCACTTAACAGTTGCTACTATAGCTAGGTAGGCTGTCTGTTTCGGCAGTGTCTCCGTTCGGCTGCCCTCTTCGCTCTGGGCTATTTGACCCAGGGCAAGAAAAAGGGGGGGGGGGGGAGGGTGTTCCCTTGGGTCACCTGTTTTTACTATGAAAACAAGGGGATACCTCCTCCGGAGTTAGTAATTCTGAGCTGTTATTGGGATGGTTGTTTAGTGAGAAGTTTAAGTTTATAAAATTCATTCAAGTCTTAGTTTTTAAAGTATAGCTTTTGAATATTGCATATGTCAACGGACATGATTATGCAATTCTCACACACTTTTAGGAGTATAAGAGTCTCTATTCTCTAGACTTACTTTATTATTGGCTTACTTTAAAAATTATTAGTATAAGGATTATTGGATATTAATAGAGTACATGGATGTATGAAGCTCAATTTTTGGAAGGTGTTGTATCTTTCTAATTTATCATAAATAAGAAAGATACATGTAAGGCCTATTACTTCTTTTCCCTACAGGGGATGACTCTATTTTATTTTATTGAGCGTATTCCATTTTGCTCTATGTCCTTGGCCCTCCAGCCTTTTTACTATTCAGCTATGTCTGGGTCATTGGTACAGTATAAAAATGTTAAAAAATTTATAGTAATTTATATATTTTTTATACTTACCAATGACCCAGACGGGGATGGCCCTCCCAGGAGTTGGGAACTCTTGCCTCCCCGCTGAGTACATAGCGCTTACCAGGCACTGGTTATTAGAATGATAAATGGCGCCAATTTCGGAACGTCCTTGACACTGCGCATGCGCAGTAGGGGCGAAGTGTGGAGGGCCTCTCAGGACATGTTTTCTTTAGTTTTAGATGCAAATTTTGGGGATTGGGGGGCAAAATTTGTGTTTGGCCCTATATTTTAAGAGTTAGCACCAGCTATGTCTGGGTCATTGGTAAGTATAAAAAATATATAAATTACTATAAATTTTTTAACATTTTGTACATCATTTTTCTGGATAATAACACTACAAAAGAATCTAATTCCATAATTCATTTTGTCAGGCAGATTTGTACAAATTTATTCCTTTTGTCTATTAGGTCTGCAGAAAATAAGCGATTGATCATTTTGTTCTCCTCAACAGAAATATGTTGACCAATTTTTTTTCAATTACATTACAAGACTTTGGACAAATAATCAAATTGCTCTCCATATTCATAGCTTAACCCTTTACCCAACGAATCCTCCGCATCCGCCCGTGTAATATGCAAATTGATCAGTGGAAAAAATAAATTTTTCGAAATATTTCAACAAAACCATATCATGTGACCTCTCATTGAAACAAGCTCATTGAGCTCGTTTCAATGAGGGGTCACATGATATGGTTTTGTTGAAATTTTTTGAAAAATTTAGAAAAACTTATATTTGAAATAATAAATTTTGATACCGTCTGCGTTGGGTAAAGGGTTAACAGACCATGATCTATTTCTTGATGATGATTAATGATTAACTGATAAGGATCTGTGAGTGCCGATATCAGACAGTAGTATGTACAAGAATGCATAAAATAGGGTTATTTTTACAGTACAGTCAGGTTGATTGGTCCGTTGACCTCAAGAGCATGTCACTGTGTATCAAAATAAAAATCTGACGTCAGCAGAAACAATTTAACATCTTGGCATTTTTGATAAACGGTCAAAGACTCCTCATTGTTAACTTGTTTCTACTGATGTCGTATTTCATAGAGTCATCACATGACATGTGGCGGTGTGTCGTGAGCAGCTATCAAGGGGAAGATCAGATCAGTCAGTCAGATTAGACAAATCATGATTGCTGGAAATCATTGTGCAATTTAATAATAATAATAACACTTTGGTCGGCCACTTCTTAAGCTTGTTACTGCTTGTAGGAGACTGAATTAAACATAAATACAAACAGTTTTGATCCTGTGGTGTTCCATGTAACAATTGACACGAACCGATGTTCAAACACTTCTACTGATGGTCAATCGATGGCTTAAAACTGGCTGAGGTCAGATGTGATTGGCAATAATCAGTTAATCACTAATGATGGTACTTCTTGTACTTGGGCTTTAGTGATGTGAGATATTGTTGGAAAGGGTTCTCAATATCATAGCATAATGAATGGAAGTAAAGAAATAAGTATTCCAGATTTCTCTGCTCACCTTAATTTTTGATTTGTGCAGTTCTGTCAATGCTAGTATCATTATCTTCGTCGGAAAGGGATATTGAAATGTAGTTCCTCTGTCAGCCTGTCTGTCCATCCGTCACAAACTTTGTCAGCTTAACTCCTACAGCTTTCAGTGGATTTTTACAAAACTTGGTCTGAAGTATCATTATCAACTGTAGATGTACATGTGGTCAGGATTTTTTGATGCGACAAATTTTGTGTGGTTACAGCCCTTGGAAGTAGCAAAATTTCCATCTCAAAGGCTTGTCCACTTAACTCCTCCTACATTTTTTAATGGATTTTTATGTGTACCCATACTATGTATGGTACACATAATGCCGGCATCCGGGGTGGCCATCCGTCATTAGTCCATCCTTTATCCGTCTCTGTCCATCCATCCATCCATCTGTCTGTCCGTCCATCCATCCATCCATCCATCCGTCTGTCCATCTGTCCCTCCGGCATCGTTATCCATTTCTTTGGCATTCGATAACTTGAAAAATATTGCTTGGATTGTCAAGTTACTTTATATTTGTGTTCAGGTCACTGATGTGCCGAGCTGTATAGTTTTTGGTGTAAATCTGATAATTTGATCCTGAGATATTAACCCTTTATCCTTCAAATTGAAAATTCCTCCAATCCCTTTGGCATTCGATAACTTGAAAAATGTTGCTTGGATTGTCAAGTTACTTTATATTTGTGTTAAGGTTACTGATGTACTGAGCTGTATAGTTTTTGGTGTAAATCTGTTATTTTGATCCTGAGATATTAACCCTTTATCCTTCAAATTGAAAATTCCTCCAATCCCTTTGGCATTCGATAACTTGAAAAATATTGCTTGGATTGTCAAGTTACTTTATATTTGTGTTCAGGTTACCGATGTGCCGAGCTGTATAGTTTTTGGTGTAAATCGGATAATTTGATCCTGAGATATTAACCCTTTATCCTTCAAATTGAAAATTCCTCCAATCCCTTAGGCATTCGATAACTTGAAAAATATTGCTTGGATTGTCTAGTTACTTTATATTTGTATTCAGGTTACTGATGTGCCGAGCTGTATAGTTTTTGGTGTAAATCTGATGATTTGATCCCGAGATATTAACCCTTTATCCTTCAAATTGAAAATTCCTCCAATCCCTTTGGCATTCAATAACTTGAAAAATATTACTTGGATTGTCAAGTTACTTTATATTTGTGTTCAGGTTACTGATGTGGTGAGCTGTATAGTTTTTGGTGTAAATCTGTTATTTTGATCCTGAGATATTAACCCTTTATCCTTCAAATTGAAAATTCCGCCGATCCCTTTGGCATTCGATAACTTGAAAAATATTGCTTGGATTGTCAAGTTACTTTATATTTGTGTTCAGGTTACTGATGTGCCGAGCTGTATAGTTTTTGGTGTTAGTCTGATAATTTGCTCTAGAGATATTAACCCTTTATCCTTCAAATTGAAAATTCCTCCAATCCCTTTGGCATGAGATAACTCAAAAAAGATCAATCCGATTGTCATGTTTCTTTATATATTTATTCAGGTTACTGATGTGCTGTGCTGTATAGTTTTTTATGTAAATCTGATAATTTGATCTGGAGGTATTAACCCTTTATCCATCAAATTAGACACTCCTCCAATCCATTTCTATATGTACCCATACCTTGTATGGTGTACATAATGTCAGCATCTGTGGTGGCCCTCCGTCATACAGCTTTCTACTAGTTGCGCGTATGGGTACACATCTGACGATTTCATCGGCCGATTTTTATGTAAATCTAATAATTTGATCCGGAGACATTAACCCTTTATTCATCAAATTAGGAACTCTTCCAATCCATTTCTATATGTACCCATACCATGTATGGTGTGCATAATGTCAGCATCCAGGGTGGCCCTACATCATACAGCTTTCTACTAGTTGTGCGTATGAGTACACATCTGACGATTTCATCGGCCTATTTCTTATCAACCTACTCACAATTGTTTACTACAGGCTTGGACTACAGTGGAAGTTCCTAACTCGGATAAAATACTCTCTATTTTTGTCTTTCCCAAGCAATTTGGGAAAGAAAAGTGGTGCAAAAGCACCAAAAAAAAATAAGCCAAAACTGGGTCGAGTGCAACCGGCGCAGACCCAGTACGGGATGCTCTCTCCCAAGTACAACTCCACGACTTCCATTGCCAGTGCGCATATAACCGTCTCTAAAGACTCATTCTTTTTATCATCCGCTTCGTGTCGAGATGTTTCTGCACGCTTATCAGTGTTTATACAGCTCGATGTTTGATGATTCCTGATTCATAGTGCATCAGTGTATCTTTTGTATTCTCAGGAACAGTTTTCTTTATATTCTCTTCAATATTATATATCCATAATGTATTTTAATTGTTCTCTCTCGAGTCGCGCGCAAATTTCGTATGCCATGCGGTTCGGACTTATTATTTTTTACAATTATTGTTAATGCTTCATTTGCAAAATTTTCTAATTGTGTTAGAGTTAGGTGTCAGCGGGGTACCACTGCTACAGTTTTTCTTCTCTCTTTTGAGAGTAGTCATCCTGTTGTGTGGTTCCCGCTCGACCGTCTGGGGTCTTTGTTTCTGTCACCTTTCTCTCTTCTTTGGGGGGTGTTCTTCTGTTTTCTGATTTCACCTTCTTTGCTCCTCTCACCTCTTTCATGCCCAGGACAATTCCTTGTGGGCAATGTCTGCTGCCAAAACATGTGAACGATTTACATTCGTCTTGTTCCTCCTGTAATGGGTGTTCGGCCGAGCGGCCATGTGGTGTCTGTGGATCATGGTCATTCACTTTCTGGGCGTCAGTTAACCATGTCATTTGTTCTCGTGGCCGTGCCTCCCGCTCCCGCGGGAAAGGAGAACGTGGTCGTTCGGGGGCTCCCGAACCGACCTTGTCTGGTGAGAGTTATTCCTCCTCTGTGGGGGATGTGCAGTTTTTTCCTGTGGTGGATACTGCGGGAGCCGTTGAGTGTTCTGGTGAAGAGGTGCCTGGTTCCGGGACTACGGTCCCCCTCCAGTCAACATCTGAGGCTGTCACTAGGGTTGTGACTCCTCCTTCGGAGCCGAGCAGGTGTGCTCTCTCCACTTTTCCACCAGCCTCAACGACTCCCGACGTATCTACTACTACTGCTGGTCCGTCTGCTTTGTCGTCAGTTTCAGCCGGCCTCGGCTTTTTGCTGCAGGGGACTGCAGGAATGTCTGGTACTGTAGACGTGGGGTATCGGCCTCAGCCTTCCCTGACTTCAACTCGGCGAAGTTGGAAGGGGCTGCCAGCCGAACCCATCTCTGTGGTCTCTACGCCGTCGAGCTCCACAGTTGTGTCTTTGGTTTCGGATGTTCTTAGTGGAGAAACTATGAACTCCGTGGTATTTCCGTCCACTCATTCTGGCCACACGACCAGTTTTGGGGGACCAACGCCTTTTGTGCAGCCTGGACCTTCTGCCCCGCAGAGGTCCGCGGTGACTCTCATGAGTTCTCGCTATATTGATCCTCGGGGTGCCTCGTACCCCTATACACGTCTGCCTTCAGATGTTTCGGCTGCCGCCCGTCGTCCCGCGTCGGGTGTTTTGGAGGATCGTGACCCTTCGCTGGTTAAGAGGGTCAGAGGTGAAGCCACTTTGCCGGTTCGCTCCCCTGTCGAACCGGCCAGTACGGGTAGTGAGCTTAGGGAGGCCCTCTCCTTACTCACTCAGATTCTATCTAAGAGCCTTCCTGTTGCTTCCTGCAAGGCAACGAGTGGTTTCCAGGCGCCTCCTATGGCGCCACCTCCCGGGATTGGAAACAGGCCGGTTTCTGATTCCCCTGGTGTCCCGACACCATGGGAGGCGTCGGCTGGTTTGCCCACGATGGGCTATGTGTCTTCCGACTCTGGGGAGGAGTCCGACATGCTTGATGTCGAGAGCCAGCAGTCTTCGGACTTGGGGGCAGCTCTTGACTTTGTGTTTGGGTTTCTGCCTGATCTCAAACCTACTGACCAGCCGACAGTGTCAGCCAGGCCGCGATCATCGGTCGCGCCTACAGCCTATGGAGCAACCTGCTTCTGGCACCTTTGACTGTGCCAGTCGGTACAGGTGGTTGAAGCTTTTTCAGCATTGGACTCCAAGCTGAATTCCAAGGCTCTGAAGACTTTGTTCTTCACCAGGGTTGACACCTTGTTGCCTCCTGTGCGTTATCGTTCCTATGATTCCGCCAATCCGTCGGTTTGCCAGACTTGGACGGTTCTGGATCAGGACTCCACTTCCCTCGGGCTTTCCAAGCCCAAGTCTGCCGTCATTCCAATGACGACTCTGGAGTCCACGTTGGGCTTATCTAGAGAGATGCTTGGCATGCTTTCTCTCTCAGATCACGTCGTCTCAGCTTTGGCTGCTTATCTGCCTCCAGATAAGTTTGACGAGGTACAGGCTCCTTTGCGTGTGCTGTCCAAGGCGCTTATGCATCTTACTCACACGCATGCCTGTAACACGGCTAATTTGGAATTAGTTCGAAGGGACGCTGTGCTGGACACAGGACAATCCCTTCCCGAGGAGCAGCGTGCTGCTCTTCGATCTGCTTCTTTGGCAGCTCCGCAACTTTTCCATGGTTCCGTGTCGACGGTCCGGGATGACGTCCTGCGTCATTCCAAAGATCAGCTGCTGTTTCGTCAGCTTGATCAGCCTTCTAAGGGAGGCAAGGGCCATTCAAAGCCTGACAAGTACCCTTCTGCTTCCTCTGTGAAGCAAAAGGCTGGTCCTTCTGCCTCTACTTCTTACTCAAGGGGTAAGGGTAAAGGTCGGCAGAATCGAGGGAAGTCTCAGGATTCTTCATTTAGTAGAGGAAGTGGTTTCTCCTCTCGCGGGCCTCGTCGGGGCTCGAAATGAAGGTCCTCACCTCGACTCGTCCCAGGTTGGAGGAAGGATAGCAGAGTTCGCAGTCCATTGGGCCACCATCACATCCGATCCGTGGGTGTTAGATGTTGTTCGGTCCGGGCTGCGAATATCCTTCCGATGGCACCCCACTCTGTCAAGGGTACCTCTTCCAACCACAGTTCCTTCAGACGTTTTACGTGGGGAACTTTTGTCCACGGAGATTGGCAATCTCCTGGCAAAGGGGGCGATCGAGGTCGTCAAGAACATTCAGTCAGTGGGTTTCTATTCCCGCCTGTTCTTGGTGCCGAAGAAGGACAGCCGACTCCGACCGGTTATCGATCTGAGTATCCTGAACCAGTCTATCATTGCTCCCAAGTTCAGCATGGAGACTTTCAGGTTGGTCCGCCAATCAATTCACCAGGGAGATTTTGCTGCCAGCATCGACCTGCGAGACGCTTACTTCCACGTTCCGATGCATCGGGTGTCACGGAAGTATCTCAGGTTCGCTTTTCTGGGGCGTGTTTACCAGTTCAAGGCCATGCCTTTCGGCCTCAACCTGGCTCCTTGGGCCTTCACCAGACTGATGTCGCATGTGATAGCGTTCCATCGCACACAGTCCAGGGTGACTACTTCGGCATATCTGGACGATATCCTCCAGAGGCATTCCAATGCTGCCTTACTGGAGTCGGATGTCGCCACTCTGTTGAGCTTGCTCACGTCGCTAGGATTCGGAGTCAAAGAGGAGAAGTCGGACCTGGTCCCTTCTAAGTCGTTTTGTCATCTGGGGGTGGCTTTCCAAACCCAATTCAATTTGGTAGCGGTTCCCCAGGCCAAGGCTGTGATTCTCTCAGCTTTTGCTCTGACTCAGTCCCAGTCCACGTCCGCGACCGCTCGGAGTTTTCTCCGGCTGATCGGTCGGTGACAGATCTCATTCCTCTAGGTCGGCTGCGTGTCAGACCTCTCCAACACTTTCTGCTCAGTCGTTGGAGGCCGAATGTAGATTCTCTGGATCAGGTGCTTCCGTTTCCGGAATCTCTGTATCCTCACCTTCTTCCCTGGACAGATGTTCAGTGGATTACGCAGGGTGTTCCATTGGACTTACCCACGTCCAATCGCGTTCTGACGGCAGATGCCAGTGATCTCGGATGGGGTGCGACGTTGGATCCTCTCGGTCTTTCCCTACACGGGATGTGGGACCAGGATCAAGCAACTCTACACATCAACCAGAAGGAGCTTCTTGCTCTTCTTCCGAGTTTCAGGCAGTGGATCCCTCACCTGTCGAATCGCCAGGTCCTTCTGCTGTCCGCCAATTCGACAGTGGTTGCTTACATTCGGAACCAGAGTGGCACGCACTCGGTTCCGATGTACGAATTAGCTCGGGATCTTCTACTGCTCGCTCAGGATGTTCACGCCGGAGTGATTGTTCGTCACATTCCGGTCGTCTGAACGTCCTATCTGACTTCCTGTCCCGACAGGGCAGGGTTATTTCCACCGAGTGGATGCTCCACAGGGCAGTGTTCCAGTCGCTTTGCGATCTCTGGGGACGTCCCCACATCGACCTCTTTGCAACTTGTTGGAACCATCAGGTGGACACTTTCGTGTCCCCGTGTCCAGATCCTCTGGCTTTTGCCGTGGACGCTCTGTCACTCGATTGGAACGGTCTAGTCAGCTACGCCTTCCCGCCGGCTCCGATTCTACCTCAGGTTGTAGCCAAAATTCGAACCTGCAGTTGTCGAATCATTCTGATCGCTCCCCTGTCGCCTCAGCGGGTGTTGATCAATCAGCTCCGCTCGCTGATGGCGGCGGTTCCGGCACATCTCCTGCTACGTCGCGACCTTCTTTGTCAAGGTCGCCCGAGGAGGTTTCACGTCAACCCGACTTCATTGTGCCTTCACGCATATCTTTTGTCAGGTCCTGTCTCCTCCGTAGAGGTTTTTCGAGACGAGCAGTGGAGTGCATTTCTTCTTCAAGGAGGCACTCCACTGGTTTAGCTTATGCAGCTAAATGGAAGGTCTTCTGTCGATGGTGTGCTGATCACTCTGTTGATTATGCCAATCCTTCGATTTCACAGATTGCGGAGTTTCTGGTATATCTGTTTGATTCTCGGGGTCTCCAGCCTGTTACCATCAGGGGTTACAGGTCCATGCTTTCAGAGACTTTTTCTTATGTGGGGAAGCGTCGTATCAGCACTAATCCTTACCTCTCCAAGCTTGTTCGGCACTTTTCTTTGAAAAGGCCGCGGACTTTGCAGCTTACTCCACGATGGAATCTTTCGTGGGTGCTGCTTTGCTTGGGGGCGGGGGGGGGGGGGGGGGGGGGGGGGGCTGCCGTTCGAACGTTTATCCCAGGTGGATATGCATTTTCTCACATATAAGACGGCTTTTCTGATGGCATTTGCTTCGGCCAGACGGGTTAGTGAGCTTCACGCCCTCTCGGTTGACCCGGCCTTTTTTAGGAGCTCTCCCAACAGTGTTACTTTTACCACTGATTGCTCTTTTTTGGCCAAGAATCAGTTATCAGATACTACTACTCCTATCTGTATCAGGGCTCTTCCTTCTGTTGAGGGTAATCGCCCTTTGCTCTGTCCGGTCCATGCTATTCGCATTTATCTCGAT
Source organism: Pictodentalium vernedei (assembly GCA_031216915.1). Taxonomy (NCBI): domain Eukaryota; kingdom Metazoa; phylum Mollusca; class Scaphopoda; order Dentaliida; family Dentaliidae; genus Pictodentalium; species Pictodentalium vernedei. The sequence continues at coordinate 278,036,304 of CM062288.1, forward strand.
TGGACACGTTTCATACGGAAAAGCAGGAAACGTTTTTTTTCTGTCTCTTATTCCGGGTTGACAGAAGATCTCTCCTCAATCCATTTCTCGATGGATTTGTCTTGCTATTCGTACGGCTTACGGTCGTTTAGCAGCCGTCGATTGTATTACCAATCATATTTCTGCCCACGAGGTGCGGGCACTATCCACCTCTTGGGCTTATTCTAACTTCGTCAAATTGTCGGATGTTATGCAGGCAGCCTACTGGACAAATGCCTCTACTTTCTCCACCTTTTATCGGCGCCAGTTGCAGGAGCAGTCGGAGGATCTTTTTGCCCTGGGTCCTCTTTCTTCTGCTCAGGCTGTTGTCTGCCATAGCCATTAGGCTTCTTGAAGGTCAGTTTCAGCCTTGTGCTGTTACTGCCCTTTTTCTGTCTGTGTGTCACACAGGCCCATATGTCTCCTTTCATTGTCCTTTACCAATGATTGCGACGTTATGGTTGATAAGCCTCGGGACCTCTTCCTTTTGCTTCACGGTTCCAGTGCACTGGGGTTATGTGTGGGTTGGTTATGCGATTCCCTCCAGCCTATTGTCTATTCAGCCTGTAGTAAACAATTGTGAGTAGGTTGATAAGAAATCTAAATTTTATAGTAAATTTCCTTTCTTATTATACCTACCACAATTGTTTACATGGAGGCCCTCCCGTCTTCTTTACGGGTAAAGAATCTTTCCTCCCCGATGATCACATAACTCTAACGTTGACGGATTAAAAAAGAATGAGTCTTTAAAGACGGTATATGCGCACTGGCAACGGAAGTCGTGGAGTTGTACTTTGGAGAGAGCGTCCCGTACTGGGTCTGCGCCGGTTGCACTCGACCCAGTTTTGGCTTATTTTTTCTTGGTGCTTTTGCACCACTTTTCTTTCCCAAATTGCTTGGGAAAGACAAAAATAGAGAGTATTTTATCCGAGTTAGGGACTTCCACTGTAGTGCAAGCCTGCAGTAAACAATTGTAGGTATAATAAGAAAGGAAATTTACTATAAAATTTAGATTTTTACGAAACTTGGTCTGAAGTATCAGTATCGAGTGTAGATGTGCATGTTTGAAATAGCAAAATTTCCATCAAAAGGCTTGTCTGCTTAACTCCTACAGTTTTTCTTGGATTTTTATGAAATGGAATCTCAAATCTTTGCTCGGTAATTTTATCTATTTTCTTGAAAATTGGAGCAGCGCGAAAAGGAGAGCTTCTTAATTCCAATTTAGAAGCACGAGTGCAATAGCCCTCGTCAAATCGACAGTACTGAAATTAGGGGTTGGGAGGAGCCAACTGGTTGAATTGTGTGCGTAACGTGGTGGTGGGAGGAGGGGGGATAGGGTGCTGGGATCCCTAGAAGCCCCATGGCTCCTCCACTGGATTCCACTGACTTGATTTTCAGTGTTTGACAGGTCTATGGACAAATTTTTGTCCAATGTATACTTCTTCCTTAACCGGTAGAGTGCTAAATTATTTTCGACCTCCAAAAATTGATAACATGTCTTTGCCTTGTAACAATTGATAGGAGAGTGCCTACTCTCTTATAAATTGTAACAAGGCAAATCTTAATAGACTAAATAATATCACTTCAAAGATAATATTACGCATAGCCGCTGAATTTCAAGCCTTTAAGTTGCAGTACCTACACTTCAGAATAAAGCCCAAATATGGGTTTCCAGCCCTCGACCAGTTAAACACAGTGGCCCATTAACTGAAATTATGCTCATGTTCCAGTTCCATCTATCACAAACTTTGTTCGCTTAACTCCTACAGTGTTTAATGGATTTTTACGAAACTTGGTCTGAAGTATCAGTATCAAGAGTAGATGTGCATGTGGTCTGGAATTTTCAATGCGACGATTTTTGCATGGTTACAGCCCTTTGAAATAGCAAAATTTACATCACAGAGGCTTGCTGCTTAACTCTCCTACATTTTTTATTCGATTTTTACGAAACTTGGTCTAAGTATTAATATCAAGTGTAGATGTGCATGTGGTAAGGAATTTTTGATGCGACAAATTTTGCATGGCTACAGCCCTGGAAATAGCAAAATGTCCATCACAAAGACTTCTTCCCTGAGCTCCTCCATTTTTAGCCCGACTGTTTACAGTGAGGGCTAGAGTCATGACTTTCGTCCGTCTGTCCGTCTGTGAACATTTAAAGTTTTGGTTAAAGTTTTTTACTGAAGGTTCAAGTGGGGTTTTTTTTTCCTGTTTAGTCATGACTTTCTTCTGTCTGTCTGTTAACATTTGGAGTTTTGGTTAAAGTTTGTGGTTAAAGTTTTTTAGTCAACCTTAAAGTTTTTTGGGTTTTTTTTCTTTTAAATTGCTATTACTATTGATTGTATCATTCTCATTTTGTTTCCATTTTTTTATGTTTCAGGTTATTTTGGGAAATATTGAACCCTTTTTTGAATGGCAATTTACCTTACAACTTCCAGGTTAAAGTTTTTGGTTATTAAAGAAAGTTTGTTTTTTTTTGTTTGTGGGGGGGGGGGGGGGGGGGGGGGTTGTTAAAATTACACCTTTAATTCTTCAAACAGTTTAGTGAAATGTCACTGTTTCTTACTTGGGACAATGTCTACTATCTACTGAACATTTCTACAGTAATTTTCATTAATATCGGCATGATTTTAACCCCTTTTAAACATGTTTTCAGACTTACTTTCTTTGTATTTGAAATTAGACTTTGCCATATACTTTCTTACTCAAATTCTTGCATTGTCAATACAACTTAATGATTCCATTTACAGCAGCAAATTCTTTTATCGGTTTTATGAAATATTTAACTAGGGCTGGGCGGTTTTTCGGTTCGGTTCAGATTTTTTTTTTAAACCGAAACCGAACCGCCGCCTTAACAAAAAAACGCGACTTTTGGTTTCAACAAATTTCCCAGAATTGGTTAAGTTTATGACCACTCATCCGCACGCCAAAGGCTTAAATGTCGGGCAAAGGTAAATGCTGTGCCATTTATGCTTACTTCAAGAGGACTGACAACAAATCCCCCCTCCCCCACAAATAGTGGTAGCAAATTTCTTGTATCATAAACAATATCTTCAGAAACACCAGCAGATGGAATATGAAAAATTAAAAAGTCTTGCGTAAAAATCCACACATACAATTCAAGAATCGTTAAGTAAATTTAATGAACCGGGCACATTCGACCAAAGAGGTATTGCAAGTTACCTGACAATATATGGTGTAAATTATTATAAATTACCTTTGACCCAAAATCATCTGCGTACAGCACGTTGTAAATTAGATGGGAGGTAAACATAAACTTTATTGAGTTTTAAAACCTCAAAGTTCACAAGGGAAAAATGACAAGTAAATTATGTTAATTAACCGACCACTGGCACGTTCTCTGAAGTCACATGCTCATAGATAACGCTGCGCATTGGCAGTTATGTTTTTTGTCAACAATAAAATGGTTAAATTAAAACAGAACGCATCCTATTAAATGGATGGCAGGTAACTATTGAAAGTTTTTTTAAAACTTATTGGGAATTGTTTGTATAATATTTGAACTTACTTTAAGGAATCGCGCAGTACTGCAGGTCTGTCAGGTACACACGCTGCATTCCCAATACAAAGATGTTATAATCAACATGTGTCATGACCATGTGTATTTTGTAAACACAACAAATCCCAAGATTCAATATTGCAAACTTTCTTTCAAATCCCATTATGCAGCAGTCTCCCTTCAAAAACATCAATCGCCTGTCTTGACTGAGATAAAATCAACGAAGGGATCAGCCAAGAGGGCAAAGTAAAGTTGGTAATATCTTCTTTTTGGCACCGCTCATTTCGCCCAATTTCTATGTTTGGGCAGAATCAAAGTAAAAAACGAACCTCTACAGTCGAAATTAGGAGAGATATTGTGAAAGCATTGGAGTGAGTTACCAATAAAAGTGATTTGTATATCACGACTTACTTCAACAATAGTTATCAAAATCAGAAGAAATATGATTTGTGTTCCTCTTATTCCACTGTCATTTGAAGCAGGAACCATCAAGAAACTCTGGGCACGTCTATTTTCAAGCGATGTGATAATTACCGAAATAAGCACAACAATTGCACATTAGCCACCAAAACCAGGGTGAGAGCTTAGCGACTCCATAAAAAATAAGGAAATGTTGATTTTTGCTAAAATGTAGCTTTTCTTGTGAATTTCTGCATCTTGTCTTGACAAGGCCCCAAATCTCACTGTTAGAACAAGGCAGCTCCCACCAGTGGTGGAGCCATGGTTTGAAATCCTGTGGACCATGCTGGTGAAGATTTTTTTTGGGGGGGGGGGGGGGGAACTCAGGACTGAGGGTACTGTACTTGTACTGAGGGCATTGAATCAAAAAGAATCTTTTCAAATTTGGGGAGGGGAGAAGCAAGTGGGATTTGGGGGGGGGTGGGGGCTGGTCTCCCTAGATACCTCATGGCTCCACCACTGTTGCCCACTACAGTAGCCCAACACAATATGTCCATTAGCTGAGAAGAGTGGTGAACACTGATTAACCCAAATGGCTCCACATGCTATATGAGCCTCATGACTTGGATGACAAATACAGACAGATTTTATGTGTACATTACCCTCTAAAATGTGGATTTCTACAATATATTTTGAAAAACCGAACCGAAAACCAAGTTTTTGTACGAAACCGAACCGAAATGCAAATTTCAAAACCGCCCAGCCCTATATTTAACCCTTTTTTGTCAATCAGTTTTACTTAGTATTCCCAGCTTAAAGTTTCGGATTAAAGTTCTGCTTTTCAAGGTTCTACCTTTCATTTTCCAAACACTCTTACAATGTCATTTCTCTTTTTCATTTCGGGCAAGGTCAACTGAAGCTGTACACAGTGGTTTCAAATAATATTGGCATTAATTTAACCCTTTTCACAACATTTTTCAGACTTAGTTTCTCTAAATTTCAAATTAGGCTTCTACCACATACTTTGTTACTTTTTATCCCACTTTTTATGATAGAAAATTATGATCATCTACCTGTGCAGTTTGTTTATTTTGTGTCATGAAAATGTTAATAAAATTCACAACACTTTTTAAACACTAGATAATCTCAGGTCCTTGATTTTGTTTATTTAAGAAATACATATACATTATCAGAGCCTTAAGTTAGGTTCGTAAATGTTCTTGAAAGTGCATGAATTGTACACCTGAAATTCTAGGCACTTTTAAAGTACTTGATAATTTGAATTTCTTTGAAACTTGCCTTGGAATGCCCTTGAAAAAATATTTAGATATTAAACCCATTCCTTATTTTGGGCAAATGTATACTTAACATGCTGTGGTATTGGTTTATTTATTGCTTAAATTGTATTATTTTATCTGCTAAAATATTATATATACTTAAAAGAGTGTCCCAAAGATGAGTACTTGGTGTGTGTATTATTGGTTTGGAGTACAAGAATTATTAACCCTCTGGACTCCAATGTCAAAATGGCCAAGTTTTCAGCAGCAAATATTTCACATAATTCAGTTTGATATTTAATAAACTTTTGGGTCTAATTTGACTGAGAAAGCTTATCTTGCATCCACATGACTAGAATGGCATGCCTTTTACATCTTGACAGAATTTTCACCCAAATAAATAGCAACCACTAATGCATAATTTCGTTTTCACAAGATTGTGAGTTGTTGTTGGTGTTTGTTTAGGCAGAAATTCTGTTTAGTATTTATAAGTAATGTTTATTGTATTATAAGTAATGGAGAGATGGCTAAAAAATAGGTGATAGGTGGTTATGCCCACAGCTTGAAGAGTCAAAGGGGTGTCTAGTGGAGACCTCTGTTCATCCGTCTGTACCAACATTTTCCCTTGTATCTCAGCCCTTGCTACTCCGATTTGAATGATATTTGGTGTTGTGATAGAGCCTCATGGGGAACGATACTTAAGTAGCATGAGTTTCTTCCACACATTTTTTTCTAGAGTTATGTCCCTTGTTCACTCTTTCGACTTGGAAAGATTTTTGCAGGTTGGGGGCATTAACCCACGCTTTTCATTACCCTTCTTGTCATCGCTAAATCTAAGGTAAATAATAATTAGTCCCCTACGGGAAGCGTAAGGGGACTATAGGATTGCACTCCGTCCGTCCGTCCGTTTGTCCGTCTGTCTGTCTGTCTGTCTGTCTGTATGTTTTTTATGTTACCACCTCTCCCTTCAGCATGCTTCAAGCTAAACCTTTCATATTTGGTACATGGATAAATGGTTCTGAGGGGATGATGCACGCTCAAAATTTTGTTTTCAAAATCCAAGATGGCGGAATGGCGGCCATTTTTGTTGTGTTTTTTAAGCTTTTTTTTTCTCTATTTTGATGTTACCACCCCTCCCACCAACATGGTTCAAGCTACACCTTTCATATTTGGTACATGGATAAATGGTTCTGAGGGGATGATGCACGCTCAAAATTTTTTTTTCAAAATCCAAGATGGCGGAATGGCGGCCATTTTTGTTGTGTTTTTTAAGTTTTCTTCTCTATTTTGATGTAACCACCCCTCCCACCAACATGGTTCAAGCTACACCTTTCATATTTGGTACATGGATAAATGGTTCTGAGGGGATGATGCACGCTCAAAATTTTTTTTTTCAAAATCCAAGATGGCGGAATGGCAGCCATTTTTGTTGTGTTTTTTAAGCTTTTTTTCTCTATTTTCATGTTACCACCCCTCACTCCAACATGGTTCAAGCTACACTTTGCATATTTGGCACATGGATAGAGGGTTGGGAGGGGATGATACACGTTCAATATTTTTTCTTCAAAATCCAACATGGCGGCCATTTTTGTTGTGTTTTTTAAGCTTTTTTTTCTCTATTTTATGTTACCACCCCTCACTCCAACATGGTTCAAGCTACACTTTTTATATCTGGCACATGGATTTAGGGTTGTAATGGGATGTTGCATGTTCAATATTTTTTTTCAAAAATTCAAGATGGCGCCATGCCAACCATTTCTGTTGTGTTTTTTAAGCTTTTTTCTCTATTTTATGTTACCACTACTCCCTCCAACATGGTTCAAGCTGCACTTTTCATATATAGTACATGGATAAAGGGGTTGTGAGGGGATTATGCACGCTCAATATTTTTTTTTTAAAAATCCAAGATGCTTATATACTCTGGTGTCTTCTGTGACAAAAACACCTTATGTCACAAAAGCGCCGTAGGGGACTAATACCACCTCGGTGGTCAAACACTTGTTGTCACTTTTTTTCCTGCCCATCCGTATTTATGCACAGCAGTAAAACAGAAAGGCTGAAAAAGTATCGTAAACTCTTTATTTCCAGGCATGTATTTTGCTGGTTCATGAAATAGTCTATTTAAAACTAAGAATGTTTTTCTATCTTTTTCAGTTAGCTGATGAGAAGAACAGAGCTTTTTGGGCCTGCGATGGAAAAGTAAAGCATACTATTTTCTGGTCCATTCCAATGTCTGCAGATTGTTCTGTGAATGTGCTTTTGAAAGAACATTGTTACCTCATGAACATTTTATTTTGAATATTTGTTACATGGATGTACACTATGTTGTATAATAAGAAAATTTATGTGGTGTGTGGAAGTGCCACGCATTGTTGCTGGCAAGTGTTATACTGTGTGAAGTGCAAGCTTTTCACCCTTTACCCAATGCAGAAGATAACAAAATTTATTATGCCCCGACTTGAAAAGTTGAAGGGGCATTTGGTGGATACCTCTGTCCATCTGTCCGTCCATCCTTCCATTCATCAGTCCATACCAACATTTTCCCTTATATCTCAGCCATTGCAATTCCGATTTGAATGATATTTGGTGTTGTTATAGAGCATCATCGGGGAAAGATACCTGTGTAGCGTAAGTTTCTTTCTCACCTTTTTTCCAGAGTTATGGCCCTTTTTCACTCTTTTGACTTAGAAAATTTTTTTGTTCGTTCCAGGGGTCACATGATATGGTTTTGTTGAATTTTTTTTTAAAATATATATTTAGTGAACTGCTTAATCTGTAAATTATGCATGCATATGTGGCTAATTTGTTAGGTAAAGGGCTAACACTTAAGATAACCTGCCTGATTTGAACACATAATATATAGTATAGAATACTATTTTCTCATCATACCAAAACACGTGTAATAATGCCTCGGTGGAACAAGCTCAATGAACTTCTTCCAAGAGGGGTCATAATGTTTGTTTCTGGATTAGAAATTTTAAAAAATATTAAACAGCAATATTGTTAATTCCTTTGGCATATTTTACCAGTGTATTGTGAATAGTTATTCCTTGCATGTGAAGCCAAAAATATGTGGAACCGGAACACTTGAGAATTTTGCGTAGACGCCAGTAATTTGAGGAAAGAGTTTGGGAGAGGTTCAGTGTGGTGAGGTTGTGGTACAGCTGGCCTGTCATTTAAAGGAGGGAAACTGCTCTTGCTCTCGGTGGCTCTCCTAAAATAAAATTTAGGCAGGCAGTAAACGCCCTTCTTGCCTCATACAAGGAGGGCCACAAAAGTAAGCTTTGTGAGGTTGCGGTGATCGGTATCATACAACTTAGTATGTGATCGAGCACTTTGGAAAAAGCTCAGTGGCAGGTAGTCTTTGTGAAGCCCCTACATCTCAAGATGGAGGCCAGGTGTAGGGGTCTCACAGAAACTTATTTAGCTTACTTATCGGATACTGACTATAATTGTCTGACTATATACTTAATTCATGTGAAAATCCTGACATGTTCAGCAAGAAATTATTGCATTTTTGAAACCTGCATTAGATATATGCACAGCCCAAACAATAAGATGGAAAGATATGGTAAAATTACAAATCCCTATAACAGACCCCAGTGGCCCCCCTTGTGTCAAATTAAGGTGGGCTAAAAATGACCCTCCTAAGTTCATTTAAGGTGGGCCATCATTGCTCTCCTCCCATTTTGAAAATGGAAGGCCTGGTACAGAGAAAGTAAGTTTGGAATTGAGAAGTGCAAATCAATTATAAACCCACCAGGACTGCATACAAGAGGGATAATGCGTGTCAGCCTTGTGTTTTAATCTTGTTCCCCCCCCCCCCCCCCATTTGAAAATGATGCAAGAGATAGTGTGGCCATGTAAGTGAATTGTGTGTCCCTAGTGTTATATGGCACCCCATCAAAGACAGGCAAAGACACCTGAAGCCAAGGTAACTGCCCCAAGGTTGGGCGATGGAGCAGGCAGTGCATGTCCCTTTTCACCAAAAATGCACAAGTGGAAAAGACTTAAATTCTGATGACTGTAACTAAGAAACTCTCACAGGTGTTTAAAATTTTAGGAATGCTCATTTAATTTGTGCATTGGTTAGGCGCCACAAAGTAGATCTTCTGTTTCTCAGGCCATTTTTTTTTGTAAAACTACATGTGGGCAGCATGCTTTTATTAGCTCACCTTGACAAAGTCAAGCTGAGCTAATCTAATTGCTCTCTGTCCGTCGTGCAACACCATGTTTTGGTCTTCTCCTCCAAAACCACTGGGCCAATTCAAGTGAAAGTTTGTGTGAGTGATGGTCCCGAAGGGGCATTGCATTTTTGTTCAACTCAGCATGCCCAGCCCCATAGGGAGGGGTGGGGGAAAATTATCCAAAATATATTTAAAATCTCATGAACCAGTGGGTACAATGACTTGATATTTGGTATGGAGCTTCCTTTTGAGGTGTAGAATCAGGTTTGTTCAAACGAAGTTCGTGAAGCAATATTTGGCTTTGTAATGGGAGGAGTAAGATTTTTGGCCCGACCCAAAATTTATATTTTCTGAACCGATGGTCCGAGTTGAACAAAATTCAGTATGTGATATTATTGGGTCATAAGTACTTGACTCGTGCAAAAAGTATGTGAAATTATTGGGTCATAAGTACTTGACTCTTGCAAAAAAATAAAAAATTCCTGCATCCCCATGGGAACCCCAGAAGCTAAAAATAGAAATATTTTCAAACTCCCATATTTCCCAAACCACCTGGAGCAGAGAACTGTTATTTGATATGAAGCATCCTTAGGACTAGTAGAAGTGAATGGTAGAAAAAAATTGCCATAAGTAATGTTAAGGTGTTATGTAGAGAAAATCGGAAAAATGTGGAGTCAGCATATTTGCAAAAATTTTTTTAAAATCATTCCCCCAGAACCAAAGGTCAGAATCTTTTAATATTTGATGTACAGATACAAGTGTGTTAAAATGAAACCCCCCTTGTTCATAGTTGGGGTCAATACAGGAGACCGAATTTTTAACTTTGGGTAATATGGAGAATATTCTTTTAAAAATCTTCTTCAGAACCAGCAGTCAGAATTGTTTAATGCTTGGTATACATCATTGTTGTGTGAGGGTCAGATTCAAGAATGTTCAAACCAAGTCCCTACGTTAATATTTGGGCTTCCTATGGAAGCCCACATTTTAACTTAGTGCAATATGGGGGATAATTTTTAGCTTAAACTTGACAAAGTCAAGATAAACTATTGCCATCACGTGTGCGGAAGTCTGTTAGTCTGTAAGTCTGTTCACATTTTCCTTTAGCACAGGCTACACCCCATAGTTCTCATCCGATCGTCACGAAATTTCATATGCAGGTTTGGGGTCATGTCTAGATGTGAACATCCCCTTTTGGTCGCGATCGGTCAACCGTGATGGCTGCCAGAGCCGAAAACCTTTAGCACAGTCTACAGGTTGTATTTATGAAGGGATTTCATTGTAACTTGGTAGAATGCCTCTGTATAATATCCAGATGAGGTCCCCTTTTGATCATGAAATGTCATCTGTGACGGCTGCCCAAACCCAAAACCCAAAAACTTTTAGCACAGTCTGCAGGTCATATTTAATATGGAGGGATTTCATTGAAACTTGGTAGGATGACTCCGTATGATGTCGAGATGGGAACTTCCCTATTTGGTTGCGATCTGTCAACCATGACGACTGCCCGAGCCCAAAACCTTTAGCATAGTCTACAGGTCATATTTATAGAGGGATTTCATTGTAACTTGGTAGGATGACTCCATATATTGTCCAGATGAGTGTCCCCTTTTGGTCACGATTGGTCAACTGTGATGGCTACAGGGGCCCAAAGCCAGAAAATCTTTAGCATAGTCTATAGGTCATATTCATGATTTCATTGTAACTTGGTAGGATGACTCCAGATAATGTCAAGATGAGATCATTCCCTTATGGTCACGATCATTCAGCCATGACAGCTGCCAAAGCCCGAAAACCTTTAGCACAGTCTACAAGTCGTATTTATGGAGGGATTTCATTGTAACTTGGTTGATTCCATATAATGTCTAGATGATAACGTCCCCTTTTGGTCATGATTGGTCAACTGTGATGGGTACAGGGGCCCAAAAACCTTTAGCACAGTCTACAGGTCATATTTATGAAGGGATTTCATGTAATTTGGTAGGATGACTCCAGATAATGCCTAGATGAGAATGTCCCTTTTGGTCACGATCATTCAGCCATGATGGCTGCCCAAGCCCAAAACCATAAAAGCTTTAGCACAGACTCCAGGTCATATTTATGAAGGGATTTCATTGTAACTTGGCAGGATGACTCGGTATAATGTCTAGATGAGGATTCCCCTTTTGGATGTGATCGGTCAACCATGATGGCTACACAGACCCGGAGCCCTAAAACCTTTAGCACAGTCTACAGGCCGTATTTATGAAGGGATTTCATTGTAACTTGATAGGATGACTCGTTTTGGAATAATTTCACTGTAAATTGGTAACTTTCATTGATATACATTAACTGTGAGGGGCACATACATGAAGTGTGAGGGCCACATTAACCCACCCCTCAGTTCTATAGTACAGTCTACACCTCATATTATTTTTATTGAAAACATAGCATACAGGGAACAGAAATTAATATATTCCCAATTATCACAATTCTTGTCTTATTTCATAATCCTTTCATAAACATTGAACATTATCCTTTTCATCAAACATAACACGCAGACAAGTTAAGCTACAGTGTCAGTGAAAAAATCTCTTTCAGATCCACTAGTCAGAATGCTTTCATATTTGGTATACAACATCTCGGGGGGGGGGGGGGGGGGGGGGGGGGGTGGTGCAGATTCAAGTTTGTTCAAAGTGGGTCCCTAGGTATATATTTGGGCTCGCTATGGTCACCCAAGTTTTAACGTCGTGCAATATGAGGAAATTTCTTTAAAACTCTTCTTCAGTTCCACCTGTTGGAATGCTTTCATATTTGATATAAATCATATTTGGTGGAGAAGGGGGTGGTCAGATTAAAATTTGTTCAATTTGAGTGCCTGGGTTAATATTTGGGCTCCATATGGCAACCTGAAAGTTAACTTTGTACAATATGTTGGAATTTGTTCAAGAAAATCATCTTCTTCAGATTCACCTGTCAGAATCCTTTCATATTTGGTTTACAACATCTCTGGGGGAGTCAGATTCAAGTTTGTTCAAATTGGTTCCCTGGGTTAATATTTGGGCTCCCAGTGGTAGCCTGATTTTTAACTTCGTGCCATATGAGGAAATTTCTTCAAAAATCTTCTTCAGATCCACCAGTCAGAATGCTTTCATATTTGGTATACAATATCTCTAAGGAAGGTGATCAGATTCAGGTTTGTTCAAATTGAGTCCCTGGGTTTTATATTTGAGCTCCATATGGGAGCCTGAATTTTAACTAAGTGCAATATGAGGAAATTTCTTTAAAAATCTTCTTCAGATCCACCACTCAGAATGCTTTCATATTTGGTATACAACATCTCCAGGTGGGTCAGATTCAAGTTTGTTCAAATCAGGTCCCAGGGTTAATCTTTTGGCTCCCTATTTGAGCCCAAAGTTTAACTGAGTGAAATGTGAGGTGATTTCTTTTAAAACCTTTTTCAGATCCACCAGTCAGAATTCTTTCTTCATAAGGGAGCTCCACATTTGCATTATTATTTTACATCATGATCAACTGAAGAAAAGGCATGATGCTTGGACTATTTTTGTCACACCTGAGGGGCTCAAGGATTGACAATGTATCCTGTGTAGATAGATTGCTTAATGTAGATTCATTTGTGGACTCGATTTATATTGTGTTCTGTTCAAGGTGACCGCTTCAGTCCCCGTGGGGCCTCTTGTTTTTGTAATTATTTCTTTGCCATCAAATGTTCTTGGGTTTGTTTTATGTTTTAGGCCTCATAAGCTACAGAATAGCATGAGCGGTGGTGTATTTTGTCTCTTGAGTGCAACAAGGCTTTGCAATGCTGAAGCATTGCAAAGCCTTGTTGCACTCAAGGGACAAATTTTATCAATTTTATTAACTTGTGGAAAATATCAGACATATACCATTTAATGTTTATGTTTTTGGAAGTTTGCATTGGTTAAAAAAAGAACTTGCTGTAGCCAAAAAGAACATGGGAGGGCCCGAGAAAAAGATTTTTGACTTTTTTTTAGGCCTTATGCAATCTCCTTAACATAACCTTTCTCTCGTTCTTCCAAAATTCCAACCGAAAATCAGTTGGAGACGGGTAACTGCATTTCTTAATTCAGATTCTTCAGCCAGAATCTTCTGATATTTGGTAAGGAGCATCCTCGTTGGGGCGAGATTAAAGTTTGTTCAAATCAAGTGCCTGGGCTTATATTTAGTCACCATATTTGAATACAAATTTCATCACTGTCCAATATGAGGGAAAGTTTGACGATGCATGCAAATAAAATTCTTGAATGACTAATTTGTTTTCCATTTTTGTATCAAAACATAGCTTATGCCCTTTCATTAGAACGCTGTCATTTAGCTCATTCCAATTCAGAGCCATAAGCTATGTTTTTGAGACAAAAACAAGAGAAAAATGAAAGAGTCAATGACTCTGTAGCTCAACTTGGATATGACAGGAATTAGTACTTGCTGTGACCAAGACAACTGAATAATGAATATGACAGGAATTAGTATTTGTTTTGGCCCAGTCAACAATAATAACAGAATTACAAGGTGACTGTAATGGACTACAGATTAAGACCAATCATTGTAAATTATTATTTTTGTGTGGAAATTTTCAGTCCCAAACAAAATATTTTCAGACTAAAATTTTTTCTTCTTCTTAAAATTGACCAAAATGCATCAAAACACAAAAAACTAATTTCCGGATTTTGATCCAAAATTTTCTAAGTCCCACCCGGGCCCCAAATTTTCAGTGTAAAAAAATTTTTTTTTTCTTTTGTCTTAAAATTGACCAAAACGCATAAAAAACCAAAAAACTAATTATCGGATTTTGGTCCAAAATTTTCTAAGTCCCACCCGGACCCCTAATTTGCATAATTTATTCTCGAGAAAAACTCCGTATTATATGTAATGTATCCCATGGTACTAAACATTCATACAAAAATTTATTCAAATCAGATATTTCATTTGGAAGTTCTGCGCAAAAATCTGATTGCACTTAATTTTGAACAAAATGGCTGCTAGCGGCCATCTTGCATTTCAGACTGGACCCAAAAACACTCCTTCTCGTCCCACGGTGATAACAAAGGTACCCAAGAAGTTTCGTGAAGATCGGTTCATAAATACGGCCTCTAGCCCGAGCCGTATTGGGATTTGCACTCACAGTGCTGAAAGTAACACTAAATAAATCAAAAATAGCCTAATTTACATAATTTACGCACAAGAAAAAAACCTGTAATATATGTAATGTATCCCATGGTACTAAACATTCATACAAAAAATTATTCAAATCAGAGCTTTCATATGGAAGTTCTGTACAAAAAACAGATTTCGGCATCGTCGGTACAAAATGGCTGCTGGCAGCCATCTGGAATTTGGGACTGCACCCAAAAACACTCTTTCTCATCCCACGGTCATAACAAAGGTACCCAAGAAGTTTCGTAAAGATTGGTTCATAAATACGGCCTCTAGCCCGAGCCATAGCAGCTTGGCACTTACAGCTCTGAAAGTAACACTAACTAAATCAAAGTTAGTCTAATTTGCATAATTTACGCACGAGAAAAAAACCCGTATTATATGTGATGTATCCCATTGTACTATACATTTATACAAAACTTTATTCAAATCAGAACTTTCATACAGAAGTTCTGTACAAAAAACTGATTTTTGCATCATCGGTACAAAATGGCCACTGGCAGCCATCTTGAATTTTGGACCACACCCAAAAACACTCGTTCCCGTCCCAGGGTCATAACAAAGGTACCCAAGAAGTTTCGTAAAGATCGGTTCATAAATACGACCTCTAGCCCGAGCCATAGCCAATTGTTGACGTACGGACAGACGGACGACGGGCCATGACAATAGCTCAAATTTGACTTCGTCAAAGTTGAGCTAAAAATTATTCAAATCAGAGCTTTCATCTGGAAGTTCTGTACAAAAAAACAGATTTCGGCATCGTCGGTACAAAATGGCCGCTGGCAGCCATCTGGAATTTGGGACTGCACCCAAAAACACTCGTTCTCGTCCCACGGTCATAACAAAGGTACCCAAGAAGTTTCGTAAAGATTGGTTCATAAATACGGCCTCTAGCCCGAGCCATAGCAGCTTGGCACTTACAGCTCTGAAAGTAACACTAAATAAATCAAAGTTAGTCTAATTTGCATAATTTACGCACGAGAAAAAAACCTGTATTATATGTGATGTATCCCATTGTACTATACATTTATACAAAACTTTATTCAAATCAGAACTTCCATACAGAAGTTCTGTACAAAAACCTGATTTTTGCATCATCAGTACAAAATGGCCACTGGCTGCCATCTTGAATTTCGGACCACACCCAAAAACACTCGTTCCCGTCCCAGGGTCATAACAAAGGTACCCAAGAAGTTTCGTAAAGATTGTTTCATAAATACGGCCTCTAGCCCGAGCCATAGCAGCGTGGCACTTACAGCTCTGAAAGTAACACTAAATAAATCAAAGTCAGTCTAATTTGCATTATTTACACACGAGAAAAAAACCCGTATTATATGTGATGTATCCCATGGTACTAAACATTTATACAAAACTTTATTCAAATCAGAACTTTCATACAGAAGTTCTGTACAAAAAACAGATTTTTGCATCATCAGTACAAAATGGCCGCTGGCAGCCATCTTGAATTTCGGACCACACCTAAAAACACTCGTTCCCGTCCCAGGGTCATAACAAAGGTAAACAAGAAGTTTCGTAAAGATCGGTTCATAAATACAACCTCTAGCCCGAGCCATAGCCAATTGTTGACATACGGACGGACGACGGTCCATGACAATAGCTCAAATTTGACTTAGTCAAAGTTGAGCTAAAAACGAAAATTGAATGGTGATTTTGTGATAGCATTGGCCATTTTTGGCTGTTATGTTGGATAAAGGGTTAACTTCATGCAGTATGAGGAATATTCTTTAAAAATTGTCTTCAGATCTACAAGTTGTAATCATTTTATATTTATGTGCAACATTTTTAAGAGGTCCAGACAAGTTTGTTTAAGGAAGTGTCCAGAATTATATTTGGTGTTTCCTATGAAAGCCTGAATTTCTTCGTGCAATATGAGGAATATTCTTGGAAAAAATCATCTTGTTTTGATCCATCAGTCTGAATCTTTGGATATTTGCGGAGATCCTTAGCAGGGTCAGGTTTCAATTTGTTCAAATCAAGTCCTTGGGTTCATATTTAAGCTCCCTACAGAGCCTAAATTTTAACTTCAGTACAATATTGGGAAATTTCTTTTAAAATCCTTTTTCTGATGCACAAGTAAAAACCAAATATTCTGACCAGTGGATCTAACAAAAGATTTTTAAAGAATATTCCTCATATTGAACTAAGTCATAATTCGGGCTCCCACAGGGAGCCCATATATGAACCCAGGGACTTTGCTTTAACAAACCTGAATCTCGCACCCCTAAGGATTCTGCACACCAAATATCAAAACATTCTGACTGCTGGATCTGAAGAAGAAGATTTTTAAAGAAAATTCCTCATTTTGAACCAAGGTACAATTCGAGCTCCCACAGTCAGCCCAAATATGGACCTAGGGACATGGCTTGAATAAACTTGAATCTTACCCCCCTAAGGATGCTGCATAAAAAATATCAAAAGCATTCATCTGCTGGATCTGAAGATTTTTAAAGAAAATTCCTCATTTTGAACTAAGTTGTCATTCAGGCTCCCATAGTGAGCCCAAATATGAACCAAGGGACTTGGCTTGAACAAACTTGAATCTCAGCCCCCTAAGGTTGATCCATGCCAAATATCAAAACATTCCAACTGCTGAATCTGAAGAATATTTTTAAAGAAAAATTCCTCATATTGACTAAGTTATAATTTGGGCTCTACTACCACATATCAAATCATTCCGACTGCTGGATCTGAAGAAAAAGATTTTTTAAGCAAATTCCTCATTTCAAACAGTTACAATTCAAGCTCCCACAGTGAGCCCAAATATGGACCTAGGGACATGGCTTGAACAAACTTGAATCTCACCCCCCTAAGGATGCTGCATACCAAATATCACAAGATTCTGCCAGCTGGATTTTCAAAGAAATTTGCCTGAAATGCACTAAGTTCAAATTTGGGCTCCTATACTGAGCCCAAATATAAACCCAAGGGGCCGATTTGAACAAACTTGAATCAGATCCACCCCACAATGTTGCATACCAAATATCACAAGATTCTGCCTGCTGGATCTGGAGAAGATTTTTGAAGAAATTTGCCTGAAATGCACTAAGTTCGAATTTGGGCTTCTATAGTGAGCCCAAATATGAATCCAGGTGGCCGATTTGAACAAACTGGAATCGGATCCACCCCACAATGTTGCATACAAATATCAAAAGATTCTGCCTGCAGGATCTGGAGAAGATTTTTGAAGAAATTTGCCTGAAATGCACTAAGTTCGAATTCGAGCTTCTATAGTGAGCCGAAATATGAATCTAGGGAGCCGACTTGAACAAAATAGAATCAGATCCACCCCACAATGTTGCATACCAAATATCAAAATATTCTGCCTGCTGGATCTGGAGAAGAAGATTTTTTAAGAAATTAGCCTGAAAAGCACTAAGTTCAAATCTGGGCTCCTATACTGAGCCCAAATATAAACCCAGGGAGCCGATTTGAACAAACTTGAATCAGATCCACCCCACAATGTTGCATACCCAATATCAAAAGATTCTGCCTGCTGGATCTTGAGAAGAAGATTTTCAAAGAAATTTGCCTGAAATGCACGAAGTTCAAATTTGGGCTCCTATACTGAGCCCAAATATAAACCCAAGGGGCCGATTTGAACAAACTTGAATCAGATCCACCCCACAATGTTGCATACCAAATACCAAAAGATTCTGCCTGCTGGATCTGGATAAGAAGATTTTCAAAGAAATTTGCCTGAAATTGCAATAAGTTCAAATTTGGGCTCCTATACTGAGCCCAAATATAAACCCAGGGTGCCGATTTGAACAAACTTGAATCAGATCCACCCCACAATGTTGCATACCAAATATCAAAAGATTCTGCCTGCTCGATCAGGAGAAGATGATTTTTGAAGAAATTTGCCTGAAATGCACTAAGTTCGAAATCGGGCTACTATATTGAGCCCAAATATGAACCCAGTGGGCCGATTTGAACAAACTTGAATCAGATCCACCCTACAATGTTGCATACCAAATATCAAAAGATTCTGCCTGCTGGATCTGGAGAAGATTTTTTAATGTTTTTCCCCATTGCCTACAGTGTTAAAAAGTGCTGACTCAGCACTTTTTCTAAGTCCCGAAACTGTACCCTATGATAAAACCGATGGCAATTTTTTTTTTTACCAATTCTTTCTGTTGGTCCTAAGGAAGCTTCACACCAAATAAAAATTCTCGGTGCCGTGCAGTTTTAGAGATATGGGCGTTTTAATTTTTTTCTATTTTCAGCTCCTAAGGTTCCCACGGGACTGCGTGAAAAATTTTTTTGGCATAAATCAAGTACTTATGACCCAATAAGTCCTCACATTAAATTTGGTTCAAATCAGCCTCTCGGTTCAGAAAATAGAAATTTAGGGCAGGGCCAAAATTTTTGCCCCTCCCATAACAACGCCAAATATTATCCCTCGAACTTCTCTTGAACAAATCTGAGTCTACACCTCAAAAGGAAGCTGCATACCATATATCAAGTGTCTGCTACTGCTGGTTCTTGAGAAGATTTTCAAAGATTTTGGTGGCCCCACCCAGGAGGAGGGACAACTTCATTTGAACAAATCTGAATTGGCATTAGGTAATAAATATTTAGCCAACATTTGAATAAAATTGGGCTAGTGATTTAGGAGGAGAAGTCGATAATGTAAAGTTAACGCCGGACGGATCACGATCAGTAAAGCTCCCGCTGAGCTTCGCTGCATACGAAATATCAAAACATTCCAACTGCTGGATCTGAAGACGATTTTTTAAGAAAATTCCTCATTTTGGCTCCCACAGTGAGCCCAAGTATGAACCCAGGGACCCCCAAGCATGCTGCATACCAAATAACAAAAGGTTCTTATTGGTAGATCTGAAGAAGATTTTTAAAGAATATTCCTCATAGGGCACTAATTTAAACATTTGGGCTCCCATAGAGAGCCCAAATATGGACCTAGGGAATTGATTTCAATAAACATGTGTAACAATCTTCCAAAGATGTTGTATGTGAAAATTGAAAGCTTTTGGATCAGTGGTTTGGGAGAAAAGTAGTGTTAAATGTTTTCCATTACCCACAGTGTTAAAAAATGCTGACTGAGCACTTTTTCAAAGTCCCAAAAAAGTACCCCATGATAAAACCAATAGCATTTTTTTTTTTACCATTCCATTCTGTTGGTCCTAAGCAAGCGTCACACCAAATAAGAAATCTCAGTGCCGTGTAGTTTTGGAGATACTGGCATTTTAATTTTTTAGCTTAAATTGACCAAGTCAAGATAAGCTATTGCCATTGTGTGGAAGTCTGTGAGTCAGTTCATATTTTCCTTTAGCAGGGCTACACCCTGCAGTTCTTGTCTGATTGTCACCAAATGTCATATGCAGGTTTGGGGTTGTCTAGATGATAACGTCCCCTTTTGGTCGCGATAGGTCAACCGGTATGGCTGCCCGAGCGCAAAACCCGAAAACCATTTGCACAGTCTACAGGTCGTATTTATGAAGGGATTTCATTGTAACTTGGTAGGATGCCTCTGTATAATGCCTAGATGAGAACGTCCCCTTTTGGGCATGATCTGTGAACCATGATGGCTGCCCAAAAACTTTTAGCACAGTCTGCAGGTCATATTTATTGAGGAATTTCATTGTAACTTGGTGGGTTGACTTCATATAATGTCTAGATGAGAAAGTCTCCTTTTTGACGTGATTGGGCAACTGTAACAGCTACAGGGGCCGGAAGCCCGAAAACCTTCACAGTGTACAGGTCATATTTATGAAGGGATTTCATTGTAACTTGGTAGGATGACTCCAAATAATGTCTAGATGAGAACGTCCCCTTTTGGTCATGATCATTCAGCCTTGATGGGTGCCCGAACCCAAAAACCTTTAGCATAGGCAAAGGTTATATTTATAGAAGGATTTCATTGTAACCTGTTAGGCATGCCCAATTGGGGGCTGGGCACAGACACACAATGTCCCCAGTCCTATCCAACTTCACCTCCATCCCAACAAGATGCAGAACTTGTGTGACCATCTGTTGCCACTTTTCCCCAAAATGCTTGGATATTGTGTACCTGTGCCCAGCCCCCTCCCCCAGATGGGGGCTTGACACATAATTGGCCCAGTCCTATTCAACCTCAATCCTTTGCCCCTCCACTTGAGATGCAGAACTTGTGTGACCCTTTTGCATTTGTAGCCACTGTTTTCCTAACATGCTTGGAAAGATATCCTTGTGTACCTGTGCCTGGCCCTAAGCCTCCTCCCCCGGCATGCCATGTTGGGTCTTGGCACCCAACCTCACCCCCAGCCCACCGAGATTCAAAACCTGTGTGACCATCTGGCATTTTTAGCCATTGTTTTCCCCACATGCCTGGAAATATATTATGTCCTCCCACACCACCACGTGACATTTTTGGAAACACAATAGCGCAAAGATGTGCCCAGTCACTTCAAAAACCCTCTTCCCTCCCATTCTCAATAGAATAACACCCACCTCAGGGCTGAACCATGTGTTAACCATGATCAGGTCTGTGGTGTTTCCTGTGAACTGCAATGTAAGTAGGAGTCTTTTAAAGTGACAAAAGATATTGTCATTATTATTGTAAATGTGAAGTATATGTATACTTTTTGTAGAACTGTCAATGAACTGGAAGTATCTTGAATAAAATGTCTGTGCTCACAAATCCTTGAGTATGTTGTTTCTCTTTCCCATAACATGGAGAGATTTTTAAGTGAAATAGAGACATCCATATGGAAACAAAATTAAGAACTATTGAAGATATTTCAAGCATTTATTAAGAATATTATATGTACAAGTGTGTATTTTTATAAGTGTATAAAGATATATATAAGTATGTATTTATAAGTATATCAATGAATAGTATTTTATAACAAGAACATATTAAATGTATATAAAAATATTACACAGAGAAACAAAAGAAAATATTATTATTATTTTTTTTTTTTTCTTTTTTCATTTTTCTTTTCGTGGCCCCACCCAATAAAAAAAATCCGGGTGGGGCTTCGGAAAGAAAAGAAGCTGACTTACTCAGACTGTCCCACCCAAGTGAGAAAACCTGGTGGCAACTGACTAAGACACAGTCCACACAAGATGACTTGGCATGCCTGAAAACAATTTAGTCCCAAGAGCTATGGCACTGCAGCGACTACACACAAGGAAAAAAAATGTTTGAGGAGGTTTTCTAATCACACACTGGAAATGCATCTTTTAATGACGGCTGCCTCTGCACTAACAGGAAAATAAAAAAAAAAGTTTCCCTGTTAGTGCCGAGACACCTATCATTAAAAGATGCATTTCCAGTGTGTAGCCATCAATAAAAGATGAACTTTTAAGAAAACACCACACAAACATCGTGGACTGTTAACAGTGCCATAGCTCTTGGGGTAAAGCATTCGGACATGCTGGGTTATCTCAAATTTCCTGTGCCTCAGTCAGCCGTCACCAGGTCCTCAGTCAGGTGAGACGGAATCAATAAGTCAGAAAATTAATAAGTTAGTGGGCCAGTTAGTGGGATTTACACAACCTCAGTAATGTTGGGCTCTGTGTTGCAATCCATTTTTGTTCTTGTGATCAATAAAGTGACATGGTATGCAACCACCCACATGGTGGACATCAACCTATACACTTATTTGCTAGACAAGTGGAAATTTTAGGATCAAATGAGGAAATGTACAGACCATGGACAAAGAGCTCAACAACACAACACAGTTATCCATGAACTACACATTTACTTGTTCAATCCTAAAATTTCAACTTGTCTAGCAAGCATCTTGGTAGATTCCACCATTTGGGTGGCTGAGTACACCTTTGACAGTATTGTTGCTTCTTCTGTCTCTAGACTGCAACAAGGCACAATCTGCAATGCGAAAGCATTGCAGATGGATCATTCTTGCATTCTGGAGAGAGGGGGAAAAAAATGTTGGAACCGACTATGTATACCAAAAATGTACAAAAACTAAATATACATAAAATGTACAAAAACTAAAAAACTAAATATACACCTAATATACAAATCAGTACTCAAAACCTTTTGGCCTACAGTCCATCATTAATTACTCCATTCTAAGACCATCTGTCCACAAGGTTATGTCACATTTATAGAATCATCGACCATGGAATCAATCTCCTTGAAAAACCACTCAGGCACTCTTGAAACTGAGAAAAAAAAGAAGAAAATAATATTTATTTTTCAATTTACATTTCATATCTTTCAAATTAATAAAATGCCGATAGGATCACCGATCCAAAGTAGAGTTGCGACAGCACAAAAGTGGGTTTTATCAATTTATCGACCAGAAACCAGTTGATTACAATTTACTTTGTGAAGGGTCACTGTGACCTTGACCTAGTGATTCCAAAATAAATAGGGCTCTTTCTTGCACCAATACCAACCTACCTATGAAGTTTCATGAACATGGGTGGAACCACTGTCAAATTATCATCTGGAAACCAATTGTTTACAATTTATGTTCAAGGTCACTGTGACCTTATCCTCTGACATAGCAAATCCAACATAAATAAGGGTCTTCCACTCACCTAGGCCAACCTACCTATGAAGTTTCATGAATGTGGGTCAAACCATTATCAAGTTATCGTCCGGAAACCAACTGTTTACAGATTTACTAGGTTGAAGGCCACTGTGACAGAAATGGAAGAAAATCGATAGCTCCCATCTAGAGGTCACCGTAAATAAGCATACCAGGTTATAAAGCAATCTAATCATAAATGTGCCCTGTAGAAAATCTGATCATAAATGCGACCTGTGAGGTGTGCCAAAGGAAGTTGTGGATGTTCGTACTAACGTACTAACATACTAACGTATGTACGTACGTACGTACATAATGTACGCCGACGGACGAGAAGTGATGGCAATAGCTCAGCTTGACTTTGTCAAGTTGAGCTAAAAGTCTGCCTGGTATATCTTAAAAATATTTTTGAAGAATATCCCTCAAATTGCACCAAGTTGAAATTCGAGCTCCCTCAATGAGCCTAAATGACTCCAGGGACTTGATTTGAACAAACTTAAATCTTCCTCAACAACACCCCCCCCCCCCCCACCCCCCACCCCCTCCCCAAGGGTGCACTGTACAATCACCTCAAGATTTTGACTGGAAATCTGATTTTTAAACAATATTACCCATATTGCCCTAAGTTAAAGCTTGAGTTTACACAGGGAGTCCAAACATAACTTGAATGTGAACCTCTCAAGAATACAGCACAATACCAAAAGATTCTGACAGGTAGATCTGAAGAGGATTTCTAGACAAAGAATGTCAACTACACAATGCCACTGAGCCACAAGGATTGATCTGGAGACGATCCCAGAGATCGCAAATGGACTGAAACATTACATGGTGGTGATGACCCTGTCTCTATGGGACAGGGATCAAGCCAAGATGTTTCAACAACCTGGACTTTGGAGAAAACATGTCATGCACATCTCATGAGCTTGAGGATGTCAAATAAACCTGAGATATAAGCAGTAACCCTGTTGATTAGAGACGGGTCCTGGTTTATGATACATGTGAAGGGGTGGGGCATGGTTCAAGTCATAAGAAGTTTGAATCGACAGACTTTACCGTTGAAAGAGAACCTGGGGTTATTTCAGAGATGTGGGTTGTATCAACACATGAAAATACTCCTCTTGCAGGTCTCTAAAGACAACAAAGTCCCCAATTTGTATGGAATACAGGACAGACCCGAAAGTTTCCATGCTGATGCTGATAGAGTGACATCTGGAAAGAAATGCAGGTGTGTGAAATGAAAGTGTCAATGACACTGTAGCTTAACTTGGGTGTTGTGTTTCATGAAAAGGAAAATGTTCAATGTTTATGAAAGGATTATGAAATAAGACAAGAATTGTGATATTTGGGAATATGTTCATTTCTGTTCCCTGTATGCTATGTTTTTGCTAAAAATATGATGTGTACTAAAGAGCTGAGGGGTGGGTTAATATGACCTCACAGTTAATGTATGTGGCCCTCACAGTTAACGTATATCAGCAAAACTTACCAAGTTACACTGAAATTATTCCAAAACGAGTCATCCTATCAAGTTATATTGAAATCCCTTCATAAATATCACCTGTAGACTGTGCTAAAGGTTTTAGGGCTTCGGGCCCCTGTAGCCGTCACAGTTGCCTAATGGTGTCCAAAAGAGGCTGTTCTCATCTAAACATTATATGAAGTCAACCTACCAAGTTACAATGAAATCCCTTCATAAATATGACCTGAAGACTGACTAAAGGTTTTTAGACTTTGGGCTCAGGCAGCCATCATTGTTGAAGGATCGCAACCAAAAGGGGACATTCTCTTCTGGGCATCATCTGGAGTGATCCTACAAAGTTAAATGAAATCCCTTCATAATTATGACCTGTAGACTGTGCTCAAGGTTCAAGCATGGTGCATACCCAATATCAAGTGCTCTGTAGCCGTCACAGTTGACCAATCACGACCAAAAGGGGATGTCATCATCTAGGCATTATATTGAGTCAACCTAACAAGATACAATGAAATCTTTCCATAAATACAACCTAAAGACTATGCTAAAGGTTTCTGGGCTCGGGCAGCCATCAAGGCTGAATCAAGTTACAATGAAATCCCTTCATAAATATGACTTGTAGACTGTGCTAAAGATTTTCAGGCTTCGGCCCCTGTATCCGTCACAGTTGCCCAATCACGTCCAAAATGGGACGTTCTCATTTAGACATTATATGAAGTCAACCAACCAGGTTACAATTAAATCCCTTCATAAATATGACTTGTAGACTGTGCTAAAGGTTTTGGGGCTTTGCGTTCGGGCAGCCATCATGGTTGAATGATCACAACCAAAAGGGGACATTCTCATCTGGGCATCATCTGGAGTGATCCTACGAAGTTACAATGAAATCCCTTCATAAATATGACCTGTAGACTGTGCTCAAGGTTTTCGGGCTTCGGGCACCTGTAGCCGTCACAGCTAACCAATCACGCCAAAAGGGGATGTCATCATCTAGGCATTATATGGAGTCAACCTGACAAGTTACAAAGAAATCCTTCCATAAATACAACCAAAGGACTATGCTAAAGGTTTTTGGGCTCAGGCAGCCATCAAGGCTGAATGAACGCGACCAAAAGGGGACGTTTTCATCTAGACATTATTTGGAGTCATCCTACCAAGTTACAATGAAATCCCTTCATAAATATGACCTGTAGACTGTGCTAAAGGTTTTCGGGCTTCAGGCCCCTGTAGCCGTCACAGTTGCCCAATCACGTCCAAAAGGGGATGTTCTCATCTAGACATATATGAAGTCAACCTACCAAGTTGCAATGAAATCCCTCCATAGATATGACCTGCACACTGTGCTGAAGGTTTTTGGGTTTTGGGCTCAGGCAGTCGTCACAGTTGACAGATCGCGACTAAATGGGGAAGTTCTCATCTAGACATCATACGGAGTCATCCTACCAAGTTACAATGAAATCCCTCCATATTAAATATGACTTGCAGACTGTGCTAAAAGTTTTGGGGTTTCAGGCTTGGGCAGCCATCACACTCACAGTTGAAAGATCATGACCAAAAAGGGACATTCTCATCTAGGCATTATACAGAGGCATCCTATCAAGTTGCAATGAAATCCCTTCATAAATACGATCTGTAGACTGAGCTAATGGTTTTAGGGTTTTGGGCTTGGGCATCCATACCGGTTGACTGATCGCGACCAAAAGGGGAATTTTCATCTAGACATGACCCCCAAACCTGCATATGAAATTTCGTACTGATCAGACAAGAACTACGGGGTGTAGCCTGTGCTAAAGGAAAATGTAAACAGACTCACAGACTAACAGACGTCCGCACGTGTGATGGCAATAGCTTATCTTGACTTTGTCAAGTTAAGCTAAAAACCATCTGCACAAACATGATCAGTTTTCAAACCATCGCAATAGCCCATATTGACTTCCAAGTCGTGTTTGTACTTCATTCCTGAACGAACTATAATGAATGTTCCCAACATCAAATAGTGTATCAGTGATTTCACCTCAAAGCGGTTGTAACATGTGATTGACTGGAGACTGTAGCTGAAATGGGGTTTGAATTGGAGCAGAGGGGGCTGGACTTTGCAGACACCCTATAGCTCTGCTACTGTCCCAGACCCTCACCAATAGGAAAGGGACACTCCCTCCTATAACCCACATCGTCCCAGGCATGCGGCTTTCGGATATGCCTTTGGCATATATGGGACCCCATGCTCAAGTATGTCTTGAATACCAAACATCCAACTCATACCATCCATCTGAACTCGAGAGGACTTTTTTCAAAATTGGGACAATTTTCCCAGAGTACACGTACCTGTAGAGAACCACGCTCTCAAACTCACAAACTGGACACAAGCCGAGTTTGCAGCAGGTAAAGGTCTGTACCTGATCGACATGCAGTATGCCTTAGGACACAGTGCCATAGGAGTTGGTGCTTTGCACAAGGACACAACCCAGTTACCCCTGCCTGGAGAGAAGTCATCCGATATGGAACATGCATGCCAAATTTGGTTCTATTCAGTCTAGTAGCTTCTGAGTATTCAATAACAAAGTTAAGGATTGATAGAAAGTGATCATTACCATTCAATAACATAAAGTTAAGGGTGGACAGACAGAAAGTGTCAGTAACGTTACCCTGGAAATTTACCCAGGTGAGCTCAAAATGATGAATACCTTATAAAGGAAGGTGTTCTCAAGATAAAGTAAGTAAATAGTTAAGAATACTTACTGTATTTTGTATTCTTCTTCAAATCCAAACATTATTTATGTTAATCTGTTATTTTCTATTTTTATTACTGCAAAGAAAAGGAGTGTACAACAGTTTTAAGATGTTCGATTAAACAAGCATTCTACTTCAACAACTACTGGCATTCTATAACTGGTATCTAAAAATTTTGGCAGGCATGCTGTCAGCATATCTTTTTGGCTGGTAAGAGGTTGCATTCCCCCTCATTAACTAGTTGAGAGCTAGAAACCACTATCAAGGCTCTCCTGAATAGTCTGTATCCATTACCTCGTTTGCTCAGCAGTGAAAACACCAAACAAGAGGCCCCAAGGGGCCTGAGGGCGCTCACCTGACATGGTAGCCTAAATATCAACCCAGAGAATTGATTTCAACAAGTTGCATCTGCTCCTCATAAGAAAAGCTTCTACCAAATAGCCAAAGATTCTGACAAGTGGATCTAAAAAAAAAAAGAATATTTTTGAAGAATATTCCTCATATTCAACTAAGTTATAATTCGGGCTCCCACAGGGAGCCCATATATAAACCCAGGGACTTGACTTTAACAATCTTGAATCTCACCCCGCCAAGGATGCTGCATACCAAATATCAAAACATTCCGACTGCTGGATCTGAAGAAGATTTTTAAAGAAAATTCCTCATTTTGAACTAAGTTAGAATTCAAGCTCCCACAGTGAGTCCAAATATGGATCTAGGGACATGATTTGAACAAACTTGAATCTCACCCCCCTAAGGATGCTGCATATCAAATATCAAAACATTCCAACTGCTGGATCTGAAGAAGATTTTTAAAGAATATTCCTCATATTGAACTGTTATAATTCGGGCTCCCACAGGGAGCCCATATATAAACCCAGGGACTTAGCTTTAACAATCTTGAATCTCACCCCGCTGAGGATGCTGCATACCAAATATCAAAACATTCAGACTGCTGGATCTGAAGAAGAAGTAGTTAGAATTCAAGCTCCCACAGTGAGTCCAAATATGGACCTAGGGACATGATTTGAACAAACTTGAATCTCACCCCCATAAGGATGCTGCATATCAAATATCAAAACATTCCAACTGCTGGATCTGAAGAAGATTTTTAAAGAAAATTCCTAATTTTGAACTAAGTTATAATTCAGGCTACCACAGTGAGCCCAAATATGAACCCAGGGACTTGGCTTGAACAAACTTGAATCTCACCCCCCTAAGCATGGTGCATACCCAATATCAAAAGATTCTGCATGCTGGATCTTGAGAAGAAGATTTTCAAAGAAATTTGCCTGAAATGCACTAAGTTCGAATTTGAGCTTCTATAGTGGGCCCAAATATGAATCCAGGGGGCCGATTTGAACAAACTTGAATCAGATCCACCCCTCAATGTTGCATACCAAATATCAAAAGATTCTGCCTGCTGGATCTGGAGAAGAAGATTTTTTAAGAAATTTGCCTGAAATGCACTAAGTTCGAATTTGGGCTTCTATAGTGAGCCCAAATATGAATCCAGGGGGCCGATTTGAACAAACTTGAATCAGATCCACCCCACAATGTTGCATACCAAATATCAAAAGATTCTAGCTGCTGGATCTGGAGAAGATGATTTTTTAAGAAATTTGCCTCAAATGCACTTAGTTCGAATTTGAGCTTCTATACTGAGCCCAAATATAAACCCAGGGGGGCCGATTTGAACAAACTTGAATCAGATCCACCCCATAATGTTGCATACCAAATATCAAAAGATTCTGCCTGCTGGATCTGGAGAAGAAGATTTTTTAAGAAATTTGCCTGAAATGCACTAAGTTCGAATTTGAGCTTCTATACTGAGCCCAAATATAAACCCAGAGGGCCGATTTGAACACACTTGAATCAGATCCACCCCACAATGTTGCATACTAAATATCACAAGATTTTGCCTGCTGGATCTGGAGAAGAAGATTTTTTAAGAAATTTGCCTGAAATGCACTAAGTTCGAATTCGGGCTTCTATAGTGAGCCCAAATATGAATCCAGGGGGCCGATTTGAACAAACTTGAATCAGATCCACCCCACAATGTTGCATACCAAATATCAAAAGATTCTAGCTGCTGGATCTGGAGAGGAAGATTTTTTAAGAAATTTCCCTGAAATGCACTAAGTTCGAATTCAAGCTTCTACACTGAGCCCAAATATAAACCCAGGGGGCCGATTTGAACAAACTTGAATCAGATTCACCCCACAATGTTGCATACCAAATATCAAAAGATTCTGCCAGCTGGATCTGGAGAAGAAGATTTTTGAAGAAATTTGCCGGAGATGCACTAAGTTTGAATTTGAGCTTCTATACTGAGCCCAAATATAAACCCAGGGGGCCTATTTGAACAAACTTGAATCAGATCCACCCCACAATGTTGCAGACCAAATATCAAAAGATTCTGCCTGCTGGATCTGGAGAAGAAGATTTTTTAAGAAATTTGCCTGAAATGCATTAAGTTCGAATTCAGACTTCTATAGTGAGTCCAAATATGAATCCAGGGGGCCGATTTGAACACACTTGAATCAGATCTACCCCACAATGTTGCATGCCAAATATCAAAAGATTTTGCCTGCTGGATCTGGAGAAGACGATTTTTTAAGAAATTTGCCTGAAATGCACTAAGTTAAAATTTGAATGGCCGATTTGAACAAATATAAACCCAGGGGGCCGATTTGAACAAACTTGAATCAGATCCACCCCACAATGTTGCTTACCAAATATGAAAAGATTCTGAAGCTGGATCTGGAGAAGAAGATTTTTTAAGAAATTTGCCTGAAATGCACTAAGTTCGAATTCGAGCTTCTATAGTGAGCCCATATATGAAACTAGGAAGCCGATTTGAACAAACTTGAATCAGATCCACCCCACAATGTTGCATACCAAATATCAAAAGATTCTGCCTGCTGGATCTGGAGAAGAAGATTTTTTAATAAATTTGCCCGAAATGCACTAAGTGCGAATTCGGGCTTCTATATTAAGCCCAAATATGAATCCAGGGGGCCGATTTGAACAAACTTGAATCAGATCCACCCCGCAAGGTTGCATACCAAATATCAAAAGATTCTGCCTGCTGGATCTGGAGAAGAAGATTTTTGAAGAAATTTGCCCGAAATGCACTAAGTTTGAATTCAAGCTTCTATAGTGAGCCCAAATATGAATCCAGGGGGCCGATTTGAACAAACTTGAATCAGATCCACCCTACAATGTTGCATACCAAATATCAAAAGATTCTGCCTGCTGGATCTGGAGAAGAAGATTTTTGAAGAAATTTGAAATCGGGCTCCTATACTGAGCCCAAATATGAACCCAGGGGGCCGATTTGAACAAACTTGAATCAGATCCACCCTACAATGTTGCATACCAAATATCAAAAGATTCTGCCTGCTGGATCTGGAGAAGAAGATTTTTGAAGAAATTTGCCTGAAATGCACTAAGTTCGAATTCGGGCTTCTATAGTAAGCCCAAATATGAATCCAGGGGGCCGATTTGAACAAACTTGAATCAGATCTACCCCGCAACGTTGCATACCAAATATCAAAAGATTCTGCCTGCTGGATCTGGAGAAGAAGATTTTTTAATGTTTTTCCCATTGCCTCCAGTGTTAAAAAGTGCTGACTCAGCACTTTTTCAAAGTCCCGAAACTGTACCCTATGATAAAACCGATGGCAATTTTTTTTTACCAATCGTTTCTGTTGGTCCTAAGGAAGCTGCACACCAAATAAAAATTCTCAATGCCGTCCAGTTTTGGAGATATGGGCGTTTTAAATTTTTTCTATTTTTAGCTCCTGCGGTTCCCACGGGGCTGCGGGAAATTTTTTTTTTTGCATAAATCAAGTACTCATGACCCAATAAGCCCTCACATAAAATTTGGTTCAAATCAGCCTCTCGGTTTGGAAAATAGAAATTTTGGGCGGGGCAAAAAATTTTGCCCCTCCCATAACGACGCCAAGTATAGCCCCACAAACTTCTCTTGAACAAATCTGAGTCTACACCTCAAAAGGAAGCTGCACACCGTATATCAAGTCTCTGCTACTGCTGGTTCATGAGAAGAAGATTTACAAAGATTTTGGTGCCCCTTGGGGGCGTGGCACCACCCAGGAGGAGGGGCAACTTCATTTGAACAAATCTGAATTGGCATTAGGTAATAAACATTTAGCCAACATTTGAATAAAATTGGGCTAGTGGTTTAGGAGGAGAAGTCGATAATGTAAAGTTAACGCCGGACGGACGACGACGGACGACGGACAGAAAGTGATTAGTAAAGCTCCCCTTGAGCTTCGCTCAGGTGAGCTAATAAGACATGAATGAATTTTAACATTAATATTACACTTTAAAACCATCCCGGAAGCGACTCAGAAATACTGACTTGGAGGAGGCATTCCCTTGCTTTTCACTAAAAAGCAGGTGACCTAAGGGAACACCCGCCCCCCCCCCCCCCCCTTCCCCTTGCCCTGGGTCAAATAGCCCAGAGCGAAGAGGGCAGCCGGACGGAGTCACTGCCGGAACAGAAAGCCTGCATAACTATAGTTGCAACTGTTTAGTGGACGACATTCTGAGCAACAGATAACGGACCTAAACAATGCAGGTCTCCAGAAATGGACTCAATATTTCTGAGATAAAAATTCGTAAATGTGGATGGCTGAGACCAATAAGCAGCCTTCATTAAATCTGTAATAGCAACACTATTAGCATAAGCCCAGGAAGTAGAAAGAGCTCTTACTTCATGAGCAGAAATCTTAAGCACAGACTGCTGAGAAGAAGATAAATCTTCATAAGCAGTACGGATAGTTAATTGAATCCATCTAGCAATAGAATGGACCGAAATGTCCTTTCTATTAGGCATCAAAGACAGAAAGAAACGTTTCCGTCCCTTTCTGATAAACTGAGATCTCTGTTTATAGATACGTAACGCTCTAACAGGACAGAGTAAAGGCCTGAAGATGGAAGAGCCTTAATAACAATAGGTTCCGGATATTTATTAGGAGCCTGATTCTTAGCTAAAAAAACCACATTAGTAGTGAAGGTGATAGTGTTCCCAACACTACGATAGTGAGAATCATCCACCGACAGTGCATGAAGCTCACTGACTCTTCTAGCAGAAGAGAAAGCTAAGAGAAAAGCTGTCTTATAAGATAAGAATTTGAAATCTACTGTCCCAAGAGGTTCAAATGGCTTTTCCTTCAATTTAAGAAGAACCCAAGCTAAATTCCACTTAGGAATTAATCTAAGAGTTCTGGGTCTATTTATCGAAAAGTTTCTAACCAGCTTAGATAAAGAGACATTAGATCCAATTTGTAAACTATCATGATGTGCATAGGTAACATAGATAACATAGATCTATAACCCTTTATAGTAACAGGCTGCAGTTTGATTTCGTCAAACAAGTATACTAGAAAGTTTGCAATGTCTGGTATAGAGGGATCGAATATATCTACAGAATGATCCCTACACCAACGACGAAAAACCTTCCACTTAGCCGCATAGTTTAGCGAAGAGGAGGTCCTCCTACAGTTAGAAATCGCGTCCACTGCTCGTCCTGTAAAGTGTTTGCCATGCAAGAAGGACCGCACAACGGAAAAACGTGAAGGTTGAGACCTTGCGGGTTGTGATGGAGTCGGCGCGATTTTCCCTGCGAAAGAAGATCCTCCCGTGGAGGAAGCTTTCGCGGTAGGTCCCACAACAGACACCTGAGTAGATTTATCCACGGTCTCTGTGGCGACAGAGATGCTACCAACAGAATCTTGCATTGAGATTGTTTTATCTTTAGCAATACTTGTTGAATTAACGGCGCTGGAGGATACGCATATCCTATCATTCCGTCCCAAGGGATCGACAGAGCGTCTACTGCAAATGCTCTTGGATCCGGACACGGAGACACATACGTCTGCAACTGATTGTTGAGATGTGTCGCAAATAAGTCTATCATTGGCCGTTTCCATTGGTAGCAAATCTGATTGAATACTTGTTTGTTGAGAGTCCACTCCGACGGCAACAAGCGACCCTTTCGTGAAAGGGAGTCTGCTAGCACATTCAGACGACCCGGTATGTGACGGACCGAAAGAAGAACGTGATGTTCTAGCGCAAACAGAAGGATTCTTTCCGTTAGATTGAACAACGGAACTGAATGAGTGCCTCCCTGATTCCGTATATACGCCACTACTGTCGTATTGTCGGATAGGATTTGGACATGAGCATTGTGAATAATGTCCATCCAGTGACGTAACGCAAGCCAAATTGACATCATTTCCTTGATGTTTATGTGCTTGCACAGGAATTGCGGATCCCAAAGACCCTGGCATCTCGAATCCGTTGGGATTAATGATGCACCCCAACCTGTTTGACTGGCATCCGTCATAATGGTAAAACTCGGATCCGGCAACTGCAGCGGAACTCCCTGAGTTAACCACTGAATGTTTGCCCAAGTCTGAATCTCTTGTTTCACTTGATCTGACAAGAGAACGTCTACATCGAGCGAATGAATTTTCACACTCCAATTCTGAGTCAAGAAAATTTGAAGAGGACGTGTGCGTAACCGCCCCATCGGAATAAGATCCGCGGCGGCTCCGCACAGACCTATCAGTCTCATAAATTCTCTCGCCGTGACTTTGTCTGCGTGCAGACAATAGCGAGCGTAACAACTGACTAATTTCGCTCTGGTTAACGGCAGACGAACGAGATTGTTGTGCATCTCGAAGCTCATTCCCAGATGAGTGAATGACTTGGACGGCACCAGATCCGACTTCTCCTCGTTTACTATAAAACCGAGACGTCGGAGCAATAGAAGAAGATTCTGAACATCGTTCAGAAGCGTTAACTCATTGCCGTACCTCTGAAGAATGTCGTCCAGGTAGGCCGACGTTACCGCAGACGAATGAGCTCGGAAATAGATCATTACCGAGTTCATTACCCGAGTGAAAGCCCAGGGTGCTAGATTCAATACGAAGCACATCGCCCGGAATTGATACACCACTCCTAGGACTGCGAAGCGTAGGTACTTTCGGAATGTCGGATGTACCATGACGTGAAAGTACGCATCCTTGAGATCTATGCTCGTTGCATAATCGTTCACCCGAATACTCGCTCTGACCGATCGAATCGTCTCCATATAAAACTTCGGAGCGACGATCAGCTTGTTTATCCAGCTCAAATCTATGACTGGACGGAACGAGCCGTCTGGTTTCGGAACCAGAAACAGATGGCTGTAGAATCCCGGAGATTCCTGGTTTTCTACGACCTCTACCGCGTTCTTCATTAAAAGAGACTGCACCTCTGATAACAGAGCGTCTCTTTTCTGCGGATTCGACGGAAGTTGAGTCCACTTTGGACTGCGAGTTAATGGAGGCTTTCGTTTGAAGGATATCTTTAGACCTTCCGAAGTCACTCCTCTCACCCAAGGGTCGTCCGTAATCGACGCCCATTCTTGTGAAAAGCTCGACAACCTTCCGCCAACCGGTACGCAATAGAGGTTTAAGCCATCACCTCCTGGACCTGCGAGGCCTGCGGTAGGAGAAACCACGTCCTCCACGGCCCGCACCTCGCCCCGTCGACCTCGGGGCGTCCGACCGATTGTCCCGGCCTGAAGGATGTCCCGAACGAGAGTCGCTACCCTGACGGTCTCTCGAATAAGACCAAGAGGACGCACCGGAACCTCTATAGGAACCTCTCTTGGGCGCATTAGACCCAGAAGTGCCTGTCTTATTCGTGTCTGCTGTATCCGACTTCTTAGGAGCAGATTTGAACAACAGAGAATCTTTAGCTTTCTTTGTAATTTTATCATAAATAGCAGAAAGCTTGCCGTCAAAGAGAAGTTCTCCTGAGACCGAAGCGACTCTAAGAGAGTTCTTCACCTTAGTATCCACTAGTGTGGATGTAGCTAGGGCTGCGTCACGTCTAACCAACTCCAGATTTGCCACTGAAAGGGCGGAGTTACACGTGGAATAAGCTACTGCCCTTGAAAGAAGTCTTAAAGAGGATTGTATATCCTGAAACTCTTTCCCCTGAAGGCGCAATGATAACGCCTTAGTAAGGTGATCTGCATAAGATAAGGCATCTAAATTGGCTCTGTTAGACGCAATAGCTGTTTCCAACACCGCGGTTGGAATAGAAGCCGACGACGGTAATGATAGCTCTAAGTCTTCCGCCTCGTCGTCCATACGCAGAGGAACTCTCGGTATACCCTGCCCTGCCGTATCGAATTTATTCCTTGCATTAATGAAAGGCAGGTTGAGAGTATTAGCGGACAAGAAACCTGCTTTCCCCGTCCTGGAAGCAAGTTTAAATATAGCATCGTTCAATAATTCAAATGTTCTTGCAACATTATTGGACTGCGACGGAAACTCGGGAGCGATGTCCCTGAACCGCTCAAAAAATTCAGAGTCCAATGACGCTATAATTCTCTTGTCCGGAACCGCAGCAGTCTGGCCCGACGGAACAACCTGAAGGAGAAAGTGCCGGATGAAGTCCACGGCAGCTTTATGTTGTTCCGAAAGGGATAGCTCCAAGTC
Organism: Pictodentalium vernedei; assembly: GCA_031216915.1. Lineage (NCBI taxonomy): Eukaryota > Metazoa > Mollusca > Scaphopoda > Dentaliida > Dentaliidae > Pictodentalium > Pictodentalium vernedei. The sequence goes on from CM062288.1 coordinate 278,072,128, forward strand.
ATCCGTATCCCTTTCACCATCCGGTCGGACCTCATGATGCTCCCGGTCGTCCGCCCCCGATGCTTCGGCGGAGCGTACCGACCCAGCGCCGTCGGATAATTCTCGATCCGACACCGTTTCTGTCGGCTGCTGGGATGCTGCGATAAGCTGTGCTATCTGCACATGAATGTCCGGCGTCGAGACCTGCGGAGGTGCAGTCTTTTGCTGCTTCGCCGAGGGCAGCTCCGCATCAGATGGCTCCCGCATACTTTTCCTATGCGAACGTCTGGAGTCCATTGGTCTCGAATCCCTGGCTGCCGGATGGTGTGACCTGGTCGCCGAAGAATCCTTGATCGGCGAAGCTGGTAATATATCGGCGGTCATGCAGCCAAGGTGCGGTCGTGTGCGCTGATGAGAAGAGAAAGCCTTAACAGTCTCCGCGGACTGCTTATACAACGGAGCGTCCCGAGCGACGGACGTATGCTCCGCTAAAGACACATTTTGTACCACAACATCTGGTCCCAGATGTTGTTGTACGAGAGAGGGGCCTCTCTCGCTCGCGGCCCGGCTGGACCTGGACGAGCTAGGAACCGGACTCAAAGGCTTCCTCCGTTCTCGCTCACTATCCGCCGTCACTGGGTGTGCATCTATTATGTTTATAGTGCTCGCATCACCCAAAATTTCCTCTTGGACCGCATCGGACGTACCCGGCTGCCGAACCATTCGGTGAATGGACGCTACACCGGGCGAGCTAGCGGACGACATTTGTCTAATCTCCATGAGCACTTTTGCCGCTAGCTCTGAATTCATTTGTGACGACGGACGCACACTTGTAGAAGATAACATGGAAACATCACCCTGTTCTGGTTCCTCTGAAATAGAAACTGAGAGAGTAGAGTGACCTTGCGGAGAAAGAGCCGGCATAGCCCTTTCTCCAGAAACAACATATCGTGACACACGTTTCCAATGTTTCTCATCCCAATATTCACATATAGAACAGGGATTAATGCGAGAACACTGACTACAATTAATACAATGATCATGAAAGTCAGAGGAAGATTTCTTCCTATTACAATTTGAACAATGTCCCTTCATTGTGAAAGAACAACAATAAGTCCTAGTTACTCGCAAAAACCCCTGACACAAAGATACATAATAACATGATCCATTAACAAATGAAAAAACAATTGCAAATCAAAATAATTTTGAAAAAATATTTTTCAGCGAAGCCCAAGTTGCTGAAAAGTAACGTTGAGCCCCGATGGATCCGATGGCAAAGTGTGATCAAAAATTTTAAATTTATATAAAATAATTAATGAGACACTTACGGATAATATAAATGTATCTTATAGTGAGATAAACTACAGCAAAGGCAAACAGCCCCCTCAAAAAAGGCTGTTGCCAATGTAAACAAACAGTGTAAAAACACCAGAAAACATGACTCCAGGCACTGAAAAAACTGGCCCGGAATCAGTCATCAAATTACACTCTATCTGATGCAAAACAGAGACACCAGGGGAGAATCTGCAGAACATCAGATGGAAGATGTAGAACACAAACGTTATACACCCATGGGTGAAAACGTAACTATGGGGAAAATAACAGAAAACATTCTGTAACCAAGCAACTCTCCCAGGAAATTTTAGAAATGAAATTTCTCAAAAATATGCCAAAAGCATGGGAGAATTGCAAGGGGGGGGACTTTAGAAGGCTAGGGGAGAGGAAACACTGAATAAGCAGTGCAACATTTAGCAAGAATGACAACAAGAGGCCCATGCCTTGAAAATAGGCAACTTAACATAATTTCATCAAAAAATTTTAAGTACAGCCCTGATTATTTTTTGTCACTTCTTTTTCCTCTCCTCCTTCTATCCTCCTTAGAATCACATTTTCTCCAAAAATTACGTGTCTGGCATCCTTTAAACTGAGATTTACAAGCACAAAGATCAGTGAGATGTTGACTGATGAAGGGCCAAACAGAGAATGATAATTGGCGCCAATTTCGGGACGTCTGCGTCACTGCACATGCGCAGTGGAGGCGTAGTATGGAAGTCCTTTAGGACATGATTTCTTTTTGTTTTGGATGCAAATTTTGGGGATTGGGGGGCAAAATTTGTGTTTGGCCCTGGTTTTGTTAGAGTTAGCAGCAGCTAAGTCTGGGTCATTGGTACAGTATAAAAATACTAAAAACAAACACTTTTTTTTCAATGATAGATGATTGTCACGCAACATGTAAGCCACATGACTGTCACAAACACGTTTTCGGTTTGTCAAGTTCCTCTTTTAATTCAGTGACCTCCCTTTTCTCTCCAATGTTGACTGCATAGTGTGTGTAAACATTGGAGAAACACATCAAGGGAGTTAACAAGTCGAATGAAAGTGTCAATGACACTGTAGCTCGACTTGTTAAGACATGTACATGTATAGAATGAGACACAGCAATGACAAACATCTAGGTAATGACCTGATAACAAAGGTACATATAAAATATTGTAATGGTCTGTGCATAAATACTGACCGTAGCCTGTAATAAATGTATAGGTAAAGTATTGTAAAGGTGGGTGACAGTCAGATGATAAACTAGAAAAGAAATCTTGGAGTCCCAGAGTGGGTCTGACTGAACCCCAAAATATTTGTTCTCATAGCACAGTGATGACAAAGGAACCCCAAGACACACTCGTTCCTGTACCAAGGTGAAAACAAAGGGGAGCCAAGAAGTTTCGTGATGATCATTTCATAAATACGAGCTGTATAGAAGTTGTGACAAAAAACTGATTGGACCTGATTTCTGTACAAAATGGCCACTGGCAGCCATCTTGAATTTTGGACCGCACCCAGAAACACTCGTTGTCGTCCCAAGGTGATAACAAAGGTACCCAAGAAGTTTCGTGAAGATAGGTTGATAAATACAGCCTCTAGCCTGAGCCGTACTGATATGTGCAATTACAGTGTATAAGTAGCACTGAATAAATCAAAGTTCATCTAATTTGCATAATTTCTGCACGAAAAAAAAACCTGTACTATATGTGATGTACTCCATGTTACTAAACATTCATACAAAAATTTATTCAAATCAGAACTTTCATACAGAAGTTCTGTACAAAAGACTGATTGCACTAATTTTGGTACAAAATGGCTACTGGTGGCCATCTTGAATTTTGGACCACACCCAAAAACACTCGTTCTCATCCCACTGTGATAACAATGGTACCCAAGAAGTTTCGTGAAGATCGGTTCATAAATACGGCCTCTAGCCTGAGCCGTATAGAAGTTGTGTACAAAAAACTGATTAGACCTAACTTCGGTACAAAATGGCCACTGGCAGCCATCTTGAATTTTGGACCGCACCCGTAAACACTCGTTCTCGTCCCAAGGTGATAACAAAGGTACCCAAGACGTTTCGTGAAGATTGGTTCATAAATACAGCCTCTAGCCTGAGCCGTATTGACATGTGCAATTACAGTGTATAAGTAGCACTGAATAAATCAAAGTTCATCTAATTTGCATAATTTCTGCACGAAAAAAAAACAGTATTATATGTGATGTATCCCATGGTACTAAACATTCACACAAAAAATTATTCAAATCAGCGCTTTCATATGGAAGTTCTGTGCAAAAATCTGATTGCACCTAATTTTGTACAAAATGGATGCCATCGGCCATCTTGAATTTCTGACCGGACCCCAAATCACTCGTTCTCTTCCCACGGTGATACCAAAGGTACCCAAGAAGTTTTGTAAAGATCGGTTCATAAATACGGCCTCTAGCCCGAGCCGTATTGGGATTTGCACTTACAGTGCTGAAAGTAACACTAAATACATAAAAGTTAGTCTAATTTGCATAATTTACGCACGAGAAAAAAACCAGTATTATATGTGATGTATCCCATGATACTAAACATTCATACAAAAAATTATTCAAATCATAGCTTTCATATGGAAGTTCTGTGCAAAAATCTGATTGCACCTAATTTTGTACAAAATGGCTGCCAGCGGCCAACTTGAATTTTTGGATCGGACCCAAAAACACTCGTTCTTGTCCCACAGTCATAACAAAGGTACCCAAGAAGTTTCGTAAAGATCGGTTCATAAATACGGCCTGTAGCCCGAGCCTTATTGAATTGTTGACGGACAGACGGACAACTGGCCATGGCATAAGCTCAAATTTGGCTTTGCCAAAGTTGAGCTAAAAATGAACATTAAATAAATTTTGACATGTTGCGTGTGTATCTGTAAAGCATGTGGCATACAACTTCACAACACACATTAACATCAAAGTTATTATTCAATTAAGACACAAAGTATGTGTGCTTAATATATTCGTGGTTAATACAGCCAAGTGTATTGGATTCTTACACAAAACAGTATTTACACTATTTACTGGAATAAACACAATCTTGACCAGAGAACGATATCGTGTAATTGTATCGTTAATAACAATCTTTTCCCCCAACCTCCAAAAATGCAAATATCATTTTGGCTAATACTGCCCCGCACTAAATATGCATACTTTGAGTACGGATGTGGTACATGTTTTAAGCTTTCGTAATTGGTGTTTGGTGATGTATCATTGAAATTTTCTTGTATAACAGACACCAACAGATTTTCTTGTGTGCCCTATTTCAACCATCGGAATTGGAATCAGCATAATCGGCAGAGAAATAATAGGTAATCAGTTCATAGCAAGTTTGATAATCGGTTCATCATTACTTTAGGTTCAACTGTTTACTGTCTCAATCATTCAAGTTAAGGATTTGAGCATTAATATCTCTCTTCTCAACACTAAAGTATCTACATACAGTACGTGGAAAGTGTATTATCACTAAATCACCCGTGGAGTGGAGATTCCACCCAATCAGTAATCGCAAATTTGTTGCAAAGCATAACCAGCACCAGCAAAGTTTCAGCCAATGGACCTCCGGGTTAAACCCGGAGGTTCATTGGCTGAAACATTGCTTGTGTTTTTTGTCGATATGTACAAAATTTGAAAGTTATAGCTTGGGTGACAACTCCACTCTGCGGGTGATTTATTTACAATCCACTCTCCACGTACTGTAAATGGTACAGACGAGATGCACACCAATATCGTCTTTGGTACTTTGTGTAATTTTTCAGCATGACAATACTTGATCATTTTAGCATGCTCGATGCCAGATGCTAAGTAGAAACACTATACAGTAGAATCCTCTTAATTGAATATCCATTTTGCCAGTGAAAATTATTCAATTAACAGGAGTATACAATTAACAGGGGTTTGGTCAGTTTCCTGTGTTCTGGAGGTAAACTGAGCATTTATTCTTTTATATCTTGTTTGACAGAGCTCTTAGAGCGCTGTCAAACAAGATATGATAGAATAAATGCCTGTACTGGATGCAGTGAGGCCAAAAAGGTTGATAAATAAAGGGAATTTGGTGCGTGTCACAGTCATTTTTTCAACATATTACAAAAATTTATACACAATTAACAGGAGTTTAATCTACAACCCATATGCAATTAACAGATATAATTTGTACTGAATGTATGGTAAATGGTTTTGTATTTGAAAATTATATTCAATTAACAGGGATATACAATTAAGAGATATCCAATTAAGTGGGCTCCACTGTATTTGAACTTTTTCCATTTTACCTATTACAGTGTTCTGCTGTGTAGTAACACATGTTTTACATAAAACTAGGTTTCAATGAAAGGATCTATTTAACAAACACAAACATATTTATTTATTCAAACATAAAATATTTATCATTTTAACAAGAGTTTTAAAATTTGGTGTCCTAAAATGGTGGGAAATAAGCCCACTGATCTCATCTTTTTGGTGTTTGGAGTTTGTCCTCATAATTATTCATCTGGGTTTAGCAGCACTTTCAACAGCAAGGGTTACCTTGTGTCAAACAATTTTACATGTGGAGGAAGCCAGAGTACAAGAGAACCACCGAGCAATGGTGAGCAACTGTCAGACTCCCAAACATACTAACTCCACACAAGCAGGGTAAGCACTGGCTGACGACAAGTGCACCATCCATGTATAAATAAAATAGTGTTAACACATTTTTGTGAACAAAATGCAATAGACTCAGCCTTATTGAACAGAAATATATTGAGCACATATACAGTACTGTGATCACAAAAGTGGTCTTTTAGCCGACCTGATCGACACAGAATTTAAACAAAGTCGCGACTGAGAAACGCAATTTTGTGTTAAGAACAAAATGTAATCGAGCAAAAATCAAAAGAAAATCGCGATTCATCTTTGATGACCCAAGCGACGAGTCTTTAATTGAAATGAAAGAATCGCGATTATAACGACGATCGATACAAAATGGTTTCAGATTGACACACATGTACAGAACTATACATTGTACATGCATAATATTAACAAGCGTAGAATTCTAAGACAGGAGACCATTTATTAAACTTGCGCTGATCGCATCATTTTCGATGTGACCAATTTACAAAGTAAATCTATTATGTAAATACACTTTACATGTAACAACACGACAAGTCAGAAGTATTGTAACAACCGCGGTATAATCAGAAATCGAAATGCAGTTATAAACATTCAAAATAGGCGTTTATTTTTAGGGGTTACTCTGCGAGAAAATCGTTTATCAGTTCGTTTCTAGTGAATCTAGTCCCGTTTATAAACAATTATAAACGTAGTTGCAAACGATGATAAACGTTTGTACAAATAAAAAACGAAGATACCCAGAACTACAATTTAAAATTAATTCGGTATATTTCTATTATTTGCTGGCTGTTAACATCAACCCCCCACCACCACCCCCCCCCCCCCCCCCACCCCCCAAGAAAAATTAAAAAGATAAGATGAAAAAATCATCTGTAGGCCTATAGTTATACAAAACGGATCCCTTCCACCAACTGTCGATACCACTGCAAACACTTGGCTACTCATTTCCTTAAAGCGGGTACCATGTGGCCTCAAACACAGTGTGTACATCTCGTCCTGCTCTTGAGTCGCAATCATCGAAGAAACTTCATTTCAGCATAAATTCAGAGAGAAAGGCCTGATCGTCTCAAAAATTGCAATTCCCCAGCTTTTTCACACTGTGTTATGTGAGGTGTTATTTACCAGTGAATAAAGGTGCCAGCCCTGGTCTATGACACCCCATCCCCACCCTACCAACTATCACTTGAAGAATCAACGAATAAAGACTTAAATTTCACAACCCAAGTTTTCGGACTCCCTTTTTATATGGTTCTCAGTTTGTGGTATATTGATATTATGTCACTTTCATTCACTTGAATTCAATAATATGTGCTAAAAAACTGAAAACACGGTAAAATTTTAATTATCCCTTTTATTCATTATATGCGACAATTTTAAACTTTATTGCTGCTCATCACATGTTTTTAATTGGAGGACAAATCGTCCTTATAAAGTTCGGCCCAGACATTCGTCGTGCTGACAAGAAGAACCTTCATGTCATCGATCCTTGCCGATGCGTGTTACTGGACGTGGTGTGGACGACTGGGCAAACCCATTTTTTCAAGAATGTAGAATGCAAAAAGTCCACAAAAGGCATCTAAAGAGCTCTATTTGATAGCAAATTAAAAAAAATTAAAATCCCCCCCTCCCCCGACCCCCTGGTATGCTTTTGCCTTGAGAGCACGTGGCCAGTGCCAGGCATATCCCCGGTACACCTTTTTTGTCAAAGTCGAAACACTTTTGAAAAATCCAGGCGACACCTATGAGAGATAGAGTTAGTTTTTAAAAAAAACTAATTTTCGGCGTTAAATGGGCGAAGAGTTATGCTACTGACAAGTGATTATGCTGGAATGATAATTTCAAGTCAATACAGCCACAACAATGGGGCCACGTGGCTCGGTAGGTAGAGGTGCAGGCGACAAGCCAAGAGGCCCTCGGCTCGAATTCCACCTGCGGCAACTGCGTTGTGTCCTTGGGCAAGACACTTCACCCCCATTGCCCATGGGGGCACAGTGGCGTTGTGTACTAAGGCATACTGTACGTCGATGATGGTCCTGTAATCAACCAATGCTAACCCTGCTTGTGTGGAATTAGTATGTTGGGGGGCTGACAGTTGCGCGCCATTGCCTGTTGGTTCTCTCCGGCTTCCTCCACCCATAAAACTGTTGTGGTCATGATTAGTCATTGTTTAGAAATATGTGACCTCAAACACCAATAAATAAATAATAAAATATATAATCCACAACAATAGGCTACTGAAAACATCAGAATGTTTATAGAATAACAGGTAGCTGCTTGATTTTGGAACTAATCCCCTGTATTGACTGTGTCATTGAAAGATTATTGCCACTGGTTTCATGCACAAACTACTGTTGTACTCACACGACATCTGATTTCATTGGGAAACCGTCTTGCCAATCTTTTATGTTTTTTTGCAGAGTTTCGCTGAACTTGCGTTATCTGAGTCGAATTTACACTCGGTGGGCATTTCCAAATCCGTACAATATCCCAATACTGTTTCTGAGTTTGCACCAGGCTACTTGACAACCTCAAGCAAAATATAAGTTGACCACACATATAACATCATGTTGGATTCAATTTATCAGAATGGGTCGACATGCATGGGAGCGAAATTTTGAGAAACAAAAAGAATATACTTCTGCCCATGCACGTTTGAAATTTGTTAAAAACTTCCCTCTCGTAAAAAACACATGCGCTTGTGTTCTTTCAAGCGTTATTGTGGAATAAATAGTTGAAACACACTTTCATTGTTTTATGTTGAGTACACTTTCCTTTATCCATTTATAAAGCCGTTTTTCAGGCCAGTATACACCTAGCCCTCCTATCAAATTCAAGTCAGACAAAAATGAGCGGAAAGAACTGGAACATGAGCATGTTGTCAGTTAATGGGCCACTGTGATAAGGAAAAATACATTGGACAAAAATTTGTCCACAGACCTGTCAAACACTGAAAATCAAGTCAGTGGTATCCAGTTGAGGAGCCATGGGGGTTTCTAGGGAGCCCAGCACCCTATACTCCCCACCTCACCACGACACACACACAATTCCACCAGTTGGCTCCTCCCAACCCCAAATTTCAGTACTGTCAATTTGAGGAGCGCTATTACACTCGCGCTTCTTCGCACTTCTGCATTGGAATTTAGAAGCTCTCTTTTTCGCTCTTCTCCAATTTTCAAGAAAATAGATTAAATTACTGGGCAAAGATTCCAGATTCCACTACACTGATTAAAACACACAAATGAGGTGTGAACAGCATACCTGCAAACTGTTGAGTCATTTTAATTAAAAGCTGACAGCAGGAGTACATCTGCAGAAGTTCATGCTTTTTCAACACGTTCTTGTTTTGGGAAAATGTTGCAGTAATAAGACTGGTCAGAAAACAAAATGACACATAATATTTACTATTGAATGAAGTTTTTCAACTCACATTATGCCGGGCACAAGCTGAACAAACAAATTGCACCGTTTGGTCACGTGTTCCTTTTAATATTCAATGAGACTATTGTTTATAGTTTGTCCAGGTTTTCATTTTTTTTTTTTTTTTTGGGGGGGGGGGGGGGGGGGGGGTCAGTTGATTAAGTTATGCAGGTCATGAAACAATTGCATCATCAGAGTACACATCTTCAGTCACCAGGTCTTGTTTTCTGTTCTGCTTTCAAAGTTTTTTAGCACAATAAAAAAGTGCAGAAAGTTCTTATTAGACCACAATATACAAAGGAATGTTCAGGGGAATTTCGATAGAGCTTTATTTCAATCCGATCAATACTTTTCCTTAATGACAATTCACACCTATGAACACCGCTGTAATATGCAAATTGCAATTCCATCAAGTACAGTTATGGCTTATGCTGTCTTTTATTAGAACGCTCAACCGATCAAACCCAGTGAACCTTCTTGTCAAAACCTTTCTTATTATGGGAAAAAGTTAGGTTTTAGTTAGTTAGGGGCAACATTCTGCATGTCTTTGATAAAAAAAAAAACGGTGGCCATTCTGAGATTTGATAAACGTTTTAATACTTCCTTATTTTTTTTTATCAAAGAAATGCGGAAAGTTGCCCCGTTCCTTATTTTTTTTTATACACGTGACACCTGTCGCTTCAATTCACCAGTGGCATGAATTAATGTGCCCGATTTAGAATTTACGCAACCATTTTCCACGATTTTAATAATCTGCCATTTAAAATCCAGACCTAATTTTAGTGTGTTACATATATTTTCACCGTCAAAATTTCCATCTGTGTTCAGTTGTATTTATACATTCGTTTCGAAGGACGATTGAAAATGGAAACTGCGAAATAAACTTTTGTACATGCCGCAATATATAGTTCAGTATGAAGAATACAAAAGGCAATAAAGTGAATGTTCCAACTTTTAAACGATGGCCCACGGGGGGATGATTGGTTCACTCTCCTCACATTTTCCACTCTCGCAAACTTTATTTGAGGTGAGCGATTTACGACTTGTCTCCATTTTGCTCCCATTCGTCACTGCATCCCCATATTTGAAAAGATTTTTTTCTGATTTCTGCCCTCAGTACAAGTACAGTACCCTCAGTCCTAAGATTCTCCCCACCAAACTCTTCACCAACATGGTCCCCAGGATTTCAAACCATGGCTCCACCACTTGTGAGATCTGCCTTGTTCTGTCAGTGAGATTTGGGGCCTTGTCAAGATGTAAAAATGCCGCTCAGGATCACAGATCCAATGTCGAGTTGTGACCTTGACCTTTGACCTGGCGAGTCCAAGGTCAATAGGGTTCTTCCTCGCACCAAGGCCAACACACCTATGAAGTTTCATGACTCTAGGTTGAACCACTATCAAGTTCTCATCCGGAAACCAATTGTTGCGATATACTATGTTCAAGGTCACTGTGACCTTGACCTTTGACCTGGTGAGTCCAACATCAATAGGGTTCTTCCTCGCACCAAGGCCAACACGCCTGTAAAGTTTCATGGCTCTAGGTTGAACCACTATCAAGTTATCATCCGGAAACCAATTGTTGCGATATACTATGTTCAAGGTCACTGTGACCTTGACCTTTGACCTGGTGAGTCCAAGATCAATAGGGTTCTTCCTCGCACCAAGGCCAACATACCTATGAAGTTTCATGACTCTAGGTTGAACCACTATCAAGTTATCATCCGGAAACCAATTGTTGCGATATACTATGTTCAAGGTCACTGTGACCTTGACCTTTGACCTGGTGAGTCCAAGATCAATAGGGTTCTTCCTCGCACCAAGGCCAACACACCTATAAAGTTTCATGACTCTAGGTTGAACCACTATCAAGTTATCATCCGGAAACCAATTGTTGCGATATACTATGTTCAAGGTCACTGTGACCTTGACCTTTGACCTGGTGAGTTCAAGATCAATAGGGTTCTTCCTCGCACCAAGGCCAACACACCTATGAAGTTTCATGACTCTAGGTTGAACCACTATCAAGTTATCATCCGGAAACCAATTGTTGCGATATACTATGTTCAAGGTCACTGTGACCTTGACCTTTGACCTGGTGAGTCCAAGATCAATAGGGTTCTTCCTCGCACCAAGGCCAACACACCTATGAAGTTTCATGACTCTAGGTTGAACCACTATTAAGTTATCATCCGGAAACCAATTGTTGCGATATACTATGTAAAAGGTCACTGTGACCTTGACCTTTGACGTAGCGAGTCCAAAATCAATAGGGTTCTTCCCCTCACCAAGGCCAATCTACCTATGAAGTTTCATGAATGTGAGTTGAACCATTATCAAGTTATCATCCGGAAACCAATTGTTTAAGATTTACTATGTTCAAGGTCACTGTGACCTTGACCTTCGACGTAGCATGTCCAAAATCAATAGGGTTCTTCCTCCCACCAAGACCAACCTACGTATGAAGTTTAATGAATGTGAGTTGAACCACAATCAAGTTATCATCCGGAAACCAATTGTTTACGCCCGCCCGCCCGCCCGCCCGCCCGCCCGCCCGCCATTCACCAAACTATAAGTCGAGTTTGACTTCGTCACAACTCGACTAAAAATTTACCGGAAAAGATACATTTTAGTAAAAATCAGCATTTTTAAGGAGTCATTAAGCTCTCACCCTGGTTTTGGTGGTTAATATGCAATTGTTGAGTTTATTTCGGTAATTATTTCATCGCTCAAAATAGACTGTTTCTTAATGGTTCCTGTTTCAAATGACAGTGGAATAAAAGAAACACAAATCATATTTCCTGTGATTTTGATAACTATTGTTATGCCCCCGAAAAATTTTCAAAGGGGTATATAGTTGAGGTCTCTGTCTGTCCGTCCGTCCGTCCGTCCGTCCGTCCGTCCGTCCGTCCGTCCTTCCATCCGTACAAACATTTTGTATTATAACTCGAGCATCAGTTGTCGGATTTTAATGTTCTTTGGTATGGTGATAGGGCAGCTTGGGGGAACAGATGACCTCATACCTAGCATTTCGTCCATTCATGTTTGGTAGAGTTATGGCCCCTGTTTGTTTTTGGCCTCTGTTTCTGACTAAGGTAAATTGTACCATAGCCTATAGGGCAAAGTGCTGCCCAATTTTATTTTAGTTCATTATTTTTCTGCAGCCCAGTGCCTGCAGGGGAGGTTGCATGACATTTTAACCTCTACATATCAATGTATCCATATAAATATGGATGACACAAGAATTATAGTGATTTTGGTTCCAGACCATTTAAAATTGTATCACCACACCAACTGATTTCAAATTTTATTTGCTTATTACTAATGTCAAAATACAGGTCAAGTTCGATTTGGAGGTTCACTCCTACCATTCTTGCAAGAGTTATGCCTCTTTTTGAATTAAAAAATCACAAATTTCCCAATTTCAGCATCATTCTTACTGTCCAGTGCCAAAAGGGGAAGTGCTGCCCAATTTTTTTTAGTCCACTATTTCTGTACAGTCCAGTGCTTGCAGGGGAGGTTGCATGTCATTTCAAACTACATGTCCATATAACCATATAAATATGAATGCCAATTTCGGCTTTATTCTTACTGGCCAGTGCCTATGGGGGAAGTGCTGCCCAATTTTTTTTTAGTCCACTATTTCTGTGCTGCCCAGTGCTTGGTGGGGAGGTTGCATGTCATTTTAACCTACTACATATCGATATAACCATATAAATATGGATGCCAATTTCAGCTTTATTTTTACTGGCAAGTGTTTTATAGGGGAAGTGCTGCCCTATTTTTTTTTTAGTCCACTATCCCAATTTCTTCTAGTCCACTATTTCTGTACTGCCCAGTGTTTGCAGGGCAGGTTTGCATGTCATTTTAACCTACTACATATCGATATATTCATATAAACATGGATGACACAAGAATCATAGTGTTTTTTAATTCTGTTTATTCAAAGTTGTTTGGATGAACCAATTCTCTTCAAACATTCAGAAGTTATTTATTTACATGCAAGTCCGACTTTGCTACCTTCGGGGGCATCAGCACACGCGTTAGCGTTGCTCTTGTTGAAGTAAGTCGTGATATACGAATCACTTTTATTAGTAACTCACTCCAATGTTTTCATAATATCTCTCCTAATTTCGACTGTAGAGCTTCGTTTTTGAGTTTGATTTTTCCCAAACATAGAAATTGGTCGAAGTGAGAGGTGCCAAGGTGAAGATGTTGCCAACTTCACTTTACCCTCTTGTCTTATCCCTGCTTTGATTTCATCTCAGTCAAGACAGGCGATTATATTTTTGAAGGGAGACGGCTGCATTTTCAACAGCCACAATCACATTGTGTCAAGCAGATTTATGGGTGGAGGAAGTCAGAGTTCCCGGAGAGAACCACCGAGCAGCCGCTAGCAAGACTCTTCAAGGTCATATGTGGGTGATGATGGTACACGAGACATCGTCTCGTGGTGATACACTCACATGCCAAATATCATGAGCCTGGGTGAAAAGTTCCAAAAAAAAAATCAGTAATTTGACCTTGAGGACAAAGGTCAAGGTCATATGTAGGTCACAATGGTATACGACACATCGTCTTTCGGTGATACACTCACATGCCAAAAATCATATGCCTAGGTCAAAAGATTTCAAAAACAAGGCCTGAGAGCGCTCACCTGACACTGACAACTATTAACCGAGGGTCCTGATTTGAGCAAACTTGCTTCTGCCCCATTAAGATAACCATATACCAAATATCAAAACATTTTCACCAGTGGATTTTAAAAATTTCTTTTTTTAAATTTTCCTCATATTGAACTAAGTTATAATTCGGGATCCCATAGGGAGCCCAAATATGAACTCAGGGACTTGGCTTTACCAAATCTGAATCTCACCTCCCTAACAATACAGTATACCCAATATCAAATGATTCTTACTGGTGGATGGGAAGAAGATTTTTAAAGAATGTTCCTAATACTGAACTAATATTGAACTAAGTTACAATTCGGTCTCCTACAGGGAGCCCAAATATCGACTCAGAGACTTGGCTTGAACAAACTTGAATCACACCCCCTAAGGATGCTGTATACCAAATATCAAAACATTCCGACTGCTGGATCTGAACAAGAAGATTTTTAAAGAATGTTCCTCATATTGAACTAAGTTACAATTCGGTCTCCCACATGGAGCCCAAATATGGACTTGAGACTTGGCTTGAACAAACTCCCTAAGGATGCTGTATACCAAATATCAGAACATTCCGACTGCTGGATCTGAACAAGAAGATTTTTAAAGAAAATTCCCATACTGAACTAAGTTATATTTCGTGCTCCCACAGGGAGCCCAAATATGAACACCCCGAGACTTGGCTTGAACACTCATGAATCTCACCCCCAAGGATGCTGCATACCAAATATCAAAAGATTCTGAATGGTGGATCTGAAGAATTTTTTTTGACCATTCCATTCTGTTGGTCCTGAGGAAGCTTCACACCAAATAAGAATTCTAAGAGCTGTGTAGTTTGGGAAATATGGGCATTTGAATTTTTTTCTATTTTTAGCTCCTGTGGTTCCCACGGGGTATTTTGAAAATTTGTTTCGGTATAAATCAAGTACTTATGACCCATTAATACTTCATATAAAATTTGGTTCAAATTTGCCTTTTGGTTTGGAAAGTTAAAAAATTTATAGTAATTTATATATTTTTTATACTTACCAATGACCCAGACATAGCTGGTGCTAACTCTTAAAATATAGGGCCAAACACAAATTTTGCCCCCCAATCCCCAAAATTTGCATCTAAAACTAAAGAAAACATGTCCTGAAAGGCCCTCCACACTTCGCCCCTACTGCGCATGCGCAGTGTCAAGGACGTTCCAAAATTGGCGCCATTTATCATTCTAATAACCAGTGCCTGGTAAGCGCTATGTACTCAGCGGGGAGGCAAGAGTTCCCAACTCCTGGGAGGGCCATCCCCGTCTGGGTCATTGGTAAGTATAAAAAATATATAAATTACTATAAATTTTTTAACATTTTTATACTGTACCAATGACCCAGACATAGCTGAATAGTAAAAAGGCTGGAGGGCCAAGGACATAGAGCAAAATGGAATACGCTCAATAAAATAAAATAGAGTCATCCCCTGTAGGGAAAAGAAGTAATAGGCCTTACATGTATCTTTCTTATTTATGATAAATTAGAAAGATACAACACCTTCCAAAAATTGAGCTTCATACATCCATGTACTCTATAAATATCCAATAATCCTTATACTAATAATTTTTAAAGTAAGCCAATAATAAAGTAAGTCTAGAGAATAGAGACTCTTATACTCCTAAAAGTGTGTGAGAATTGCATAATCATGTCCGTTGACATATGCAATATTCAAAAGCTATACTTTAAAAACTAAGACTTGAATGAATTTTATAAACTTAAACTTCTCACTAAACAACCATCCCAATAACAGCTCAGAATTACTAACTCCGGAGGAGGTATCCCCTTGTTTTCATAGTAAAAACAGGTGACCCAAGGGAACACCCTCCCCCCCCCCCCCTTTTTCTTGCCCTGGGTCAAATAGCCCAGAGCGAAGAGGGCAGCCAAACGGAGACACTGCCGAAACAGACAGCCTACCTAGCTATAGTAGCAACTGTTAAGTGAATGACATTCTGAGCAGTAGATAATAGACCTAACAATAGAGGCCTCCAGAAATGGACTCGATATTTCTGAGATAAAATTCATGAATGGATGGCTGAGCGCAATGAGCAGCCTTCAAAAATCTATAATAGGAACACTATTAATGTAAGCCCAAGAAGTAGAAGAACTCTTACTTCATGAGCCGAAATCTTAAGCACAACTGCTAAGCCAATGATATACCATAAGCAGTACGCTAGTTAATAGAATCCATTAACAATAAAATGGAGCGTAACGTCCTTCTACTAGACATCAAAGACAGAAGAAGCTTACGCCCTTGTAATAAACAGATATCTGTTTATAAATACATAAACTGTACCCGGAAAGAGTAAAGGCCTATGCCCATACGAAGACGGAAGGACCTTAAAATAATAGGTTCCGGATAATAGGAGCCTAACTCTTATGCAACAATCCAACCTAAATAGTAACGGAAGTATTGATTCCGAAACTATGAAAGTGAAAATCATCCATCGATAGTGCATGAAACTCACTGACTCTACAGTAAAAGAGAAACCAACAGAATTACTGTCTAAAAGGTCAGAATTTGAAAACTACTGTTTCCAGAGGCTCAAATGATTACTTAGCTAAATAAGAACCGAAGTTAAAATCCGTATAGGAATTTAATCTAAAGATTCTAAGTCTATTTATCAAAAAGTTACTAACTGACTTAGATAAAGAGACAAAAGACTCAATTGTAAACTATCGTAGAGTGCATAGGTATGAGGTAACATAAACCTATAACCTAAATAACAACAGGCTGCAGTAGATCTTGTGAAACAAGTATACTAAAAAATAGCAATGAGTAGTATGGAGGGATCAACATATGAACATAATGATCCCTACACCACGACGGAAGAGCCTCCACTTTAGTCGCATAGAATAGCGAAGAAGAGGATCTCCTATAGTAAGAAATCGCGTCCAAAGCTCGTCCAGTACAGTGCTTACAATGCAATACGGACCACACAACGGAATACATGAAGGCTGCGACCTTGCTGGTTGTGATAAAGATGACACGATTTACCCAGTGAAAAAAGATCCTCACATAGAGGAAGATTTCACGTTAAGATCCACAGTAGACAAGAGAGTAAATTACTCATGATCTCTGTGAAGATAGAGATGCTATCAACAGAAATGTATTGTGGTTGTTTATCTTAGCAATACCAGCTAAAACAACAGCGCCGGAGGATACGCGTATCCTATCATTCCGTCCTATAGATCAATAGAGCGTTAACAGTATTAGCTCAGAGATCTGGACAAGCCAACACATACGTCTGCAATTGATTAGCAAGCTGTGTCATAAATAAAACATCATTGGGCGCTCCCATAGATAGCAAATCTGATTAAATACTTGTTTGTTGAGAGTCCATTCTGACAGCAACAAGCGACCCGTAAGAGAACGGGAGTGCGATAAAACAATCAGACGACCCAGAATATGACGGACCAAAACTGAACTTGGTGTACTATAACCAACAGACGGATTCTTTCCATTAAATTGAATAACGGAAACGAAAGAGTGCCTCCCTGGTTCCGGAGATACGCCACTACTGTCGAATTAAAGGACAGGAATTTGGGCATGCGTTTCTGAATAATGTTCATGCAATGACATAAAGCAAGCCTAAAAAACATTATTCCGCGGAAGTTAAACTGCTAGCTAATAGACTGCGGAACCCAAAGACCCTGGCACTTCGAATCCGTAGGGATCAGAATATATCCCAATCTGTTTGACTGGCAACCGTCATAACAGCCACACTCGGGTCCGGCAACTGCGGCGGCACTCTCTGAGTCAACCACCGAAAGTTTGCCCCAGTCTGAATCTCTTGTAACACTAGATAGACAAGAGAATGTATAAATCAAGCAATTCATGGATTGCCGGAAAGTTGCCGTCGAAGAGAAGCTCCTCCGAGAACGAAGCGACTCTGAGAGAGTTCTTAACCTACTATCCACGCGTGGATGTAGCTAGGGCTGCATCACGTCTAACCAACTCCCATCAGCCACTGAAGGGCGGAGTTATACGTGAACAAACTACTGCCCTCAAAAGAAATTACATTGAGAATAATATCTCGTAAATCTTTTCTTGAAGACGTAATGATAACGCCTCAGTAAGGCGGATTACGTATAATAAAGCGTCTAAGTTAAGTCTACTATACATAATGTCGTTCCCAACATTGAAATTGGAAAAGACATAAATGGCGAAAAAGAATATATGCAGTCTTTAATCACACCGTCTAGACGCATATGAACTCTCAATATGCCCTGCTCTGCCAAAATAAACTATATGTAAAAAAGATAAAATGGCAGAAATGAGCCACGCGGACAAGAAACTAAACTATCATGCTTAGTAGCAGGCTTGTATATATATATAAATATATAGCGTCGAAAAATAAAACACATGTTGTAATGACAATATTGGACTGCGTCGGTAAGTCAGGGACAATGTCCCTGAACCGATCGAAAAATCCGAGTCCAATGACGCTATAAGTCTCTTATCCAAGATCGCAGCAATGAAGTCCGAAAAATAATCACTGGAAGAAATGCCAGAAGATATGAAAGGCATCTTCCGATACTACTAAAGGGAAAACTCGAAATCTTTCGAATCCCTTTCGCCATCCTGTCGGACCCTATAAAGCGTTCGGTCGTCCGTAGCTTGATGCAACCGCGGACCGCACCGACCCAGCGCCGTCGGATAATTCCTGATTCGACCGAGAAACCGTCAATTGCTGGGATGCTGCGAAACAACTGTGCTAACTCGGATAGCACGTCCGTCACCGAGGCCTGAGGAGCAGCGGTCTTACGATGCATTGCCGCAGGAAGCTCCGAGATCGTTACCCCGTGCATACTTCCAATATGCGAGCGAACGGAGTGTATAGGCCTCGTGTCCCTTGGCTACCGGATGGCGCGACCTATTCGCTGTGGAATCACTGAATGCCGAAACTGATCGGATACTCGAGGTCACGTAGCCAATATGCGGTCGTGTGCCCTGCTGTGAGGATGAGGAAGCATTAAAGACAGTCTCTCGGACTGTCAATATAACGGAGCGTCCCGAGCAACGGACATATGCTCCGAATGTAAAATATCTGAACCACAACATGCGGTCCCCTATGTTGTTGGCTTCCTCCGATCTGTCCTCAATCTGCCGTCACTGGGTGAGTACTAAAGTAATTAAAGTGCTCGCATCACCCAAATCTCCTTCCTAGACCGCAACGGACGAACCCGGCAGCCGAACCATTCGATGAATGTACGCTACACCGGGTGAGCTAGCGAATGTCACTCCGTAAGCAATAGACATATTCCATGAGCACTTATTGCCGCTAACTCTTCATTAACTCTGACGACAGAGGCACACTTTTGAAAGACATCTCCATAACTCTTCGAACAAGAAACCAGAAATGCTTGGATAGCAAGCATAAAATAATAATATATATATAGCGTCGTTCAATAATTCGAAAGTTTGTGTGACATTATTGGACTATGTCGGAACTGAGGGACGATGTCCCTGAACCGAACCAAAAATTTCTAAGTCCACCGACGCTATCAGTTTCTTATCCGGCATCGCAGCATATGTTGTTCCGAAAGGGAAAGCTTGAAATCCACCGAATCCCTTTCGGTATCCCGTCGGACCGGATGAAACTTTCGGACGTCCGTACCCGCTTCCGCGGAGCGTCCCGACCCAGCATCGTCGGATAAAATATATGCGACAGATTCAGTTGATGCTGGGATGCTGCGATAAACTGTGCTATTAAGGAAAGCACGTCCGTTCCCGAGGCCTGTGCAGTAGCGGACTTACGATGCATTGCCGCTGGAAGCTCCGTGAACGTTGACTCCCGCACACTTCCTATGCTAACGTCCGGAGTCTGCAGGCCTCGAGTCCCCGGCTACCGCCCCAGCGCTGTCGGATAATTCTCGATCCGACACCGTTTCTGTCGGCTGCTGGGATGCTGCGATAAGCTGTGCTATGTGCACAAGAATGTCCGGCGTCGAGACCTGCGGAGGCGCAGTCTATCGCTGCTTCGCCGAGGGCAGCTCCGCATCAGATGGCTCCCGCATACTTTTCCTATGCGAACGTCCGGAGTCCATCGGTCTCGAATCCCTGGCTGCCGGATGGTGTGACCTGGTCGCCGAAGAATCCTTGATCGGCGAAGCTGGTAATATATCGGCGGTCACGCAGCCAAGGTGCGGTCGTGTGCGCTGACGAGAAGAGGAAGCCTTAGCAGTCTCAGCGGACTGCCTATACAACGGAGCGTCCCGAGCGACGGACGTATGCTCCGCTAACGACACATTGTACCACAACATCTGGGGCCAGATGTTGTTGAACGAGAGAGGGGCCTCTCTCGCTTGCCGTCCAGATGGACCGGAACGAGCTATGAACCGGACTAAAAGGCTTCCTCCGTTCTCCCTCCGATCCGCCGTCACTGGGTGTGCATTAAGTTAATTTTATAGTGCTCGCATCACCCCAAAATTCCTTCTAGACCGCAACGGACGAACCCGGCTGCCGAACCATTCGGTGAATGGACGCTACACCGGGCGAGCTAGCGGACGTCAAAGGCCGTCGAACCTACTAGGGTCCTCTTAGGCAATTGGCGTATTTACATGAGCACTTTTCCGCTAGCCCTTCATTAATTGTGACGACGGAGGCACACTGTTGGAAGACATCACAGATACATCACCCTAATCTTGATCGTCTGAAATAGAAATTGATAAAGTAGAGTGACCCTGCGGGGAAAGGACCGGAGTGTCCAAATCCCCAACAACATACCGTGACATACGCTTCCCATATTGTCATCGAAATCATACGATACAGAACCGGAGTTAATGCGAGTACACCGACCACATATAGAATGATAATAAGGTCAGAGGAAGACTTCCTCTTAAAACAATTGATCAATATCCTTTCAATGTGAAAAGAAACAAGTCCTGGTACTCGCACTAACCCCTGGCAAACAAAATACATAATAATAATATGATCCATTAATATAGAAAAAATAATTGAAATCAAAATATTTTGAAAAAATATTTTTTCAGAACAGCCCAAGTTTCTGAAAAGTAACGTTGAGCCCCAATGGATCCCAAGCCTAAGTGTGGACAAAAATTTTAAAAATATTTTAAACAATTTATTCAACACTTACGAACAATAATAATGTATCTAGTTATGATTAAAATAACATAAAGATATTATTATTTAGAAATCCCCCCCTCACACAGAGGGCTGTTGTAAATGTAAACAACGAGTGTAAAAACACTAAAATAAGACTCCAGGCACCCAGGCCCGAAATCAGTTACCAAAAATACACCATCTGATGCAAAACAGAGACTTCCAGGGAAGAAACTGCAGAACATCAGATGGTAGATGCAGAACACAACGCCTAACCACCCGTAGGTGAAGACGTAAACATGGGGAAAGAACAGAATTCATTCTGTTATACAGCTAAAACTCCCAAGAAATTTTAGTAATAATAATTACAGAAACTATGCCAAAAGCATGGGAGAATAGCAAGGGGGGACTTAAAGGACAGGGAGAGAGGAAAAACACTTGAAAAAACAGTGTAACTAAATAATCAGAATGACAACAAAATGGCTGCTGCCTTGAAAATAGGTAACTTAACATAATTTCATTAAAAAATTTTAAGTTACAGCCCTGATAATATTCTGTCACACATTCTTTTCCTCTCCTCCTTTTCTATCCTCCTTAGAATCACCATTTCACTAATATTTATGTGTCTGGCATCATTTAAACTGAGATTTAAAAGCACAAAGATCAGTCAGATGTTAACTGATGAAGGGCCAAACTTAGAATGATAAATGGCGCCAATTTCAGAACGTCCTTGACACTGCACATGCGCAGTAGGGGCGAAGTGTGGAGGGCCTTTCAGGACATGTTTTCTTTAGTTTTAGATGCAAATTTTGGGGATTGGGGGGCAAAATTTGTGTTTGGCCCTATATTTTAAGAGTTAGCACCAGCTATGTCTGGGTCATTGGTACAGTATAAAAATATAGAAATTTCAGTGGTTTGGGTGAAAAAGACCCAAACACCACATTCACAATGGACGACGGACGACATTCAGTCAGCTGAGCTAAGGTCTCGTTACAATTATTCAGGTGAAAATGTTGGCTTTTCAAGAAATGTTCAGCTTCTGATTAACACGGCCGAGGATATTTCGCATTTAAATTACCTCCCCTATTCACAATACTCACAATGTATATAGTTTCTGGAAGGTCTGAATATGGCCCTTTCTGGAGACAACTGTACACACCAAAAATCTTACAATATCACTCAAATACACTCAGCCGAATGACACAGTTGATGGTTAAAAAAATGGCTCAAAATGGTCAAAATTTTCTCATTTTGGGGATAAATCTCCAATTTTCGTACATCGATAGTGATAAAACTGTGTTATAGGAATTCCTCATTCCTCCACTGAGGATTTTACAGCACAACATGATCATTCTGACAAATAAAAAACATATGGGTTTCTTATTCATTTTTTCAGAAGGCTTTCTCAAAGTAAATTTACACAAAAATTGTCCCATTTGTAAACTGCAAATTGTCAGGTCCCAAACAGGTCTGGGTTAGTCATTTTACACTTCCATGTGACCTTGACCCCCAATTGAAATGCACTTGACAATACACAGTTTGAATCAAGACCATCAACAGATTATTTTGATCATATCACCATTAATGAGAATTATTTACTAAATCCACACCACCATAAACTAAAACTATAGCCCAAAATAGCCATTTGGCTGAGGATATCCAATAACCTCGGAAATGACCATTTAATAGCAAACGAGACCTTAAGTGAAAAATAAAAAATTCTTCACATTCTCAGAAATAGTAAAGGTGCATCTGTATTTAATTCTGAGAAAAATGATGTATGGCACATATGAAAAAAATGTTAACTTAGTGCCCTTAAGCCCCATGGATAGCGGCAGAATGAGCACTCTGAGAGCCAGTTTCTTTACGTTTCTTTACGCAGTAATGCTCAGTGAGAGAAGGCCTGTTCTTTCACATTTCTGACTCTGATGAAAGTTCTGTAGAGTAAAGTTTGCATCAGGTGAAAGCATGTAACACCAGTGGTTCCCCTATTCTACCAAAGCAGTATGCTTTAACCTGAGAGGAGGAAGTTAGATTTCAATTTAGATGGATGCACAGCTGTCTCACCATGAACAATAGCTATCAAGGCAGCTGTGTTGGTATATTGGCCAATGATCAGACTAAACCAATGGTGATGGATTATTTATTTTTGATGTGCACAGTCACTTTCAGCACCAAAAGTTACATCAGGATCACACATTACTGATAAAATTAAAACAAAACCAGAAATTATATTCATTTGTAAACTGCATTCTCCCTCAAAATGCATATTTCAGTTCCCACCCACCCACTCTTTTCCACAGCATTCTCAACTCACTTTCCTCATTTGGCTATGCATCATTCACTGATTCTATCAATTATAATATAATGTGATCATAAAAGAAAAAAATCTATAAATCTCTTGTAAACTCGTTTTCCTGCATAGCATACATTGTGTTTGCTAAAGGGTTAAAAATAGACCCATTTCAGTTCCTGACCTGATCCAAAAGACTGACATTTGAAGTATATGCTATTTGAAAAGAGCTGTGTAAATGTAATGATTAAGAATATTCAGTCCCAAATTATCTCTACTAATCAGACCACACTCTGATAATTCCCTGGAAAGTTCTTAGAAAGAGATCTCCATATGACTGTACCAGTAAACAGCATTTTCAAATAAAATTGTGTTAAAAAACCTACATCATTCTCTTGATAACACCATTACTGGACTTGAAATACCTCAAGAGGGAGAACTTTCCAGGAAATTATATCTGAACAGGGTACCACTGAAAAAAAGAAAAATATGTTTTAATATTTCTTTTAGTTATCCTACAACATATTCCCACTAATACAGTTGGTTGCTATAGAGATTGGAGGCCAGAAATTGCAATGAAAGCAAACACTGTTTTCTACTTAAGTGAAAAATAAAAAATTCTTCACATTCTCAGAAATAGTAAAGGTGCGTCTGTATTTAATTCTGAGAAAAATGATGTATGGTACATATGAAAAAAATGTTATTTTAGTGCCCTTAAGCCCCATGGATAGCGGCAGACCGAGCACTCTGACAGCCAGTTTCTTTACGTTTCTTTACGCAGTAATGCTCAGTGAGAGAAAGCCTGTTCTTTCACATTTCTGACTCTGACGAAAGTTCTGTAGAGTAAAGTTTGCATCAGGTGAAAGCATGTAACACCAGTGGTTCCCCTATTCTACCAAAGCAGTATGCTTTAACCTGAGAGGAGGAAGTTAGATTTCAATTTAGATGGATGCACAGCTGTCTCACCATGAACAATAGCTATCAAGGCAGCTGTGTTGGTATATTGGCCAATGATCAGACTAAACCAATGGTGATGGATTATTTATTTTTGATGTGCACAGTCACTTTCAGCACCAAAAGTTACATCAGGATCACACATTACTGATAAAATTAAAACAAAACCAGAAATTATATTCATTTGTAAACTGCATTCTCCCTCAAAATGCATATTTCAGTCCCCACCCACCCACTCTTTTCCACAGCATTCTCAACTCACTTTCGTCATTTGGCTAAGCATCATTCACTGATTCTATCAATTATAATATAATGTGATCATAAAAGAAAAAATCTATAAATCTCTTGTAAACTCATTTTCCTGCATAGCATACATTGTGTTTGCTAAAGGGTTAAAAATAGACCCATTTCAATTCCTGACCTGATCCAAAAGACTGACATTTGAAGTATATGCTATTTGAAAAGAGCTGTGTAAATGTAACGATTAAGAATATTCAGTCCCAAATTATCTCTACTAATCAGACCACACTCTGATAATTCATTGGAAAGTTCTTAGAAAGAGTTCTCCATATGACTGTACCAGTAAACAGCATTTTCAAATAAAATTGTGTTAAAAAACCTACATAATTCTCTTGATAACACCATTACTGGACTTGAAATACCTCAAGAGGGAGAACTTTCCAGGAAATTATATCTGAACAGGGTACCACTGAAAAAAGAAAAATATGTTTTAATATTTCTTTTAGTTATCCTACAACATATTCCCACTAATACAGTTGGTTGCTATGGAGATTGGAGGCCAGAAATTGCAATGAAAGCAAACACTGTTTTCTACTTAAGGTCTCGTTACAGTTATTCAGGTGAAAATGTCGGCTTTACAAGAAATGTTCAGCTTCTGATTGACACGGCCGAGGATATTTCGCATTTAAATTACCTCTCCTATTCACAATACTCACAATGTATATAGTTTCTGGAAGGTCTGAATATGGCCCTTTCTGGAGACAACTGTACACACCAAAAATCTTACAATATCAAAATACACTCAGCCGAATGACACAGTTGATGGTTAAAAAAATGGCTCAAAATGGTCAAAATTTTCTCATTTTGGGGATAAATCTCTAATTTTCGTACATCGATAGTGATAAAACTGTGTTATAGGAATTCCTCATTCCTCCACTGAGGATTTTACAGCATAACATGATCATTCTGACAAATAAAAAACATATGGGTTTCTTATTCATTTTTTCAGAAGGCTTTCTCAAAACAAATTTACACAAAAATTGTAAATTTGTAAACTGCAAATTGTCAGGTCCCAAACAGGTCTGGGTTAGTCATTTAACACTTCCATGTGACCTTGACCCCCAATTGAAATGCACTTGACAATACACAGTTTGAATCAAGACCATCAACAGATTATTTTGATCATATCACCATTAATGAGAATTATTTACTAAATCCACACCACCATAAACTAAAACTATAGCCCAAAATAGCCATGTGGCTGAGGATATCCAATAACCTCGGAAATGACCTTTTAATAGGAAACGAGACCTAAGAAGTCAATAATGTGACCTTGAGGCCAAAGGTCAAGGTCATATGTGGATCATGATGGTACATGACACATCGTCTCATGGTGCAGGGCTTGCCTTGGGTAAAATGGTCGGGGCCTAAAAAAAGTTCCCTACATGTTGAGGTCGGGGCCTGCTGGGGGCCTGAAAAAATTCCCCCAGATATTGAGGTCGGGGCCTTTTGGGCTAATTTTAGGTTGTTATATTCTTTCCAATGGCGACCTTAGTTGATTACTTTTGCTTAGAAAAAAAAAACCTAGGGACGAAACGTCTTGGACCCATCATGTGGGTGCTGGACGTTTCGTACATAAACATTTTGGATTTTTTGTTGATAAAATTTATGGACGTTTCGTACATATTGTGGGGTGTGTATTTTCGATCCAAGGGTTGTCTCAAAGAAAAAAAATGAAAATAAAACATTTCAGTTTACCGTTTAAATAATTTCAATCCATGAAAATTCCCCACAGCTTTGGATGTTTCAGAAATGGAATGCGCCCCACCTCTCCACGTAGACACAGGTACACATTTTATTTTAATTCATACATTTATTTTGACGGCAGTTTCTGTGTCTCGTGTTGCATTTATTCAAATGTTAGGATCAGATGTACCCACGCATAGTATTTGTGTTTGTTTTTTTTTTTTTTTGTTTAATCTTGGGATTTTCTCAGTTTTCATTCGGATTTTGGTGGATGTTAATTCGAATCATACAAAAACAGTTTGTATTATTATTATTATTATTTTATCTGTTATTTGCTGTTTCTTCTATTGTAATCACACTTGCGTGAATGAGACGTGAATGGAAAAATTAATCTCGCAAAATTTCGTTGCCCAAACCTTCCAACACTGAGATTTCGGGAGCCAAGACAGAAAAAAAGTCGGGGACGAAAAAAAAGCCCCGAGAAGGGGCCTCTCAGGGCCGATCTCGGGGCCAACCGGCCCCGATTCAAGGCAAGCCCTGTGGTGATACACCCACATGCCTAATATCATAAACCGAGGTGAAAAGGTAAAAAAGTTCTGGACCGGACAAGCTTCCTTCCCAAAAAATCAGTAATTTGAACCTGAGTTCAAAGGTCAATGTCATATGTGGGTCATGATGGAACGCAACACTTCATCTCATGGTGATACACCCACATGCCAAATATCATAAGCCGAGGTGAAAAGGTAAATAAGTTCTGGCCCAGACAAGATTACTTACCAAAAAATCAGTAATTTGACCTGGAGGTCAAAGATCAAGGTCATATGTGGGTCATGATGGTGCGAGACACATCTTCTCATGTTGATACACCCACATGCTAAATATGATAAGCCTCGGTCAAAAGAAAAAAATTTCTGGCTCGGACACAGTTGTATGAGAACAAGAACAAGAACAATGAGAAGGAGTAGAATTCAGAGTAAAACAATGTCTCCCTTTGGTGAAGGGGAGACATAATTATGAAATTCAAGTCATGGAAATGAAGAGAAATGTTTTTTATACCAGTCGTATTCTCATATATAGGCAGGGAGACACGGAGGCAAGTCAATGCCACTTGAACCTGTTCAATGTTCAGAATGAGTGGAAAAAACCATGGACAGAGAGCTCTACGTTTAATTGGAGCACCATCCATTGCAAGACAAGAAGGTATTTAAACATAAATATATCAAATCAAAAATCAATGAGTTTGGAACAGAAAGGGAAAGTAGGAATACCGTAATGTTCTGCACATTTTATCCAGAGTACATTAGAAGTAATTTTAGTCAACTTCAGCATCCTGTTGAGAGAATCAAGTGATTAGCATAGTATTGCATTAAATCTTGGGACTAAATTGTTTTCAGGCATGCCAAGTCATCTTGTGTGGACTGTGTCTTAGTCAGTTGCCACCAGGTTTTCTCACTTGGGTGGGACAGTCTGAGTAAGTCAGCTTCTTTTCTTTCCGAAGCCCCACCCGGATTTTTTTTATTGGGTGGGGCCACGAAAAGAAAAATGAAAAAAGAAAAAAAAAAAAAATAATAATAATATTTTCTTTTGTTTCTCTGTGTAATATCTTTATATAATATTTTTATATACATTTAATATGTTCTTGTTATAAAATACTATTCATTGATATACTTATATATATCTTTATATACTTATAAATACATACTTATATATATCTTTATATACTTATAAATACATACTTATATATATCTTTATACACTTATAAAAATACACACTTGTACATATAATATTCTTAATAAATGCTTGAAATATCTTCAATAGTTCTTAATTTTGTTTCCCTATGGATGTCTCTATTTCACTTAAAAATCTCTCCATGTTATGGGAAAGAGAAACAACATACTCAAGGATTTGTGAGCACAGACATTTTATTCAAGATACTTCCAGTTCATTGACAGTTCTACAAAAAGTATACATATACTTCACATTTACAATAATAATGACAATATCTTTTGTCACTTTAAAAGACTCCTACTTACATTGCAGTTCACAGGAAACACCACAGACCTGATCATGGTTAACACATGGTTCAGCCCTGAGGTGGGTGTTATTCTATTGAGAATGGGAGGGAAGAGGGTTTTTGAAGTGACTGGGCACATCTTTGCGCTATTGTGTTTCCAAATAATATGTTGACATAAATGTCACAGGGTGGGGACAGGGGGCAGGCACATAATATATTCAGGCATGTGTAGAAAACAATGGCTACAAATGCCAGATGGCCACACAGGTTTTGAATCTTGGTGGGCTGGGGGTGAGGTTGGATAGGATTGGGGACATTGTGTGCCTGTGCCAAGACCCCACTCCCCCAACATGGCATGCCCGGGTGGGGGGGGGGATTAGGGTTTGGCCGGGCACAGGTACACAAGGATATCTTTCCAAGCATGTTAGGAAAACAGTGTCTACAAATGCAAAAGGGTCACACAAGTTCTGCATCTCAAGTGATTGAGGTTGAATAGGAATAGGACTGGGCCAATTATGTGCCCAGCCCCAAGCCCCCAACTGGCATGCCCATCTGGGGGAGGGGGTGTGGCTTGGCTGGGCACAGGTACACAATATCCAAGCATTTTGGGAAAACAGTGGCAACAAATGCCAGATGGTCACACAAGTTCTGCATCTTGTTGGGATGGAGGTGAAGTTGGATAGGACTGGGGACATTGTGTGTCTATGCCCAGCCCCCATCCCCACCCTCACCCCAACAGTGGCTACAAATACCAGATGGTCAGAAGTCCTGCATCTCAGTGGGTTGGGCATGAGGCTGGATAGGACTGGGGACATTTGTGTGCTGGTGCCCAGCCCCAAAACCCCACTCCCCCAAATTGGGTATGCCAGTTGGGGAGGGGGAGTGAGTTCTTGGCTGGGCACAGCCACACAAAAATATTTTTCCAAGTATGTTGAGAAAACAGTGTCTACAAATGGTCACACAAGTTCTGCATCTCAAATGAGGGAGGGGGGCGGTTGGGGAAAAGGGGGAAGGGGGAAGGGGTTTGAGGTTGGATAGGACTGGGGACATTTCCTTTACAGACCTGAGTTCAAGCTGACAATTTTTTGAGGGATTTGTCACCAGTTGAGGATAAGAGTTGTAATGCCATAACATTTCTTCATAAAGTTCAGGGAGAAGAACAATGGACAAGGAACAATCCTCATGTGCATGCAGATGCAGGTCAGGGATGCAAGTTCAAGGGACTGGGCACACAAGGCTGTCTTTTCAAGGATGTTTGGATAACAAGGCAGGTACAATTGGTTGCACAAGTTCTACATCTCAACCAGCTAGCGTGGAGAGGCAGTTGGATCACACTGGGAACATTTCCTTTGCCTATCTGTTTCAACTTTAACACTGAAAATTTGCCAAGAGATATGCAGGTATGGAAGGTAGAGGCAAAACATAACCTTTACACCTCTGCAGACAAGTCTGGGTGGGTGGGTGGGAAGATCAGCAAAATCGGTTGGGGATAAGGCTTATAGCACCATAACTTTTCTTCCGTGGAATTCAGAGGAAGAGAACAATGACCATGTATCGTACATATGTAAGGTGGAGTGTATGTTGGGTGGCACTGTTGGGGTGGGGGGAGATTGGGGGTCGGAGTTGTCTTTGAACCAACATGGCACATATTCTATCTATTTGGCTGCAAAGTTGGAACAATACGTATTTATCTGCATGCATGGCAGGGGTTGGAGTTCAACAGGGCTGGGCACAAAATATTTTTCCAAGCATGTTGGGAATAAAGTGCTGCTACAAAACCCAAATGTCACACAAGTTCTGCATCTTGAAAGGTTGGGATGATGGTGGTGGTGGTGGTGGTGGTGGTGGTGGTGGTGGTGGTGTGTGTGTGGGGGGGGGGGGGGGGGGGGGGGGGTTATGTGAAAATTTGGATAGGACAGGGAACATTTCCTCTACTTATCTATTTTAACATTGAAAATATGTTGGAAGGATATGCAGGTCAGGAATGTTGGGGCGAAACAACCCCTGCACTTTTATCAGCAAGTCTGGGTGGGATGGATGATCAGCTGTGATGCCTTGGGGATTAGATTTGAAGTCCATAATTTTTCATCATAAAGTTCTGGAAGGAAGAAAAACAATGCATATATGCATGGCCATGTTTCATACATTGGTACATACATCAGTAAGATGGAGTGTTTGCAGAATGGCACTGGTGTAGTGGGGCAGTCTTTTAATTGAATGGACACATATTCTATCTACTTTGCTGCTAAGTTTGAACCGAGATGTTGGCGTTGACAATACAAGGGCCAAGAACAATCCTTATCTGCATGCAAGGCAGTGAGAGAGTTCAAGTGGCTGGGCATCAAATGATAATTTCCAAGCAATTTGCATTTTGGTTAGAGCTGGTCGCTTATGAAATTTTCCCTCGGATCGGTTTCGGTTCAGTTTTGGACCAAAAAAATCATTTTTCTGTTTCTGTAACACAATATATATTTTCCATACCTTATGTATTAAACTGGGACAGGATAGTTCTAAAACATGTTAAATAACAAACAAGTGAAATAAAACTGTTTCCTGTAAATTTGATGAACAAAAAATTCCATCTGCAATCTGCTTATGCTTTCATAAAAAGTCAACTCCTAGGGCTTAGATACAGGAGATGGGAGTGTGTGTCGAGGGGGGATGGCAGATAATTTATGATTGTGTCAAATTCATCTTTCATTTGCATTCACAGCATTGAAGTATTGCCTGACATGAAAATTTAAATTTTGCACTACAGGTGAAGTCCCTAACTCGGAAAAACACTCTCTATTTTCTTCTTTCCCAAGCAATTTGGGAAAGAAAAGTGGTGCAAAGGCAACCAAGCAAAAATAAGCCCAAACTAGGTCAAGTGCGACCGGCACACACCCAGTAGGGGACCCTCTTCTCCTTGTACTAATCCACGGTTTCCGGAACCAGTGAGCAGACGTATAACCAATGTGTCATTCTATTGAATCCGCCAACAAAGGAGTTATGAGATTAGCGGGGAGGAAGGATTCTTACTCGAAAAAGATGGGAGGGCCTCACGTATAATAAGAAAGGAAATTTACTATATAATTTAAATTTCTTGTCAACCTGTCTTACAATTGTTTACAACAGGCTGAATAGACAACGGAGGAGGGAATCACATAACCAACGCCCCCCCCCCCCCTCCCCCAAATAACCTGACTGCGCTGGAACAGTGGACAGAAGAACAGTTCCCTAGGCCTATAAAACCATAGCATCACAACCCTTAGTAAATGACAATGGGAGATGAGGCGTATGGCACTGTGTGACAAACAGACAGAAAGTACCGTACCAAGAACAGGGCTGGAACTGACCTTGCAAGAACCCTAATAGCTAGGGTTGATGACAGCCAGAGCAGAAGAAAAGAGAGCCTAAAGAAAAAAGGTCCTCAGACAGCTCCTGCAACTGACGCAGACAGGTGGAGAAAGTAGAAGCATTTCTCCAGTAGTCTGCCTGCATAACATCTGACAACTGATGGAGTTAGCATAAGCCCAGGAGGTAGACAATGCATGTTCCTCATGGGTAGAAAAACGATTGGTAATACAATCGTCAGTCGTTAGACGAGCGTATGACTCGCGAATAACAAGACAAATCCATCTAGAAATGGATTGAGAGATCATCTGTCGACCAGGGATAAGAGACAGAAATATAACTGTTCCTGTCTTTCCTAATGAACTGCGTCTGGTTGAGGTAAATGCGAACTGCAGAAACTAAACAGAGCAAAGGGTGATTACCCTCAGCAGAAGGAAGAGCCCTGACACAGATTGGAGATTGAGTAGTTTCTGGCATCTGATTCTTGGCAAGAATGGAGCAATCAGTGGCAAAGTAACACTGTTGGCGGAGCTCCTGAAAAAAGGCCGGATCAACAGTGAGGGCGTGAAGCTCACTAACCCTTCTGGCTGAGACAAAAGCCATCAGAAAAAGCTGTTTTGTATGTGAGAAAAAGCATATCCACCTGGGATAAAGGTTTGAATGCCGCCAGCCCCCTCCCCCCCCCCC
Source organism: Pictodentalium vernedei (assembly GCA_031216915.1). Lineage (NCBI taxonomy): Eukaryota > Metazoa > Mollusca > Scaphopoda > Dentaliida > Dentaliidae > Pictodentalium > Pictodentalium vernedei. The sequence continues at coordinate 278,104,519 of CM062288.1, forward strand.
CCCCCCCCCCCAAGCAAAGCAGTACCCAAGAAAGAAACCATCTTGGGGTAAGCTGCAAAATCCTTGGCTTTTTCAAAGAAAAGTGCCGAATAAGTTTGGAGAAGTACGGATTAGTGCCAATACGACACTTTCTCACAAACGAAGAGGTCTCCGAAAGCATGGACCTGTACCCTTAGATGGTAACAGGTTGGAGACCCCGAGAATCAAACAGATATACTAGAAACTCTGCAATCTGTGTTATCAAAGGATCGGCATAATCAACAGAATGATATTCTGAGAGTGTTTTTTTTGTTACGCTACGCTGCTGTGGAACACATAACTGGAAACTGGTCAATGATCACTTTCCGGGTGTGTGTTGCAGAGCAGCCCAGCTACTACTCTTTCTACTAGTGTATGGCGGGACAAAAGTAATGATATGAAGCTTCTCAAAAGCCTTTTAAATACTTATGATTAAGAAGGTAATGCAGTCACGTGGCTACGTACGTTTTTTCGCGTTGCAATATAGATTACTTGGAGCATTCATAATGTCAGCAGTGTGCGCGTCATGACTGGGTGATGGGTGTCTCGAGAAATGCTTTGTAATGCACTATGCCTTAGTTGTACTGGAAATAGGTTTTCCATTAATTTGGAAGTATATCTTGATACCTGATATGCGTTCACTTTTGCACAATTGCACAAGCACCATACAATGTAATTTTATAATGTAAGGGTAAGGCATTAAGATAGGCCTAGCCTGTTCGCCAAACCCGGTTTCAAATGAATGAAATAAAAATATTGTTTAAAAAAATAAACAGAATGATTAGCACACCATCGACAGAAGACCTTCCATTTAGCCGCCTTGGCTAAACCAGTGAAGCGCTACCTTGAAGAAGAAAACCACTCCACTGCTCGTCTCGAAAAACCTCTACGGAGGAGACAGGACCTGACAAAAGATATGTGTGAAGGCACAATGAAGTAAGGTCGACATGAAAACTCCTCGGGTGACCTTGGCAAAGACTGTCATGACGTAGAGGAAGGCGTGACACAGAGGGAGGCGTGCCGGAACTGCCGTCAACAGAGAGTGGAGCTGATTGATCCACACCCACTGAGGCAAAAGCGGTACGATCAGAATGATTCGACAGCTGCAGGTTCGTATCTTGGCTAGAACCTGAAGCAGAATCAAAACCGGCGGGAAGGCGTAGCCGACTAGACCATTCCAATCGAGTGACAGAGCATCCACGGCGAAAGCCAGAGGATCTAAACACAGGGACATGAAAGTGTACACCTGAGGGTTCCAATGGGTCGCAAAAAGATCGATGTGGGGACGACTCGAGAGATCACAAAGCGACTGGAACACTGCCCTATGAAGCATCCACTCGGTAGAAATGAACCTGCCTCGTTGGAACATGGTGCCGGCTAGGACGTTCAGACGACTGGGAATGTGACGAACTACCACCCCAGCATTGACAGGACACAGAAGGACCTGACGATTCCAAAGTTGGGGGATCCCCTGCCGGAAACTCAGAAGAATAGCAAGAAGCTCCTTCCGGTTAATGTGAAGAGCTGCTTGATCCTGGTCCCATACACCGTGAATGGAAAGACCAGAGGATCCAATGTCGCGCACCATCCGAGATCACTGGCATCAGCAGTCAGAACATGATCAGACAGGGGCAAGTCCAACAGAACTCCCTGCATAATCCACTGAACATCCATCCAGGGAAGAAGGTGAATTTAAAGAGATGCTCATAATTGAAGCACCAGATCCAGAGGATCGATGTTCGGCCTCCAACAACTGAGCAGAAAGTGCTGGAGAGGTCTGATCTGCGGCCGACCTAAAGGAATGAGATCTGTCACTGAACCACAGAGACCGAGCAGCCGGAGAATACTCTGAGCTGTCACGGATGGTGTGGATTGGGTCAGTCAGTGCGAAAGCCGAGATAATCACAGCTCTCGCTTGGGGAATCGCCACCGTATTCAGCGGAGTACGGAACTCCATCCCCAGGTGACAAAACGACTGAGAAGGGACCAGGTCCGACTTCTTTTCGTTGACACTGAACCCTAGCGACATGGGCAGGCTCAACAGTGTGTCAACATCTGACTCCAGAAGAGAAGCATTGGAGTGCCTCTGGAGGATATCGTCCAGATATGCTGAAGTAGTCACCCTGGACTGAGTGCTATGGAAGGCTATTACATGCGACATCAATCGGATGAAGGCCCAGGGAGCCAGGTTGACACCGAAAGGCATGGCCTTGAACTGGTAAATTTGCCCCAGAAAAGCGGACCTGGGATACTTTTGCGATGTCTGATGAATCGGAATGTGAAAGTAAGCGTCTCGCAGGTCGATGCTGGAAGTGAAAACTCCCTGGTGAATGGAGCAGTGAAACCGACGTGAAAGTCTCCATGCTGAACTTGGGAGCAATGATAGACTGATTCAGGATACTCTGATCGACAACTGGTCGGAATCGGCCATCCTTCTTTGGCACCAAGAACAGGAGGGAATAAAATCCCACTGAATGAATGTTCTTGACGACCTTGATCGCACCCTTTGAGAGGAGACTGTCTATCTCCATGATCAAAAGTTCCCGACGTGAAACATCTAAATTAACTTGGGTTGGAAGAGGCACTCTCGACACAGTGGGGTGCCTCCGAAAGGATATTTGCAGACTGGACCGAACATCCAACACCCAAGGATCGGATGTGATCATGGCCCAACGGTCTGCAAACGCTGATATCCTAGCTCCAACCTGGGACAAATCAAGATGAGGTCCTTCATTTCAAGCCCCGGCAAGGCCGTGAGAGGAGAAACCACCTCCTGTGCTAGATGAAGGATCCTGAGACCTCCCTCTGACTGCCGACACTTACCCTTACCACAAGAGTAAGAGAAGAAGAGGAAGCAGGAGGATCGGCCCTTGGCTTCACAGAGGAAGCAGAAAGGCGTTTGTTAGGCTTGAAACCAGTCACAGCCTCCAACAGAAGGCGGATGAAGCTGGCAAGGCAGCAGCTGATCTTTGAAATGATGCAGGACGTCATCCCAGACCGTCACGACAGAACATGGAATAGTCGCAGACCCACCAATGAAGCAGACCGTACAGCAGCACCCTGCCCTTCAGGAAGGGAACAGCTTGTGACCAACAAAGCGTCCCGGCGAACTAATTCCAAAATAGCCGTGTTACAAGCATGCGTGTGAGTAAGATGCATGAGTGTCTCAGAGATCACATGCAAAGGAGCCTGTATATCTTCAAACTTATCTGGAGGCATGTAAGCAGCCAAGGCAGAGACGATGTGATCCAAGAGAGAAAGCATGCCTAGCATCTCTCTGGATAAGCCCAACATGGACTCCAAAGTTGCAAAAGGAATAACGGCTGACTTGGGCTTGGAGTCCTAATCCAAGACCATCAAAGTCTTGAAGACTGCAAGAAAGCTCCTGGAAAGAACCTGTGTGAGCAAGGAGAGGCCTCCCTAAGCTCACAACCTGTATCTGCCAGTACGACATGGGAATGGCCTGGTAAAGTGGCTTTGCATCTGACCCTCTAAACCAGCAAAGGGTCACAATCCTCAAGAAAACGCGAGGCGGGGCAATGGGTGGCAGCTGAAAAATCTGAATACAGATGCTTATAGGGGTATGAAATACCCCGAGGATCTGAAGTGCAGGAACTCGGGAGAGTCACTGTGGACCTCTGAGGAAAAGAAGGTCCTGGCTGCACAAAAAGCAGGAGGATCGGCCCTTGGCTTCACAGAGGAAGCAGAAAGGCGTTTGTTAGGCTTGAAACCAGTCACAGCCTCCAACAGAAGGCGGATGAAGCTGGCAAGGCAGCAGCTGATCTTTGAAATGATGCAGGACGTCATCCCAGACCGTCACGACAGAACATGGAATAGTCGCAGACCCACCAATGAAGCAGACCGTACAGCAGCACCCTGCCCTTCAGGAAGGGAACAGCTTGTGACCAACAAAGCGTCCCGGCGAACTAATTCCAAAATAGCCGTGTTACAAGCATGTGTGTGAGTAAGATGCATGAGTGTCTCAGAGATCACATGCAAAGGAGCCTGTATATCTTCAAACTTATCTGGAGGCATGTAAGCAGCCAAGGCAGAGACGATGTGATCCAAGAGAGAAAGCATGCCTAGCATCTCTCTGGATAAGCCCAACATGGACTCCAAAGTTGCAAAAGGAATAACGGCTGACTTGGGCTTGGAGTCCTAATCCAAGACCATCAAAGTCTTGCAGACTGCAAGAAAGCTCCTGGAAAGAACCTGTGTGAGCAAGGAGAGGCCTCCCTAAGCTCACAACCTGTATCTGCCAGTACGACATGGGAATGGCCTGGTAAAGTGGCTTTGCATCTGACCCTCTAAACCAGCGAAGGGTCACAATCCTCAAGAAAACGCGAGGCGGGGCAATGGGTGGCAGCTGAAAAATCTGAATACAGATGCTTATAGGGGTATGAAATACCCCGAGGATCTGAAGTGCAGGAACTCGGGAGAGTCACTGTGGACCTCTGAGGAAAAGAAGGTCCTGGCTGCACAAAAAGCCGTCCGTCCTGCAAAACTGGTCGAAGGACCAGAGTGCATGGACAGAAGCGCAACAGAGTCTATGCTGACCCCATCATGAACATCTGAATCCAAACAAAAACCTGCTGGGCTCGACAGCTGAGAGACCACAGCAGAGGGATCGGCTGGCAACCATTTCTGACTTCGCTGAGTTGATGCCAGGGAAGATTGAGGCCGATATCCACATCCAAGAAGCAGAAATCCCTGCAGACTCCTGCTGGGATAAGCCAAGGCCAGCTGAAATGGAGACCGGTGACGTCACCGGCAGAGTAGCAGCAGGCGCAGATACATCAGTAGCTGCTGACACTGATGTTGACAGCGCTCTAAATTCATGAGCTGAAATCTTAAGCATGGACTGCTGATTAGAAGATAAACTCTCATAAGCAGTACGAATAGCTAACTGAATCCATCTAGACATAGAATGAACAGAAATGTCCTTTCTATTGGGAATTAAAGACAGGAAGAAGCGTTTTCACCCCTTTCTGATAATCTCTGATCTGCGTTTATAAATACGCATAGCTCTAACTGGACACAGCAAGGGCCTACGGCCATCTGAGGACGGAAGAGCCTTAACGACAATAGGCTCAGGATACTTATTTGGAGCCTGATTCTTAGCCAAAATCCCACAGTAGTAGTTAAAGTAATAGTATTACCAATACTACGATAATGAGGATCATCAATAGACAGAGCATGAAGCTCACTAACTTTTCTTGCAGAAGCAAAGGCTAAGAGAAAAGCTGTCTTATATGACAAGAATTTGAAGCCTACAGTGTTCAGAGGTTCAAAAGGAGCTTCTTTGAGCTTCAGTAGAACCCAAGCTAAATTCCATTTAGGAATTAACCTAAGAGTTCTAGGTCTATTTATCAAAAAGTTTTTTACTAACATAGATAAAGAAATATTAGATCCAATCTGTAACCTATCATGATGAGCATATGTGTCCGATAGCATAGACGTATAACCCTTAATGGTTACTGGCTGTAGTTTGAGTTCGTCAAACAAGTAGACCAAAAAATTAGCAATGTCTGGAATGGAAGGATCAAAAATATCAATAGAATGATCCTTACACCAACGAGAGAAAACCTTCCACTTTGCCGCATAGTTTAGCGAAGAGGAGGGTCTCCAACAGTTAGAAATTGCATCCACTGCTCGTCCTGTAAATTGCTTGCCATGCAAGAAGGACCTCACAACGGAAATACGTGAAGGTTGAGACCTTGCGAGTTGTGATGCAGTGCGCGAGATTTCCCCTGAAAGAGAAGGTCCTCCCATGGAGGAAGCTTCCGAGGAACGTCCCATAACAGACACCTGAGTAGATTTATCCATGGTTTCTGAGACGACAGAGATGCTACCAACAGTATCTTGCAGTGCGATTGCTTGATCTTCAGCAAGATCTGTTGAATCAACGGAGCTGGAGGATATGCATATCCTATCATTCCGTCCCAAGAAATTGAGAGAGCGTCTACTTCAAACTCTTGAGGATCTGGGTATGGCGACACATACGTCTGCAACTGATTGTTGAGGTGTGTCACAAGTCTATCATTGGTCGAGCCCATTGGTAGCAAATCTGATTGAACACTCGCTTGTTGATCCATTCTGACGGTAAGATGCGACCTTTCCGAGAGAGCAAGTTTGCTAGAACGTTCCGACGACTAGTGTTGGGACGACTAATTGACTAATCGTTACCGGTAATTTTTTGAGCAGTCGTCGGCAAAAAAAATCGGTAGTCGACTAGTCGTTTGATGGTATTTCCTGCTGAATGAAGGGAAAAAAATGGCGATTCACTCGCCGCTTGGCTACTCGAGAGTCGATATGATCTTGGGTCCACGGGAAATTGAAATACAACACACCAGTAAAGTTAATACGTAGCTCCGAATGATGTTTATACTTTATAGTTACCTGCTCGCAAATGCACAGATCATCATTTTCGTGCTGCAGGCGTCACGACAGTCACGCATTTTATGACACGACTTCAGTCGCTAACAGTATTGAGGGCAAATCTATAGAGTTTCTAATGCCTTCTATCCCAAAACTGAATCGGAGTAAAATTTATTCCCCATTTGCACGCAGTGCCACGCACAATCACTGACCTGTCATTAAAAACTCAACACATAAATCAACATTTCTTCCAAAAAACAGCTTCCCAGACACTGCTTCTTTCCACTTGCTTCCGGCGGTGACACTCCAAACAGATCAAACGGAGCGACAAATGCCCATGACAATTTAGACCGTTAAAGGTATCAAACAGAACGGACGTTTGTCATTTAGTATGATTAATTTAGAGTGGTACCGTCTTTGTAAGATTATGGCCTTAGGCCTCATGGCTCTTGTCGCACGAGCACCCGCCCCCCCCCCCCCCCACCCACCCCCATGGGCCAGATAAAAGTATTAAAAACCCTTGGAAGTTGATACCAAACTCACATATATACGTGTTTTGCGGCTCAGATTTTGCTTCACGTCAAGTTGCCCAACCCCCCGTGACAAAATCCTGGATCCGCAGCATCCGCCCCTGACCATATCCACAAAATTATGGTCTTTTTATGTGAAAATGGAGGGAGGTCTGCCCATGCCCCCCCCCCCCCCCCCCCCCCCCCCCCCCCCGCTCCGACGCCCTGGTCTAAGACATAGGGCCCATTCTGTGCATTGTAGCACATGAAAAATTGAAATGCTGTATTTAAAATCCCTCATAGCCCCCACCCCGTACATTTTTTTTCAGACATTACTGTGCTCAAACCTAATAGTAGCCTGTTTTGACGTGGAAGCAGCACGTACGGCATTATCGCAGAACTATGTAGACAATCTGAGTTTAGTCACCTGAAAATTTCTGGTGCAAATTTCGCCTTCGATAGTTGCTAGTTCGATTAGTAAGATCTTGAAAGTTGTTAGTACTTGTTAGTCTGCGAAATGGCGAGCGTTTCTGGAAAGGGAAAGTTTGAAAAGTCGAGACCCAAGACATCGACCGTCTGGATGCATTTTACCAAATCAATGGAAAATGGCCGAGAAGTTGTTGAGTGCACTTTATGTCAATCCAAACTTAAGTACAATGGATCAACGTCAGCAATGAGATCACACCTTCAACACAAACATCCTGCTATAAAGATGGACGGCTCTTCTGAACAAGACAGTTCACTCCGACAGTCCCAGTTGAGTTTCGGCGGGAAAAAAGGAAGCTAAATTGATGACAAGAGAAAAGTGGAAAAGGATTACCAGGTCACTAGTCGAGTGGTGCGCTAAAGACATTCGCCCTTTATCGGTTGTAGAGGGTGATGGTTTTCGAAACTTTGTCCATGAATGGGACCCCTCTTACTCCGTACCATGCCATAAAACTATAAGAAAGTATACAAACTATTTTTATGAAGAAATGCGAAAAGCTGTTGTGTCTTTACTTCAAAATGCAATGTGGATTTCATTAACAACGGACACTTGGACCAGTTGTTCAAGTCAGGGTTATGTAACGGTAACTTACCACTTGATTGACAATGAATGGGAGTACAAGACGGGTGTACTGTGTACGAGGCAGATCACTGATCATCACACGGGGGAGCATTTATACGACGAGTTACAAAAAATTACAGAATCATTTGGTATCACCCCCATGAAGATTGCATCGATAACAACAGACAATGCATCGAATATTGTAAAAGGCATACGCTTAACAAAATGGGAACACATTCGATGTTTTGCCCATACGCTGCAACTTAGTGTCAACAGAGGTCTGTCTATTAATAAAATAAGCAGAGCAGCAGGGGCTGCACGGAAAGTAGTAGGTCATTTCCACCAGTCAACACTGGCATCAGATGCTCTCGTCAGTAAACAGAGACAGCTTTCAGTCATAGAACATAAACTCATTCAAGATATCAAAACCCGCTGGAACTCGACATTTTATATGTTTAATCGTTTGTTAGAGCAGCGACTGCCTGTCTTTGCTGTACTTCAAGACCGGGTAGTCACAAAACAGGAAGATCCCAGAACTCTTGAACTCTCAGACGAAGTCTGGAAAACTGTTGAAGAAATAACGCCGGTCTTGAAACCATTAGAGATGGCTACGACATTGCTTGGGAGCGAGGCGTACCCTACACTGAGCATGATATACCCAGTTGTAAGAGGTTTATTGGAAAATCACCTAGCAGTTGTAGAATCAGACAGCGGCGTAGTGAGAGATTTTAAAAATACAGTGTCTAAAGACCTGCAAGAACGCTATTTTGTAGCGGATAAAATATCTGAAGATGAGAGCTCTGTTGTGTCTGCCCTTGTTATGTCTGGCGCACTGGATATCAGGCACAAATCATTGCGTTTCTTGACAGAAGAACAGAGAACGAAAGTTTGGAGACAGGTTTTAAACGAAATGAAATCACAGAAGGGTGTAAATGCAACAGGCGCCAATTTAGAACCTGGTGTGGGCGAAATTCTGACAGAAACACAGACCGCAGCTGGATGTGCAGAGCAGGGTGCAAGTGAGTACACACCAAAATGTAAGCGGTCAAAATTAAACCAGGCCAGCAAGGCGATGCGTTTCCTTTTGGGAGAATATTTTGATGACAGTGGTGATGCCAGTGTTGACGACAACGAAAAAGAACTCGAAGAATATAAAACTGTTAGGCCTTCCGATACAGATCCACGAGCTTAGTGGAAAATCAACTCCCTGAAATTTCCGCGCATTGCCGAGGTAGCCAGAAAGTACCTAGCCATGCCCGGCATATATGTTCCTTCAGAGCATGTCTTCAGTGTTTCAGGAATGGTAATCAGTAAACGGCGTTCTAACTTGGACCCTGTGACCGTTGATGAGTTAATTTTTATCCGTGAAAATTCAAATAAACTTTGCAAAATCAGTTCAGGACGAGACAACACAGACGTAAACCTTGCTTGTGAAATTGACGAAAACTTCGATGATGCAGTTGACTGCAAATGCAAGGCATGCATTTCTTCTTATGAGTGCGAAGGCTATTAACATTCCTGCAATGAATGCTCTTTTTACGTTGAGTCGTTGACACTCACTCTTCATTGATCCGCCCAATTGTCTTGTTCAGTAAAAATTCTTTAAAATTTATGAAATGCGTTTGTTGAGGATTAACTCATCCCTGGGAAGTTACGGCGGAATTCGGCAGTGCTGTCGTAAATGCCGATCAAAATACCAATACAAACGGCACTTTTTTTTTGCCATTGTACCAATTTGATTAAATTGAAAAAATGACAGAAACACGTCTGACGTCTTTTGAAAGTTTCAAAAGACGTCAAACGTGTTTCGGTCATTTTTGCGTTTTTTTTTTTCAATTGAAAGGAGATTTAAGTTATGGGTGTGGGGGGGTGGGGTGTTGGGAGGCGGGTGTGGTGGGTATTTTGAATTATTATCGCAACTGACATTATGATTGTTTGAAAGCATGACATTCAACATTTGGGTGGGGGGGGGGGGGGGGGGGGGGTGCGTGTCCCACAATTCAATTTTGAAACACTTCCGATCCTCAAATTACTGTGGTTGAGTAACAAGGGGTGCGGGACGTTTTGGTCCTCGGCCATTCCGGCCTCTGCCCTCTGGTTGTTTCGGCCTTGGAACGTTTCGGCCTCCATATTTTCCCCGAGAACTTTTCGTTTGCAGTTTAAAAAAATATAGAGGGCGAAACGTTGCGGGCCGAACCGTCCCAAAGCCGAAATGGTACAGGCCTACAGGGCCAAAACATTCTGCCCTCCTTGTTACTAAACCACAGTAATTTGAGAATCGGGTGTTTTTCACAACTGAATTGTGGGACATGCGAGGATTCCCCCGGAAGTTGAATGTCATGTTTCCAAACAAGCATACTGTCAGTCGCGACCCCAAGGGATAGATTTGAATGAAAAGAGTGAAAACAACACAAAGCAGTAGGCCTATGTTTTTTTTAATTTCTCTGAAAAAAAAACCCACAACTTACCTGCAGGCTGCAGTACGTATCATCTGAATCATTTTTGTATCATTTTGGAAGTGACCGGCTAAAATGTAATCCAAATTCCAGCCATCATTCAGTGCGTTTTCCGAACCAAAAATTAAATAACGGTCCGTGGAAAAAAATAACCCCCATCTCACAGGCGTCACTGGCGTGTTAACTGAAAAATATGTCATTTAAATATATGTGATATTCAAAGATGTCTTGTGATAAAGGGATGGAATTTCGATGATTCTATCCCTCTATAACAGTACATCTAGGGTCTCACACAACATAATGCGTTTACCTGAGCATGATATTGAGCATTGGGTCGTGTTGGAGCGATAGTGACAGGGAAATTTTGTCGAAACCGCTAGTCCTCCATACAGTACAGATTTTGTAAGGTACGAAGTCGTGCATCCCAGGAGTGTTCCTTGAGAGAAAATGTTTTTCTCTGAATACCGGATGTTTAATTGTTTGGTAGATTGTAAACATTACCATGACATGACGCCACTCGAAGTCGAAACAAACTTTGCTAATATGCTTAACTATTCTGAATTTAAATTTTAAAGTAGAAAAGCACAGAAAACAGTCCAAGCATAAACTGTTATAATCTTACGAGTGTTGAGACGGATCCAGTTTCTAGTTTTGTTGTGATTATTTCGGTTTACATTGTTAAAATGACGGCCCTTTCTTATGTTAACCTGTTACTTAGATGGGGTTTTTTTCCTGCATGTTTAGGAGACCGACTAGTCGACTAGTCGGCGACTAATAGCTGGCGACTAGGCGGCAGGAAAATTTTATAGTCGTCCCAACACTACCGACGACCAGGAATATGACGGACCGATAGAAGAACATGATGCTCTAGAACAAACAGAAGAATTGTTTCAGTTAGGTCGAATAACGGAATCAAATGAGTGCCTCCTTGGTTCCGAATGTACACTACTACCGTCGAATTGTCCGACAGTATTTGAACATGTGAATTCTGAATTATGTTCATCCAATGACGAAGAGCAAGCCAAATTGACATCATCTCTTTGATGTTTATGTGCTTGTTCAGGAACACCGGATCCCAAAGGCCCTGGCACCTCAAATCTGTTGGGCTCAATGTCGCGCCCCAACCTGTTTGACTCGCATCCGTCATAATCGTAAAAAACGGATCCGGCAATTGCAGTGGAACTCCCTTCAGTCAACCACTGAATATATGCCCAAGTCTGAATCTTGAGTTTTACTTGGTCCGATAAAACGATATTTGTTTCGAGCAAATGAATCTTCACACTCCAAATTTGAGTGAAAAATATCTGGAGTGGACGTGTGCACAAGCAGCCCATCGGAATGAGATCCGTCGCCGCTCCGCACAATTCCATCAGTCGCATGAATTCTCTCGTTGTTACTACGTCTGAATGAAGACAAAAACGAGCATAGCAACTGACTAACTTCGCTCTGGGTAACGGAAGACGAACCAGATTGTTGTGAGCCTCGAAGCTCATTCCCAAGTGAATGAACGACTTGGACGGAGCTAGATCCGACTTCTTTTCGATTACAGTGAAACCATGACGTCGGAGCAATTGAAGCAGACGCTGAACGTCGTTCTGAAGAACAGTTTTGTTGCCACACCTCTGAAGAATGTCGCCCAAGTAGGCCGACGTTACCGCAGACGAATGAGCTCGGAAGTAAGCCATTACCGAGTTTATTATTCGAGTGAAAGCCCAGGGCACTAGATTGAGTCCGAAGCACATCACTCGGAACTGATAAACGACTCCTAGGACGGCGAAGAAAAGGTACTTTCTGAATGCCGGATGTACCATGACATGAAAGTATGCATCCTTGAGATCTATGCTTGATGCATAATCGTCCACTCAAATGCTCACCCTCACTGATCGAAAGATCTCCATATAGAACTTTGGAGCCACAATCAGCTTGTTTATCCAGTTCAGATCTATAACTGGACGGAATGAGCCGTCAACGAGATTCCTGGTTTTTCATGACCTCTATTGCATTCTATTGCATTCTTCTCCAATAGAGATTGCACCTCTGATAGAAGTAAATCTCTTTTTTGAAGATTGGACGGGAGCTGAGTCCAGCGTGGACTTTGCGTTAGCGGATGTTTTTCTCGGAAAGATAGCTTTAGGCCATCCGAGATAACCTCCTTTACACATCAGTCATCAGAAATTGACAACCAATTGGTCAAAAAACTTTTGTCAGCCTTCCACCCACCAGACCGCAATAGAGGTCCTGACCATCACCTCCTGGACCTACGAGGCCTACGGGAAGAGAAATTACGTCCTCCCCATCCAGCGCCTTGTCCTGTCAACCTAGGGGCATCTGACCGATTGTCTCGGCCTGAACTACGTGCCCTACCTGAGTCGCTACTCTGACGGTCTCTTGACTAAGAGCTAGAGGATTTTTTATATCCTTTATAGGAGCTTCCCCTGGACGTACTCGAACCAGAAGCTCCTGCTTTACTCTTTTCTGCTGAGTCAGGTCTTTTAGAAACCGACTTAAAAAGCAGAGAATCTGAAGCTTTCTTGGTAATCTGGTCATAGATTAAAGAAAGCTTACCATCAAAGAGAAAATCCTCGGAAACCGGAGCGAATTGAAGAGATTTCACCTTTGAATCCACAATAGTGGATGAAGCCAGGGCATCATCAACTCCAAAATAGCCACTGACAGGGCGGAGTTATACGTGGAGAATGCAATAGCCCTAGAAAGAACACTCTTAAGAAGGAGCAAACATCCTCGAATTCTTTACCGTCGAGACATTGAGCTAACGCTCTGGTAAGGTGATCTGCGTATGACAATGCATCTAAATTCACTCTATTATACGAAATTGTCGTCTCCAAAGTGCTAAGGAGAATAGAAAAAGACGAAGGCAGGGACAAGTCTAAGTCCTCAGCCTGATCGTCCAAACGCAGAGGAACTCTCGGTATGCCCTGTCCTGTCGTTCCAAATCTATTACTACTATTGATGAACGGCAGATGCAGAGCACGCTGAGATAAGAAACTGTTTTTGTCTGTCTTTGAGGCTAAATTAAAAATAGCGTCATTAAGCAATTCAAAAATCTGTGAGACATTGCTGGACTGGACCGGATAATCAGGAACATCTTCCTTAATCCGGCCAAAAAAGTCAGTATCCAATGACGCTATCAGTCTCTTATCCTTTGTCGCAGCAGCCTGGTCCAATGGAACAACGTCTGGAAGGTGTTGACGGATAAACTCCATCGCCGCCTTATGTTGTTCCAAAAGGGAAAAAATCCAGCTCTGTAAGTTCCCTTTCACCATCTGATTGGACCAGATGAGAATCTCGGTCGTCCTTGTCTGACCTTGCATAGGAACGAACCGACCCAGCTTCATCCGAAGTTCCTGATCCGAAACCGATGTAGGATGTTCCGTAGGTTGCTGGGATGCTGCGATGAGCTGCGCTATCTGCGATAGCAAGTCTGTCATGGAGGCCTGTGGAGCAGCGGTCCTCTGTTGCTTAGCCGCTGGAAGCTCCTAGGACAGTTTGTCCGACATAATTCTTTTATGCGAACGTCCCAACTGATGAGGCCTCATGTCCCTGGCTACTGGATGGTGTGACCAAGAGAACATGGAATCCTTTGTCGGCGAAGCAGGCTGGATATATGAGGTCACAAAGCCAAGGTACGGTCGTGTGTGCTGATATGCTGAAGAGGAAGCCGATAGACCAACCGACGCCAGCTATCTTTTAGACAGAGTGCCCCGAACAGGAAGTGTGGACGTATGCTCCGACTGACGAACGTTCTGAACAACAACATCCGGCCCCAGATGCTGTTGTAAGAGAGAGGGACTTCCGCTCAGCACATGTGATGGCAAGAGTTTATCTTGACTTTGTCAAGTTAAGCTAAAAATAGAGTTTTCAAAGTTGAAACAGGGGCATAACTCAAGCAAAAATTGTAAGACTCCACCCAAGTGATGAGACGATAAGAGATTTGCCTATTCATCTGCAACCAAATAGTTTTGATTTACTATTGGCCGATACCAATGCCGATACCAAATAGTTTTGTTCACCCATATTATTTCCGTAAAAATGGTCGAAAAAAGTGCGGTGACAATATTGAATATACTTTCGGAATTTAGCCACCAGTTAAGTGATTGGCACAGGGGACGTTTTAAGGCTCGAAAGCCAAAGCAGCAATCCGGCAGAGAGACTGCAATACTGGCATCTTAAACTTCACTTGAGGTGAAAAGGTTTGTTCTGTTGTTGTGACTTGTCAGCTTAACGAAATTGCAATGGTGACCAGCATGACCTTACAGGCTTTAATGACTAAAACTCAATAAAAAATTGAAAAGGTTTGTGATATATGAGATCCCTTATTATATTATTTAAAATCAGCCATGGAACGAAGCAAATTAAATTTGGTGAGAGATATGGGGTATCACGTATGGCGAGCGAAAAGCCCTGTCAGCAATTTCAAAAATAGCCGAGTTCTTTGATAGCTAATTTGGTTACCTCCCTTAGACTAGAATTACCTTTCTGCATTATAGACATTTTTATGCTTCTGGCGAGTTCATTTGCACAATCATTACATCCCAATACCAGTTCAGAGTTGGTTGAGTGGCAGATGAAGGACTTTATGAAAAACTGTGGTGCCGGGGCCGGGGACAGGGGGGGGGGGGGATTTTGACAGACGCACAGATGGATGGACGCAATCCAGTATACAACCCCTCCCCCCTTCAATTTTCTTCAAAAGTTTTTAACAATTTCTAAGTCAAAAGGTATGGTAAATTGTTTGGTGTTTGGAAGTTTTATGCAATGAAGCAGAAGCCTTTGTCATAGGCAAACTGCATGCCATATTTCACTGAAATCCGATAACCCCAATCCAGTATCCCCCCCCTCCCATTTTCTTCGAAAGTTTTCAACAATTTCCAACAATTTCTAAGTCAAAAGGTATGGTAAATTGTTTGGTGTTTGGAAGTTTTATGCAATGAGGCAGAAGCCTTTGTCATAGGCAAACTGCATGCCATATTTCACCAAAATGCGATAACCCATACCTGAGATACAGGCTGAACAGACAAATAATGTCTATTTCCTACAATTTCTAAGTCAAAAAAGGGGGATAACTCTAAAAAGGAGAAAGTGAGAAATACCGTTGAATCCTTTTTTTAAAGCCTATACCATAAGCAGTGTTCATGGCGAATTTCATTGCAGTAGAACATTCGATACCCGAGATACAGGCTGAACAGACAAAATTTGGCTCGGACGGACACAATTTTCAAGTGAACAAGTAATAAAAAAAATAATAAAAAAAAAAATAACTAGTGTGGGCATACCTATGACCAACAAATATTATAAAAAATAATAATTTACTTAAGTTATGAAGACTTTCAGACGGACTCACACACGGACAGACAGACGGATGGACGGACAGACAGACGGACGCATGTAATCCAGTATACCTCCATTTTCTTCGAAAGTGGGGGTATAAAGATGTGATTACCTCACACCTGATGCAGATATCCACAATGCACAACCCATCTCTGGAAAAAACTAGTGGGGGAGGGGGGAGCACACCAAGTGCGCCGATGCCTGGATTTGCCCTCGTGGTAAAAAAATGTCATAGTATCGTTATTGATAGACCATATAATAGATGTTTCAATACATAAGGCATCTATTTAATGATTTTAACAGCACATAGCTTTTCAAGTTTAATATGAAACTCAAGCCAAAAATAGCACTTGTCGCCCGGGACAAGCGATTCTATTTTTGGGTTGTCGCTGGTAGAAATTAATGTTACGTCGGGGGTCTGATCTACACAGTGTAATGCAAGGCACGTTTGTTAGTTATTAGTAGAACATTAAAATGGCTGTGAAACAGAGTTAGAATAGGTACCCAATAATTTTTTTCAACAATTGGCAAGAGCTGATATTTTTCGTGCTTTTCATACCGATTGCCGATAGGCTTTTCCCGGCCGATAGCCAATTGCTTACCGATAGATCAGCTCATCCCTACTGCACCCTGATTTGAACTTGACCTGTATTTTATGATGTACATATATACCAAATTTCATTTGATTTGGTCAACTGGAACTAAAGTTATCATCAGGAAACCGAAGTGGGACAGATGCACGGCTGGACACTGGCTCTTTTAATAGTCCCCTGAAGAAACAATTTCAAACAAGAGGTACCAAAGTTGTTTAAAGAAAGATTTAATAAGTATTTATGGCTTGTTAACACTAAAGAGGCATGAAGTTATTTATTTATTGATAATTCTGTTATCCACGCCAGAGATGATTTTTTTTTCTATTGGGATGCTACCCCAGAAATAATGCCACGATTTTCAGTAATGCAAAATTAGGAGGTCCAACTATCAGCCTTGGGTCTTAACTTGAACAAACTTGAAGGGTGTTGTATACAAAATATCAAAAGATTCTGACTCGTGGATCTGAGGAAGAAGATTTTTAAAGATTATTCAGATTTATTTATTATAATGCACTAAATTAAAATTCAGGCTCCCTTAGAGAGCCCAATTATTAACCCATGGACTAAAGTTGAACAAACGGGAATTCTGAATACCATGTAATAAAGAGTTCTAACTGGTGTTTCTGGAGTAGATATTATTCATATTGCCAAAAGGCAAAATTCGCGCTTCAATAGGGATCCCAAATACTAACCCAGGAACTTGGTTTGAATAAAATGAGATGTTACCTCCCAAAGGATGCTGTATAACAAATATCAAAAGACTCTAACTGGTGGATTTGAAGAAGATTTTTAAAGATTATTTCCTCTATTGCGCCAAGTTAAAATTTGAGTCCCCATAGGGAGCCCAAATATTAACTGAGGCGCTTGTTTTGAACAAACTTAATCTGACCCCAGTAAGGATACTGTATACTCAATAATTCCGAGTTGTGGATCTAAACAAGAATTTTAAAGATCATTCCCAGTATTGCATCACGTTAAAACTTGGACTCCAACAGGGAGTCCAAATATTAATCCAGGGACTTGATTTGTACAAACCTAGATGTGACCTCCCTTAGAATGCTGTATACCAAATATCCAAAGATTCTGACTGGTGGATCTGAAAAAGATTTTTAAAGATTATTTTCTCTATTGAACGTTAACATTCGGGGTTATGGACAAGCCAGAAAATAAGCAGATGGTCATCTGCAAAATAAGGTCTCCATAACCAGGACTCTGTGAACCTCAATCTGAATCAGGGTCTCAAAACTAAACAGAAACAGGTATCCAGAGGATAAATTGGCCCACTGTATGGAATAGCATCATCAAATTCACCTTCTGGGGACCTCATTCATCAAATGTCAGACTGCTTATTTTCAGGCCTGGTTATTGCAAGCCCAATTATTAACCAATGGACTTGAATTTTACAAATTTGAATTTTGTGAGGATTCAGTAATCAATATATCAAAAGATGCTGATTAGTATTTCTGTGGAAGAGTTTTAAAGATTATTCCTCATATTGGACAAAGTTAAAATTCGGGCTCCAGCAATTTTAACAAACTTAGATCTGACCTCCCCAAGAATGCTGTATACCAAAAATCAAAAGATTCTGACTAGTGGGTCTGAAGAAGATTCTTAAAGAGTATTACTCATATTGCACCAAGTTAAAATTCGAGGCTACAAATGGAGTCCAAATATTAACTGGGGACTTTATTTTACCATACTTGAATCCACCCTTGTAAGGATTATGTATACAACATATCAATGTTTATTGTTCCCGTTTTTACTCAAGAGTGGCAGACTTTTAACATCTAAGTAGCTGTTTGGATTCTTTCCAGTTTGTCAGAATTAGCATCTGTACAATTTGACCACATGGTGTCAGCATATTCCAGCAGTGGCCTCACAAAGACATAAATTTTATCCAAGATGTTTCTATTCAGAGTAAGTTAAAGTTTCCTCATCATGTCAAGGCTAGAGAGTTGCGGTTAACCGAAAAAACAACTCGGTCTTGGTTGTACAAGAAAACCGGAAATCGCAACCGAGCATGGGCGCCCACAACCGTACTTTCGGTTTCTGTAAAAACAAATGAAAACAACATGGCGGATGCAGACGATAAAACGTATACACTGAGCCCTGTGTGGCAATACTTTGAGAAACCAAGTAAAAATGAAATACACGCGAGTTGCAAATTGTGTCCAGGCAGAAAAAAATTTCTGCCCAGTATGGCAACACGAGCAATCTCAAACGACACGTGGAATCCTTGCACAAGGTAGAGGCGAAGACGTTAAAATTAGCACTACAGAAAAAATCGGATCTGAAACGTAAAATGGTAAGTGTTGTCAACTTAGTCAAGTCATAATAGAATGACTTGAGTATATATCTATTTTATTAAAAAAAACATTCATCAATATCAAATGTGCGTTAGTTACTGTTTTTTAATTGACCCGTTTCCCAAAATTTATGTGCCCATGATCAGCAGTCGAAGATGGGAACGGGACAACCGCCCCAGAGACAACCCGTCCCAAACGAGGTCCCAAGTTCCAACTACTGTAGTACTGCTCCTCCCAAATTAGTTTGGCGTTTAGACAAGGGACCCAACTTCACCCAAGGCACTGAAGGCAGGCGAAGTACAACACAGGTACATATACACGCCCCCCCCCCCCCCCCACCTTACACATGCACATTCACATGTGCACACATTAACATTTGTTGTTCTTTGCTTTATATGATTTTTGTGTCTAATGAAAATTAAAGAATTTTAATTGTTTATTTTGCTGCGTGGCTTAGCCTTATTATTTCAGAAATGCAAACACATCTGTCTCAAACTGGGAGTGGGAATTGGGCAATTGTGTGGGGATGGGGTCAAATACTCAAATACCGTCGATGGACGTCTGTATTACGAATACATTGAACTTAGGAGCATGGGAGTTGCATTGGCAGTCTCTGATTAACATTGGAAAAGAAATAATTGTAATCATATCTACCTTCCCGCTTCCCTTACATTTCGGAATCCGGAGAATGTAATCCAAAATTCCAAACTAAAACTTTATTTGTGCCACAATGTTCGAAATCATTTGGAAAAACCCATGTTCACAACCATGCTGGCTGTTTATTCAAATGGAATAAGCACGACAACAAGAAGTCAGCATTGGTGAATAAAAGACTTTTCGAAAATGTGTTCGAAAATTTTTACCATGGATTGGTAGGGTAAAAAGGGGCGGAGTGCAAATAATTAACAACAGCTCATTTGATTTTCAATGTGTCTCCTTTTTATTGTATTGAAGACTTATTTTCAGTTTCGCGCAGTGCGCGAGTTAAAACCTCACGTGTGGTAAATGTATTAACAAAGCAGTTAGCTCCCTTTAGCTGTAACAAACAATCGTCTTTCTCAGAATCGAAACAAATTTATAGTTTCGAGAGCCAGAGGGCGCCGCGAGTTGGTACTGCAGATCTGCAGTATCACACTAATACTTTTGATTTATACCCCCACAACTTGGCCACAAGTACAGTAATGATTGAAACACGCTGTATGATAACCACGAGGATTTTGTTCTCATTTTGTTCACTGCAGTGCTTCTTTTAAATCAGTGGGAGGAAAAACATTGAAAACTTTTCTCATCCTGTAACAACTAACTTTGTCAGCCATCAGTGCGATTTTTGGTTAACCCAACTTAACCGATCAAGCGTTCGCCTGAAAACAAATCTGCGTAACCGATAGGCGAACGGTACGAGCGTTCGCCTCTTATTTCGAGGCCTGCTGCCCCAAAACGAGGTGGGACAACACGTCACAACAGTCACAACAAGCCCCGGGACAACCCGCCCCAACAGTTATCCGGGACAACCCGTGCCTGAGTTCTTAATTCTTATACATGTAATTGTAAGTAAACACCAATGATTTCACTTAAAGAAAAGTACCATGGTAAATCCCAAAATAACCTGGTAGTACCATGGTATTACCATGGTAATACCAGGGTATTTTGGGACGTACCATTGTTTACCATGGTACATTTTTATAAGGGTTGTGTTTCATTACATGTATTATAAGTAATAACATCCGAATAATTTGAAAGACTGTTGTATACAGGCTGTTTTGTTAACTTCGGATCGGCTGGGTGTCCATAGTTGTGCATGTGGATAAACTCATGGCCACGGTGGGCTACCCCGGCACTACAAGAATCATATGTGCTCCCGGAGGGGGAGGGGTGGGGTGGAGGGGGGGGGGGGGGGGGGGGGGTTGTTAGGGGTTAGTTCAACTTAGTTGGGTTCGCGAGACAATAGCTGGTCACAAGACACAAAGAAGCACATAGTGCTGAGCTGGGTGTGGCTGGGAGACCTCTCTGCTGGTGGTGGCGGCGCACCTTTAAAAAATACTAGGCCCCCAGAAATGCATCCCGGCACGATGCAGCATCATGTACCGCGTGTCATGTGGCATATTAAAGTGTCAAAAAATGGTTTATATGCCACAGCGTGACAGCCCTTCACTTAATAAGAGGCAGATTAAAAAGGGGGCATGTCACTGCATGACCACTGACCATTCCGATCCCTGCCCCCCATCCCCCCCCCCCCCCCCTGAAAAAAAAGAAAAAATCCACTCGCAAGCACCAATGTTTGACTTTATTTTAAAATAAAAGATATAAAACCTGACAACTTGATTTGACACCAAGAGACCGTTGTCCAGTGGCCACTGCCACTGGAGTCCAAAGTGATTTATATCACAGAGTTGAGAGTTTGGACTTTGGATCTGTGACGCTCCTCTAAGCACCCCTCTCCTCCCCTCCCCCACCCCACTCCCCCGACCCCCACTCACTGAAAATAAATCACGCCTGCAAAAAAGCGAAGCCGATTTGAAGAGCATATTGCAGGGGGGATTACTCTTCAATATAATAGCATCTGAAAGAAAGAACAATGCAGTAATTTTTTGTTAACAAACTTCTTAATTTTCCTGCAGTGCAGTACCTTTTAAAATCGTTTCACAATAAATACCATTACTTCAAATATCATTCTGCTGTGACATTGAAAAAAATTAATTGCATTCTAGTTCCCTTATTTCATTAAAAAAAAACAATTGTCTCCCACATATTTCGAGCTCAGCTTGAATGGAATTGAACTGTGTGAATAACTGATGGTCACAGGACACAGGGAGCAGGTTTTGATAAATTGTAGAATTTACGAATGTTACAACTTACAAATAAGAACAGAAGTACTAAATTTGTTCAATAATCAGTATTATTTTCTATTTGTTCATTCCAGAGTGAGAGACCGCCGATAAGTGAAATAGATAGTGGAGAGACAAAACCAAAACAAGTTAAACAACGACAAATGGGAGAATTCCTAAAAGAGCAAAATGTATGGGATGTAAACGACCATAGGAAGCTCAAAGGCAACAGATTAGTTGCAGAAATGGTAGCCTTAGATATGAGACCTCTGAAAATTGTTAATGGTACAGGACTAAATCAATTAGTGAATTTTCTGTAACCTTGCTACCAATTTCCATCAAAGCGAGTTTTAAGAGACAAGTTGTTGCCTGAAATGTATCAATAAACATGTACAAAAATAAAAAGTGACTTGAATAATGTGTCATCAATTGCACTCACCACTGACCACTGGACATCCAAAGCTAATCAAGCGTATATGTCTATTACCGCTCACATTTTGAATAAGGACTTTCAGGTAAAAAACTATTGCTTGAGTGTTTCTCACATGCCAGAGTGCCATACAGGTGAAAATATAAGCAAAAGTCTCATCAAATCTGTCAAAAAATGGCAACCCAACACTGATGACTTTGATGTTTATGTAATCTCAGATAACTGCAGTAACATGAAAGCTGCTTTTCAGATGCTACCTTCCAATTACAAAGGACTTTTTTGTTTTGCTCATATATTGCAGCTCATCATCAAAGATTTACTGAAAGTCTTCCCTGGGGTGAAAAATGTGGTATCCAAATGTAAAATGATTGTAAACCATTTTCACCACAGTGTGAAATCAACAGTTAAATTAATGGAGATGCAAGAAAATCTCAAACTTCGAAACATAAACTGAAGACCGAATGTGAAACACGATGGAATAGTACATATCTGATGCTAGAGAGGATTCATGAACAAAAAGTGGCACTCAATGCTCTGTTACCCTCCATTGATAAACTTGTTCCAATATCACAATTTGAATGGAAAACTATTAGTGGCTATGTTGAGGCATTAAAGCCATTTGAAGAAGCTACTAAAATCATGTCAAGTGCCAAATATCCAACAACATCAATGATCATCCCAGTGTTGATGAATTTACTTGATGCCATGGATGCTTTAGAAATGGATAACTTTGGGAAAACTGTAAAAGATAACATCACAAAACGTTGGCCTTCATTTGAAAAGAATGAACTATATGTGTTGTCTACATTATTAGATCCTCGTTTTAAGGAGCTACCTTTCAGCACACAGGAGGTTGAAGATAATGCCAAATCCATTTTGTTCACCAAAGTATTTGAAACAGCCAAGTCAGAGTCCGAGAAACAGTGCGGACACGCAGGCGGACAGGTTACTGCAGCTATAAGTACAAGCATAAGTTCCAGTACTGTTGAATCTGTGGACAGTGTGAAACAGCAAACAATGAGTGATAATGATACCTCAATCAATCAGTCAATCACGTTCATGTCAAATAAGCCAGTCATCCTCTCAGAATGATTCTCCCAGACAAGGTACAAGTTCACAGCCTGATCCTGCTAAGAAAGATTTTTGGACTTTCTTCAGAATGAAAGCACAGAAAAAAAAAGAAAAGCAAACATCAGAGCCTCAGACTAATCTTGATGAATTGAAAAATCATAATCAAATATGAAATAGATAAATATCTGAAAGTTGAATGCATTGACCCAACTGAATGTCCATTTATGTGGTGGCATCTGAATGGCAAGAATTTTCCACATCTTAGAAATGTGGCCTTAAAGTACTTACTTGTTCCAAGCACAAGTGTTCCAAGTGAGCGGATTTTTTTCCAAAACGGGTTTAACAATTTCTGATGAGAGATGCAATTTGAAGCCAGATCTTGCTGAAACTCTTGTATTCCTCAACCATAACTTAAAAATTTAAATTAGGCAGTAGGCACATTAGCCATCAGAGACGACACTTACAACAATGAAGATGGACCTGTTAAAATAAAGTTTTTTTCTTTTTTCACACAAATCACGTGATTGCCAGATAGTGATATTGATATTTTGAAACATGTATCACATAAAAATAAAGCATCATGTGATTCATGTAATAAATTATCAAGGATGAATGATACAGAATTACCATCAGGCTGGCATTGATAATTGATACATGATACTGATGAGTTGACAGTTTGTCAATATTGATTTTGATGATTGATCATGATCATCTAAATTTCTTAGCTAAGTTTGGCTAGTTAGCTCCCAAAAGTTTGATTTTTTCTACTCACCAATTTACCATATTACCTTTATAATGGAAGTCATGTTCTTGACCGAGAGAGCAGAGACTGCCAGCGTCTCTTCAAGTCTGTGATTATTGTGGGATTCTGCTATTTGCAAGTATTTGGTGCTCAAATGTTTTTGTTTTATTTGGATTTCATTTCATTTTGAGTTTGCCTTACATGTATGAGGCTATGAGCCTATGAGGAGATATCTCAGTTTATAAAAAAGAGTTGATTTTCCTCAAGTGTTTAATTTATGTTTTCAACTGTAAAGTGTAAACTTTCCCCAGTTTCTTGTCTCACTCAATGTAACACCATGTCCATGCACGTGGCCAACTGGCCATGCAGATCACCATCTTTCCCAGTAATTAAACTCAACAACCAAGCAGAATAGAAGTTGAATGAGATGATAATGTTTTGTACTGTATATAGTATACAGGTGAACCGCCAATGGTCATTGTAACATGTGTTACAACTCACAATGACCATTTGGAGTCAACCTTTATATACTATACATAATACTAATGCATTATCTAGTCATAATAGTTCATGATATTCTGAAAAATGCTAGTAAGACACAAAAAGTAAAAAACAACCGAACAACCGAACCGAATCTTTTCAGTCAAAAATAACCAAAACCGAAACCGAAGGGGCAAAAATGACAACCGCAACTCTCTAGTCAAGGCAAGCCCATGCTTTGTAAAATATATGTTTTACATGATCATTCCACGTACACCTTCTGTTTACCTCAATAAACTGAGGGCAGGACATGAAAAGCTGGGGATGATCAATAACACCTGACTACCAGTATTTCTTTTCAAAAATGAATTTGGAACAATACAAGCTTTTAGATTTGTTTAACTGGTTGAGTGCTAGAAGTCAATATCATGGCTTTATTGAAAAGTGCTGAAAGCCACTTTAATGGCTTTACAATGTGTACATTAACTTGTCGTTTGTGGAGCAGCAGATAAACAAGAGGCCCCAGGGGACCTGAGGGCACTCACCTGACATGGTAGTCTAAATATCAAACCAGGGACTTGACTTGAATAAGCTGCATACACCCCTCCTAAGAAAAGCATATACCAACTAGATGAAGCGATTGTGCCCACACATTACACAGGATTTTCCTTCTATTTTCAGTACCTACACTTTTACGTCCCAAAATTGAGATAAACACATAAAAACAGATTTTTTTTTATTCTGGTTCGGAAATTTTCGAAGTCCCAAACAAAATATTTTCAGACTAAAATTTTTTTTTCTTCTTCTTAAAATTGACCAAAACGCATAAAAAACGAAAAACTAATTTCCGGATTTTGGTCTGCATACCAAATATCAAAAGATTCTTATTGGTAGATCTGAAGAAGATTTTTAAAGAATAATCCTCATACTGCACTAATTTAAACATCTGGGCTCCCATAGAGAGCCCAAATATGGACCCAGGGAATTGATTTCAATAAACATGTGAAAAAATCTTCCAAAGATGTTGTATGTGAAATTTGAAAGCTTTTGGACCAGTGGTTTGGGAGAAAAGTAGTCTTAAATGTTTTTCCCATTACCCACAGTGTTAAAAAATGCTGACTCAGCACTTTTTCCAAGTCTCAAAAAAGTACCCCATGATAAAACCGATAGCAATTTCTTTTACCATTCCATTCTGTTGGTCCTAAGGAAGCTTCACACCAAATAAAAATTCTCAGTGCCGTTTTAGAGATATGGGCGTTTTAATTTTTTCTATTTTTAGCTCCTGCAGTTCCCATGGGGCGACAGTAAAAAAATTTTTGGCATAAATTAACTACTTATGTCCCAATAAAACCTCAAGTCAAATTTGGTTCAAATCAGCCTCTCGGATTGCAAAACAGAAATTTTGCGCAGGGCAAAAATTCTTGCCCCCTCCCTTAACGATGGCAAATATAGCCCCTAGACCTTCTCTTGAAGAAATCTGAGTCTACACCTCAAAAGGAAGCTGCACACCTAATATCAAGTCTCTGCTACTGCTGGTTCATGAGAAGATTTTTTAAGATTTAGGCTCACTTTTTGGGCATGGCCCTACCAAGGGGCGGGTCAACTTGATTTAAACAAACTTGAATTGACATATGATAGGGAACATGCACACCAGATTTGGTTCAATTTGGTTGAGTAGTTTGTGAGAAGTCGTCGATAATGTAAAGTTAATGACGGACAACGGACGGAAAGTGATCAGTAAAGCTTGCCTTGAGCTTCGCTCAG
Source organism: Pictodentalium vernedei (assembly GCA_031216915.1). NCBI lineage: Eukaryota > Metazoa > Mollusca > Scaphopoda > Dentaliida > Dentaliidae > Pictodentalium > Pictodentalium vernedei. The sequence goes on from CM062288.1 coordinate 278,130,488, forward strand.
GTGAGCTAAAAACAAAATTATTTTTGCACTTGAATCTTGCTAAACTAAGGCTCCCCTTGTGGGTTGCATTAAATCTTTGAAAAAAATAATCACGTTTCAAATCACCTTTAAAAATAATTTAGCACTCTACCAGTTAATTCATGGACATTGTAGTCTCACCAAGTCTTTTGGCATTCAGTACAATTCAATTAACTTTCTCTAATAATAATTGTGTGAAAATGCCTGGTTTTTGTGGGTTTTTTTTTTTTTGTTTTTTTTTTTTTTGGGGGGGGGGGGGGGGGGGGGGGGGTCTCGTGATTTAACTGGTGCCTCAGATTATTTACTGACCTTCAAAACACCAATTCCAACTTTTATTCAATTGTTACTACAGCAGTACAGGTCAACAGACAGACTTCAGGCAAACTCAAAACTATCTTATAATTAACTTGCCGTCTGTTTCAAGGCATGTTCTGCATGGGCAGCCAAGATTTGCCTAGAAACTGCAAAGCCACAGGAATGCCAGGATGTAGAATATCATTTTGTAGTAGAATTGAACGAAAATCTCCAACAGGGGTGGCACCATGGGGGAGAATTGGTGGGGCAAAAGCCTGTCAGGGATGTCTCCCTCATTGGGAATCAGAAACCCCTGATCAGGGAAATCCTAGCGCCAAAACTGATGACCAAGTCATTCCTGTAATTTGAGCTAATCCGTTACCACTATAAATTTGCCAAGATTCAGAGGCTTGCAAGAAAACTTACCTGTATTAACTTTCTTTAACTGATGGTGAATAATGTTTTGTCAAGCAGCAGTATTTCTGTATCCACTTTCAACTCGCAAACTCCTGTCCATCTCCTGAAAATACATACATATGTGCTGCAAAAGTTCTCAAAATTAGCTTTCAGCAACAGTAACACAACTTCATATGAAGTGGAACTCTTCAACTGGTAGCGTGCTGAATTATTTTTGGTCATCAAAATTTGTTCATGTGTCTTTGCCCTGTTACAATTTATATGAGAGTGCCAGTCAACACTCTCGCATAAATTGTAACAATGCAAATCCATTCAGGCTGAATAATTTCTTTTCAGATATAATGAGGAAATATCTACAGAATATGAAGACTTTAACCTGTGGCACCTGCTCTTCAGTGTAAAGCTCAAATATAGGCTTCCAGCACTCAACCAGTTAAACAGAATGAAAGGTATTCAATTACCAGAAATTTGGCCATTTTCCTGCATCTAGTGAATAGTAGTGATGAAGTAAGCATTTATTCTATTACTGGTTTATCTTGTTTAACAAAGATCTGTCAAACAAGATATTATGGACTACCAGTGACTGCTCAACAAGTGGATGATATTTCTGTTGAATCTGACTCAGTTGTACCACTAATTCAGAATCAGATGTTCAGAACAAGAGTGATCATCAGTATTTGACTGAAAATTACGATCAAGGATTTTGGGAATCAAATGTGAGTGTGATGTCATGTGCATGGGGAGGAAACAGTCAACGTAACCATTTGCGGTACATGCATATTAAATTCAGTTGAACAAACACAAAGAAGCATGGGCTAGGGGAATCCACATTAACGAATGTTGCTTATTCTGTATACTGCCATGTACATATAACATCACATCACATGGACTCACATGGACTCCTGCAAAGCCTTTAAGTTTCAAAAAGTGTCTTTTGTTACAGTTAGAGAATTTCATTGAGTTTTTCCATTTGTTTAGATACGAAATAAAAACTGAAACCAAGACTAGATTCTTGTGTCGACGCTATCAATAGTCAGGTTAGAGTACTTGCCGATGTGACATTCTTAAAAATGCAAGAGGGCTAAAAATTGCTCCCCTCACGTGACCAAGGAGAGATTAGCTCTCCTCAAGCTTGCAAAAGCTAAAACTGGCAAAATGAAGTTTTACTATTAATAAATTCTGCTAGGTGGACTTTGTACATTTTATTTGCTGCTGTTAACAAGGTACAGTGGTGTGATCACAAAAGTGGAAGAGGACTATCGACCGCATCGCAATGCAATCAAGATCGACATGATGAGGTTTCTGAGACTTTCAACAATTAAAGCACGATCGAATAGATGCAGATTCCCGATTAAGTTTACAAGTGTAGACACGATAATCAACACAGTCGCGATTTTACAATTGCCACAATCAACATACATGTACATGTGTACGCTCGCATTTTCTCTATAAATGGAAAATTCCATAAATACAGAATGAATAGGGGTATATGCCACTTCGGGCAATTCCAAGGCAAATTGTGTTTTGAGAAGCAGAAATCAGGCCCCGGGATATCTATTTTGCGACACTCCGTCAGTATTTTGTTTACATGTGGAGTGATAAAGGTTAACAGAAAATAAATTGAAGCGATATTTTGAAAACAAAATTGAAACGAAGAAATGACTGTGTAACGTGTGTAGAAGAATGGAAATGGAAAGAAGAAATGGAAACCAAAAGTCAAAATGTATGCCTATGGGGACAGGTGACGCATGCAGTCATGTTGACATGGTGGTTAAATGTCAATTCAACCCGACATTTTCAGCCGATTAATTTCTGATGCAATATGACAATTGTAGAACACCGAAAAATATGATTCCACGCTGTTAATCACTTCTGTTGGGCAGCTAATGAACCGCAGTGCCCTTGAAAATCATGTTATTGTTATATTAACACCGCAAATGGGAAGAAATAGGTGCACATTTTTTTTTTGTAGTGTCGTTTAGTGATATTGACAATTAATGCTGCATTTGAAGTTTGCTGATGATCCCAGTCCTCGACGTGTATTATCAACAAACTTTAAATGTAGCATAGATTGTCAAGGGGCAGGGGAGGGTGGGGGTGGGGGGTGGGGGGGGGGGGTGGAGGGGCAAGGGCTTCTCAACTGACAAAACTTGGCGGGGTCTCGTTGTCTAAACTAAAAGAAATTCTGTTTGCAATTTCCCCATCTGACATTTCTCTATGCAGATAATTCTCATCGGACATTTCTCCACTGGGTTCATCATGAATTCAGGGAATGAATACATGGACACATTTATGAATGTAATCTCATGTGTTCCCTTGTGGATAATAAAATCACTCACAAAATCACCGTAGGGAGTGTTTGTTTGATTTATTCTATCCCTCTCAAAAACAGATAAAACCTGAAGAAAAGTTGATCAACATTTCCACCAACTGTCATTGTGAACTTGTAGTACTCACGAAAAATATATATAACTTTTTGGTTTGGAGGAAAAAGCAGAAAGGAAACGATAGTAAAGGATTCTCAAAAAACTTACCCTAAGTATTTACATGGAGGCCTTTGCAACTCTTTGTACACCCTACATGAACCTGTCCCACCCACACCCTAACTACATGCATCTACTTTCAACAATCGGGGATTTCCTAAAACATTAGTCGGGCATAATCAGGTACCGTTAAGCTTGAATGATTCGATACAGGTGTGTGTGGTAGGGGGGGGGGGGGGGGTTCAGGTGCGGTCAGTTACCATTCGGCATGGCCATTTTGGACACGAGTGAATAGATATTCTGACTGTAATCATTTTGTGCGGTGGGTACATAAAAGGCATTGTCAACTTATGTCAAGTGATTAAAATCACAACAATTAATTTTCTTTTCTTTTCACAATGCAACTCTCCCCTCCCCCTCCCCCCCCCACCCCCCAAAAAGACGCCCAAAAATTTGTCTTGATTTTCTGGCACATCCAGTTGATCTGACATGGCCATTAGGCTACTGAAAACCCGGACTCGGGAAACAAATTCTCCCCATCTTAGTTTGATCCTGGCACCTATCGTGTTGAGTGCCTGGGTTAATTTGGAAAAAAATTTTTAAATGTATATCGCCCCTCCCCAAAACAAATGCTCCTAAGAGCCAGGGAAGCAGTAATGTTACTAATGTACATGTTTACGTTTGGGGCGACTTGGTGTAGTTTCTTTTAGAAATGTATTTACAAAATACAAACTGGGGGGAGGAAATGACACCGGAAGGTTGGAAGGGTTAGTGACTAACCTGAGGGGAGGGGGCTGCACTGTGCTTCACATTACTCTTTTAAATGATGTAGACACCGACACTTATTAGTGATTGTATCATGGAGTCAAGAGTGGTATGGATTTGAACCACAATCTGAAGACCATGGACTAAAGAAACACATAATCAACTTTAGAAGTGGCTCAAAACTGTTGAGTGGATAGACCCACTCGGACCACCGACCCATCAAAAATCTACACATCCGGATTGGCCTGAAATTAAAATGATTCAATTTCAAGTACCACATAACTCAAGCCACTGATATTTTTATTGCCTGCTCCCTACAAACATTGTTGACACCTATGAATCCAAGGTGTGAAATGAATGTACTACTGTGAACGTCGGGAGGCTTATATAATTATCGGTAGCAGTTTGATTCTGTTCCTGAAAACTAATCCCATTGTGGCGACTGTCTCTTTAAAAGCTTATTGACACTGGTTTTAATTACTGAATAAACTGCTGTTATTAATAGTCATCTGTGCAAACTCGACAGACATACTGACATGTGACTTTTATGTATCCAGTCATTTTTTGGGGGGTGAGTGTCAAAATTGTCAGTTTTCTGAATTCTATGAATTGTTTCTTGAGTTACCAAAAAAAACCCAAATAACAAAGAACTCTTTTTGGATTCAAACTGTCTGCGTTATCGTAACAAGGCTGTTATCTATCATATCCATCCTGAGATTAAAGGAACCATTTATCAACCAAAGAAAGAGTACCAAGAAGAAAGGCGTTTTAAGATATATCGCCAAGATTTTTTTTTTCAGTCAGTTCGACAGTCAGGCAATGGAGAGTACATGATAATCCTCATCGGACATTTCTCCACAGGCCTCATCATGAATTCAGGGAATTTACATTTATGAATGTAATTTCATGTGTTTCCGTTACATGAACTTTTCTGCGTAGTTTCACAGTACTTGAGTTATACAGAGTTGAATTTCCACTCGGTGAGTGTTTCCAAATGCATCCACTATCCATGTACTGAGTTTGAGCTTGCATTCGGTTACTGAACAACTGCAGACAAAATTTGGATAGTCTACAGTATAAGACTAGTTTTAATTGAATATAAAGCAATGGGTCAAGTTATATTTGGAATGAAAATTACAGTGTACCCTGTTATAAAAATTCTAAAATGCAAGCACATGTTTGAATGTTGTGGAAAATCTTTGTCCCGGTGGACTAACATGCTTCCTGCTGTATTCTTTCAAACGTTATTGATGAATAAATAATTAAAATACACATCCATTACTTTTATTTGTCACTCCAACAGGCTTTCCTTAACGAAATTTGTTCACCCAAAACAATCGCCTCTCTGGTGAGTGAATGTCCAACCACCAAAGCAACTTTTCAGTGATTTTCCAGTACAACTGAACACCAGAACTACATGCCTGATTGGCATTGCTGTTTTTATGATATTTATTTATTCATTTTACTTATTTAAAAAATTAAATTTATTACTTTTATCAATGCCAAGCATTCAAACTGTTCCCAACATTTCTTGGCGGATATCGAAGAAAATCAATAGCTCCCATCTAGAGGTAACCCCAAACATTTTTAACAAGCATACCAAGTTTCAAACTGATCTGATCAAAGATGTGCCCTGGATGGCGTGACAAAGGGATATATTGATGCCTGACTAAACTAAGTTCAAAGGTCATTGCCAGCAGCAACATTTTTTGACGGGAATGGAAGAAAATCGATAGCTCCCATCTAGAGGTCACCCCAAACAAGCATGCCAGGTTTCAAAGCAATCCAATCATAAATGTGCCGTGTAGGGTGTGCCAAAGGGAAATATTGAGGTCTGACTAAACTAAGTTCTAAGAACGTTGCCAGCGGCAACATTTTTTGACAGAAATGGAAGAAAATCGATAGCTCCCATCTAGAGGTCACCCCAAACAAGCATACCAAGTTTCAAAGCGATCTGATCATAAATGCGACCTATGAGGTGTGCCAAAGGAAATTGTGTATGCCGACAGACGAGAAGTGATGCCAATAGCTCAGCTTGAATTTGTCAAGATGAGCTAAAAATGCTGACTCAGCACTTTTTCAAAGTCCCCAAAAAGTACCGCATGATAAAACCAATAGCAATTTTTCGACCATTCCAATCTGTCGGTCCTAAGGAAGCTTCACACCAAATAATAATTCTCAGTGCCGTGTTGGCTTGGAGATATGGGCGTTTTAAATTTTTTCTATTTTTAGCTCCTGCGGTTCCCATGGGGCGACGGGAAAATTTTTTTAGGCATAAATTAAGTACTTATGACCAAATAAGTCCTTATATCAAATTTGGTTCAAACCAGCCTCTCGGTTTGAAAAAGAGAAATTTTGGGCAGAGCGAAAATTCCTGCCCCTCCCATAACGAAGGCAAATGTAGCTCCTCGAACTTCTCTTGAACAAATCTGAGTCTACACCTCAAAAGGAAAGCTGCACACCAAATATCAAGTCTCTTCCACTGCTGGTTCATGAGAAAAAGATTTTTTTAAGATTTAAGCACACTTTTTGTGTGTGGCCCTACCGAGGGGCGAGGCAACTTAATTGGAACAAAATCAAAATGCAATCTCATAACAAACTATTATCTCAAATTTCAATTAAAATGGTTCAGCGGTTTTGGATGAGAAGACTCAAACACAATGTTCACTGACGACGGGCGGTGAGTGATCACTATAGCTCCCCTGACTGAAAGTCAGGAGACATCTGCAAACAAAATTCTTGAATAACTCATTTTTTTTCATCAAAAACATAGCTTATGAACCCCTCATTAGAACGAGCTCAACCAGTTCATTCCAAAGATGGCCCATAATGTATGTTTTCGAGAGAAAAAAATATAGAACCTTAGTGAGCACGCTCACATACCCCACGCACCTGATATTTCAAGCTCTAATCATTTTTTTAAAAATAAACATAGATTCTAGGAATACTGCAGAAAACAGTGTTCTGTAGTTTCAATGGTATTGAAAGAATTCAAGCAGAGAAAAAGCCCGGAAAGTTAAAAAATTTATAGTAATTTATATATTTTTTATACTTACCAATGACCCAGACATAGCTGGTGCTAACTCTTAAAATATAGGGCCAAACACAAATTTTGCCCCCCAATCCCCAAAATTTGCATCTAAAACTAAAGAAAACATGTCCTGAGAGGCCCTCCACACTTCGCCCCTACTGCGCATGCGCAGTGTCAAGGACGTTCCGAAATTGGCGCCATTTATCATTCTAATAACCAGTGCCTGGTAAGCGCTATGTACTCAGCGGGGAGGCAAGAGTTCCCAACTCCTGGGAGGGCCATCCCCGTCTGGGTCATTGGTAAGTATAAAAAATATATAAATTACTATAAATTTTTTAACATTTTTATACTGTACCAATGACCCAGACATAGCTGAATAGTAAAAAGGCTGGAGGGCCAAGGACATAGAGCAAAATGGAATACGCTCAATAAAATAAAATAGAGTCATCCCCTGTAGGGAAAAGAAGTAATAGGCCTTACATGTATCTTTCTTATTTATGATAAATTAGAAAGATACAACACCTTCCAAAAATTGAGCTTCATACATCCATGTACTCTATTAATATCCAATAATCCTTATACTAATAATTTTTAAAGTAAGCCAATAATAAAGTAAGTCTAGAGAATAGAGACTCTTATACTCCTAAAAGTGTGTGAGAATTGCATAATCATGTCCGTTGACATATGCAATATTCAAAAGCTATACTTTAAAAACTAAGACTTGAATGAATTTTATAAACTTAAACTTCTCACTAAACAACCATCCCAATAACAGCTCAGAATTACTAACTCCGGAGGAGGTATCCCCTTGTTTTCATAGTAAAAACAGGTGACCCAAGGGAACACCCTCCCCCCCCCCCCCCTTTTTCTTGCCCTGGGTCAAATAGCCCAGAGCGAAGAGGGCAGCCGAACGGAGACACTGCCGAAACAGACAGCCTACCTAGCTATAGTAGCAACTGTTAAGTGAATGACATTCTGAGCAGTAGATAATAGACCTAACAATAGAGGCCTCCAGAAATGGACTCGATATTTTTGAGATAAAATTCATGAATGGATGGCTGAGCGCAATGAGCAGCCTTCAAAAATCTATAATAGAACACTATTAATGTAAGCCCAAGAAGTAGAAGAACTCTTACTTCATGAGCCGAAATCTTAAGCACAACTGCTAAGCCAATGATATACCATAAGCAGTACGCTAGTTAATAGAATCCATTAACAATAAAATGGAGCGTAACGTCCTTCTACTAGACATCAAAGACAGAAGAAGCTTACGCCCTTGTAATAAACAGATATCTGTTTATAAATACATAAACTGTACCCGGAAAGAGTAAAGGCCTATGCCCATACGAAGACGGAAGGACCTTAAAATAATAGGTTCCGGATAATAGGAGCCTAACTCTTATGCAACAATCCAACCTAAATAGTAACGGAAGTATTGATTCCGAAACTATGAAAGTGAAAATCATCCATCGATAGTGCATGAAACTCACTGACTCTACAGTAAAAGAGAAACCAACAGAATTACTGTCTAAAAGGTCAGAATTTGAAAACTACTGTTTCCAGAGGCTCAAATGATTACTTAGCTAAATAAGAACCTGAAGTTAAAATCCGTATAGGAATTTACTCTAAAGATTCTAAGTCTATTTATCAAAAAGTTACTAACTGACTTAGATAAAGAGACAAAAGACTCAATTGTAAACTATCGTAGAGTGCATAGGTATGAGGTAACATGAACCTATAACCTAAATAACAACAGGCTGCAGTAGATCTTGTGAAACAAGTATACTAAAAAATAGCAATGAGTAGTATGGAGGGATCAACCATATGAACATAATGATCCCTACACCACGACGGAAGAGCCTCCACTTTAGTCGCATAGAATAGCGAAGAAGAGGATCTCCTATAGTAAGAAATCGCGTCCAAAGCTCGTCCAGTACAGTGCTTACAATGCAATACGGACCACACAACGGAATACATGAAGGTTGCGACCTTGCTGGTTGTGATAAAGATGACACGATTTACCCAGTGAAAAAAGATCCTCACATAGAGGAAGATTTCACGTTAAGATCCACAGTAGACAAGAGAGTAAATTACTCATGATCTCTGTGAAGATAGAGATGCTATCAACAGAAATGTATTGTGGTTGTTTATCTTAGCAATACCTGCTAAAAACAACAGCGCCGGAGGATACGCGTATCCTATCATTCCGTCCTATAGATCAATAGAGCGTTAACAGTATTAGCTCAGAGATCTGGACAAGCCAACACATACGTCTGCAATTGATTAGCCAGCTGTGTCATAAATAAAACATCATTGGGCGCTCCCATAGATAGCAAATCTGATTGAATACTTGTTTGTTGAGAGTCCATTCTGACAGCAACAAGCGACCCGTAAGAGAACGGGAGTGCGATAAAACAATCAGACGACCCAGAATATGACGGACCAAAACTGAACTTGGTGTACTATAACCAACAGACGGATTCTTTCCATTAAATTGAATAACGGAAACGAAAGAGTGCCTCCCTGGTTCCGGAGATACGCCACTACTGTCGAATTAAAGGACAGGAATTTGGGCATGCGTTTCTGAATAATGTTCATGCAATGACATAAAGCAAGCCTAAAAAACATTATTCCGCGGAAGTTAACTGATAGCTAAAAGACTGCGGAACCCAAAGACCCTGGCACTTCGAATCCGTAGGGATCAGTATATATCCCAATCTGTTTGACTGGCAACCGTCATAACAGCCACACTCGGGTCCGGCAACTGCGGCGGCACTCTCTGAGTCAACCACCGAATGTTTGCCCCAGTCTGAATCTCTTGTAACACTAGATAGACAAGAGAATGTATAAATCAAGCAATTCATGGATTGCCGGAAAGTTGCAGTCGAAGAGAAGCTCCTCCGAGAACGAAGCGACTCTGAGAGAGTTCTTAACCTACTATCCACGCGTGGATGTAGCTAGGGCTGCATCACGTCTAACCAACTCCAATCAGCCACTGAAGGGCGGAGTTATACGTGAACAAACTACTGCCCTCAAAAGAAATTACATTGAGAATAATATCCCGTAAATCTTTTCTTGAAGACGTAATGATAACGCCTCAGTAAGGCGGATTACGTATAATAAAGCGTCTAAGTTAAGTCTAATATACATAATGTCGTTCCCAACATTGAAATTGGAAAAGACATAAACGGTGAAAAAGAATATGTGCAGTCTTTAATCACACCGTCTAGACGCATATGAACTCTCGGTATGCCCTGCTCTGCCAAAATAAACTATATGTAAAAAAAGATAAAATGGCAGAAATGAGCCACGCGGACAAGAAACTAAACTATCATGCTTAGTAGCAGGCTTGTATATATATATAAATATATAGCGTCGAAAAATAAAACACATGTTGTAATGACAATATTGGACTGCGTCGGTAAGTCAGGGACAAAGTCGATGTACCGATCGAAAAATCCGAGTCCAATGACGCTATAAGTCTCTTATCCAAGATCGCAGCAATGAAGTCCGAAAAATAATCACTGGAAGAAATGCCAGAAGATATGAAAGGCATCTTCCGATACTACTAAAGGGAAAACTCGAAATCTTTCGAATCCCTTTCGCCATCCTGTCGGACCCTATAAAGCGTTCGGTCGTCCGTAGCTTGATGCAACCGCGGACCGCACCGACCCAGCGCCGTCGGATAATTCCTGATTCGACCGAGAAACTGTCAATTGCTGGGATGCTGCGAAACAACTGTGCTAACTCGGATAGCACGTCCGTCACTGAGGCCTGAGGAGCAGCGGTCTTACGATGCATTGCCGCAGGAAGCTCCGAGATCGTTACCCCGTGCATACTTCCAATATGCGAGCGAACGGAGTGTATAGGCCTCGTGTCCCTTGGCTACCGGATGGCGCTACCTATTCGCTGTGGAATCACTGAATGCCGAAACTGATCGGATACTCGAGGTCACGTAGCCAATGTGCGGTCGTGTGCCCTGCTGTGAGGATGAGGAAGCATTAAAGACAGTCTCTCGGACTGTCAATATAACGGAGCGTCCCGAGCAACGGACATATGCTCCGAATGTAAAATATCTGAACCACAACATGCGGTCCCCTATGTTGTTGGCTTCCTCCGATCTGTCCTCAATCTGCCGTCACTGGGTGAGTACTAAAGTAATTAAAGTGCTCGCATCACCCAAATCTCCTTCCTAGACCGCAACGGACGAACCCGGCAGCCGAACCATTCGATGAATGTACGCTACACCGGGTGAGCTAGCGAATGTCACTCCGTAAGCAATAGACATATTCCATGAGCACTTATTGCCGCTAACTCTTCATTAACTCTGACGACAGAGGCACACTTTTGAAAGACATCTCCATAACTCTTCGAACAAGAAACCAGAAATGCTTGGATAGCAAGCATAAAATAATAATATATATAGCGTCGTTCAATAATTCGAAAGTTTGTGTGACATTATTGGACTATGTCGGAACTGAGGGACGATGTCCCTGAACCGAACCAAAAATTTCTAAGTCCACCGACGCTATCAGTTTCTTATCCGGCATCGCAGCATATGTTGTTCCGAAAGGGAAAGCTTGAAATCCACCGAATCCCTTTCGGTATCCCGTCGGACCGGATGAAACTTTCGGACGTCCGTACCCGCTTCCGCGGAGCGTCCCGACCCAGCATCGTCGGATAAAATATATGCGACAGATTCAGTTGATGCTGGGATGCTGCGATAAACTGTGCTATTAAGGAAAGCACGTCCGTTCCCGAGGCCTGTGCAGTAGCGGACTTACGATGCATTGCCGCTGGAAGCTCCGTGTACGTTGACTCCCGCATACTTCCTATGCGAACGTCCGGAGTCTGCAGGCCTCGAGTCCCCGGCTACCGACCCAGCGCTGTCGGATAATTCTCGATCCGACACCGTTTCTGTCGGCTGCTGGGATGCTGCGATAAGCTGTGCTATGTGCACAAGAATGTCCGGCGTCGAGACCTGCGGAGGCGCAGTCTATCGCTGCTTCGCCGAGGGCAGCTCCGCATCAGATGGCTCCCGCATACTTTTCCTATGCGAACGTCCGGAGTCCATCGGTCTCGAATCCCTGGCTGCCGGATGGTGTGACCTGGTCGCCGAAGAATCCTTGATCGGCGAAGCTGGTAATATATCGGCGGTCACGCAGCCAAGGTGCGGTCGTGTGCGCTGACGAGAAGAGGAAGCCTTAGCAGTCTCAGCGGACTGCCTATACAACGGAGCGTCCCGAGCGACGGACGTATGCTCCGCTAACGACACATTTGTACCACAACATCTGGGGCCAGATGTTGTTGAACGAGAGAGGGGCATCTCTCGCTTGCCGTCCGGATGGACCGGAACGAGCTATGAACCGGACTAAAAGGCTTCCTCCGTTCTCCCTCCGATCCGCCGTCACTGGGTGTGCATTAAGTTAATTTTATAGTGCTCGCATCACCCCAAAATTCCTTCTAGACCGCAACGGACGAACCCGGCTGCCGAACCATTCGGTGAATGGACGCTACACCGGGCGAGCTAGCGGACGTCAAAGGCCGTCGAACCTACTAGGGTCCTCTTAGGCAATTGGCGTATTACATGAGCACTTTTCCGCTAGCCCTTCATTAATTGTGACGACGGAGGCACACTGTTGGAAGACATCACAGATACATCACCCTAATCTTGATCGTCTGAAATAGAAATTGATAAAGTAGAGTGACCCTGCGGGGAAAGGACCGGAGTGTCCAAATCCCCAACAACATACCGTGACATACGCTTCCCATATTGTCATCGAAATCATACGATACAGAACCGGAGTTAATGCGAGTACACTGACCACATATAGAATGATAATAAGGTCAGAGGAAGACTTCCTCTTAAAACAATTGATCAATATCCTTTCAATGTGAAAAGAAAACAAGTCCTGGTACTCGCACTAACCCCTGGCAATCAAAATACATAATAATAATATGATCCATTAATATAGAAAAAATAATTGAAATCAAAATATTTTGAAAAAATATTTTTTCAGAACAGCCCAAGTTTCTGAAAAGTAACGTTGAGCCCCAATGGATCCCAAGCCTAAGTGTGGACAAAAATTTTAAAAATATTTTAAACAATTTATTCAACACTTACGAACAATAATAATGTATCTAGTTATGATTGAAATAACATAAAGATATTATTATTTAGAAATCCCCCCCTCACACAGAGGGCTGTTGTAAATGTAAACAATGAGTGTAAAAACACTAAAATAAGACTCCAGGCACCCAGGCCCGAAATCAGTTACCAAAAATACACCATCTGATGCAAAACAGAGACTTCCAGGGAAGAAACTGCAGAACATCAGATGGTAGATGCAGAACACAACGCCTAACCACCCGTAGGTGAAGACGTAAACATGGGGAAAGAACAGAATTCATTCTGTTATTCAGCTAAACTCCCAAGAAATTTTAGTAATAATAATTACAGAAATTAAGCCAAAAGCATGGGAGAATAGCAAGGGGGAACTTAAAGGACAGGGAGAGAGGAAAAACACTTGTAAAAACAGTGTAACTAAATAATCAGAATGATAACAAAATGGCTGCTGCCTTGAAAATAGGTAACTTAACATAATTTCATTAAAAAATTTTAAGTTACAGCCCTGATAATATTCTGTCACACATTCTTTTCCTCTCCTCCTTTTCTATCCTCCTTAGAATCACCATTTCACTAATATTTATGTGTCTGGCATCATTTAAACTGAGATTTAAAAGCACAAAGATCAGTCAGATGTTAACTGATGAAGGGCCAAACTTAGAATGATAAATGGCGCCAATTTCGGAACGTCCTTGACACTGCGCATGCGCAGTAGGGGCGAAGTGTGGAGGGCCTCTCAGGACATGTTTTCTTTAGTTTTAGATGCAAATTTTGGGGATTGGGGGGCAAAATTTGTGTTTGGCCCTATATTTTAAGAGTTAGCACCAGCTATGTCTGGGTCATTGGTACAGTATAAAAATACTGTAATTTTGATGAACTTTTCAAAGTCTATGGGGCAGTAATTTTGGTAAAAATTAGTGGAGCGGAACAAAACCCAAACTTGTTCTGTAGGCCACCATGTTAGACTAACATATCAAAAATCAGCTCAATATCTGGAAGCGTGTAGGAAAAAAGTCCGGAAAACTGTAATTTTGATGAACTTTTCAAAGATCAACGGCCGTAATTTCGGTAAAAATCAGTGGAGCAGAACAAAATGCAAACTTGATCTGTAGGCCACCATGTCAGACTAACATACCAAACATCAGCTCAATATCTGGAAGCGTGTAGAAAAAAAGTCCGGAAAGTTAAAAAATTTATAGTAATTTATATATTTTTTATACTTACCAATGACCCAGACATAGCTGGTGCTAATTCTCAAAAATCTAGGGCCAAACACAAATTTTGCCCCCCAATCCCCAAAATTTGCATCTAAAACCGAAAAAATGTCCTAAATGGTCCTCCATACTTTCCCTCCGCTGCGCATGCGCAGTGTCAAGGAGGTCTCGAAATTGGCACCAATTATCATTCTTACAAGCAGTGCCTGGTCAGTGCTATGTACTCAGCAGGGAGGTGTGAGTTCCGAACTCCTGGGAGGGCCATCCCCGTCTGGGTCATTGGTAAGTATAAAAAATATATAAATTACTATAAATTTTTTAACATTTTTATACTGTACCAATGACCCAGACATAGCTGAATCGTAAAAAGGCTGGAGGGCCTAGGACAGAGGAAAATGCAATAAGCTCAACTATATATAATAGAGTCATCCCCTCGAGGAGAAAAGGAGCATTACGCTTTACATGTATCTTTCTTATTTATGATAAATTAGAAAGACACAACACCCTCCATAATTGAGCATAATAACATTCATGTTCTCTATTAACATCCAGTATAACCCTTTATACTAATTATTTTTAAAGTATGCCAATAAATAAAGTTAGTCCAGAGAATTGAGACTCTTTATACTCTTTAAAAGTGTCCGAGGATTGTATATTAACGTCTGTTTGACACGTGACATATACAAATGCTTCACACCGAGCTACACTTTAAAAATATGACATGAATGAATTTTAAACATTAACTTTACACTTTAAAACCATCCCGGTAACGACTCAGAATTACTGACTCCAGAGGAGGTATCCCCTTGCTTTTCACTATAAAGCAGGTGACCTAAGGGAACACCCTCCCCCCCACCTTCCCCTTGCCCTGGGTCAAATAGCCCAGAGAAAAGAGGGCAGCAGGACTGAGTCACTGCCAGAACAGAAAGCCTGCATAACTATAGTTGCAACTGTTTAGTGGACGACATTCTGAGCAACAGATAACGGACCTAAACAATGCAGGTCTCCAGAAGTGGACTCAATATTTCTGAGATAAAAATTTGTGAATGAGGATGGCTGAAATCTTAAGCACAGACTGCTGAGTTGAAGATAGATTATCATAAGCAGTACGGATAATTAATTGAATCCATCTAGCAATAGAATGGACCGTAATGTCCTTTCTATTAGGCATCAGAGACAGAAAGAAGCGTTTTCGTCCCTTTATGATAAACTGAGATCTTTGTTTATAAATACGTAAAGCTCTAACAGGACAGAGTAAAGGCCTATGCCCGTCTGAAGACGGAAGGGCCTTAATAATAATAGGTTCCGGATATTTATTAGGAGCCCGATTCTTAGCCCAAAATCCAACATTAGTAGTAAAGGTAATAGTGTTCCAGACACTACGATAGTGAGAATCGTCCACAGATAGTGCATGAAGCTCACTGACTCTTCTAGCAGAAGAGAAAGCTAAGAGAAATGCTGTCTTATAAGACAAGAAATCTACTGTCTCAAGAGGCTCAAATGGCTTTTCTTTTAGTTTAAGAAGAACCCAAGCTAAATTCCATTTAGGAATTAATCCAAGGGTTCTAGGTCTATTTATAGAGAAGTTTCTAACTAATTTAGATAAAGAGACATTAGATCCAATTTGTAAACTATCATGGTGTATCAGGTATCAGACAACAGACCTATAACCTTTAATAGTAACAGGCTGCAGTTTGATCTCGTCAAACAAGTATACTAGAAAGTTTGCAATGTCTGGAATGGAGGGATCAAAAATAACAGAATGATCCCTACACCAACGACAAAAGACCTTCCACTTAGCGAAGAGGAGGTCCTCCTACAGTTAGAAATTGTGTCCACTGCTCGTCCTGTAAAATGCTTGCCGTGCAAGAAGGACCGCACAGCGGAAATACGTGAAGGTTGAGACCTTGCGGGTTGTGATGTAGTTGACGCGATTTCCCCTGCGAAAGAAGATCCTCTCGTGGAGGAAGTTTTCGCGGTAAGTCCCACAGTAGACACCTGAGTAGATTTATCCACGGTCTCTGTGGAGACAGAGATGCTACCAACAGAATTTTGCATTGAGATTGTTTTATCTTTAGCAATATCTGCTGAATCAACGGCGCTGGAGGATAAGCATATCCTATCATTCCGTCCCACGAGATCAATAGAGCGTCAACTGCATATGCTCGGGGATCCGGACATGGAGACACATATGTCTGCAACTGATTGTTGAGTTGTGTCGCAAATAAGTCTATCATTGGCCGCTCCCATTGGTAGCAAATCTGATTGAATACCTGTTTGTTGAGAATCCATTCTGATGGCAACAAGCGACCCTTCCATGAAAGGGAGTCTGCTAATACATTCAGACGACCCGGAATATGACGGACCGAAAGTAGAACTTGGTGTTCTAGAACAAACAGAAGGATTCTTTCCGTTAAATTGAATAACGGAACGAGTGCCTCCCTGGTTCCAAATATACGCTACTACTGTCGTATTGTCGGACAGGATTTGGACATGTGCTTTCTGAATAATGTTCATCCAATGACGTAGTGCAAGCCAAATTGACATCATTTCCTTGATGTTTATGTGCTTGCCTAGAAACTGCGGATCTCAAAGACCCTGGCACTTCGAATCTGTTGGGATCAATGTTGCACCCCAACCTGTTTGACTGGCATCCGTCATAATCGTAAAACTCGGATCCGGCAACTGCAGTGGGACTCCCTGAGTCAACCACTGAATGTTTGCCCAAGTCTGAATCTCTTGTTTCACTTGATTTGACAAGAGAACGTCTATATCGAGCGAATGAATCTTTACACTCCAATTCTGAGTCAAGAAAATTTGGAGAGGACGAGTGCGTAACCGCCCCATCGGAATGAGATCCGCAGTGGCTCCGCACAGACCTATCAGTCTCATGAACTCTCTCGCTGTGACTTTGTCTGAGTGAAGACAATAGCGAGCGTAACAACTGATTAATTTCGCTCTGGTTAACGGCAGACGAACAAGATTGTTGTGCGTCTCGAAGCTCATTCCCAGATGAGTGAATGACTTGGACGGCACCAGATCCGACTTCTCGTTTATTATAAAACCGAGACGTCAGAGTAATAGAAGCAGATTCTGCACATCGTTCTGAAGCGTTAACTTGTTGCCATTCCTCCGAAGAATGTCGTCCAGGCAGGCAGACGTTACCGCAGACGAATGAGCTCGGAAATATATCATTACCGAGTTCATAATTCGAGTGAAAGCCCAGGGCGCAAGGTTCAAACCGAAGCACATCGCTCGGAACTGATATACCACTCTTAGGACTGCGAAGCGTAGATACTTTCTGAATGTCGGATGTACCATGACGTGAAAGTACGCATCCTTGAGATCTATGCTTGTAGCATAGTCGTTCACCCGAATACTCGCTCTGACTGATCGAATTGTCTCCATATAGAACTTCAGAGCGACGATCAGCTTGTTTATCCAGCTCAGATCTATGACTGGACGGAACAAGCCGTCTGGTTTCGGAACCAGAAACAGATGGCTGTAGAAACCCGGTGATTCCTGGTCTTCTACGGCCTCTACCACGTTCTTCTTCAGAAGAGACTGTACTTCTGATAAAAGAGCGTCTCTTTTCTGCGGATTCGACGGAAGCAGAGTCCATTTTGGACTTCAAGTTAATGGAGGCTTTCGTTTGAAGGATATTCTTAGTCCTTCCGAAATTACCCCTCGAACCCAGGGGTCGTCCGTAATTGACACCCAATCGTTTATAAAACTTGATAATCTTCCGCCTACCGGAACACGATCGAGGTTCAAACCATCACCTCCTGGACCTGTGAGGCTTGCGGAAGGAGAAACTACGTCCTCCGCGACCCGCACCTTGCCCCGTCGACCTAGGGACGTCTGACCGGTAATCTCGGCCAGAAGAACGTCCCCCACGAGAGTCGCTGCCTTGACGGTCTCTAGAATAAGACCTAGAGGACGCATAGGAACCTCTATAGGAACTTCTCTTGGGCGTACTTGTCCCAGAAGTGCCTGTCTTACTCTTTTCTGCTGTATCCGACTGTTTGGAAGCGGATTTGAAAAGCAGAGAATCCGAAGCTTTCTTAGTTATCTTATCATAGATTGCTGAAAGCTTGCCGTCGAAGAAAAGCTCTCCGGAGACCGAATCGACTCTGAGAGAGTTCTTCACCTTACTATCCATACGTGTGGATGTAGCTAGGGCTGCGTCACGTCTAACCAACTCCAGGTTTGCCACTGAAAGGGCGGAGTTATACGTGGAATAAGCTACTGCCCTTGAAAGAAGTCTTAATGAGGATTGTATATCCTGGAATTCTTTCCCTTGAAGACGTAATGATAACGCCTTAGTAAGGTGATCTGCGTATGATAAGGCGTCTAAGTTAAGTCTGTTAGACAATATTGTCGTTTCCAACGTTGTGGTTGGAATTGACATAGACGACGGTATAGACAATTCCAAGTCTTCAGCCTCATCGTCTAGACGCAGAGGAACTCTCGGTATGCCCTGTCCTGCCGTTTCGAATTTATTCCTTGAATTGATGAAAGGCAGATTTAGAACATTTGCGGACAAGAAACCAGCCTTGCTCGTTTTGGTAGCAAGCTTATATATAGCGTCATTCAATAATTCAAATGTTCTTGTGACACTATTGGACTGTGTCGGAAACTCAGGGACGATGTCCCTGAACCAATCAAAAAATTCTGTGTCCAATGACGCTATCAGTCTCTTATCCGGCATCGCAGTATTCTGGTCCGACGGAACTCAACCTCTGGAAGATAATGCCGGATAAAAATCTACGGCAGCTTTATGTTGTTCCGAAAGGGAAAACTCCAAATCCTCCGAATCCCTTTCGCCATCCTGTCGGACCCTATGAAGTACTCGGTCGTCCGTACCCGATGCTTCGACGGAGCGTACCGACCCAGCGTCGTCGGATAATTCCTGATCCGACAGAGATTCTGTCGTTTGCTGGGATGCTGTGATGAGTTGTGCTATTTGGGATAGCACGTACGTCACTGAGGCCTGTGGAGTAGCGGTCTTATGTTGCTTTGCCGCTGGAAGCTCCGTGTACGTTGACTCCTGCATACTTCTTTTATGCGAACGTCCGGAGTCTACAGGCCTCGTGTCCCTGGCTACCAGATGGCGTGACCTGGTCGCCGTGGAATCCCTGATCAGCGAAGCTGGCTGGATATCCATGGTCACGTAGCCAAGGTGCGGTCGTGTGCGCTGCCGTGAGGATGAGGAAGCCTTATTGACAGTCTCTCCGGACTGTCTATATAACGGAGCGTCCCGAGCGACGGACGTATGCTCCGAATGCGAAACGTTTTGTACCACAACATCTGGTCCCAAATGTTGTTGTACGAGAGAAGGACCTCTCTCGCTCGCAGCCCGGATGGACCTGGACGAGCTAGGAACCGGACTAATAGGCTTCCTCCGTTCTCTCCTCTGATCCGTCGTCACTGGGTGTGCACTTTGTCTTATTATAGTGCTTGCATCACCCAAATCTCCTTCCTGGACCGCAATGGACGAACACGGCTGCCGAGCCATTCGATGAATGGTCGCTACACCGGGCGAGCTAGCGGACGCCAATGCTGTCGATCCTACTAGGGACCTCTTAGGCAATTGACGTATTTCCATGAGCACTTTTGCCGCAAGCTCTTCATTTAACTGTGACGACGGAGGCACACTTTTGGAAGACATCACGGAAACATCACCCTGTTCTTGTTCCTCTGAAATAGAGATTGATAAACTAGAGTGACCCTGCGGAGAAAGGACCGGCATGGCCTTTTCCCCGCTAACAACATACAGTGACACACGTTTCCAATATTTGTCATCCCAATTGACACATACTGAACAGGAGTTAGTGCGAGTACACTGACTACAATTAATACAATGATTATGAAAGTCAGAGGAAGATTTCCTCTTATTACAATTTGAACAATATCCTTTCATTGTGAAAAGAACACAAAAAGTCCTAGTACTCGCACCAACCCCTGAAAACAAAGATACATAATAACATGATTCATTAACATAGAAAAAATAATTGAAATCAAAAAAATTTTTTGAAAAAATATTTTTTCAGAAAAGCCCAAGTTTCTAAAAGTAACGTTGAGCCCCAATGGATCCCAAAAAGCCTAAGTGTGGACAAAAATATTTTAAAATATTACAAAAAAATTAATGCAACACTTACGTATAATAATAATGTATCTTGTTATGATTAAGCTAATACAAAGACAAGAAAATGCCGCTCAGGATCACCGATCCAATGTCGAGTTGTGACAACAGTTCCTCGCACCAACGCCAACACACCTATGAAGTTTCATGACTCTAGGTTGAACCACTATCAAGTTCTCATCCGGAAACCAATTGTTGCGATATACTATGTTCAAGGTCACTGTGACCTTGACCTTTGACCTGGTGAGTCCAACATCAATAGGGTTCTTCCTCGCACCAAGGCCAACACGCCTGTAAAGTTTCATGACTCTAGGTTGAACCACTATCAAGTTATCATCCGGAAACCAATTGTTGCGATATACTATGTTCAAGGTCACTGTGACCTTGACCTTTGAACTGGTGAGTCCAAGATCAATAGGATTCTTCCTCGCACCAAGGCCAACACACCTATGAAGTTTCATGACTCTAGGTTGAACCACTATCAAGTTATCATCCGGAAACCAATTGTTGCGATATACTATGTTAAAGGTCACTGTGACCTTGACCTTTGATCTGGTGAGTCCAAGATCAATAGAGTTCTTCCTCGCACCAAGGCCAACCCACCTATGAAGTTTCATGAATGTAGGTTGAACTACTATCAAGTTATCATCCGGAAAGGAATTGTTGCGATTAACTATGTTCAAGGTCACGTTGACCTTGACCTTTGACGTAGCGAGTCCAAAATCAATAGGGTTCTTCCCCTCACCAAGGCCAATCTACCTATGAAGTTTCATGAATGTGAGTTGAACTATTATCAAGTTATCATCCGGAAACCAATTGTTTAAGATTTACTATGTTCAAGGTCACTGTGACCTTGACCTTCGACGTAGCATGTCCAAAATCAATAGGGTTCTTCCTCCCACCAAGACCAACCTACGTATGAAGTTTAATGAATGTGAGTTCAACCACTATCAAGTTATCATCCGGAAACCAATTGTTTACGAATCCGCCCGTCCGCCCGCCCACCCGTCCGCCAGACATTCACCAAACTATAAGTCGAGTTTGACTTCGTCACAACTCGACTAAAAATCCCTCTCAACAGAAACCGTTATCGATGTAAACAAGAAGTGTATAAACACCAGAAACATGACTCCAGGCACCAATAACCATGGCCCGAAATCAGTTACCAATAACACACTATCTGATGCAAAACAGACTTCCAGGGAAGAAACTGCAGAACATCAGATGGTAGATGCAGAACACTACGCCTAAACACCCATGGGTGAGGACGTAAACATGGGGAAAAGAACAGAATTCATTCTGTTACCCAGCTAAAACTCCCAAGAAATTTTAGTAATAATGTTACAGAAAATATGCCAAAAGCATGGGAGAATAGCAAGGGGGGACTTAAAGGAAAGGGAGAGAGGAAACACTGAACAAGCCGTGTAACTTTATAGCAAGAATGACAACAACAGGCCCATGCCTCGAAATTAGGCAACATAACATAATTTCGTAAAAAAAATTTAAGTTACAGCCCTGATTATTTCCTGCCACTCATTTTTCCTCTCCTCCTTCTATTTCCTCTTTAGATCCACCATTTCTCTAATATTTATGTGTCTGGCATCATTTAACCCTTTACCCAACATGAAAAGCAGACGACACTTGCAAAAAAAATTCTTGAATAACGAATTTTTTTCATTTTTTGTCTCAAAAACATAGGTTATGACCCCTCGTTGGAACGAGCTCGATGAGCTCATTCCAACGAGGGGTCATAACCTATGTTTTTGAGACAAAAAATGAAAAAATAATGAAAATTAATTGGCGATTTTTGAGAATTGCGCTGGCCGGTTTTGGCCGTTACGTTGGGTAAAGGGTTAAACTGAGATTTACAAGCACAAATATCAGTCAGATGTGAACTGATGAAGGGCCAAACAAAGAATGATAATTGGCGCCAATTTCGAGACCTCCTTGACACTGCGCATGCGCAGTGGAGGGAACGTATGGAGGACCATTTAGGACATTTTTTTCGGTTTTAGATGCAAATTTTGTGTTTGGCCCTAGATTTTTGAGAATTAGCACCAGCTATGTCTGGGTCATTGGTACAGTATAAAAATACTGTAATTTTAATGTATTTTTCAGAGTCCAAGGGTTGTAATTTCGGTAAAAATTAGTGGAGCGGAACAAAACGCAAACTTGTTCTGTAGGCCACCATGTTAGACTAACATACCAAAAATCAGCTCAATATCTGGAAGCGTGTAGGAAAAAAGTCTGCAAAACTGTAATTTTGATGAACTTTTCAAAGTTCAAGGGCCGTAATTTCGGTAAAAATCAGTGGAGCGGAACAAAATGCAAACTTGATCTGTAGGCCACCATGTTAAACTAACATACCCAAAAACAGCTCAATATCTGGAAGCGTGTAGAAAAAAAGTCCGGAAAACTGTAATTTTGATGAACTTTTCAAAGTTCAAGGGCTGTAATTTCGGAAAAATCAGTAGAGCAGAACAAAATGCAAACTTGATCTGTAGGCCACCATGTTAGAATCACATACCAAAAATCAGCTCAATATCTGGAAGCGAGTAGAAAAAAAGTCCGGAAAACAAGTAGGACTGACTGACGGACTGACTGACGGACTAGTCAAAAACATTATACCCCTGCAACTTCGTTGCGTAGGGTATAATAATGAAAATTTAATGTTGATTTTGTAAATTGTGCTGGCCGGGTTTGGCCATTACATTGTGTACAGGGTTAAATAAAAAAAAATAACAGATAAAATGTGATTGGGAATGAGGTTAAGTAACAAACCCTGGAGACTGCTGGAATCATTGCAATCATTCTTGTAGACAACTGATTGTGGAGAAATGAATAGCAGACTTCAGAATTTGAATATGCATTTAACTAGTAGAGTGCTGGAGGGTCATATCTGGACTTTGTTCAGAAGAGCAAGTGCAAAGATTTAAAGGCTTCATATCCTGTGAGTAATGGGTATGCATCATATTATCTTTCAAGTGAAATTATTTAGTGTGTAAGGCTCTGTCTTGTTATAATTTAACTAGGGCTGTCACGATTTTTTAATTTAGGAATCGATTAATCGTCGCAAATAATCGATGATAATCGATTAATCGTACCGAAATGACCCCCCCTCTCCCTCTCATTGAAGTCGATAAAATGAAGTTCAAGTCAGTTGACCAACCTCAAGTAAACAACGAAGACGATCCTCTTTTAGTTACATTCAAAGCTTTGATGTTCTGAACTTTTGAACCGTCAGTGTAACAATCAAGACCGGTCGGCAGTTGCAAACTTCGCAACTGCCGACTGGTCTTGATTATTACACTGACGGTTCAAAAATTCAGAACATCAAAGCTTTGATGAATGTACCTGAAAGACAATTGCTTCCAACAGCTTCTTGGGGGGGGGTTAACATCGATGTTCTTAACTCTTTACCGTTAGAAACAATAGTTTTTTCTTCAAATTGTCTTTTAATTATTAAACGTCTAAATACCGATTATTCGACAATGAAAAATACTAATCGATTTCACCGTGACCGATCAAGTCGATTAATCGTGACACCCCTAAATTTAGCAGATACTGTCTATAGGAAATTCCCTGTAGTTTTGATGTTTTGTTGTTTGCACATGCAGAAGTCAAGATAGCATCTTACCTCTAACCCTTTACCCAATGCAAACGATATCAAAATTTATTATTTTAAATATAATTTTTTCAAATTTTTCAAAAAATATCAACAAAACCATATCATGTGCCCCCTCGTTGGAACGAGCTCAACGAGCTCGTTCCAACGAGGGGTCACATGATATGGTTTTGTTGAAATTTTTTTAAAAATAATCCTTTTTCAACTGCAGAATTTGCATAGTACGCGGGCAGATGCGGCCAATTCGTTGGGTAAAGGGTTAAAATAGTATACACAAAAGATCTATGCACAGAACTTTATTGTTCTCAACTAAACAAAAGCAAGTCAAATGTGCTTCACTTGAAAAGGTAATTTATTTTAAGTGCTAAGGTTTGCTAGTTTTAACATGTCTTGTGATAAAGTAAGGCATGTGAATGCACATTTCAGAATCTGAAGACTGCTGAAGATTATATTATGAAGACTCCTCAGAGTCAGTTTCATTCTGAAGTCATGTAATTACGCTTGAAATATCCACTGCAAGCATGAATAAAGCATTCGCTAATTACTTGCCATTTTGGGTGTAATTATTAGCGTCCATTTTGGTCCTTCTGGCAGATGTTTTGGGGGAAGTTGCCAGCAGACATTTTGTCACTCTACATTGTTTGGCATATTCTAGTAAAAAATAATCGGTATAATGGTATACCATGGTATAATTTTCTGAATACCAAGGTATTTAATTATCCCAATACCACTCAACACTTATAAGGAGCCCTAATATTAACTGAGGGACTTTATCTGAACAAATTTAATCTGCCCCCCCCCCCCCCCCCCCTCCCTCTTGAATCAACCTGCATGATCTTCTCATCAATCTTCGAAAACGAAAATCATGCAATACACGTTTTAAAATACTTCTTGTATTGTCGCGAAATGAATTGATACTCGTCCTTGGAGTGTCTGCTTTCTAATATTTAATTGCCACCTTATGTCAGTAGGAGGTGCGACTTAATTACTGTTGATTGCCTGTTACAAGTACTGAATATCAATCAGCCATCGCAAATTACAATTCTGCAGAAATCGCGATACACTGCATCAGATGTGATTCTGAGATTTCTCTGATTTACTGCGCTAACTTAATGCGCTATTATGTCAAATTTGTGCAGAATACGGTACAGGACGTTTTAACTGTAGAGATGCCACACACCAAATATAATACAAGAGGCCCCAGGGGGCCTGAGGGCGCTCACCTGACATGGTAGCCTAAATATCAACCCAGAGAATTGATTTCCACAAGTTGCATCTGCTCCTCCTAAGAAAAGCTGAAACCAAATATCCAAATATTCTGACCAGTGGATCTAAAAAAAGATTTTTAAAGAATATTCCTCATACTGAACTAAGTCATAATTCGGGCTCCCACAGGGAGCCCATATATGAACCCAGGGACTTGGCTTTAACAAACCTGAATCTCACACCCCTAAGGATTCTGCACACCAAATATCAAAACATTCCGACTGCTGGATCTGAAGAAGAAGATTTTTAAAGAAAATTCCTCATTTTGAACCAAGTTACAATTCGAGCTCCCACAATCAGCCCAAATATGGAACTAGGGACATGGCTTGAACAAACTTGAATCTTACCCCCCTAAGGATGCAGCATAAAAAATATCAAAAGCATTCATCTGCTGGATCTAAAGATTTTTAAAGAAAATTCCTCATTTTGAACTAAGTTGTCATTCAGGCTCCCATAGTGAGCCCAAATATGAACCACTTGGCTTGAACAAACTTGAATCTCAGCCCCCAAGGTTGCTCCATGCCAAATATCAAAACATTCCAACTGCTGAATCTGAAGAAGAAGATTTTTAAAGAAAAATTCCTCATATTGACTAAGTTATAATTTGGGCTCCCACAGGGAGCCCACATATGGACCCATGGACTTGGCTTTAACACACTTGAATCCCCCCCTCCCCCCAAGGATGCTACTCACCACATATCAAACCATTCGGACTGCTGGATCTGAAGAAGAAGATTTTTTAAGAAAATTCCTCATTTCGAACAAAGTTACAATTCAAGCTCCCACAGTGAGCCCAAATATGGACCTAGGGACAGGGCTTGAACAAACTTGAATCTCACCCCCCTAAGGATGCTGCATACCAAATATCACAAGATTCTGCCTGCTGGATCTTGAGAAGAAGATTTTCAAAGAAATTTGCCTGAAATGCACTAAGTTCGAATTTGGGCTTCTATCGTGAGCCCAAATATGAATCCAGGTGGCTGATTTGAACAAACTGGAATCAGATCCACCCCACAATGTTGCATACCAAATATCAAAAGATTCTGCCTGCAGGATCTGGAGAAGAAGATTTTTGAAGAAATTTGCCTGAAATGCACTAAGTTCAAATTCGAGCTTCTATAGTGAGCCCAAATATGAATCTAGGGAGCCGATTTGAACAAAATAGAATCAGATCCACCCCACAATGTTGCATACCAAATATCAAAAGATTCTGCCTGCTGGATCTGGAGAAGAAGATTTTTTAAGAAATTTGCCTGAAAAGCACTAAGTTCAAATTTGGGCTCCTATACTGAGCCCAAATATAAACCCAGGGAGCCGATTTGAACAAACTTGAATCAGATCCACCCCACAATGTTGCATACCCAATATCAAAAGATTCTGCCTGCTGGATCTTGAGAAGAAGATTTTCAAAGAAATTTGCCTGAAATGCACTAAGTTCAAATTTGGGCTCCTATACTGAGCCCAAATATAAACCCAAGGGGCCGATTTGAACAAACTTGAATCAGATCCACCCCACAATGTTGCATACCAAATATCAAAAGATTCTGCCTGCTGGATCTGGAGAAGAAGATTTTCAAAGAAATTTACCTGAAATGCAGTAAGTTCAAATTTGGGCTCCTATACTGAGCCCAAATATAAACCCAGGGGGCCAATTTGAACAAACTTGAATCAGATCCACCCCACAATGTTGCATACCAAATATCAAAAGATTCTGCCTGCTGCATCTGGAGAAGAAGATTTTTTAAGAAATTTGCCTGAAATGCACTAAGTTCGAAATCGGGCTCCTATACTGAGCCCAAATATGAACCCAGGGGGCCGATTTGAACAAACTTGAATCAGATCCACCCTCCAATGTTGCATACCAAATATCAAAAGATTCTGCCTGCTGGATCTGGAGAAGAAGATTTTTTAATGTTTTTCCCATTGCCTACAGTGTTAAAAAGTGCTGACTCAGCATTTTTTCAAAGTCCCGAAACTGTACCCTATGATAAAACCGATGGCAATTTTTTTTTACCAGTTCTTTCTGTTGGTCCTAAGGAAGCTTCACACCAAATAAAAATTCTCGGTGCCGTGCAGTTTTGGAGATATGGGCGTTTTAATTTTTTTCTATTTTTAGCTCCTGCGGTTCCCACGGGGCTACAGGAAAAAAAATTTCTGCATAAATTAGGTACTTATGACCCAATAAGCCCTCACATAAAATTTGGTTCAAATTGGCCTCTCGGTTTAAAAAATAGAAATTTGGGGTGGGGCCAAAATTTTTGCTCCTCCCATAACATCGCCAAGTATAGACCTACAAACTTCTCTTGAACAAACTTGAGTCTACACCTCAAAAGGAAGCTGCATACCAAATATCAAGTCTCTGCTATTGCTGGTTCTTGAGAAGAAGATTTTTTAAGAATTGGAGTATTTTTGCCCCACCCCTCTGCGCAATATGAGCCGAAACCTAATTTGCCCAAAAATCAAAATGCCGCTATATAACCCCTACTCACATGAAATTTCATTAACATGCGGCCAGTGGTTTGGAAGAAAAAGACCCAAACACCACCTTCACGCCGGACGACGGACGACGGACGACGGACGCCGGACGACGGACGACGGACGACGGACGAAAAGTGATCAGAAAAGCTCACCCTGACTTTCAGTCAGGTGAGCTAATAATTCTGACTGGTGGATCTGAAAAAGATTTTTGAAGAAATATCCACATATTGCACTAAGTTAAACTTTGGGATTCAATAGTGTGCCCAAATATTAACCCAGGGAGCCGATATGAACAAACTTGAATCTGATACCCACAGAGATGTTTTAGATCAAATATGAAAGGATTCTGACAGGTGGATCTGAAGAAGAGTTTTGAGGAAATTTTCTCATATTGCACTAAGTTAAAATTTGGGCTGCCTCTGGGAGCCTAAATATTAACCCAGGGACAATTCTGAATCTGCACCCCACCCCCACCCCCACTTCCCCTGCAAAAAAAAAATATCTAAAGGTTCTAACTGGTGAATCCGAAGATTTTTAAAGATTATCCCTCATATTGCACCAAGTTGTGACCAATGTGACCCTTGTAACAAAGATAAATACCAAATATTAAAAGATTCTGAGAAGTGGTTCTGGAGAAGAAGATTTTTAAAGCTTATTCTCAATATTGCCCTAAGTTAAGATTCAGGCTCCTGTATAGAGCCCAAATATGAACCAGGGGCTTAATTTGAGCACACTTGTATCTGAGCCCCCCCCCCCCCCCCCCACCCCCCCTATGAATGCCATGTACCATTATAAAGAGATTCTGAATACTGGGTCTGGAGACAATTTTTTTTTTAATTTTGGCAAATATGCTGCCTCAGCAATTTTTCGCTGTCCTCTACAGAACACCCTGAAACAACTGATGGAAGTTTTTTTTTACCATTCCCTTCTACTGGTCCTAAGGATGTTTCATACTAAATAACAGTTCTCTGTGTGGTTTGGGAAATATGGATGTTTGAAAATATTTCTATTTTCAGCTCCTGGGGTTCCCATGGGGGACATAAGAAGTTTTTTTTTACATGATTCAAGTACTTATGACTCAATATTACCACACACCAAATTTTGTTCAAATTGGTTCTGAAAGTAGAAAGACAAATATTGATCCACGAACTTCAATTGAACAAATTTAATTCTACACCTCAAAAGGAAGCTCCATACCAAATAGCAAATCATTGTACCCACTGGTTCATAAGATTTTTTCCAAATTTTGAAGCATTTTCCACCCCACCCCCTCCCTATGGAGTGTGGTAACTTTATTTGAATGAACTTGAATTGACATATAATGACCATGCATATCAAATTTGGTTCAATTCAGCCTAGTAGTTTATGAGACGTCAATAATGTAAAGTTCACGTCAGAAAACTTGCTTCAGCTGTATTTATCCTCTTGACATGTGTAGAGTGTATGGGGGGAGGAGGGGGGGGGGGGGGCAGAGTTTTTATTAATCACTATCACAAGCAGCTCACTACTTCCTACTCACGTTTTCATACTGAGCTCCTGTATCTGCAATGACTGTCATTATCTTTTCATGATCTACTTCCACCATCACCATACATCACTTTAACACCAGATCCATTCACCTTCAACCTACAACAAAGACAATACACTAAGCAAAATGGAGACTGGACATGCATTTTACTCAGTTTGTTATTTGATCAGAGAGGGTTACATGTACTTCTCATCCTCCTAAGCATATAATTCATTGTTTTGAACCAATTAGGGATTTCACAGAATCAGCAGCCATTAGTTGATGACTGATTGACTAGTTGACACACATCACAACACTATAGTGTATGTGTAGTGAAAGGCAGCATGCATTGTTACTAGTGCTGTGCAGTATTGAAATTTCAGGTTCGGTATCGGAAAATGCACAGAACACACTGAAACTAGTCACAAACTGACCCAATTTCCAAACATTCAACCACATAGTAACTTAACAGGCTCAACGCGGACATCTCATGAACTTGACAAGGATTTGCATGTAATCAGACTGCATCAAGTGATTCATTAATTAACCTGCCAAGCTAAGCAGTTGGCCCCTATCTCCTTTGTACCATGCCCCTCCCCCAATGAATTAGGTTAAAGAACGTAACTATGTTCTTCAGTAAAATGAATTAGTGATTCCACTCAAAATACCCAAAACAACTAGATCAATGTCATAAAACATGTTATTTTACATGTTTTTCAAGGATGAA
Organism: Pictodentalium vernedei; assembly: GCA_031216915.1. Classification (NCBI taxonomy): domain Eukaryota; kingdom Metazoa; phylum Mollusca; class Scaphopoda; order Dentaliida; family Dentaliidae; genus Pictodentalium; species Pictodentalium vernedei. The sequence goes on from CM062288.1 coordinate 278,160,585, forward strand.
CCCAAACAATGAAAGGTGGATGACACCATATAATTGAATCATTGCAAGACTGTCCATGAACACTCATTCAAATCCTCGCATGGGGTATTATACTTTTTTTGTTCTGAGTATACTTTTTTTTAAATTTCCTCCTGCTTTTGTTGTCCACAGAGTGTTTTATTTTTACATTTGCGTACATGTATGCAGCTGTTGGTAATCAGTGCAGATAATTTGCTTTTGGCTGTCATCAGACTTCGGAATGTTTTTTTTTGCTTCCTCTACATGCCTTGATTCTCGTTACATTCAATTTTATGTGAACAAATGAAAAAGATTAAATTAAACCTATGAAATGAAGCCTTTTCATCCGTTCAAACAAATATAACAGAAATCAATGTCCGATCAAGCAGTGAAAGTTTTTCCGGTGTTGTTTCACCATGCACAAGACAAACATGCGGCACTTTTTTCAGGGTTTTTTTTCACAAGATTAAATTAAACCTATGAAATGAAGCCTTTTCATCCGTTCAAACAAATATAACAGAAATCAATGTCCGATCAAGCAGTGGAAGTTTTTCCAGTGTTGTTTCACCATGCATAAGACAAACATGCGGCACTTTTTTCAGGGTTTTTTTTCACTGGGCCGGTGACTCGGTGGATTTCAAGTTCCAGCGAATAGAGGTGTGTCATGAAACTAACTTGCATGTCTTGATGAAGAAAACGAAGGAGATTTTGTGCCACTGAAATAGAATTTAAAAACTCCAAAATCGAGGAGATTTAACCTGCGCTTTAGATCGAGAATCGTGAAACTGAAACTAACTCCCCAAATACAGGGACTGATATAAGCTTCATACACCGTAACCTTAAAATAGATTATGGTGTACCTAGCATACTGCAACCTGTAGGTTTCCGTAGTGTAGATATAAGGTAAATTATTAAGCTAATCGGTTTCCTCTCGTAACCTAATTATAGGTCTCGAGTTTATAGAAACATGTAACCTCCCTCATAACCTAACCTATAGGTTAGGGCTTATGTCAGACCCTGCAAATAGACCTAAGCATCGACTTTTCAATTTTTTAGTCGCATAATCGTCATCTGGGTGTCCGATATTGTGTGACATGCACTGTTATAGCATTGACACTGTAAAGATTTTGTTAGTTGGAAATAACTAGAGTGATGTCACGCATGCAGCCCGACTGTCCCGGGAATGGCAATGCTTAGACGCAAAATAGTCGGGGGCAGTTGTGGAACCTATATTGAAACCTGGCCTGTATTACTAGCTGGAAAATAGTTCAAAATACACATATCAACTTTGTCAACTTTGGTTGAAATCAAATAATCCAAACTGGAGTTATCAGTCGGAAACCAATTGTTTTCAGGTAGATGGATGGACCGACAGATAGACGGACGAAAGTCATGACTATAGCCCTGACTATGAACAGTCAGGCTAAAAATGCATTTTGTACCAAAGAAAAAATATTGCATGAATGGCCCAGGGTGAGGAGGAGGTGGGGTGGGGGATGAGGGGTGGGGGTGTGTTAGGGAGTCCATTTTTTTTTCCACATGTGGTCAGTCTAAATCCTTCAGAATGCATTTTGAGCAGAGAAAAAAAATACCTAACTGGCACCATGGGGGTGGGGGTAGAGGGGGTGGGTGGTGGTGTTTGTCTGGATTTTTAACCACAAACATTAACGAAAACTGTGAAAAAGCATTTTTGATAAAAGAAAAAAAAAGTGCCTAATTGGCCACCGGAGGGGGGGGGGGGGGGGGGGTAACAGGGGGGGAGGGGGGCAGGGGGGGGGGAAGTGAGTTTAAAGGTTCCGCATGTAGTGACTGTAAATAGTTCAAAATGCATATTCAAGGAATAAAAAAAAAAAAGATGCCTAATTAGGGGGGGGGGGGGGGGGAAATTCTGTCGGGATTTTTAACCACAAACTTTAACCAAAACTGCAAAAAAGTATTTTTGACAAAGGAAACAAGAGGCCCCAGGGGGCCTGAGGGCGCTCACCTGACATGGTGGTGGTGGTGTTTGTCTGGGTTTTTAACCACAAACATTAACGAAAACTGTGAAAAAGCATTTTTGATAAAAGAAAAAATTGCCTAATTGGCCACGGGGGGGGGGGGAGTTACGTGAGTTTAAAGGTTCCGGATGTAGTGACTGTAAATAGTTCAAAATGCATATTCAAGAAATGAAGAAAAAAAAAGATGCCTAATTAGGGGGGAGGGGGGGGGGAGTGATAATTTCTGTCGAGATTTTTAACCACAAACTTTAACCAAAACTGTAAAAAAGTATTTTTGACAAAAGGAAACAAGAGGTCCCAGGGGGCCTGAGGGCGCTCACCTGACATGGTAGCCTAAATATCAACCCAGAGAATTGATTTCAACAAGTTGCATCTGCTCCTCCTAAGAAAAGCTTATACCAAATATCCAAAGATTCTGACCAGTGAATCTAAAAAAAAAGGATTTTTAAAGAATATTCCTCATATTGAACTAAGTTATGATTACTTGGCTTTAACAAACTTGAATCTCACCCCCTTAAGGATGCTGCATACCAAATATCAAAACATTCTGACTGCTGGATCTGAAGAAGATTTTTAAAGAAAATTCCTCATTTTGAACTAAGTTATCATTCGGGTGCCCACAGTGAGCCCAAATATGGACCTAGGGACATGGCTTGAATCTCACCCCCCTAAGGATGCCGCATACCAAATATCAAAACATTCCGACTGCTGGATCTGAAGAACATTTTTAAAGAAAATTCCACATTTTGAACTAAGTTATAATTCAGGCTACCACAGTGAGCCCAAATATGAACCCAGGGACTTGGCTTGAACAAACTTGAATCTCACCCCTCTAAGCATGGCGCAATCCCAATATCAAAAGATTCTGCCTGCTGGATCTTGAAAAGAAGATTTTCAAAGACATTTGCCTGAAATGCACTAAGTTTAAATTTGGGCTCCTATACTGAGCCCAAATATAAACCCAGGGGGCCGATTTAAACAAACTTGAATCAGATCCACCCCACAATGTTGCATACCAAATATTAAAATATTCTGCCTGCTGGATCTGGAGAAGAAGATTTTTTAAGAAATTAGCCTGAAAAGCACTAAGTTCGAATTCGGGCTCCTATACTGAATATATATGGGTACGTAAGTTTAAAAAAAAGGTTACGCATGTAGTGACTGTAAATAGTTCAAAATGCATATTGGAGAAAAGAAGAAAAAAAAGCCTAATGGGGAGGGGGGTGGGGGGTGTTGGGGGGAGGGGGTGGTGGTGTTTATCTGGGTTTTTAACCACAAACTTGGAGTCATCCTACCAAGCTACAATGAAATTCCTTCATAATTATGTCCTGTGGAATATTCTAAAGGTTTTCGGGCTTCGGGCCTCTGTTGCTGTCACAGTTGCCCAAAAGGGGACGTTCTCATCTAGACATTATATGAAGTCAACCTATCAATTTACAATGAAATCCCTTCCATAAATATGACCTGAAGACTGTGCTAAAGGTTTTCGGGCTTCGGACCCCTGTTGCCGTCACAGTTGCCCAAAAGGGGACGTTCTCATCTAGACATTATATGAAGTCAACCTATCAATTTACAATGAAATCCCTTCCATAAGTATGACCTGTAGACTGTGCTAAAGGTTTTTGGGCTTCGGACCCCTGTTGCCGTCACAGTTGCCCAAAAGGGGACGTTCTCATCTAGACATTATATGAAGTCAACCTATCAAGTTACAATGAAATCCCTCCATAAATATGACGTGTAGACTGTGCTAAAGGTTTTTGGGCTTTGGGCTTGGGCAGCCATCATGGTTGAATGATCACAACCAAAAGGGGACATTCTCATCTGGGCATCATGTGGATTGATCCTACGAAGTTACAATGAAATCCCTTCATAAATATGACCTGTAGACTGTGCTGAAGGTTTTCGGGCTTCAGGCACCTGTAGCCGTGACAGTTGCCCAATCACGTCCAAAAGGAGACTTTCTCATGTGTAGAAATTATATGAAGTCAACCTATGAAGTTACAATGAAATCCCTCCATAAATATGACTTGTAGACTGCGCTAAAGGTTTTCAGGTTTTGGGCTCGGGCAGTCGTGACGGTTGATAGATCACACCCAAATGGCAAAATTCTCATGTAGACATCATACAGAGTCATCGTATAAAGTTACAATGAAATCCGTCCATATTAAACATGACCTGCAGACTGTGCTAAAAGTTTTTGGGTTTCGGGCTTGGGCAGCCATCACGGTTGACAGATCATGCCCAAACGGGGACGTTCTCATCTAGGCATTATACAGAGGCATTCTATGAAGTTGCAATGAAATCCCTTCATAAATACGACCTGTATACTGTGCTAATGGTTTTCAAGTTTTGGGCTCGGGCAGCCATAGCGGTTGACCGATCATGACCAAAAGGGGACGTTCTCATGTAGACATGACCTAAAACCAGCATATGAAATTTTGTAACGATCAGACAAGAACTACCAGGTGTAGCCTGTACTTGAAGGTTGAATAAAAAAAACTAACCACAAACTTTAACCAAAACTCTAAAAGTTAACAGACGGACAGACGGACGGATGGACGGACAGACAAAAGTCATTACTATAGCCCTCACTGTAAACAGTCGGGCTAAAAATGACGAAAAAATCTGTTCTTATTTAGCTTTATTTCATCAATTCTACCCTTACTTCCGTTCGTTTCTTAGAATGTCAAGGCATAATTGTATTTTTTTCTATCTCTCTGCCAAGGACTCCCAATTAAATTCTCGAAACTACTTCTGATTTATAATTATACGCAGACGTCTGACGTTAGCCTACATGTTCATATATGTACATTGAACGTACATGTACAGTTATGCAAGATATACTGTTAGGTTACTTGACCAAGATAATCTCTATCACTAGCCGACATGGCAGATTCGCTCGAACTATCAAATTCACTGTTCCTTTCATAACCTGATCACTAATCCCCATCACTCAATTCTCCAGGGACTGTGGTTGTTGCTGAGCTGCGTCACCACGGGTTTCAATCCTTTATGCTCGCAGTCGCTCACGCGGTGACGGGCATATTGGTGGTAATCCTCCCTCCACGTACTGTAACTCATTTTATATGGAAATAATCTGTGCAATTTATGGGAATCAACTGCTAAATATCTTCTCTCATATTTTAACCCTTTCCCCAATGTAACAGCCAAAACTGACCAGTACTGTTCTCAAAAATCGCCAATTAATTATCATTATTTTTTTTATTTTTTTGTCTCAAAAACCTAGGTTATGAACACTTGTTGAAACGAGCTCATTGAATTTTTTTTGCAAGTGTCATCTCTTTTTCATGTTAGGTAAAGGGTTAAATGTACATCAATAGTCGAACAGCCATTAAGCTGACATTATATACTGGAGTAATTCGAGAATCTCATGGAGAACAGATGAAGAAACATGAAACGGTGTATTCTCCGGGGCTCTAGGAGACGACACATTTGCAGAGCCATTAACAATATTTATTATTTATTGGTGTTTAAGGTCACATATTTCTGCACAATGGCTAACCATGACCGTGACAGTTTTATGGGTGGAGGAAGCCGGAGTGCCCGGAGAGAACCACCGAGCAATGGCGAGCAACTGTCAGCTCCCCAACATACCAACTCCACACAAGCAGGGTTAGCATTGGTTGAAGACAGGTGCACCATCAACGTGCAGTACGCCTTAGTACACAGCGTCACCGAGCCCCCACGTGGGCAATGGGGTGAAGTGGCCATTAACAAAGAAAATGCCTTATTATTTTGGGCCAAGACCCGACAGGAGACAGGAGAATAACACTAAACAGAGAAATAATTACATGTAACCGTGGCCTAGTGGATTAGAACTTGCAAACACGCAACAATTTACCACACAATCAGTACATATGTGTCGTGTTAATTGTATTTAACCCTTTACCCAATGCAGACGATATCAAAATTTATTATTTTAAATATCATTTTTTTAAATATTTCAAAAACTTTCAACAAAGCCATATCATGTGACCCTTCATTGGAACGAGCTTGACGAGCTCATTCCAACAAGGGGTCACATGATACGGTTTTGTTGAAAAATTTTTTAAAATAATATTTTTTCAACGGCTGAATTTGCATATTACGCGGGTAGATGCGGGCAATTTGTTGGGTAAAGGGTTAAGCAAAGAGTAAACTGAATATATCTTCATTCCGCATTTTGTTCTGATAATTTGGAATAGTTTGGAATAATGGGAATAATGGAATAATGATAACCATGGCCTAAACTGAATATAACTTACAAACACAAAACAATTTACCAAACATTCAGTACAAAATTGACCTGGTAATTGAATGGAGGTAAGAGTAAACACTTGTTAATTGAATAACAAGAGGCCCCCAAGGGTCCTTAATCGCTCACCTAACAAAGTGGTTGAAAGAAGTATTTTGGGTCACATTCAGTTAGTCATGGTTCATCAACACTACAGAGGAATGAAATTATTAATAACTCTGGTATCCATGTCAGATGATTATTAACAAAGGTCTTCCTGACAGCTTTGAATTCTACAGTAGTGGAGGGTGGATTACTATCAAAATGCCCATGTGGTGACATTTCCACTGTGGACTGCCAGTGACCCACTGCGGAATGTCAGTGACAATTTTGTTTCTGGTCACCGCGGCTACTGCGGATCCGAGTGACAAGGATTAAATATTTTGCGAACGGTGTTAATTAATCCATTCCCAACTTGTGTATTGTTTCCCAAAACTGTCACGGTCATGATTAGCCATTGCGCAGAAATATGTGACCTTAAACACCAATAAATAAATAAATAAATAGATTGCACCTAATTTTGTAATGGCTGCCATCGGCCATCTTGAATTTCGGACCGCACCCCAAAACACTCGTTCTCGTCCCATGGTGATACCAAAGGTACCCAAGAAGTTTTGTAAAGATCGGTTTATAAATACGGCCTCTAGCCCGAGCTGTATTGGCATTTGCACTTACAGTGCTGAAAGTAACACAAAATACATCAAAGTTAGTCTAATTTGCATAATTTACGTACGAGAAAAAAACCCGTATTATATGTGATGTATCCCATGCTACTAAACATTTATACAAAAAATTATTCAAATCAGCACTTTCAGATGGAAGTTCTGCACAAAAATCTGATTGCACCTAAGTCTGTACAAAATGGCCGTCAGCGGCCAACTTGAATTTCGGATCGGACCCAAAAACACTCATTCTCGTCCCACGGTCATAACAAAGGTACCCAAGAAGTTTCGTAAAGATCGGCTCATAAATACAGCCTCTAGCCCGAGCCGTATTGAATTGACGGACAGGTGGACAGGTGGACAGACGGCCAGACGGACAGACAGACGACGGACGACTGGCCATGGCATAAGCTCAAATTTGGCTTTGCCAAAGTTGAGCTAAAAATCATGTGTATTTTTTCGGGCCACAAGTCTGGACAATAGGCGTCTAGCACATCAGAAATCACGAATTCCTGTGTGCAAATAAACACAAAGGCAATCGTAAACTCTAATGTGCTGCCATCCGAGGTTTTGGTATTTAAACAATTGAAGAGCTTGTTGTTCGTCACAAATAAATCGAATAACATCATGTTACTGGGGTGAGTAATTTTCTGTAACAATCGCCAAGTGATTCTCACATGTCAGTGGTATTCAAAAGTTGACTCTAACCACAGTAACCGGTGTTCGAAATTAAAAGCTATTTATGTCATTTTTAATACGAATACCCCTGGGAAATGAAACCAGCTGTGAACTGAAATTTTTGAAAGTAAATCCTAACAACGGATTCTATATGGTTGTATTCCCAGTCAACTAACTACCAGTCGGGTATAGCTGGGACACTGTGAATATCAACTGGTACTATTGCAAGGAGTACAGGCTTAATTCCTCTTCTACACTGCTCGGATCACAAGGAAATGATGTTGATATTTATCTTTATTTATCTTTACCTGTTTGCGATAAGGGGTGTGTGATATAAACTTTGCCTTTATCCCACACTGGTGTAAGTCTTCTGATTTACTTTGAAATAAGACAACTAATAAAAATTGTGACAAGAGAAATCTACGTCAGGTATAACACACGGGGTATACGACTGTAATGCTTTCTATCAAACTTCAAAACACTGCACGCCTTCCAATATTCATTGAAATTTGAGTTTCCGAAATGATGTTACATTGTAGCAACTGGAGTGGGTTATCCATAACGTCTGGAGTCTCATACATGTTAAAATCTGGGGTAGAGGGTGGTGCGGGGGAAGGGGGAGGTTAAAAATGATTTTTCCCCAGGAATAATCTACATCAAAAGTGAGAAGATTCAGTTTTCATGGAGGCAGAGTTTTCCTCAAAAAAGAATCAGGTCCGACTCTTCCCGGGTCTCATCGGAGGCCAACTCTTCAGGGGATCTGAAGTTACATTCACCTCCAAAATGCTGATACTTACATTCTTGAGGTTATTGAGATTTGGCAGTTGGTTTCAACTTTTAACAAATTTCTAGAAATGCACCAGTGAAAAGAGTGATTCAAATTCCAGACCGTTTAGCTTAACGAGACTGTGTCAATTTCAAACCTGCATGCATTCCAAAAAGCTAAATTAGAGAGACAAAATTGTTTTGTACAATGTGTGTATAGTTGTATTGTTTAGACATTCTTTGAAGTCAACATTGATTTCACAACATTTATTGATACAGTTAAAACTAGAAGTCCTGTCACGAACTGTGCGCTTATCGAGGCTTAACTGCACGTAGGAATTGCGCGCAATTGCCATATCGAATGGCATCCAAAGCACAGCATTTTCTCCTGGTAACTCATAGTAAACACAGGCAATGTTTCTGCCAATGGACCTCCGGGTTACCCGGAGGTCCATTGGCTGAAACACTGCTTGTGCACAAGTCATATGTACAGAATTTGATGGCCTTACTATGGTCATAACGCGCAGATTAACGCGCAGATTGACGTGCTATTTGTGCGCATTTTATGACAGGACTTCTACTTTTAACTGTAGCTATGAATTTGATGTCCTGGAGTTATGTTGGTTGATTTAACCACTTGAATTCTACTCAAAACATTGGCTTTTCAAAGACTGAGAGTTGATATTTGTCTCTAATGTTGTCCGAGTCACAAATCGCATGAAACTGCACGGAAACGAGTATCCACATACATGTAGGTGCACAAGCTTTGCTTTAATGTCCTATTTGCACATTGTGTTTGGTGTGCATGCTTTAAATGCATTTTAGGCAGAATTTTAACCCACTTTTTCTCGTGATGGACAATTTACTCTTTCTATTCTACAAGTAGCGACTAGTCAACTGTGGATTTCGGTGCAGACAGTCAGTTCCACGAAAGTCGATGTCAGCTAGTTGACTAGTTGTTTGAACCCTAATAACATGTGACTAAAAAAAACATGAAGACAAATTTCTAATCACGCCATCAATTCGTCATTGTTGAACCTTCAAAGTACCCTCATAAGGAGGGTGCTCCCCTCCCACTCCCACCACCCAAATAATTAATCTAGTTTTATAAGCTTTTAACCAGCCATTGATGAAAACGTGGTGAGAAGTCCGAGACAGTATGTTGTAACGTCATCTCAGCCAACTTAGTTTGGCCCACCGTGCTCGAAAAATGAAAAGACAACGAAGGCGAATCGTGCACTGTACAGCAACTGGAACAGAATAACGGTTACGACTTGTGTCAATGGCATTTTTTAGATGAGGGACGAGGAGTTGTGAACTTTATATGCCCCCCACTCCAGTCCAACCCAGAGGCATAGCAGCTTGGAGACTGGGGGCGAGGGTCTGTTTCCCTTATGGGAGCATGAGCCAGAAGTTGTATTTAATGAAGTCTGCCACATTGTATTTTATATTTTTATACATGATGATCCATTAATTATTTAACTAGCCATCCATTAATTATTTAACTAGCCCGAATAGCAAACAAAAAAAACAAGAGGCCCCACGTGGCCTTAATCGCTCACCTGACAAAGTGACTCTAAGAAGTATTTTAGGTCACCTTCACCATGTCATGCCTCATCAACATTAACTGGCTGAGTGATAGATTTTGTTTGAAGTTCAACATTTGTTACCTAAAATTAGTTTTATTTAAAATCATTGGTGTGTGGCCAATCTCCAATGATTTTTAATAAAGCAAATTTATCTCTGCAGACAAACTGGTTTAGCATGAAGCACAAACAAGGAATGTGAAGAGATAGCCTTGGACATCTCTCCCCAACTGTGGATATCTTCCATGTGCTACATGTACATATTTGCATGCAAGAAAACAAAAATTTTCACAAATTTTCCAAAATATTAGTTTTTTTTATCATCATTGGAACAAGCTCAAACAGCTTATTCCAATAGGGGTATGGGAAGATCAGGTATATTTTTGAGACAGAAATGTGAATATATAAATAATGGTGTTTTTTTGTGAATGATGCTGGAGAATTTTGCGTAAAGATATGGTAAATGGTTTGTTCTAGATACAGAATGATGCAAAAGTATTTAAATTTGATTAGGCAAGTTGTTCCTATAATGCATTTAAAAATTGAAGTAACTGTTTTTTTGCTGCCGAACTTTTAGATGTGTGTGTGTGTGTTTGTGTGAGTGTGTGTGGGTTTGTCTTACCAACTTGACGAGGTAACTAGACAAAAGAGTTTGCGTGTTTCGCCTTACCGAGGTACAAAAGACAAAAGAAACCCTTTACCTCGGTTGTTTTCCCAGAACTGTACCGGCAAAACGAGGTAGAAACCGTTAGTCCACACAAAGGACAAACAATGGGGTACCTCGGTATGTAGGGTAGACAAGACTCTGTGTGTGTGTGTGTGTGTGTGGGGGGGGGGGGGGGGGGGGGAGGGGGTAAGAGTGTTCTTGCAAACAAAATTCCTGAATAAATGGAAAATTTTATTTTTTGTGTGAAAGACATAGTGCGTGAATGTTGATTGGAACAAGCTTAGAGAGCTCATTTTAATGTGAAGTCATAAAGCTGTGTTTTACGTACGAAATTCTGGAATAACTAAAAAATTGCTTTTTTGACTCAAAAAGCATGGTGTGCGACCTCTCATTGGAATGAGCTCAAAAAGCTCATTCCAATGGGGTATTTACAAGCGATAAGTACATGTATGTTTAAGAGATAAAAATTAAAATTTGAATAGCGATTTTTGCGAAGAATGCTGACAAGTTTTGGCAGTTATGCTGGTAAAAAGGTAAGATATGCAAAGTGGTTGTTTTTTAGAGGCGACATTTAATTAAGAGGAATTAACCCTTGATTACTGAGGTAACTTCTAAAAGTACTGAAATTTCATGAAGCAATGTGAATAACAGACAACAGTTGCCTAAAAATTTCATGAATAACTAAAATTTTTATTCTTTTGTCTCGAAAACATGGCATATGACCTTTGTTGGAATGAGCTGAATGAGTGTGTTCCAATGAGGGGTCATAAAATTTGAACGGAGATTTGTGTGAATAATGCATTAGTACTGCTAGATTTGGGTAAACGGTTCACCCTGGATACCACCCCTAGATCTTTTCTGCAAATTTTGTCTAAGATTCTATCAACTTTACAAATAAATACGTTCATGAATCACAATCAGATCCACCCCACAATGTTGCATACCAAATATCAAAAGATTCTGCCTGCTGGATCTGGAGGAGAAGATTTTTTAAGAAATATGCCTGAAATGCACTAAGTTAAAATTTGGGCTCCTATACGGAGCCCAAATATAAACCCAGGGGGCCGATTTGAACAAACTTGAATCAGATCCACCCCACAATGTTGCTTACCAAATATGAAAAGATTCTGAAGCTGGATCTGGAGAAGAAGATTTTTTAAGAAATTTGCCTGAAATGCACTAAGTTCGAATTCGAGCTTCTATAGTGAGCCCAAATATGAAACTAGGAAGCCGATTTGAACAAACTTGAATCAGATCCACCCCACAATGTTGCATACCAAATATCAAAAGATTCTGCCTGCTGGATCTGGAGAAGAAGATTTTTTAATAAATTTGCCCGAAATGCACTAAGTGCGAATTCAGGCTTCTATATTAAGCCCAAATATGAATCCAGGGGGCCGATTTGAACAAACTTGAATCAGATCCACCCCGCAATGTTGCATACCAAATATCAAAAGATTCTGCCTGCTGGATCTGGAGAAGAAGATTTTTGAAGAAATTTGCCCGAAATGCACTAAGTTTGAATTCGAGCTTCTATAGTGAGCCCAAATATGAATCCAGGGGGCCGATTTGAACAAACTTGAATCAGATCCACCCCGCAATGTTGCATACCAAATATCAAAAGATTCTGCCTGCTGGATCTGGAGAAGATGATTTTTTAAGAAATTTGCCTGAAATGCACTAAGTTCGAATTCGAGCTTCTATAGTAAGCCCAAATATGAATCTAGGGAGCCGATTTGAACAAATTTGCATCAGATCCATCCCACAATGTTGCATACCAAATATCAAAAGATTCTGCCTGCTGGATCTGGAGAAGAAAATTGTTTAAGAAATTTGCCTGAAATGCACTAAGTTCGAATTCGAGCTTCTATAGTGAGCCCAAATATGAATCTAGGAAGCCGATTTGAACAAACTTGAATCAGATCCATCCCACAATGTTGCATACCAAATATCAAAAGATTCTGCCTGCTGGATCTGGAGAAGAAGATTTTTTAATAAATTTGCTTGAAATGCACTAAGTTCAAATTTGGGCTCCTATACTGAGCCCAAATATAAACCCAGGGGGCCGATTTGAACAAACTTGAATCAGATCCACCCCACAATGTTGCTTACCAAATATGAAAAGATTCTGCCTGCTGGATCTGGAGAAGATGATTTTTTAAGAAATTTGCATGAAATGCACTAAGTTCAAATTCGAGCTTCTATAGTGAGCCCAAATATGAATCTAGGAAGCCGATTTGAACAAACTTGAATCAGATCCACCCCACAATGTTGCATACCAAATATCAAAAGATTCTGCCTGCTGGATCTGGAGAAGAAGATTTTTTAAGAAATTTGCCTAAATGCACTAAGTTCGAAATCGGGCTTCTATACTGAGCCCAAATATAAACCCAGGGGGCCGATTTGAACAACTTGAATCAGATCCACCCTACAATGTTGCATACCAAATATCAAAAGATTCTGCCTGCTGGATCTGGAGAAGAAGATTGTTTTAAGAAATTTGCCTGAAATGCACTAAGTTCGAAATTGGGCTCCTATACTGAGCCTAAATATTAACCCAGGGATCCGATTTGAACAAACTTGAATCAGATCCACCCCACAATGTTGCTTACCAAATATCAAAAGATTCTGCCTGCTGGATCTGGAGAAGAAGATTTTTTAAGAAATTTGCCTGAAATGCACTAAGTTCGAATTCGGGCTTCTATAGTAAGCCCAAATATGAATCCAGGGGGCCGATTTGAACAAACTTGAATCAGATCTACCCCGCAACGTTGCATACCAAATATCAAAAGATTCTGCCTGCTGGATCTGGAGAAGAAGATTTTTGAAGAAATGTACCTGAAATGCACTAAGTTCGAATTCAAGCTCCTATAGTGAGCCCAAATATGAATCTAGGGAGCCGATTTGAACAAACTTGAATCAGATCCACCCTACAATGTTGCATGCCAAATATCAAAAGATTCTGCCTGCTGGATCTGGAGAAGAAGATTTTCAAAGAAATTTGCCTGAAATGCACTAAGTTCAAATTTGGGCTCCTATACTGAGCCCAAATATAAACCCAGAGGGCCGATTTGAACAAACTTGAATCAGATCCACCCCACAATGTTGCATACCAAATATCAAAAGATTCTGCCTGCTGGATCTGGAGAAGAAGATTTTTTAAGAAATTTGCCTGAAATGCACTAAGTTCGAAATCGGGCTCCTATACTGAGCCCAAATATGAACCCAGGGGGCCGATTTGAACAAACTTGAATCAGATCCACCCTACAATGTTGCATACCAAATATCAAAAGATTCTGCCTGCTGGATCTGGAGAAGAAGATTTTTTAATGTTTTTCCCATTGCCTACAGTGTTAAAAAGTGCTGACTCCGCACTTTTTCAAAGTCCCGAAACTGTACCCTATGATAAAACCGATGGCAATTTTTTTTTACCAATCCTTTCTGTTGGTCCTAAGGAAGCTGCACACCAAATAAACATTCTCAGTGCCGTGCAGTTTTGGAGATATGGGCGTTTTAAATTTTTTCTATTTTTAGCTCCTGCGGTTCCCACGGGGCTGCGGGAAAATTTTTTTTTTTGCATAAATCAAGTACTCATGACCCAATAAGCCCTCACATAAAATTTGGTTCAAATCAGCCTCTCGGTTTGGAAAATAGAAATTTTGGGCGGGGCAAAAAATTTTGCCCCTCCCATAACGATGCCAAGTATAGGCCCACAAACTTCTCTTGAACAAATCTGAGTCTACACCTCAAAAGGAAGCTGCACACCAAATATCAAGTCTCTGCTACTGCTGGTTCATGAGAAGAAGATTTACAAAGATTTTGGTGCCCCTTGGGGGCGTGGCACCACCAAGGAGGAGGGGCAACTTCATTTGAACAAATCTGAATTGGCATTAGGTAATAAACATTTAGCCAACATTTGAATAAAATTGGGCTAGTGGTTTAGGAGGAGAAGTCGATAATGTAAAGTTAACGCCGGACGGACGACGACGGACAGAAAGTGATTAGTAAAGCTCCCCTTGAGCTTCGCTCAGGTGAGCTAAAAAAAGAAATACTTGTGTGATTATCATTTTTTGCTTCTAAAACAGAGATTAGTACATGCCCATTTCAATGAGGGTCAAACACCATGGTTTGGACACAAAAGATGTATATTTTTAATACAGAGTTGGGCCATTGTGGTGACTTTCGTGATGACGACTCGCTCCTAGTCCCCTTCCACCCACGTCAACAGGTCTAGCTGGGAACATTTTGCACAGAAGTTGTTTTTCTGCGATAGCATCAATTTATCACATCTGTTTTAACACCTAGTGTTGGTGGTAGTTTAGCTGATAGTGGGTAATTGTGTAACAGAGAGCAGAAAACTGATAAACATTAATCAGGAATTTATTACTGTAACAACATACAATTAAAGAATAACAAGGCGGTCAAGTCATTAAACTGGCCACAAACAAATATTATTTCTTTCATCATTTTACAATTGCTCAAGGTTCAAGAGCTGATAATTTTTTCTTAAAATAGTGTCGGCTGAAACATCTTCAATACCATAATTTAGTCTTTTACCGATTCCCCTTTCCGTGTTACAATAATTATTGTAGGATAAAATGCGAAAATATGAAATAAATAGGCCTAACGGCCCCAAACCTCACTAATGGGAGGGCCATACCCACCCCCCCACCTCAGACCTACGGCCATCAGATTTGCATGTGGCACATCTCGACACCCCTCCCCCCCCCACACCCCTCCCCACAAATTATGCCCCAATCAATAGGAAATCCTGGCTGAGTCTGTGATATACATGTAACACAATTTTTGTTTAATCCCTAAACAAACAAAAAATAAAATAAAACGAAGAAATTATGCCCTGTAAGGCATATTTCAACATTCCTACAAGCCCTGTGCACATTTGATAATGTCAGACAAAGGGTAAAAATAAGTTTTCTGATAGCTAATGTGAATCAAATTCGATTAAGGTGCTATATAAGTTATGGAATTTTGTTTATTTTGAAATTCCCATCTCTGATATTCCTTAAATTCAAATTAAATATACACAAATTATGCATTAAAACGAAGGTTGGGAGGTATGAACACGTAAAATATATGAAATCAATTCGTAGAGCTGAGAGCAGGCACCACTGATTCCTGGAAGTCTGCTACCGTAATTCATACTAGAACTGAAAAGCAAATACCATTTCACGAGAACAACCTGTGACCAAATGTGCTTCACATATCCAAGATTCCCATGCTGACCGACTTTGACCAAGAAGTGAGACAAAATGACGGATTGAGATGGCAATGAAATTTTTAAAATACATAACATTACTGAATAAATTTACATATTTAATTAGTTTTAAATTTTATCAGGACTAGGACTGGGCATCTTTGACCTTTGTCCACAGGTTAATATTGGAATCACTTGGTTAGATATGTGTTCTTGGTAAGTTTTAGTTTGGTTGTATAATTTATGCAAACAATTATATTTTCTCAATTTTCCAAAGAAGTGGGCGTGGCCTAAATATTTTTAAAATGCTGCCATTTATAGTTATATCCAGCTGGTGGCATGTTAACATGTTTCAGGGGTTCTAAAGGTTGTGGATTCATTACTTAATGCTATGATGTAATCAGTTTTGCTTATTATGTAGTGATCATACAGTTAACTGAATCGGCTGACATGACCAGCCAATTATAGGGTATCCAAATCGAATCGGCACTACCAGAAAAATATCGGTTCTCAACAATTGTCATTTTTTTCTTACACAAGTCACAAATCATGGACGGCAATTTCGCAAAGTGCGTCTGATAACAAGAAATCAGAGTACAATTATACTATCAATTGACAGCTCCCGATAGATTTACTGCCCACTGTTTCGATGGATTTACCATCAAATTAACGAATTGCTGGTCTATTGGAATCGCGTCCAGAGCTGGCTCAATTTACGTCACGCATGTTTTGTGAAATGTCACAGCCATATGATGAGAAAAGGAAACGACATTGACACCAACCAATAACTCTATCCCGGCATAAAGTGACACCTAGTCATAATAACTCTATTATTAAACAACACTAATACTCTATCAGAGATAATGAAAGAAGAATTAACGGGAGAAAATCAAAATATTGAATTATTGATATCAGAATTTTCAATGGAGAATTGAAAAAAGGAAGCAGACTTAACGTGTGCATCCATCAAAGTAAGCTCCGCCCACCAAGTGAGTGACACCACATCACCAAAATGATCAGTTAAATCAAATGCTTTTATTTCCCGTGGTCTCTGTCGCAGGTACTCATACCCCCATAATGTTTATATATACCATTATGGGGGCATGTCAGCATCAATTCAAAAATGCTATCAGATATCATTTTTCTTTCGATTTCTCAGCTTGTGCCAAGTACCCGTGGTCTGTATATGTTCAGAAAAAAACTAGGGTTCGCAGGGAATTCCTCAGACGTAATAAATTTTGTGTCACGCAATGCACACACTTCTAAGTTTGGAAGTTTTGGTGTCAGTAAATTCCACATCAATAATAAAATTATTGGATTTAAAATGGCAACAATTAACATGGATTATCAACAATTTGTTCACAGTGCCTTGACACTGTGTGGAGTTTAGGTATGACAACATCCATTTCATGAGATAATATGCGAGGGTAAAGTCAAAGTTACTGCCTATTTCGTAATATGAACAATGAATATGAAGGATAACAGGTACCGTGAAATGTTACGTGCCCCCTGCGGACCAATATCATCATTCAGTGGTATGATGTACATGGCTAAAAAATAGTTGACTATGAAAAATAATAGTCTACTTAGGACAAAAGCCCCTTCCGACGGTAAGTCGACTCAATCGAATAGTTGTGGCACTGGCAGCCCTAACCATGGGTACTCAATAATCGGAATCGGCCATTTATGACTGAATAATCAGTAATCGGTTCATGGAGTATAATATAATCAGTTGATCACTCTTATTAATGTTAAATTTATTACCTATTTTTTTCAAATTATACCCCTGACAAATACACTGCTATGAATATTGTCATGGACATTCGGGTCCAACGATTTACCCCATAGAACTTCATATATACCCCATAGAGCATTTTCAGATATCCCATAGGTGATTTTGATGCCTTTTCCTATACACAGAGATTACCATTAAACATTCCGTGTTCGTGCATCGTGACCACATCACAGATTACAGCTAAACATCCTATCTCCAAATGGTTCTGTCAACTGTCGTGGTGAGCAATGATGGAGTTGGGTTATTGTAATTGACGATCATGAATTACAAAAAGGAAAGTTTATTATTTTGGCAACATTTATTAGTTGAAATATATATACTAGCACGTACACAGAATATTTACATATAGCATGTTTGTGGTGATAAACAGCATAGCACTCGATAACAGGTAAACAAAAAACGTTTGTGTAAGAAAAGTTTGTAGCACATAATATATTAGGTATTACATAAAGGTTAGAAAAGAAATCTTGTAAAATAAGTATGAATTATTATCACTCTGTGGAAATTTCGGACCTTTAATAGGCTTTAAAAAGGGGAAATGTACTTCTTTCTATTTACGCCGAACATAGCTCTGTTCTTTCCACTGAGCAACCTCAACGGAGTTCGTTCCGTGCAGAGAACAGGAGCTATGCTTTAAATGAGTGTTACTGAGTGATAATTCTGGAAAAAGTAGTCATCAACTGTGAAAGAAACATACAAAATATGGAAAACGTGAAATTTATTTCTTCTTTCTATTCACGCCGAACACAGCTCATGTTCTTTTCACTGAACTACCTCAACGGAGTTCGTTCCCATGGAGAGAACAGGAGCTATGCTGATTTACTGGTTGATGATTTACTATATGGAGTAGTGTTTTAACCGGGCCATGGCAGTCACGATGAAGACAGAATGTGCCAGAAACTAGACTGGTAAATGTGGATGGCTTTTTTTATATTTACACTTGCACCTGTTTTTGAAATAAGATGACCACGCTTTCTTCAAACCATGACAGGGCTTCTTTTGTATAAATTTATTCTAAATTTGGAACTTTTTTGTGTGTCTTTACTTGAGGCATCTTTTCAACATTTGATCATGAAATTCGGAGGGGGGGGGGGGGGGGGGGTTTATAAAGGTAGAGGCAAGATTGTGATGTAGGGTATAACTACAGCTTACATCTTCACAGTTATTTTAACAATTTGGAAAGTGAAATAAAGCCTAGAATAGGAATAAGCTTCCAAAGCCATGGATGTATTATTACTTCCACGTCTGAAATGCGAGGTGTCGGTGTATGTTTTGTTTGTGTTCAATTATTCTCTGGGGTATGCTCAAACAATTGTTTCAACAATCAAAGACCAAAAATGGAAGACAAGACAATGTGACGGGTCAAGTATAGCACATCAAAAGATTAATAATGTTAATCTAACAACTGATGAGACATCGTCCAGCCATTGTTTTGTGTGGACAATGACACGTTCAAGTGCAGAGAGCATCAATGAATTAATAAGGTTACTTTTGCACTCGGGTGCGCAAAACCATTCAGTCATCTTTATGGAATTTGATTCAAGTATATACCAAAGCTTGTGCTGGCGTCAAAATCGGCCGATTTAATTTTTGGCATCCAGACATTTGTCCCAATTTATTAAATCAAACGCGGACGTATGCCTCGGCCTCACAGGGTTGGGTTATGGTTCAATTAACGTTCTCCATTCTTCCGTTATCAGTTTTGTTGATTATCACTTGTGAACAAGGCAAATATCCGCAAGGCAATTCACTGATTGGGACAAATGTCCACGGGGTAATTAGCTAATCAGGGGAACTGTACATTTTTCTTGAAAAGGGATGTGGAGCAAATGTCCGGGATTCATCTTTTCCTTTTCACCAGATTATTCTATCGTTCCAATTCCTGCCCCCACTCTCAAATGTCATACTCTAATTTTATTAATGATCATCTATGGGGTATCTATGTCGTTATCGTAAATGCTCTATGGAGTATCTATGGGGTAACGAAAATGCTCTATGGGGTTCTATGGGGTATCTGTGGGGTTCTATGGGGTATCTATGGGATAAATCGTCGGACCGTGGACATTCTATTATTTTGGGGGCACAAAATTACTTTTTTTTCAAGTGATCGAATGATTTTGGGTAATGCCTAATGGGTACTGAATTACACACACCCAATGACATCCTCTGTATATTTTTTATTCAAATGTACAAAATAACTACATTCACACTTCAGGATGCACCTATTTCATATTAGAAGTATCAGTATCATCCAAATTCTATACGCACAACGTGCAGCTTCCTGGCTCTACCATGTGCTGTGGCAACACCGCAACTGACAGTGACAATACAGTCATTTTATCAATATCGAATCTTTACCAAATGCGGGTCACTTCAACTTTATTCACGTCGCAAAAATCGAAAGATAACATAAAGTAACAAAACTTTGAATCAAAAGTTTCATTAATATTTTATTCTTTAAATGATAAAGTTACAGTGTTATCTGGCATCTGCATATTATGTTATTTAGTTGGAAATCATTAGCACCCTGTCTAGTTTCCAAATTTTGTGTATGGGAATTCCCCGTTCTATTTTTTTCACTCTTCGACAACAGGGTCATTCCATCGGACCGAGACTTACTTTTCGGCTGAAAGCATCGCCATTTCATTCACCTTTTTGCAGAAGGAAAAGTACATATTTATCTGCATTCTATTTTTCACGATGAATTTAGTTTTGCTTGCGTGTATTTTACTTATTTCGAATCGGCAAAATCCACACCTGATTAATAAGAAATAACTCGAGATTGTTTTTTCCGAACTTTTCTCGGTCAACTAGAACAACTGCATAAATCAAAGAGACATGAACTGTATCTGGGTGACTCTGTGGAGCATGTTGTGTCAGTGTTTGCAACAGCTCTGTCAAACTGACAAATTATGTGGGGTGGGGTGGGGGTTGGTTGCAATGGCAGAATTCCATAAGGTGAAGAATAATTGTGTAAATGGTGGAGTGGGAGGATAGGGTGGGGATTTGAGTGATTCCCAGGCCGCACAACCCCAAACTTTTTTGAATGTGATCAAGTTACTCTGCTATTATCTGTGCCACCACCTCTCCACTTGTGATCAAGGGATGAGTTGGGGGTCATAGGCAAAACGCCAGTTATCTTGGTGAATAGTATATGGTCACATTTAAAATTAGTGGTAGCGTGACCTGGGCATCACACACACACACACACACACCCTCCCCCCACACACACGCCAGACTGGGATGCTCTTAAGTCATCCAGATCACTGCCGTCAGGGTGGTGGAAGCAGTTTGTGGGGACTTTTTGCCATTTTTTTCTTTTTGGGTGGTGTCTGGAGGAATAACATTGTTTCCTCCAAGTTTGCCCCCCACCCCTCCACAGAGAGAGAGAGAGAGAGAGAGAGAGAGTTATGGGAGACCGGCCACGGTACAAAAATTAAATTACATATCTCCTGACCCAGGGATTCCATCAACGGGGCAGGGGGGGGGGGGGCCCTTTTAGGGCGTCTTTCCCCTAAATTCAATTTACTGCATCATTTTATTTGTTCACACTGCTGTAGATGAGTTGGCAATGGTTCTACATCTTTGCTGCCTGCCTGTTCACGCAGCCAGCAATGATGTAGAACAATTTCCAACTCATCTACAGCTATATAGATAATTTTGAGCTTTAGGATTTCAAAAATGTACTTGTGGTGGGGGGTGGGGGGTGGGGGTGGTGGATTAGCCTTTGGTGAATTCTGAAGATTATACCATCAGCATGCAGGGAGTTTTAATGAGCCAAAAATGTTTAAAGAATACTATAGGCTACCTCATTACATAACCTAGCAACAATTTTACAAATATTGACATCATGGAACCTGGTCATTGACCTGGTTCCAATGATGTCAATATTTGAGTAACTATAGATAAACCGACATGAAGACAAGTCATATTGACAGTTGCACTAGATGACTATCTATCTCGTCCATACAAATAACCTGTAAGACTTGAGTATTTTACATGTAATTTTATTTTATTTTTTATAACATAACACAGAAATACTGTGATATTTTATTTTATAATTTTCTAACACACAAGATACTGAGTTTTATGTTTGTTATTTTATATTGTTAACCGTTTTGTTTTTAAAAATAAAACTAAATCATAATTTAATCATTATATTAAAGAGTTCTTGTGATTTCATGATCAGGGATTGCTGAAAGTGCTGGAGGTGAAAACAGTGAGGGGAACAAAAGTTTGCTTGAAGCCAAGTACCAGTAATTATGGCACATCTACATTTCTTGTGAGTTCACTTCAAATTATGCCTTGGCTCCTTAGCAGCAGCCATGACATAATTTGACAATAAACTTGAGAAACAATGAAACATGGGGAAAATTATTTACATGGAACAAGAAATCAGAAAGTGGGCCTACAGAAGCATGGGTGGGGTCACTGACTGGGGTGGTTGGATAGGATGGGGTGGAGTGATGTAGGTGCAAAGAGTTAACAGTTTCACTCCTAGAGATTTTGAGGGGTTTATTCCATCCACATACAAAATTACTGTTAGGGAAAGTTCCTAAGATGTGAAAAGGGGTGAGCTAATTAAAATTTGAAATCTGCTACCATGCGGGAGCAGATTTTGAATTTTAAATTACTCATCCCTTTGCTATCACAATCTAGAAAAATATTAGTTGATTTGTCACCATAAGTGGACTTTGAAGCATGCCTCAACATATGAGTGGCTCGTTGATACCACCACCCTGTGTATACAGGTGTTCAGAGATAAAAGGCATCAGGGGTTAGGAACCAGGGGAGATGGGTGGGGGTGGGGGGGGGGGGGGTGGAGCTGACACATGCCCCTCCAACTTTCCTCCATAGATATATGTATGGGTAAGATGAATAAATATGTACTAATGATAAATTTTATGCAAAATATTTTGTTCATAAAAGATTATTATTATAATTTGCTGGAGAATGCCTTAAGGCAATAATAATAATATAATATTTATGAACAAAGTTGTGGGTTTTAACCACGTATAACGTATGTAGTATTGGAGGGGAAAGCCACTATTGTGAATTCCAGCTGTATTGGTATGTGCTAATGCCCTCCCAAGTCCAATATGCTTCCTACGCCCCTGGAAGGCATGTCAAGTTGATCAGAGGCCCAAATTCTCTTTTACACACATCATGTCTATGCATGGGTAAACCATATTCATCCTTCCTAGCACAGCCCATGCAAATGTTCCCATTGCCAAGTTGGACCAGCAGGTCGTAAAAGCCTATTCGACTTGGAAGAGCCTTTTATTGATTAACAGTATGCCTATATTGGTCCAAATTCCTGCAGAATGCCTTGCGGCATTCTCCAGGAATTTGTAGCAATATTACAAGACATATTTTTTCATAGCTAAAGTGTGAACGGTATTTGTAAATGTTTATTTACTTGTTACTTATTATTTCAACTAGACAATTATGGATGAAAGTTGAGGATGCAGCCCCCCTCCCCCCCCCCCCCCCCCCGCCCCACGGGCATGGGTCACCAGGGCTCATCATCGACACAAAATTTTCAGAATAAGCAAGCAGATGTGTCTCCTGTTGCACCAGAAACGAAAATATTTAATGTGCTAATCCATTCCCAGTGGTTAGTACTGGTTACACGAATATTTAGTCCTTGGAACGTCAGTAACGCTCATTGTTGTCGCCTAATTTCGTTTTAAAACACCCCCCAAGTTGAAATCCATGTTATCCAACGCACGAAAGAGAAAACTGGCCAACGATTTCACTCATTATGGTATTTAAAACAAAAACTTCCAGCAAGTTAGTTCGATTTACGAAAAGATTTGTGGTGATTCGATTATCATAAATTGGTTCGAAAATGGTAAAATGGGTAGGTCCAACGATTTCCTTATCCATAAAATATAACATTCAGAATAATTTCCATTTTTTATCACATGATTTGAGATACTTTTCTGAATTGAAACAGCATAGAAAAGTTATTGGTGGAGAACATTTTCAAAACGAAATCGGATATGGTCTGAAAGTGGTTCGATATCGGAAAAATGACTGCCAAGCCATTTTCTGATTTTTCAAATTTTCCATGACATATTGCCTTTATTGGTATTGGCTAGATATTTGAACATTTTCTGGTCTTCAAATAGTTTTAAAATTTGTGGACACTTACACGAAGGTATACTACAGTATTTTGGACGACCCATGATGAACTTGCAAAGTATTCTTTTTGCCTGTGGTGTACCTTTGAAATGAAAGTGAAGTGAAAAACGCATGCTTCGTGTTCGGAGTCAAGTGACGCTGCGCCAAACGACTTTCGTCCTTGTGGGGTTATGACTTGGAATGGGTCCGCGTCTTTTCGACCTCGGGAACATTCGGCAACAGGTATTTTTCTGGTAACATTCGGCCTCAGTCAGGGGACACACTAAAAAGTGTAGTCCGTGACCGTGTCCGTCTGTCGTAGAAAAAGTGTAGCCGGGAATTAAATTATCATTTTCTCCTTTATTTGTTGGTTGTTTTCTATGAAATTTGGAAAGTACACTCAGGGGACGATACGAAATATATACTCGCCCAAAAAAGAAAGTGTGCATTGCAGAAATTGATCAAACTCCAAAAAAATAATTTCGTAGGTGTAAAGAGTGTTAACCTGTTCATGAATAAGTTATATTGAATACAAAACCAGCTTTCCCCGTTAAAATTGCATTAACGTTAAATGACGTGCTGCACGTTTGTGAAAAGGCATGTTTTGCACGTGGAGAGTCTGAAAATTCATGCAGCAGTGTGAATCCTTGGGTATTTAAACACTAAAGTAAGGCCTTCCTATCGTTCACATTCAAACTTGCGCTACTGTTAAAACGACTCCACATTAGCATGCCAAGATTGACAATGAATCAACGTCTCCTTGCCCTGGGTATGATTAGAGCTGGCAGAACACACAGAGAGGTTGCCCAGCATTTGAAGTGCCACCGTAACACTGTAGACAGGCTAGTCCATCGACATGCACAACATGCTGACGTTCAAGACCGACCCCGCCCCGGGAGACCCCGAGTTACCACCCCTGCACAAGATCGGTATATCCGTGTCGTCCATCTCCGGAACCGGCGACAAACGGCAACGACGACAGCCAGGAACATCCCTAACCTTAGACGGATACATCCACAAACAGTAATCAACCAGCTGAGAGAATACGGCTTACGTCCTCGAAGACCTGCAATTCGTCCGATTTTGACGTTACGTCATCGTCGTGCTCGACGGCAGTGGTGTGGACAACATCGCAGGCATCCCTTACACTGGTGGCGACGGGAGCAGGAGAAGTCGGCCCATTGCGAACTCGGCCCCCGGAGAAGTCGGCCCCTAGGAGAAGTCGGCCCAGACAATTTCGGAGAAGTCGGCCCATGAGAGAAGTCGGCCCCACAAACTACAGGAGAAGTCGGCCCCTAGGAGAAGTCGGCCCAGACAATTTCGGAGAAGTCGGCCCATGAGAGAAGTCGGCCCCACAAACCACAGGAGAAGTCGGACCCTAGGAGAAGTCGGCCCAGACAATTTGAGAGAAGTCGGCCCACGAGAGAAGTCACCCCCATGAAGTACAAGAGAACTCTGCCCGTAGGAAGTCGACCCAGACAATTTGGGAGAAGTCGGACCCACAAACTAAAGGTTAATATCCGATGGTTTAGGGCAAAAAGTCTGATCACAGGGACCCGATCTGAAATAAAAGAGCAATTGAATGTTCTTAAAATAATAGTTTCTGTTGAATAAATTTTCTGAAAAAAGCAATTGTTAAACTTGTTTAAAATAATAGTTGTGTTTTTTTTTTGGTGAAAAAGGACTGACTCCCAGCAGGGACGGTGCCGGTGGAACGGTTTTCAAAGATGGGGGGGGGGGGGGGGGGGTGGGTCGGGCGATGGATGGCCGTCGGTATGACGGGCTGACCATGGTTCGGCCCGTGGTACGAAAAATTTAAATTCCAGGGTCCCAAAATCTCCATTTCCATGCATCTGGTCGGATATTTTGAGATTTTTTCAGGAGCTGAGAACTGTTAAAAACGCCGGTAAAGCATTCAGGTGAGGTCTATTTATCAGCTTTGGTCGCAACGAACAAAGCTGATAAATAGACCTCACCTGTATACTTTACCAGACTTTAACAGCAATTATACTGTCTGTGGATTATCCCGTCAGGGGGGTGGATTTGGTACTTGTATGCCTGTAAGATTACGATCTATTTCAGTTAACCGATTTTTTTAACAGACCGTATACATTTTAGCGTTTGCTGCCACTTACTGCAAAAAAATTATCCGAAATCCATGGAAACTGAACACGTTCGAGAGAAACATAGCTGGCGAAAATATAGGGGAGACTCTGGATCCGCCCCTAGTTTTACCAGTCATTAGTTGTTTTAAAATATATGGATACAAAAAACATAGCCCGGCAAAAGGGGGGGGGGGGTCGTTGAAGCCCCCCCCCCCCCCCCCCCGGTTCCGCTGCCCCTGTCCCAACAATTTATTTATTCATTAGTCATCAAGTAATTGTATCAGTTCTATTAATTCTACATACTGCACTGCAAGGATATCAGTGAGAACCTCTCTATCAAATTTCAGCGTGCCATAGAATCAAGGACGATGGTTTTGTTTACAATGACATAGCGGGGGTTCGAATCCAAGCCGAGAGAGTTTCCTTCGACACCAGCCTCGTATAACCGAAACTATACTGAACCACGCACACCACTCGGCCACCTACAGACCCCTAATTGGTCTAATTCATTTAAAAGGTCACTTTCAGCATAAGTGTTTATGACCGCAACTTTGATAGAAAGTCAAGTTTACCTGATCGTTTGTAGCTACCTAGTATGCTGTCAACTTTTAATGAATTCCACAGCAGGTGTTCGTTATCTTGTCATATTTTACAAGTAACGCACAAATTGTTTACCGTAGTAAACAAGCACAACTGCACTTCTCGAGGTACCCAGGAAAAAAAAACTGGAAAAAACCGGATCTTGATGTAATTGTTTCGAAAATCCAACTTGATGATAGACCATTTGGGCGTCTCCACTGCCAGTAATTTTATAGACTATACAATATAATAATAATACTTTATTTTCTTAACCATAATACAAGAAAAGGTATGACAGTAAGAAAAACAAAAACAAATACGTTTGAACATATCACTCGCAGCTCGATGGGCGAGAATAAACTAAACGTCCAATGCTGGGCTAATACACTTGTTTTTCGTTTCCCCCCACCCCCCCCCCCCCCTTTTTTTCTCTCTCTCCCAGTAACCGTTACGGAATTATAATAACCGCAATGGATATTTAATAACGTATGGATTCTGATCATCCTTCACTCCATGGCATCCCCAGAGGTGGTCACCCACCTCCGGGGAGGCGAGCGTTTGCCTGCGTCCCCCTCCTGACCTTTTAGTAAACTCCACTAGTGCGCACACAGGCTCCGGTCAAATAGGTTAACATGCAGGCCTGCCCCCGAACCAGGGACGTTCGTCTATCTCTTTGGGTGGACCCGGAAGGGACCCTTGATTGTATACATGTCTCGGTTTACTCCAGTGAATAAAGCCTTCTTACAAAAGACAACTCAACATAGCCTGAGGCAAATTATACTTACCAATGAAGGCGGCAGAAACAATACCTAAAAAGCGCCAGACTATACTTTCCTCAAAAAGACACAACATCACCCTCGGGGAGAGGTAGTACCTTTGCCCAGAGGGCCCCCTCTCACACTGGTCCTCACCCGAGGGAGGATAACATCTCAACCAGACCATCAACAAGAGCACCATAGCCTCCTACCTTGGTCTTCCCGCGTCCATTGCTTCCTGTCATGGACCCATGGTCGGCATCTGTGAAGAAAAGCATCTAACGACCTCAGAGAAGGGTCGAAATGGGCTTGCCCCAAACTGTCCCTGCGCGTCTTTGGCGCGCGAAACCATTCGTTCATTCGTCAGAAACACATGCACACGCACTCACACACACACAACGCCATTCTGTGTTTGGAAGACATTTTACTGTCATAAGTATAATATTAAGAAAAAAAGAACGCATATCAATTTGGAAACACCAGGTCGTTTTATAAATTGCACGTTGTAATGCAAAATTTCCGCTCAACAACTTTTCATCTCTTTAACCCTTTACCTAACGTAACGGCCAAAACCGGCCAGCGCTATTCTCAAAAATCGCCAATTAATTTTCATTATTTTTTTCATTTTTTGTCTCAAAAACATAGGTTATGACCCCTCATTGGAACGAGCTCGTCGAGCTCGTTCCAATGAGGGGTCATAACCTATGTTTTTGAGACAAAAAATGAAAAAAATTAGTTATTCAAGAATTTGTTTTGCATGTGTCGTCTGCTTTTCATGTTAGGTAAAGGGTTAAACCATAAATACGGAAATTCAGACAGAGCGCAACGTATGTTATAATTATATGTTTAGTAAATTTCACCGCACACAAAGTGCTACTGTGAACAGTTTCAACACATTTTACTCTCTTTCGGTGGCGATGTACATTTCAAATGACCATCAGGGGAGGTAAGTGGATTCGAGTTTGCCCACATTAAGGGAGATAATTTGGAATCACAATGTTCCCAATCGCTGATGTGCAATCGGTCCATTTTTATTGAAAGCAATTCAGTTTACATACATCAATGTTGGGGTCTTTTTAACTATGCCGAATTTTCATTATGCACATTATTTGAAATGACACTTACAATATCATCGTGACCCCAGAAAATAAAGGCATCACAAGTGCTAAGTATCGTCTTAATGCTATGCTTTCAACAATATCATGTTTTTAAGAATGTGACTTATGTGAGCATGTGTTGAGGGAATAATATCTTGCTAAATGCAACTTCAAGGTTGCATTCACCTATTAACTGGGTTCAAATAAAAGACGGTGCTCCTCAACCCTGCGTAATCCCTGCCGCCCCTCAGATCTTATTGGTTTTTAGTTTATCCAAAAAAGTCTTTCAGTTTCATTCTAAAAAGACATCACTGGACTCTAAAACACCACCGCATCTTATTGTGTGGAAACATAAGTATTCGTGTGTTTGTGTGCCCGGTTTGCCGTGACCGGGTCCATGCACATCAAGATGCATCAAAACACAAATGTTAAATGGGGACCTACAATAACCCGGGACGTCCCCACTTTTAAAAATGCTGAAATCTTAGTCTCCCAAGTAGCACTTAAGTGCCACATTTTCCATAAAATATCAAGCCTGGACACAAAAAAACACAAAAATGGCTACAAAGAACCAATGGAAATTATACATGTACATTACCATATACAGAGGAGCCCGTTTATTAGCAGAAAAGAGAGATAAAGTTTCTCAAAAGTTATCGTGATTGTACAGTAATAAAAGGGCATCCGCGCAAAGGTATATGTCGACGATGGCCAATGCACGGTGCACCTTAGTCGCATGGTAGGAATACCTCACACAAAGCTATTTGTAGGCTTAACGCACCCCCACATTCAGAAAAATGTTCATGTTGGCTGCATATTTAACAAAGTTGAATATTGGTCGAAAGAATCTAAAGACAAGGGTTGGGGAGGGGGATACTTTGCTAAAAGCAACTTGATGGTTGCATTCGTCACTTAATCGGGTCCGAACAAACAACGATTTTCTTCAACTCTGTAATCCCTGTCGACATGTAGATAACATTGAGTTTAGGCTCATCTGTATAAAGTCGTTCAGTCTCAAAACAATTACTTGTCTCTTAAATACCACTCGCTGTATAGCGTGCGTGTATATATATCTGTGTGTGTGGACGGTTTGTCACCAGTGGGACACACCAATACATAAGTTGAATGCAGAATTTCCATATCCAGGGACGTCCCCGTTTTTTTGTTAATCCTGAACATCTACTCTCATTAGGGCTGTCGCGATTATTCGATTAGTCGACTAACCGTCGACTATTGAAGTAGTCGACGTTTTTTATTTTTAGTTGATCGTCGTTCATTTTCAAGGTGGTACACGTCTACTACACGTCGGGGCTAAATTGCATTGTTTTGTGAGGTGAATGATCAATGAAGGTGAATAACTTTAAATATCTAACCATAGTTAACATTCATATCCGGAAGACTGTACGACTGTCACTGACTGTGTAAGAAAGAACACTCACAGTTACTCGAGAAGAATAGATTCTTCTGAATTTCTCCAGTCTTGTACACACGAATGCACCCATTGGAAAACCCAAAGCGCGGAAGTGACAAAATTATGACGAAAGTCAGAACGTCAGATCACTTCTCAAAGTTCGGAACTTCAGACTAAGATCCAATTTTAACAACTGACGAGGGAATGCATAGATCTCAATGTTCAAAATTTCGAGAAACTTATTGCAGAAAGGAAACATATGCAGGAACGTTCTTTGGTAAATTCATTTTAATTCATCGGCTTCAGTCTAGTTCAAACTTGGACCCGCAGTCAGTAATATTATTTTTGGGGTTGGTACGTCCTACAGGACGTACCAACCCCAAAAATTATATTACGGACTGTGGGTCCAAGATTGGACTACATATAGCTTCAGCCGGGACCGATTTGTTGTTCCCACAACCCCACTTCGTCTGAACACACTGGTGCCATTGTCATTTTCAGAGTTATACGAACAGAAGAATGATTTGCTAAAAAATCATGGGAAGCGACTATTAATCGACTAACCGTCGATTACTGGTCACGATTAGTCGATTACAAAAAATGATAGTCGCGACAACCCTAACTCTCATGTGTCGTGCTAACCATAAAACATTATCAAAATTTGAATGGAAAGGCCCCCAAACAACGAGTGTTAAATACCGCGACGATGCACATGCGCATTATACGTGTATACATAACCATATACACCGGAGCCCGTTTACAGGGAGAAAAAGAGGCTGTAGTTGGTCATTGACAAGAGCACCAGACGGATGACAGAGAGGTGGTGGAATCGAGATTCGCTGCGTTGTGCCTGTGCAATACATGCAACCGCAGTTGAGTCATCGGGTGCTCGGCATCGCTGTTTGCCAAGGCGTTCGCATACTCGTGGTAACGCTGTTTCTGCCGCGTGGGTAAGCTGATGAGGTTGGCAGTTACTCGCCGTAGCTCGGTGGTTCAGTCCTCCTATTCTGGCTGGCTTAGTCCACCTGTAAACCTACCCTACACGATATAACTTTAGTTGTCAAAGCCTTTCATTCTGAAACAAAAGTAGTTAATTTTCAAAATGATACACAGGAGACCCGTTGTAGTGCAGGTTCCTTTCGTCTTCAGGCTTATCTAAAAAAATATATTTCGTTCTCAAAATCATCGATGGTCTCTAAAACACCACCCGCTGGATAATGTGTGTATATGTTTGTGTGTATAGTGTTCAACCGATGATCGGAACCGGCCACCACAATCGGCCGATTATGGGCAATCGGATGACAACGGCAACGGCTCCTGGAACATCGGTTCAACCGATTGTTGCCAAGCAATTTGTGATTTTTCTGAATCGCATTTTATTATCTTCTGCAATTGTTCAATTGTTAATGTAAAATGATGTCGATGATACCATTCAATAAAGTTGAGAAACATCCACAATGTGTATTCCTAATCTCTCTGGAAGCCCCTTTACGGAATATACGTGTTAAACGAATGTAAAGCTTACAACTGAGCACACTTGCAGCAATCGCCAGTTCATACCGGAAAAGTGAAGGATGAACTCCATTGACTCAGGTCGCAGTAAAATTACCAGTCGCGCGCACTTGGGCGGTAAACGTGGCTCTGAGAGCCACGTTTACTGCCCAAGTGTGCGCGACTGGTAATTTTACTGGGACCCCAGTCAACGAAGTTTAACACTTTGAAAAATGTTCAGTTTAATGTAGTTCATTCGAGCCTCGACTTGTCTTGTAGTGCACGGTATTACAATCGGAATCGGCATCAGAATCGGCCGATTGTGGGCTCAAATAACCGGTAATCGGTCAGCGACCATTTTTGGTAATCGGTTGGACACTATTTGTGTGTGGGATTAAGAATGTCCAGTGGGAATTATGGCCATGGCTCGATGTTTATCACCTGTTATCACTTGAATGGGTACGAAAAAATTCACCGTGTTCCTCAACTCTGTGTAATCACTGCCGCCCTGTTGTCGTGTACATCAGTATACAACCGTCAAATGTGAACCTTTAATAACAGGTGACATCTCCAGTTCTCAGTATTCATGTCATTTTATTTGTTACAAAGTCGGAATGGTTATTGGACCGAAGTTGACCAGACATGATATCGTCGTTTGCGAGCATAGACTGTTCACAGATTTAAAACAAAAAACAAAACAAACAACAAAAAAAAAAACGCAAAACAAAGGGGTTTAACTCTTGAGTGTGTAGTGCGGAGATCAATTTGTATGTATCGGAAAGTGCTTGTCATTCTGAATATCCATATCAAATGTTGACTATTATCGAAGTTATGCGCACTAGACGGACTCGTATGGACGGACGGACGGACGGACGGAAAGACAGACGTACGGACAGATACAATCCAGTATACCCACTTTTTAGAAAGTTGAGGTATAATTACGACAGTGTCTAAACATTCAGAACGATACCAGTTAATAGTAATGGTGTTTGCTAAAGGAGACTTTGCTAAAAACCAGCTTAAAGGATGCCTTCATTTCATAACTTTATTCCGGGAAAACGATGCTGTTTTTCACCTTTTTGTAATCCCTGCCGCTCTGTCGATCTCGCTGGTTTTGGGCTCATCTGAAAATACTCTTTCATTCTCAAAATATATCACTGGTCTTCAAAACACCATCTGCCACGCGGTGTGGTAGAAGTGAGTGTATGGACACTGTAACATAATCGGGGACAGGCACATCAATACACATCCGTCAAATGAGGATTTTTAACAACCGGGGACAACCCCATTTTACAAAAAAAGTTGAAATCGTAATATCAGTTACCACATCTAAATTGAAAACCAAATGCTGAAAGACCAATTGTTTATCATTGCGATATGTGCACATGAACAATTGTATTCAGAGGAGTCAGGCGGGGGTGGGGGGTGGTAGGGAATGGTCTGGATGTTCACAGCCACACATGATCCTGCCGTGGTACGCTAGTATTGATTGTTCACCGACCCACTAATTAACTAGGTGGGTCCGGGGAGACCAACGTTGTGCTTTTTATCTAGAGCGTAGATACTTTGAACAACTTAAGGCTTCATGTTCTGTCGATATATTTAATATTATCTTTGAAATGAAATTATTTAGTCTGTGTGGCTTCACTTTCTTACAATTAATGAGAATGCCCATATGCACTCTCTCTTAAATTTTAACAAAGCAAAGACATTAAAGACAGAATCTTAAATTCATCACTATACCAGTGAATAATAATTGTGTTTGCTAAGGGAGACCTCGCTAGAAAACAACCTAAAGGATGCATTCAGCTCATAATTGGTTCCGAACAAATGATGGTGTTTTTTCAACTCTATGTAGTCCCTGTCACACTGTAGACCACGTTGGATTTGGGCTCATTTGAAAAGTCTCATTCTCAAAACATAGTGTTCTCCAAAACACCATCTGCCACTTTGTGCAGTAGAAGTGTGTGTGTGGACACTGTGTCATAACCACAACACAGCCGTCAAATGTGGAGCTTTAATAACCGGGGACATCTCCATTTAACCCTTTACCTAACATGAAAAGCAGACGACACTTGCACAAAAAAATTTTGGAATAACTATTATTTTCATTTTTTGTCTCAAAAACATAGGTTATGACCCCTCATTGGAACGATGTGTTGTCTTCTTAACTTGAGCAGTGGAATTTCAAGGTCAAGTAGCATTTTAGTTACACATCCCTAGTCTCTTGATCTGTAGTCTCGCGTGATGAAGCGGGCCGCTCGGTTCTGGATACGTTCAAATTTATCGATGTCTCTCTTTTGGTATGGGTCCCAGACCACGGCGCCGTATTCCAGGATAGATCTGACCAAAGATATATACGCACTACGTTTGCATGCTACTGGACAATTTCGTAGGTTACGTCTCAGGAAGCTCAGGGTGGAAAGTGCTTTCTTTGTGATGTAAGTGGCAGCAAAAGCTAAAATGTATACAATCTGTTAAAAAATCAGTTAACTGAAGTAGATCGTAATCTTACAGACACATACAAGTACCAAATCCACCCCCAGACAATATAATCCACAGACACTATAATTGCTGTTAACGTCTGGTAAAGCATTCAGGTGGAGTCTATTTATCAGCTTTGGTCGTTGCGACCAACGCTGATAGATAGACCTCACCTGTATACTTTAATGTTTTTTAACGGCTCTCAAAGTGTGAAATCTTTCAAATACATCTCCTAAAAATTCTCAAAATATCCACTCAGATGCATGGAAATGGGGGCTTTAGGACCCTGGAATTTACATTTTTCATACCGACAACCATCCATCGCCCGATCCAGCCCTCCCACTTTGAAAATCGTTCCGCCGCCCCTGTCCAAACCCTGATACGCAGAACGACAGGCGCGTGTGAATGTGTTAATCTACGTGGCATGAGTGCGGCCTCTCGTTTTATTTATTATTTATTTATTGGTGTTTAAGGTCACATATTTTTTGCACAATGGCTAATCATAACCACAACATGATTATCAACTCAAGACCAGGGGTGAGCGTTAATAAGCCATGTTACCAATTTCAGAGAGGGATTGCACCTCGCAAGCATTGGTGACTGGGTCCTATTTTACCAGTAAAACAGAGAGTGTTTACCGCAGTGAATAGCCACTGCTTCACTTTCTTGTTTTATTTATTTACTGGTGTTTAAGGTCACATACTTTTGCACAATGGCTAACCACGACCACAACATGGAGATAAAGTCAAGATCAGTCAATCGTTTATACCCCATGAAGCCTATTTTAAAGGACTCGCATCCCAAGCATTAGTGACTGTGTCCCATTTTACCAATAAAACAAAGCTTGTTTACCGCAGTAAACAAGCACTGCTTCACTTCCCGGGGTTCCCGCGGGGAGGGGGCTCTCGTTTTATCTTTCCCCGTTGGCAGTCGTGCCATATCGATTAACCCACACGCCTTCACGTCTATAAAAGCAAGTTTTAGGACTCTCAGAAGTTCATCTGACAACTCCTGAGTTCCAATGTGTTATGTGTGTCAGTACGTCCCCTGCGATCTAATGTGTGTTCTAATGGCACATAGAACACATTGGAACTCAGAAGAAGAGTAGGCACGTAAAAAACATTGAAACTCGGGGGACGAGTTACTATCAACAATAAAGAACACATTTTATCGTCAAGCAAATTTGCGAGGGGAACCTATGTTACTCTTTTTAGTTATCGTTAGCCATTCAAGGTTACAAGACAGTGGTTTTTTTTCATTGACGACAGTACTAATCTTTCCTCCTCTCCCCATCTCATCAAGCTGATTTGGGCAAAAACAACCATCTATCCATTTAGTTTGTCATCTCATGAAAAAAGATACTGAAAAAAATATAGGTCGCCATATGAATTTTGCCCTTAAATTTGGAGCTTCCTGTACTACCGTCCAGTTTCGCACTGAATGAAATAGACATATTTTTACCTACCCCCACCCAATTTTAATCTTCTCTCACACATTTCCGTACAGAAGACAATAATCACCAATATTTTATATCTTTTCCAAAACTTGCACTTTACCTACAAATTTTATTCACACTTACAAGCTCAGTTCATTTTCCACCAATCGGATAATTTCGGGAACTTTTATCCTCCATTAAAGGTTATGTGAGTAAAGGTGGGGGCAGGCCTTTTGGGTGTAAACCACTAGAGGCGCTGTTTGCACGAAAACACTGTATTGTAACCTCAAATTGGAATTGCGGTGTATGATTTGTTGAAAAGTCCAGTGACACTTCGCTTTACTTCCATTTTAACCCAACAACCCATACCTTGGCATACAAATTTCAGAAGATATGAAGTGGAGTACACACACTGACAACATCACAAAGAAAGCACATTCCACCCCGAGCTTCCTGAGACGTAACCTACGAAACTGTCCAGTAGCATGCAAACGTAGTGCGTATATATCTTTGGTCAGATCAATCCTGGAATACGGCGCCGTGGTCTGGGACCCATACCAAAAGAGAGACATCGATAAAATTGAACGTATCCAGAAACGAGCGGCCCGCTTCATCACGCGAGACTACAGATCAAGAGACTAGGGATGTGTAACTAAAATGCTACTTGATCTTGAAATTCCACCGCTCAAGTTAAGAAGACAACACATCCGACTACTCTATATGTACAAAGTGGCCGAGGGGTTGATACCAGCCTTACCGCCTAGCCAATTCCTCGAATACAAAAAACAAGGACGGAAAATTAGGGCTAAAGTGCTTTCAAACTATACCACAGACAACGTGGTTGAACGGTCAGTGTCAAACAACACCAGGAGCTATATAGTGAAATCAGCACGAACTGACCAGTATAAAAACTCTTTCTTCATTAGGACAGTAAACGAGTGGAACCATCTGGAGGAAAATACTGTCAAGAGCTACAAAACCAGGGGAATTTAAAACACACATCTGCAGCAACCGACAACCATAGTAGCGCCCTCCCCTCCGTTGCAATAACGCCAGAAGTGGATGCAGCAACGTACATATACAGAAGTCCGTTGACGATTTCCGTTCGGCGCAGCCATGTGTGCGGAACGGATTTTCATTTTCTGAATGGTTTAGTATTGCTCAAGATGGGATTTCCATAGAAAAGGCGTGTAAAAAAAACTTTTTTAGAATTTGCGGCTTTCAGAGAAAATGGTGGCGTTCAATCGACCAACAACGCTTCAGAGTGGCAACAAAATTTTTCGACAGAAGGGGTCATGGACCATTTCCATTTTTGCCCCGGAAACACAACTTATGAATGACCCCCTCTTTGGAACGATCTCGTTGCTTTCATACTGTGTTACTGGTACAACTAGAAATTTATTTATTTATTGGTGCTTACGGTCTTTCGGCATCTTTGGCTACATCATGACCGCAACACAGGTATGAAGTCCAACTCAGACAATCGTTTATACCAATGCTGCACACTTTAGAAAAAATTCTCCCCAGACGTTGGTTCCGGGTCTATTTTACCAGTAAAGCAGAACTTGTTTACCGCAGGAATCAATGCATTGCACCCCCACCCACCCCTTTCTCAAAGGTTCCAGGGTGGTGGGGTGGCTGGGACTAAAAAAAATCATTTATTAACCCTTTACCCAACGTAACAAAAAAAAACGGCCAGCGCTATTCTCAAAAATCGCCAATTAATAATCATTATATTTTCATTTTTTGTCTCAAAAACATAGGTTATGACCTCTCTTTGGAACGAGCTCGTCCCAATGAGGGGTCATAACCTATGTTTTTGAAACAAAAAATGAAAAAATTTGGTTATTCAAGAATTTTATTTGCAAATGTCTTCTGCTTTTCATTGTTAGGTAAAGGGTTGAAAAAAATTCCTAGCAGATGGCATCTTTTAGTAGTGCTGGATACATGTTACCCTTCCAAAACAACCACATAGCCAAGGGCGGGGGCACAAGTCCTTCCACACACATCTGTCTTGAAAAATGTCAACCTTATATACGTTCATGTTTGAAAACACTCGAACTAGTTCATGTACTCTCCCCTGACAAGGACGGATTCAGAGACAATCTAATACCTGTTAAGGTATGGGAGCCTAAATTCTGGAACCCAAAGGTCTCCAAATTCCTGCAGGAAAATCTCATTCAATTTACCAGACTGAAGCAATTATTTCCAATATATAGTTGATATCTATACACATGTCGTTGATAAAAAGCACATCAAGACGCATGCAGTGGTCAAATCATCTGTATTAAGACATCTCAAATTATTTGGGGACAGTCTGAATTGAAAAAAGGTGCCCCCCTCCCCCCCCCCCCAAAAAAAACAACAAGAGGCCCCAGGGGCCTTAGAGCGCTGACCCAACATGGTAGCCTAAATATCAACCCACGGAATTGATTTGAACAAGTTGCATTTGCCCCTCCTAAGAAGCTTATACCAAATATTCAAAGATTCTGACCAGTGGATCTAAAAAAAAAAAGGATTTTAAAGAATATAAAGAATATTCCTCATATTGAACTAAGGAATAATTCAGGCTCCCACAGGGAGCCCAAATATGAACCCAGGGACTTGGCTTGAACAAACTTGAATCTTAACCCCCCCCCACCCCCCCACCCCCCCCCCCCCCCCCCAGGATGCTGCATACCAAATATCAAAGCATTGCAACTGCTGGGTCTGAAGAAGATTTTTAAAGAAAATTCCTCATATGGAACTAAGTTATAATTTAGGCTCCCACAGTGAGCCTAAATATGAACCTAGAGGCTTGGCTTGAACAAACTTGAATACACCCCCCCCCCCCCCCCCCCAAAGCATGCTGCATACCACAAAGAAAAAGATTATTAAAGAATATTCCTCATAGGGAGCCCAAATATGGACCCAGGGGTTTGATTTCAATACACATGTGAAACAATCTTCCAAAGATGTTATATGTGAAATTTGAAAGCTTTTGGAGTAGTGGTTTGGGAGAAAAGTAGTCTTGAATGTTTATGTTTTTCCCATTACCCACAGTGCTAAAAAATGCTGACTCAACACTTTTTGAAAGTCCCCTAAAAAGTATCCCATGATAAAACTGATAACAATTTTTTGGGACCATTCCATTCTGTTGGTCCTAAGGAAGCCTCACACCAAATAGAATTCTCAGTATCGTGTTGTTTTGGAAATATGGGAGTTTTAAATTTTTTCTATTTTAGCTACTGCGATTCCCATGGGGCAACAGGAAAATAATTTTGGGCATAAATTAAGTACTTATGTCCCACAAGCCCTCATATCAAATTTGGTCAAATCAGCCTCTCGGTTTGGAGAGTGGGTCTGACTGAACCCAAAAATATTTGTTCTCATAGCACAGTGATAACAAAGGCACCCCCAAACACTTGTTCCTGTCCCAAGGTAATAACAAAGGTACCCAAGAAGTTTTGTGAAGATCGGTTCATAAATACAGCCTCCCGCACGAGCCGTATTGACATGTGCTCTTACTGTGTATAAGTAGCACTGAATAAATCAATGTTCATCTAATTTGCATAATTTCTGCACAAGAAAAAACCTGTATTATATGTGATGTATTCCATGTTACTAAACATTCATTCAAAAATTTATTCAAATCAGAACCATCATATAGAAGTTCTGTACAAAAAACTGATTGTACCTAATTTCTGTACAAAATGGCCCCGGACAGCCATCTTAAATTTTGGACCGCATCCAAAAACACTCGTTCTCATCCCAAGGTAACAAAGGTACCCAAGAAGTTTCGTGGAGATCAGTTCATAAATACAGCCCCTAGCCCGAGCTGTATTGACATGTGTACTTACTGTGTATAAGTTATTTATTTATTTATTTATTTGGGTTTACGGTCACATACTTATGCACAATGGCTGATCATGACCATGACAGTTTTGTGTGTGGAGGAATCCGGAGTACCCGGAGAGAACCACCGAGCAACGACGAGCAACTGTCAGCTCCTCAACATTCTAACTCTGTTCAAGCTCTGCTGAAGCAGGGTTACAGCAGTTGAAGACATGTGCACCATCGACGTGCAGTATGGCTTAGTACACGGCATCATCGTGCCCCATGTAGGGGATAAAGTGTCTTGCCCAAGGATGCAACGCGGGTCGTCCCGGATGGGGATCGAACTCGGGACCTCTAGAATAGAAGTCCAACAGTCTACCACTGAGCCACCGCGCCCCCACTGTGTATAAGTAGCACTGAATAAATCAAAGTCCATCTAATTTGCATAATGTTTGCAGGAGAAAAAAACCTGAATTATATGTGATGTATCCGATGTTACTAAACATTCATACAAAAATTTATTCAAATCAGAACTTTCATACAGAAGTTCTGTACATAAAACTGATTGCACTAATTTTGGTACAAAATGGCTGCTGGTGGCCATCTTGAATTTTGGACCACACCCAAAAACACTTGTTCTCGTCCCAAGGTGATAACAAAGGTACCCAAGAAGTTTCGTGATGACCAGTTCATAAATACAGCCCCTAGCCCGAGCCGTATTGACGTGTACTTTCTGTGTGCAAGTAGCACTGAAAGAATCAAAGTTCATCTAATTTGCATAATTTCTGCTCGAGAAAAAAACCTGCATTATATGTGATGTATTCCATGTTCCTAAATATTCATACAAAAATTTATTCGAATCAGAACTTTCATACAGAAGTTCTGTACAAAAAGCTGATTGCACTAACTAAAGTACAAAATGGCTGCTGGTGGCCATCTTGAATTTCGGACTGTGCCCCAAAACACTCGTTCTCGTCCCATGGTGATAACAAAGGTAGCCAAGAAGTTTCATGAAGATCGGTTCATAAATACGGCCTCTAGCCCGAGCCGTATTGAATTGTTGACGGACGGACAGACGGATGACAGGCCATGGCATAACCTCAAAGTTGAGCTAAAAATGACTTTTAAAGAATATTGTTTATATTGAACTACATGTAAGTAGTAATTCGGACTCCCACAGGGAGCCCAAATATGAACGCAGGGACTTGGCTTGAACAAACTTGAATCTCACCTCTGTAAGGATGCTGTATACCAAATATCAAAAGATTCTGACTGCTGGATTTAAAGAAAAACATTTGTAAAGGATATTCCTCATATTGAACTATGTGTGTGCCAATTTTTCCAGATTCTACTGGATCTGAAGAAAAATATTTTTAAAGAATATTCCTCATACTGAACTAAGTTATAATTTGGGCTCCCACAGAGAGCCCAAATATGAACCCTGGGACTTGGCTTGAACAAACTTTAATCTCACCTCCTTAAGGATGCTGTATACCAAATATCAAAAGATTCTGACTGCTGGATTTAAAGAAAAACATTTGTAAAGGATATTCCTCATATTGAACTAAGTTATAATTTGGGCTCCCACAGAGAGCCCAAACATGAACCCAGGGACTTGGCTTGAACAAACTTGAATCTCACCCCTCTAAGGATGCTGCATTCCAAATATCAAAAGAATCTGGTTGGTGGATGGGAAGAAGATTTTTAAAGAATATTCCTCATATTGCACTGCTCTGAACATTCGGGCTCCCATTGAGAGCGCAAATATGGACCCTGGGATTTGATTTCAACAAACATGTGAATGAATCTTCCAAAGATGTTATATGTGAAAAATAAAAGCATTTGGAGCAGTGGTATGGGGGAAGAAGATTCTTTAATGTTTTTCCCATTACTCACAGTGTTAAAAAATGCTGACTCAGCAGTCCTG
Organism: Pictodentalium vernedei; assembly: GCA_031216915.1. Lineage (NCBI taxonomy): Eukaryota > Metazoa > Mollusca > Scaphopoda > Dentaliida > Dentaliidae > Pictodentalium > Pictodentalium vernedei. The sequence goes on from CM062288.1 coordinate 278,201,467, forward strand.
GAAAAGTACCCTATGATAAGACCGTTGGCCACTTTTTTCACCATTCCTTTCTGCTGATCCTCAGAAAGCTTCACACAAAATAAAATTCTCAGTGCCATGTAGTTTTGAAGATATGTGCGTTTTAATTTTTTTTATATTTTTAGGTCCTGCAGTTCCCATGGAGCCATGGGAAAACAATTTTTGGCATAAATTAAGTACTTTTGACCCAATAAGCCCTCATATCAAATTTTTTTTTTCAGTTCAGAAAATAGAAATTTTGGTACATTTTGGGCTCCCACATAAATATGAACCCAGAGATTTGATTTCAATAAATGCGTGAAAGAATCTTCCAAAGATGTTATATGTGAAATTTGAAAGCATTTGGAGCAGTGGTTTGGGAGAAGAATAGTCTTAAATGTTTTTCCCATTTCCCACAATGTTTAAAAATGCTGACTCAGCACTTTTTCAAAGTCCGAAAAAGTATCCTACGACAAAACCCATAGAAATTTTTTCTTTACCATTCCATTCTGTTGGTCCTAAGCAACCTTCACACCAAATAAGACAATTCTCAGTGCCATGTAGTTTTGGAGATATGGGCATTTTGATTTTTTTCTCTTTTTAGCTCCTGCAGTTCCCATGGGACAATGGGAAAATTGTTTGGGGCGTAAGTTAAGTACTTATGCCCCAATAAGCCCTCAGATCAAATCAGCCTCTCGGTTTGGAAAATAGTAATTTTGGGCGGGCGAAAATTCTTGAAAGATTTTTTAAGATTTAAGCACACTTTTTGGGCGTGGCCCTACCGAGGGGCCACACACCCTTACCCCAGCACAAGGTGAAACAAAGTGTGGGCAAAAATATTTTTCTGCTACCACTGGCAGCAGAAAAATATTTTATACCCCACGTGATGCCTGGCTGTCCCAAAGCCCCACACTGACGTATCAGGCCATTTTGCATTTTGGTACAGGACATAAATTAAAAACATAAACTCATGTAGACCTAAAATGCCCACCTGGGTCAAGTTGTCTACAGGCAATAATATCAGGCCTGGCATTCTTTAGAAGTGCAGGAGCCAAGAAAAAATTGAGGAGGGCAATTTTTTGCACCCCTTGTTTTTCTGGAAAGCCAGACCTGTTTGGGACTGCCTTTAAACTATATTATCATTTCATCTCCTGAGTTCCAATGTGTTCTCTAAGCACAGAAAACACATTGGAACTCAGGGGACGATTTGTCAATGTTGCATTAATTCCCAAAAATTCATGACCCATTCTGCATGACATTTTGATACATTTTGAGTGTCAAAGACAGTCACATAAGAATTGAATGCAACATTTTGAATAATGAGATGTGTGTGCCAATTTTTCCACTTAGCAGCTGAATGTAGTACAATTTTCAGTCACAATATTAATGCCTTGAAGTGAATAAAACCAAAATAGCATACAAGTTTTTGCACTGAAAATTTCATACACCCTTCGGCCAAACGGTTTGGGAACTCATACACCCTGAGGCGAGTTCCTCCCAGACTGGTGTAAATTCCCATATACCCTGGAAAACACAAGGATAACAGATTTATTTCCAACAATTTTGATGTACTTAACCCTTAAGTCCTCAGATTAATTTTAAAGTATTTATGGCCTTTTTCTGTTTACATAGTTATTGATGACTTGGCAGTGGTGCTACATCACTGCTGGCTGCCTATACAGGCAGCCAGCAGTGATGTAGAACCACTGCCAGAGAAAATTCAGTCTACACACAAGAGTAATAAAAAAGATTACACAAGGGAGCACCTGCTTCAATGCAATATAAAAGTGGCAGTTTGGGGCTATATGGGGGCTTAAGGGTTAAGACTTTAACCTACATTGTGGGCAAAAATTGACAGAAAATTTGTACTTTTTAAGTTTCTTAATAAAACCAGACAAATATGGATGTCATTGGAACTGGCTCAGTGAGCCACTTCCAATGACATCCATATCTGTAATATTTTATTGCACATAAACAGTAAATTTCCTGTATTTTTATTTTTGTTCAAACATAATCGAGCAAAAGGTATGCGTTAATAATTAACTAGAGTGATGTCACGCATGCAGCCCGACTGTCCCAGGAATGGCAATGGTTAGACGCAAAATAGTCGGAGCCATTTTTTGTTAACAGTTTACCTAACGAATCTGCCATATCTGCACTCGTGATATACAAAATTTGCTATTCAAATTTTATTTTTTCATTTCTCTACTTCAAAACATACCTCCTGACCTATTATTTATTTATTTATTGGTGTTTAAGATCACATATTTCTGCACAATGGCTAATCATGACCACAACAGTTTTACGGGTGGAGGAAGCCGGAGTACCCGGAGAGAAAACCGAGCAACGGCGAGCAACTGTCAGCTCCCCAACATACGAACTCCACATAAGCAGGGTTAGCATTGGCTGAAGACAGGTACACCATTGACATGCAGTATGCCTTTGTATACAGCATCACCGTGCCCCCACATGGGCAATGGGGGTGAAGTGTTTTGCCCAAGGACACAACGCGGTTGCTGCAGGTAGGATTCGAACCGAGGACCTCTCGGCTTGCAGCTCCTGACCTATTAATGGAACAAACTTGATGAGCTTGTTCCAATAAGGAGTAATAAGCCATGGTTAGAAGTAAATAAAAAATGAAAAATTCTATGTTTCATCAAAATAATTTGTACTGTTGGCTTCAACTTGTGTAAGGTAAAGGATTAAAGATGCAGTACATAAAGCAATGTTCGGCTATATGAGTCAATTTTCTTTTTTGCATGTAATAACTCCCAATCCTTCAAAATGCATTTTGGGAATAATTGCCTAAGTGACACGTTTGTGTGTGTGTGTGTGTGTGTGTGTGTGTGTGTGGGGGGGGGGGGGGGGGAGGGGGGGGGGGGGGGGAAGGGAGTTGTGGAACCTATATTAAAACCTGACCTGTATTACTAGCTGGAAAATACACATATCAACTTTGGTCGAAATCAAATAATCCAAACTGGAGTTATCAGTCAGAAACCAATTGTTTACAGACAGATGGATGGACCGACAAAAGGACGGACGAAAGTCATGACTGTAGCCCTGACTATAAACAGTCAGGCTAAAAATGCATTTTGTACCAAAGAAGAAATATTGCATGAATGGCCCTGGGTGAGGAGGAGGTGGGGTGGGGGTGAGGGGTTGGGTAGAGTGGGGGTGTGTTAGGGGAGTCCATTTTTTTCCACATGTGGTCGGTCTAGGTCCTTCAGAATGCATTTTGAGCAGAGAAAAAAAATACCTAACTGGCACCATGGGGATGGGGGTGGGGGCGGTGTTTGTCTGGGTTTCTAACCACAAACTTTAACCCAAACTGTAAAAAGCATTTTTGGCAAAAGAAAAAAAAAGTGCCTAATTGCCTTTTTTTTTTTTTTGGGGGGGGGGGGGGGGGGGGGGAATGTATGTGAGTTTAAAAAAGGTTCCACATGGAGTGACTGTAAATAGTTCGAAATGCATATTCGAGGAAAGAAAAAAAAAATGCCTAATTGGGGGGGGGGGGGGGCAGGGGGGGAGGGGAAATTTCTGTCTGGATTTTTAACCACGAACTTTAACCAAAATTGTAAAGAGGAAAAGGAAAAAAAAGTTTCTGCATGTAGTGACTGTAAATAGTTCAAAATGCATATTGGAGGAAATAAAAAAACAAGAATGAGTCTACATTAAGCAAGCCATCTCCATAGGCTACACTGTCAATCCTTGAGTCCCTCAGGAGTGACAAAAATAATCTGGGCATCATGCCTTTTCTTCAGTTGATCATAAGTAAAATGTAGAGCTCCCCTATCAAGCCCCTTGATACAACCTATGTGGATTAATCTTAGTACCTCTAGAGGGTACTGAATACAAAATTTTTAATTCTTCAGCAAAATGGCCACTTCCGGCTCCCATAGAGAGCCCAAATATTAACCCAGGCTCTTGATTTGAACACAGTTAAATCTGACTTCCCTAGAGATGTTGTGTACCAAATATGAAAGCATTCTGACTGTTGGATCTGAAGAAGAGAAATTGTAAAGAAATTTCTTCGAATTGCACTAAGTTCAAATTTGGGCTACCATAGCGAGCCCAAATATTGACCTATGGATCCGATTTGAACAAACTTGAATCTGACCCCCCTAGAGATGTTGTATACCAAATGTGAAAGCATTCTGACAAGTGAATCTGAAGAAGAAGATTTTTGAAGAAATTCCCTCATATTGTACTAAGTTAAATTTCATGTTCCCATATGGAGCCCAAATATTAACCTAGGCACTCGAATTGAACAACCTGGAATCTGACCCCCCTAGAGATGTTGTATACCAAATATAAAAGCATTCCGACTGGTGGATCTGAAGAAGATTTTTGAAAAAATTTTCTCATATTGCACTAAGTAAAAATTTGGGCTACCATAGTGAGCCCAAATATATACCTAGGGATTTGATTTGAACAAACTTGAATCTGACCCCCATAGAGATGTAGCATACCAAATATCAAAGCATTCTGACTGATGGATCTGAAGAAGAAGATTTTTTTAAATTACCTTCCATATTGAACAAAGATAAAATTTGGGCTTCCGTAGGAAGCCCAAATATTAACCTAGGGACTTGGTTTGAACAATCAAGAATCTGACCCTCATAACAATGATGTATACCAAATATTAAAAGATTCTGACTGGTGGTTCTGAAGAAGAAGATTTTTAAAGAATATTCCCCATATTACCCTATGTTAAAACTTCGGGCTCCTGTAGAGAGCCCAAATATGAACCAATGAGCTTTATTTCAACAAACTTTTATCTGACCCCCCTATGAATGCTGTATACCAAATATCAAAAGATTCTGATGATTGGTTCTGGAGAAAAGATTTTTTTAAATTTTTGCAAATATGCTGACTCAGCATTTTTTCGATGCCCATTACAGAACACCCTAACATAACCGATGGCAATTTTTTTTTACCATTCAATTCTACTGGTCATAAGGATACTTCATACCAAATAAAAACTCTCTGTTCCGTGGGGTTTGGGAAATATGGGCGTTTGAAAATATTTCTATTTTTAGCTCCCAAGGTTCCCATGGGGATGCGGGAATTTTTTTTTTTGCATGGGTCAAGTACTTATGACCCAATACTACCACAAACCAAATTTGGTTCATACTGGACCATCGGTTCAGAAAATAGAAATTTTGGGCGGGGCCAAAAATCTTACCCCTCCTATTACAAAACCAAATATTACTTTACGAACTTCGTTTGAACAAACTTGATTCTACACCTCATATGGAAGCTCCATAGCAAATATCAAGTCATTGTACATACTGGTTCTTGAGAAGGAGATTTTAAAAATATTTTGGAGCATTTTCCCCCACTCCCTCCCTATGGGGCTGGGCATGCTGAGTTGAACAAAAATGAAATGCCCCTTGGGGACCATCACTCACACAAACTTTCACTTGAATTGGCCCAGTGGCTTTGGAGGAGAAGACCAAAACATGGTGCTGACGGACGACGGACGGGAAGCGATGAGATTAGCTCGGCTTGACTTTGTCAAGATGAGCTAAAAATGCCTAATTGGGAGGGAGGGGGGGGTGTTTGTCTGGGTTTTTAACCAAAACTGTAAACAAGCATTTTTGACGAAAGAAAAAAAATTGGCACCCGGCGGGGTGGGGGTTGGGGGGGGGGGGGTGGTACGTAAGTTTAAAAAAAAGGTTCCGCATGTAGTAACTGGAAATAGTTCAAAAGGCATATTGGAGAAAAGAAGAAAAAAAAGCCTAATTGGGGGGGGGGGGGGGGGGGGGGGGGGGGGGGGAGTAGGGGTGTTTGGGTTTTTAACCACAAACTTGGAGTCATCCTACCAAGCTACAATGAAATCCCTTCATAATTATGGCCTGTGGAATATTCTAAAGGTCTTCGGGCTTTGGGCCTCTGTTGCCATCACAGTTGCCCAAAAGGGGACGTTCTCATCAAGACATTATATGAAGTTGGTGGATGTGGAGAAGATTTTCAAATAATTTTACTCACATTGCAATAAGTCAAAATTTGTGTTCCGAAAAAAAAAACGAAAATATTAACTCACAGACTTGATTTGAACAAATTTGAATCTGGCTCTATAAGGATGATGTAAGTCAAATACCAAAACAATGGTGTATTTGAAGAGGATTTTAACCCTTTACCTAACACGAAAAGCAGACGACACTTGAAAAAAAAATTCTTGAATAACTCATTTTTTTTAATTTTTTGTCTCAAAAATATAGGTTATGACACCTCATTGGAACGAGCTCGACGAGCTCGTTCCAGTGAGGGGTCATAAGCTATGTTTTTGAGACAAAAAATGAAAAAAATAATGAAAATTAATAGGCAATTTTAGAGAAAAGCACTGGCCGGTTTTGGCCATAACATTGGGTAAAGGGTTAGAATGGTTTTCCTCATACTGCACTAAGTTGAAATTCTGACTCACAGGGGAACCCAAATATGAACCTATGGACTTGATCTGAAACAACTTAAAGCTGAGCCCCCTACGGATGCTGTATAAGAAATATGAGATTCTAAGCGGTGGACCTGAATAAGATTTTTAACACTTTACCATACGTAATGGTCAGAACCGGCCAGTACTATTTACAAAATGAAAGTGTCAATGACACTGTAGCTTAACTTGTGTGTTGTGTTTGATGAAAAGGATAATGTTCAATGTTTATGAAAGGATTATGAAATAAGACAAGAATTATGATAATTGGGAATATGTTCATTTCTGTTCCCTGTATGCTATGTTTATGATAAAAATAATACGAGGTGTACACTGTACTAAAGATCTGAGGGGTGGGTTAATATGACCTCACAGTTAATATATGTGGCCCTCACAGTTAACGTATATCAACAAAAGTTACCAAGTTACAGTGAAATTATTCCAAAACGAGTCATCCTATCAAGTTACATTAAAATCCCTTCATACATGTAAATATGGCCTGTAGACTGTGCTAAAGGTTTTCAGGCTTCGGGCCCCTGTAGCCGTCAGTTTCCCAATTGCATCCAAAGGGGACGTTCTCATCTAGACATTAGATGAAATCAACCTACCAAGTTACAATGAAATCCCTTAATAAATATGACCTGTAGACTGTGCTAAAGGTTTTGGGGCTTTGGGCTCTGGCAGCCATCATGGTTGAATGGTCGCAACCAAAAGGGGACATTCTCATCTGGGCATCATCTGGAGTGATCCTACAAAGTTACAATGAAATCCCTTCATAAATATGACCTGTAGACTGTGCTCAAGGTTTTTGGGCTTCGGGCCCCTGTAGCCAACACAGTTGCCTAATGGTGTCCAAAAGGGGCTGTTCTCATCTAGACATTACATGAGGTCAACCTACCAAGTTACAATGAAATCCCTTCATAAATATGATCTGAAGACTGTGCTAAAGGTTTTCAGGCTTTAGGCTTGGGCAGCCATCATGGTTGAATGATCGCAACCAAAAGGGGACATTCTCATCTGGACATCATCTGGAGTGATCCTATGAAGTTACAATGAAATCCCTTCATAAATTTGACCTGTAGACTGTGCTCAAGATTTTCGGGCTTCAGGCACCTATAGCCATCACAGTTGACCAACCACGACCAAAAGGGGATGTCATCATCTAGGCATTATATGGAGTCAACCTAACAAGTTACAATGAAATCCTTCCATAAATATGACCTACAGACATGCTAAAGGTTTTTGGGCTCGGGCAGCCATCAAGGCTGAATGATTGTGACCAAAAGGGGACGTTCTCATCTGGACACTATTTGGAGTCATCCTACCAAGCTACAATGAAATCCCTTCATAATTATGACCTGTAGACTATGCTAAAGGTTTTTGGGCTTTGGGCCCCTGAAGCCGTCACAGTTGCCCAATCGTGTCCAAAAGGGGACAATCTCATCTAGACATTATATGAAGTCAACCTACCAAGTTACAATGAAATCACTTCATAAATATGACCTGTAGACTGTGCTAAAGGTTTTTGGGCTTCGGGCTCGGGCAGCCATCATGGTTGAATGATCGCAACCAAAGGGGACAATCTCATCTGGGCATCATCTGGAGTGATCCTAAGAAGTTACAATGAAATCCCTTCATAAATATGACCTGTAGACTGTGCTCAAGGTTTTCGGGCTTCGGGCACCTGTAGCCATCACAGTTGACCAATCACGACCAAAAGGGGATGTCATCATCTAGGCATTATATGGAGTCAACCTAACAAGTTACAATGAAATCCTTCCATAAATATGACCTACAGACATGCTAAAGGTTTTTGGGCTCAGGCACCCATCAAGGCTAAATGATCACGGCCAAAATGGGACGATCTCATCTAGACATTATTTGGAGTCAACCTACCAAATTACAATGAAATCCCTTCATAAATATGACCTGTAGACAGTGCTAAAGGTTTTCGGGCTTTGGGCACCTTTAGCCGTCAAAGTTGCCCAATCATGTCCAAAAGAGGACATTCTCATCTAGACATTATATGAAGTCAACCTACCAAGTTACAATGAAATCCCTTCATAAATATGACCTGTAGACTGTGCTTAAGGTTTTCGGGCTTCGGGCTCGGGCAGCCATCATGGTTGAATGATCGCAACCAAAGGGGACAATCTCATCTGGGCATCATCTGAAGTGATCCTATGAAGTTACAATGAAAACTCTTCATAAATATGACCTGTAGACTGTGCTCAAGGTTTTTGGGCTTCGGGCACTTGTAGCCATCACAGCTGACCAATCACGACCAAAAGGGGGTGTGATCATCTAGGCATTATATGCAGTCAACCTAATAGGTTACAATGAAATCCTTCCATAAATATGACCTTTTACCTATGCTAAACGTTTTTGGGCTCGGGCACCCATCAAGGCTGAATGATCACGATCAAAAGGGGACGTTCTCATCTAGACATTATTTGGAGTCATCCTACCAAGTTACAATGAAATCCCCTCATAAATATGACCTGTAGACTGTGCTAAAGGTTTTCGGGCTTCGGGCACCTTTAGCCGTCACAGTTGCCCAATCATGTCCAAAAGGGGACGTTCTCATCTAGACATTATATGAAGTTAACCTACCAAGTTAAAATGAAATCCCTTCATAAATATGACCTGTAGACTGTGCTAAAGGTTTTGGGGCTTCGGGCTCGGGCAGCCATCATGGGTGAATGATCGCAACCATAGGGGACAATCTCATCTTGGCATCATCTGGAGTGATGCTAAGAAGTTACAATGAAATCCCTTCATAAATATGACCTGTTGACTGTGCTCAAGGTTTTCGGGCTTCAGGCACCTGTGGCCATCACAGTTGACCAACCACGACCGAAAGGGGATGTCATCATCTAGGCATTATATGGAGTCAACCTAACAGGTTACAATGAAATCCTTCCATAAATATGACCTTTTGCCTATGCTAAAGGTTTTTGGGCTCGGGAACCCATCAAGGCTGCATGATCGCGATCAAAATGGGACGTTCTCATCTAAACATTTTTTGGAGTCATCCTACCAAGTTACAATGAAATCCCTTCATAAATATGACCTCTCGACTGTGCTAAAGGTTTTCGGACTTCGGGCTCCTGTAGCCGTCACAGTTGCCCAAACACGTCCAAAAAGGGACTTTCTCATCTAGACATTGTATGAAGTCAACCCAACAAGTTGCAATGAAATTCCTCAATAAATATGACCTGTAGACTGTGCTAAAGGTTTTCGGCTCGGGCAGTCGTCATGGTTGGCAGATCATGCCCAAATGGGGATATTCTCATCTAGACATCATAAGGAGTCATCCTACCAAGTTACAATGAAATCCCTCCACATTAAACATGACCTGCAGATTGTGCTAAAAGTTTTTGGGTTTCAGGCTTGGGCAGCCATCACGGTTGATAGATCATGCCCAAAAGGGGACGTTCTAGGCATTATACAGAGGCATCCTACCAAGTTACAATGAAATCCCTTCATAAATACGACATGTAGACTGTGCTAATGGTTTTGGGGTTTTGGGCTCGGGCAGCCATACCGGTTGCCCGATCGCGACCAAAAGGGGACGTTCTCATCTAGACATGACCCCAAACCTGCATATGAAATTTCGTGACGATCAGACAAGAACTGCAGGGTGTAGCCCATGCTAAAGGAAAATGAGAACAGACGTCACAGACTCACAGACTAACAGACTTCCGCAAGCGTGATGGCAATAGCTTATCTTGACTATGTCAAGTTAAGCTAAAAATCATTCTTCAATTTTCATTTTGTTGTCTCAAAAATATAGCTTATGACCCCTCATTGGAACAAGCTCAACAAGTTCATTCCAATGCGGGGTCAATAGCTGTGTTTTTGATGCAAAAAAAAAAGGAAAAAAATTAGTTATTTAACAATTTTGTTTACACGTGTTGTCTGCATTTGTTCTAGGTAAAACCGTAAAGGGTTCAAGATTTTTTCTCATATTCAGGTTCTCAAACATGAAAGGAGCACAAATATGAACCCAGGGAAATATTTTGACCAAAATTGAATTTCACCAAATAAGAATGCTGTATATCAACTGATACTGACTGATGACATGGCAATTAAATGCTGCTATCTAACACACTGTTGGAAGGATCTCTCTAAGCCCTTTCCAAAAGTGTATTACATTACAGCATATTTTGGGATTACTGACAAAAACACTTTATCCCTTTACCCAACATAATGGCCAAAATGCCGCCAAATATCGTTATACGGCCAGCGCTATTCACAATGAAAGTGTCAATGACACTGTAGCTCAACTTGTCAAGACATGTACATGTATAGTATGTGACACAGCAATGACAAACATCTAGGTAATGACCTGATAACAAGGTACATATAAAGTATTGTAACGGCCTGTACATAAATACTGACCGTAGCCTCTAACAAATGTATAGGTAAAGTATTGTAAAGGTGGGTGACAGTCAGATGCTAAACTAGAAAAGAAATCTTTGAGTCCCGGAGTGGGTCTGACTGAACCCCAAAATATTTGTTCTCATAGCACAGTGATAACAAAGGCACCCCAAAACACACTCATTCCTGTCCCAAGGTGAAAACAAAGGTACCCAAGAAGTTTTGTGAAGATCAGTTCATAAATACGAGCTGTATAGAAGTTGTGACAAAAAACTGATTAGACCTAATTTCGGTACAAAATGGCCACTGGCAGCCATCTTGAATTTTGGACCGCACTCAGAAACACTCGTTCTCGTCCCAAGGTGATAACAAAGGTACCCAAGAAGTTTCGTGAAGATCGGTTGATAAATACAGCCTCTAACCCGAGCCGTATTGACATGTGCACTTACAGTGTATAAGTAGCACTAAAGTGGCTCAGTTGGTAGAGGTGCAGGCTGCAAGCCGAGAGGTCCTCGGTTCGAATCCCACCTGCGGCAACCGCGTTGTGTCCTTGGGCAAGACACTTCATCTCATTGCCCGCATGGGGGCACGATGACGCCGTGTACTAAGGCGTACTGCACGTCGGTGGTACGCATGTCTTCAACCAATCTAACCCTGCCTGTCCTGCAGTGCGGAGTTAGGATGTTGGGGAGCTGGCAGCTGCTCGTCGTTGCTCGGTGGTTCTCTCCGGGTACTCCGGCTTCCTCCACCCGTAAAACTGTCACGGTCACGATTAGCCATTGTGCATAAATATGTGACCTTAAACATCAATAAATAAATAGTAGCACTAAATAAAACAAAATTCATCTAATCTACATAATTTCTGCACGAAAAAAAAAACCTGTACTGTATGTGATGTATTCCATTTTACTAAACATTCATACAAAAAATTATTCAACTCAGAACTTTCATACAGAAGTTCTGTACAAAAGACTGATTGCACTAATTTTGGTACAAAATGGCTGCTGGTGGCCATGTTGAATTTCGGACCACACCCAAATACCCGTTCTCATCCCACGGTGATAACAAAGGTACCCAAGACGTTTCGTAAAGATCGGTTCATAAATACGGCCTCTAGCCTGAGCCGTACAGAAGTTGAGTACAAAAAACTGATTATACCTAATTTCGGTACAAAATGGCCACTGGCAGCCATCTTGAATTTCAGACCACACTCAGAAACACTCGTTCTCATCCCAAGTTGATAGCAAAGGTACCCAAGACGTTTCGTGAAGATCGGTTGATAAATACAGCCTCTAGCCCGAGCCGTATTGACATGTGTACTCACTGTGTGTAAGTAGCACTGAAAAAATCAAAGTTCATCTAATTTGCATAATTTCTGCACGAGAAAAAACCTGTATTATATGTGATGTATCCCAAGGTACTAAATATTCACACAAAAAATTATTCAAATCAGAGCTTTCATGTGGAAGTTCTGCGCAAAAATCTGATTGCCTCTAATTTTGAACAAAATGGCTGCCAGTGGCCATCTTGAATTTTCGGACCGCACCCAAAAACACTCGTTCTCATCCCACGGTGATACCAAAGGTACCCAAGAAGTTTCGTAAAGATCGGTTCATAAACGCGGCCTCTAGCCCGAGCCGTATTGGCATTTGCACTGACAGTGCTGAAAGTAACACTAAATACATCAAAGTTAGTCTAATTTGCATAATTTACGTACGAGAAAAAAAAAACGTATTTTATGTGATGTATCCCATGGTACTAAACATTCATACAAAAAGTTATTCAAATCAGCGCTTTTATTTGGAAGTTCTGTGCAAAAAACAGATTTCTGCATCGTCGGTACAAAATGGTGGCTGGCTGCCATCTTGAATTTCGGACCGAACCCAAAAACACTCGTTCTCGTCCCACGGTCATAACAAAGGTACCCAAGAAGTTTTGTAAAGATCGGTTCATAAACACGGCCTCTAGCACGAGCCGTATTGAATTGTTGACGGACAGACGGACAGACAGACGACGGATGACTGGCCATGGCATAAACTCAAATTTGGCTTCGACAAAGTTGAGCTAAAAATCACCATTCAATTTTCATTATTATTTCCATTTTTGTCACAAAAAGATAGCTCATGACCCCTCATTGGCAAAGCTCACTGAGGTGGCATAAGCAATGTTTTTGCCACAAAAAATAAAAAAAATAATAATTCTTCAAGAATTTTGTTTGCAAGTGACATCTTCCTTTCGTGTTAGGTAAAAGGTGCAATAAACTCGAAGTGGTCTGGAATCTAATGTACATACCCCACTGAAGCGAGTTATGAATCTTGGGTGTCTCCGAGATTACAGGTGAAAATAATAAAAGTACTTTTCAAGGAAGATTGTGTTCAATTTGTGGAAAAGCAAGTACTTTTTTTTCAAGGATAGAAACAAATTTTAGAACTTCTCAAGGTGGGGAGAAATTCATGTTTTTTATATTTATTTATTTATTGGTGTATAAGGCCACACAAAATAAATTAACTGATTCTCAGGCATTCTTTTTTCAAATCAGAGAGGGAGGGAGGGTTTTATTTTTAATTTTAGTTTTTCTTTGGCAAAAAGTGAGCCAACATGGATAGGATTTCGGCTGTCTTTACAGAAATATAGAAAGTGCATATTCATACAAATAAAATCATTCTTAATTTGAACAAGAAGAATGTTACTAAGGTAACATATGCCCTCTAGTAGGTACTAGTATTGCAATTCAAAAGCTTCATATTCTTTTGATGCTCTTCATATTATCTTTGAAGTAAAAGTATTTAATGTAAGGGGATTTGCCTTCTTACAATTTATGGGAGAGTGCCTAGGCACTCTCCCATAAATTGTAACAAGGCAAACATATTGGCGATGCAATTAAATAAATATGCATCAATCAAAAAATGTGAAAAGTTTCGTGTTTTCCCTGAAATATTGGAAGACACTGAAAGGCAATAAAAAGGGGTTCAAATTCAACGAGGGATGCCTGAGAATCAAAACACTTTTTTGTAAAATCACATATATCTGCACCGTGGCTAGTTGTACATTTAATTGCCACATGAAGATATATACAGAACCGCACAGACGTTTGAATGGGTTAAGAATTATCGTACAAAATTGCTTTGGCCCAGGATATCACGAGAGCCAAACCGCACATATTCAAACGTATGTGCGGTTCTGTATTTATCACACACCTCCCAGGTAACAACCAGTCTACACAAAAATTGAACTAAAAGCACTTTCTAAGTTGATAACTGCTGCTTTTCCTTTGTTCCCAAGAAGACATCACTGTAAATGGGTGTGGTACAAAGCTGCATGTTGAAAATTTTAATTGTGCTACCTCCAAATAATGAATATGGAGTTATGGACTCTTCTAATTGGTGTCACTGAACTGAAATGGGAGATACTACCAGGGTTCATAGGGTTATTTTAACTTACCGGTAATAAAAATATATTATGAAAAATAGTGAGCCTCCTTTAATCTTAACATAGTGAGACTTGACATGACTGCTTTGATGTTTACCATGATGAAACATTGTGTTACTCTCAAGTGCCTAAAAATAGTACAGGGCAAAATAATAGTACATGGTAGAAAATTTCTGAAAATTAATAATTGTATCAGTATTGGGTCGAATAATAGTATAGGATGGATAATACCAAGATGTGAGCCAGCTGCCATGCTCAGCGCCGTTATTATAACACAGAAGTCTGATGCTCTTGAAGTGTGAATGGCTAAATTACTTTCAGTTATCAAAATTTTCACATGGATTTGACTTGTTGTAATTTATGGGAGAGTGCCTACAGGCACCCTCCCATAAATTGCACCAAGGCAAAAGCCTTAAGAGACTTAATTAATTCTGTTTCAGCAATGGTATGAAGCACATCCACTGGGTCTTATGGTAACAGTACTTAGAATAAATCCCAAATATAACCTTCTAGGTATCTACATGTACCCATTAACATTTCTATTGCATCCTGTGTTTGCTTGCACATGTACCTTACTAGTTTGTTTTGGTGAACTTTTTGAGATAAGTGGCTGCTCTGCACATTCGACTGCTGAAAATTTATAATCATACAGGGTCAAATAAGGATCATACAGGTGGGAATTTTGTTCGAAAAAGATTAATCGTACATGTATGATTATTAGGCACTCAAGAGTACATTGTTTGGTGACATACCACACTACTACTCAGGTATCTAACCTGAGACATAGCTGCAGGACAGTCGCCGCAGATTGGTTGTAAACCCCACGTGGGCAGTTATGTCCACGCATGTGTTTACCAGGTAGTAAAAATCATCAGCAAAATTTTAATTAATGAAGCACCAGGTTGTACCCGGTGCTTCATTAATTAAATTTTTGAGGATTATTCCTGTAATTAGTGTTTGGAATCTACTATTATTGCGTCTGTGGAAACGCGGGTAATGTGACCAGTTCACGCGTCACGCGTGGAAAGTGACCAGTCCACGGCGACTGTACTGTATCTTCATCGAGAGGCATTGGGAGAAAACTTGAGAAAAACAAAAGTCTAATATAATACGGTATATTAACTGTATTTTTGTTCCTGTTTTTGCTCTCAAAGTTGGACCAGAAGGAAATCCATTAAAGCATACAATTAAAATCGTAGAATTATCTCATTTGTAAGTTTGAGGAAACTCAATTTATAACCCCCATTTCGAAACAAATGTTCTATCAGTATTCAGCCTTCAGCTCAATGTCTTGCCTCAAAAATATAGTCCAACAGCAGCCAACAGTTGATAAAACTTTACAACAGTTCATCTTATATGATGGTCGGGAGGATTAGAAAGAGTCTGATCATATTTGGAAATCTCTTGAGCGCAGAAACCATGGATGAAAGATTCTTCTCCCATTTTATCGAACTGAGAGTCTTTCTATTTTATTTTAAACTAGTGTTGTATTATTTCTTGGTGGCAGTTTTCTGATCTTGGTATTTATAATGCAGGTCTCCAACATCATTAGATGAAACTTTTATCCATCCTGTCTCTTTCATATGATACATGTTAACAGTTCCTCCTGAGTAGGCATCTCTGTGAGTTGCATGATAGATAGCTCTCTGTCCCAAGTCATAAGCTTCCTCAACAGTCAGGTCCCATTTATGTCCACTGTCCAACACTCCATAGGCATATGTAGAACCAGATCCAACAGAAAATAAATCATTTGTTAATCTCTCACCATCACTGTCTACATAATACAGTCCTGGTCCCCTTTTATCCCAGCCACAAATCATTGTACCCATTGACAGACCCATTCCTTTATAATCGTAAACAATGTTGGCTAATAACTTTGATGCTGCAGCTACAGATATCCTTTCTTTGTTTCTCAGTTCATATATTCTGCACTGACGAGCTAAAACTCTCTCCCAATACATACAGTCTGCCGCTCCACCCGCCATGGTGCCCAGTAAATATGGATTGATCTCTATCACTTTCTTCACAGTCTGAGAAGCAATGTATGGCCCTGCTGTTGCTCTTGAATCAACAGCAATAATTACACCATGCTGGAATTTAAAAGCTAATGTCGTTGTACCATGATCAAATTTAATTTTGACATCACTGTCTCCTTCTGTGAAATTTTTCAGATTTTCTATAGGATCGAAATTCAACGGGATAGAAAAAATATCAGACGTCAGGAGAGCATCTTGCGTGAACTTCTTCGCCGAGAAACCACTTTCATCTCCCAAACTCCTAAATAACCACGGCGAAATGTTATTTATTCCACACGCTTCTGCCAACGCCATTTTCACGAGATCTTTTGATAGCCGGTTCGTAACCAACTCGAGGGAAACTTGTCAATACCGCTTCATCACGATCCGTAATTCGGCTCCTGAACGAACTCCCCAAATCAATTCGTCCCAGGATGTTTCGTCCCAAATCGATTGTTGCAGTCGGACGATGCGTTCCGGACGCTTCTTTCCACAAATATCCTGTGGTAATATAAATAAACTACAGAAGGATGGCTGGAGAATGCTAACCAATAGGAGAATGTTTACCACCAGATGGTTTTTCGTTTTTTTTTTTGTTGTTTTAATAACTATTTATACGGTACAATACACTGACGGCGTTTTTTCCCTTGTAGAAGGCACTTCACCCCCATCGCCTGCATGATGGCACCGTGGCGATGTGTACTTAGGCGTACTGCACGTCGATGGTGCACTTGTCTTGACAAAATGGTAACCCTGCTTGCGTGGCGTCAGGACGTTGGGGAGTCTGGCAGTTGCTCTCCGGTGGTTCTCACTGGGTACCGGTACTCCGACTTCCTCCACCCGTAAAACTGACTGACAAGAGGTGACCCTGGCTGTCGAAAGTATCGTTAAATCTCAATAAATGATTAAATAAATTATATAATACACGCGGTCCCAACCGCCATAGGCCACACGACGGCAAATGTTCTAGTTGCATTGCATATCGAGAGATATAATCAAACAATGAAGTTCCAACTGCAATCTCACCTTCTCCATTTATATAATAGATATATATATAAAATACACAAAGGTTTGAATTATGACGGATACCAATAAACTGTGTGTGTTGGGGTGAGGAGGTCTGTCTTCCCGATTTTGCGACAAACCTTGCGTGTCCACAATGACATCCTTTGCGTTTGCCATTTCCTCACAAAGAAAACCCAACAAAACAAACAAATATCCAACGAGTCCCAACAACATTGGTTAAACAAGACTCTGTGTGTGGTGGGCAGGGGGGGGGGGACGATTTATTATCTTTTTAAAAACAATTTTACGCCATTAAACATTGCTTAGACTTATTTTCTATCAAGTCTATTGAGGTTGTTCCAATGAGGGTGCCACAAGTCGAAAAAAATATAATTTTTGAGGTGTTGCAGAATTTGTTCTCAATTGTTGGGCAAAAGTGCAATGACATTAATAAATAAAATATAAATAAAAATAATATCCGAAAAAGTGACATACAACCAGATTTCAAACTCATGGATCGTTAACAGAACAACCCGGTGGACCCGGTCGGGAGATATAAAATTCATTACATATTTAGAGAGGGTTTTTTTTCAGAAAAAGCGATGGACAAGAAATATCAATTTGAAAAAAAGAAGAAAAAAACATAAACACAAAAATAATTACCATTGTTGATTGTTGTTAATTGTGCTGTCGCATCAGACATGCATTACCATTTATTTGTAATTAATAATGTTTGTAATACGTAACTTGGCGATTATTCCTGTATGAACATAATAATAATTACCCTCGGCATTGTTGAACTAATTTTGAAAGTATGTCGGAATACGATTAGATTGAGAAGAATTAATATTTCGACAAACTAAAAAATAGCCCCCATATATATATATACATATATGTATTTCACTAACTACAATCGCTCACTGGAAGTAAAGGTGGGACGAACGGTCCCGATATTTGGAACGAGTCGTTTCGGTTTTGATTGTGAGACGACTCGTCGAGGTCGAAATATCAAGGGGAAAATTGCCTTTCAAGACATCCCGTAATCACCGATGGATTTTCTTTGGGTAACATAGATTGCGCGACGGACAAGGAGATTTTCACATCGTTGGCTGAACGTGTGCATTTCATACTGACATATCCGAGTAAAGTAACACAGAAAATCATTGAATCTATAAGTTGCCGAACAGATATTGATATTTTTATCATTGTTGTAAGATCTTTTTAGTGAAATTGAATGAACGCATGTGTAGTCTTCGGTCTCGATTAGCCACTGTGCAGGGGTGTGACCTTAAACACCAGTAAGTGAATAAATAATGCGTTGCATTGTGGGCGAATATGTATAATTCAGCCACGACATGTTCAATGCCGTGGCGACAAATGGGGTTTAAAGATTAACCAGTTGAGTGTTAAATGGGTTTTTTTGGAAATTTCACTGGAATTTTCTACAAATCGTGCACCGCCATTACAATTTGAATCGCTATCGACAGCTAAAAATCGCCCCGAGTTCCAATGTGTTCTATGTGCCACTAGGCACATATTTAACGCATTAGAACCCAGGGAACGAAATAGTAACACAGGTTCCCCTCCCCTATTTGGTTGGCGATAAAATGTGTCCTTTTTGTTGATAGTCGTCAAATGTATTGCTAAGTGTCCTTCTAATAATATTTTTTATAGACGTGAAGGTGTGTAATAAACACAGAACGACACGCTTGGGTGAATGGGTTAATTGATATGCTATTTGTACAATATCGATCAACTCATTCACACAAGCGAGTCGTTAAGTGTTTTTACCAATAAAGTTTTGCAAAAGAAAGACTAAATCAATAAAGACGAAGAAAAATAGCATATGAAATCCGCTGTTTCTCATTTTTAGTTTAACCAATATTTAATCAAAATATTTCAAGAAATATAAATTATACAACATAGCAAATGGTGGATCCGATCGAAAGCTAAGAAGTTTATACAAGGTCCTTTTCACATACAGTACGTATTTACAATATACCATAACAACATAACGGGACCGATGACAATCATAGAATTGTGTATATATTGCTTAAACTATGCTTATTAAAGTCAGAGATGTCGAAGAATGAGAAGAAAATAAAGAATGAAGAGAAAAAGGAGGAAGCCAGCCAGAGTGCAAACTAGTGTTCCGATAACGATACAAGCCAACTATAATCTCGACAGGCGTACAAGTTGCATGTATACTGCATAGTCGCTTTGCTGATGTCACACAGATCATCTTGGATTTTACGAGAATTTGGGGATTTTTCGCGTTTTTGCAATGGGATATATGGAGAATGGGTCATAACCATGTGAAAGTCTGCTTTATGAGCTAGTAATGTTCTGGCACCAAGGACAGAACAACAGGAATTATTTTAAGAGAACATTCTCGAAAAACTATCTCGCTCTAGCACAGACGAATGATTTGCTCTTCACTGGCAACGCCTGGTTTGACCTTGACCTGTTTTGTTTTTTGTTGTTTTTTTTTGCGGGACATCGATCGTCGCCAAAAGCGGAAGGCATACGGACCACAAAAGAAAAGAAGCCAGAGAATTATAGAGTTGCTTCCCTTAGACCGCAGTTCAGCATACGAAATTCGCACTAATGCGAGAGCAGCAGTGGTTCTGGATTTCGCATTTGGGAGAAACCGATGACAATTGTAACACGAGTCAATTGTAACATGGCTGATATGTACTATACGGTTTGAGAGATGCACGAGGTTTGCCCCCTCCCTCTGGTAAGTAGAGACAACGTCGTATGATTCCCAGCCGGAGTGTTGCCGCGATTAAAAACGTTCTGACTAATTAAGAAGGAAAAACGTTTTTTCAACCTGTGGAGCAATTTTTGGCACTTTTCTTATAAATTTTTGAATTACACTTTCGAAACATTATACATTTCTCTTTCAAGTGGGAGCATGCGTTTTAGAAATATTTCCCCTGTAAATATTCTGCAGATGTTTTCGTTACTTGTCCATGCAGTGGGATCGGTTGTAACAAGCACTGTGTGACTGCGGGAATATTATTAGATTGGTTGAAGACATGCGCACCATCGACGTGCAGTACGCCTTAGTACACGGCGTCATCGTGCCCCCATGTGGACAATCGGGGTTAAATGCCTTGCCCAAGGACACAACGCGGGAGTCCGAATCGATCACTCAGACGGCCATCCATCCGAGGACTAACCGGGCCCGACGTTGCTTAACTTAGGTGATCTGACGAGAACCGTTTACCGCAACTCCACCGCGCCCTGAAGTTTTCAGGATGAAAGTCAAACCGTGTCTCTTTTTGTTAAGCCATCATCAATACTGTTGCTTCTTACCCCTGCCAATGTTACAACAGGGCACGATACAGGACCAGGGAGGGCAAACATGGAAAGTGACGTGTTCCTCAAAGCCTGCGATTCTTTCGCAAATAACAATTTCATAATATTTTTGCAGGAAGGTCAAGTGAGTACAACACGCAAAAGTTTTTTTCCATTACCTCGTGAATACATGGTAATCCTGCATGGAATATCCCCCAAATTTTACAATTAGCCCCAGTCTCCCCAGAAATTGTTTTTTAACTAGTTTCTCTCTTCGTTAACTAGTTGAATGGTAGAAGCTGTAGCGGAGCTGGAGGAGCATTGGATTCAGCTATTTTCACCCATCTAGCACATGTTTGACTACATCCAGATTGGGGCAAAAACACTGATACAGTGTTTAGTGTTTGTGAACGCGCCGTCTCGGCACAGATAATTACATCCAGTTGTAAGCAAATTTTACCCCCAAATTCATTCTCAGCGCAACTAGATATTTCAAACATTTTCCCTGGGGAGCCCCATTCTAGGGAAGGGCACATCTCTCCCAGAATACCACCCCATGGTCAGCTTTTAGTGGAAAACGGTCTGGTTATATCTCCCTTGAAACTGCCGTTTTGGGGATTGGAAATCAGCATTAGGCTACAGAGATTTTCGTCATCGTGATTGTTGAATGTATCCAGTTTACCATCTGTGTATTGTTTCCCTGCCGTTTATAAAATGTACTGTTGTCTCCAGTGCAATCATGCTTTAAAATGTCTAAAAACAGTGTTTCCATTGACTTTTGGCTATCTATGCACGGTTTTTGGTCTGACTGATGACTGTAAATTCGGAAAATATGATTTGGTGTCGTCTACTGTCTGGTAAAATATGTTTCAGACACAAGTTTTGAACTTTGTTCCCTTGATGTCTAAAATTCTGTATAATCTGATTACTTTTCTCACACCTTGGCCGATTATCTGTGAAGCAATTAGCTGATGGGTTCTGATAGTCGATAAGGGGTGATAACCGTCCACTTGAACTAGTCAGCTGATGTGGAAAGCTGGGTATGCGCTCGTTCCTTCGGGCCTCGGACATGCCTATGGGTTGTCATGCTGTGCCCCCACCTACACTCTGAATATTGCTTAGCGCCCCTTATTTGAGAATCCTAGCTACGCTACTGGGTAGAAGCCACGATCAGGGCTTTCGGAAAAATGAGGGTACCAGAGCAAAATCCAACATTTCCCTTGCTCATGTTTTATATTTAGTCAAATGCAAACATTATTTTATGTTGTAAAGATTTTTTGTCAAGCCTCCATATACCAATATGAAAATGGGTGGTATAATCACCGTTACATGATGGAGATACCCTTGGCAACCCCGGGAAGTGAAGCAGTGCTTGTTAACTATAGTAAACAAGCTCTGTTTTACTCATATTGGACCCGGCCACCAATGTCTGGGGAGGAAGTTTACTAAAATAGGCTACATGGGTATAAGCGATTGACTCGTGAAACTTGACTTTATCTCCGTGTTGTGATCACGATTAACCATTGTTCAGAAATAAGTGTTCTTAAGCACCAATAAATAAATACATGAGGGAGTGGGTGTCAATCATTATGAATTTTAAAGCTTGTCTGGAATTCAGTAAATATTGATATTGTGAACAAAACCCCTCAACTTGGAGATTGTTTTGGAAATACCTTTCATTGCCAACTCCGTGCCAAAAGGGTTTACTCAATTAGAATATCTATATTCTCTTTGCGCATTATCAAATGTTGTCGTTACCTTTGTGATAATTTAAAAATTAACACATATCCCAACAATCATTAGCCGCAACATTTTAAATATTGTTACTCTCTGCATTTCGACGAGTTTTTTCACATGATAAAGAAAAGCCAGGTTTTAAAGAGTACCTTGATGGCACCTCTGGTGGGTCATTGCTGATCAAGATGAGTTCGTGGTCGTTGGTACTTGGAGGCGGGGACTTGAAAGACAATGAAAATGAGTGCCGCATGTGTAATTTAGAGGTAGTGAAGACCCTGGAACACTTTGTTTTAGAATGTCCAAAACCAGTCTAAACCAGTCTAACAGAATAAAATTCACAAGGATTATGATGGGAAAGTGGGATAGGATAGTGAAGGACATGTGGTTAGTGGCCGACACAAAAGTGACGGTTTTTATCGGAGAGATCAGGAATAACGGAGTACGGGATGTCATCATGCAGTTCGTCTCGGCGTGTTGGGAGGAGAGAGGAAGCGTGGGTTAGAGAGGCATTTTGGCTGAACAGGGTTAATAAAGGCCTTCTCATCCGAGAACCGCGACATATCAGCGGCCGACCAAAGTGTTATTATTATTATTGCTATTGCTATTATTATTATTATTATTATTATTATTATTATTATTATTATTATTATTATTATTATTATTATATAGTTTAATTAATGCATCCAACTCCCAAACTGAGCATCTTTCCAACTATATCTTGTTTGAGAGCGATCACAGAGCTCTATGAGGTATAAAAAAAATAAAATGAATGGCTGTGTATTCAATGTACTGAAAATCCAACAGGTCAGTTAAAGGAAAATTTTGTGATATATTACGGATTTTTTATTTAATTAACATGTGACGTGACAATCGTTACTTATTCTCATTTCCTTAAATTCGCTAAAAATCGGTTGATAACGAATGTCGAATAAGGAACTGGGGATAAGTAATTAACCACGTCCGTAAAAACACCATTACTACTAATAATAATCATAATAATTCTTCGGCCTTATGCTGATTTGTCACGGTCCTTATCGAGGAGACCCACATCAAACCAGTCTCTCACCGGGTATTCCTCCCCCATTCTCTCTCTAATCTCCCAGCATTCAGTCAAAACTTCCCCCATGGGCACTTTCTCGATCTCCCCAACTATAATACTGACCCTCTCCCTCATATCGTTCTTCATCCACTTAACCCTCATCCTTTCATCCCCCTTTTCAATTCGTTTTTCAAGGAGTCTTGTTCTTCCAGGTAAATATTTGGGGCATTTTAAAATGAAATGTTTAGGGTCGCGTTACACAGATGACACGCCTTTTTCTCGTCTTTCCCGATTCTCCTTCTCAACTCCAGTGACTTGGATCTCAGTTTGAACAGAGTATCGGGGGAGGGGGGGGGGGGGCGCAGTGGCGTTGCGGTAACCGGTTGTCGTCAGATCACGTTGTCGTCAGATCACCGAAGTTAAGCAACGTCGAACCCGGTTAGTTCTCGGATGGGTGATCTTCTGAGCGATCGATTCGGACTCCTGCGCTGTGTCCTTGGGCAAGGCACTTAGCGATTGTCCACATGGGGCACGATGACGCTGTGTACTAAGACGTACTGTACGCCAGTAGTATGTCTCGCACGTTTGAGGACTCATTTGGATGACCTCGGTGGATGACCTCGGAAGTGACGTCATGTCACGTGACGTAGTGGCGCCATGTTGTGTTGTCATGGTAACCCGCGTGAGCGGCCATGTTGTGGCGTTATCGCCATAGTGATACGTGGTGTGAGTGCGCATGCGCAGCGCGTGTTGTTAGGGTGATACGTGTTTCCGTTATCCATTTTGTATACAGGAGGCCGCAATCTTGGTTTCTATGGTAGCACGTGATTGCTATGTTACCTAAGGCATACAACAAGACAGGGGTATGTTTTGGGGGTATGTTCGATTAAATCGGAGTAAATCAAATTTCCACAAACAACCCGACAATCCCTCCAAATCACCAAAATCCACCCCAAATCACCGAAATTGACTTTATTTCCCCAATTTATCGGCTTAGCACGTAGTGCTATTGTACTTAGGGTGTACAAGGGGTGCGTTCGATTGAACAGGAGTAATGTTCTGGCTTAGAATTCCGTTTGGAAGGTTTACGAGATAATTGAGGTAGCATAATTGTCTGATTGATATATGCCTCTTCCTGTAAGACATAAATTCACCCCAACTATTCATTTTTCCCATTTTCCCCACCGTAATATCCTTCTTCTTCACCAATAGAGAGTTCATCCACCCTCCACATTCGCGACTCACCCAACCTTGCGGGCCACAAATATTACCATGATTGTGTTTTCGTTCAGTTTAAGTCGCCATTTATCCCCGTACTTTCCTAAAATAGGTAGCGTTTGTCTCTCCAACTTTTTCTCCTCAGTGTTTGTAATCAACTCTTTGCACATTGCAAACAGAATCGGTGACAGGATGCTCCCTGCTTAAGGCCTATCTCCTTTAGAACTCATTTTGCTGTGGTGTTTTCCAGTTCCCAGTTTGAGTACACTCTGCACAAATGCCTCCAAATCTGAGCCCCCTCCCCCTGTCGAGTTTCTCCCCCCCCCCCCCCTTTCTCCCCGTTTTTTTAGGGAGGCCATAAACATTTTTATCTTGGTATTCAGCATCCTCTCTCTTTTTGACGTTTGTTGATTCTATCAGTTGGGAGAGAGTAAATAGGTGGCCAGTGAATGTTATCCCTTCCGGGACTCATTCTGTATTTCCCCCTGCAATCCCCTTTCTTCGTCAATTTCCACTGTCCCTTTCTAGAGGACCTTGCAGAATACCTTCCCAATGTTGCTGCCACCTATTCTCTTTTTTGTGTTTGAATGTTTCCCTCCACTCTGTCGAGAACTCTTGCTTTGTGATTGCAATGTTAAATGGTGTTGTGAGACACTCATAAATGGACCTCCTCCTCTTTTTAAAAACTCAATTGGAATTTCGTCAGTACCTGCTGCTTTATCATTCTTTTACTTGGTAACTCCTTTTCGTACATTCGTACTTTCCCTAATATATTTCTGGCAGATATTGGATACTCGAACCCCACCACCACCCCGTGTTTTCCTTATAGTTTTATTGAGGTTGCCATTCTGCACTTTTCTGTTTTTGCCTTGATTATTAAAACCTTTGTTTTTGCCTCTTTGTATTCTTGTTTGGCACTTTTAGTGACTGTTCCATGTACCTCCTTAAGTTTTCTACTTCTTCTAAATGCAGCGCATTTTTTCTTTCTTTCTTTATTGCGTGATTGCGCTCATTATTTACTCTGTTTACTAGTTCTTTTGACGTAATTATAATTCTCCCTATGTATTGGCCCAATCCTGAACTTTATCTCCAGGTGACATTTTCTGGCTTTGATTTTAAATTCTCCTCAAAATGCCTCTAGCCTGCTTCTTTTCCCAGTCCCCAAATGTCCTAAAAGGTCGTCCTCTGTTGTTCTATTGCACCTAACCCTAATTGCTATCGGGTTGTGATCAGTAATGCTTTCTGAAATTAGGGAGACGGCCCGCGTGAGCCAGCAGTAGTATGTCTCGTGCTTTTCATGCCACATTTGGATGATCTCGGTGGATGACCTCGGGAGTGACGTCATGTCACTTGACTCAGTGGCGCCATGTTGTGTTGTCAAGGTAACCCACGTGAGCAGAAATGTTGTGACGTCATCCCCATAGTGATACGTGGTGTTAGTGCGCATGCACAGAGCGTTGTTAGGTGATACGTGTTTCCGTCGTCCATTTTGTATACTGGAGGCCGCCATCTTGGCTTCTATGGTAGAACGTGGTTGCAATGTTACCGAAAGGCTTCGTATAGGATAGAGGCATGTTCGTGGGGTATGTTCGATTGAATAGGAATCAATCTAATTATCACAAACAACCCGACAATCCCTCCAAATCACTAAACTCCACCCCAAACTACCGAAATTTACTTTATTTTATACGGATTCCCCCTGGAATTCTATTTAGGACCGTCATACCATGGTACCGAGAGGCCCCTAGGTATTGAGGAGGCCCCCAGGGGTAAGTTCGATTGACTAGGGTAGTTTTTCTGGTTCGGATTCCCCCAGAATCCTTTTTAGGACCGCCATACCATGGCTTATAATAATATCACGTTGTGCTATAGTACTGAGAGGCCCCTTTGGATTATAGTCAAATGATAGACAAGCTCCATGAAAGCCTATATCATTCCTAATGCCAAGAATCTATCGAGTAGTTTCTGATAAGTCATTGCTCGAACGATGCGAATCCTACCGAGCAAATAAGCCATAGAGTATTTACTCGAACGAGTGACTCGCACATTCGACTCTTAGCCTCATTTCGGTATTTCAGGATACTTATGACCTGGTATTGTATTATTTGAGGATATTTTCTGGAGAATCCTTTTTTATCGTATGAGGCCATGAGGGCTATGAGAAAATCCCTCAACGAGGTCTAATTTACTACCCCTCTTAACCTCATTTCTTCTGAGGCCATGAGACCCATGAAAAAATCCCCCAATGAGGCCTAATTTACTGTCCCTCTCAGCCTCATTTCGGTATTTGAGCATACCTATGACCTGGTATTGTATTATTTGAGGATACCTATTGAGGATACAGGATACCTTTTGGAGAATCCCTTTTTTGTCGCACAAGGCCAGGAGAAGATCCCTCATTGAGGTCTAATTTACTAATCCTTTTAACTTCATTTCTTTTGAGGCCTTCCAGGAAGGCATCACTGTTCGGTGATCACTATCTGACTCAGAATTTCCCTCGCTGTCTATTTCCATGTATATGGCCTCCCCACAGCCCTGGGTTAGTGAGAGCAAAGTTAATTATTGTCGTTCCCACCCCACATCCATTTAACCTTTCACTTTCCATACCAATCAAAATCGTCAAGCCCAGTTAAATTGTAAGCTCCAAGAGTTAACGTTGGTACCGTAGTTATGCTTCGTACTTTCACCTTAACTGCGCTTCAAAACTTATAATGTACTATCTGTTTCAAATGTGCTATGAAATATATCATGTATCCTCTGAAGGCTATTTGTAGTTGTTATTTTGAAATATAAGAATAAAACAAAAACCCTGAAAAGAGTTGTTACTCTCACTAAGGAGGTATGCACAGCCATGTATGGGATTAAACACTGTCCAGGCATGTATGTGGGGGGTGGGGGGGGGGGGGGGGTTCATCCTTGTATGTGATTCTGTCGATATGGGTTATTGTCCGTATGGGATTTTGTTCGATAGGTTTTGGACCGGCATTTGTTTCCAGGGTAGGTGACGAATTATGAGTTCAAACTCCAATTGTATTTTTAACCCGAGATGTGGGATCCAAAGGGTATATTTTCTTGTCCTTTTTAGCTCACTTGATTGAAAGTCAGAATGAGACATTGCCATTACTTGGCTCCGTTAATTTAAAACGACTGAACCAAACCCAACAGAACTTTGAACAAAATTCTTTTTTTTTCGGAGGTAGGGGGGGGGGGGGAACTTTCCAAATTTGTTCAATACAAGTAGCTGAGCAAAAAAAGTTTCTCGGGAAATATTTGGGCTCGTGCTAGGGGGGCAATATTTTTGGCCCTGCTCAAAATTTATATTTTCCAAACCGGTGTTCCAATTTGTATGAAATTTGGTAAACATTAGTTTTAGGGAACACGTTCTTGATTTACGCCCCAGGAGCTAAATATATAAAAAAAAAGTACTAGAAGTGTGAATGTCTCAGGTGAGCCTGTCCATACGCCCTGTTGCCATTCTAAGACAAAAAGGGGCATAACTCTGGCACAAACGTCTGATTAAAACTGCAGTCACCGGTGCGCAGGTTCCCATGGTAGTGAAGATCCATACCAAGTTTCAAAGGAACCGACCCATGAACATCTGAGAAAATCTCCAGGCAAGATTCAGGCCCATGCGGTAGCTATTTCAAGTCGAAAAGGGGCATCATCTGGCAAAAATAATCTGACCGGAACAATAATCGCAGGTTGCACAGGTTTCCAGCAGATTAGTCCATAAACGTCTGGGAAAATCTCCAGCCACAATTAGGTCTACGGATGGATGGCTGAATGGTATGGACAAGATGATTCAGTATACCCTCCCCCAACACCTCCTCCCCCAACTCATTGCGGGGGGGGGGGGGGGGCATAAAAATGCCTATACTTCCCTAACTAAACGGAACAAAGAATTGTTGTATGGTATATGAGAAGCAGAATCGAATGGGTCCAAAAAGTCTCTGTCGGTTGCGCCATGGGTGCCATATGGGATAAAAAAAAAATACAGAGTCTGCACTTTTCAAAAATGTAAAAAAAAGAAGTTTTCTCCAACCAGAATCTGTCGATATTAGGTATTCAACATCGTCAGGGGATCCAATTTAAGTGTACCCAAGTCAGGTTCCCGGGTTTATATTTGGGCTCCTTGTGAGGACCCAAATTTTAACTTATTGCAATATGAGGCAAATTCTTTGAAAACCTTCTTCATCAGATCAACCAGTGAGAATCTTATTATATTTTAACTTACATTTTAATTCTGATTCAGTGTGATATGAAGATTATTCCTGCATTTTAATTTTACCTTAGTGCAGTACGAAGAATATTCCTCAAAGATCTTGTCCCTCAGACCCACCGGAGAGAATCTTTGGATATTGGGAAAAAAAACATTTTTTTTTTAATCAAATGTCCCGTTTTCATTAATAATTACATTTGTTTGTGAACAGAGACGGCGGAGTAGTGTAGGGGGGGGGGGGGGAGTGTAGGGAGCGTGTCCTCCCCCCCCCCCCCTCACACACACTTTTTTCACTAATTTTGGGGGTACGCGAACGGCATTTTCCAACATAACATACACAACCCGTATGGTCACTACACATCACGTATAGGTATATGACCGCACTGTTTTTTAAGATTTTATTGAAAAATAGAAAGCTCCAAATGGAGCGTAATATTTCCAAGGATGATTTCAAAGTTATGATGAGCCCTTTCGAGAGGCCGCTTTTCCAGCCCATGAACATGATACTTTATAAATTCATTAAGTATGATAGCTGGTAAGTGAATGTGTGGGGAAGACCAATCAATATTTTCATATTGCAGCCCTGAGGCTGCACGTTGAAAATTATAATTGGTCTGCTCACAAATAATGAATATGACCTCTTCCAATTGATGCCATTGAATTGTTACGGAAATGTTACGGAAGATATCACCAGGGTTCTGAAGGTTAAGTAAAAACAAAACAAAATAAATACGCTGAGGTTCGGATCATAGAGTGGGTTCAAGGGTGAGGACCACCATTTAACCCCCCCCCCCCCCCCACCAAAAAAACAATATATTTTCCATCCTACACCTTTGCGGTATCCAGAAAGGTGTGACCCCACCCCACTTTTTTGTAGCTTCCGCCGCCTCTTTTTGTGAATGAATAAAGACGCAATTTCAGAAAGCTGTAATTTGTAAAAAAGAAAACTCTTCCCCAGCTTAGTCCTTGTTGACTACCATTTCACTTTATTTCTTTACACAACCGAGCACTGAAAATTTCACTGAACTTTTTACCCCAAATTTTAATCAGTCTAGGCGATCCTTTTCGGAGGGAAGTCCTTTTGTCGTTTTTTTTTTCAACATAATCACAAGCCTAAGGTAGGATGTGTGCTGGGAGTCAGGATAGGTGGTTGAAAAATCAACATCTTTTTGAAGCGCATTTGTTGTGACAGTCATCGCAGTGTGTATACATAGTTACACTTCCTTTTTGTCTCTGTCTTTCTGATGCCTCAATACTGATACCATTATTTCAGACAATGATCCAGGTGAGCACTTTAGGTCACTTGAGCATCTGTTATTTTCTTCCTTTTTTGTTTGCTTTAACCCTTTACCTAACATGAAAAGCAGACGACACTTGCAAAACAATTCTTGAACAACTAATTCTTTTCATTTTTTGTCTCAAAAACATAGGTTATGACCCCTCATTGGAACGAGCTCGACGAGCTCGTTCCAATGAGGAGTCATAACCTATGTTTTTGAGACAAAAAATGAAAAAATAATGGAAATTCACTGGCGATTTTTAAAAAATAGCGCTGGCCGGTTTTGGCCGTTACGTTGGGTAAAGGGTTAAAATGGGTTTTGAAGGATTTTAAGTGATTCCACATAACTGCCCCTGGGATAGGTGGGTTGGGGCAGGGTTTTGTGCTGTGTTGAGTGAATTGTTTGTGTAAAATCACTCGACAACCTTCAAGGTGCATTTTTGAAGTAAAGAAGAAAATCACCCAATGGACCTCACCCACTCGTCTAGAGGCTAGCTGGGGAATTTTGTTGTTGTTGTTGTTGTTGTTGATAAAATAAATCACTCAAAATCCTCAAACTCATATTTTGAAGCAAGAAAAAATTCCCAACGGAACCCACTCCATCTCCAACCCCCTAAAGAGGCCTGGTAGACCCCAGTTTTTTTTTAAATGTTTATCTTGGCCACCCACACACATTTACATCAAACTAATTTTGACTCTGTTATGCCAGGGCAGATTTCATGTAAACAAAGAAACAGTAAATTCTCCATTGGGTTATATTTAATTTCAAACCCCCCTGATGCCCACAGAATCAGTTGAACAAACATTAATCATAGTAAACAAGCTGTTAATTGAAAATATAATATGTTTTCATTTTTGGAATTCACTAAAAAACAATGAGGGTCTTAAGCTGAGTTTGAATAGTACTGGCTGGTTTTGGCCATTATCTTGGGTAAAGAATTGACATAGATCAGCTTTACACTAAGGCTGTACAGTGCACAGAGTTAGTTCTTCAGTTAAAAGTGAAAATTTTTGATAACCAGAATGTGTGACTAACCCTGTGCAATGCACAGGGTTAGTCACACTTTCTGGTTATAAAAAAATTGGCAACTGTCATGTCACACACTACTTGAAAGTATACACTGACTAAGGCTGTAAAAATGCACAGGGTTAGTTGGTTACATATTAATGCAGGATTTAAGCAACTAATGGAAATACTTAATATTTATTTATTGATGTTTAAGGTCACATACTTACGCATAATGGCTAATCGTGACCGTGACAGTTTTAGGGTGGAGGAAGCTGGAGTACCCAGAGAGAACCACCAAGCAACAACGAGCAGCTGCCAGCTACCCAACATCGTAACTCTGCACTGCAGCACAGGTGGGGTTAGATTGGTTGAAGACATGCGCACCATCGACATGCAGTATGTCTTAGTACACGGGATCATCATGCCCCCATGTGGACAATGGGGGTTAAGTGCCTTGCCCAAGGACACAGCGTGGGAGTTCAAATCTATTGCTCAGATGGACACCCATGCGAGGACTAAGCAGGCTAGATGTTGCTTAACTTCAGTGATCTGACGAAAAAAGGTTTCCACAATGCCACCACGCCCCCTGGAAATACTTATACTGGATTGTGAAAATTTTTTTAAAGTGAATTCTAAAAATGAAAACATAATCTATTTTCATTTAATATCTTGTTAGTAATCCTATATATGGAATATCCAAAGATTCTGCCTGGTGGATCTGAAGATCTTTGAAGAATAAACCCCATAGTGTACCTCATTATCTGGTTGAATTCTAGAAGCCACTATCAGGGCTTTCAGAAACATGAGGCTACCAGAGCAAAAGCCAACATTTTCCTTGCTCATATTTCATATTCAGTCCAGCACAACTAATATTTTGTTTTTAAATATTTGTTTTATGACAAATTATTGGAGAGTATGTGTGGGCACTCTCCAAGAATTGTAATAAAACAAATTCTGAATAATAAATTCAGACCACTAAAAATAATTTAGCCCTCAACCAGTTGAATTTCAGGCTCCCATTGGGAGGCCAAATATGAATCCAGAAAATTGATTTGAGAAAAACATTGTATCTGATGTCATTTAGGATGCTGAATCCCGAATATCAAAAGATTCTCACAGGTGGATCGGAAGAAGATTTCTAAAGACTTTTCCTCATTTTACATTGCATGTAAATTAAAATTATTTGGAGTTCCGCAGGTATAATCCAAATATGACTCCAGAGACTTGGTTTAAACAGAATTGTATCAGACCTGCCTTCGAGTACAGGACATCAAATATCAAAGGATTTTACCTGGTGGATCTATAGTAGAAGATTTTAAAAGAATTTCCATCATATTAAGATAAATTTGGGTTCCCATATGAAGCCAACATATAAACCAAAGGGATTTGATTTGAATAAATTAGAATTCGACACTACTACTGATGCTACATACCAAACATCAGAAGGTTTTTACAGGTGGATCTGAAGAAGATTTTTGAAGAATAGTTTTCATACTGGACAAATTTAAAATACCAGCTCCCACAGTGAGCCCAAAATATGACCACACAGGCTTGTATTAACCAAACTTGAATTGGATCCTCTTTAGGATGCTCAAATACCAAATATCAAAAGATTCGGACAGGGGGATCTGAAGAATAGTATTAACCCTTTATCTAATGAAATGGCCACAACCACCCGTATAATTAGAAAAATTAAGTTGAAAAAATTATATTTTTCCAAAAATTTCAACAAAACCATATACCCCTCATTGGGGCATGGTGGCTCAGTTGGTAGAGGTGCAGGCTGCAAGCCGAGAGATCCTCGGTTCGAATCCCACCTGCAGCAACCGTGTTGTGTCCTTGGGAAAGACACTTCACCCCCATTGCCCATGTGGGGCATGGTGACGCTGTGTATTAAGGCATACTGCACGTCGATGGTGCACCTGCCTTCAACCACGCTAACCCTGCTTGTGTGGAGTTGGTATGTTGGGGAGCTGACAGTTGCTCGCCGTTGCTTGGTGGTTCTCTCTGGGTACTCCGGCTTCCTCCACCCATAAAACTGTCACGGTCATGGTTAGCCATTGTGCAGAAATATGTGACCTTAAAACACCCATAAATAAATAAATATGACCCCTCATTGGAATGAGCCCATCAAGCTCATTCCAATGAGTGGTCACATGATATGGTTTTGTCGATTTCTTTTTTAAATTTCAACAAAAACAAAAATTAAAATAACAAATTTGGATATCGTATATTCCTCATACTGTACTGATTTATAATTCAGACTCCAATAGGGAACCCAAAGACTTGAATAGAATAATCTTGAATCTGTCACCAATAAGGATGTGGCATATCAAATATCAAAAGATTTTGACTGATGGATCTGAAGAAGGAGTTTTAAAGAATCGCTCTAAGTTGAATTTCAGGATCCCAAAGGAAGCGCAAATATGAACTCACTGACTTGAATTGAATAAACTTGAATCTGAAAGTACAGTAGAATCCTCTTAATTGAATATCCATTTTGCCAGTGAAAATTATTCAGTTAACAGGAGTATACAATTAACAGGGATTTGGTAAGTTTCCTGTGTTCTGGAGGTAAACTGAACATTTATTCTATTATATCTTGTTTGACAGAGCTCATAGAGCTCTGTCAAACAAGGTATAATAGAATAAATGCCTGTATTGGATGTTGTGAGGCCAAAAAGGTTGATAAATAAGGGGAATTTGGTGCGTGTTACAGTAATTTTTTCGATATATTACAAAAATTTATATACAATTAACAGGAGTTTATTCTACAACCCATATGCAATTAACAGATCAAATTTGTACTGAAGGTATGGTAAATGGTTTTGTGTTTGAAAATTATATTCAATTAACAGGGATATACAATTAAGAGATATCCAGTTAAGTGGGCTCCACTGTACTAAAGATGCTGCATACCAAATATCAAAAGATTCTGCATCGTGTATCAGAAGAAGACATTAAAAGAATATTCCTCATGTTGCACTAAGTTAAAATTCATATTGTCATAAAAAGTCCATAGATGAACCTAGGGACTTGGTTTGAATAAACTTGAATCTTACCCCATGCCCTGCAAACCAAATATCAAGAGATTCAAACCAGTGGTTCTGGAGAAGAGTTTTAAAGAAATTTCCTCTAAGTGCACTGTTAAAATTTGTGATCCCATAGGGAGACCAGGGAGAAACTAAGAAACTTGTTTTGACAAACTTTGATCTGACCTCTCTAAGGATGTTGTATCCATTACGTTGTCACATTTGGCTTGTTTGAGACTCAGCCCATCCAAGCCAAGGTAGACCTGGATGGGGACTGAACCTTAGACCTACAAAAACTTTATTCATATTCTCGCTTAAATCTCCTGATAGCATTCTGCACAGATGTTTCGCATGTCAGCAACCAGTGCCAGACTGACAGAATATTTTGGCCTGGGAAACCATAATCCAGTTGAGAGACCTCCCCACTTTGAAGATCTCCACACATTTTGGTGATCAACCAGTACCGTAGAAAGTTTTTATGGTCCATACAGACTGTGAACTCCTAAAAGTTAACCCCTGGTAGTTTTCTTGCTTAAATATGTCCCTTCTTCAGTATTTCCAAAATGTTAAATTCTTTTCCTCACCACCGAATAGATAAGCTGATCAGGTTATAAAGATGGATAATTTACAAGGGCACTGACCTATAAGGAAATCTCCTGAATTCCTGATCTTTCCACCGCTTTTAGTAACATACATACTCACATTTTAAAATACAGGGGAGGGAATCTCCACCTTTGGAATTCAATACTGGCTGTTATAACCATGGATAGATCCAGCCTAGATAATCTTTTCACAGGGCCCACTTCCCCTTCCCCCTGTTTTTGTAAATCATTTTTTTTTTTTTAATCATCAATCTATACACAACTATAAGACACCTGCAAAAATATTTCCTGAACTGAAAATTAAATTTTTTTGCATCAAACATAACTTATGACATCTCAGTGGAATGAGATGAATAAGCTTGTTCCAACGAGGGGTCATAAGATTTATTTATTATTTTTTTCATTTTTTGTCTCAAAAACATAGATTATGATCCCTCATTGGAACAAGCTCAACGAGCTTGTCCCAACAAGGGGTCATAATCTATGTTTTTGAGACCAATAATGAAAAAAATAATGAAAATTAATTGGCGATTTTTTTAGAATAGCGCTGGCCAGTTTTGGCCATTACATTGGGAAAAGGGTTATGATTGGTTGACGACAAGTGCACTATCGACATATAGCATGCCTTAGTGCACATCACCAGCATGTCCCCCACATAAGCAATTGTGATGAAGTCCTTGCCCAAGGCCACAATGCAGTAGACCCTGGTGGGAATCGAACCGTAGACCTTTCGGTTTGAAGTTCAAGCTGTAATCACTGAGCCAGTGCCACCGAACTCTCAATCTTTATGAATAGTGCTGACCATTTTTTGCCACTACATTAGGTCAAGGTCTAACTAACTAATCTAGGGTTGGAAGTTATAATCAGGAAATATCATAAAGTGATAATATGTTGGAACTCTTGTTAACCCTTTACCTAACATGAAAAGCAGACGACACTTGCAAAAAAAATTCTTGAATAACTAATTTTTTTCATTTTTTGTCTCAAAAACATAGGTTATGACCCCTCGTTGGAACGAGCTCGTTCCAACGAGGGGTCATAACCTATGTTTTTGAGACAAAAAATGAAAATATTTTGAAAATTAATTGGCGATTTTTGAGAATAGCGCTGGCCGGTTTTGGCCGTTACGTTGGGTAAAGGGTTAATTGATTAGCAATTTTATTTTTCATTCTGCTAAACAGAAATTTGGATCAATTCTTGAATAGGGAACAGATTCACTAACCAATTACTTTTATTTAATTACACCAGGTGAATAATAACGTTGAAATGTAACAGAAAACTACAAAAATATTCCATGTTTACAACTTACTGCAATGATTATCCCTTTACCTAACAAACGGCTGCATCTGCTCTCATAATTTATAAATTACGCAGTTAACCCTTTACCTAACATGAAAAGCAGACGACACTTGCAAAAAAAATTCTTGAATAACTATTTTTTTTCATTTTTTGTCTCAAAAACATAGGTTATGACCCCTCGTTGGAATGAGCTCGACGAGCTCGTTCCAATGAGGGGTCATAACCTATGTTTTTGAGAAAAAAAAAGAAAAAATAATGAAATTTAATTGGCGATTTTTGAGAATAGCACTGGCCGGTTTTGGCCGTTATGTTGGGTAAAGGAATGAGCCCACTGAGCAATTTCCAATGAGGTGTCACATGATGATGCTTTTGTTGAAATCTTTGTTTAAATTTTGAAAACAATAATTAAAATAATAAAATTTTATATAAAGGGTAAAGGGTTAAAAGCCTATTGCAAAGATAATCAGGGATGTGGCAACAGGGGGTGGGGGTCAGATGGTGCCCCCCCCCCCCCCCCACACACACACACACACACACAATCTTGACCAAAATTTCCTATAGTTGGAAATTTGGAGGGCAAGTCATGAGTAGTTGGAAATTTCATCTATCTGGATTTTAGAGCTTCTTTGGTGAAGCTGATGTCTCCTTTACTTCCCAAAATCCCAAATCGGTTTAAAATCGGCAAAAATTCAAACTGTTACTATTTACAACTACAGGGTGCTTCATAAGTATGCATGATGTCAATCGGTATGAGATTTTTATAGTACGTTTACTTATCGTAATAAAAAATCCTCGAAATGCACTTCAAGAAAATAGAATCATGTAAAATCATATTCACGGTTACAAAATGATGAAACATCAAAAATTGATCATTCCTGCATAAGATCTGATTTAATGTTAGGCGAGTGTGAATTGCTCAAAGTTCTCAGCTTGAGTATTTGTTTAGCACACACTCAATTCCCAGAATAATACCAAATAATAATAACCTGACAATTCTATCATAAATGTGTTGACATTTCAGTTACTAGAATCAATTTTATGCCCCTTTTCATGGCTTCATTTTCAAAACAATTTTCGGAAGTGAATTTCCAACTAGGGGAGGGACTGGGAGGGGGACCCCCCCCCAGTCCATCCCCCTAGTTGGAAATTCACTACTCTACAAAACCCTCCCCCACCCCCACCACCATTAGAAACCTTTATCCACATCCCTGAAGATAATAACAAATGACTGCAGAGTGAATTCTGAAAACTAGACAGAAATGGGATGAGGAGATGGACCACACTGTGATCATACTCACATTGTGGCTCAATTTCTGCTGGGCCAGGCAGGATGAAGACGAGTCACGGACTCAAAACTGAATGAGGGGATCATTATCACCTTCTTAATTATAATAAAGTACAGGTTATCTCAATTATATTGTAGACCTATGTTAAAATGTTTTTGCTCATTTTCCTGACTTTTCCAATCTATAAAATGAATAGGAACTTGACACACTTGTCACAGTTGTTGTTCACTGCAGATGATTCCGTTTCATCGTATATCCATGATTCAATGGCAAATCAAATCAAACCAGGAAGCTTGGGTGAGCCTTGTGACCTTGACCCATATTTTGAATCTCCAGCACACTTCAACTCCTTTGGTGTTGTTCCCATGTCAATAGGCCATACCATGCTTGAGATATGAGCATGACCCACTTTCAAAATGTTTGGCCTCACCCACCTTTTTGAGTCTTACATTAGGGGGTCATAAAATGTGATCTCCAACAATTCTGAAACATACACTCAATTACCTAACATCCCCCATATTTTGAACCTCCATTGAGTTTTTTACTCATTTGGTGTTGGTCCCAAGTCCATAGGTCATACCATACTTGAGATATGTGTGCATGATTCAATTTTGCTCTGCCCAATTTTTGGAGAGATGAATTAATCCCCCTCACATTTTTTAGTGCACAAAAAATTGATGCTCTTTCGAAATGCATTTGGGAGTCATAAAAAGCAATTTCCAGAAATTCTGAAAAATGCATTCAATTACTCCAAGGTGATCTTGACCCATCCCTTGAAGTTTGACTCATTTGGTGCTGGTCCTAGGTCCATGTCATACCATGCTTGAGATTTGAATATGGCCCACTTCCAAAATTTTTTGCTCCACCCATTTTGTGGACTGATGAAATACACCCACTCACTTTTTTAAATGTAGAAATATATGCATGAACATCAGGGGTCCTTTTGGGTGTCTACAGTGTGTGAACATGGGACCCCCCCCCCCCCCCCCCAGTGGCATTTGGGCACAATATTTCCCAATTTAAACCAAAAATCTCAGTCATTCAAATAAAAATTTAGTACATCTTTCAACTCTTAAAGGCCTTTTTTGACTTTAATCACATTTTACTGAACCCTGTCAGTTGTTTCTAGGCAAGTGTTGGCTGCCAATACAGGCAGCCAAGTCTAGCCTAGACACAACTGCTAAGCCACAGAATGTAGACTGTCCAAATGTAGCAAATACAAGAATTTATAATATTACAAAGATTACAAAGACTGATCATTATTTCATGTAACTGTTATAAAACTCACTACATGTACTATACATGTAGTAGCTTCTGTATAAATATCCTCAGCTCAGTGTGAAGGTAACATTTCTTACTCTTTGTGTTTCTTCTTCGAAACAAATTCCCAATTGGAGCCCTCATTATAGGAATTTTCCCAATTGCATGGACCCCAGACCCTTTCCCAAATAAGATAGAATAACTTCGGAACTTTGAGAATGCAATGGGGAGGGGAGGGGGGGGGGGGGCCATAAAAGATTTGCAGCAATTCTGAAGAAATGCACTTGATGATCCCTGGGTGACATCAGTGACCTTGGCCCATATTTTGAACCTCCATTGAATTTCAACTTATTTGGTATTGGTCCAACTGGTTCATAGGTCACACCATGCTTGAGATATGTGTGTGACCCACTATCCAAATGTTTTGCTCTGCCCACTTTTTGGAGTGATGAAATACACCCCCACTTTTTTGAGTGTAGAAGAAAATTTATGAATTTTGGAAATGCATTAAGAGATCATAAAATGCGTTTTCCTGCAATTTTGGAAAAATGTGCACCATCACCCCTGAACCATCCACTGGATTTTGACTATTTCACTGTTGGTCAAAGGTCATACATATAATGCAAGCAGGCCTGAAAATAAGCAGTCTGACATTTGTAGAATGAGGTGCCCAGAGGGTGAATTTGATGATGCTATCCCATACAATGCGCCAATTTATCCTCTGGGTACCTCTTTCTGTTTAGTTTTGAGACCCTGATTCAGATTTAGGTTCACATAGGGTAAATTTAGTGATGTGACCCTGCTTTGCAGGGTAGCATCACTAAATTCACCCTCTGGGGACCTCATTTTGCAGATGACAGTCTGCTCATTTTCTGGTTTGCATGCATGAGATATGAGTGTCATCCACTTTCAAAACTTTTTGCTGCACCCACTTTTTGCAGTGATGAAATACACATGCTCAATTTTTTGACTGTAGAAATACATGTATAAACTTCAAGAATGCAGTAGGGGGTTACAAAATGTGATTTACAGCAATTCTAAAAAATGCTCTCAATGACCCATCGATGACCTCAGTGATGATTCATATTTGGAACATCCATTGAATTTTGACTCATTTGGTGTTGGTCCCCGGTCCATACCATGCTTGAGACATGTGCATGACCCATTTTCAAATTTTTTTTCTCCGCCGATATTTTGGAGTGATGAGATACACCTGAGCCTTTTTTAAGTCCAGAAAAATACAAGTATAAACTTTGAGAATACAATGGGGGGGGGGGGGGGGGGGGGGGGGGGGGGGGGGGCATAAAATGAGATTTCCATCAATTCTAAAAAATTCTCTCAATGACCAGAGAGAGAAAAAGAATCCATACAAAAACAATAGTCATGGTTTGTGCACCAAATTTTATTTGAAATTCAAGGACTTTTCCAGGACTTTCAAGGACCTGAATCACTAATTTCCAATATCTACATTTGTATCTTTTACCCTTTCAACACTGGTGGTATCTTCCATGCCTGTTAAATGGCAGAAATTGGAAGAGTCCATATCCATTATTTGGGGGTAGTGTGTTCACTTAGTAGCCATCCTACTTAATGAAATTATGATGTATCGTATTGCTGGACCGGAAAAGCGGCCTCTCGTGTTGAAAGAGTTAAAGATGAATACATGTAGCAAATGCATGTTCTTTTTCAATTATTTATTGATTTAATGGTGTTAGAGGTCACACATTTCTGCACAATGGCTAATCATGACTGCAGCATGGATACAATGCCATGTCCAGCCAATCATTTATAGCCATGTTCCCCATTTTAGAGGACTAACACCCCAGACACTGGTGATCAAGTCCTACTTTACCAGTGAAACAGAGTTTGTTTACCACAGTAAACACGGCCTGCTTCACCTTCCGGCATTCCAACAGTTATTTTTTAATATTGGTCCTTTTTATCATTTTATCATTTTCAAGATAAGTGATGTGGGTGGTTATAGTTAAGTAGAGCACATTTTGATAAATAACTGTCTTTTTTACAACCGAATGCCTGGGGGCATTTTGACAAGTTGAGGGACCGCCTTAATCCTTTACCCAACGTAGCGGCCAAAACCGGCCAGTGCTATTCACAAAAGTTGAGAGTTAATTTTCATTTTCTTTTTATTTTTTGTCTCAACAAGCCAAGACCAATACCGGGTCTGGACCTGCGTCGCTGCATGCAATTGAATTGGCAAACAGGAAGTGGCTGCATGGCAGATCTAAAAATTGCATACATGATACAACTGATCATTATCAGGCTCAGATGAAATATAAAATCAATCCCTTGCATAGAAGCCAAGAAAAGTTTGATGAAAAATTTCAATGTTCAGTGGGTACAGTAAAATTTAAAAGTATCGGCAAACAGGAAGTGGCTGCATGGCAGATCTGAAAATTGATTACACAATACAACTCATCATTATGAAGCAGCAGACCAAATATAAAATCATTCCCTTCCATAGAAGCCAAGAAAAGCTTGACGGAAAAAGTGTTTCGGACGGACTGACGGACGTGACGGATGGAGTCGAGCGGTTACTAGACCTGCTCTGCCGCTGGCGATGCAGGTAAAAATATAGGTTATGAACCCTCTTTGGAACGAGCTCGTCGAGCTCGTTCCAATCAGGGGTCATAACCCATGTTTTAGAGACAAAATTTAAAAAAAAAAATTAGTAATTCAAGAATTTTGTTTGCAAGTGTCGTCTGCTTTTCATGTTAGGTAAAGAGTTAACCAGCACTCTGGGTATTCCGAGTCTGAATAATATTTATTTATTTATTTTTTTATTTATGACACTTTAGACAGCCAGGGTTAGTCACCTCCTGCCAGACAATTTTATGAGTGGAGGAAGCTGGAGTACCCAAAAAGAACCACAGAGAAGCAGTGAGTAATGTCACACTCCTTAATGCTCCAACTCCGCACAAGCAGGGTCAGCATTTGTTGAAGGTAAGTACATGGGCAATGAGGATTAAGTGCTTTGCCCAAGGACAGAACACACTTGCCCCAAGAAAGGACTGAACCATTGATCTTCCGGTTTGAAATCAAACCGCACTCCCTCCAAATAATTTCTGATGTTTTGCAATTGATTAAGTTCAAGATGGTGTGTTCTGATGTGATGAAGGAAAATGAAGCAGATATACAGTCACTGGTATCAGACTTAGCTTGAATTGTTGTTACATTGCAAGGGGTCAAACCACTTTGAACATGCTGATTTATGGAAAAAAATGTGATGCTGATGTCTGTTGACCATTTTTATACTCGTAAAAGTTTCTTGAGTACATCAAGATTCCCTATACATGTATTTCCAATAATGTCATTATTGATGTAAATATCAACTGACTTGACACAATTTGTTTGAAGGCCATGTTTGAAGTCACTCTCGAGCCACTCAAAACTCTTTTTGCCTCTAAGATTCTGAGCAGTTTTCTAGAACTTTCAAGGAATGGGCTAACAAAATGTCTGTTTTTATCAAAACTTTCCAAGCCTGGAATTTAACCCTTTACCCAATGCAGACGATTTCAAAATTTATTATTTTAAATATCATTTTTTAAATTTTAAAAAAAAATTTCAACAAAACTATATCATGTGACCCCTCTTTGGAACGAGCTTGATTCATTTCAAAGAAAGGTAACATGATATGGTTTTGTTGAAATTTTTCGAAAAATAATATTTTTTCAGCTGCTGAATTTGCATATTACGTGGGCGGATGCAGGCAATTCGTTAGGTAAAGGGTTAAAAATGCCAAATTCCAAGACTTTCAAGATTCCAGAACCTGTGTATGCACCCTGACTAGTCTGTGTGTTTCACACACAAGGATATAGATACAGTTGAAACTAGAAATCCTGTGACTGTATTGTGCACTGTTTTGAAGTAATAGTACCCTCAGTAATTGCACTTTTGTCTCTGGAAAACTGCACCATTAGCGTAACTCAATTCCTGTACAAAACAGCGTATCCAACTCTGTACAATTCAATACTAAAAATAGAGATCAGTAACATCATCCCTAAACTCTACTGCAATACTTGCAGATGTAATGACGTAAAGAGATATTAAAATTTGATGGCATACATAGAATGTAAACAGTAGATTGCTACTTAATTACAGAGACATATATTCTCCATTCAAAAAAATATTTATTATTGTTCGTAACAGTACAAGAAGCACATGCAAATTTTCATCACATGGACCACCAGGTTATACATGATGGTCCATGTGATGAAAGTTTGCAAGTGCTTCTTGTGTTTTGTCCTCAGAAGTTGTAAATGATTTCTAAGTGAAAAATCTATCCCACGGCAATTTAGTAGTATTCTGCCCTCCACACACAGGAGTCTCAATATTTTCTATTTGTTTGATCATTCAGTACATGATTTAACGACCGACACCACCAT
Organism: Pictodentalium vernedei; assembly: GCA_031216915.1. Taxonomy (NCBI): domain Eukaryota; kingdom Metazoa; phylum Mollusca; class Scaphopoda; order Dentaliida; family Dentaliidae; genus Pictodentalium; species Pictodentalium vernedei. Next base: position 278,244,415 of record CM062288.1, read on the forward strand.
TATATTTTTCACTGCACAGCACAAACACTATTGTTTATTTCAGATTTCTTCACTGTTCTTAGGGCCCTACGATTACTCGAATTTCAAGTTGAATCTCGAGATGGAATGCAAAATCGACTCGTTTCCATTCACGGATGTCCGTTTTCTCGAGTCGATTCAGTCCCGATAAACGACAGAGTTTTCATTGTGAGTTCTTTCTTTAAACGATGCAATAATCCAGTTTGGCCATGAAAGAAATATGTTACAAAACCCTATTCGTATGACTGTTAAATGATACCAACACGATATACTGATGCCTCATTGCTGCCTTAGTAAAGTTGGCATTATACATAAGTCATAACAGGATTTTAAACAGTTGTTTCTCCCACAATTTACTCGATGAAAGTACGTTCAATCCCTCTCATGAGTTTTAAACTAGAATTGAAACAAGAATCGACTCAACCTAAAATATCCGACTCACAGGGCCCTAATTCTTCAGCAGTAAGGAGCGTATTAACTAACTAGCATTTTCTGCGCTAATTGTAACAGGACGTCTAGTTTCAACTGTAGTTATCACTGCTGCAAAAAGATTTAATATGCAAAAAGATTTAATAAGACAAAAATATGATATTGTATATTTTATTCACTTTGCACTCCACTTGGTGCTTTGTACTTTTTTTTTTTGTTTTTTACGTATGCTTATAATCTACAGAAAAATTAAAGGATTGTAGTCCATGGGCATTGCGGTCATCATTCAACAAATTATTGTTTACATTATTTTCTTTTTGCTTCAAGATTTGTTGCTCCTTCGTTTTGTTGCTCATTTTCTGAAAATAAATAAAAATAATGTGAAAACACAGTAACATATATTTATGTAAAAAGAAGCAATGGTTATGTAATGAGAGCATTTGGGCGTGCGGTGGCATTGTGGTAACCGGTTCTCATCAGATCACCGAAGTTAAGCAATATCGAGCCCGGTTAGTCCTTGGATGGGTGACTGTCTGAGCAATTGATTCTGACTCCCGTGTTGTGTCCTTGGGCAAGGCACTTAACCCCGAATGTCCACATGGGGGCACAATGATGCTGAGTACTAAGGTGTACTGCATGTCGATGGTGCACATGTCTTCAACCAATCTAACTCTACCTGTGAGGCAGTGCAGGGTTACGATGTTGGGGAGTTGGCAGCTGCTTGTCGTTGCTTGGTGGTCCTCTCCAGGAATTTTGGCTTCCTCCCCTTGTAAAGCTGTCACCGACACGATTTGACCTTGGCTGGTAAAGTGTCATTAAACCTCAATAAATAATTAAATAAATATATAAATGAGAGCATTTATATAAATAGAAACTACAGTACTATTACTATAAAAAGTACAAGCATCTGTTTGATGCAAACAACAGTTTCAATATTTATGTAGGGCTCAGCAAATTGTGATTTTTTTACTTAATCAATTAGTATTCCAAAGGTTGCAGCTGTGGTACTGATTATCACAAATTGTCTTCCCTTTGTACCAGGTGGTATATTAAGTATTGTTTTTGTGTACTAGCCTAACTATACCAAATATATCCAATACTAAATATGGCCTGCTATATATAAAGGTGATACAAGTGTGGCAGAGTCTTTGAATTCAAATAGATTCAGTGAATGGATTTTGAATCAAATCTCAAAGCCTTATATATATGGTAAGGCCATGGTTAGTTCATTTTCAGTTTAGGGTTATATTCCAGGTTATGAGAACAAAATGCAGAATGAGATTTTTATCAATTATTAATTATATATTCATGGGGAAATGGACTAATATATCCCTTTCCTCAAGATGCATATTGCACTTACACACTGCTTCCTGGCATGTGTAGGTTGTCTCAGACAGTAGAACATTCAATGACCAGGGTTATATAGAGAGAACATAGCAATCTGGTAAAAATGAGGCAATAATCTAGCATTTCAATGGATGAGAAAGAAACATGAAATGGTGTATTCTCCTGGCCTTATAAAGATGATGGTAAATGTGGACATTTTTCTGTTTCTTTGTTTATTTAGGGTTCAACATTTTCAGCAACCTGGCTCACATAACGTCAGACAATTTTATAGGCAGAAAAAGATGAAGTAGTCAGAGAGGATCACAGAAAGATGGTGAATAACTATTGGACTTTCTACGTTACTATCATAGCACAAGAAGGGTTAACAATGGTTATTTTTTGGAGGAGTTTATTGGGGTTTAATGACACTTTTAACAGCCAGGATCACCTCATGTTGCACAGTTTCCAGATTGAGGAAGCTGGAGTGCCTGGAGAAAACCACCGAGCATATCCAAGCAACTGTCAAGATTTCCCAATGTACCAACTCAGCACATGCAAGGTTATCATTTGTTGATGACAAGTGCATCATGATGTGCAGAATGTCTTAGTACACAGTGCAATTGTGCTCCTGGTACTCTCAATTCCCAAGGGCGTAAAATTTGACTGACATGTTATGACACTGGTTGTTAAAGTGGCGTAAGAGCCCAACAAACAAACATAGAAATGTACACATTCACTTTTATTTATAACAAGCCAACCCATCCACCCCAGGATGGGAAGCCTCATCCGTATGATAGAAAATTCACAATCTTGGATGAGAAGGAGTGATCCTAAGTAAATTTTAAGCAGTATATAAATATAGAATATACCCACAGCAGCTTGGTGTACCAAATGTTCACCACAAGTGGTGAACATTTGGTACACCAAGCCACTTTGGGTTTAAATGCTAAATAAATCAATATTCACACGTGCAAATCTGTTTTTGTTTACATGAGCACCGGTGGGCGGTACTTCTGCTGTCAATTTTATCTCCGAAATGAAATGACCCACCGGGGTATTCCTCCCCCACTTTCCCTCCTAAGCTCCCTGCATTCAGTCAAAAAATGTTTCAAAACTCTCCCATTGCCCCTTCTTGATCGTCCCAACTATAAAATTGACCCATTTTCCTCATGTCATTCCTCATCCAATTATCCTTCATGTTTCCATCCCATTTTATCCATTAGTTTTCCAAGAAGTCTTGTTCTACTAAATAAAGATTTGGGGCATTCTAAAATGAAATGTTACAGGGTCTCCATTTTACTTAAGTTACACATCTGGCACACTCTTTCCTAGCCTTTCCCGCTTCTCCCCAAGTGTGGACCTGAGATAATTCCCGATATTCACTAAAATAGAATAATTTTTCTGTTTATTGCATGCTATGTGCCATTTTACTGCACAATATTCAGCCCAATTTGACTAGAAATATGTACATTTCAAAACTAGAACTATCACTGAAGGTGATTAATACCCCAGCTTTGGGTTTTTAGAGGAATGCACTTCTGATCATGTAGGCAAAGACCATAAGGAAATGTATACATAAAGATCATTTTTTGTTGTTGAAATTTGTATTTGCATGTGGCCTTCCACAGAACAGCACTGAATACTTAAAGAGCCCACACATATATGGTTTACATTTGGAAAAACACATTTACAATGTGCAACATGTATTCAAAATCGGTTCATTAATGTAGGAGGAGTTGCACACACAAGAATCCCATTTGAAAACCCATAATAAATCAAAGTTAAAGGGAGATAACCTGGTTAAAATTGTCGCAGATCAAAAATTTGGGAATATGCGTATGTTCACTTAGTTGTGATAATGTTTGAAAGGTTTCGTCAAAATTGATTGATAAATGTAGGAGGAGTTGCACGCACAAGAATTTCATGTAGAAACCCATAATAAATCTAAGTTAAAGGGAGATAACCTAGTTAAAATTGCCACAGCTCAAAAATTTTGGAATATGCGCATGTTCACTTAGTAGTGATGATGTCTGTAAACTTTCGTCCAAATTGATTGATAAATGTAGGAGGAGTTGCGCACACAAGAATTTCATGCAGAAACCCATATTAAATCAAAGTTCAAGAGAGATAACCTGGTTAAAATTGTCGCAGATCAAAAAGTTTGGAATATGCACATGTTCACTTAGTAGCGATGATGTTTGAAAGGTTTCATCAAAATCGGTTCATTAATGTAGGAGGAGTTGCGCACACAAGAATTTGTTCGAACGGAAAGACATAATAAATCTAAGTCAAAGGGAGATAACCTGGTTAAAATTGTCGCAGATCAAAAATCTTGGAATATGCGCATGTTCACTTAGTAGTGATGATGTCTGAAAAGTTTTGTTCAAATTGATTGATAAATGTAGGAGGAGTTGCATGCACAAGAATTTCATGTAGAAACCCATAATAAATCTAAGTTAAAGGGAGATAACCTAGTTAAAATTGCCACAGCTCAAAAATTTTGGAATATGCGCATGTTCACTTAGTAGTGATGATGTCTGTAAACTTTCGTCCAAATTGATTGATAAATGTAGGAGGAGTTGCGCACACAACAATTTCATGCAGAAACCCATATTAAATCAAAGTTCAAGAGAGATAACCTGGTTAAAATTGTCACAGATCAAAAAGTTTGGAATATGCACATGTTCACTTAGTAGAGATGATGTTTGAAAGGTTTCATCAAAATCGGTTCATTAATGTAGGAGGAGTTGCGCACACAAGAATTTGTTTGAACGGAAAGACATAATAAATCTAAGTCAAAGGGAGATAACCTGGTTAAAATTGTCGCAGATCAAAAATCTTGGAATATGCGCATGTTCACTTAGTAGTGATGATGTCTGAAAAGTTTTGTCCAAATTGATTGATAAATGTAGGAGGAGTTGCGCACACAAGAATTTCATGTAGAAACCCATATTAAATCAAAGTTCAAGAGAGATAACCTGGTTAAAATTGTCGCAGATTAAAAAGTTTGGAATATGCACATGTTCACTTAGTAGAGATGATGTTTGAAAGGTTTCATCAAAATCGGTTCATTAATGTAGGAGGAGCTGCGCACACAAGAATTTGTTCGGATGGAAAGACACAATAAATCTAAGTCAAAGGGAGATAACCTGGTTAAAATTGTCGCAGATCAAAAATCTTGGAATATGCACATGTTCACTTAGTAGTGATGATGTCTGAAAAGTTGTCCAAATTGATTGATAAATGTAGGAGGAGTTGCGCACACAAGAATTTCACATAGAAACCCATATTAAATCAAAGTTCAAGAGAGATAACCTGGTTAAAATTGTCGCAGATCAAAAAGTTTGGAATATGCACATGTTCACTTAGTAGATATGAAGGTTTCATCAAAATCGGTTCATTAATGTAGGAGGAGTTGCGCACACAAGAATTTGTCCGGATGGAAAGACGTACGGACGGACAGACAGATGGACGTACAGGGCGATTCCTATATAGCCCCCACTTCTACGAAGCGGGGGTATAACAATAACAAAGATCAGCTGATCCTTCCTTCATGGTGACGTGATGTCCCAAAGCATGATGTCATTTAGGAAGCTACCTTGGGATATTCCTCATTATCCATCAAGTCAATGGATATTGAGAAATATCTTTGAGATAATTTGTGATAATTCACAGGCTAGTATATAATAAATGTACTTTCATTTTTCTCACCAGAATGATACCATATAAATGTTTAAAGGAATATATCAATATGATACAGACATTATTCTGATTGTTTTGTGCAAGCCAGAAAATAAGCAGGCTGTCATCTGTAAAATGAGGTCCCCGAAGTGTGAATTTGATGATGCTACCCTGCAAAGCAGGGTAGCATCACTAAATTTACCCTCTGTGAACCTCAATCTGAATCAAGGTCTCAAGCCTAAACAAACAAGAGGTATCAAGAGGACACATTGGCCCACTGTATGGGATAGCATCAGCATATTCACCCTCTGGGGACCTCATCTGCAAATGACAGATTGCTTATTTTCAGGCTTAGTTTTGTGCCTGACAGGACAAACTTTGGAATAACATTGTGATAGAATTTCCATCATATGGTGAGTCAAATGCAAAACTAAACAAATTTTATATAGGATTTTTATTAGTACCTGGGCTAATTGCCCCACCCAGATGTACAAAGGCTCAACTGGGCTCAGGTAGCGATGGGAGAGGGCATTGCCTCATAGAGATGATGTTGATGTGTACGATGTGTACTTGAAGTTTCTATTATTTTTTGGTGATGACATATGCCCTCACACAAAAAAACTCAAGCAAAAAAAAACTTTTTCCCAAAATTTAACAATATCTCAAACAATATTAACTTTGCTACCGGCTATGGCCCATAGTTCTTAACTGGTTGAGTGCTGGAAGCCAGTATTTGGGCTTTATTCTGAAGTGCAGGTGCTTCAACTTAAAGGCATCATTTTTGGTGACTGAGCTTCATATTACCTTTGAAGTTAAATAATTTTGTCTTTCAAAATTTGCCTTGTTACAATTTAAGGCACTCTCCCATAAATTGTAACAAGGCAAAGATACATAAACAAATTTTGATGACCAAAAATAACTCAGCACTCAACCAGTTAAAATTAGAACCATTATGTCAAGCCAGTTTAGGCCACTGTTGTATGTCAAAAGCATTTTTGTAATTATTTCGAACATCTACTCTTGTACCTCATATGCTTATTTTGGAAATAATGAATCAAAAATCTTTAAAAATTTGACTTCAAATTCTTCATTACCCCTTCTCCTGATGAATGGGACACTTCTGTCTGCATACTTACAAAATAAATAAGTCATCGGAAAACAGTTATTTTTAAAATAAAATCAACAAAACCATATCATGTGACCTCACATTGAAATGTTGAGCTCATTCCAATGAGTGGTCACATGATATGGTCTTGTGGAAATGTTTTTTTAAACTTGAAAAATTAATATTTAACATAATAAATTTTGATATAGTCTGTATTGGGTATGAGGTTAAATAAGATCTTGTGATTTGCACCCATTTACAATAAAAAAAAAAATTAAATTTATAGCAAAGTGAGACAAAATATACATCTTACTCACCGGTGCCCACACAGCGGTTGCATGCACAGCTTCCAATGATTGGCAATTTAGCAGTTGTTTTTATTTCACTTTCTCCACATACTACATCCACTGGAATATGATCAATGACTTCTCCTGTACAACATTTACAGGAAGGAGAGTGCACAATTCCTTCATTGGAAAGTACTGGCATATCTGTACTGTTTCCACATGATCCTTCACAGAAAGTGTATGTTACTGGGTCAACTGTTTTACAACCAGTCAGTTCATTCCTTATAATTTTATGTTCTTTTCTAAGATGACACGTTTCTAAAAATTAAAAATAAAACAATGTAACAATTTTGATATCCTCAGAAGTTGAAAAATAATTTTAGTAGGCTTGCAAACTTCAATTAGTTCAGTACAAAGATAAGGCCACACAAAGTAGATCTTCTGTTTCTCATGTGATTATTTGTAAAATTGCATGTGGGTGAGCAGTTTTTTATTTTAATTTTTATTTCTGTAATTATTTCTTTGCCATCAAAAGTTCATGTTCTTGGTTTATGTTTTAGGCCTCATAATTTACAGAATAGCATGGGTGGTGGTGTATTTCGTCCCTTGAGAGCAAGAAGGCTTTGAAATGCTCAATGCCTTCTAGCTCTCAAGTGACAAATTTATGAATTTTTTTTAACGTGGGTAAAATATCAGACATAAGGCCTAAAAAAATAAAAAATCTGTTTCTCAGGCCCTCCCGCATGGTCCTTTTGGCTGCCGCATGCTCTCCTTTTATAACCAATTTAAACTTTAAAAAAATCAAAATTAAATGGTTTATGTCTGATATTTTACCCAAGTTAATAAAATTGATGAATTTGTCCCTTGAGTGCAAGAAGGCTTTGCAATGCTAAAGCATTGCAAAGCCTTCTTGCACTCAAGGGATGAAATACACCACCACACATGCTATTCTGTAGATTATGAGGCCTAAAACTTGAACCAAGAACATGAACTTTTGATGGCAAAGAAGTAATTACTGAAATAAAAAATAAAATAAAAAACCGCTCGCCCGCGTGCAATTTTACAAATAATGGCCTGAGAAACAGAAGATCTACTTTGTGTGGCCTAAACCATCTAATTTTTATTTTTTTTAAACTTTACATTTATAATAAAAAGAGAGCATACAGCAGCTGGTTATAAAAAGAGAGCATACAGCAGCTAAACAGACCATGTGGGATGGCTGGAGACACAGATTATTTTTTTAGGCCTAAACACTATTATATTTTTTATGGGCATTAAATGAATATTATCAAAAGTCTGCTAAGAATTTACCACTGCATACTTTTCCATGTGTTGGGCCAATAATGACAAGTGCAATGCCATGGGATGGACAGTCCTGCCCTACCTAAGTCCAACAGGTGGAATAACTCACAAAGAAACACTTGGATACCGCTGATTCACAATCCCATTCATGATATTATCACAGAAAAAACTTTCGAATGAATTTGGACAAAACTGGAGAAAAATCTCAGTTTTCTATGAAATACAATGACACGAAATGGTAACGTGATGACAATAAATTCTCAATCCAACAAGGGCAATAACTCATGAAGAAATATTTGAACATGGCTGGTTCGCAATCCCATTCATGATACTGTCACCAAAATGCTATATATCAAATTTGGAGAATAAATTTTAATGGTTTTCTTTTTGACATGATAACAGGAAATGTTATTGTGATGACAAGACAATCTAAGACCAATAAGGGCAATAACTCTTGAAGAATTATTTGGACAGGGCTTGTTCACAATCCCACCCATGATACTGTCAACAAAAAGCTATATATCAAATCTGAGAAAAATATTTTGAATGGTTTTCTTTTAAATGTGATGAAATGAAATGAGGATGGATGGAAGGACAGATGGAAGGATGGCTGGAACCCAATTCCTACACAATAATTACCAGCAGAACACTGCTCAAAAGTGCTCACAAAATAAACTGGCACTCAAAAAAAGGAATTCAGCAGTCAACGGCTATCCAAAAGAGATGGGTCTTTAAACCTTTTTTAGAAATTTTCAGTATTGGGAGATTTCCTTAAATTCTGAGGGAGTGCATTCCATAGTGAGGGAGCTGCAAAAGTTAATGCTCTTTTTCCCATAGTGGATCTTATTCGGGGCACAAGAAGAAGATTCTCTGAAGATTATCTAAGATTCTGTACCGGTTTGTGTATGATAATGTTTGATAATGCCCTCATCTGTTTTAAGTAGGTGAGGGCATTATCTCCGTGGATGATGTTGTGTGTCATCATTAATACTTTATATCTGATGTGAGACTCAAATGGTAGCTGATGCAAGAATTTGAGGATTGGTGCAATGTGGTTAACCCTTTACCTAACCTGAAAAGCAGACAACACTTGCAAAAATAATTCTTGAATAACTAATTTTTTTCATTTTTCGTCTCAAAAACATAGGTTATAACCCTTCGTTGGAACGAGCTCGACGAGCTCATTCCAACAAGGGGTCATAACCTATGTTTTTGAGAAAAAAAACGAAAAAAATAATGAAAATTAAATGGCGATTTTTGAGAATAGCGCTGGCCGGTTTTGGCCGTTACGTTAGGTAAAGGGTTAAATTTTTGGATACCAGTAATCATCTTGGCTGCTGTATTTTGAATGCGCTGAAGCACATTAATAGATTTCAGCGGTCCAAAGTCCAAAATAAAGAGAGTTGCATTAGTTCAGTCCAGAAAGGACCACTGACTGTATAATAGTTTTTAGTGTGTCTTGATCAAGTAGTTTTCTGATTTTGGTTATGTTTCTTATCTGGAAGAAACAGTTTTTGCTTGCTTTAGTGATTTGGATACTCAGATGGAAGCCATTATTAAAAGTAAAACCAAGGTTCAGAGCATTTTCGCTTGGGTTAACGACACTGATATCGCCCGTTTTCAGACAGTTCCTGGGTGATTTGTCTAACTGATGTCTGATACCCAAATGTAAAAATTCTGTCTTGTTATCATTTAATTTGAGAAAATTTCTCTCCATCCATTGTCGAATATCCTCAATACATGTCTCCAGTGTTGTTAATGCGTCGTTTATTTTAGATCTCATTCTCCACCACGCACCCTCCTCCCCACCTCTAAAAAAATCTTAAAAAGGTAAGACATTCAATATTTTGGTTGCCAATAGTTTTAACTTTTATGCCTTCAACATGAATTGTTATCGGTATTCATTTGTAACTATTATTTTCAAAAAGTTCAATAAAACCATACAGGGTTTCCACTACCATGGCTGAGGGTCTGTCCACTGGAATCATTCTCCCCACAGATCATTAACTGATAAAGCATAAAATCCCATCGAAAAAGCAAACAACATGACTCTGTAAAATTCTAGTCAAGACATGGTCATTCTCCTAACAAAGTTGACACATTTTAGGAGCACTGTTTCTGGAATTAGCATTCTGCAACTTAAGATTTGTGTCATTTGAAAACCATCGCTATTTTTCACCGTTTCCCAATTAGGTTATATGTCACATGCCAATTGTAGCAAAGAAACAGTGATAGCTTTGGGTGTTTCCCTGAAGATTCCACATAATTATTCTCACAAAATTGTTCACACTAAAACATGAATCGCCATCTCAGATGCAAGGAAATAGCCTTCCTGCAGTGTTCAATTCTAAAATTTTCTTCACTCCACACGAATCATGGTCGTGACAGGCAATCTGTGATTTTCCCCTCCCACCAGATCCCACCAATTTATTCCTAGTGGAAACCCTGCCATGTCATGTGATCTCTCATAAGAACAAGCTCAAAGATATACAACCTATATGTAAGTAACAGATCAAATTCAACTGGAAAAACGGGAAATGGTTTGCTGTTTGGAAACCAGCAGGCTTATATAATTAAGAAAAATCCAATTAAATGGTCTCCATTTTCAATAATTTGTAGTTCAGTATGCACACTGCCTCTCTTTCATTTCATTAACTCTTTCTGACTATGGTTATCGTGACATTTTAACAAAATGAATGTGGTTTTTGTGACGTCCAATGCAATCGTTAGCCCAATGACAGCAACAAGAAGAGTCCATATTCATTATTTGAGGGTAGTCCGATTCGTATTAATTGGTCTACCACACACATGTACTTAGCATCCATCCTATTTAATAAAATTATGAAGTATCATTTTCCTGGATGAAAAAGTGCCTGCTCGGGTTCAAAGTCGGAGAACGTAATATAATGTACCATTCACAACGCACGCCTATTTTCGAACATAATATTACGTACTGTAGTTGCAAAGCGTTAATATTTATGTTCGCATTATAGTAAGGCTCCAATTCACATTACTTGCATTGGCAGTTTTGTGTTCAGGTTAGAACTGAAATATGAAAAGGTGAAAAATGGCCAAACTATGAGGCAGTATAAACTTGTAGAATGATCCCCCTTTTTCATCCACCCACCCAACTCCCACCCCTAAAAAACTCAAATGGGTAGGACGTTAAATTTTTTGTTTGCCAATAGCTTTAGCCCTTCAATATGAATTGTTATTGGTATTCATTTGTTAACCTTTTTAGGAGTGGGGAGGAGGGTGGGTGGGTGGTGCAGAATTAAGCTATTAACCCTTTACCCAATGTAATGGCCAAAACCGGCCAGCACTGTTCTCAAAAACCGCCAATTAATTTTCATTATATTTTCATTTTTTGTCTCAAAAACATAGGTTATGACCCCTCATTGGAATGAGCTCATTGAGCTCATTCCAATGAGGGGTCATAACCTATGTTTTTGAGACAAAAAATGAAAGAAATTAGTTATTCAAGAATTTTTTTACAGGTGTCGTCTGCTTTTCATGTTAGGTAAAGGGTTAACTGAAAATAGAATATGTTTTCATTTTTGAAATTCACATTAAAAAAATTTCCTCAATCAAGTGCAAGTATTTGCATTAGTTGCTTGAATCCTGCACCCTATGTAACATGTAACCAACTAACCCAGTACTTTTTTACAGATTTATTCAGTCAGTGTATATTTTCATGTAGTGTGTGATATGGCAGTCTATCAACTCATCCTGTGCAATGCCTGTTGTCAGTCAGTGTATGTTAGCTTACCAACTAAATCTGTCCAATGCACAGGGATAGTCACTCTTTTCTTTCTCATTATAAATGCAATCATCTCTGTTATGTGACTTACCCTGTGCACTGCACCGCTTTATTGAGTGAACATCTTCATGTAGTGTATGATATGGCAATTACCAATTTATTTAAATTTTCTTTTTTCATAACCAGAAGGATGTGGTGGCATTACGGTTCTCATCAGATCACCGAAGTTAAGGAACGTCGAGCCCGGTTAATCCTCGGATGGGCGACCATCTGAGCGACCGATTCGGACTCCCACTTCGTATCCTTGGGCAAGGCACTCAACCTTGATTGTCCACATGGGGGCACGATGATGCTATGTACTAAGGAATACTGCACGTTGATGATGCGCATGTCTTCAACCAATCTAACACTGCCTATGCTGCAGTGTGGAGTTACGATGTTGGGGAGCTGGCAGCTGCTCGTCGTTGCTCAGTGGTTCTCGCCGGGTACTCTGGCTTCCTCCCCCCATAAAACTGTCACGGTCATGATTAGCCATTGTGGATAAGTATGTGACCTTAAACACCAATAAATAAATAATAAATAAATTATAACCAGAAAGTGACTAAACCTGTGCATTGCTAATATCTGGTTATAAAAAAAAACTTAATTATAGGCTGAATAACTTACTGTAAGCACTATACAGGCTTAGTGTAAATCTCATCTACATCAACTCTTTACTCACCGTAATGGCTAAAACCGGCCAGTACTATTCTCAAAAAACATTCAAAATCAGCATAATGACCCTCACTGGAATGGATTGTGGAAAGTTTTTTTAGTGAATTCCAAAAATTAAAAATATTCTATTTTCAATTAATAGCTTGTTTTGTATGATTACCTTTCTTTTTCTCACACTTGTATTTACATGGTACCACTGGATCAGGTACAAGATCTTCATCCTTCAAAAAAAAAAAAAACGTTTCCATGTGAATATATTTCTCAATAACTATTGTCCAAAATATATGATCAAAATTTAATGCAATGCTTGAAATGTAAAGAAAAAATAAATTATGAGATGTGTGTCCAAAGTGCATCACAAAGAAACGCAAGTTCTTATTTTGAAATTTTAAAATTGTTGCCTCGAAAATCATACCTGTCAGTGATGTAATTTTCAGTCATCTTTAACTCTTAACCTGCTGAGTATTATCAAGATATTTTTCGCCAAATCTCATCATGATTTAACTCAAGAAGTCATTGATGAAACTAGACTGAAGCATACCACAGCACAGCACATGAAGTTGAAGAGCAAACTGTGATTTATAACTTGTACATGAGCTGTGTCTGTAAGACATATATCATGCCCCAACAAAGTGTGAAATTCTACAAAAAATTGACCAAGTTGAACAGCCTGTAATTTTGTGAAATATTGAAGTAAATCAAAATCCTGACAATATGTAAACCTCTAGTATATATACAAACATCCTGTAACATAAAAAAAGTTCTAGCTTGAAAACTGTGAAGGGAGTAAGCTGAACAATCTACTACAGATGTGGATGGACAGTGGATGGACAGATAGATGGACAGTGGATGACAGACAGATGGACAGACAGGGGTAAAATAAAAAGCTGTTCAATTTGAAGGGTAAAAATTGGATTAAATGTATCCAAATTATACTTATTTCAATGCCAAGAGAAACCCTGTGTTGGGAAGGAATATCCACCAGTGGCATACAGAGAGTTAATCAAGTCTTGCTGGGAGTGCAATGGCTCTGTAACTGCATTGTGTCCTTTGGCAAGGCTTTTAGCCCATGTAGGGGCATGGTTGCACAGTGTTCTAAGGTGTACTGCACGTCAATGGGGCACTTGGCTTAACAACCAATTCTAATAATGAATGTGCCGAGTTAGCACATTGGGGGTCCAACAGTTGCTTCCCATGACTCAGTGCTTCTCTACAGGTACTCAAGCTTCTTCCACCCATAAAACCTTCTGAAACAAGGTGATCCTGTTTGTCAAAAGGGTTGTTGAAGCCCAATAAATAAATAAATTAAGTCTTGCTGATCATGTAGAAATTCATAATTCAGACTTAACACTGGAAGACCTATTTTTGACTTGGGTACCCTATTTCTAACTTATAACATGTGCTTCAACATGAAGTCTTTGGAAAAACTTGATCGGAACATTCTAAGTAAATTAGTAGTTATTTCTAGACAAGCCTTGGCTGCCTATATAGGCAACCAAAACCTGTCTAGATACAAAGGCAAAGTTACAAAACAGAAACTGTCAGAGCTGAGACCAACTGCTGGGTTGGGGGCTATCGGTTAACAACACCCCTCCCCCCTCCACCCCTGGCATCAGGGTGCACAAGCCCCACTCGTCAGCGAAATTCTGGTGCCACCACTGACCAGCCAACTAGACAACTTGGGCAAAGAAGTCACCTTGGATCAGCAAACTTTGCTTGCCTTCAATAAAAAAGCAACTCCAAAGTCGCTTTGTGAAAATTCTTAATTTGAAATAAGATGAATTTTGCACACAATTTATTAAAAAAATAATCACCTCAAAGACATTTTGTTGGATGTAATGTATTAAACAATTTTGGAGCTAATATTCATACTGATAACTTAAAATAAAATCAACAGACAAAAATATGTCAATTGATCAGTCAACTCAACAATATTCTTACTTGGACTTTCTTCCTTGATGACAGATGTACCAACACCTTACCTGTTTCTCTTGGAGAGATCTCACAAGAGCTTCCCCTGAACCAAAGGCTGACTGCAGTTGTTAATAAAGAAACAAGAGCAATGTGGACAACCATTCTAGCATAACCATGGCCAGAATATGCTGCCATAAACTATTACAAGTGTTGGAAACTATTTATACTATAGAAGGGAACCTTCCACTACCCAACGTCAATAAATCACAAAGACAGGAGACTGATAAGTCTAGGAATTTTAGAGTTAAGCCTTTACCCAACGCAGACAATATCCAAATTTATTATTTTAAATATAATTTTAAAAAATTTTTCAAAACATTTCAACAAAACTAGATCATGTGACTCCTCAATGGAACGAGCTCAACGAGCTCGTTCCAATGAGGGTCACATGATATGGTTTTGTTGAAATATTTTGAAAAATTTAATTTTTTCAACTGCTCAATTTGCATATTACGTGGGCAAATGCAGGTGATTCGTTAGGTAAAGGGTTAATTGATGGAAAACAGGAGCCAATACTATAAAGCTTTTACAATTGTAATTTCGAGAATTGTATTTTCTGTCTATCGCTATAAATGGTTTGAATAAATCATTAGCATTTTCAAAGACTTTTAAAACACCAATGATTATTTTCAGTGATTAACTGGTAGAGTGCTGAAAGCCCAAAATTGGGCTTTACTTGGATATTTTTCACTGCAAATTACTGGATCAGTAGCCTTAGGATATGTTTCTAACAGGGTTAAGATTAAAACTATTTAGTCTGCATAAATTTGCATTGTTGCAATATAAGGGAGAGTGTCCATAGGCACTCTCCCTTATATTGCAACAAGGCAAATTTAGCCTATCCTATTCAGACAGCCCCAAAATAATTCAGCACTCTACCAATTAATATTCACAGGTGAAAAATACAATTGTAAAATTTTTATAGTATTGGTCCCAGATAGTACGAGATATCACGAGAGCCAAAGGCTCGAGTGATATCCTGGGCCAAAGCAATCAAGTGTGATAATTCTTAACCCATTCAAATGTATGTGCAGTTCTGTATTTATCACACACCTCCCATGTAACAACAAGTCTACATGAAAATTGAATTAAAAGCACCTTTCAGCTCAATAATTGCTGCGTTTCCTCCCTTGCCAACAGGACATCACTGTTAGTTGACAGGGTACCAACCCTAATTTGCTTTTTAAATTTTACGGCATTCAACTGGTTGAAACCAACTGACACTGTTCACTGTCACAGTCACAATGACTGAACTTCAAATATTGACTAAACTGCAGGGAATAACACAATAAAAAGTGTTTAAATAGCTAATATGTTTAGCACACTCTATCATTATATGACCAGTTGTGGAAAGGAAAGTATTTGTCAAGGAACAAGCAGTCAGAATGTTATTTTTATTTTGTCAATTTTTGACTCAAATCTGCTTGTTTAAATATCCTGGGTAAACAAATTTAAATGAAGAACTTGGAATTTCCAAGTGATCCCGACTCCGATGCATTTGACAAATCATTGACGTAATTTATTTATACAGGTTCCTTCTCTGTTTACATTGGAAACAAAATCAAATGTGTTATGTTTCACCATATGTGCGATAAAATTTTATTTTTATCGTACAGGCAGAACAGTGGAAATCCTGTGTTTTACATTAATAGGTGTGTGATAAATGATAAAATAAATCTACATAATTGAAAAATTATAGAACATCAGTTACTTACCTCTCCGCATTTTGGTTCTTCGAACAATGGTCGAGCAATAGCAGTTCCATCAACACAGAAATAAACAACACACTCATCATCAGGATCAGGCCAAATTTCACAAGGCTGAAAAAAATGCAAGGCCCATAAAAAAAAATTGCAGGCAATTTTTCTCAATTTTATGATGAGAAGGAGGGAGGCCTTTTTTCTGTTTATTCACAAAAAAGTTCTTAAAATAGCTGGAATCAGAAATTTAACTACTTACACTATTGTGTGACAAACCAAACTTTTCTGCAGTGAAAATCTCCCATAATGTAGTTGAAAATTTAACCAACTATACCTTGTTTGACAGAGCTCTGTCAAACAAGGTGTTGTTGGTTAAATATTTGCCCAACAAGTGCATTCTTTATGAAACACATCCAGTAAAAAAGGTCTGGACCAAACTTTTGGAGAGGTCCAGAGGATCAGACCTAAAAGTTAATGGAGGGGTTCAGTAAATTTCAAAATAAACTTGAAGCAGCGATGTGAAGATTCTGTTTATCACTTGTTCCAAACCTGATAACAATGCCTGAATGGCTTGCTAAATAAAGCACTCTTCCTATAAGGCCTCGGATTATGTTGTTGAAACAGTAAGGCATCCGGAAACTGTAAAACCTTTGAGAAATGTTTTGTTGTTGAGAACTGTTTATTTATAGCAACTTCCACCCTACCCCTAACCTGTAAGGCCTCTGGAAACTGTAAAACCTTTGAGAAATGTTTTGTTGTTGAAAACTGTTTATTTATAGCAACTTCCACCCTCACCCCTAACCTGTAAGGCCTCGGATTATGTTGTTGAAACAGTAAGGCATCTAGAAACTGTAAAACCTTTGAGAAATATTTTGTTGTTGAAAACTGTTTATTTATAGCAACATCCACCCCCACCCCTAAGCTGGCAGGAGTGGAGACACTTTTCTACACGTGACCAATTACCGTATTTACTCTATGTATTGGGACACTCTATGATTTGGGACACACATTTTTTCCAGAAAACTATATTTTTTTTATGCTCCAAAGTTTGGGACATTCAGGAGATTTGTTTCCAGTTGGCCCATCGCTAGTAGCAGACGACACTCATAAAAAAATTCTTGAATAACTAAAAGTTTTCATTTTTTGCTTCGAAAACATAGCTTATGATCCCTCATTGGAACGAGCGCAATGCGCTCGTTCCAATGAGGGATCATAAGTTATGATTTCGAAGCAAAAAATGAAAATATAAAAAAAAATTGGACGGCGATTTTCGTATATAGTGATGGAAAACGAATCACACACAACTTTATTCAGCATCAAATCAAGACCAGGCTGTGTTCTTTCCCCATTTTCTAACAATTGGGACACCTGTGAAAATAATTATTTTTAGCTGTCCCAATACATAGAGTAAATACGGTAGTGTTTCAGTAATCCAGTTGTATAGAGATTGGTAGTACTGCACACAGAAAAGTTTACTATATAATTACGCTATCTAGTGTTTGAGTATTTGGAAGTGTAGTTAATTGAAGGACTTTCAAGATATACTTTCAAGGGTATATTTGTGAGTCTAATAGCCTTGCAGTGATTTCTAGCAAAGGGTTGACTACTTCTAGAGGAAAATTCTAAACAAGAAACAATTGCCAAGGTAATCTGACTGCTGTTCCCAGGACCTCATGATGAATTATGTTAAAGTATCTACCCAAGACCACAGAGTTTGTCAAAGTCAGATAAAAAAAATTTTGACAGTTAACCCTTTACACAACACACACGATATCAAATTAATTTATTTTAACAAAATTTCAACAAACCCATATCATGTAATCCTTCATTGGAACAAGCCTGATGACTTTGCTTCATTGAGTTTTTTTAAATTCCTCTCAACTGTCCAGTTTGTAAATTATATAACAGACAACAGCTCTCAATAAATCCTCTTGTTCACAGGTTTCCCATCATAGTGAAATAACTATTATACTATGGTCAAATTGCATAACCCTGCCTTACGTTTCTCCAAATGTTAACCAAAATCTTCTCAGATAACCTTTTCTCACTTCTCTAAAATCATCCTGTTTGAAACAAATTTATCATATACTCTCCCCAACTGTCACTAGTTTCCTTTCTGTTCATGTTATTTTGTTTAATATTAATCGCTCATCAGAGCCAAGGATTACTCTGAATTTAGGGCTTTCTGCTTTCACCTGCCTTATGATTGGTGTATTTAGAAGAACCTACATACACACCTACCCTGTTGTATACTTAGCCATTCAATGGGTAGGTGGTGGAGACATGACGGTGTTTTTGGAGTGTACTCACAGAAGGAAGATCAACTGAACAATGCTAAGGCCTAAAAAAAATAAAAAATCTGTTTCTCAGGCCCTCCCGCATGGTCCTATTGGCTGCCGCATGCTCTCTTTTTATAACCAATTTAAACTTAAAAAAAAATTAAAATTGAATGGTTTATGTCTGATATTTTACCCAAGTTAAAAAAATTGATGAATTTGTCCCTTGAGTGCAAGAAGGCTTTGCAATGCTAAATGTCCCTTGAGTGCAAGAAGGCTTTGCAATGCGTTAGCATTGCAAAGCCTTCTTGCACTCAAGGGTTGAAATACACCACCACCCATGCTTTTCTGTAGATTATGAGGTCTAAAACTTGAACCAAGAACATGAACTTTTGATGGCTAAGAAGTAATTACTGAAATAAAAAATAAAATATAAAACTGCAATTTCACAAATAATGGCCTGAGAAACATCTACTTTGTGTGGCCTAAACATCGATATTTTTATTATATGCTAACCTGTGAATTATTGCAAATTATCTAAAAGATATTTCTCGATATCTATCAAATCGATAGATATCGAGAAATATTCCTCAGTAGCTTCCTAAATGATGTCATGCGCTGTGCCGCATCATGTCACCTTGAAGGAACAATCAGCTGATCTTTGTTATTGTTTTGAAACATACACATTTGGGGTCAAATTAGGCTGAATATTGTGCAATAAAATGTCGTGTAGTTAGTATACAATAAAAAAGAAAATCTACTCTATTTTTGTCAGTATCAGAAATTATCTCATGAGTGTGGACCTGAAAGTTTTATTTTTCATGAGTGCTTGCATGAGTGAAAAATAATGCTTTCAGGTGCACATGATGAATTTTTTTCAGTAGCTTCCTAAATGACGTTACGCTTTGACGCATGACATCACCTTGAAGGAATGACCAGCAGTTTTTTGTTATTGTCTTGAAACTGTTTGCAGTCAAATTAGGCTGAATATTATGCAGTAAAATGTCACATAGCATGTAATAAAAACAAAATCTACGCGGTTTTAGTGAATATCCAGAATTATCTCATTTGTTTGGACCTGAAAGTACTCATGAAAACTAAAACATTCAGGTCCACACTCGTGAGATAATTCCTGATATTCACTAAAACAACATAGACATCCTCTATTTCTTTTTGTGTTCATTAGCTGGCAGAGTGCTGGAAGCCCATATTTGGTCTTCATTCTGAAGTGCAGGTGCCACAACTTAAAGGTTGCATATTCTGTTGATAAGCTTCATATTATCTTTGAAATGAAATTGTTGAGTCGGTGTAAATCTTCCATGTCACAATTTAAATTGTAACAAATCAAAGAGAAGTGAGAAGATTTTGATAACCAAAAATAACTCAGCACTCTACCAGTTAAAAATGGGAATGGGGTTACCCTGGTTCAAAAAAGTCATGCATTTTTGGGGGGGGGGGGGGGGGGGGAGGGGGAGGGGAGAGTGGAGGGGGGGGGCGGGAACAACCTTTGTTGGGTGATCTTAAATTCTCAATTTTTGCACCCTGTATGGGAGCAGTCGCCCTACTAAACTTTTTCTCAAGAGGATATTACTCACTTTCCTGTGATTTCCAAAATGACAGAAATGCATTTTTCTGACCAGCACAGCATTTATTTAACCATCTCATCGTGAATGGACAAAATAATTAAGCATATTTGCAGCTCCAAAAAAATTATTATATATTCATTCCATATTTAACTTACTGGTTTTTCTTCACCATTGTAATAACATTTGTCACATTCATTAGGCTCAACACATTTTCCACTGTCATCTCTAACATATGGCTCTTTGCAAACACAAGCTTTGGACTTTGTTAGACATGATGTGACATTCACACCAGTCAGTCTATTGTCACATGTTTTTTCACAAAGTGCATTTTCACTCCATTCTTCTCTATCAGGATCTGAGCATGCTGAAAAAAGAGGAGATTTTTAGAGAAGCTGTCCAAAGAGACACCATTTTCTCAGTTTTGAAATACAGTGAGTTACTCTTAACTGGATATCGATTAACCCTTTACCCAATGCAGACAATATCAAAATTTATTATTTTAAATTTAATTTTTTTAAATTTTTCAAAAAATATCAACAAAACCATATCATGTGACCCCTCACTGGAACGAGCTTGCCGGATGCAGCTGATTCGTTGGGTAAAGAGTTAATAGAAAGGCCCTATTACGGTATTCCAACTTTTGACCCATAAGATATTTTGAGGAATTGATGTTAACATGAGGTCTGAGGTTTGCGGCTTGTAGCTTATGTTCACTTAAGATGCAATATAAATACAATTAGTGGTGCTTTGGCGTAATCATAAAAGTACTGGCTCTTTTTAGTATTTTAGTTGCAAATGAAAGTGTCAATGACACTGTAGCTCAACTTGTCAAGACAAAGACATGTACATGTATAGTATGTGACACAGCAATGACAAACATCTAGGTAATGACCTGATAACAAAGGCACATATAAAGTATTGTAACGGTCTGTACATAAATACTGACCGTTGCCTGTAACAAATGTATAGGTAAAGTATTGTAAAGGTGGGTGACAGTCAGATGCTAAACTAGAAAAGAAATCTTAGTCCCAGAGTGGGTCTGACTGAACCCCAAAATATTTGTTCTCATAGCA
Source organism: Pictodentalium vernedei (assembly GCA_031216915.1). Classification (NCBI taxonomy): domain Eukaryota; kingdom Metazoa; phylum Mollusca; class Scaphopoda; order Dentaliida; family Dentaliidae; genus Pictodentalium; species Pictodentalium vernedei. The sequence continues at coordinate 278,265,646 of CM062288.1, forward strand.
CAGTGATAACAAGGGCACCCCAAAACACACTCGTTCCTGTCCCAAGGTGAAAACAAAGGTACCCAAGAAGTTCTGTGAAGATCAGTTCATAAATACAAGCTGTATAGAACTTGTGACAAAAAACTGATTGAACCTAATTTTGGTACAAAATGGCCACTGGAAGCCATCTTGAATTTTGGACCGTACCCAGAAACACTCATTCTCGTCCCAAGGTGATAACAAAGGTACCCAAGAAGTTTTGTGAAGATCGGTTCATAAATACAGCCTCTGCCCTGAGCCATATTGACATGTGTGCTTACATTATGTAAGTAGCACTGAATAAATCAAAGTTCATCTAATTTGCATAATTTCTGCATGAAAAAAAAACCCTTACAATATGTGATGTATTCCATGTTACTAAACATTCATACAAAAATTTATTCAAATCAGAACTTTCATACAGAAGTTCTGTACAAAAGACTGATTGCACTAATTTTGGTACAAAATGGCTGCTGGTGGCCATCTTGAATTTCGGACCACACCCAAAAACACTCGCTCTCATCCCACGGTGATAACAAAGGTACCCAAGAAGTTTCGTAAAGATTGGTTCATAAATATGGCCCCTAATCTGAGCTGTATAAAAGTTGTGTACAAAAAACTGATTAGACCTAATTTCGGTACAAAATGGCCACTGGCAGCCATCTTGAATTTTAGACCGCACCCAGAAACACTCGTTCTCATCCCAAGGTGATAACAAAGGTACCCAAGACATTTCGTGAAGATCAGTTCATAAATACAGACTCTAGTCTGAGCCGTATTGACATGTGTACTTACTGTGTGTAAGTCGCGCTGAAAAAAATCAAAGTTCATCTAATTTGCATAATTTCTGCACAAGAAAAAAACCCGTATTATATGTGATGTATCCCATGGTAATAAACATTCACACAAAAAATTATTCAAATCAGCGCTTTCATATGGAAGTTCTGTGCAAAAATCTGATTGCACCTAATTTTGTACAAAATGGCTGCCATCGGCCATCTTGAATTTCGGACCGGACCCCCAAAACACTCGTTCTCGTCCCACGGTGATACCAAAGGTACCCAAGAAGTTTCGTAAAGATCGGTTCATAAATACGGCCTCTAGCCCGAGCCATATTGGCATTTGCACTTACAGTGCTGAAAGTAACACCAAAAAACATCAAAATTAGTCTAATTTGCACAATTTACGCATGAGAAAAAAACCTGTATTATATGTCATGTATCCCATGGTACTAAACATTCATACAAAAAATTATTCAAATCAGAGCTTTCATATGGAAGTTCTGTACAAAAAACAGATTTCTGCATCGTCGGTACAAAATGGCGGCTGGCAGCCATCTTGAATTTCGGACTGCACCCAAAAACACTCGTTCTCGTCCCACGGTCATAACAAAGGTACCCAAGAAGTTTCGTAAAGATCAGTTCATAAATACGGCCTCTAGCCCGAGCCATATCCAATTGTTGTCGTACGGACAGACAGACAGACGGCCAGACGGACGACGGGCCATCAAAAGCTCAAATTTGGCTTCGCCAAAGTTGAGCTAAAAAGGAGGCCACAAGTGATAAAAAATATAGATATAAAAAACTAAAACTAATAAATGAATAAACTTGAGGTACTGTCAGCAAGCTCACAAAGTGATACCCCCCGCGCCTCAGTTGTAGCCTTTTTGGTGTTTCACAAAGACACAACCATATGATGTAGCAATTGAAATGTATAAGTTAGATTATCTCCCCTTGGAAATGTCAGAACGGAATTATATTGCTTTTATATTGCTCCATGCACATCTTCATATGGAGTTCTTCCATTGTGTAAAGTTTCATGAAAATTCATCAAACGGTTTAGGAGGAGTTGTGCTTATAAGGATGGACAGACGGACGGATGGACAGACGGACAGGGTGATTCCTATATACCTTCCCAAACTTTGTTTGCGGGGGGTATAATAAAGTAAAAGCTATTATTAACACTGACAAAAAAACTTCTAATTTGCTCATGGTTTATTCACTCCAAATAAACTAGTAGGAAATAATTTATTACCTTCCAGAAGATTATAAAAAGATTAACCAGATAATAAAAAGATTTAGTATTAGGTTAAGCCTGTATGGAAATGTCCTATAGAATCCTGTATGATTCCTATAGGAAAATAGAGGAATCATACAGGATTCCTATACGAATGATGCGTATATGGCAAAAAAAATCATGGGAGTCCCTTTTCCTATAGCAATCCTCTAAGCATTCCTATAATATTTTTCATTTAATTGTTGAACTATTGGGAGATTTAGTATTCCTGTAGAAACTCTGCTCACCTTTAACAAAACAGTCTCTTCGGATTTAACTAAATGTTTAAGAGTTCTATAGGATTATTATAGGAAATTCATGGCAATTATAGGAAAGCATTTTTTTATTTGGAAATTATAGTTGAATTTAAGTAAAAGACTATTTCCTTTAATAAGCAGTTTTTTTTTTTATTTCAGCCAAATGAAAACAGTTTCAAATACATGAAGCCCTGTCGATTAGAAGAGTTTCCTCTCGCAAATTTAGTTTGCGATAAAATGTGTTCTTTTTGTTCATAGTTGTCAAATGAATGACCTATTAATTGTTTTTATAGATGTTAAGGTATGTAATAAACACAGAACAACACACACGTGTGAATGGGTTAATCGATATGCTGCCTCTAATTTTATTCTTCCGCACTGGCACTCATGCCATATTGATTAACCCATTCACATGCATGTGTCGTTCTGTGCATTTATTGATAACAATGCAATGAAATAATAAACCCCAAATCCTTTGGGACCTACGAATATACATTTTTTGTGCCAAATTTTGGTGCCAAATGCTGTATTTTGGGAGGCAAATTATTTTTTTTTTAGTGCAGTTGACATCACTGGCATCCAAAAGCATGAACACTGACTGCCAATGTACTTAGAATATATCTAGCAAATTGACCCCTGGTCTAAAGTAGTAACATTTACCAAAGTCAGAAGTGGGCATGAAGGGTTAACCCTTTAACCAGCATAACAGGTAAAACTGGCCAGTGCTATTCTAAAAACTGCCAATTAATTTTTATTATATTTCCATTTTTTGTCTCAAAAACATATTATGACCCCTCTTTGGAGCAAGATCATTGAGCTCGTTCCAATAAGGGGTCATAACCTATGTTTTTGAGACAAAAAATTTAAAAAAATAATTATTCAAGAATTATTTTGCAAGTGTCGTCTGCTTTTCATGTTTGGTAAAGGGTTAAATGAAGCAACCAAAACTCCAGGACTTACATGGTTACTGACAAGGGTTTTTAAAATTCCAAGACTCTCAAGGAATTCAAGTGGCCATGGAAAACCTGGTTAATACTTACGGCATTCCCCTATATCACAAGATTCGATTTCTTCTGTGTCAAATTTATCTTTTTCATCACAGGATGTCAAAAGAGTTCTACTTCTACTTCTTGTGCCATCACCACACTGCACAGAACAGCTTGTCCATTCAGTCCATGGAGTGAAACTGCAGAATGCTGAAAAATGTAAAGAGTTAAAATTATATGAAATTTATATGACCATATAATAATCCTATTTCTGAGATGAAATTGTATAAATTCAAAAGTGCTGTTTGATTAGGGACATTGCATCACACCCCAAGGCAATGTTTTGACAAATGTTTTCTATTTATAAAGTGCATTAACTTTTGCAATCATTACAATTCTTCCCAAGTAGAGACGGATGGTATTGAAATTTTGAGTTCAGTGTCAGTTTTGGTATTTTTAAGGAGGCATCCCTTGGTATCAATTCGGATTTAGTATCTAACTTGACTGAGATTTGCTGATAGAACTAAAGGGGAATTCACATCAGGAAATTACAGCAGAAGTTGTTTTTGTATCATTCTTCCACAGCTCCACAAATGACACTGCCAATGAGCTCAACAGTGGCATTCTTTTACGAACACAAATCATATCTACAATAATTTTGTGACTTCTTCTAAACACACCTTAACCCTTTACCTAACGAAGCGCCCGCATCCGCCCGCGTAATATGCAAATTCAGCAGTTGAAAAAATATTATTTTTCAAAAGATTTCAACAAAACCATATCATGTGACCCCTCGTTGGAACGAGCTCGATGAGCTCGTTCCAAAGAGGGGTCACATGATATGGTTTTGTTGAAATTTTTTGAAAAATTTGAAAAAAAGAAATTTAAAATAATAAATTTTGTTATCGTCTGCGTTGGGTAAAGGGTTAACCTTTAAAGGCCTATTTGAGGCATTTGCAATGTATAGCATGTACCCTGACCCAGGGACCAGTCTAGGGGGAAATTTTAGGGAGACTCCATGTCTCCCTCCAGAAAAAATAGGGAGACTGCAGAGTCATGTAGGGAGACTTCATAGGCAAGTGGGGAAAATTAAGAATATTCACGTACCACCCCCCCCCCCCCCCCCCCCACCCCTTCATATTTTCAATTTGTGGTCCTCCATTAATGTCCCAATAATCCCGGTCCAGTTGTCTATGAGGCATCTATGCCAGGTTAAAAAATCACAAAGTAATTATTGACTGAAAATCCCCCACTGCTACCCTCTCCTTCATGACCCCCTCCCCTCCCCTCTTCTTCATGCCTGAAAGTGTGAACAGGACCAGATGTAAGAAGGTTGCTTGGGAGGTACTTTGTTAGTTAATAAACAAAATACATTCTGGGGTCGAGTATTTTGTAAAAGAAATGTCATTCCGCATCATTTTTATGGCATTCTGGTGTCATTCCGCGTCATTTCGTGTCATTCCGTTGTTTAGGAGGAAACCTTTTTCAAGATCGTCCACATGCACTCTTGTGTCCTGTACAAAGCTTTTCTTGTCATCACTAAAGCTTTTTTAATGTGTTTCAATTCCATTCGTGTTTTTGTGGGAATAGACGGCCCAACAGTTAACAGTCGTCAGCAAAACGAAATAAAAATACTGTGTTATAAAATACATCCGTTGTGTATACATTTTCGGCATCCTAAGCGATGAAACCTACTTTCAAACTGAGTTATTTTGTTGAGTCGCGTAAGTCACCTATTTTCGTTTCGACATTTGAAGCTCCGACTGAAACGCAACAAAATAGAAATAAAAAAATCCGCCAAAAGAGACAATGGACAATTGATTGTCGTGTGATTTCATTAAATGGACGTTTATTTGACGAATTAAAATGCCCATTTATCACACTCGAGCACATTCGATTTTTGAAAATAATCATTTTCATGCAAAGCTCGCATCACTCAGTTCAGCCTTTCCTCATTTTGGCCAATTTTTAGAGGGTGACTTGTAATCGCCCAGACTATTTTTCTAGGCGACTTTGGGCTTAGAAGGGCGACATAATCGCCCTAGTCGCCCTCACGGCTGGTCCCTGCCCTGACCATGCCATCTTCAGGAAGTCCTACAGACAATAAACAAATCACCTGGATAGTGACTTCTAGTCAAGTCTTGGGTGTTTGTTAAAACTGCTTCTCTATCATTAACAAGTATTCATATATTGCTTGGAATTGAAATATATATATCCTCTCAAAGCAAAAGTCAAAAACTCTATCAAGACACAAAAAGGCTGGTTAACTGGTAGTATGCTTGAAGGCCATATCTGGTCTTCACTCTGAACTGCAGTTACCTAAAGTTCAAGGCTTCATATTCTGTGGATGTCATTCAGATTATCTTGGAAGTAAAATTACTTCATCTCCATTGATTTGCATTGTTACAATTTAAGGGAGAGTGCACGCTCCCATAAATTGTAACAAGACAAAAACGTGTGAACAAATCTTGAAGCTGAGAAAAATTTAGCACTCTACCAGTTAAATTACTGACTTTACCATTCAAGATGCAATTTGGCTAACTGGTCATCCATTCGCATAGATTTAATTTTGCGTAACCGCCATGTGAGCAAAGCAAAGCATTCTTGTCAAATTTTGCACACTGCCTGGATTTTTTCAGCTACCCAAGTGTTGACTGAAGCAGTTATTAACATGCCATTTTGAACATATACATCTTTTCATTTTCAGATGTGTCACAGCTTGAAAACACAAACATCATCATTAGTGGCGTTAAGGGTTTAAAACTCATAAATGTGTTCAGGAAGCAATGGCCTGGAAAAACATTTATTTACAAAGGATAAATTAGTGTTGAATTTAATTAGAATGTGTGTTTGTTTATTGGGGTATATTGAAACCTTCACATGCCAGGGTCATGTCATGTCAGCCAGTACCTATTAGGTCAGCCAAGACTTGGCTAGAAATCACTGCCAAGCAGCTGGACATGGTCAGGTTGTAGTCTAGTGAGAATTCTGGACAATTAACCCTTTACCTAACGTGAAAAGCAGACGACACTTGCAAAAAAATTCTTGAATAACTAATTTTTTTCATTTTTTGTCTCAAAAACATAGGTTATGACCCCTCGTTGGAACGAGCTCGACGAGCTCGTTCCAACGAGGGGTCATAACCTATGTTTTTGAGACAAAAAATGAAAAAAATAGTGAAAATTAATTGGCGATTTTTGAGAATAGCGCTGGCCGGTTTTGGCCGTTACGTTGGGTAAAGGGTTAACCGAAAAAGAAATTTAAAAACCTACAGCTCTAAGGTGGATAACACTTTTAAGAGGTCATGCTAACAATAGACAAAACACCCGGGCAGTGATTTCTAGCCAAGTCTTGGCTGCCTGTTAAGGCAGCCAAGACTTGGCTAGAAATCACTGCTACCAGCTGGACAAGTACAGGTTGTAGTCTAGTGAGAATTCAGGACAATTACCCAGGCCCCTGAGGGTTAACAAAACTGAAAAGAAAATCAGCCACTTCTTTCATGAAAAGGAACCCTTCATTCTGGCTCAGTCAATATATTTTCTGGAAATTGCTGTTCGATTTATTCACAGGGAAAATTGGGGGTCGGGTGGGTGGTTGACTGGTTGACATTTGGTTGGAAATAATTCACTGCTTTTTAAAATTCAATACGTTGACAGCATGACATACAAACGTTAATACTGCCAACGGTTATTGCACCTCAGCGATTTTTTTATAGCATTTCTTTCAATTCAGCATTAATATTTTAAATTGCAGATATTTTTCATTTTATTAAAATACAAGCCCCAAAACTTTAAAACACAATCATCTGCTTTATATTCTTTCGAATAAATAATTTATACTTCACACCAGCACACATGGGAAAGACGTGACTGACCTTAATTTTAAGACACACTGAAATACAATGTATGGAAACCAACAGGCAACATCATATTTAGCATTATCGAAGTTCATTTGGTTGGTTGAGGTGCAGCAAATGTTTTGAAAATGATTTGCTGTTATTAGTAAATAATCAATTTGTACATTTTTGTCTTATGAAAAATGAAAATTTACACTAATTTGTCATGGAAAATCATGGATTCTCTGGAATTTTCAGAACCGTGTTTGAGAACCAAGAACCAGAAGTGAAGTTAGTGAACACTGATAGAGTGATTTCACTCAAAATCCTCTATAATTGCAACTTAGTGAATGTCATAAAACATGTTAGTTTATATGTTTATCAAAGATGAACCCAAACAATGAAAGGTGGATTAGAGCTGTAAGTTAACCGAAACCGAACCGAGGTTTTTAGGTTTTTTTTAAAACCGAAACCGATGACATCCCGTAATCGAAGGTTTTTCGTTTTTTATTAAATACTCTCTTGCTGCAGAAATTCACTGAATGTAGCCATCCCAGAATAGTGAGAGTACCCAGACACTGCCAATGGCGGTGTCTGGGTACTCTCACTACTCTGGGAAGGCTACATTCTGTGAATTTCCGACATTTCAGTTTAATTGTGTTTGCAGCTTTCCTCAAGTTGCATGTAGGTGTCAGACCTCGAAAAATGGCCAAGCACAATAAAAGTTCTGTATATTTAGGTAATTATTATATTGACCTTCCTGATTTTTCATGTATTATAGCTTATTTCGGGCATTCATTGAGTTTCACTGCTATTCAGTTATGACTCCGGACATAAGATTGAGTTTTATTGAATTTTATTTGGCCTCATGAACAAACCGAAAACCGAACTGAACCGAGGTTTTATTCCACCTGATAAACCAAAACCAAAACCGAAAAAGAAATTTAAAAACCTACAGCTCTAAGGTGGATAACACTTTTAAGAGGTCATGCTAACAATAGACAAAACACCCGGGCAGTGATTGATTGACAAGTCTTGGCTGCCTGTTAAGACATCCAAGACTTGGCTAGAAATCACTGCAAGCAGCTGGACATGTACAGGTTGTAGTCTAGAGAGAATTCAGGACAATTGCCCAGGTCCCTGAGGGTTAACAAAACTGAAAAGAAAATCAGCTGCTTCTTTCATGAAAATGACCCTTCAACTGCTATCAAGCCTCAACAAAGCCTTCTAAATACTGAACGTAGGAAAATTTGAAGAAGGTTTTCCAATTTGCTCACAATGGCTTCACCGTTAAATATAAGCAGCTAAACCAAGACATTTCAGTCTTGGAATGGACATTTCAGCAGCCTAGAAGGTGAAAATATCCCAACCAAGACCAAAATGCACCCAAAACAGTTTTCTGCTTGTCAAGCGCGACCATAAGGATATCAGTGCACAATATAAGTTATTGTGATGAATTGACGATGGCATATTCATATGCAACAAAATAAATTGAATTTCAACATATATACATATTTATAAGAAGCAATGTGTGTTAACTTATTTGTTCATATTGTAGTTCATTGTTATATTCAAACAGTTCCTAAACACTGGAACAGTGAAATTTTATCTTTATCACAAACAGGTTTTTGGAATCATCATATCAGCCTACCTGTGCTATTTATAGACAACAATCACAGAGCACTGAAATATCAACTTGACTGATAAAAATAGAATAGATCAGCAATACTGGAGTATATCAACACTTTTGATGAGTGTTTTAGCCAATTAAATTACCAGATTTTTTTGTTATATAATAATACTGCACATGTTCATATTATTATTTTTTCATACAACAAAACAGTCAAGTAAATCAACTTACTTGCACAAGGACCAAAGTTACAGCCCATTTTATCTTCAGGACTTGTTCCAGGACATAGTTCTGCATTATCTTCTATGAAAGCTCTAGTTCTACTCTTTTCACCACCACCACAAGTGGCCGAACATTCATCCCAGTCAGTCCATTTAGTAGTTTTGCAACCTGTAAATCAAAATATTTCAGCTCAACAATCAATGCTGTTATCAGTAATAATGCACATAGACAGCCTATACGGTTTAGGTTCAGTTGCTGAATTCAGCATTTCAGCACAAGCTTGTATTAAGTGGCATAATCCATGTGAAATTAGAGGTATGACTGTCCCACATAGCCCTGTCCATATCCCTGCCACCATGATTATTCCAAGATGGAAAGGGGCATAACTCTGGCAAAAAAAAGTCTGATCAAAACTTGAATTGCAGATGCATAGGTTCCCATGGTAGTGAACATCCCTAACAAGTTTCAAAGTAATCAACCCATAAACATCTGAGAAAAGCACCGGGCAAAATTCTAGGCCTGCTATTTCAAGTTGAAAGGTGCATAATTATGGAAAAAATAATCCAACCATAACTATAATCGTAGGAGCACAGGTTCCCATGGTGGTGAACTTCCATACCAAGTGTTGAGCAGATTGGTCCATAAACATCTGAGAAAATCTCCAGACAAAATTATGTCGATGGATGGGCAGACAAGGTGATTCCAGCATACACCTCCCCCCCACCATTTCATTGTGGGGGTATAAAAAGCCACTCAGAAGCTAATCCCCTTAGGGTAGAGTTCTACCAGTGAAGATCAATCATTTTATTGTTGGGAGCAAGCATTTAATTTTTCTCTCACAGGTATGTAATCAATTTAATAATCTCTTGTGGGAAACCGTACAGTAAAATAAATTTGCACACTAATGTCAAAATAATGAAATTTTTCAAGCAGCAAATTTTTCCCATGCAACTAGGAATTTAACCAATTCGATCTTGTTTAACAGAGCTAATCGTGGTCTGTCAATTGCAAACAAAGACTAAAGTTGTTAAATTCCTTGTTACAGTTCAGCCACCGTGGACTGGTCATAATTCATGAATGGGCAGTGATGTTTCCACATGCATTTTCCACGTAATAAAAATCATCAGCAGCAAAATTTTAATTAAGGAAGCACCGGGTTGTACCCGGTGCTTCATTAATTAGATTTTTGATGATTATTCCTATAATTAGTGTTTGGAATCCAATATTGCATCCGTGAAAATTTTGTCGACCCGTGGAAAGTGAACAGTTCACAATGGCCATATTGTATAATAGGGGAATATAGGGATTGAATACACATCTACTCACAAGGAACATCTTCATTACACTTCTCCATCTCTACACATGAACCATTACAAGGTAACCCTCCACATCGAGGAACAGGGTTGTCACAAATTCGATTTCTGTATTTTATGCCACCTTTACAACTTGAAGAACATTCACTCCATGAACCATAGTCCGAATATCCACCATCCACTGAAATGAAATGAAGGAAATTTAGTTTTCAAAAATAACTGCAGGCTTTACGTTAATAATTCAATTCAAGCAATGTATGCGAAATGTTAGTAGAAAAACCAATAAGAAGCAACAGTAACATTCTTCAACCTTCGCACACTGGATGTCAATGTCACATGCAATACTCTCTACTTCAAGAGGCAAGCTCACAAATCAGCTTACAGGTCTGTTGAGTTTAAATCTGTAGGTTTGTTATCCAAACATTCATTATCTGAAATGGAATCACTTTGTCTCAGAGATAAGAGCATTGGACTTTGAACAGATAGGTTGACGGTTTGCTTCTGATTAACAGTAACTGCATTTTGTCCTTGGGTAAGACACTCAACCTGATTGCTGCTCTGTAGCTGTGTACGATATTTATTTATTTACTGGGGTTTAAGAACACTTTTGACAGCCAGGGTCACCTTGTGTCAGACAGTTTTATGGGTGGAGGAAGCTGGAGTACCCAGAGAGAACCACCAAGCAATGGCAATCAACTGTCAGACTCCCAAACGTACTAACACCACACAAGCAGGATTAGCATGGGTGGAAGACTATAAGTGCACCAACGACATGTATGCCTTAGTACACATTGCCAACGTACTCCCACATAGGTAATTGGGATGAAATGCCATCATTCCAATTGCCTATGTGGGGGCACAGTTGTGCTGTGTACTAAGGTATTCTGCATGTCGATGGTGCACTTGCCTTCAACTGCATAGGCAGGGTTTCCACTACGGTGACTTGGGATCCCCTGAATGGCTCCATTCCCCTCGCCCAAAATTCTGCTAATTGAACATTCCATACATACAGTTGATATTATTAGTTATCCTTGTGTTTTCCAGGGTGTATGGGAATTTACACCGGTTTGGAAACTCATACACCCTGAGGCGAAGCCAAAGGGGGTATGAGTTCCCAAACCGGTGTAAATTCCCATACACCCTGGAAAACACAAGGATAACGGATTTATTTCCAAGAATTTTGGTGTACTTAATACTTTAAATAAACTTTATATGATCCAAGAGGTGGCACACACGTTCCTCTATTGTTAGGTAGTGAATGAATAAATAGTAGCCTGACCAGTTTCGTCTTTTTTTAGACTCATCAGAGGCGTTAGAACCACGGACTCTCTCCCTTTATATACTTTTTTGTGCGTGACGTCATAATAGTGTACCCGGTGGGTATATTTTATACCCGGCGGGTATATTATTATATCCGGCGGGTATGTTTTTATACCCGGCAGGTATGTTTTGTACCCGGCGGGTATATGTTTGTACCCGTCAGTTATATTTTAATACCCGGCATAATTATGGTGAGCGGGAGAGTATTGTTTATATACCCGGCATAATTATGGTGAGCGGGAGAGTATTGTGTATACCCATTGGGGGATGGGTATAGAAATTCCGTTGTGGTGATAAAAATTCATAAATGGGTGACGTAAATTGCATGAACTTTAATGGAGTAAACTTTTCTTGCTGCATAGTTCAGAACTTTATCCATATTATATAAATTCGCTGTCCCAGTAGCAGGCGTGTTGCCTTGGTGGCTCCAGTGATGCGGGTGGACTGTTTCACTTTCTTTGTTGATAGTGTAATTAGAAGTGTAGTCATTTGAACTTGATGTTCCCGGACATATTGTTGATTCAATTAGAATATCCACATCCGCCGATGTTGGGGTTCTGTGGTTCTGTTTTATCCTCGGCACCCGTATTGTATTGGACCGTTTCCGATTCGAAAGTTGTGTCCACGCTATGTGGGGTCACGGAACCAGAGTCTGTCTGTGTGCACTGGTCTGTTTTTATTTTTTGCTGATTTTTTCTTAATTTGTCGGGAATTGTTGTTTCGTGTTGATTTAGCATATGTTTCTTGAAATATTCGTGACGCTTGAATACAGTTTTACAAATGTCACATTGGGTGAAGCCCCTTTGGCAGTGAACAACTCTATTGTGTCGATAAAGTCCTGATCTGTGGGCGAACGTTGCCCCACATGTAGTGCAGACTGTGGCCATGTTTCGTTCGATACTCAGCTGTGTACCTCTATAAGACACGTTGCGAACATTGCAATTGTGACGTTATGTTAACGTGACGTCTCCACAGTAAATAATAGATATGGAATTATGACAGAAGACAGAAAAGTAAAGGAATATTGTAAGAAATACTACTATGCATACAGCACTACACGGAGTACCAAGAAAGAGAATTGGCACCTCCGGAATTCCAGGTCAGCTATTCGTGCCCCCAAAGAAGTTCGGAGTCGGTCCGCGCCCGAATTAATGACATACTTACCAAAACAAATGCAAGAGAGATCATAACATTCATTATCTACACTTCCGCATTATACAAATCCTACACTCGGACCCCGACTCCATACGAACGACAGGGCACAGGAAGAAGCTGAAATAAACTGGATATATCGCCTACGAACATTGCTACCATTTGGGCTGAACAGGAAAGATTTTTAATTTTTCTCTGTACTTTATACTTTAACCTACATTGTGGGCAAAAAATTTGTACTTCGTAGTTTCTTAATAAATAAAACCAAACAAATATGGATGTCATTGGAACTGGCTCAATGAGCCAGTTCCAATGACATCCACATCTGTAATATTTTATTGCACATAAATATTAAATTTCCTGTATTTTTATTTTTGTTCTAACATATCTGAGCAGAAGGTATGAATTAACAATTAAAAATGGGTACTGTTTTTTTAGCCATATAGCCTGCTATTGTATATTCTTGTTTTTACACCGTGGTTAACCACGGTGTAAAAAAAGCCACTGTGGATTGCAAGTTACACTGTACCTCTCAGCCAATCAAAATGCAGTATTTTGTTTCATTTGGAAATAAAAATTGCTCCAAGATGTTTGACATATGGGAAAATGTGAAATCAACACTCCTGCTACCAACGCAATGCATTTGACGGTAATAATCATGGGTTACACCAAACAGGAGTAGGAAACGCATTGTAAAACAAGAGCTGGACTTTCATCCGGTGCATACACCCATGTGGTGTACTGCCTAGTATGGGCATTCCTATGTCCAACAAATATTATTTATAAATATTCTCAAATGGACTGACGGACAGATGCACAGATGGATGGATGCAATCCAGTATACCCCCCACACCTTCTATTTTCTTTGAAAGTTTTCAACAATTTCCAATTATGGTAAATTGTTTGGTGTTTGGAAGTTTTATGCAATGAGGCAGAAGCCTTTGTCATAGGCAAACTGCATGCCATATTTCACTGAAATCTGATAACCCCAATCCAGTTGCCCCCCCACCCCCCTCCCATTTTCTTTGAAAGTTTTCAACAATTTCCAATAATTTCTAAGTCAAAAGGTATGGTAAATTGGTTGGTGTTTGGAAGTTTTATGCAATGAGGCAGAAGCCTTTGTCATAGGCAAACTGCATGCCATATTTCACTGAAATCCGATAACCCATACATGAGATACAGGCTGAACAAACAAATAATGTCTATTTCCTACAATTTATAAGTTAAAAAAAGGGTGATAACTATAAAAAGAAGAATGTGAGAAATATCGTTGAATCCTTTTTTTAAAGCCTATAACATAAGCAGAGTTCATGGAAAATTTCATCGCAATAGAACATTCGATACCCGAGATACAGGCTGAACAGACAAAATTTGGCTCGGACGGACACAATTTCTAAGTGATCAAGTAATAAAAAAAAAAAATAATAAAAAAAAAAAATAACTAGTGTGGGCATACCTGTGACCAACAAATATTATAAAAAATAATAATTTACTTATGTTATGAATATTCTCGGATGGATGGATGCATGTAATCCAGTATACCCCCATTTTCTTCGAAAGTGGGGGTATAATTATATATGAATGTCGGTCAGAGATCAATCAATGACACTCCAAGTTTGCAAAGACCACATGTGGGTCATGCGCCAATGTATGGGAGCATTGGCAAACTACAAGTTCATCAGTGACTGATGTCACAACTGCATGCTTTTTGATTTCAGCGTGATTGGTTTTGATCAAGTAAACTGTTGCAACCTATAACAGTTGTTGACACCCTCATAACGCAATCGTTGTTGAACTGGATCATCCATGTCACCATGGACCAGTTTTGGGACTTTTGCAGGTAAGTAATGTAATCTGTATGAATGATTTTTCACCTGAATTTCTCCTCATTGGTCATTCTTCCGCAATTACCGGCTCTCAGATTGTGAAAACCTACATAAATATCGTTGTGAAGAACATCAAAATATCTCTCAGATGCAAAGAAATGGGGGTATGGGGACTCCCAGAGTTTGGGCAGAACCATGGTTGGTCCGTGGTAGTGGCGACTCTTGGTTGCCCCATTTTCCCCAAATTACTGGCCCCAAAATTTTTACCCTAGAGGAAACCCTGGCACAGGCAAAGCAAAACATATTCATTATATCCTTTAAGCCTTCATGCTTATGCTCAAATAATACCTTCTTTCATGCTGCACATTTTACAGATGATTGCATGAGGAGAATTATTTTCAGGCCTGAAAATAAGCAGTTTGACATTTGCAGAATGAGGTCCCCAGAGGGTGAATTTGATGATGCTATCCCATACAGTGGGCCAATTTATCCTCTGGGTACCTCTTTTTGTTCAGTTTTGAGACCCTGGTTCAGATTGAGGTTGACAGAGGGTAAATTTAGTGATTCTACCCTGCTATGCAAAGTAGCATCACCAAACTCACCCTCTGGGCACCTCATTTTGCAGATGACAGTCTGCTTATTTTCTGCCTTTATTATTTTCTGATTCACCTGAAGGCTTAGTGATGTATGACATGGGCATTTTAAAGCAGAAAAAAAATCACCCTACAACCCCCAATCCCACCACCATTAGAGCCTCAAGCAACCTGGTAGACCCAATTATAACAAAATGTTAATCTTATCCATTCACATATACATCTGACCCAAGCCAGAAAATAAGCAGACTGTCATCTGCAAAATGAGGTTCCCAGAGGGTGAATTTAGTGATGCTACCCTGCACAGCAGGGTAGCATCACTAAATTTACCCTCTGTGAA
This sequence comes from Pictodentalium vernedei, assembly GCA_031216915.1. Taxonomy (NCBI): domain Eukaryota; kingdom Metazoa; phylum Mollusca; class Scaphopoda; order Dentaliida; family Dentaliidae; genus Pictodentalium; species Pictodentalium vernedei. The sequence goes on from CM062288.1 coordinate 278,281,193, forward strand.
CCTCAATCTGAATCAGGGTCTCAAAACTAAACAGAAAGAGGTACCCAGAGGATAAATTGACCCACTGTATGGGATAGCATCATCAAATTCACCCTCTGGGGACCTCATTCTGCAAATGTCAGACTGCTTATTTTCAGGCCTGATCTGACTAAACTTGACCACAACCAGCCTCACCACAGGGTAACAGCTTTCACAACCAAGTTTCATCAATGGGATTGACATGAGGCTATGCTGAGGGGGGCCAACTGAGTTGAGACATTTTTTGCAGTTGTTCCATCAATCCAGCAGTAGAGAGGTTAGTGGTGACATCAATCATAGAATTCCACAAGTAGAGGCGAAGGAAGATCATGTTAATGATGACCATGTTTAACCCTTTACCCAAAGCAGAGGATATCATAATTTTATTCTAATTGTTTTTCAAATTTAAAAACAATTTCATCAAAATCATATCATGTGCCCCCTCCAGGCCTTTAAATTCTTCCCAACTCAAGACGGTGAACGCTGTGCCCAAATAAGATAATTGCGCCCAAATTATGAGGAGTTTGTAACTTTTTCCAAAGCTTTGCAGTGTTTCGGCAACATATAGTTTGGCCAGGTTTCCTTGATGCTTGTAATATAGCTTAGATGGGTATCCTTCTGTCACCCCTTATTTCCAATGAGGAGTCATAACCTATGTTTTTGAGAGAAAAAATTAGTTATTCAAGAATTTTGTTTGCAAGTGTTGTCTGCTTTCATGTTAGGTAAAGGTTAACTCAATCTCCCTTATAAATGACTTACATAACAAATGTGAAGAAGATCACTCAAGATATCGTGCGGAGACAAAAATAAGTTTGGATGGACACTAGGACAGATGGAATGAAAGTGTCAATGACACTGTAGCTTAACTTGTCTGTGTGTTATGTTTGATGAAAAGGATAATGTTCAATGTTTATGAAAGGATTATGAAATAAGACAAGAATTGTGATAATTGGGAATGTGTTCATTTTTGTTCCCTGTATGCTATGTTTTCAATATAAATAATATGAGGTGGAGACTATATTAAAGGGGTGGGTTAATGTGGCCCTCACAGTTAATGTATGTGGCCCTCACAGTTCATGTATATCAATGAAAGTTACCAATTTACAGTGAAATTATTCCAAAATGAGTCATCCTATCAAGTTACAATGAAATCCCTTCATAAATACAGTCTGTAGACTGTGCTAAAAGTTTTTGGGCTTCGGGCCCCTGTAGCCATCACGGTTGACTGATAGCAACCAAAAGGGGACGTCCCCATTTAGACATTATACTGAATCATCCTACCAAGTTACAATGAAATCCCTTCATAAATATGACCTGCAGTCTGTGCTAAAGTTTTTCAGGTTTTGGGTTTGGGCAGCCATCATGGTTGAATGATTGTGCCAAAAAGAAGACATTCTCATCTAGGCATTATCTGGAGTCATCCTACCAAGTTATAATGAAATACCTTCATAAATATGACCTGTAGACTGTGCTAAAGGCTTTTGGGCTTTGGCCCCTGTAGCCATCACAGTTGACCAATTGTGACCAAAAGGGGACGTTATCATCTAAACATTATATGGAATCAATCTACCAAGTTACAATGAAATCCCTCCATAAATACAACCTGTGGACTGTGCTAAAGGTTTTAGGGTTTTGGGCTCAGGCAGCTGTCACGGCTGAATGATCATGACCAAAAGGGGACGTTCTCATCTAGACATTACCTGGAGTTATCCTACCAAGTTACAATGAAATCCCTTCATAAATATGACCTATAGACTGTGCTAAAGGTTTTTGGGTTTCGAGCCCCTGTAGCCGTCACAGTTGACCAATCATGACCAAAAGGGGACGTTCTCATCTAGACATTACATGGAGTAAATCTACCAAGTTACAATGAAATCCCTCCATAAACACGACCTGTAGACTGTGCTTAGGTCTTGGGGGTTTTGGGCTCGGGCAGTCGTCACAGTTGACAGAACATGACCAAATGGGGAAGTTCTCATCTAGACATCATCCGGAGTCATCCTACCAAGTTACAATGAAATCCTTCCATATTAAATATGACCTGTAGACTGTGCTAAAAGTTTTTGGGTTTCGGGCTTGGGCAGCCATCACGGTTGACAGATCATGACCAAAAGAGGACTTTCTCATCTAGATATTATACAGAGGCATTCTACCATGTTACAATAAAATTCCTTCATAAATACGACCTGTAGACTGTGCTAATGGTTTTCGGGCTTGGGCAGCCACCACGGTTGACCTATCACAACCAAAAGGGGACATTCTCATCTAGACATGACCTCAAACCAGCATATGAAATTTCGTGACGATCGGATAAGAACTCCGGGGTGTAGCCTGTGCTAAAGGAAAATGTGAACAGACTCACAGACTAACAGACTTCTGCATGCGTGATGGCAATAGCTTACCTTGACTTCATCAAGTTAAGCTAAAAATAGGAATTTGGGTGTGGGGGAGGAACCTTTGCAAGGATCTGTGTCATGTGCAGTGTATTATTTAAGTGACTAAAACAATTTACACAACAAGTGCAATGCCATGGAATGACCAATTTCCTACCATCAAAGCTATATATTAAATTGGGCAAAACTCTTGGATGGATTTCTTTGAAATGTAAACACAATGAATGGTAATGTGATTACAAGAAATTTGAAGCCCAACAAGGTAAATAACTTATGAAATTCTAATGGACACAGCTGGTTCACAGCCCCCTTTACATTTTTTTCACCAAAAGAATTATACAGTATGTGGAGAGTGTATTATCACTAAATCACCCACAGAGCGGAGATTCCATCCAAGCAATAATTGCAAATTTGTTGCAAAGCATAACAAACGCAAGCAAAGTTCCAGCCAATGGACCTCAGGGTTAAACCCAGAGGTCCACTGCCTGAAACATTTCTTGTGTTTTTTGTCCATATGCACAGAATTTGAAAGTGATACTTTGGGTGATAACTCCATTCTGTGGGTGATTTAGTTGCAATCCACTCTTCACATACTGTTGAATTTGAAAACAACATCTGGAACAATTTTCTTTGAAATGTGATGACAAGAAATGGTAATGCGATAGCAAGAAAGTCTAGATCTGACAAGAGCAATAACTCTTGAAGAAATCCTTGGGCAGAGCTGGTTTGTAATCCCATTTACGATATTATCACCAAAGCTATATACATGTATTAAATTTGGGAAAAATATTTCACATTGGTTTCTTTTAAATGTGATGAGAAGAAAGGGAAAGAATGCTGGAAGGAAGGACAGAATCCATTCCTATATTCCCCTCCCACAACATGACACAGGATAAAAATACCACAGGTTACAAAATCAAATTCTGATAAAAAAAGCTAACAGTAACCAACATATTTCTTTCCAAGAATTTTCTTTTACCTTTTCCAAGCAAGACTGATTTTCAAGCACTTTCAAGGGCCTGAAATTTTAGGTAATATCTAACTAATTTCAAGTAATATCTAACAATTTAAGTGCAATCGGTAAACCTTTGACCAAATGCACAGGATATCAAGATTTATTATATTAATTATTGTTTTTGACCCCCCTCATTGAAACGATCTTGGGAAAACTCATTCCACTGAGGGGGTCACATGATATGGTTTGGGTGAATTTTTTAAAAAAAATTGGGTTTTTTTTTCAGCTGCTCAATTTGTAAATTATGCAGGCAGACCCTTTACCCAATGAATCGCCTACATCCGCTCGCGTAATATGCAAATTCAGCAGCTGAAAAACTATTATTTTTCGAAAAATGTCAACAAAACCATATCATGTGACCCCTCTTTGGAATGAGCTCGTTCCAAAGAGGGGTCACATGATATGGTTTTGGTGAAATGTTTTGAAAAAATTTAAAAAATGATATTTAAAATAATAAATTTTGAAATTGTCTGCATTGGGTAAATGGTTAATAGCATTCTCCTGTACACAATAAATGACTTACCAACTGCATCATCTCGCTGCTCACAATGGATTCCATCATTAGTACAATAACTAAAAAAATAAAATATACAAATATGAACATTATCACCTTGATATTATAAAATGAAATTGTCAATGACAATGTAGCTTAACTTGTCTATGTGTTGTGTTTAATGAAAAGGATAATGTTCAATGTTTATGAAAGGGTTATGAAATAAGACAAGAATTGTGATAATTGGGAATATGTTAATTTCTGTTCCCTGTGTGCTATGTTTTCAATAAAAATAATATGAGGTGTAGACTGTACTAAAGAATTGAGGGGTGGGTTAATGTGGCCCTCACAGTTAATGTAAGTCAACGAAAGCTAACAAGTTACAGTGAAATTATTCACAAATGAGTTATCCTATCCTATCAAGGTTTTTGAGCTTTGGGCCTGTGTAGCCATCACAGTTGAACAATCGCAACCAAAAGGGGATGTCCTCATCTCAACATTATACTGAGTCATCCTACCAAGTTACAATGAAATCCCTTCATTAATACAACCTGTAGTCTGTGCTAAAGATTTGTAGTCTGTGCTAAAGATTTCGGGTTTTGGGCTCAGGCAGCCATCATTGTTCTCATCTGGGCATTATCTGGAGTGATCCTACCAAGTTACAATGAAATCCCTTCATAAATATGACCTGTAGACTGTACTAAAGGTTTTCATGTTTCGGGCCCCTGTAGCCATCACAGTTGACCAATCACGACCAAAAGGGGACGTTATCATCTAGATATTACATGGAATCAACCTACCATGTTACAATGAAATCCCTCCATAAATACGACCTATAGACTATGCTAAAAATTTTCGGGTTTTGGGCTTGGGCAGCCATCAGGACTGAATGATTGCAACCAAAAGGGGACGTTCTCATCTAGACATTATTTGGAGTCATCCTACCAAGTTACAATGAAATCCCTTCATAAATATGACCTGTAGACTGTGCTAAAGGTTTTTGGCCCCCTGTAGCCATCACAGTTGACCAATCGTGACCAAAAGAGGACGTTCTCATCTAGACATTATATGAAGTCAACCTACCAAGTTACAAATGAAATCCCTTCATAAATACAACCTGTACACTGTGCTAAATGTTTTCGTGTTTTGGGCTCAGATAGTCGTTATGGTTGACAGATCGTGACCAAATGGGCAAGTTCTCATTTAGACATCATACAGAGTCATACTACCAAGTAACAATGAAATCCTTAAATATGACCTGCAGACTGTGCTAAAACTTTTTGGGTTTTGGGCTTGGGCAGCCATCACGGTTGACAAATCATGACCAAAAGGGGACGTTCTCATCTAGATATTATACAGAGGCATCCTACTAAGTTATAATGAAATCCTTTCATAAATACAACCTGTAGACTGTGCTAAAGGTTTTCAGATTTTGGACTCTGGCAGCCATCATGGTTGACCGATTGCGACCAAAAGGGAATGTTCTCATCTAGACATGACCCCAAACCTGCATATGAAATTCTGTGATGATCGGATAAGAACTACGGGGTGTAGCTTGTGCTAAAGGAAACTGTGAACAGACTCACAGATTTCCGCATGTGTGATGGCAATAGCTTATCTTGACTTTGTCAAGTTAAGCTAATGATGTTTTGCTTGTCAATTTAATAAGTTTTCAGGCCTGTGCAAATTAGAAATTTAGGCAAGCAAACATAAGGCTACCTAAACTATTTTCAAACAACCTGTTTCTTTTCTCGGATCTATTTTTCCTTATTTTGTAAACAAGGACAAGACAAAGTGACACTGACATGTATATCAGTTTTAGCACTGAGACTAATCAGTTTCTTTCTTTAAAATTGAAATATCCATGGCTCGATTCTGCCAGAGGTAACTGTGTTGTGGCAAGGCACTTAATCAAACTGCCCATGTGGGGGCATGGTGATGACACTTGTTTGAGCTCTGTCAAACAAGACTGGATTTGGTAAATTCCCAGTTGCATCATGGGAAAAAATTGCTGCATGAAATTTTGGGTTTTTTACATCGGTGTGCAGAGGGTTAATTAAAAGTCCTTCCTGTTCAGGTTAACACATTTGCCGCCACTACAAGTTATCTTGTAGTTCCCATGTACTGGAATGTACTGCTGCGTGTATACTCATAGTTACTATAGTCTGATTTTATTTCAGCATCATCTGCCTGGCTGTTAAAAGAAATGAGGGAATGCAACTTTGGTGCATGGGCAGAGATAAATACGGTGGAAAATATGTAGAGCTGCTTCCCTAGAACCGACAAGCGGACTGGTGAATCTGCAATTTGGATGACCACATTATTAGTATCTTCAAAGTCACCAGTGATAAAAGTGAATCAGAACCTTTGTCTTATTTGTAACTACAAAACACGAACAAGTGAATGATAATCACAAATACCTAATCAATGGATGGATTTTGACAAAATTGTACAAACTTGGGTGGAGGTAGTTGTCAGGGAATTGTGGGGGTGGGGGTGGGGGTTGGGGGTTGGGGGGGGGGCATTCTTCCAACACAATATGAAATACCGTATTTACTCTATGTATTGGGACATTCTATGATTTGGGACACACATAATTTCCAGAAAACTTTATTTTTTTTATGCTCCAAAGTTTGGGACATTCAGGAGATTTTTTTCCAGTTGACCCGTCGATAGTAGCAGACGACACTCATAAAAATTCCTGAGTAACTAAAAATTTTCATTTTTTGTTTCCAAAACATAGCTTATGATCCCTCATTGGAATGAGCGCAATGCGCACGTTCCAATGAGGGATCATAAGCTATGTTTTGGAAGCAAAAAATGAAAATATAAAAAAAATTGGATGGCGATTTTTGTATATAGTGATGGAAAATGAATCACACACAACTTTATTCAGCATCAAATCAAGACCAGGCTGTGTTCTTTCCCCATTTTCTAAGAATTGGGACACCTGTGAAAATAATTATTTTTAGCTGTCCCAATACATAGAGTAAATACGGTACACAAAAAATTGTTTCCCCCAACCCCAACATATGTTTGTTGGATACCTATATAAATTATACCTAATAAAAAAGCTCAACATATTTTTACTATGTTTGCATTATATATTTGTGGTTATAAGTTGGGAACAGTTGTAGACAAAATGGGGCCTAGGCTGTTGTGCAGTAATTGAAATATCCATCCGAACGAGGTGCTGGTTGTCTGAGCAGATATTGCAGATGGAGTGTGATTCATGCCTTTCGCTTAGCCTGGGTGCATGGCCAACACGGCTTTGTAGGGTTTTGCCTTTTTATCAGTGTGAGTAAACTTGTTATGCAGCAAAATATTTCTACAGTTGACATTGGCGATGGGGAGGAGTTCGAGGCATCATCAGGTTTGTCAAACACCTCACCAAGAAAACAAACAGTGAAAGTCAGCATGCACAAATGCTTCTCACCACCAAACTGGTTGAAAAGTAAATAAGCATTCAGTACAACTACATCATAGAGGGCCTGCAGTATGAATGGAACATACTGAAGAGAGGTGGAAATATGTCTACAAGATAACTCATAGTTGGCATCTGGATAAAAGTTCTTCCCAGGCACCACCTAGAAGTGATCCCATAGACTATTTTTCATATTTTTCTCTAGTTATAGACTGAAACAATGTTTAACCCTTTACCCAATGCAGACGATATCAAAATTTATTATTTTAAATATAATTTTTTCAAATTTTTCAAAAAATTTCAACAAAACCATATCATGTGACCCCTTGTTGGAATGAGCTTGTCGAGCTCCTTCCAACGAGGGGTCACATGATATGGTTTTGTTGAAATTTTTTGAAAAATATTTTTTCAACGACTGAATTTGCATATTACGAAGGGCGGATGCGGCCGATTCGTTGGCTAAAGGGTTAAACACGTAATATATACTAATCTACCCAATAAAGCAAAAAACGACATATGGCATATGTGAAGAAAATACACATGGGTTTCAGGCAGTCAACATGTTAAGTGCGTGCAGCATCTTCAGTTAAAAAAATCCAATTAATTTTGGTCAGTCCACATTGTTCGGTAGCATTTGATCCATGAAAATCAGAGCTGAGTACCTTCATAATTTGGTAATGGAGGTCTGTATTTATTTATTTATTGGTGTTTAAGGTCACATTGTTTTGCATAATGTCTAATCGTGACCGCAACATAGATATAAAAAAAGTCAACGCCAGCCATATCGAACAGAGGTTTTAATGGGGTTTAAATGATTATCAAAATGTATAGATACAGGTGTGTTACATTTATGTTGTTTGCCTACCACATTATTAGTTATCCTTGTGTTTTCCAGGGTTTATGGGAATTTACACTGGTTTGGGAACTCATACACCCTGAGGCGAAGCCGAACGGTGTATGGGTTCCCAAACTGGTGTAAAGTCCCATACACCCTGGAAAACACAAGGATAATGGATTTATTTCCAAGAATTTTGATGTACTTAATACTTGAACCTACACTGTGGGCAAAAACTGACAGAAAATTTGTACTTTGCAAGTTTCTTAAATAAAACCAGACAAATATCTAAATTTTATAGTAAATTTCCTTTCTTATTATACCTACCACAATTGTTTACTACAGGCTTGCACTACAGTGGAAGTCCCTAACTCGGATAAAATACTCTCTATTTTGTCTTTCCCAAGCAAGTTGGGAAAGAAAAGTGGTTCAAAAGCACCAATAAAAATAAGCCAAAACTGGGTTGAGTGCAACCGGCGCAGACCCAGTACGGGACGCTCTCTCCCAAGTACAACTCCACGACTTCCGTTGCCAGTGCACATATACCGTCTCTAAAGACTCATTCTTTTTGAATCCGTAAACGTTAGAGTTATGTGATCAGCGGGGAGGAAAGATTCTTTACCCGTAAAGAAGACGGGAGGGCCTCCATGTAAACAATTGTGGTAGGTATAATAAGAAAGGAAATTTACTATAAAATTTAGATTTCTTATCAACCTACTCACAATTGTTTACTACAGGCTGAATAGACAAAAGGCTGGAGGGAATCGCATAACCAACCCCCCACATAACCCTAGTGCACTGGAACCGTGAAGTAGAAGGAAGAGGTCCCGAGGCTTATCAACCATAATGTCGCAATCATTGGTAAAGGACAATGAAAAGAGACATATGAGCCTGTGTGACACACAGACAGAAAAAGGGCAGTAACAGCACAAGGCTGAAACTGACCTTCAAGAAGCCTAATGGCTATGGCAGACAAAAGCCTGAGCAGAAGAAAGAGGACCCAGGGCAAAAAGGTCCTCCGACTGCTCCTGCAACTGGCGCAAATAAAAGGTGGAGAAAGTAGAAGATTTCTCCAGTAGGCTGCCTGCATAACATCCGACAACTTGACGGAGTTAGAATAAGCCCAAGAGGTAGACAGTGCCCGCACCTCGTGGGCAGAAATACGATTGGTAATACAATCGCCAGCTGCTAAACGACTATAAGCCGTACGAATAGCAAGACAAATCCATCGAGAAATGGATTGAGGAGAGACCCAGAATGAGAGACAGAAAAAAACATTTTCTGCCTTTCCGTATGAAGCGTGTCCGATCAAGATAAATGCGAATAGCACGGACCGGACAGAGCAAAGGGCGAGTACCCTCAACAGGAGGGAAGAGCCCTGATACAGATAGGAGGAGGAGTAGTATCTGGTAACTGATTCTTAGCCAAAAAGGAGCAATCAGTGGTAAAAGTAACACTGTTGGGAGAGCTCCTAAAAAAGGCCGGGTTAACCGAGAGGGCGTGAAGCTCACTAACCCGTCTGGCCGAAGCAAATGCCATCAGAAAAGCCGTCTTATATGTGAGAAAATGCATATCCACCTGGGATAAAGGTTCGAACAGTGCCCCCCCCCCCCCCCCCAAGCAAAGCAGCACCCACGAAAGATTCCATCGTGGAGTAAGCTGCAAAGTCTGAGGCCTTTTCAAAGAAAAGTGCCGAACAAGCTTGGAGAGGTAAGGATTAGTGCCGATATGACGCTTCCCCACATAAGAAAAAGTCTCTGAAAGCATAGACCTGTAACCCTTGATGGTAACAGGCTGGAGACCCCGAGAATCAAACAGATATACCAGAAACTCCGCAATCTGTGAAATCGAAGGATTGGCATAATCAACAGAGTGATCAGCACACCATCGACAGAAGACCTTCCATTTAGCTGCATAAGCTAAACCAGTGGAGTGCCTCCTTGAAGAAGAAATGCACTCCACTGCTCGTCTCGAAAAACCTCTACGGAGGAGACAGGACCTGACAAAAGATATGCGTGAAGGCACAACGAAGTCGGGTCGACGTGAAACCTCCTCGGGCGACCTTGACAAAGAAGGTCGCGACGTAGCGGGAGACGTGCCGGAACCGCCGCCATCAGCGAGCGGAGCTGATTGATCCACACCCGCTGAGGCGACAGGGGAGCGATCAGAATGATTCGACAACTGCAGGTTCGAATTTTGGCGAGAACCTGAGGAAGAATCGGAACCGGCGGGAAGGCGTAGCCGACTAGACCGTTCCAATCGAGTGACAGAGCGTCCACGGCAAAAGCCAGAGGATCTGGGCAAGGGTGACACGAAAGTGTCCACCTGATTGTTCCAACGAGTCGCAAAGAGGTCGATGTGGGGACGTCCCCAGAGATCACAAAGCGACTGGAACACTGCCCTGTGAAGCATCCACTCGGTGGAAATAACCCTGCCCTGTCGGGACAGGGAGTCGGCTAGGACGTTCAGACGACCGGGAATGTGACGAACAACCACTCCGGCGTGAACATCCTGAGCGAGCAGTAGAAGATCCCGAGCTAACTCGTACATCGGAAGCGAGTGCGTGCCACCCTGGTTCCGAATGTAAGCAACCACTGTCGAATTGTCGGATAGTAGAAGGACCTGGCGATTTGACAGGTGAGGGATCCACTGCCTGAAACTCAGAAGAAGAGCAAGAAGCTCCTTCTGGTTGATGTGTAGAGATGCTTGATCCTGGTCCCACATCCCGTGTAGGGAAAGACCGAGAGGATCCAACGTCGCACCCCATCCGAGATCGCTGGCATCTGCCGTCAGAACGCGATCGGACGTGGGTAAGTCCAGTGGAACACCCTGCGTAATCCACTGAACATCTGTCCAGGGAAGAAGGTGAGGATACAGAGAGTCCGGAAACGGAAGCACCTGATCCAGAGAATCTACATTCGGCCTCCAACGACTGAGCAGAAAGTGTTGGAGAGGTCTGACACGCAGCCGACCTAGAGGAATGAGATCCATCACCGAACCGCAGAGACCGATCAGCCGGAGAAAACTCCGAGCGGTCGTGGACCTGGACTGGGACAGAGTCAGAGCAAAAGCTGAGAGAATCACAGCCTTGGCCTGGGGAACAGCCACCAAATTGAATTTGGTTTGGAAAGACATCCCCAGATGACAGAACGACTGAGAAGGGACCAGGTCCGACTTCTCCTCGTTGACTCTGAATCCTAGCGATGTGAGCAAGCTCAACAGAGTGGCGACATCCGATTCCAGTAAGGCAGCATTGGAATGCCTCTGGAGGATATCGTCCAGATATGCCGAAGTAGTCACCCTGGACTGTGTGCGATGGAATGCTATCACATGCGATATCAGTCTGGTGAACGCCCAAGGAGCCAGGTTGAGGCCGAAAGGCATGGCCTTGAACTGGAAAACTCGCCCCAGAAAAGCGAACCTGAGATACTTCCGTGACGCCCGATGCATTGGAACGTGGAAGTAAGCGTCTCGCAGGTCGATGCTGGCTGCGAAATCTCCCTGGTGAATTGATTGGCGGACCGACCTGAAAGTCTCCATGCTGAACTTGGGAGCAATGATAGACTGGTTCAGGATACTCAGATCGATAACCGGTCGGAGTCGGCCGTCCTTCTTCGGCACCAAGAACAGGCGGGAATAGAAACCCACTGACTGAACGTTCTTGACGACCTCGATCGCCCCCTTTGCCAGGAGATTGGCAATCTCCGTGGACAAAAGTTCCAGATGTAAAACGTCTGAAGGAACTGTGGTTGGAAGAGGCACCCTTGACAGAGTGGGGTGCCATCGGAAGGATATGCGCAGCCCGGACCGAACAACATCTAACACCCATGGATCGGATGTGATGGTGGTCCAATGGTCTGCGAACTCTGCTATCCTTCCTCCAACCTGGAACGAGTCGAGGTGAGGACCTTCATTTCGAGCCCCGACGAGGCCCGCGAGAGGAGAAACCACCTCCTCTGCTAAATGAAGAATCCTGAGACTTCCCTCGATTCTGCCGACCCCTACCTTTACCCCGCGAGTAAGAAGTAGAGGCGGCGGCAGAAGGACCAGCCTTTTGCTTCACAGAGAAAGCAGAAGGGTACTTGTTAGGCTTGGAACGGCCCTTGCCTCCCCGAGAAGGCTGATCAAGCTGACGAAACAGCAGCTGATCTTTGGAATGACGTAGGACGTCATCCCGGACCGTCGACACGGAACCATGGAAAAGTTGCGGACCTGCCAAAGAAGCAGATCGAAGAGTAGCACGCTGCTCCTCGGGAAGGGATCGTCCTGTGTCCAGCACAGCGTCCCTTTGAACTAATTCCAAATTAGCCGTGTTACAGGCATGCGTGTGAGTAAGGTGCATAAGCGCCTTGGACAGCACACGCAAAGGAGCCTGTACCTCGTCAAACTTATCTGGAGGCAGATAAGCAGCCAAAGCTGAGACGACGTGATCTGAGAGAGAAAGCATGCCAAACATCTCTCTAGATAAACCCAACGTGGACTGCAGAGTCGTCATTGGAATGACGGCAGACTTGGGCTTGGAAAGCCCGAGGGAAGTGGAGTCCTGATCCAGAACCGTCAAAGCCTGGCAGACGGACGGATTGGCGGAATCGTAGGAACGATAACGCACAGGAGGCAAAAAGGTGTCAACCCTGGTGAAGAACGAAGTCTTCAAAGCCTTGGAATTCAGCTTGGCATCCAATGCTGAAAAAGCTTCAACCACCTGTACCGACTGGCACGGTCGAAGGCGCCCAGAAGCAGGTTGCTCCATAGGCTGTTGGCGCGCGACCGATGAGCACGGCCAGGCTGACACTGTCGGCTGGTTAGCAGGTTTGAGCTCAGGCAGAAACCCAAACACAAAGTCAAGAGCCGCCCCCAAGTCCGAAGACTGCTGGCCCTCGACCTCAAGCATGTCGGACTCCTCCCCAGCAAACCAGCCGACGCCTCCCATGGTGTCGGGACACCAGAGGAATCAGAAACCGGCCTGTTTCCAATCCCGGGAGGCGGCGCCATAGGAGGCGCCTGGAAACCACCCATAGCCTCGCTGGAAGCAACAGGAAGGCGCTTAGAAAAAACCTGAGTGAGTAAGGAGAGGGCCTCCCTAAGCTCACTGCCTGTACCGACCGGTTCGACAGGGGAGCGAACCGGCAAAGTGGCTTCACCTCTGACCCTCTTAACCAGCGAAGTGTCACGATCCTCCAAAACACCTGACGCGGGACGACGGGCGGCAGCCGAAACATCTGAAGGCAGACGTGTATAGGGGTACGATGCACACCGAGGATCAATATTGCGAGAACTCATGAGAGTCACCGCGGACCTCTGCGGGGCAGAAGGTCCAGGCTGCACAAAAGGCGTTGGTCCCCCAAAACTGGTCGTATGACCAGAGTGAGTAGACGGAAACGCCACAGAGTCCATAGTGTTTCCACTACAAACATCCGAATCCAAAGACACAACTGTGGTGCTCGACGGCGAAGAGACCACAGCGATGGGCTCGGCCGGCAGCCCCTTCCGACTTCGCCGAGTTGAAGTCAGGGAAGGCTGAGGCCGATATCCCACGTCTACAGTATCGGACAGTCCTGCAGTCCGGCTGAAACAGACAACGAAGCAGACGGACCAGCAGCAGTAGTAGATACGTCGAGAGTCGTTGAGGCTGGTGAAATAGTGGAGAGAGCACACCGGCTCGGCTCCGAAGGAGGAGTCACAACCATAGTGACAGCCTCAGATGTCGACTGGAGGGGGACCGTAGTCCCGGAACCAGGCATCTCTACACCAGAACACTCAACAGCTCCCGCAGTATCCACCACAGGAAAAGACTGCACATCCCCCACGGAGGAGGAATAACTCTCACCAGACAAAGTCGGCTCGGGAGGCCCTGAACGACCACGTTTTCCTTTCCCACGGGAGCGGAAGGCACGGCCACGAGAACGAACGACACGATTTACTGACGCCCAGAAGGTGGAAGACCATGTTCCACAGACACCACACGGCCGCACACCCATTACAGGAGGAACAAGACGAATGTACATCGTCCACATGCTTTGGCAGCAGACATTGCCCACAAGGAATTGTCCTGGGCATGATAGAGGTGAGAGGAGCAGAGAAGGTGAGATCAGAAAACAGAACACTGCCAAAGAAGAGAGAAAGGTGACAGATACAAAGACCCCAGACGGTCGACCGGGAACCACACAACAGGAAGACTACTCTCAAAAGAAAGAAGAAACACTGTAGGAGTGGTACCCCGCTGACACCTAACTCTAACACAATTAGAAAATTTTGCAAAAAAAGCATTAACAATAATTGTGAAATAATCTAAGTCCGAACCGCGTGGCCCGCGAAATTCGCGCGCGACTCGAGAGAGAGCAAATAAATATACATTATGGACATATAATAGAAAAGAGAATATATAAAACACTGTTCCTGAGAATACAAAGGATACACTGTGGTATAATGAATCAGGAATCATCAAACATCGAGCTGGTGGAACACTGATAAGCGTGCAAAAACATCTCGACATGAAGCGGATTTTAAAAAGAATGAGTCTTTAGAGACGGTATATGCGCACTGGCAACGGAAGTCGTGGAGTTGTACTTGGGAGAGAGCGTCCTGTACTGGGTCTGCGCCGGTTGCACTCGACCCAGTTTTGGCTTATTTTTATTGGTGCTTTTGCACCACTTTTCTTTCCCAACTTGCTTGGGAAAGACAAAATAGAGAGTATTTTATCCGAGTTAGGGACTTCCACTGTAGTGCAAGCCTGTAGTAAACAATTGTGAGTAGGTTGATAAGAAATGGATATCATTGGAACTGGCTCAATGAGCCAGTTCCATTAACATCCATATCTGTAATATTTTATTGCACATAAATATTAAATTTCCTGTGTTTTAATTTTTGTTCTAACATAACCGAGCAGAGGGTATGAATTAATAATTAAAAATGGGTACTTTTTTAGCCATAAAGCTTGCTCTTGTATTTTCTTATTTTTACACTGTGGTTAAACACGGTGTAAAAAAAAAGCCACTGTAGATTGCAAGTTACACCATACCTCTCAGCCAATCAAAATGCAGTATTTTGTTTCATTTGGAAATAAGAGTCTTTATTTTGCCAGCAACCTTCTTTAACCCATCAGTGTGCAGTATTAGTCACGTACGTACATGTAAATTAAAAGCTGAGGCGTGTGGATATAATGATAAAACAAAATGGCTGACGGACACCTAATACTAAATTAATTTTGGGTGCTTTTCAGCCTAATATTGCGGAGTCTATGTCTCTTAGTAACTTCATTTGATTGAATAAACAAATTTACTAGCATAATAATTACAGAAGCAGCATTTGCCTAGCTAAAATCATATACAGACCCACAGAATGCTAACACATTTACCACTGATGGAGATCTACTATGAATGAAATACGTTCAGCACAACAGGCAGCATTATTATTGCATTATTACAGGTCCTCTCTGACTCAACTGAGTTAAGTTTGAACTTTGTAAATTATATTCTTGGGTACAACACTATTCAGAAGCTTAGTGCTGTGTATAGAGGTGGACTGGCTGTATGGTCCACTAGGAAAAGTCCCAGTGGGCCCCCTTATTGAGTGCCCCCAAAATTAATGCAGCCCAACACCAGTTGCTGCATGAAATTTCATGAAAATGACCAAATGCATATCCGATTGAATAGACTGCCAGTGTATCGAAATGTTCTCTATGAGGACTGCCAATGGCAGTCCATACAGAGGACAGATTAATATACCAGCAATCTAGTCTGCAACTGATCGCTCAGATGCAAGGAAACAGCCTTCTTTTAATCTGAAAAATCAAATTTTCTTCCATTGGGCCACACTATTATCTCACATCCCCCCCAACCCCTGGTGCAACCATTTTTGGAATAAGCAATGAAGATGATACAAAAATTCTATCAAAATGTCCTTTATGTGTACATTGATCGTAAAGATGTAAGAAGCATTCGTCCAGTTTGAAAAATAAAAGATTTCTCAGGATTTGGGGTCGGTCCCCTTGGTTTATTTTTTGGTAACTTTTCTTCGCCCAGTCCACCCCTGGCTGTGTAAGGCAGAACACAATGGGGGTCAAGTACTGGAGGACAGGAATGAATAGGCACAAGAGAAATACTGGAAAAACTCTAACAAAGATCATTGATTCCTGTCCTCCTCATTCTCTACTTCAGTTGTGTTCTGTACTTATACCACATTTAGTGGGCTGACCCATCCCAGGAATGCAATGCAAATCAAGGGAGATAATCAAAGTTTGAATTTCTAGCTGGACACAGACATGGACACAGAATTGGAAGGAATAACACACTCCTCATTTATATAATAGATTGAACTTGAATTAGTGAATGAAGGATAGATTTTTAAAGACAAATATCACCTTAGGAAGGCTGTTTACATGACACCATTTATCCAAGTCGATATCACATCATCTACTGATTAGAAAAATTCTATTATAAGGGCATTAATAGCAAGGTAAGCCTTGTGAAAAGCTTTGATTATCCCTCAAAACTGGTGTCCCTCGCCTCTCTCCTTCCCCCAACACACACAAACATATTTAACAACCTTCTGACACCTGTTTGCCATCCACTCTCACCTTAGCATGGTTGGTGAACTGTTTTGACAGAATGAAAGTCGCCAAAATAACATTCAAACTGATGACTTTCAACCAGAAGTTCAACTTCAAGCCATCGAGGAACCATATATCAACTATTATACACAGAATATGATAGATCAAGGATTAACTCTTAACATGCAGGGTATTTTACTAAATAAATTTCATCAAATTTAGTCAGGGATGCTGTGAAGCAGTCATGACAACATTTGATGTGAAATTCATCTAAATTTATCTCAAGGAATTATTGGTGAAACAATTCATTCAGTTTACTGGAAAAAATCTGATTAACTGTGCCCAAATTATTCTTATTCAGTGGCAAGAGAAATTCTGTCCCGGGCAGGAAAATTTGCCAGCAGCGTGCATTAGCAGTTAAACCAATCATAACTCACCAATAATCACAGAGTGTCTCATTGACAATTTGGCCAACATCATAACTTCTCACATTATCATAACAGGCAGGTGGACATTCTCTGGAACAATTTAGGGATTCTATTGTATGATGACATTTGTCAGGATCTCCTCTCGATACATTTCTGAAAATACATTTAAATAAATTTATCTCATAGAAACCACATACATGCAATAATCTAAAGGGCATATATCATATATTGTTAAACTGTAAAGAAAAATGTCGGGCTATGATTGGTCACCTTGCTAGGGCACTGGGGGGAATTGTTAATGCTAGCGTTGGCAC
The DNA here is from genome assembly GCA_031216915.1 of Pictodentalium vernedei. Lineage (NCBI taxonomy): Eukaryota > Metazoa > Mollusca > Scaphopoda > Dentaliida > Dentaliidae > Pictodentalium > Pictodentalium vernedei. Next base: position 278,298,661 of record CM062288.1, read on the forward strand.
TTGATGTTGAACTATAAATCATATAATAAACCTTTGATCGCTACAGTGAAGTGATCTGGGTTGTCGCATCACATCTAGTTGAGGTCAGACTGCCATATCAAACTCGCTGCCTACAGCAGCTCTTGATTCAGTAATCTGACCTCCTCAACTCGACATGATACCACGACCCTGATCACTTCACTGTAGTGATAATATGGATATATCGCAAATATACACAGACTAAGATGAAAATAATACACAGGGTTATTTAGTTATGTGTTACATATCTTGCAGGGTTCAAGAAAATTTATTTATTTGGTTTAATGACACTTTTGACCACAAGGGGCACCTCATACCACACAGTTTTATGTATGGAGGAAGCTGGAGTACCTAGATAGTACCACCAAGCAATGGTGAGCAACTGCCAGACTCCCCAGTGTACTAATTCTGCACAAGAAGGGTTAGTATTGGTTGAAGACAAGTGCACCATAGATGTGCAGTATGCCTTAGTACACAGCGCCACTGTACCCCATAAGGGCAATCGGGATGAAGTGCCTTGCCCAGGGACACAACACAGTGAGCTCTGGTGGGGATCGACCTGTGGACCTTTTGGTTTTAAGTCCAAGCTGTAACCACTAAGCCACCACGCTTCCGTTCAAGGAAATAATGGAAATACTTATACTGTATTACAGAATTTTTCTTAAAGTGAATTCCAAAAATGAAAACATATTCTATTTTTAATGAATAGTTTGTTATATGTTGTAGTTAGAATTCCTCTCCTAAAATGTGCAGGTGATTAACACTACACAAGTCAGAAACGTAACCCTTAACTGGTAAAGTGTTGGAAGCCCATATTTGGGCTTTATTCTGAAGTGCAGGTACAGCAACTTAAAGGGTTCAAATTCAGTGGCTATGCTTCATAACATCCTTGAAGGGATATTATTTAGTCTGTTAAGATTTGGCTTATAACAATTTATAGGAGAGTGCCCACAGGCACGGCTCACACAGCCCACAGGCACGGCTCACACAGCCCACACGCACTCTCCTATAAGTTGTAACAAGGCAAAAACATGTGAACAAATTTTGGTGTCAAAAGTAATTTAGCACTCTACCAGTTAAGGGCCTATTTCCAACTTTAAGCACATATTCCTACAACAAAACAGGTGCCCCAACATGCAGTTTTAGGGTAAACTTGCAAGGTACTTTGATGTGCCATGGTAGTTGTTTCTAAGCAAGACTTGGCTGCCTACATAGGCAGCCAAGACTTGCCAAGAAACAACTGCCAAGTCACACAGAAATGTCCTATAGGATCCTATGATTCCTGTGGGAAAATATAGGAATCATACAGGATTCCTATAGTAATGATGAGTGAATGGCAAGAAAATTATGGGGGTCCTTTTTCCTATAGGAATCCTCTATGCATGCCTGTAGGATTTTTCATTTAATTGTTGAAATAGTGGAAGGTGTGGTATTCCTATAGGAACTCTGCTCACCTTTAACAGTTCAGTCTCTTCGGTTTTAACTTTATAAATGTTTAGGAGTTCTATAGGATTATTATAGGAAATTCATGGCAATTATAGGAAAGCATTTTTTTTATTTGTTAGTTATAGTTGAATTTAAGTAAAAGTCTATTTCCTTTAATAAGCAGATTTTTTTTTTCATTTCAGCCAAATGAAAACAGTTTTATATACATGAAGCCCTGTCGATTAGAAGAGTTTGCCTCAGCAAACTCTTCTAATCAACAGGGATACATGTATATTCCTACAGGATCCTACAGGAATATATTCTGTTTTCTATATGGATTCCTATGGGATCCTCCTAATTTGAATACAAATTACCTATACATTTCCAATAGGAAACCTATGTGAATTTCCTATAGGAATCCTACTTTGATTCCTATAGGAGTGTTTCATACGGGTATTGTTAAAGTAAAGCAAAAATGTATAAAAAATCTCCAGTCCCCTTTTGGGTTAAATAATGTGCATGAATGAGCATGAATGGACAATTATTTGTGAATAGATAGAAAACACTTGAAAAAACTACTCGTCTATAAACCTAAATTCTTTCTAACATTCAAAACAGTCACTCTTAAATCCAAAGTTGGTTAGAGTTGATAACCACTATAATCAACTTGAAAAATCTAAACTCAATGTTGAGAAAAATTCACATTTTTCTAATAATTTCTGTAGCTGTTATTTCATACCTGTATCTCGCAATTGTTCCTTCACCACATGTTACACTGCATCCTCCCCACTCACACCATTCTGTGTACTCACAGCCTGTAATTTATGGATTCATAAACTGATTGCAATCAATAACAAATGACTACTACATAGATTAATATTTTCAGAGAAATTTTCATACATCAAAGTTCTTCGACTGCAAAAGTGGTCGATTTCTTAAACAGACAACAATTTCAGGCATGGCTTTTCAAAGTGTGCAGGCATGCTAAAGACATAACACCATCCTGGCTTTTTCCAGGCAGGTAATTTTTTGTGTGCCTGCAAGTCATGCACAGTGGTTAGTGTGTTCAGGACTAGCACTGGAACTGCACATTACAAAGCTGCATCTATCATTTGAAATTGGAACTGAAAAATGAAAGACTATTTCAGTTGTGGTTCATAGGTGAGAAGGCTTTGATTAGCCCTGTTCTCCCAAATTCCTTCTTATCCCACAGCTCTTCTCTCCTCCCAACACTCTGAGGCAAACTTCCTGATGACACCCCATACCGATTCTTCCTCATATCTCCAATAAGCATACTAATCCTATCCTTTATGTAAACCACTAACCACATGTCCTTCATTCTTCAACCCCATTTCCCCATTATAATCCCGGTGAATCTTATTCTGTTAGACTGCTATTTTGGACATTCTAATAGAAAGTGTTCCAAGGTCTCCTCTACACCTAATTTACACATATGGCACTCCCTTTCATTGTCATTCCCGGTTTTCCCCCTATGCTACAGCAACCACAACCTCATCTTGAACAACAGTGACCCACCAAAGGTGCCATCAAGGTACTCTTCAAAGCCTGGCTTCTCTTTATTACACAGGCCACCTATTACAACAATTGCCATAATTTTCTCATCATACCCCCAGCCCCCCCCCCCCCCCCACCACACACACACCCTTTGCTTTCTGACACTAGTACCATATCATCCCTGGGATCTTCATCATGTTTCCAACTGCTAGCCCCCTCGTTCTCCCAAAATTTTCTGAAATGCTGAATCAAATCTTTGACGGTCCGGTTTTTCAAATTCAATGTTCCTTTTCTCTTTCAATGACATGGCTGCACAAAGACAATACACTGAAAGCTATTTAGCCAATACCTACTCTTTCCAACTGATTGGTAGGCAGTTGTAAGGAGTAAGCACTGGCTGAATAGCTGTCAGCCAATAGTCCTTGTGTAGCCAGGCCAATGTAAGTGAAAACTCATCGACCTAGCTGGGGAAATGCAAAAAATTGGTTCCACTACTCGATCTCCACATTACAAGTGTTTTAGTGATAATACATTTTCACATGTTGCATCAAGCTCTCAAGCACCAGTGAAATTCTGTAAGAAATCTTATGCTATTATTGACATGTTGCATCAAGCTCTTAGGCCACTAGTCATATTATGTAAGAAATTTGAGACTATTATGGACAGGGACCAATTTGGTCATTGCCCGTTTTATTTCACTTGTCTGAAAGATTTCAGTGGAATAAAAAATCAAACATGTGTTTCAATTTTTGAACCAACAGAAAAATTCCAGATGATTTAATGTAAATAATACAATAAACATTCATTTTCTTTGAATCAAGGCAAGAAATGTTTCTCAAGCAAGACTTAATATGACTTTACCACCACTAGTAGACGTTTGTTTACAAAATGTTAAAGAAGAATCATCACAGTTCTAATTTTATGATTATGCCACATAGACCCACAAACTGTGTTAATATTTTGATGTTTTCAAGGTGAATTAAATACTTACTGAGTGGAATATAACTGGAGCACAAAAAGGATATCTGTATATATTTGGGAATAAAGGAACATCACCGTAACTCCTTGTATGCTGATGGTGGCTATTCCCGCCCAGAACAGGATTTCTATTGCTCCTAAAACAAGTATAATTTGGGTGCATTTAATCAACCCACCCACCCCCCCCCCTCCAGTAAATAGAATGGACTTTTTCACCAATGATTTCTTGAGTTATCTTTAGATTAATTTTTCATCACATCTAGTCAGGGACCAGCCGTGAGAGCGACTAGGGCGATTATCTCGCCCTTCTAAGCCCAAAGTCGCCTAGAAAAATAGTCAGGGCAATTACTAGTCGCCCTCTAAAAATTGGCCAAAATGAGAAAAGGCTGAACTGAGTGATGTGAGGTTTACATGTAAACGATTATTTTCAAAAATCGAATGTGCTCGAGTGTGATAAATGGGCATTTTAATTCGTCAAATAAACATCCATTTATTTGAAATCACACGACAAATCAATTGTCCATTGTCGCTTTTGGCGGATTTTTTTATTTCTATTTTGTTGCATTCCAGGTGACTTACGCGACTCAACAAAACAACCCAGTTTGAAAGTAGGTTACGTCGTTTAGGATGCCGAAAATGTATACACAACGGACGTATTTTATAACACATTTTCATTTCGATTTGCTGACAACTGTTAACTGTTGGGCTGTCTATTCCCAGAAAAACACGAATGGAATTGAAACACATGAAAAAAAGCTTTAGTGATGTCAAGAAAAGCTTTGTACAGGACACAAGTGTGCATGTGGACGATCTTGAAAAAGGGGCCTCCTAAACATCGGAATGAAATGAAATGACGTGGAATGACACCGGAATGCCATAAAAATGATGCAGAATGACATTTCTTTTACAAAATACTCGACCCCAGAATGTATTTTGTTTATTAACTAACAAAGTACATCCCAAGCAACCTTCTTACATCTGGTCCTGTTCACACTTTCAGACTTAGGAAATTATTAGCTTAGTAGACTTTGTTGAAAGGCAACCACAGGAGGGTGATGGGGGATTGGCACGAAGAAGAGGTGAGGGGTCATGAAGGCGAAGGTAGCAGTGGGGGATTTTCAGTCAATAATTACATTGTGATTTTTTAACCTGGCACAGATGCATCATAGACAACTGGACCTGGATTATTTGTACGTTTATGGAGGACCACAAATTGAAAATATGAAGGGGCGGCGGGGGTGGTACATGAATATTCTTAATTTTCCCCACTTGCCTATGAAGTCTCCCTACATGACTCTGCAGTCTCCCTATTTTTTCTGGAGGGAGACTTGAAGTCTCCCTAAAATTCCCTCCTAGGCTGGTCCCTGCATCTAGTCGTGGCTGCTGTAACTAGATTTGATGAAAAATATCTTGAAAATGCTCAGCGGGTAAAGTGTTAAAGAATGATAATATGCATGCAAACTCCACAAGAAGTGGGTAAACAAACAGCCCCTAACAGTATTGGATTCCTCACAGAATTTCGCTGGTGGCCTTGGAGCTTGACACTGCAAATAATAGGCTATTGATTAAACTTACAGTTAAGATCCACTTCACATGACACTGATCCATTATTCATACATGTACTGAAAAAGAAATTAAAATCAAAGCAAATTCAATTGACACAGCATGCCATATAAGGGTCAGAAGACAGATACAGAGGACAAAGTGCATCTTTTCTGTTCAAAAAATCAAAATGGGGAAATTATTCCTAATTTCTTTTCATCCAGAATCCAATCCCATTTTCTTCACTTAACTGCAGTACAAGTGCACTGACATCATATACTTCATTAATATAAAATGTGCAAACTTGAACACAGGGATGAGAATTTATCCCATAAATGTCTGTTTATTCGACATTATGTGTACACTCCATACGAAAAAATTATCCAAAAATCGACTAAATGTGTTATGTGTAATTAATTTCTGTTCACTAAATCTTTTTTTTGTACCTGATACATTTTGTTTGGGAATATTGTATATCAAATAAAATCTTTAAAGGTGAAAATCGGGTCGGTAAATCCCGTTATTTTGTGTGATAAATTTGACCCCAAAAAATGAGAATTTTGCCAATCACGTGCAACAGTGTGGCTCTTCCGTCAGTTGGATCTACATTGCATGAAATATTCTGAAGTCATTGGAGGCCGGTGAACAAACTCAGTATTCAGTCTGTTTTTCAACAGACACGGAAAGTTATTGATTGCTTATACATGTATATTTTTGAACATCAAAGGAATTTGCCTGCTTTTGTCAGGGGAATAACATCATAATCCACCCAAATGTCAAATTAAAACACAATTTTTGTGACATATCTGGCAGCTATTTACAGCCTCGGAAATTCAGTGAAGTGGATTGTTGTCGAAACAGATCAGATCCACCCGCGCAATGCCTTTTTCCGGAGCTATTTTAAAACACGCCATCCAAATTCAACTCGGGACCCTTCCGATCGATAAAGTGTGTCCCCATGAAAACGAAATGACGCCATACCAGGAATACATTACTTGAATTTATGGTTGCGAGAACAACACCGCAATATCATATAGTAACTGGGGAGACGGTCATAGCAGCCTCGAAATCGCCGAGAACATGAGTTTTGCCATTTTTTGTGGGGGGAGGGGGGGGGGAGGAAAGGGAAAAAAATTGACCAAACTCGTTAACCTCAACCCAACTCGGATGATGCCATGCATCATAATGATACTATGAGGATAATTAACACCCCCTTCTTCGTGAAATTCTTGAACCACCACTGCCGGGAGCCACCCATCTTCTCGGTTGTCTCTTAACCCTTTACACAATGCGGATAGCAGACGATGCTTGCAAAATAAATTCTTGGATAACATTTGAAAATTTCAAACTTTTGTCTCAAAACATAGCTTATGACCCCTCATTGGAACAACTCGAGATCATCAAGCTCGTTCCAATGAGAGGTAATAAGCTATGTTTTTTGGACAAAAATTTAAAACATAATAAAATTTGAACATAGATTTTTGTGTATAGTGCTGGCCGAATTTGGCTGTTGAAGTTGGGTAAAGGGCTAACAGAAGAAATTTTGTGAGCAATTTAGTCAGTTACTGAAAGTTGTTCTGACGAGTGGGAAATCCACCTGCAGATGTCACTTGTAGCAATTCATTACCTCCGTACTTTGGAGGATGCGCAGCTATAACGTGCCTAAACTGTGACGTCGGAGAATTTGGGAAAACATGAATATATTACTGCTGGTTTAAGTAACAGGAATAAGTGAAACTGGTGTTCATTTGAATTTCAGGGAGACGAAAAGGCGTGAATATTTTGAGTAACAAGAAGAACGATACTTATTTTGCACTGAAGTTTATTTAGTTTATTTAGAAAAAATATCATATCATAACCTTTCTTTCTCTCAAACACACAAACATAGCACATAATGTCATCTTAGCACAATATCTATATACATGAATAATTATACAAGTATTTACGGCCATGTGTAAAAACATTTAAACAAAAAGACAGTCATAGCACATTTCAGCACACAAATGGAGTGGGGTGGTGTTTGTCGGGGAAGGTGGGTGGGGGTCTGAGGGCACCCACAACATACAGGGACATACTACTATAGAATTTATTTTGGGCATAGAGTAAGTCTGTAGACCAATAATATTAGCTGCAAACTCAACAAAATATTCAAAAATCAAGTATTTGTAGTTAATATTATTGGACCACTTAATCGAGCCTTATGAATGATGAGTAATTGGGTATTTCGGGAGAATTTTCAGCCTTGTGTTGTGGTGGGGGGGGGGAGGGGGAAGGGGGGCTGAAGGCTCTCACAATTTTCAAGGATGCACTGCTGTAGTATTTATGTGGAGAGTCAGTCAGCCAATACACGAAGCCGCGACTTATATTCTTAAGGAATCAAAAATATTAATAAGCCACGTATTTGTAGCATTTACAGCCCTGAGTAAAAATATGTCAACAAAAAAAATAGTCATAGCAATGGGGATAGCAAACAGCACTTGCCGCAAGATAAATTCTTGAATGACTAGATTTTCATATTTTGGGTCAAACACATAGCTTATGACCACTCATTGGAATGAGACCAATGAGTTCGTTACAATGAGGGTCATAAGCTGTGTTTTTGAAAAAAAATTGAAAATATATAAAGTTTGAATGGAGAATTTTGTATTTAAGGTGGGTCAGTTTTGGCAGTTACGTCGGGTAAATAGTTAACAGAAAGCATGCTAGCGGTTTTCATGCTTTTTCTCGCATATTGGATGATTAATTTTTTCAATAAATAATACATTCTCATTTTAGTTCATCTAAACTATTTCAGTAAAAAGCTCATGCTACAATAAAAATTAAATCACCGGGTTTTAACTTTGAAATGTTCGGGCACTCGGCACAGTATAGAATCCATAATCCTGTGTCAGAAAAGCTATTGCTGCAGCGAAATGCCAGGATGTATCGCCAAGACTGTCACATTGTTGTTTCAAAAACACTGTAGACCCAGAACACATTTTATTCACTGAAATACTTGTTCTATTCCATAATTTCATTTAAAACATACAGATGAACTGTTATGAGAATGAATGAAGACAAGATCATCCTGACACAGACAGTCCGACCTTCAGTTATACGGGGGCGGAATCCAAATCATATATCAGCGAGAAATTTTATTTTAATATGAAAACAAATCGAAAATCTCACGAATTAACGAACAAATTTTTTCAATTCCTATATTAAACCGCAGTACAGAGTTCTGGAAATGAAAGATATGGCATTTGTATCTGAATATTTTATTAAATGTAGGTTTTAGAAATTTTCTGACTGAACAATATAATTGCTAATCAGGGACAGTCTTTGAAAGATTTTTCTTGTGAAACATTAATTGGTTATGTAATCCTTCTCACGTGACTGCATTAAAACAACTTTTCATACCTGGTCGTTTCTACACAAACGACGGGGTATTAACAAGTGAGGGTTTGTATGCAATGTTCACGTAATGAACAATAAATGCCTTGGATAAATTTTTGCTTTATTCACCTAGTAGGGTGATAAATTTTCCCCATAGGTTTAACACTGAATGAATTTATTCCTACAGTAGAGACGGACTTGTTTACCTCTGACCTCCACCGCATTCATGTAGTATGATTAACAGTTCAATTGTTGTTTTCTTTAAACCTGTTTGAAAGTATTACACACTACCAGTAGAAAACACGACACATTGTTCATTTAATAAAGTATTTTTGCAAGTTTAGCTCAGGTTTGTAAAGGAATTATTTTTAGACAGAAATGTATCACTGTGCCTTTTTTATTTCGGTCAATTTTGCTTGTCTTCGAATTAGACCTATGTGCTCCTCACTTCTCGTTGTGTTTTGTAGTGAGTAACAGCATGATTTCACCGTGACATATTTTTATCCCATAAATGGCCGTTTATTTGAACAATAAAGGCCTTGGATAAATTTTTGCTTTATTCACCTAGTAGGGTGATAAATTTTCACCATAGGTTTAACACCGAAAGAATTTATTCCCCTAGTAGCGATGGACTTGTTGACCTCTGGCCTCTACCACATTTGTCTAGCATAATTAATAGTTTGATTGTTGATTTCTTGAAATCTTTTTGAAAGTATTACACAATGCCAGTAGAAAACACCACACACTGCTCAAATAATAAACTATTTTTGCAAGTTTAGCTCAGGTTTGTAGGGGAATTATTTTTAGACAGCAATGTATTACTGCGCCTAGTTTATTTTTGCCAGTTTTGATGGTCAATCAAATTGGACCAATGTGCTCCTCACTTCTCGCTGTGTTTTGTAGCGAATTATAGCACGATTTTGCTGCGACTGCTCTGTATAAGATTTATGGGATAAACAAAATAAATGTATAGTGTTTTCAAGTAAAAAAATTGTTCTACTCGAAGAATTAAGAATGAAACCGACTTGGTTCGTCGGTTTCATTCTTAATCCTACTCATAGAATAAATTTTTTACTTGAAAACACTATATGTTTATTCTAGATATAACAGGGATAATAATAAACATGTTCATTTATACTTTTTTAAAGAAAAATTTATATTTCGAACACTTTTTTTCCATTTTGTCCAAATTACTGATATGAAGGAATAGGTATTTGTAAGGACTGCTGCGATTTGATTCGATGTTGACATTGAGGGCAAATGCTTGCTTTGCTTCAGTTTGAAGTCCAAATTTTAGATCTTTGTTTTTCATTACACCCCAAAGTCTAATTATAATAGAAATCGGTAAAAAATAAATTGCATTCTCCCCTCACCAGTGAGATCAAACACCACGGTGATTAACATTTCGTGTGAACTTGAAATTTACAAATGAATTTTCACAAGTGCAAAACAAAAGTTGTTCTCGCTCCACTAGTGAGTATAACAAGATGCGGCAGATCACGATGGAATGCCAACATGTATTAATGCGCGATCTAAATTTTTCTGTTTTAGAATTAAATTGTTGATTATTTCAATTCAATGTTGAAGAAATATTATTGAAGCGAAAATGAAGTAGAAATTTAATTTTACTGAATTTGTTTGTGGCTAAAAATTACGTCATTTCACCAACAATCAAGAAAACTAATTTGTGTGGATGTACACAACATTCAATATGATCTGTGTCAGCAGAAACAGCGATGAGCTGATTGTGTAAACAGATTTCTTGCATGGTATGGGCGTTGGTTTGGATCGTTTCAGTTAAAGCTTCAAATGAAAGGGGTATAATAAAAAGAAAATCTAATGTTTTCTTGTGAATACTGGGGTTAATCTCATTCGTGAGTGAGAGAATTTGTATTTTCACTCGCAGCAAGCGACTCGTGAAAATACAAATTCTCCCACTTACTCATGAGATAAATCCCAGTATTCACAAGAAAAGATTAGATATCCTCTATGTATGTGAGGATACAGTAGCTACTTGATGCATAAAGCTTTTAAGTCAAACATTTTAACCCTTTCATCCCTGTTTTCTTTACAAAGTATTTTTTCTATATTCCACAATTGTTGGGGGCGCGGTGGCTCAGTAGGTAGAGGTGCAGGCTGCAAGCCGAGAAGTCCTCAGTTCGAATCCCACCTGCAGCAACCAAGTGGTGTCCTTGGGCAAGACACTTCGCCCCCATTGCCCATGTGGGAGCACGGTGACGCTGTGTACTAAGGCGTACTGCACGTCGACGGCGCACCTGTCTTCAACCAATGCTAACCCTGATTGTGTGGAGTTTGTATGTTGGGGAGCTGACAGTTGCTCGCCGTTGCTCGGTGGTTCTCTCTGGGTACTCCGGCTTCCTCCGACCGTAAAACTGTCGTGGTCATGATTAGCCAATGTGCAGAAATATGTGACCTTAAACACCAATAAATAAATAATTCCACAATTGTTGCTGATCACAAAACTGTAAATTTCTTCAGACATAAAAACAACTTATATCATCTGCAATAAAAGCAATGTATATCTGCTGATAACTTAACCCTTTTCCCAACGCAGACGATTTCATAATTTATTATTTGAAATATCATTTTAAAAATTTTTTCAAACTTAGATGTGAGTCTTCCATGGAAGACGTGTGTCGCCTGGCATTTCAGACAGAATTCTAAGTGGAAAAGGGGCATAACTCTGGAAAAAATACAGCGGATCAAAAAATAAAATAGGAGGTGCACAATGCCATTATGTGATGAAGAATCACTGAAAGTTTCATCAAAATCCATTCATAGGTTAAAGAGGAGTGGCGGATAAGAGAAAGTGTGACGCGGACGACGACGCGGACGAAGCAAGACAAAAAATGTAATCCCTATATGTCGCTCCCCACTTCGTGGGGCGGCAATACAAAAATTTCAACAAAACCATATCATCTGACCCCTATTTGGAACGAGCTCGATGAGCTCGTTCCAAAGAGGGGTCACATTATATGGTTTTGTTGAAATTTGTCGAAAAATAATATTTTTTCAGCTGCTGAATTTGCATATTACGTGGGCGGATGTGGGTGATTCATTGGGTAGAGGGTTAAACCCCTACCAAAAGTTGCCAAAACTGAAAACAATCATGGCTATTCATAATTGTTAAATGAATTTTTATGAATTTCATGATTTTGTGCATAACTATGAATATTCATGATTTTATGAATAACTAAGAATATTCATGATTGATGAATATCTAGGGCCATTCATGGTTCATGAATATTTATGATATTCATGCAATTATAGCATGAATATCCATGAATAATTAACCATTGTTATTCATGAATAAATCATGAATATCAGGAAATTGGGGTGTTTATTATGACAGCCTCTTGTTCTACCTAATTTCATCATCAGTTGCACTTGCAAAACGTTTTGTGGTTTAGTTAAATTTTTCTATCACCATTAACTTGTTTACAAAAGTAGACGAGTAGTGATGCAATGCAATGGGAGAAATTCAACATCTCTTTGACCACCAAGTAAATTATTAACATTCTAAAATTTTTGGTCACATTTACAATTCAACCAGCTTTCGATGGTTTGAACTGAAAACAAACTTTCTAAAGCGCCAACTGAATTCAGACTGTGATTTTTGTGACAAAAACATAATGGCAGACAGGGACAATTAATATACCACCACTGTTGGTATACTGGATTAATATGGGATCACCGTTGACCATTACTGTTGGTGAATTCCTCAGTCCTTGGTCACCAGTTATGACCATTCATTGGTTAATTTATCGGACTTGAGTAATAAATCCTGCAAAAGCCTAAAAAAGTTACAAATCTGTTTCTCAGGCCCTCCAACATGGACCTTTCGGCTGCTGCATACTTTCTTTTTATAACCAATATAAACTTATAAAAAAGAAAAATTAAATGGTTTAGGCCTAAAAAAATTAAAAATCTGTTTCTCAGGCCCTCCTGCATGGTCCTTTTGGCTGCCGCATGCTCTCTTTTTATAACCAATGTAAACTTTAAAAAAATAAAAATTAAATGGTTTATGTCTGATACTTTACCTAAGTTAAAAAAAAATTGATAAATTTGTACCTGGAGTGCAAGAAGGCTTTGCAATGCTTCAGCATTGCAAAGCCTTCTTGCTCTCAAGGGTCGAAATACAACACCACCCATGCTATTCTGTAGATTATGAGTCCTAAAACATAAACCAAGAACATGAACTTTTATTGGTAAAGAAATAATTACACAAAATAAAAAATAAAATAAAAAAACGCTTGCCCGCATGCAATTTTACAAATAATGGCCTGAGAAACAGAAGATCTACTTTGTGTGGCCTTATATCTGATATTTTACCCAAGTTGATCAAATTGATAAATTTGTCCCTTGAGTGCAACAAGGCTTTATTTACGATACTTTAGAATTGCAAAGCCTTCTTGCACTCAAGGGATGAAATACACCACCACCCATGCTATTCTGTTGATTATGAGGCCTAAAACATTAAACAAACCAAGAACATGAACTTTTGTTGGCAAGTAATTACAAAAATCAAACCAAAACTAAAAAAAATCACCCGTCCACATGCAATTTCACAAAAAAATGGCCTGAGAAACAGAACATCTACTTTGTGTGGCTCAATCTACTTAATATTAAATAAAAAAAGACATCTGTACAGAAGTGTGAACAAAATGACATACAATTTCCGAAATCACTAACCATGTCTATTTTCATTTACAATTCTTTCTCTCATAATAGTGCACCCTAATAAAAGTATGTGCACTTTGTTTTTACTTTTACTCGTCTTGCCTCAACACTAATGAGGCACTGTCATTATAAAATTTGCTCATATTTATACCCCTTCTTAGAACAGGAAAAGGAGAGGATAAATTACATAATCAGTTGCTAAGTAATTCTAAGTGAGTTATTTTTACAGGTAATGAGCATGACATGCAGAGACCTTTTTAAGTACTCCAACAATTAAATTTAGTCATCTGTCAAATAAGATTTGACAGATTAATATTTATTTATGTCAGTTTAATGACACTCTTGACAGCCAGGGTCACCCCGGGTCGGACAATTTTATGGGTGGAAGAAGCCGGGACACCCAGAGAGAACCACCAAGCAACAGCGAGCAACTATAACTCCACACAAGCAGGGTTAACCCTTTACTCAATGCAGCCAATATCAAAATTTATTATTTTAAATATCATTTTTATAAAAATTTTCATAAAATTTCAACAATACCATATCATGTGACCCCCTCATTGGAACGAGCTCAACGAGTTCATGTGACCCCTCGTTGGAACGAGCTCAACGAGTTCATTCCAAAGAGGACTCACATGATATGGTTTTGTTGAAATTTTTTGAAAAATAATATTTTTTCAGCTGCTGAATTTACATATATAGCAGGCAGATGTGGCCAATTCATTGGGTAAAGGGTTAAAGCCAAGAGCACCAGCATTGTGCAGTGCACAATAGAATGCAGCATCACCACACCCCCATGTGGGCAATCTGGATTAAGTGCCTTGCCCAAGGATACAATGCAGCTACCCTGACAGGGATTGAACTGTGGACCTTTCAGTCTGAAGTTCAATGCCATAATCACTGAGCCACTGTGCTCCCAAATACCTGTACTAATGACAAATAGGTCAAAAACAAGGGGAATTTTGACTGTTTATTTTTATTCAGTTAATAGGAATTACTTTATAACCCAGAGGTTATGCAACTGACTCAGCAGAATTGTTTGAAAGTTATAATGAATTTATTTGACAGTGTTATTCTTTTAAGAAGTATCTGATCAAGTAGACCCACTGTACTCACCATTCTTCACAATCTGTTTTATTAAAAGTTTCTCCTCTCACCATTTCTTCTCCGTTAACCTCATTGTAACATGGGCAAATACTTTCTGGAATGCATTCATCATGGTAAAATACAAAACCCTCATTACATATACAACCAGGTTCACACTTATCCATGTCTATGCACTGATCCATCAGTCTGAACTGTTGACAAGTCAACGGACAAACAGCACAAGCAGTATAATTACGATTATCGGGACATGTTGCTGAAAGAAAAAACTCTTGACAGTTACAATTTTGTTTATCACTTTCAACATCACAAAGCAAGACTAAAACCAGTGTTCCCCATGCTGTAAGTGCAATTGCTGTGGACAGTTTCTCATGTGTATTGTGAGACAGAATAGAAAATAAGGGAAAACTATAAAAGATTTATCTCCACCCCAAAGAGGTAATTGTGAAGGCCAGAAAGACCTGTTACTGAAGTCTAGTGACGATTGTACCATCCACATAAGAGATATAGAACAAAGACATTATGTCACATGTGGGGGAGGTGATTTGCACGTATTTTCTTTGTTTTACTACAGGGACATGACTCATTTAAAAGCCTTTCCCATAAACGATCTTCATTCCAAATTCATTGAAATCTGATAACCCAAGCCTGAGATACAAGCTGCAAACAGGCAGAAAACTGGCTATTTTATGAGGCAAACAGCGAATTTTCAAAGTTAAAAAGGGGGATAAGTCTAGATAGTGAAATGTAAGAAATATTATTAGAGACTCATTTGAAATTCTTTCCTATAAACAATCTTCATTCCAAATTTCAATGAGATCAGATAACCCAAACCTGAGTTATAAAGCAAACAGACAAAAAAATTGGCTTTTTTGTATATTCAAAGGGCCACAGAAAAAATATTCCAACAGCAAAACAGCTGATTCTCATGAAAGATCTCCTGATAGTGAATATTTGTATGAAATTTCATCGAAATCTGAGCAGTAATGTTCAAGTTATAACTCGAACAGACATCAGAGGGTGGACAGATGAGCAGATGGATGGATGGATAGATGAACAGATGGATAGACACCCCACAAGTGGCCACTGTACTAACCCAACCCCACAACTACCACTGACATTAAATTGTAAACCCCACAATGTACCTCTGCTAAGCCTGGACAGACAGACGGATGGATGGGTGGATGGATAGACGGATGGACAGATGGACACAGGCAATCCAGCGGGTATAATAAAAATGTAAAACAAAGAGCATAATTCCAGTAATTACATATGAATAATATTACCGTATCATACAGGTACTAGATTCGGACCCCAATGCACTCAATACAGCAGAACAATGCCATTACATTGAGATGAAAAATGAATCCTGGAACTGAAAATGCTACAACCCCTAGGTCTGAACAAGAAGGACTTTTAAGTCAGTTTTTGATATTTGAAATTAGAATATGTTTTCATTTTTGGAATTCACAAAGAAAACCTTCCCACAATCCATTCCAATGAGAGAGTCATACGCTGAGTGTGAATGCTTTTTGAGAATAGTACTGCCTGGTTTTGGTCATTATGTTGGGTAAAGAGTTGGAAAAACATGAGATTTCCAGTGCACAGGGTTAGTTACTCAGTTAATGATGAAAAATGTTTTACAGTGGAACCTTGTTAACTGAATAGCCACTTTGCCAGTGAGAATTATTCAATTAACCCTTTACCCAACGAATCGCCTGCATCTGCCAGCGTAATATGCAAATTGAGCAGTTGAAAAAATATTATTTTTCAAAAAATTTCAAGAAAACCATATCATGTGACCCCTCATTGGAACGAGCTCATTCCAACGAGGGGTCACATGATATGGTTTTCTTGAAATAATTTAAAAAATTTAAAAAAATGGTATTTAAAATAATAAATTTTGATATCGTCTGTGTTGGGTAAAGGGTTAACAGGAGTATTCAATTAACAGGGATTTGGTCACACTCCTGTATTTTAGAGATAAATTGAGTATTTATTCTATTATATCTTAGTTTAAACAATATTTATTCATGAAAAAGTATGATGCATACATATAATAAACTACAACATGATTGTCACACAGAGTGCACAATACAATGGTATGCATTAAAGTAATGAGTCCAGAACGAGATTTGTTGAAAGGATTCAGCAGTAAGCTTTTAGCTTGTATAAGCCATCTCCTTTGGATTGCTGACAAAGTTTAATAGTAGCTGCAAACACTAAGTAAAATATTGTTTAAACATACAAAATAGAGAGAGTAAGGAGAGCAACAGAGAAAATGAGAGAATGAAAATAAAAAAGAAACTTAACCTCTTACCCAACACGTGTAGGAGGCGACACTTGAATAATAAATGTTTGAATAACTGTAAATTTCCAATGTCTGTCTCAAAAACACACTTCACGATCCCCCACTGGAATGAGCTCATTCCAATGTAGGGTCATAAGCCATGTTCTTGAGACAAAGATTGAGAATATAAAAGTATTTAAATGGCGATTTTCATGGGTAACACTGACCGTTACATTGGGCAAAGGGTTAACTAGGAAACAGGGGAACAACCTGAATTCAATGTTCGCTACCAAAGAATATTCAATAGGGCAGCCTCAATGGGTGTATTGGTAACGGTGGCCCATTTGTGATGCAAGCAACACCGGAAAAGTCTAAGAGTGCACCGCTACTTATTAAAAGCATCCACTCAGTATGATATAGTCCTGCACGGCTCTAAAGACAAGAAGGTTTTTGTTATTATTCAGTCATTCGGATCCAAATAGCAGTGTGGAAAGCTCAAGAGTAAATGGCAATGCATTGATTGTGGAATCACGAGCATCGCCACAGATTGGGCAGTGCACAAGAAAGTGCTCGGTAGTTTCAAGATCCCCACACTGGCAACATGGAAATGTTGAGAGATGGTTATCGTATAAGTGGGCGTTGATATTACTACCATGCAGGCATAACCTGCAATGATAAATTTGGGCAGCACGGGATTTGACTCCATAGTAAAAGATTGGTGGTCGTAGGTTCGCACTATTTATAAACATCTTGAAGTTTATGAGGAAACAATTTTCTCTTACCGAGGGGGGTAATCCATTCCACTGGTCGGTAACGTATGGGATAAACAAGGACTTATTTAAATTGTTGTGACAAAAGGGCACACAGTGGTTATTTTCGGATCGGAGATTGCGGCTTTGGGTAATAGATGAAATAATTGGTGGCACCTTATTGGAGATATATGGAGGTGTTAATTTATGATACATCTTAAAAAATTGGATAAGCTTGTGCTTTCGGCGCCTTTCTTCCAGTGGATCCCATTGAGTTTCTGTGTAGAGAAGGTCTTTACTGCAGCTCACAGTGGCGCTAGTAACTATTCTTGCTGCAGCTACTTGTATTTTCTCCAGGTCAGCAGCTTGAGTTGCTGAGCAGTTGTCCCAGACAGAGTTAGCGTATTCTAAAAGAGGTCCAACAAATGCAAAGTATATCTTTTAAAGGACTTTCTGGTCAAGTGTAAACTTGTGGTCCCTGACCATGTCAATACGTGTCCAGGCTTTAGCACACACATGATCTATATGGTCGTTCCATGTACAACCTTTATTCAAAATTACACCCAGATGATTGTGGCTACTCACCTCGGAAACTTGAGTTCCGCTTAAATATATAGGTGTGTGCACCGAAACGTTACTTTTTACCTGATATTATCATGGTTTCTGTTTTAAGGGGGTTGAACTCAACGAGCCAAGTTTTAGCTCAGAGTTCAATTGTGGCTAAATCACGGTTGAGTATGATGGCACCTTGGTCAGGATTCTCAATTATAAGATAAAGGGATGTATCATCAGCAAATAAACGTATACTACTAAGTAGGTTTTCAGTAATATCATTGATGTAAATCAGGAATAGCAGGGGACCAAGGATCCAAGCTCTGGAGCTCTTTCAAACAAGATAAAATAGAATAAGTGCCTATATTAGATGTAATTATGTGAAATAGTTCTGTAAACAAGGGGTATTTGGTGATTGTCAGGATAATTTCTCGACACATTACCTGATTTTTTTATTCAATTAACAGGAGTTTGCTCCATAACCCATATTCAATTAAGAGGTAAAATTTGTACTTGAAAGTATGGTAAATGGTTTGGTATTTGGAAATTATATTCAATTAACAGGGTTATTCAATTAACAGATATACAATTAAGTTTGCTTCACTGTATAACCAGAAAGTGTGACTATAACCCCGTACAATGCAGTTAGTCACACTTTCTGGTGATAAAAAATGGTAACTGTCAAATCACACACTACATGAAAATGTACAATTACTGCTACTATGCAATGTAGGGGGTTAGTCAAATAATAGAGATGATCTTATTTATAACCAGAAATAAAGAATGACTATCCCTGTGCACTTTATAGAGTTAGTTGGTAAATATACATTATCATGACCATGTGCATGTCCTGTATTATTTATTATTTATTGATGTTTAAGGTCACATATTTATGCACAAAGGCTAATCATGACCTTGACAGTTTTACGGGTGGAGGAAGCCGGAGTACCCGGAGAGAACCACCGAGCAACGACGAGCAGCTGCCAGCTCCCCAACATCATAATTCCACACTGCAGCACAGGCAGGGTTAGATTGGTTGAAGACATGCGTACCATCGGCGTGCAGTACGCCTTAGTACATGGCGTCATCGTGCCCCCACATGGGCAATGGGGGTGAAGTGTCTTGCCCAAGGACACAATGCGGTTGGCGCAGGTGGGATTCGAACCAAGGACCTCTCGGCTTGCAGCCTGCACCTCTACCTACTGAGCCACCGCGCCCCCTGCATGTCCTGTAATTTGTATCAGATTCAAGGTTGTGTTTACAATCAGATCGCAACGAGCCCGTTAGGGCGAGTTGTGATCCGATTGTAAACACGACCGAGAATCTGATACAAATTACAGGACATGCATTTGGTCATGATAATACATTTATTTAACAATCCCGTTACATAAAGCCGTTTTTTTCATTTTTCAGTTTAAATTGGGTTGGAATTGGTCAAAATTTTGAATTTCATATTTTAATGAGTAATAACAATGCATATAATGATATTATTTGTCATAGCGCAGTGTTTACTGGAAGTTGAATCTATATGATACAGAATCAGAATGAGTCATCTATATGATACGGAATCGGAACACATTATGTGATATGTACCGTTCCTCGTGGTTTTCAAGCCAAAATGTATATGATTGTTAGATAAAGTAACATTCACCAGCTGACCATAGGTATTACACAGGATTAGTTGATAGGCTGCCCATACATGGAAATTTCCACAGACCAAAGTTGTAAAAATGCACAGGGATAGTTGGTTACATGTCAAACAGGGTGCAGGATTCAAGGAACTAATGGAAATATTTATATGGATTGTAAAATTTTTTTTAAAGTAAATCCCAAAAATGAACACATAATCTATTTAGGAGATAAGTGTCCCATAGTCAAATTCCCGAATGTCTAATTCAACAAGAGACGTTTATCTCCATTGTAATTCCTGTCATCGTTAAAAGTGAAAAAATGTTCCAAACCCGTTTTATGTGAAGAAAAACAATAAAAAAAGTCATTTTTGATCTTGGTCTAATTGCCATGATCAAATTTACATGGTGTGTTTGATTCGTGACTCAGGTGATGTAAGAGTTCATAAGAGAGAAGGGAGAAGATTCATTTTTTTCTGAGGTGTGACGACATTAAGTGACAAAAGAAACGAGATGTAGTTTTCAAACTGAAAATCTATTCCATTTGTTGATCAGAAAACCACAGTTTTTGCTGTCAAATTAAATGAATCCTTCACCGATTGTGTTTCTACATGTGATATACATCATAAACAAGGCCCTACCGCAATCTAAAACATTGCATTTTTAGGTTATGGTAATCGACCTACAGTGTGAAGTTTTACTTCAAAAGCCGGCTCAAAGTGTTTAATGTTGTGTTTCTGACATTCCACAAATCATGAGATAAAATATCATTCTGGAAAGTTATAAATATTTGGAAGGAACATTCCAATCTCTAAAATAATGAGGACCGAATATGTGGAACAGAATCAAGAGGTGGGTGATCAATATTTATCTAACAACTGTTACCATAGAAAACAATGCTGGGGTGTGTTCAATCAGTGATCTGAATGGTTCGGCAATGATGCGTGTGCATAGCATGGATACAACATGTTCTAATTGCCTCATTTCCGGCAATTAGAGGATGGTAAGAGAGAATTTATCTGAGATTAGAGCACAGAACCGATGGGCTCTCAGCCAATCAAATTATGAGTTCAGAAAGAACAAGAAGATCAAATTAGGGCTGAACGATATTCAAAACTGAATACTGGTATCGGTGTTCAAAAAAATACTGTGGTATACCGGTATATCGAAAACTGTTCAGAAAAATGAACAGAAGTACCACAACCGAGGCTTGAGGCATCACAGTCAGAACAAATTAGCATGCCTTGATGATGCGATTCGAAAAACCTTTACCCAAGGCAGACGATATCAAAATATTTTTAAAAAAAGTTTATCAGATTTTCCCCCCCAAAAATTGTACAAAACCATATCATGTAACCCCCTCATTGGAACGAGCTCAACGAGCTCGTTCCAATGAGGGGTCACATGATATAGTTTTGTTAAAATTTTTGAAAATTATTTATTCGACTGCTGAAATTGTACATTACGTGAGCACATGTAGACGATTCCTGGTAAAGGGATAATATTATTCATTCGGGGCTACAGTTAAAAATCTCAAGACATCTTGAAAATTTTTTTGTGAGGACATAAATAATGACGATAAACCGATATTTTTGTAATTGCCCCGGTATTCAATCGATATTAGTTTGAATACCAGTATATATCGGTTTATCGATATACCGTGCAGCCCTAGATCAAATTTGACTTCAGCTTTCTGTCGAATCCCTCCTCTACACAGTAATCTGCTTTACTTGTTTTGTGTATACTATTGTATCTAGTGCTGTTCAGAATTTCTGTTACCCTTCTGTTATTGTGATATGTATACACATGTCAATTATTGAATACTGTTTAAACTAAATTTGACTGATGAATTACAATTTCAATTAAAAGCTTAATGATAAAAATCAAATTTCATCATGAACTTAGCCAAGTGTATCAACATGTCAAGTTATAAGTACATTGTTTGAAAGGTAAAGGAATCACAATGTAGACAACACTATGAAGGAAAAACAATGGTCAATTTAACTGACAAGGGGCATAACTTCAGTAATTATACATGGGTAATGATGAAAATAGAACTTCATCAAGAACTTACCAAAGAGTATTATCATGCTAAGTTTCCAGAACAATAATTGAAAGCTAAATAATTACAGTGTTCACAAACAGGTGAAGTAAGACAAGTTGACCCAAATGGTCCAATGTCCCACTGTCGCAGTACCTGAAATTGTCTTCAGACAGTTCCTCACAATTACTGTCCTTTTACAAAGAAAAGTAATTACTGGAAGATTAAAAAAAGAAGCAGCAATGAAGTACTAAATATTATGTACATGTACATAAGGCTGTTAAAAGTATTAAAAAATAACATGTAAAACAAGGGGCATGACTCCAGTTCTTGCATACTGAGTGAAATGGCAGAATTTTTTTTCTGATAAAAGCAAACAAAATCCTCAAAATCTCATTTTGAAGTAAAAAAAAATCCACAAAAAGTGCTCTATGGACCCCCCCCCCCCCCCCCCCCCCCCCCCCCCCCCCCCCACAATGGGGAATTTTGTTTTTCACAAAATTCTCCAAAACTCATTTAAAGCAAAAACTTTTAAAAAAAAACAAGCGAACTTCCAATAATTTCCAAATATCAGAAAAATTAGCCTCTATATGGGGCTAAAAACAAAAGATTAAGAAAAAAATCCCATAAAACATGCATTGCTCGCATTGTGGATTGAAAGTTAAAAAAATGACATTGTTGATAACAAAGGACCAAATAGTGGAATGTGATGTTTCAAAGTTTTTATCACCTATAATTTCCACTGCCCACGTAGGGGCACTGTGGCGTTGTGTACTAAGGCATACTGCATGTCGATGGTGCACTTGTCTTCAACCAATGCTAACCCTGCTTGTGTGGAGTTTGTATGTTGGGGAGCTGACAGTTGTTCGCCATTGCTCGGTGGTTCTCTCTGGGTACTCCGTCTTCCTCCACCCGTAAAACTGTCGGGGTCATGATTAGCCATTGTGCATAAATATGTGACCTTAAACACCAATAAATAAATAAATAACCACCTTTAATTACAAAGGTCTGTCAGTAATAAAATGAAAATTTTTAATGGAAATGGCTGAAAACGAAGTAAAACGCCTGACACTATTTAGGTTGCGCTCTATAGTTTTGAACTGCTGCACAGGGGTAAAATTCTAAACTAAGGGCACATGTGAAACTGGTGCCATGTAAATTGGAGATATATTTTTAGTATCAGATCTTTGATTACATTAGGCTATTTGTTGGACAAGAGAATTTGAAGTTTTAGTCACAGGAGTTGGAGTCTGATGGATAGGGATAAATAACACAAGAAATTGTGGGAAAAAGTGGCTTCAAAAAATTGACTAGCTTTTAAAATGTAATTTGTATTACATGGAACTGTTACCAGGCATGTAAAAAATGAGATGGAAACATATAATTTGGAGAGGGTGGAGGATGTTAGAAACAGGGGATGCTATGCACCAGGGGTAGGTAAGTGGGGGTAGTGGGAAAATTCTGCTTTTGAGGCTGCTAGATGGTTGAAAATGACTGGTTTCGGCATTTTGTCACGCAATTTTCCAGGTTAAGGCCTTGCATTTGATAGTAAATTATTTCACCCACATTCAGATTGTCTACCAGACATATTAACTCTCCCAGAATGCCCGGGAAAATCCTGAAATTTCAGTGTAGTATCCCGGCCAAATCAGTTTGGGACCAAAAATCCCAGAAAACAACAGCTGAATATTTCTTTCCCGTTGTATCTTATGTAAAATGTTTGGAGTCAAATCACATGCATTTCAAACTCTGGTAAAAACTCACAAAGCAGTAAAATATGGACTTAAGTTAAATTTATTTAAGAAAAGAGTATTTTATGATACATATATTTCAATTCTGTTCAAGTTTATTTCTGTTTTTTTCTTCGTAATCGGAGATTCGTGATTAATGTGCGAGTGTCGAAGTGAAAATAGGTGACTTACTTTCAAAAAATTGAAAACTCCACCTTCATTTAAATGCAGTTTTTTGGTAAATAAAATATATGAAAAGGAATTAAATAATATATATTTATTTATTCATAGAATAGCTTTAATTCTCATTCCTTTTCCAAATCAAAACATAAACAACACCTTGACCACAACTATTTAACACAGTTTAAAAATAGGATGCCAAAAAATTATGACTGCATATTTGTTCACAATGGACTTATTTTCTAACACTACATTTATTCCGTTGTGCTGGCTACAGAACTGTTAACTATTGGCCATCTGTACCCAGAAAATTTCAAATGGAATTAAAAAAAAAAAAAAATGCTTCAATTATGAAAAGAAAAATTTTGTGCAGTGCACAAATGTCCACACATGCATGAAGGATTTTGATCAAGATACTTTCCAAGTACTAATCTTCTTGAAATAACTGAACATTAGGACATCTTTTCCTGTTAACATTTCCAGACTTGGGAAATTATTAGCTTAGTAGACTTTGATAAAAGCACATTCCAGGTGGTGGTGCTCTGTGGGTGGGGGGGGGCATGAAGAGGATGGCAGGGGGGGGGGGGTCAAATCAACAATTATTTTATGATTTTTTAACATAGCATAAATGCATCAGCATAATTGACAACTAGATCTGAATATAACCTGGTGTTAATGGTGGTCCATGAGCTGAAAATTCACAAGTTTTTTCCTTTGATTTGTCCCCACGTGAACTTTTCTCTCAAATCCATCACATTTCCCTGAAAATCACCCTCAGGTTCCCTGAAAAATTATTCTGGAGGTTCATGTCTTATTTCTAGTTAAACAGACAGTGCTATATATTTTTATTGGATTTGGAAAATGTGATACATGTTATGGATTAGATAACTAAGTTAAAGAATATTTACATTTCAAGAGAGTGTATTGGCATGTCATTTTGGGAAATGACTGGAAAACTGTGGAACAGAACCTTATGTCATATCTCTGGTATTTGACCTTTACCATTGGAATTATAGGTACAGTGGAGCCCACTTAACCCTTTACCTAACATGAAAAGCAGACGACACTTGCAAAAAAAATTCTTGAATAACTAATTTTTTTCATTTTTTGTCTCAAAAACATAGGTTATGACCCCTCGTTGGAACGAGCTCGACGAGCTCGTTCCAACGAGGGGTCATAACCTATGTTTTTGAGACAAAAAATGAAAATATAATGAAAATTTATTGGCGATTTTTGAGAATAGCGCTGGCCGGTTTTGGCCGTTACGTTGGGTAAAGGGTTAATTAGATATCTCTTAACTGAATAACCCTCTTAATTGAACATAATTTCTTGAAACTTAGCATGGTAAAAACACAAAACTATTTACCATACCTCCAGTACAAATTTGACCTGTTAATTGAATATTGTAACCTTTTGAGAAATTACCCTGACTCTTCTCAGTTTTTCTTTGTTTATAGACCTATTTGGCTTCAGTACATCCAATGCAGGCATTTAATCTATTATATCTTGTTTGACAGTGCTCCATATAATAGAATAAATGCTAAGTTTATCCATAGAATGCAGGAGAGTGACACAATCCCTGTTAATTGAATACTCCTGTTATTTGAATAATTAGCAAAGTGGCTATTCATTTAACAGGGTTCCACTGTACTGAAATATCATTAATTACAATGAACTAAAATGTCATTTCGTTTCACATATATCCAGTGAAATTAAATTTTTGACATTTCGCAACCCCTATCGCCTTTAATGTCATAGCATAAAAATATTCTATCATTCAAAAATCAAGATATAATCTTGCACATTTTCAAGAATCAATTGAGCTGTAGGTGGAATTTTGCAGCAGTATCTTTTGTTCTGCCAGTCACAAAATGGGCAATATTTCAAATATAAAAATTGAAATGATGTTAAAACATCAAAAATGAGGTTTAATAAATAAAAAAAAATATGGTTTGTTTGTATTTTTTCAGCTGTACAACATATTAATTTAATTTAATTTTTGCGATGTTGACATTGTAACTTTAAAAGTTCTCCACCAGTGAACTTTTTGCCATTGGCTAATAACTGATTACATTTTTGGACAAGGCTTTTACTGGAGATTGTATTTCCAAAATTTCAGAAACACTAAACACAACAAAGACCTTTCACTTTTGTATTGACCAAAAATCGAAATTGTTTTAAAAAGACTCTTTTATGATCTCCAGACTGTGCTAAAGGTTTTCAGGTTTCGGGCTCGGCAGCCTTCATGGTTGACAGATTGTGACCAAAAGGGGAAGTTCTCATCTAGACATTATACAGAGTCATTGTTCCAATTTACAATGAAATCCCTTCATGATCTACTGATCACAACTGAAAGAGGACGTACTCTAGACATTATACTGAGTCAATGTACTAAGTTACAATGAAATCCCTTCATAAATATGGCCTGTAGACCGTGTTAAAGGTTTTTGGGCTTTGGGCCTGTGTAGCCATCATGGTTGAATGATCATGACCAAAAGGGGGCATTCTCATCTAGACATTATCTGGAGTCATCATACCAAGTTACAATGAAGTCCCTTCATAAATACAACCTGTAGACTGTGTTAAAGGTTTTCGGGCTTTGGGAACCCTGTGGCCATCACAGCTGACCGTTCATGACCAAAAGGGGACATTCTCATCAAGACATCATAGAGAGTCATCCTACCAAGTTATAATGAAATCTCTCCATATTAAATACGACCTATAGACTGTGATAAAGGTTTTGGGGTTTTGGACTCGGGCAGCCATCACAGTTGACAGATCCTGACCAAATGGGGAAGTTCTCATCCAGACACCATATGGAGTCATCTTACTAAGTTACAATGAAATCCCTCCATAATAAATACAACCTGTAGACTGTGCTAAAAGTTTTCAGGTTTTGGTAGCGATCACGGTTGACAGAAAGGGATGTTCTCATCTAGACATTATACAGAGTCATCCTACCAAGTTACAATGAAACCCTTCATAAATACGATCTGTAGACTGTGCTAAAGGTTTTGGGATTTTGGGCTCAGGCAGCCATCATGGTTGACCGACCATGACCAAAAGGGGACATTCTCATCTAGATATGACCTCAATTGAAATATGAAATTTCGTGACAATCAGACAAGAACTATGGGATGTGCTAAAGGAAAATGTAAACAGACTCACAGACTTCAGCACGCATGATGGCAATAGCTTATCTTGACTTTGTCAAGTTAAGCTGACAACAAAATTATAACTATCTGATAGAGCTGTCAGCTAAAAAACAGTGTCTATGGCCCCACGAAGTAAATCTTCTGTTTCTCAGGCTATTTTATATAAAATTGCATGTGGTCTGGTGGTTATTTATTTTATTTTATATTTCTGCAATTATTTCTTTGCCATCAAAAGTTCATATTCTTGGTTTGTTTAATGTTTTAGGCCTCATAATCTACACAATAGCATAAATGGTGGTGTACTTCGTCCTTTGAGTGCATGAAGGCTTTACAATTCTAAAGCATTGCAAAAGCCAAGTTGCACTCAAGGGACAAATTTATAAATTTTATTAACTTGGGTAAAATATCAAGACATAAACCATTTAATTTTAATTTTTTTTAAGTTTGCATTGGTCATAGAAAGGAAGCATGCAGCAGCTAAAATAAACACGTCGGAGGTCTTGAGAAACAGATTCTCAACTTCCTTAGGCCTAAAGTAGTTCAAGTGAACAGAAAGTTATGCATGTCATAAAGGTGTCATTTTATGTTGAAAAGTGCCAAAATGTTCGGAAAAATTAAGTGATGTAAAATGGTGTTACAAAAACATGTATCTTTTAATTCCTTGGATCCTGCAACATACTAAAATTTCATGTAAATCAAGAGAATTTTGGGCCTATGACCCTCTATGAGGTCACTGGCTAGTTTGGCCAAAACCAGTGAGAATTCCATATGACAGCAACCCACTTTTAAATATGTATTTTTGCAGAGAATATATTTCAAAAATTTCAAAATGATACACTTAAAAATAAGCTTGAAATTAAAATACTGAAAAAAATGCTTTCCAGCTATGATTACTGGGAACAAGTGTGCCAAATTTCATGATTGTGAGTAAAGCAGAAGTGCTCGAAAAATCATTTAACCCAGAGGCGGTGGAGCCAGGGGGCACATGCACCTCCACTTTTTTCAAGAGATGTGTTTCGTAATTACACAATGAGTTAAAATGGGTGCATGCAAATGTGTCAACATACTAGCATTCCTGTAACATTATTTGCACATCCAAACAAAGATGGAAGATGGAGGAAGTAGAAGAAACGGTCAGGACAGTGACCACCCAGCGGCATATTCATCTAAACGAGAGACTATAGCAAGTCATTTACATTTACCGATATATGGCTGTAACCTTTTTCAAACTAGGCATAACAACCATGGTAGCATTGTGAATTTGTGCCCCTCCACTTTTATTGAGCTTTCGCCACCCCTGATTTAACCCTTTACTTAATAAATCAACACTATCTGCCCTCATAATTTTCAAATTAAGCAGTTGAAAAAATATACCTTTCAACAAATTTCAACAAAACCATATCATGTGACCCTCTCATTGGAATGAACTTGTCAGGGTTGTTCCAATGAGGGATCATATGATATGTTTTTTTAAAAGATTTTGGAAACAATTTAAAAATAATACTTACAATAATAAATATACAGAAACGCACATACATTTTATTGGGTTAAGAATTATCGCGCAAGATTGCTTGGCCCAGGAGATCACAAGAGCCGAAGAATCGAGTGATATCCTGGGCCACAACAATCGAGTGCGATAATTCTTAACCCAATAAAACATATGTGAAGTTCTGTATTTATCACACCCCTCCCATGTAATAACCAGTCTACATGAAATTCAACTAAAAGCACTTTTCAGCTGGATAATTTCCACATTTCCTTCGTTGTCAACTGTTAGATGGTGGGATATCAAACTTAATTTGCTCTTTAATTTTTTCAGCATTCATTTGGTCGAAATCAATTGACTCCGATAAGAGTCACGGTCACGATAATCGAACTTCAAATATTGACTGAACTGCGGGGAATAACACAACAAAAAGTTCTAAAATAGCTGATAAGTTTAGCACACTCCATAACTATATGACCAGTTGTGGAAAGTATTTGTCAAGGAACAAGCAGACAGAATGTTATTTTCATTTTGTAGATTTTTAACTCGAATCTGATTGTTTAAATATCCTGTGTAAACAAATCTAAATGAAGAACTTGGAATTTCCAAGTGATCTAGACTCCGGTGCATTCAACTAGAGATGGGCAGTATTGGAATTTTGAGTTCGGTATCGGTTTCGGTATTTTTGTTTGGGCATACCACGGTATCGGTTCGGTATTCGGTATGTGACTTCAGATTCACTGATAGTACCAAAGGAGAATCCATGTCAGAAAAATACAGAATAAGTTGTTCTTGTATCATTCTATCACAGTGCTACACATGCCATTGTTAATGGGCACAACATTGTCATTCTTTTGTCAACACAGATCATATCTACAGTAATTTGGTGACTTGTTCTAAATACGCCTTAACCTTTCAAGCTCCACTTAAGGTGTCTGTAATCATAGAATGTGTGTCCTGAAGATGTCATCTTTAGGTGGGCCTGATGACAGTAGTAAAATTATCTGGTCAGTAATTTCTAGCCAAGTCTTGGCTGCCTGTTAAGGCAGCCAAGACTTGGCTAGAAATCACTGCTAAGCAACTGGACATGTACAGGTCATAGACTATTGACAATTTAGTACAACTGCCCTGGTCCTTAAGGCTTAACAAAACTGAAAAATAAAATCAGTCACTTCTTTCATGAAAATGAACACTTCAACTGCTATCAGTCCTCATCAAGGCCTTATAAATAGCGAATGCACAGGGAAAATTGAAAATACCATTGGTTTCGGTATTCAAAGATTGGGTCGGTTCGGTTTTTCGGTGTCCCCATAATATCGGTATCGGTTCGGTTTTTCGGTATATTGCCCATCTCTACATTCAACAAATGATGACATGACTTATTTAGATGGGTTCATTCTCTGTTTACGTTGGAAATGAAATCGAACATGTTTTGTATCACCACATGTGCGATACAACTTTATTTTTATTGTACAGGCAGAACAGTGGAAATCCCATGTTTTACGTTAATAGGTGTGTGATAAATTTTGATATCCTATATTTATTATTTTAATGACACTTTTGAAGCCAGGGTCACCTCGTGTTGGACAGTTTTATGGGTGGAGCAAGCTGCAGTACTCAGAGAGAACAACCGAGCAACAGCAAGAAACTGTCAGACTCCCCAATGTACTAACTGAACACAAGCAGGGTTAGCATTGATTGAAGACAGGTGCACCATCGACATGCAGTATGCCTTAACACACAGCGTCACCAAGCCCCCATGTGGCCAATCAGGATTAAGTGCCTTGCCCAAGGACACAATGCAGTAACCCCTGGAAGGGATCGAACCATGGATCTCTCAGTTTGAAGTTCAATGCTGTAATCACTGAGTCACAGTGCTCCTGCTTACAATTACAATCTACCATTTCAACTTATTTGAATGGTATAATAATGAAAATTAGTTTTAATTTTACGTGGCAATAATGTTCACAATACTGCACCTCATGTTGCTGGCGGGGGAACCCAAGAAGGGGATCCCACCAAGAAATTTCCTGGCCACATATATGGGTATTCCCTGCACCTGATGACACAACAGATACCAAATTGTATGATGAATCAATAAAAGTTTACCACCTATACCCCTCCCCCTTCACTCCCCCCCCCCCCCTCCTACCCACCCCCAAGATGTAGGGTTAATTACTAAAGCTACCCACAAATACAGAGTGAATTTTCACATTTTGCTGAAATCAGTTTTGTAACAGTTGATAGCATTCAAGCCGGCTTTTGTTGAATGTTCTAAGTCCAAGATGACTAAAAGCTAATAGAACACTACAGCCTTTGATATTTTGTTATCCGGTAGAGAGCTAAATTATTTTTCACAGGTGATTTG
Organism: Pictodentalium vernedei; assembly: GCA_031216915.1. NCBI lineage: Eukaryota > Metazoa > Mollusca > Scaphopoda > Dentaliida > Dentaliidae > Pictodentalium > Pictodentalium vernedei. The sequence continues at coordinate 278,329,498 of CM062288.1, forward strand.
TAAGATGAGTATTTGTATCGAAAAAGCAATGCTATAGGAGCCTTAATTTAACAAGATATTGTACATAAATACTTGTTTTCTTACAATTTATTGTGAAAAAACAATTTTATTACAATAAAACAATTTTATATAAGCATTTTTTTATTGCTGGGTAAACAACAATCTTACTAATGAATACAGTGTAAAGCCTCCAAAGTGGCTTTCAGAACTTTTCAATAGTGCAGTGGCTTCTAGCAGTTAATTAGCATTATAGTCAAAGAACTAAAATAACTTACGCGGTGGGCATTCTTTGTAACAAATCCGCGATTCAAATGAATCTCCACTTCCACATTCATTATTTTTCTGACAAACTCTTGTTCTCTCCTGAGTCCCAGGTCCACAATCAGAAACTGTATCACATGGTGTCCATGGTTCCCAAGTCTCCCATGTTGGTACTGAAAGAAGTGAAATAAGCCATATTTATATTTCTCAGATAGATATGCAACAAATTGGGAAAAAGTTTGGATACAGACAGAACGGCATTCACATTCAAACTGTCATTTTTTATCGCACAAGATCGATTTGTGCAGAGGGACAATATTGAACGAGAAGCTGAAGGCTTCGAGTTCTATATTATTTCTCTGCCAAAATTGATTAATTCAGTAAACAAGTGCACTGTCATGCGGTGGATCAATATACGGCCGCCTATGAAGAAATTGTGCTTGTGAAGAAATATTTATTTGAACAAAAAAGGTCAATAATTCCTTCAAAAATAATTGTACATTCCTGGCTTACGACCCATTAAAGTTGAATATATTGTTTTCAAGTTATTGCGTGGAGAATCAAAAGTCACAAAAATTCCCAGATGGTTACCATGGCGGTCATATTGGACATGCCAGAATGCTGGTTATCGAAAGGAACCATCTTCTAGTCATGACGAATCAACCATAAAAAACAGTATCTGTTGTATGTATTGTTTTCAAGTTATTGCGTGGACAAACAAAAGCTAATGGACGAACAGACGGACATTGCCATACCATAATAACTGACAGTTCGAATGGGTATGCTGTTCTGAATTTATTGCATGCCTACAGTTTACTAAATAATTATTATTCAATTTTTGCAGAGGGATAATATTGAACTTGGAGCCTTCTGCTTCTTGTTCAATATTATCCCTCTGCTGAAATCGATCTTGTGCAATAAAAAATGACAGTTCGAACACATATGCTATTCTGTATTTATAGCACGCCTACAGTTTTCTTAAAAAATATTAAAAACACAAATCATTGCCAAAAGTAACCAAAATGTAAAAAAAAGAATTAGTCCACACACGTGATCCATAATGTTCAAGGGCAATATAAAAATTGTTATTGTTCACTTCAGTTTTTGCAGAAAAAGCATGTATTTTACGAAAATAAATGCATAGGCATGGAATAAAAGTTAATCAAAACTCTATTACTGAAGTAATCCATCATCAATAAATTATTTTATCTTACAACAAGCAAAATACAAATCTGTACTGAGGATAACAACCACATATACAATCATTCGATTCAGAAAGAGAATGTTTTTTACTAGAACTCATTGAAAACCGATTACACATGTCTGGGAGACTAGAGGAGGTGATTGAGGAGAAAGGTTTTTTGGGAGAAATCCAGAATGGCTTCAGGAAGGGAAGGAGAGTTACTGACCATCTTTTCACACTATCCCAAATGATAGAATCCGCGAAAGCAAAAAAGAAAAAGATGTTTATGGCCTTTTTGGATATCAAAAAGGCATACAATAGAGTATGGAGGGAAGGTATGTGGCGCAAGCTGGAGGCTATGGGCTTAGGAGGCGAGTTTGTTGGAATTATGAAAGCATTATATAAAGATATATAGAGTGAACTTAGCCTGGGAAACATTACAACGAAAAGTGTGCCTATGGAGATAGGCCTAAAATAGGGGTGTATCCTTTCACTGATCCTGTTTGCATTGTACATCAAAGGTTTAGGAGATGAACTCCTGCATAGCGAGGAGGGGGTAGCAGTTGGGGACTTGAAGATCCCAGGGCTATTTTTTGCAGACGATATGGTTCTAGTGTCAGAAAGCGAAGAGGGGCTAACGAAAATGCTGGGAATTGTTGGGAAATATGGGAGCAAATGGAGACTGAAACTTAATGAAAGCAAGAGCAAAATTATACCTGTGGGCCACAAAGTGGACCCCACTCAATGGTGGAGAGTGGGTGAGTTCTGCATTCCGGAAGGGAGCAGCAAACTTCTCAGTGTGGGAGAGACAGGTGATTACGAGTATTTGGGGGTAAATATAAACATTACAGGAAGAGGCATCTACCGGAACCACACAAATAAATTGATTCTGAAGGGGAAGCGAATCCTTAACCAAATGAAACTTATAGGGAGAAACAGTTTCAATAAGGTTTTCATGGGGAAAACCATTTGGGAAATGGTGGGACAGCCAAGTATAACATACGGTACGGAAGTGGTACCCCTAAACCAGACAGCCGTAAAGAGCTTGGAAGTCCTGCAGAACGATACAGGCCGATAGATAATGGGGTCGAGTAATGCCGCAGCGCTAGAAGCAATCAGGGATGAGCTTGGGTGGATGAGGATCAAGGACAGGATAGACCTGTTGAAGCTCGGTTATCTTAATTATTTGGTAAATCTCCCCGACAGCCGATGGTGTAAAGCAATGTTCCTGAGAATTTTCAACTCAAATATCAAAACGGGGTGGATGGTCCAAGTGAGGGAGCTAGTAGAGAACTACTCACTGGAGATCTCGGACCTGGACGTTGGGGCAAACCAGGGTAAAAAAATCGTCAGAAAAAGGGTCATGGAGGATTGTAATCATAATTGGCGAGAGGGGGTCAAATCAAAGAGGTCTTTGGGTGGCCTGCATGATAAAGAGGAGCCAGGTTTTGAAGAGTACCTTGATGGCACCTTTGGGGGGTCACTGTTGTTCAAGCTGAGGTCACGATCCCTGGAGCTGAGGGGAAAAATTGGGAAAGACGGTGAAAGGGAGTGCCAGATGTGTAACTTGGACATGGTGGAGACCCTGGAACACTTTCTTCTAGAATGCCCAAAGTATCAGCCTAAAAGAATGAGATTCACTGGGAGTATAATGGGGAAGTGGGATGGGAGAATGAAGGACATGTGGTTAGGGGGAGACTCAAAGGAGAGGGTTAATATGCTAATCGGAGAGATTGGGAAGAATGGGACAAGGGATATCATCAAGCAGTTCATCTCCGAGTGTTGGGAGGAGAGGAGAAGCGTGGGAATAGGAGGCAGTTGGGAGTACAGGGGTAACCATGGCCTTCTCGTCCGAGAACCGTGACAAATCAGCAGCTGGCCAAAGTGTTATTATATTATTGTCGAGGCCAAATATTGTTTACAGTAATTAAATGATAAATAAGTCACAAACTCAGCAAAATACATTAGACAAGATCATTTTTGCCATTATGATATTTTTATAGAGGCTTACAATGCATTAAATGTGAAAAATAAAAACACTACTATAAACTTTGCTGTTATAGTACAAGTGGAACAATGAATATGGATTACATCATGCACAACTCAAGAACATAATACTATGACATCATGATCTTTATTCAATTTTTTTTTTTTGATCAGTGAGGAAGGAAAGGTTTTATTTTTCATTTTCATTTTTTCTTGTATATAATGAGCCTGGATTGAGAAGCTTTTCACAAACAGAATATACAGGCCTGAAAATAAGCAGCCTGACATTTGCAGAATGAGGTCCCCAGCTGGTAAATTTGATGATGCTATCTATCCCATACAGTGGGCCAATTTATACTCTATGTACCTTTTTCTGTTTAGTTTTGAGACCCTGACTCAGATTGAGGTTCATAGAGGGTAAATTTAGTGATGCTACCCTGCTCTGCATTTTGCAGATGACAGTCTGCTTATTTTCTGGCTTGAGAATATATCAAGTGCATAATAATACAAATTAACTCATTTAATTTTAACCTCAGGGGCCTAATTCTAACTCTGATAACTTTTAGTGGAACAGAACAGTTGGCCCAACATGCTGTTTCTGGGAAAACGTGCAAGTTACATTCCAAGTGCCTTGACAGTCATTTCGAGGCAAGTCTTGTCTGCCTTTATAGGCAGACAAGACTTACCTAGAAACAACTATAAAGCCACAGGACTAAACAGTCTTTAGTTAGGCTCTTCAGATTTCAGTTACATACATCAATCAAAAATGTAAAGAGTTCTGAGTCTCCCAATTTTGTAGTAATATTGGAGACACTGCAAGGCAATTTATTTATTTAGTTATTGGGGTTTAATGACACTTTCAACAACCAGGATCACCTCATGTTGGACAGTTTTAACCTTGTGTTGGACAGTTTTATGGGTGGATGAAGCCGGAGTACCCAGAGAGAACCACTGAGCAATGGTGAGCAACTGTCAGACTCCCCAACATACTAACTCCACACAAGTAGGGTTAGCACTGGTTGAAGACAAGTGCACCATCAACATGCTGTACACCTAAGTACACAACACCACTGTGCCCCCACATGAGCAATTGGGATTAAGTGCCTTGCCCAAGGACACAATGCGGTTGCCGCAGGTGCGATTCGAACCGAGGACCTCTCAGCTTGCAGCCTGCATCTCTACCTACTGAGCCACCACGCCCCACTGCAAGGCAATAAAAATACGCCAATGAAATCGTCAGATGTGTACCCATACGCGCAACTAGTAGAAAGCTGTATGACGGAGGGCCACCACGGATGCCGACATTATGTACACCATACATGGTATGGGTACATATAGAAATGGATTGGAGGAGTCTCTAATTTGATGGATAAAGGGTTAATATCTCAGGATCAAATTATCAGATTTACATAAAAAACTATACAGCACAGCACATCAGTAACCTGAATAAATATATAAAGCAACATGACAATCGAATTGATATTTTTTGAGTTCTCATGCCAAAGGGATTGGAGGAATTTTCAATTTGAAGGATAAAGGGTTAATATCTCAAGATCAAATTATCAGATTTACACCAAAAACTATACAGCTTGGCACATCAGTAATCTGAACACAAATATAAAGCAACTTGACAATCCTAGCAATATTTTTCAAGTTATCGAATGCCAAAGGGATTGGAGGAATTTTCAATTTGAAGGATAAAGGGTTAATATCTCAGGATCAAAACAACAGATTTACACCAAAAACTATACAGCTCAGCACATCAGTAACCTAACACAAATATAAAGCAACTTGACAATCCAAGCAATATTGTTCAAGTTATCGAATGCCAAAGGGATTGGAGGAATTTTCAATTTGAAGGATAAAGGTTTAATATCTCGGGATCAAATCATCAGATTTACACCAAAAACTATACAGCTCAGCAAATCAGTAACCTGAACACAAATATAAAGTAACTAGACAATCCAAGCAATATTTTTCAAGTTATCGAATGCCAAAGGGATTGGAGGAATTTTCAATTTGAAGGATAAAGGGTTAATATCTCAGGATTAAATTATCAGATTTACACCAAAAACTATACAGCTCGGCACATCAGTAATTTGAACATAAAAATAAAGTAACTTGACAATCCAAGCAATATTTTTCAAGTTATCGAATGCCAACGAAATGGATATGAACACCGGATAAACAGACAGATGGACAGATGGATGGACAAACGACAGATGGCCACCCCAGATGCCAGCAAATTGTGTACCATATATAGTATGGGTACACATAAAAATGTCCAATGAAGTGGTTCAATTTCAGTGAAGGAATGACTGAGAATCAAAAATATTTTTTTGGCCTTATTGCAATTTACTACATTACCTGTACATGGCTGTACATTACAGTCTAAGTATTCTTCTGTTTTCTCATCACAAGTTACATTAAAATAGCTCTTTAATATTCTACTTCTTTTCTTCTGACCATTATCACAGGTCTTTGAACATGGACTCCACATTCCCCATTCACTGTAACTGCATTCTGTAATAAAATAGACAAGAGATGGAAATTTATTTTAAACCAAAATGCTCAGACGTGAATTATTGACCATTTATGACATATCGGTTAAATATAAACAGTGCTGGGAACAAAAATGGGCATTTAATTTTTCCGTGTTCAATTTTTGTTTTCAAATATAGTTTCTGGGAAACCTCACTGAAATGACCGGAAAGAATACATTCCAATTAGGGGCTATAAGTTATATCTTGGAAAGCAAAATGAGAAAATGTCAAATTAGTTCATAAGAAAACAATATTATAATACGCCTCTGTCAGTTATGCTGGGTAAAGGTTAATACTGGCCAACAGCAATTAACAACCAAACGTTTTAACTTACTACTTGGACATAAACAACAAACATACTGAAAAATTGTACCATCAAAATGCCTTTCACCTAAGCACACTACAGACTTGTATAGATTATACATTAAGTAACCTTAAAAGGGGTTACTTTATTTTTTTTGTTGTGTGTGTGGGGGGGGGGGGGGGGGGGGGACTTCAGATAACCCATTTCTAATTTTAGCCAGAATGGCAACCCTTTTCAGGGAATTCATTTTCTAATTTTAGACAAAATGGCAACTCTTTTTCAGGTATCCAATTTCTAATTATAAGCAAAAGAAAATCGAATAAACAATGATACCAGTGTCAACTGGTAGAGTGCTGAATTATTTTTAAATGGTGATTTGTAACGTGACTAATTTTTTTTAAAGGTTCCATTACTACCAGTAAGCAGAGCCTTGGTTTTGCAAAATTTTGTCAGAAATATTTGATTTGTTACAATTCATTGGAGAGTGCCACTTGGCATTCTCTTATACATTGTAACAAAACTATTTTATATAATACTTTATTGTTCTATTGCTGAGAAAACATCAAGCTAATGTATATAGTTTAAAGCCAGTATAGTAGCTTTCAGTACTTTTCAATAGAGCCATGGGGAGTGTGGTGGCACAGTGGTAAACTGTTGGACTTCTATGTTAGAAGTCCCGAGTTCGATCCCCATCCGGGACAACCCGCATCGTGTCCTTGGGCAAGGCACTTTATCCCGGTTGCCTACATGGGGGCACGATGACACTGTGTACTAATGCGTACTGCACGTCGATGGTGCATAGGTCTTTAACCACTGTAACCCTGCTTGAGCGGAGCTTGAACAGAGTTAGAATGTTGAGGAGCTGACAGTTGCTCGTCGATGCTCAGTGGTTCTCTCCGGGTAGTCTGGCTTCCTCCACCCTTGAAACTGTTACGATTAGCCATTGTGAATAAGTATGTGACCTTAAGCACCAATAAATAAATAAATAAATAAATAAATAAATAAATAAATAAATAAATAAATAAATAAATAAATAAAGCCATGATAGTGGTTCTAGCACTCTACCTGTTGATGTAAAAACTAGGATAAACTGCATTAAAAACGGAAGCTTATTACTTCAAATTCTTCTGTTTGTAAGAGGAGGAGAGAGAAATGCAGGAGCTGAGGCTCAAACCAATGACCTCTTGACTTACCACAAGATTAAGAGATCCAGACCAACCAGGCGAGTCTGTAAGTGGCCTTTATACCTCGACTGCTACACTACTCTCCCCTTCTTTTGAGATTCACCACAAGTGAATTTCACCAGCTTTCTCCCTTAGAGCGGTTGAAACACCCACAGTGCCACCTACTACTTACTGAGGATCCTGGATAAGCCCCTAAATGTAACAGGAAGAGAGAGAGAAATGTGGGAGCCAAGGCTTGAACCCACGACCTCCAGTACACAAATTGACCGACACCCAGCATTCTAAAACTTAACTATTTTTTTGTAACTTCTAATATATTTTTACAGATTTTATCCCAGAAATTAATAATGAATTCAAATAACCCTAGTATTTATATCTTAACCCTTTAAGAACTGTGCTAACAACGCATCATATCAGTTGAAGTTTTGGGGGTATGAACATACACGGCACAGAAACAGAAACAAAGGGAAAGGGAAGCCTGCACAAAAATAATCAATTCAGACATTAATAATTGCTGCTCACATGAACATTAATTACTAACACAAACACACATCTGACCATATCTATCAACATTTAAAATACAATAGGTCACAAGAACTAAACAATGGAGAGGAAAATGCAGGGTGCGAATTGCTCGAATGTAGGTAAAAAAGACAACGGTAAAAAAGACAATGGTAAAAAAGACAATGGTAAAAAAGACAACGGTAAAAAAGACAATGATATTTTTATCAGTAGGTAAAAAAGACAATTTTGCACAAATACATTGATTTTTGAAAAATATTTATAGGAAAGGAAATAAAAACCAATATCTGTTTGGTTTTTTTTTAATTTAACAAAGAGACTTACTGAAATTGACAAGCCCATTTCAATTACTGAACAAACACTTAGGAGCTTCAAAGGTTTCTTGCATCAATGTGGGACAAGCTTGTTCGAATTGCAGGAAAAACATTAAAATGCTCAATAATAGTAACTTGTTGTTTTATTAATTAAATCCGATAACACAATAGAAATGACAAGCTTATTACAGTGGTTTAATAAAAAAACACTCAAGTATTTCAAAAGATTAGTCACAATATATATAGGTGGTTGCATTTTTCTGAATGTTAGAATTGCAAAATGGAATTCATAACAAATAACAAGGGAGGCAAAAAGCTATGTTATAATGGTTTCATGTATAATAAACACAATGTTACTACCAAAGCAATATTTTGGAGATGCTCAAAGTTCAACACAGGCTGTAAAGGGAGAGTAAAGACAACTCTAAATTTTGAAAATTTAGAACATTTACATGACCACAACCATGTTGGAGACCATGCAGAAGTATCAGTAATGAAAGCCAGATCTGAGATGAAACATTTAGCGGCAACAACTGATGATAAGCCTGCACAAATATATGCCAAAGTAACAGCAAAATCAGATAGTGGTGTCCAGGCTTTTTTACCCCAAAGTGATATATGCAAACGGACAATACGCAATGAACGATCACGTCATATCCCCGTAGAGCCAGAGGACACTTGTGATTTATCCATAAATGGGGAATGGGCATTGACTTTGGGAGATAATCAAGAGCAATTTCTTCTTTTTCACAATATGGATCACAACAACAGGATTATATGTTTCAGTTCCAACGAACAGCTGCGAGTTCTTGCCAATGCCGATATGTGGTTTCTCGACGGTAATTTTTCTATGTCACCAAAGAACTTTAAGCAAGTCTATATCATTCGAGTTCGAGTTGCTAATTCAAACGTGCTTGCAATCAGTGCTTTTCTTCAGAAAAAAACGACGAAGACATACAAGGAACTTTTTCAGACAATTGTTAACAAATGTGAAGAAGTGTTTGGTTACACTCCTGATCCAAAGATTGTGATGGCTGATTTTGAAAGTGCCACAATTAATGCGTTACGTGAGGTATTGTGTGAAGGAACAGAAATAAAGGGCTGCTTCTATCACCTCACCCAGTCTACGTGGAGGAAGATACAGGAACTTGGACTCGTGACAAATTACAAAGAGGATAACGAATTCCGCCACTTTTGTGGAATGTTAGACGGTGTTGCTTTTCTCCCAGTGGATAATGTGCTGGAAGGCTTAAGAGTATTTGAGAAGCATTTCGCCCCCAGAGGCTATGGATCTTTTAGATTACTTTGACAGTACTTATGTGTCTGGAACGTATAGAAGAGTCCGTGGGGATAATAATACAGTTAGACTGAGGAGGTGTCCTCCACTGTTTCCCCCAGCCTTGTGGAATGTGCACACTTCAACCATAGAAGGTAACCCACGTACAAATAATATTAGTGAAGCCTGGAACAATAAGTTTTTTCACATGGTTGGACATAAACATCCCACAATATGGAAATGTATCAAAATATTTCAAATGGAAGAACAATCTGTTAGAACTATTCTTGCCCAAGATGCTATTGGAGTTCAACCAAAAAAGAGGTTTCGTAAGGAAACCTATAACCAGCAGGTGCGCCTTAAAAATTTATGTGATGATTATGTAGAAGGAACAAAGACAATGCAACAATTTTTGTGGGGAATAGGACACACAATAAGGCTTCATTAACATTAGTGATTTGTCAAAAAAGTTGTGCTTGGTTAATCAAAATTAAGTGTATTTTTGAAAAGTGTGTTGGGTAAGGGTAATGTTTTAGGTAGGCTCATAGGCGTTTTCAAAAAAAGAGGTGTTTTGGTAACGCAAAATTAAGTGTATTTTTGAAAAGTGTGTTGGGTAAGGGTTAAGCTGGTAATGTTTTAGGTAGGCTCATAGGCCTAAACTGTGCTATCTGTTATTTTTATACAACTTTGTACTGTTTATGTAAGATTTTGAGATTTTGAGAATAAAATAAAAAAAAATTTAGGGTAATTACTTTGTCTGATTTATTAAATCTAAAAGATCAGCAATGTAATTCCTCTAAAATTTAAGAATGGCAGCACCAAGAACAGAACCACAAGATAGCACGAAACATTATTGTCTTTACCTACTGATAAAAATATCATTGTCTTTTTTACCATTGTCTTTTTTACCATTGTCTTTTTTACCGTTGTCTTTTTTACCGGCTACCGAATTGCTCACACTCCATAAAACAGCTGTATTAATTAGGGTGACCGGACGTTTTGGCCACGGACATTTCGGCCCAGACGTTTCGGCCACGGACGTTTCAGCCTAGGACGTTTTGGCCACGGACGTTTCGGCCAATTGGAGATATTTCTCACAATATATGAGATTTTTCTATTATTATTTTTAATTTTTTTTACTTTATTTTTTTTATTTATTTTATTTATTTATTTTTTTTTTCTTTTGAATGTTCATTTTTTTTATTTAAAACATGAAAAGATTTTTCATAGGGATAGTTATAATCATTAACTATTATGTTTTTATAGTAATATTCCTTCAACCTACCTGTCAGCTTACTACATTTTATGTGTGTTTCCATAACTATTTAGCTTCAGCTTTTGATTATTAGCAGAATATTTCATTTAGGCTTCCTCTTTTGTCAGGGAGTGTTTTTACAGCAATTGGACTGAAGTTTTTGAGATCAATGAATTTTTAGGTCTCCTTGTGTTTTTGTAGTTAGAGCAATTGACAAGAAATTGTCCTTTTCTTTATACCTGCTTTATGTGGCTTCAAAGAGGGTTTGGTTTTTTATATAAATACTCCATGTTATCATACTCTCCTCATAGCCTCTGGTGTGCTAGGAGTCTTAACATGGAAATCATTACAACAAAAAGAGGTGGGAAAAAACTATGCGTTGAGGGACATATGTACACTGTGAAGTCAAGATCAGACAAGTATAAATCTGTAACATGGCGCTGTGTGAAACGTGACCCCCCTATCAACTGTACAGCTATCTTGAAAACAAATGACAATTATGAATGTCCAGTTTTGACGAAGGAGCATTCTCATTTATCTGACGAAATAGAAGTAGATATTTCTAAATGCAGACAGAACATGAAAGAGATGGCTAGTAAAACAAATGATAAGCCCCACCAGATTTTCACGACAATGCTTTCAACAGTATCTGATGAAGTGAAAGCCCGTCTTCCAAATGCAGATGTAAATAAACGTGTGCTGCGGAGAGCCCGAGCTCTTCATCGACCCAAAGATCCACAAACTCTACAGGAACTTGAAATAACTGGTGAGTGGAGCATGACTACAGGTGACCAGCCTGTTCCATTTTTGTTCAGTGACAATGGTCCTACTGCTGATGAGAGGGTTATTATTTTTGCCACTGAAAAACATTTACAACAGCTAGCAAGCTGTGATACTTGGTGCATGGATGGAACATTTTCAGTTGCCCCAAATATTTTATATCAGTTGTATGTCATACATGGTCGTGTAGATAATGTGTTTTTGCCTTTAGTTTATGCTTTGCTCCAAAGAAAGACCCAAACAAGTTATGAGAGTCTGTTCAACGAATTAGCAGAGGCTGACTGTGATCCTACAACTGTCATTATAGATTTTGAAAGAAGTGTTAAGCTTTCTGTTCATTCTGTCTTTGGTGCTCATGTTAATATTCAGTCTTGTTTTTATCATTTCTCCCAGTCAGTTTGGAGAAAAATTCAGTCACTTGGGCTTGCAAATTTATATGAGACTGAAAATGATTTTCGTCTTTATTGTGGACAGATAGATGCTTTAGCATTCCTGCCTGTTTCCGAAGTTCAGGAAGGTATGGATTATTTGAAAGAGACAATGCCAGAGGAAGCAGAACCTCTTGTTGAGTACTTTGACAGCACCTCTGTTAGTGGCCAACTCCGCCAGAGGCCAGCAAGAGAGGTTAATGGCATACAAACTGTAAGGTTAAGACGAGTGCCGCCATTATTTTCACCATGTGACAGGAATATGCATGAGGCTACTATTAGTAATCTACCCAGAACAAAAAAGATATATGCTGAATTACAATCACGACTCCAAAACTTGTGTGATGATAGAGTGTGTGGTCATAAAACAATTGCTGAATTTCTACGTGGTGTAAGTTACAATCTGCATGGTGGTCAACCGAATATGTAATCCTGAATACAATGAAATGTGACATAATGAACTAAGAAAAATATATTTTTCTCTTATTATAAATGTAGCATAACAAACTGAGAGAACCTGATTTTTGATTGGTCAAATTCAACTAATTTTTTCGTGATTATCAAAAGCTATGAATTCCGTCGGTAAATAGAGTGTCAAGTAGTAAAGAAGAAGACAGATCTTCTTTCCAGATTATACCTTATACCCCTCACTTGAATGAGCTCCTTGAGCTTGTTTAAGTGTTGGTTAAAAGGTATCATTTGGATAGAAGACACCCCAGGCATCAACAGCCATGAATTCTGTCTGTAAATGTCAAATAACGAAGAAATGGATAGAAGATTCACCCGTCAGTAAAAAATATAACTTGTTTTCTTCAAATACAATAAAAAATAATACATGTAGTGGACATAAGTGAATATTCTCCAAAATTGTGCTTACTTGTGCTATGTATTATAATTGTTTCATTACTTGTTTTTGTTATATTTTTATGATAACGTTCAATAAATATAAAAAATGGAAATGGTTTTTCTTCATTCCTAAATCACTTCCCCCTCTCCAACTCTTCCAGAGAAAAAAAGAAAAAAAAATGTCAAAAAGTACCCTCAAATATATTTTGGCCGAAACGTCCACCCTGTCCAATATTTCTGGCCAAAACGTCTGTGGCCGAGACGTCCTAGGCCGAAACGTCCGTGGCCGAAACGTCCTACATTAATTAGTATTCATGAACAAAGGAAAAATAAACACTACAGTCAGCTACAGTGACAAATTGTGGGATATTCTTTTCGAACAGAAAAGTCTTGGCACTTTATTGTTTTCCTTTGGGTCTGAGCTGTCGCTGTGATGTGATTTTAAATCAGAATAAAATAACACTGTGCATGTTTGTAAAAAAAAATGCTTTCTTAGAGATATTTGTTTCAACTGAACATAAGGTACGGCAAACAGTAAATTTTATTCAATTGTTAACTGGTCAAAATATAACTGTGCTGTCAATGTCAATTGTTTATGAACTCAGTTCCCCAGAATGTCGCCAGAGTTTTTCACCCCTGAACTAGTCTACGATATACTGGTATATCGTGGTATTTTTTCAATACCGATACCGGTATTGAAATTTGAATACTGTGCAGCCCTAATTACAGACTTTTAGACCATGTTTGTACTAGTGGGTTTCATGCATCAATTCAAGGTGAATACGTGTTGAATTGTTGCTGGAAATTATCAGTATCCACTCAAAAACAAAAGATTACTTTTCATTATACGTTTTTAGAACAAATTGATCATTTCCAGTGATAATTTGACTCGTATTCATCTTGAAGTGATGCTTTGAAAGCCACCATTTTGATTGATACTGTGAAAGTAAAAATTTCTATACAGTAAAACCTGTCTTGAGAGACCACTGTCATTAGAGACCACCTGTCTTGAGAGACCACTATGGCCATGTACTGATTGGTTTCACTCTATAATGGACCTGTCATGAGAGACCACCTGTCTTGAGAGACCACAAAACTGTGGCAAAAACTTGGTTTTTCACCTGTTTTGAGAGACCGGAAAATCAATTTTTGACAATTTCAAAGTATTAAAATCATAAACAGGTTGAGGGTTAGATTTTTTTTGGTGGTCTGAATTTGTTATTCAAAATTTGTTTTATTAAAAATTATTAGAGAGTGCCTGTTGGCACTCTCCAATAATTTGTAATAAAACAAATTTATACAAGCGAAATATATGTGTTTGACTGAAGAGGAAACATGAGCAAGGAAAAAGATGGCTTTTGTTCTGGTACCCTCGTTGTAACTCATCCAGTTAAGATCAATGCAGTGTGCACAGAAATCAATAGTTCAAAAATGTAACCAGGACAACAGTGAAGTTTTTCAGTTTATGTACTTTTATCTATAATTTATTAAACAATGCCTTTGTACTTGTATTAAAACTAAATTAAAATAAAACAATAATAAAAAAATTGTTAAAAATCAGATCTCCATTTCTGCAACAAATATTCTCTGGTTGGTAATTCACTGACTAGCAAAAAAGTCAGACCTGTAATGAGAGACCACCTGTCTTGAAAGACCACTTTTGCTCGTAAATGGGGTGGTCTCTCAAGACAGTTTCTACTGTATCTTCACGGTGGGGGATACGATTTTTATCTTTCCGCATTTTCTTCTATAATATATCATTTAGAGTATAATAAAATATTTTAAAAAGGTTATTTGAAACATCAGTATTTTTTCAAGGATACTATGCTACAAGTAAGGAGGACCACCTCAGTTCAGCAATATTTTTTCATAAATGTTTTGTTACAAATTATTACAGAGTGCCTACTATTTATTTATTGGGGTTTAACAACGCTTTTGACAGCCAGGCTCAGCTTGTGTAGGACAGTTTTATGGGTGGAGGAAGCGAGAGTACCTGGAGAGAAGCACTGGGCAACGGCTTGAAACTGCCGGACTCCCTAAGGTACTATCTCTATACATGCAAGGTAGCATTGGTTGAAGACAAATGCACCATCGATGTGCAGTACACCTTTGTACACAGTGCCACAATGCCCCCATGTTGGTAATCAAGATTAAGTGCCTTGCCCATAGACACAATGCAGTAACCCCTGGATCAAACCGTAGGCCTTTCCATTTGAAGGCCATAAACACTGAGTCACCATGTTCCCTAGAGAGTGCCTACTACCCTCTCCAATAAATTGGATTGAACAACTTGAAATAAATTTCCTTTTCTAGTGCTGAGCACAAAAAACAAGCTAATGGATACAGTGTAAAGCCACTACTAAAGTGGCTTTCAACACTTTTCAATAGAGTCAAGATACAGTGAAACCCTATTAATTGAATAGCCACTTTGCCAGTGAGAATTATTCAATTAACAGAATTCAATTAACAGGGATTTGATCACTTCCCTGTATTTTAGAGATAAATTGAGCATTTATTCTATTATATCTTGTTTGACAGAGCTCATAGAGCTCTGTCAAACTAGATATAATAGAATAAATGCCTATATCAGATGCACTGATGTAAAATAGGTCTTGAAACATTGAGTATTTGGTGATTGTCAGGATAATTTCTCAACACATTATGGGATATTTTATTCAATTAACAGGAGTTTGCTCTTTAACCCATATTCAATTAACCCTTAAGTCCTCAGATTAATTTTAAAGTATTTATGGCCTTTTTCTGCTTACATAGTTATTGATGACGTGTCAGTGGTTCTACATCACTGCTGGCTGCCTATACAGGCAGCCAGCAGTGATGTAGAACCACTGCCAGGGAAAATTCAGTCTTCATACAAGAGTAATAAAAAAGATTACACAAGAGAGCACCTGATTCAAGGCAATATAAAAGTGGCGGTTTGGGGCTATATGGGGGCTTAAGGGTTAAGAGGACAAATTTGTACTGAAAGTATGGTAAATGGTTTAGTGTTTGGAAATTATATTCAATTAACATGGTTATTCAATTATGAGATATACAATTAAGTGGGCTCCACTGTAGTAGCATTCAATCAGTTAAGTAATTAATTACTTATACTGGTATAACTCAGACCAACCCAGGGGTGGCACTGGGCTTTCCTTGAATAAGAGGCCAAAGATCCCTGACAGGGGAATAGAATATTCCCCAAGCCTTCAACAAAGAAGGCAGTCTCCCCAGTGTGGTGGATAGACCTCCCATGAAGGGGAAGCATAGTCACCCTCTCCAATGGTGCCATGCCTGAGCCAAAGCAATATGCAAAGCTCATGTAGATGATGCTCATTAGTATAATTTGTTGATAGATCTCAAATTGTCAATTTACAAAAAAATTGTTCAAGTAACTGCATAGTGTAGTTATGTTCATAATTTCTGGAAATCAGAATTTTCGGCGCAGGCCTTTTTATTGC
The DNA here is from genome assembly GCA_031216915.1 of Pictodentalium vernedei. NCBI lineage: Eukaryota > Metazoa > Mollusca > Scaphopoda > Dentaliida > Dentaliidae > Pictodentalium > Pictodentalium vernedei. The sequence continues at coordinate 278,345,838 of CM062288.1, forward strand.
CAAGTTAGTTGCTATTCAGCCATATTGAAGAAATTTTCTGTAATACTGATAGTCATTTTTGGCTTCTCGGGGCTTGACAGGTGCCTCAGAATATCTTTTAACTCCAAAGGGCCCAATTCCAACTTTGCCTCCTTCTTACCATGAAGGAACAGGTGCTCATGCTTCTGCATGCAAGATATGGGTTAACCTGAATTTACCTTATAAGTACCTGTACAGCTGTTTCTAGGAAAGTCTTGGTGACCTATATTTGTTGTGAATACTTGCCTAGAAACAGCCGCAGAACCACAATATATAGACTGCCAATGTGCAGTAAAAATGTATAAAACGCTCTCAGCCTTGAAAGGGAACATCACTTCTTATGAAATTGGACAAAAAAGCACAAAAAGACCAAAACCAATTTAAACAAGCTATTGACTGAAAATAGAATAGGCTTTAATTTTTGGAATTCACTAAAAAAGAACTTCCCACAATCCATTCCAATGATGGACAATAAGCTGAGTTTAAAAGTTTCTTAAGATTATTACTGACTGGCTTTGGTCATTACGTTGTGTAAAGATTTACTATAGAAGATATTTACACTAATGCTGTACAGAGCACAGGGAAAGTTGCTCTTTTAATTATGAAATTTCTTTATAACAAAATGTGTGACTAACCCTGTGAAGGGTTAGTCACACTTTCTGGTTATAACAAAATGGTAACAGCAATATCATGCCACATGAAAATGTAAACTTAATAAGGCTGTGCATGCTGTAAGCTAACATACAATGGCTGACCATAGGCATTGCACAGGATCAGTTGATAGGCTGTGGGTCATATTATACACCACATGATACACATGGTTAGTTGGTTACATGTTACATAGAGTGCAGGGTTTAACCCTTTACCTAACATGAAAAGCAGACGACACATGCAAAAAAAATTCTTGAATAACTAATTTTTTTCATTCTTTGTCTCAAAAACATAGGTTATGACCCCTCGTTGGAACGAGCTCGACAAGCTCATTCCAACGAGGGGTCATAACCTATGTTTTTGAGACAAAAAATGAAAAAAATAATGAAAATTAATTGGCAATTTTTTAGAATAGCGCTGGCCGGTTTTGGCCGTTACGTTAGGTAAAGGGTTAAGAAACTGATGGGAATACTTACACAGTGGAACCCTGTTAACTGAATAGCCACTTTGTTAATAAAAATTAACAGGAGTATTCAATTAACAGGGATGGGTCATTTTCCTGTACTCTAGAGATAACTTAGCATTTATTCTATTATATCTGGTTTGACAGCTCCATGAGCTCTGTCAAAACAAGGATATAATAGATTAATGTCTGTATTGGATGTACTGAGGCCAAACAGGTCTATAAACAAAGGAAAACTGGGGAGAGTCAGGGTAATTTCTCAACAGATTACAAAATTTTTCATTTAATTAACAGGAGTTTACTCTATAACCAATATTCAATTAACAGGTCAAATTTGTACTGGAGGTATAATAAATGGTTTTGTGTTGGGAAATAATATTATTTAACAGGGTTATTCAGTTAAGAGATATCCAATTAAGTGGGCTCCACTGAACTGGATTGGAGAAATTTTTTTTGAATGGGTTTGGTCATCACATTGGCAAAAGAGTTGATAGAGATGAGATTTACACTAAGGCTGTACAGTGTACAGGGTTAGTTACACTTTTAATAATGAATTTTATTTTTATAACCCGAAAGTGTGACTGACCCTGTGCAATGCACAGAGTTAGTCACACTCTCGTTATAAAAAAAAAAATAGTAACTGCCATATCACACACTAAATGAAAATATACACTGACTGAGACTTTAAACATGTACAGGGTTAGTTGGTTACATGTTACATAAGGTACAGGATTCAAGGAACAAAAGGAAATACTGGATTGAAGAAAAAAAAATTTCATCTGAATTCCAAAAATGAAAACATATTCTATTTTTAATTAATTGTGGAGGTATGGTGGCACTGTGTACTAAGGAGTGCTGCATGTCACTGGTGCGCTTGTCTTCGACCAATGCTAACCGTGCTTGTGTGGAGTTAGTACATTGGGGAAGAGTTAGTGCAATGGGGAGTCTGGCAATTAATTGCTCTCCACTCCTTGGTGGCTCTCTATGTGGATATTTCAGCTTCCTCCACCCATAAAATTGTGGACATGAGGTGACCCTAGCTGTCAATAGTGTTGTTAAATCCCAATAAATAAATAAATATATTTTTAATTAGTAGCTTGTTATCATAGGTTGTGCTAATTAGGGAACATTCCTATAATTTAGTGTCATCAGATACTGCTCGGGTCAAATTTTAAGACATGGAGCATTTTTTTCATTCATTGCTTGTTCGTTAGTTTTCATAAAGCTCTGTCAAACAAGATGTAATACATTAAATGTTTATACTTGAAGCACTAAAGCTGAAGAGAACTATAAAGTTGGGCTTATGGTACCTGTCAGCATAAGTATAAGTTGATCACAAAGTTTTTAACTCAATCCATGGGAATTTACTCCATAATCTGTATTAACTTAATAGGTCCAGTTTGTGCACAGTAGAATCCTGTTAATTGAATAGTCACTTTGCTAATGAAAGTAATTCAATTAACAGGGATGGGTCACTTTCCTGTATGCTGGAGATAAACTTAGCATTTATTCTATTATATCTGGTTTGACAGAACTCCATGAGCTCTATCAAACAAGATATAATAGATTAAATGCCTGTATTGGATGTACTGAGGCCAAACAGGTCTATAAACAAAGGAAAACTGGGGAGAGAGAGTCAAGGTAATTTCTCAACAGATTACAAGATTTTTTATTCAATTAACATGAGTTTACTCTATAACATATATTCAATTAACAGGTCAAATTTGTACTGGAGGTATAGTAAATAGTTTTGTGTTGAGATATTATATTCATTTAACAGGGTTATTTAGTTAAGAGATATCCAATTAAGTGGGCTGCACTCTACTAGGGTAGGAGAAATGATTAGCACTGGCTTGCCGAGTGTCTCTTCCAAATATCTTGTCCTGAGGGTGAGATTTCCCCATCTCGCACCCACCCCCATCAGGGATAATTTTTTCTCCCCCCACCAAAACACTCTGCCATCTACAAAAGTGATCCATGCATGTGCAGCTATATCAAACAATTTTTTGTCCATTTTAAAAAAAAACTGATTTGGTTATCTGAAAGAGTGCACCAAAGTTATGTATATACCGCAGGTATATACCATTAAATTGAATTCCAATGCCAGCAAGTCAGGGGTTAAAGATTCGTAGCAAAATGAACATTGACACATTTCGATGATGTCAGTTGGGTGTGTGCATCAATAAGTGTTAACAATATTCCCAAACATTAATGATCAGTTATCATTAAATTAATCCAAATAGGCTGAGTGAGACAATTCATTGATACGGACTATAGCATGTTTACTTAACAGTGTTTGTAGTTAATTACCTTCGCCCAACCGGCTACGTGAGACTAACCCAATCGATCAATGGGCGCTTTAGTGATAGGAATTAAGTTAAGAAATTGCACAAAGAATATACTGTTATTATTAACATCAAGTACAACAAACAGCAATACTTTGAACACCAAAGAAACATCAGATTTGGTCACGTGGGTCATGTGAGATAGATATCTATCTCACATGGCCTTCTCACATGAGACACGCATATCGCCCCCTGAGTACCAATTACCAATGTGTTCTATGTGCCAGTAGGCACAAAGAATACATTGGAACTCAGGGGACGATATATTGCATAGGAATTGGGGGGAGAAACAAGAATCCTAACCTGGACTATAGTAAACTTATTACCTCTTCTAAAATCATGCATTTCCCAGAATGCAATAATTCAGATTGAGGAACCCAAGATATAAGGGTAATGTGCAAAGGATATTTTATATTAAGATTACAAATGATGTACCGGTATTATGTGGAATGCGCTCTTGAATCTTAAAACTATAGACAACTGGACAACTGGTAGAATGCTGAACTATTTTTGATCACCAAAATTTTTTCACATGTCTTTTCCTTGTTACAATTTATGGGAGAGTGCCTATGGGCACTCTCCCACAAATTATAACAAGGAAAATTCATACAGATAAAATAAATTTTATTTAAAAAGATACTATGAAGCATATCCACTGAATACGTAGTCTTTAAGTTATGGTATGTACACTTTAGAGTAAAGCCCAAATTCGTGCTTTCAGCACTCTACTAATTAATGTAATTATAAATACTGAATAGTAATTTTAAAACTATTGTTGATGTGTGATCATATATCAGTACAGCATGCAGTGAATGTATATGGCTACATACCTGCACAATGGAAATTGGAACAAGTAATTTCATCATTGGAACACACACTGAAATAAACATATATATTTTATTACTACTACTCAGCAAAATGGAGTGATCAACATGTCAATAATATGTAATCTCATGTACCCTGGATGTTGCCCAAAACAATGATTTTGCCCCCCCACCCCCCCCCTCCCCCCACCCACTGTAGACATAAGGCCCCACAAAGTAGATTTTCTGTTTCTCAGGCCATTTTTTGTAAAGCTGCATTTGGAGGTGGTTTTTTTTTTTATTTTTGATAAAAGGACAAAATATTTTGGATACTGACAGATAGGATTATCAACAAGAGCAATGTGAAGTGTGGCATATGCCCCAGACGGTGTCATAAAAGGGTAGGAAAGTCTCTCGGGGGCATAACCAATATCAAAAGGAAGCTTCCTCTAGACACCAATAATGCATCACAAATGTTCATGATTAGCCATTGTACATAAGTATGTGACTTTAAACAACAACAAAAAATAAATAAATAAATAAATATAAATAAATGCATCACAAACAAATAAAAAATAAAATTGATTTGAGTCCACATTCATTAGTTATTGGATGGAAACCAAATTCCAGATGGCCACCATGAAAGCCATAATGAACAGGCCACTGGTGGCCATCTTGGTTCAGCTGACTGGTTGAAAATTAAAAGGAAGCTTCCTCTAGACACCAACAATGCATAATTAAAAAAATACAATGAATCGAGTCAGCATTCAATAGTTATTGGTTGGAAGCCACATTCAATATGGCACCATGGTTGTCATATTGAATTGGTTAGCTGGCCCAAAATCAATAAGATGCATTGTCTAATCATTCACAAGTTACCCCTAAAATTATGATTTGATCAAATAAGCAGTTCTTTTGTTATTTGCCAGGAAAATCAAAAGTTAAAGGACGGATGCCAGATGGACAGATGGATGGATGGATGGATGGACATGGTGAAAACATAATATTCCTGAGAGGTTCTCGGGGGCATAAAAAATGGTTAAATCTTGGTTTCAACAAATCTTGCAAGATCATGTATTTCCCAATCTAAGAAAAAATGTCCAGACAAAACACAAATCTGTATTGAGGTTAGTGATCATTTGATTCCAAAAGAGAATGTTGTTCGTACCTGCACTTATCAAATACTGGTTACACATGTCAAGGTCATCATTTTGATAAAAGTACTTAACCCTTTACCCAATGTAACGGCCAAAACCGGCCAGCGCTATTCTAAAAAATCGGCAATTAATTTTCATGATTTTTTTCATTTTTTGTCTCCAAAACATAGGTTATGACCCCTCGTTGGAAAGAGCTCGTTCAAATGAGCGGTCATAACCTATGTTTTGGAGACAAAAAATGAAAAAAAATAGTTATTCAAGAATGTTTTTTGCAAATGTTGTCTGCTTTTCATGTTAGGTAAAGGGTTAAATGATGATAAATAAATCAACAACTCAGTGAAAAAAAAAATTAAGACTGCATCATTTTTATATAGGTCTACCACAGCTAAACTTGAAAAATAAAATAAAAAACACACTGCCCAAACACTATTATAAACTCTGGCAGTCATAGTACAAGTGGAACAATGAATAAAGATGACACCATGGACAGCTCAAGCACATAATACCTTGATGTCATGATCTTCATTCACACAAATTCAATTCATAGACACTGAATGATTGTCAAAATATATGCAAACAAGTCAAGAAAGGAAGGAATTTCTTAAAATAACAGGTATTTACCAACAAATGGGTTTCCGAGATCGTGTATTGAAGCCTCGATTTCACCTCTGGTCATTTATCAACCTGTCCTAAGGGACTTATCAATACATGCACAGAGATGATGTCTTGACTTCAATACACCATCTCAGAAACATCATTGATACTAAAAATGCCTATTACTGAATTTTATCATTCAGAGCTTCTAAAAACTAATATCAGAAGCCAGAAATGGTCAGTGAACAAAAAAAAGAGAAAACGTCTTGCTGTAATGCTACAGTTTAATTCCATGCCTGGTTGTAATCTTAAATGACTGAGGGCTAGATTATTTTTGGTGGTCTGAAATTGTTCATCAAAATTGTTTTATTGCAAATTATTGGAGAGTGCCAAAAGTGGCACTCTCCAATAACTTGTAATAGATCAAATTTGTATAAACAAAATATTATTTGTGTTTGACTGAATATGGAACACAAGTGAGGGAAATGGTACACTCGTTTTTTTTTAAATCCTTTCAGTGGCTTCAAGCACTCAACCAGTAACTTCTAGGGGCCAATCCCAAGCCAACGTATCATGCTAAGTTGTGAAAAATTTATTAGGAAAAAGATGCCCCCAAATGAAAATTCCCCCTCAACAGGAATTTTGACCAGGCCCAAACTCTTGCCCTCCACAAACTGAAGTATTGCCCTTCAAACTTCTCTAGTACAAACTTCTGTGCACATCTTAAAAGGAAGCTTAACCGTTTATCTAACACAAAAGACAGACAACACATGCATATAAAATTCTTAAAAGGTGGCAAAAATATAGCTTATCACACCTCCTTGGAATGAGCTCAACAAGCCATTCTAATGAGGGGTCACAAGCTATGTTTTTGAGACAAAAATGAAAAAAATAATGAAAACTGAATGCTAATTTTTGTGAATAGCACTGGCCAGTTTGGGTCATTACGTTGGGTAAAGGTTTAATTGCAAATACCAACTTATTATATCCATCAGATCAGGAGATTTATTTTTTAATTTGAGGTCATTTTCTACTATCTTCCTCCCGATAGCAATTTAATCTGAACAAAATGTGATGTCATAAACAATTTTCTCAAATTTCACTGAAAGTGTTTCAGGGGTTTTGGAGAAGAAGTCATGAATGCCATGTTCACAGAAGTGAACAGCCATGCTGGGAATGAATTTTAGGGAGATGTGAAATTTCTACAGAAAGAAATGCTGAGAAGAGAATTTAATATTTATATTTCAAAATTGATCAATAGACCTGTCAAACAAAAGAAATCAAGTTAATGGGATCCAGTTGGGGAGCCATGGGGTACCTAGGGAGCCCAGCTCCATATCCCACCAAATCCTACTTGCTCCTCCCACCCCTAAATTTAAAAGACTTTTTATTGGTTTCCTGTCCTCAGTACAACCAGTTATCCTGAAATTCCAATGCCTCCCTTCACTTGCATGATCTCCTTATAATTTCAGACCATGACTCTGCCACTGCTGCGATCTGCCTTGTTCTGCCAGTGAGATTTGGGAGTCTTGTCAAGATTCACAAGAAAAGCTACAATTTAGTGAAAATTAACATTTTCTTATTTTTGAGGAGTCATTAAGCTCTTACCATGGTTTTGAAGGATAATATGCAATTGTTGTGCTTATTTTGGTAATTAGTCATCGCTTAAGATACACCAAAAACTGCCCTGGTGTCTTTCTGATTCATGCTTCAAATGCAAGTGAATAAAATGAAACACAATACAAATCATATTTCTTGTGATTTTAATAATTTTATTGATGTAAGTCGTGATATATGAATCACTTCTGCTGGTTTCTCAACCAGGTGTTTGCATCAATATCTCTCCTAATTTCGACACTCGGGGTTGATTTTTCACAGAATTATTTTTGACAGTTTTATTCCTTTAAGTTTGTAATCTGTTCTTTTAAAAACAAACATACGTTAGAGTATCAAAAAGTATTTTTGTCCTTTTTTTCTAACAGTAAATATAAGGACTGTATTGAAATGCCTCACGATAAACCACTTTTCTTATAGCAGCTTCTCAAAATCACCAGGCAACTTTGATTTTGGCCCAAACAGAGAAATTAGGCAAATTGAGCGGTGCCAAGGCAAAGATATTGACCACTTTGCCCTCTAGGCTGGTCAGTGGTTCACAGATGACAAGTGATGAACACTTTATTCTACTAGACTAAAGGACTGTGAATTGACCAGGCCTGGCATTCTTAAAAATGCAGGAGAGCTAAAAATCACTCACCAAGCATGGCCAAGGCAAGCGATTAGCTCTCCAGAAGCTTACAAAAGCTAAAAGGGGCAAAATGAAGTTTTACTACTATTGAATTCTGCTAGTGGGCTATCACTGCCCCTTCCACACTCCAGGCCTCAGCAAGGCCCAGAGTGTGGGAAGAGCAGTGTGGCCATCTTACCGAGACCACTAACATACAGTTAAAACTAGAAGTCCTGTCATGAAATGCGCACAAATAGCACGTTGATATGCGCGTTAATGTATGCGTTATAGCCCAAGTGAAGCTATCAAATTCTGTACATATGGTCTATGCACAAGCAATGTTTCAGCCAACGGACCTCCGGGTAACCCGGAGGTCCATTGGCAGAAACATTGCATGTGTTTGCTATGAGTAACCAGGAGAACCTGTCGTGCTTTGGATGCCATTCGATATGGCAATTGCGTGCAATTCCAATGCGCAATTAAGCCTAGATAAGCGCACTATTCGTGACAGGACTTCTAGTTTTAACTGTAGCCGAGATCTGAAAAGCTGTGGGGTTAAGGAATAGGCGGTTATGGTAATCATAATTTTTTAAAGGCGAGCACTAGGTGAGAGAATACATTGCTCTCCTGAAAATACCAGGTCTGATTGACTCCTTACATGCTGCTGGCGTATATTCCTGCCCAGGACAGGATTTCATTTGCCACTGAAATAAGTATAATTTGGGCACATTTAGTCAAATTTCCCCCCAGCAAAATGAATAAATTTTTTCACCAATGACTCCTTGTGTCAAATTTTGTGGAATTTTTCATCAAATATTGTCATGGTTGCTTTGCAGCAGCCATGACTCAACTTGATGGAAAATATCTTGAAAATACTCAGGGTAAGATTTCAGAGTTTAAAGTTTTATAGTTTAAAAAAACCTCTTCAACTGGTTATTTATTTATTTATTCATTTATTTATTTAATGACACTTTTGAGAGCCTGGGTCACCTCATGTCAGCCATCTTTACAGGTGGAGGAAACCGGAGTAACTGGAGAGAAACACTGAGCAATGGCAAGCAACTGCCAATCTCCCTAACATTTTAACAAGACACAAACAGGGTTTGCACTGGCTGAAGACAAGAACTATCGGCGTGAGGCACACCTTAGTACACAGTACCACTATGCCCCCCCCCCCCCCACAACAAACCTGTTGGCAAATAGGATGAAGTGCCTTGACCAAAGACACATTGCATTTACAGCTGGTGAGGATCGAATTGTGGGCCTTTCAGTTTTAAGTTCAATGCCATATCCAATGAGCCACCATGCTTCCTTCTTTAACTGGTAGCATGCTAAATTATTTCTGGGAGTCATAAAAAATTTGTTCACACGTCTCTGTCTTGTTTCATTTTAGATTTGTTGGAAAATATCTTGAAAATACTCAGGGTAAGATTTTAGAGTTTAATGTTTTATAGTTTAAAGGAACCTCTTCAAGTGGTTATTTATTTATTTGATGACACTTTTCGAGAGCCAGGGTCACCTCATGTCAGACAGTTTTACGGGTGGAGAAAACTGGAGAGAACTACTGAGCAATGCAAGCAACTACCAGTCTCCCTAACGTTCTAACTCCACACAAACGGGGTTCGCACTGGCTGAAGACAAGAGAACTATCAACGTGAGATATGCCTTAGTACACAGCACCAATATGCCCCCAATTCCCCCCCCCCCCCCCCACACACCTGTGGGCAAATGGGATGAAGTGCCTTGCCCAAGAGAACCACTGAGCTATGGCAAGCAACTGGGAGTCATAAAAAAGTTGTTAATGCGTCTCTGCATTGTTTCAGTTTATGGGAGATAGCCTATATGCACTCTCTCATAAACTTAAACTAGTTGAGTGCTAGAAGCCACTATCATAACTCTGCTGAAAAATGAAAAAGCCACTTTAGTGACTTTACAGTGTATGCATTTGGTTGTCCTTTCCTCAGCAATAAAAATTGTTTTATTAAAATTTATTGCCTGGTGGCACTCTCCAATAAATTTTAACAAAATACTTATTTTTAACAAAATCTTGCTAAACTAAGGCTCCCTTTGCCAGTAGCAAGGTATCTTTTTAAAAAAATACTAGTGTTACAAATCCCCCTTGAAGAGTAATTTAGATTTCAACCAATTAAGAAGAAATTCCATATGAACTGAATAATTTCCATTCAAGATAATGTGAAGCAAATCCACAAACTATGATGCCTTATGATGCATGCAATATCAGATTGGGACCAAAAAAATGAGCTTCCAGCAATCACCCAGTTCATGAACATAAAGTTCAAGAAATTTATGTTTAACCATATGGAAATGTCCTATAAGATCCCATACAGTTCCTATAGAAAAATATAGGAACCATACAGAATTCCTATAGGAATGATGAGTATACGGCAAGAAAATTATGGGAGTCCTTTTTCCTATAGGAAGCCTATAGGATTTTTCATTTAATTGTTGAACTATTGGGAGATGTAGTATTCCTATAGGAACTCTGCTCACCTTTAACAGTTCAGTCTCTTATTTATTTATTTATTGATGTTTAAGGTCACATATTTATGCACAATGGCTAATCATGACTGTGAAAGTTTTATGGGTGGAGGAAGCCGGAGTACCCGGAGAGAACCACCGAGCAATGACGACTAGCTGCCAGCTCCCCAACATCGTAACTCTGCACTGCAGCACAGGCAGGGTTAGATTGGTTGAAGACATGCGTACCATCGACGTGCAGTATGCCTTAGTACACGGCATCATCGTGCCCCCACATGGGCAATTGGGGTGAAGTGTCTTGCCCAAGGACACAACGCGATTGCCGGAGGTGGGATTCGAACCGAGGACCTCTCGGCTTGCAGCCTGCACCTCTACCTACTGAGCCACCATGCCCCCGTTCAGTCTCTTCAGGTTTAACTGAATGTTTAAGAGTTCTATAGGATCATTATGGGAAATTCATGGCAATTATAGGAAAACATTTTTTTATTTGTAAATTATAGTTGAATTTAAGTAAAAGTCTATTTCCTTTAATAAGCAGATTATTTTTCATTTCAACCGAATGTAAAAAGTTTCATATACATGTAGCCCTGTCAATTAGAAGAGTTTGCCTCAGCAAACTCTTCTAATCGACAGGGCTACATGTATATTCTTATAGGATCCTATAGGAATATATTGTGTTTTCTATATGGATTCCTATAGGATCCCCCTAATTTGTATACAAATTACCAAAATGTTTCCTGTCGGAAACCTATGTGAATTTCTTGTCGGAAACCTACTGGAATCCTATTTTGATTTATATAGCAGTATTTCATATGTGTAAAGAAGAGTGAAGAAAATTGTGAAGGGATGGGAACCTTGAAAATAATAGAGATACGACTTTTGCTCCTTTTATAGATATACATTAAGCACATGACAACCATTATGGGGCTGTGAAACATGTACTCACCATTTCTTGCAAAGCTCTTCAAGTTCTATCTCCTCTCCCTCAAACAAATAGTCGTTGACCAGAATATTTGTGCCATTTTCAATACCCGATATCAGTTTTCCAATTCTATCAGTGAGTGGCACTCTTCCAGTTACATTCATATATGTCTCCATGTCAAATTCACAACCACAAGGACTTTCCTCACAGTCTGCTATCTCTACACTGGGTTCAGTACATAATTCTGGATTATCACATTCCCTGTTCATTAAAAGGAACTTTGAGTTAATTCAACAGATTGACAAACTTTCAAACTCAGAAAGAACATAGGTCATCAAGGTGGGTTATTTTTCATTTTTTTTATCTTTTTTCTTTCTCTAATTTTATTTTATTTTAAAATTTAAAATTATTTATTAATCCAAAGGCATGTTATATGATTATGCAATAATTCAACTCTTTACCTAACGAATCAAACATAATACACAAATTGAGAAGCTAACAGTTTTTTTTTAAATTTCAACAAAAACATATCGTGTGAACCCTCCCCCCTCATTGGAATGAGCTTGTTGAGCTCGTTTCAATAATGGGTCATACAATATGATTTTGTATGAATTTTTTTTTAAAACTGAAAAAATAAACTTTTAAATTTTAAATTTTGATATCCTGTGTGTTGGGTAAATGATTAAAAATATATGGGAGCATGTGACTATGTTGGTTTACAGGTAATCCTGTCATATCTGTAATTCAACAAACTGATTTGTATTTGGCTGTGACAATGTTAAGTCTTACTATTTTAGAAACAGGCCTGTTTTTAGGATTTTGTGTAACCCATTTTTCATTCACCTGGTCTGAGCTTTGGTAACCTATTGTTCGTTCCCCTGTACTTAACCCAGGTAACCTGTAAGGCAAACTAAATATATATGTATCGCAACTATGATGATATATGAACTGTTGTATCATAGCCAAGTTGTAGTTTCAAATGGCAGAATCCTGAGGAATAGAAATGAATCCTCAGGAACATTAATGAAGCTGTGTTTCAGCAATTCAGATACAAATTAGTTGCAATTATAGCCTAACATTGGCATGAGCTAGCATGCTACAGAAGAGTATGGCATCCATAATTACTATTTGTGACAGAGATGAATTATTGCCATTTCATGATTCTGTACCTATGCTACATCTTAAGATGATAAACAGTTCAAATGATTTTGAGCATCAACCAACCATCAACATAGATGTTTGTATCTGCCTGAAGTATAGCTGCTCTGTTGGCCAATAATTGGCGAACAGAGCAGCTGCAATTGAGGCTGATGCAAACACCTATGCAGCTGATGATTGGGTGATGCTCAACATCATTCCACCATTCATTCATACCAGATCATTCAACTTGGCAAATATTTTGCCTGACCTGGCGATAATTTGGTGCTCGCCTGCTAATCAAAAATATCCCTTTTTCTCCATTTTAAGTGACAAAGTCGTTTATTTATTAACTGGTAGAGTGCTAAGTTATTTTTGATCATCAGAATTTGTTCACATGTCGTTGCTTTGTTACAATTTTTGGGAGAGTGCCAAAAGGCACTCTCCCATAAATTGTAACAAGGCAAATCCTAACAGACTAAATAATTTCACTTCAAAGGTAAACCGAAGCCCATCCACTGAATATGAGGCTTTTAAGCGATGGTATCTATACTTCAAAGTAAAGCCCCAAAATGGGCTTTCAGCACTCTACCAGTTAAGAGCATGGTATAAATTAAACAAATGGGTACTACGGCTGGTAATCAGATTTAAACCACTCACAGAATAAGGCTTTTAACCACTCTTCAGAGCCTCATAGTTAAAACCTTCATCCTACGTGTGGTTTAAATCTGATTACTGGCCCTAGTACCTTTTTATTTTATATGTAATCCAGTCATTATGACATAAGTTGAATTTTAGCTCTTTACCCAATGCCCAGGATACCAAAATTTAATATTTTAAATATTATTTTTTTAATTTTGCAAAAGATTTCAACAAAACCATGAATGAGACCTATCATTAGATGGGCTCGTTCCAATGAGAGGGCTCATTATGTGGTTTTGTTGAATTTAGCCCTTTACCCAACGTAATGGCCAAAACTGGCCAGCGCTATTCACAAAAATCGCCAATTAATTTTCATTATATTTTCATTTTTTGTCTCAAAAACATAGGTTATGACACCTCTTTGGAAAGAGCTTGTTGAGTTCGTTCCAATGAGGGATCATAACCTATGTTTTTGAGAGAAAAAATGAAAAAAATTAGTTATTTAAAGATTTTATTTGCAAGTGTCGTCTGCTTTTCATGTTAGGTAAGGGGTTAAAATTTATTTTGTTTTTTCAACTGCTCTATTTGTAAACTATGCAGGCAGATGTGGCTAGTTCATTTGGGCAAGGGTTAAAAATTTTCTTTTCTCCACCTCTCTAACGTCTTTCATAATGAAAGTTGCAGAAACAGGGATAGTTTCTGATGAAGCCCTGCTGAGATGCTTCATATTTACAGCTGAATCTAGAAGTCCTGTGACTGTATTGCGTGCTATTTTGAAGTAATAGCGCAGAGTAAGTGCCCTTTTGTCCCTGTCAAACTGGACCATTAGCATAATGCAATTCCTGTAGAAAAACAGTGCACCCAACTCTGTACAATTCAAAACTAGTAAATGTAATGACATAGATATAAAATTTGACTGCATATACAGAATGACAGCAATTAGAAGAGTCCATATTCATTATTTGGGGTAAAACAATTGATATTTTCAATGTGCAGCCTCGGGGCTGCACGTTGAAAATATTGATTGCTCTACCCTACACATTTACTGAACAGCCTTCCTCTTTAATGATGTTATTACGTATCATGTTGCTGGCCAGAAAAGTGACCAAAGGGCTAAATGTATAAGGAATTGCTGAATTATGACAGTAACTTGCCACTGGTTGCAGAGTGCTGCTTTCTCATAACAACACACATTTATATGCCCACCCCGTATATTAGTGCTCCACAATATTTTTCAACGAGTGCATTTTTTAGCTCCCATAAAATAGAAAACACGGTTGCTGATGGGAGCAATTGCACTCGCACCTGTCTCATTTCCAGGACTGCAAACAGCACCATTAGCGCTTAACTCAATTCCTGCAGAAAAACAGCTTACCCAAACCTGTACAATTCTATACTAGTTAATAGAGATCATTAACATCATTCCTAAACTCTACTGCGATACAAGTACATGTGATGATATAGATATAAAATTTGACTGCCTATACAGAATTACTACTTAATTGCAGAGCCATATATACTCCACTCAAAAACTATTTATAACTTTTTATAACAGCACAAGAAACACTTGCAAACGTTTATCACATGGATCACCAGGTGCAACCCGGTGGTCCATGTGATGAAAGTTTGCAAGTGCTTCTTGTGTTTTGTCCTCAGAAGTAGTAAATAATTTCTACCTGAAAAATCTATCTCATAGCAATTTAGTAGTAATCCACCCTTCACATACTGTAGTCTCAATATTTACTTTCTGTTTGATTGGTTCATTTTATGATTTCTCTATCGATCTTGCTAATTGCACATTATTGTTTGCATTACACACGGCAAATGCTCTTTGAATGATATTTGGTGTTATGACTACTACATTCTTCAGCAGTGAGGAGTGCATTAACTGACGAGCATTTTCTGCACTAATTGCGACAGGACTTCTAGTTTCAACTGTACATGATGTTTCATGTACTAAGCAAACAAAAAAGTTTGAAATATCAATTCAACAACTTAGTTTGACAACCAGGATGCTAATCTGATCACTATAAAGTATCTCACAAATTTAACCCTTTACTCAACGAATTGGCCACATCCGCCCGTGTAATATGCAAATTCAGCAGCTGAAAAAATAGTATTATTAAAAAAAATTCAACAAAACCATATCATGTGACCCCTCTTTGGAACGAGCTCATCGAGCTCGTTCCAATGAGGGGTCACATGATATGGTTTTCTTGAAATTTTTTGAAAAATTAAAAAAAATAATATTTAAAATAATAAATTTTGATATTGTGTGCGTTGGGTAAAGGGTTAATTCAAACACAATGTCATTTTTATGGTGTGATGAAAACATTAAATAGTTGTACTTAAGTTAAACCAATGACAGAAATTCATGTCTTTGAATTGTGTTTCAAAAAGGATCAGTCAAGCCAAAAGAAGGAGCTACTAAAACAGGCTATTAATTTAAAATAGAATATGTGTTCATTTTTGGAATTCAATTTTAAAAAATTTCCACAATCTGGTATAAATATTCACATTAGTTCCTTGAATCCTACACCCTGTGCGACATGTAACCAACTAGCCCTGTGCATTTTTACAACCTTAGTCTGTGTATATTTTCATGTAGAGTGTGAAAATGCAGCCTATCAAATAACATTGTGCAGTGCCTATGGTCAACCTGTGTCTGTTAGCTCTGTGCAATGCACAGGGTCAGTCACTTTTTTCTCTCTGGTTATAAAAAACTAACCCACCCTGTACATTGCACAACCTTAGTGGGTGCACATTTTTGTGTAGAGAGTGATATGGTAGTTACCATTTTTTTTATAGCCGGAAAGTGTGACTAACACTGTGCATTACACATTGTGCACTGTTTGACTAAGCTATTTTGAAATAATAGCACACTGAGTAAGTGCACATTTTGTCCCTATCAAACTTGAACTTCCTTATCAGCATAACTCAATTCTTGGAGAAAAACAGTGTGCCCAACTATTCTATACTAGTAAATAGAGATTTTTTTAAAATCTTATTTGTTCTACAAGGATTGGCGAACAAGTTATGCAACTTATATTAACGCCTCTCCTTGGCCCAATGGTGTAGGTGTGTGTGATGACCTTCATAGTGGCTACTTCATGACCTAGCTCTTCTTGAATACTATGAAGGGATCCTTAGCCTGCATGGAGTGTGTCTCTCTCCGCACAGAGGACAGCCATTTTACGTCCCCACCCGATAGGACAGTATGCAGTGACAGTATCAACCCCACAATTGATGCTGACATGGAGCGTTCGGACACCTCGAGAACTTTCCCCAACCGAGGATCGATCCCGGGACCTCTGACATGAGAGACAAGTGAACTTATCCTCTCGGCCACCACTCGCTTAGTAAATAGAGATCACTAGTAAATAGAGATCATTATCATCAGTCCTAACCTCTATTATGATACATACATATGTAAAGGTGTAGATATATATATTATCATGACCAAATGCATGTCCTGTAATTTGTATCAAATTCGAGGTGTTTACAATCAGATCGCAACTCGCCCGTCAGGGCGAGTTGTGATCCGATTGTAAACATGACCGAGAATCTGATACAAATTACAAGACATGCATTCGGTCATGATAATACATTTATCTAACAATCTCGTTACATGAAGTCACTTACCCCGTTTTTCAGTTTAAATTGGGTTGGAATTGGTCAAAATTTTTAATTTCATATTTTAATGCGTAATAACAATGCATACAATGATACATGTGATAGTGTGGTGTTTACCGGAAGTTGAATCTGTCTGATACGGAATCAGAATGCGTCAATGAAACGGAATCAGAACACATTATGTGATACATACCGTTTATCGTGGTTTTCAGGCCAAAATCTATGATTGTTAGATAAATTAAAATATGACTACATTTACAGAATGAAGGGTGAGGATTACTATTTAATCGAAGCACGATACATTCTCGACTCAAACATATTTATAATTGTTCATAACAGCACAAGCAAACTTTCATCAATGGACCATCAGGTTCAACTCAGTGGACCATTTGATGAAAGTTTGCAAGTGCTTCTTGTGTTTTGACCTCAGAAAATGAAAACAAGAGGCCTGCATCACAAAGCGTTTCTTAATGCCCCCGACCACAAAAATTTTTCTAGTCGAAAGAGTGAAAAAGGGCCATAACTCTGGAAAAAATGTGTCAAAGAAACTCATGCTATACAGGGATCATTCCCTATGATGCTCTATCATAACACCAAATATCATTCAAATTGGAGTAGCAGTGGCTGAGATACAAGGGATAATGTTGGTAGGGATGGATGGATAGACAGACAGATGGATGGACGGATGTACAGAAGTCTCTATCTCTTCAAGATTTCAAGTTGGGGTCATAATAATAACTAAGTGAAAAAATGATACCATGGCAATTTAGTAGTACAGTGGAGCCCACTTGATTGGATATCTTTTAATTGTATATCCCTGTTAATTGAATATAATTTCCCACACTAAACCATTTACCATACCTCCAGTACAAATTTGACCTGTTAATTGAATATAGGTTATAGAGAAACTCCTGTTAATTGAATAAAAAATCTTGTAACCTGTCAAGAAATTACCAGTTTTCTTTTGTTTATAGACCTATTTGGCCTCAGTACATCCAATACAGGCATTTAATCTATTTTATCTTGTTTGACAGAGCTCATGGAGCTCTGTCAAACAATATATAATAGAATAAATGCTAATTTCATCTCCAGAATACAGGAAAGTCACACAATCCCTGTTAATTGAATACTCCTGTTAAATGAATAATTTTCATTGGCAAAGTGGCTATTCAATTAACATGGTTCCACTGTATCTAGATATATATCGTTCCTTGAGTTCAACAAGGACCCATCTGCTATGCTGCAGCATTGTAGATGATGCCTTGTTGCACTGAAGGGACAACATAGAGATCAAATAAATGTGATTCCTGACTGATTTTGTGACATCGCATCTATGAGGGAAGGGTTATCCTAAGACTTATTTTCTCTGAGGTTAAAAGGTAAAGTGAATTCAGTACTTCTCAATGGGAGTGATGGAAAATCAAGTATTTTGCAATGCTAGAAATAATTTCAAGCACCTTTCAATGAAGGAGGCAAATTTCAAAGACTTTTCATTTGAGTGGGAGCCCTTTCAGTAGATATGTCTCATGAAAATACTTCAGTACTCCTACTGGGGAAATTCTTTTACAAATTTTTTTAATTCTTCACTAGTCACTCACCTGACTCTAACTCTAGTACCTTTTCCACATGTTACTGAACATTCTTCCCAAGATCCCCATGGCTCTGAAACAAAAGCAATTTAACAAGCAATTTAATTTTCTCACTCATTTCCATTGAGATGCATAGGAAATAACATTATAAACAAAGGAAGTATATTTTTATGATGTAATTATGATTTGGTTTATCCACACACAAGAGTTGAAAATATTACAGGAGTGGTTAACTCCTTACATGCTGCTGGCTGATATTCCTGACGAGGCCAAACTTTCTCTTGCCACTGAAATAGGTATAATTTTGCAACTGATAATCTATTTATTTATTGGGGTTTAAGGTCACATATTTATGGCAAATCGTGACCGTGACAGTTTTACGGGTGGAGGAAGCTGGAGTACCCGGAGAGAACCACCACGCAACTGTCAGCTCCTCAACATTCTAACTCTGTTCAAGCTCCGCTCAAGCAGGGTTACAGCGGTTGAAGACATGTGCACCATCGACATGCAGTACGCCTTAGTACAGGGCGTCATCGTGCCCACATGTCGGCAACGGGGATAAAGTGCCTTGCCCAAGGACATAATGAGGGTCGTCCCGGACGGGGATCAAACTTGGAACCTCTAGCATAAAAGTCCAACAGTCTACTACTGAGCCACCATGCTCCTTGCAACTGATAATCAAATTTTCCTCTGATAAACTGAATGGATTCTTTCATAAATGATTTCTTGAGTTAAATTTCGATAAACTTTTCATCAAATCTTGTCAATTTGCTTCAAAGCAGCCATGACTAGACTTGATGAAAATATCTTTAAAATTCACAGTGGGTTTAGAGTTAACCCTTTACCCAATGAACCCGCATAATATGCAAATTCAGCAGTTGAAAAAATATTATTTTTCAAAAAATTTCAACAAATCCATATCATGTGACCCCTCGTTGGAACGAGCTCGTTACAACGAGGGGTCACATGATATGGTTTTGTTGAAATTTTTTGAAAAAATGATATTTAAAATAATAAATTTTGATATGGTCTGCGTTGGGTAAAGAGTTGATGCATTTATTATTTACATAACACTAAAATCAATCCAATATCACTATTTTGCACACCTTCAATCAAATCTTGCAGAAAATTAGTGTGCTTTTTTGAACCCATATCCCACCCTTTAAAATGAGGCTCTTGTTTCTGTTGTGATTATGCTCCATTCCAAATAGGTTCAGGGTTATAAGAGTTCTCTAAATAGCAAATTGTTTCAATCCGTAGATATTTTAACGGCTGAAAAACTTTCATATATGTTTTAAAATCATGCATAAATATTAACAATAGCCTAGGACATAAATTTTAGTTTTACACACCAACCGTAGTGAACACGCAAGCAATGGGATTTCAATAGTAAAAATTTACACCTACAGTGGAACTACTTCCAAGTTGACCTTTGGTGACCTTGCCTTGAATGCAAACTTGTCTAAATTTATCACTTGTCGCCTCATGAAGAATGAAATGAAACCTGCAATTATTTATTACCAGTGGAAGTACTGCCCACCCATGCTCATGTAAACAAAAACAGACTCGCACATGTGAATATTGACTTATTCAACATTTAGACTCTTATTAATCTGATGGTTATGGTATAAATAAAATATATCCAAAGTAGCTTGGTGTACCAAATATTCACCACTTGTGGTGAAGTGGTGTCAATCGCATGCCAAAGGCTCATGGTGAACATTTAGTACACAAAGCTACTATGGGTATATTCTATGTAAGAAATTTCATCAATTTATGCCATGTAGTGAAGAAGTTATGGTCCACACAACAAATGTCACTAAGAAATGACATTATTAACATTTGATGCATAACTGTAACCTTTACCTTTGGGATGGGATGTAAATGTGCAATGCGACACCCTGTCTACTAATGATATATAGAGGATATCTATGCTATTTTTGTGAATATCGAGAATTATCTCATGAGTGTGGACCTGAAAGTTTTATTTTTCACGAGTGCTTGCCCGAGTGAAAAATAATACTTTCAGGTCCAACGAATGAGATAATTCCCAATATTCACTAAAATAGCGTAGATTTTGTTTTATTATATGCTACATGACATTTTACTGCACAATATTCAGCCCAATTTCACTGCAAACATGTACGTTTCAAAACAATAACAAAGATCAGCAGATTGTTCATTTAGTGCAATGTGACATAATGTCATTTAGGAAGCTACTGAAAAAATTCATTGTGTGAGCCTGAAGGTATTATTTTTCACTCTCACAAGCTCTTGTGAAAAATAAAACTTTCAGGTCCACACTCATAAAGATATAATTTCCGACACTGACTAAAAAATAGAGTAGATTTTTTTTTTGTTATATGCTATGAGACATTTTATTGCACAATATTCAGCCCAATTTGACCCCAAATGCATACCGTTCAAAACAATAACAAAGATCAGCAGATCGTTCCTTCAAGGCGATGTGATGCGGCATATCGTGAGGTCATTTAGGAAGCTACTGAGGAATATTTCTCAATATCTATCGAGTCGATAGATATCGAGAAATATCTTTTAGATAATTTGTGATAATTCATAGACTAGCATATAATAAACATGTGTAAGAAGTTTCATCAATTCATATCAAGCAGTGAAGAAGTTATAATCTGGTTAAGACATATCACTGAGAAACGACAATACAGTGGAGCCCACTTAATTGGATATCTCTTAATTGTATAGCCCTGTTAATTGAATATAATTTTCTAACACACAACCATTTGCCATACCTCCAGTACAAATTTGACCTGTTAATTGAATGTAGGTTATAGAGTAAACTCCTGTTAATTGAATAAAAAATCTTGTAACATGATGAGAAATTACCCTGATTCTCCCCAGTTTTCCTTTCTTTATATACCTATTTCACCTCAGTACATCGAATATAGGCATTTAATCTATTATATCTTGTTTGACAGAGCTCATGGAGCTCTGTCAAACAAGATATAATAGAATAAATGCTAAGTTTATCTCTAGAATACAGGAAAGTGCCACCTTCCCTGTTAATTGAATACTCCTGTTAATTGAATAATTTCCATTGGCAAAGTGGCTATTCAATTAACAGGGTTCCACTGTATTAACATTTAATGTTTTACAGTGGCCTTGAACTTGGGATATGGAATGCAAATGTTTTGCGTGAAGTATTGTCTACTGATGATATATGTGTTTAAGCAGTTTCATAAAGTCGTGTTAAGTAGCAAGGAAATTATGATCTGGACAAACAAATTGTTGAAAACAAATGAATGGGCAGATGAACGAATGAGGGACAACCATGTATCAGGAAAGCTCTGCTAACTTAAAAAAATACCTAGTTACTCTACCTTGATCACTTCTCACAATTCTCTATCATGTTTTAATCCTTTACCTAATGCAGACGATATCAAAATTTATTATTTTAAATACAGTGGAGCCCACTTAATTGGATATCTCTTAACTGTATATCCCTGTTAATTGAATCTAATTTTCAAACAAAAAAACATTTACCATACTTTTAGTTCAGATTTGATCTGTTAATTGCATATTGGTTGTAGAGTAAACTCCTGTTAATTGTATATAAATTTTTGTATTATGTCGAAAAAATGACTCTGACACGCACCAAATTCTCCTTAAATATTTATCAACCTTTTTGACATCACTGCATGCAATACAGGCATTTATTCTATTATATCTTGTTTGACAAAGCTCTAGGAGCTCTGTCAAACAAGATATAATAGAATAAATGCTCAGTTTACCTCCAGAGCATAGGAAACTGACCTGTTTATTGTATACTCTTGTTAACTGAATAATTTTCACTGGCAAAATGGATATTCAATTAAGAGGATTCTACTGTACCACTTTTTAAAAAAATTTCAACAAAACAATATTGTGTGACCCTTCATTGGAACAAGCTTGATGAGCTCATTCCAAAGAAGGGTCACGTGATATGGTTTTAATTAAATTTTTTGAAAAATAATATTTTTTAGCTGCTGAATTTGCATATTACCTGGTTGGATGTGGCCAATTCGTTTGATAAAGGGTTAAAGAAATACAGAAATGTCAGTGTTCTGCTTGCATTATAATGCACTGCATGCTGGTGTCTGAAGAAAGAAAATGATATAATTTGGGAGAAATCATTATCCTTAGGGTCAATAGGCTGTTACTAACTTTTAAAGGTCATGCAACAAACCTGTGCAATAAGTTTATAAGCAGTAAGGTTTTCATCTAAGAAATATCTCAGATCATGAAAGGCACTATTTGGTTTGAGTTTGTTGCCCTCAATAACTAGTTTTGGGGAAAGAAGATAACAGGGAAGATGGATATATATGACTTCAGTTTTCTCAGAATTTAACTTCAAATAACTGCTGTTCATCCAGTCATTATCTTACATAGTAACTATCTAACATAATATGGTTCTTGAGTGTGATTTTAAGTAAATGTACAAGTGCTTGTCATCAGCATAGAAATGACGGTGGTGACCATGCCTGTGGATGATGTCACCCAGGGGGAGGACATAGAAAACATAGACCAGAGGCTCTAGTACAGATCCCTGGTGAACACCATATTTCAGGGTATGTTTATCAGAGGATGAACCATTATATTAATACAAATACTCTGGGTGCGATCAGTGGAAACACTGAAGTACACTGCCAATCCATCTTTCTAATTTTTGAAAAAGATTACTGTAGGTAATTGTATCAAATGCATCACTTAAGTCCTGTGATACTAGACAGCAAATTCAAGGCTTGGCCATCAACATGGTCTATCATTCTTTGAGTTATTTAATTGAGAAATATCCAATTAAATGGGCTCTACTATTTAATCTATTACTGCATAGGGATCTGCAAAGCTTCTAAATTCAAAATTTGAAATGCTATTCAGTTTGATTCAAATCGGCTGCCCAATTCATTTCAATGAAACTCTTTTCACTGGAATATAGTTTGGCATCAGTCATTGTTGTCGTATCACAATACATATAGTTCTTGTGGAAACTGTACATAAACAATATTGAAAATAAAGTCTGGATTAGTTTCCATTATCTAAACAGAAACAACATCTGTACCCATGCCACCTGCATTGCTAACACCAATCAATCTCAGTAGACATTACCACTGTTGAAAAAAAAGAAGAAAGTTTCCAAGCAATATCAACGATATGCTGTTGCTAGCGGTGAGTCCTGAGCACCTGTTTCTGTTTTTGAACTATAATTCTTACTGGGTAATATTCCAACTACATCGCCAAGGCATGCCTTCAACAAATGGTTAAAGTCCCAACTGATAAAATGCTCCCAAAACATCACTACAGCAGCCCAACCCCTCCCCAGTCGGTCATCTTCAAGATGCCCCTGATTCGATCTGAGATTCAATTCAAATTTGAATAACAGCCTCAATTTGATTTGATTCAAATTCAAATAATAGACCTGATTCATGATTTGATTCGATGTGAAAATGAGTGATTTACAGGACTATTACTGCAACCAGTAAAAGGCTGAAAAGGAGCTGAAAATTATGGTTTTATCAGAACTTACTTGTAGTTGTGACAAGAGGTACAACTGAAATAGAGAAAAAAAGATATCAAGTGACATGAAAAAGTCACATAATTTAAGGCTACACAAAATAAACTGATTGATTCTTAGGCAATAATTTTTCAAATCAGAAAGGGAGAGAGGGTTTTTTTCTTTTGCATATGAGCCTGGATTGAAAAGGCTTTCCACTGTTGTTTCACACACAGAAAGTATAGAAAGTACATAATTATATAAATTAACTCATTTAATTTTAATTCTCAAGGGCCTAGTTCTATCTTTGATCACTTTTTACTGCAACTGAACAGGTGCCCCAACATGCTGTTTCAGGGGTAACTTGCAAGTTATATTCCAAGGGATTTAATCCTTTACCCAAAATAACAGCCAAAACCAGCCAGAGCTTTTCGAAAAATCAGCATTCAGTTTTCATTATTTTATCTCAAGAACAAAGCTTAATACCCGCTCATTGAGCTCATTCCAATGATGGGTCATAAGCTATGTTTTTGGTGAAAAAAATGAGTTTTTCTAGAATTTTGTTTTCAAGTGTCATCTGGCTTTTGTGTCAGGTAAAGGTTAACTGTTATTTCTATGCAAGTCTTGGCTGCCTATACAGGATAAGATTAAATAGAATAAATGCTCAGTTTATCTCTGTAATACAGAAAAGTGACCAAACTCCTGTTAATTAAACATCCTGGCAAAGTTTCTGGCCATTTTTGGCCACTATATTAGGTAACGGGTTAATGACACAAAATAGTCATTATCACCCTGTACACATGTTTATTAATATCATCTGTAAATACCATTCTCAAAAATCAACCAAAATAATTTTGATGTGTTGTCAAATTACCAATCTCCAAGTACTCTGCAGAGTTGTTAAAACCCTTATTCTTTGAGTGGTTTAAATCTCATTACTGGCCCTAGTACCCATTTATTCTATATGGCCTGTAGAATATGATTTTACATATGGCCTGTAGAATATGATTTTACATATGTTCAAATATACAAAAATATACCCATTTGTTTTATTTATACCATGCTCTTAATAAATAATCCACTTTGTCACTTAAAATCAGACATGTTAACTCTCCCGGAATGCACGGGAAAATCCCGTAAATTTAATGTAGTTCACGGCCAGAAATGTATTATAAATATTTCACTTATATCCACGTTTTTTTCTGTTTTATTCATTTCAGTTTTGCTGTGTGGTTAATTTACGAGTGCTGAAGTGAAAATAGGTGACTTACGTACATCGCCTATTAACATGCACCTTCACCTAATAAATTATTCCTGGTGAATAAAATGTATGCAAAAGAATATGTATTTCTTTATTTGTTCAAACATCCTCTCATTTTTAATTCAATTATCCACTCAATTTGTTATCCACTTCGGCAAAGTAGAAGAATACAGTATAAAATGGGTCAATCTGGTCAGAAAAAAATTCACCTTGCTTCTGTGATATGGCAAAAAATTACAGCTTAAAATTGATACACAATGGACGTATTTTGTAATGGTCAATAACACTGATCATTGTTCTGCTTCGCGAGTCACAGTTGAGTCGTCTATTCCCAGAAAGCTCTGAATTTTATTTGCACAGTTCAAAACAGAATTATGAATTACTAATGAGGAGAAAAAATCTTGATTCCATAAGGCCGAAACGTCCCAGCACAGAAATTGCTGCATATAAAGAAACACCACAGACAGCTCTAAATAAGGGGAAGTGGGATTAAATTGCGTGAGTCACGAAAAATGGAATTACATTTTATTGCCCATTCCAGAAGGGTGTTATCTGACTCTGCACTTTGGTCAAATTATAACCACAGGTAGTGGTGGTGGTGTGTGTGTGTGTGTGTGTGTGTGTGTATGGGGGTGGTGAATACTTAGCAGGAAGGGGAGGGGGTGAAAAAAGGGGGAGATGAAGTATTTGAAACAATGGTTTTTTAACATGGCATTAGGGGCTTCAGCAAATGTTTAGCCTGTGAGCTACTGGGTGGAACCTGGTGCCAGTGGTGGTCCAAGAGCTGAAATCTTTTAGTTCTTGTGTATATTGTTTGCGCACGTACGTTTCCCTGAAATTCGTCCAATTTCTCTGAGGTTAACAGGTCTGCTTAAAATGGCGAAAAATGGGGGCGTGGTGGCTCAGTAGGTGAAAGTGCAGGCTGCAAGCCGGAAGGTCCTAGGTTCGTATCCCACCTGCGGTAACCACGCTGTATCATTGGGCAACACGCATCACCCCATTGCCTACATGGGGGCATGGTGGCATTGTGGGACTACGGCATACTGCACGTCGATGGTGCACTTGTCTTTCACCAATGCTAACCCTCAAGAGCGGATCCAGAGGGGGGGACTAGGGGGACTAGTCCCCCTCCCCGAGCCCACTAAAAAAAACCCTGCTCTTATTCCACACAATCTTGTCCTATAATGCCCCTCTTTAACTAATGACATCACGTTGCCAAATAAGGGAGATGATCATCTTTTAGAATTCGCAGAATATCGGTTATTTATAGAACTGACGACAGTCACGTCTGCAAGTATCCACTGTCTGCAAAATCGATACTCGAAATTGGGACACAATGAGGCAAAGTATACCTAATTTTGGTACAAAATGGCCACTGGCCGCCATCTCAAATTTTGGACCGCACCCAGAAACAATCATTCTCGTCCCAAGGTGATAGCAAAGGTATCCAAGAAGTTTCGTGAAGATCGGTTCATAAATACATATTCCTGCCCGAGCCGTATTGACATATGCACTTACTGTGTTTAAGTATCACTGAATAAATCAAAGTTCATCTAATTTGCATAATTTTTGCACGAGAGAAAAATCCGTATTATATGTGATGTATTCCATGTTACTAAACATTCATACAAAAATTTATTCAAATCAGAACTTTCATACAGAAGTTCTGTACAAAAAACTGATTGCACTAACTAAAGTACAAAATGGCTGCTGGTGGCCAAAACCACTCGTTCTCATCCCATGGTGATAACAAAGGTACCCAAGAAGTTTCGTAAAGATCGGTTCATAAATGTGGCCTCTAGCCTGAGCCGTATTGGCATTTGCAGTCACAGTGCTGAAAGTAACATCAAATAGATCAAAGTTAGTCTAATTGGTATAATGAATGAATGAATGAATCTTTTATTTTGCAGTACACTATTATATGATAAGTTCATAATGAAAATAAAGTATTATACAAGGTAATAGTCTATTGCATGGAAATAATTTATGCACAAGAAAAAAACCTGTACTATATGTGATGTATCCCATGGTACTAAACATTCACACAAAAAATTATTCAAATCAGCACTTTCATATGGAAGTTCTGCGCAAAATTCTGATTGCAGCTAATTTTGTACATAATGGCTGCCAGTGGCCATCTTGAATTTCAGACCAGCCCCAAAAACACTCGTTCTCGTCCCACGGTGATAACAAAGGTACCCAAGAAGTTTCGTAAAGATCGGTTCATAAATACGGCCTCTAGCCCGAGCCGTGTGTATGGCGCGACAGATGGACAGACGGACGTTGGGCCATGACAATACCTCAAATTTGGCTTTGCCAAAGTTGAGCTAAAAATTAAATGTCTGAGATTTTACCCAAGTTAATAAAATTGATAAATTTGTTCCTAGAGTGCAACAATGCTTTAGCATTGCAAAGCCTTCTTGAACTCCAGGGATGAAATACACCACCACCTATGTATGCTATTCTATACAATATGTGGCCTAAAACATAAAACAAACCAAGAATTGAACTTTTTGATGGCAAAGATATAATTACAAAAATAAAAAATAAAATAAAAAACTGCCCGCCCAAAGGCAAATTTACAAAGAAAATGGCCGGAGAAACAGAAGATCTACTCTGTGGGCCCTGAACAATTTATGCTTAAAATTCCTTGCACATGTATCTTTCTCGCGTTACATTCCTTGAATCATTTTGTTAGAGTTATGACATCTCTTTCTGGGTACTAATAAACCTAAAGAAGTACTTGGGTGTTTGATATGAAAGGTAAAATATTTTGCCAGAGTAATCCTGAACCTTTATCCAAGGGAGATATACTTTATACCCCTCTACCCAATGCAGACAACATTTACCCTTTACTTAATGAATTGGCCTCATCTGCCTGTGTAATTTGTAAATTAAGCAGTTGAAAAAAAAAAAATTTCAACAAGTTTCAACAAAATAATATAATGTGACCCATCATTAGAATGAGCACATCGAGCTCGTTCCAATTGAGAGATCACATGAAATTGTTTTGTTGAATTTTTTTTTTTAAATTTCAAAATACAATAATCCAAATAATAAATAAAAACGGGTAGAAGGTTAAAATTTATTATTTTAAATATTATTTTTTAGGTTTTAAAAAAATTTCAATCAAACCGTGTCATGTGACACCTCACTGAAATGAAACTGATGAGATTGTTCCAATGAGGCATCATATGGCATGGTTTTGTTGAAATTTAAAAAAAAAAAAATTTCACCTGATGAATTTCTTTTTCATACAGAATAAGCTATTAATTGAAAATAGAATATGTTTTTATCTTTGGAATTCACTTTAAAAAAATTTCATAATCCAGTATAAGCATTTCCATTAGTTCCTTGAATCCAGCACCATATGTAAAATGTAACCAACCAACCCTATGTATTTTGCATCAATGCATGTTTTCATGTAGTGTGTGAAATGACAGTCACAATTTTTTTATAACCAGAAAGTGTGACTAACCCTGTGCTTTGCACAGGGTTAGTCACACTTTCTGGTTATTTATTTATTTATTTATTTATTGGTGTTTTAAGGTCACATATTTATGCACAATGGCTAATCATGACCATGACAGTTTTACGGGTGGAGGAAGCCGGAGTACCCGGAGAGAACCACCGAGCAACGACGAGCAGCTGCCAGCTCCCCAACATCGTAACTCCGCACTGCAGCACAGGCAGAGTTAGATTGGTTGAAGACATGTGCACCATCGACGTGCAGTATGCCTTAGTACACGCCGCCATCGTGCCCCCACGCGGGCAATGGAGATGAAGTGTCTTGCCCAAGGACACAACGCGGTTGCCGCAGGTGGGATTCGAACCGAGGACCACACTTTCTGGTTATAAAAATATTTATTATTAACTGAGTAACTAACCCTGTGCACTGTACAGCTTTAGTGTAAATTTAATCTAAATCAACTCTCTACCCAAAGTAATGTCCAAACCCGGCCAATACTACATTCTCAAAAGCATTCAAACTCACTTTAACAACCCTCATTGGTTTTTTTAGTGAATTCCAAAAATGAAAACATATTCTATTTTCAATTAATAGCTTGTTACAGGAGGATGCAGCGAGTTTGTTAGATGAAGGATTAAACAGCACCAGGTAAAATAAGTGGGGGAACAAATATTTTTCACTTTTGACTGCAGAAAAATACACTGTTGCCCCATTTCATTTAGCATGCTATGTCACTGGGTTTATTTATTTCAGAAATATGTGAAAAACCAGATGATACTGTAAGTATCAAATTCAACACCACAATCAACAGATGAAACAAAATAAACTAAGAACAAACCTGGTGCCTCTTCACATACTCGTATTTGAAGCTGTGCTATCTTAGGTTCAGTTCCATCTCCCTTCTTTGTGATTTCCATATTGACCTCGCTAATATCATCTGCAGTGATGGTTATCGTACATGGAGACAATTCATCTTCTTGGAAAGTCTACAATAAAATTAAAGACTTCTTCAAAATAATGGATTTTAAATGCAAATGCATCTCCTCTCAAACATCAGACAAAATGGTAGGAGCCAAATACAGTGAAACCCTGTTAATTGAACAGTTGCTTTGCCAATGAAAATTATTCAATTAACAGTAGTATTCAATTAACAGGGATTTGGTCACACTCCTGCATTTTAGAGAAAAATTGAGTATTTATTCTATTATATTTTGTATGACAGAGCTCATGGAGCTCTGTCAAACAAGATATAACAGAATAAATGCCTATATTAGATGCACTTACGTGAGATAGGTCTGTAAACATTGGATATTTGGTGATTGTCAGGATAATTTCTTGACAAATTACCAGATTTTTTTATTCAATTAACAGAAGTTTGCTCTATAACCCATATTCAATTAAAAGGTCAAATTTGTACTGAAAGCATGGTAAATGGTTTGGTGTTTGGAAAATTGTATTCAATTAACAGGGTTATTCAATTAAGAGATATACAAATTAAGTAGATCCCTTAACTGAATAACCTGTTAAATGAATATAATTTTCAAACACCAAACCATTTACTATACTTTCAGTACAAATTTGACCTCTTAATTAAATATGGGTTATCGAGCAAACTCCTGTTAACCCTTTACCCAACGTAACGGCCAAAACCGGCCAGCTCTATTCTCAAAAATCGCCAATTAATTTTCAAAATATTTTCATTTTTTGTCTCAAAAACATAGGTTATGACCCCTCGTTGGAACGAGCTCGTTCCAACGAGGGGTCATAACCTATGTTTTTGAGACAAAAAATGAAAAAAATCAGTTATTCAAGATTTTTTTTTGCAAGTGTCGTCTGCTTTTCATGTTAGGTAAAGGGTTAATTGAGTAAAAAAAATTATCCTGACAGTCACCAAATTCCCCATGTTTACAGACCTATTTCACAAAAGTGTATCTAATAAGAGCTCTGTCAAACAAGATATAACAGAATAAATACTCAATTTATCTCTAAAATACAGGAGTGTGACCAAATCCCTGTTGACTTAATACTCCTGTTAATTTAATCATTCTCACTGGCAAAGCAGCTATTCAATTAACAGGGTTCCACTGTACCAGTAAAACCAAACCAAACCAATCATTGAATACCGAAACCATCTGTATTTAAAATTTTCCCTACATTCACTATTTAATAGCAGTTGATAGCAGTAGATGTGTTCTTTTTCATGAAAGAAGTGACTGATTTTCTTTTCAGTTTCATTAACCCTTAAGGGCCTGTGCAACTGTCCTGAATTCCCACAAATCAACACAACATGTACAGGTCTAGTTGCTTATCAGTGATTTCTAGTCAAGTCTTGGCACTCTATTAAGGTAGCCAAAACATGACTAGAAATCACTGCCCAGGTGCTGTCCACAAGCTGCCCAGGTGATTTGTTTATTGATGCAGGGCCTCCTAATGATGGCATGTTAAGGGCACATGCTCCGAGATTTCAAAAAGCCTGAAATAGGCCTTTAAAGGTTAACATGCATTTGGAACAAGTCACAAAATTACTGCAGATATGAATTGTGTTCACAAAAGATTGCTAATGTTGAGCTCACTGGCAGTGGTGTTATGGTAGAATGATACAGAAAGAACTTATTTTGTATTTTTCTGGTGTGAATTCCCATTTGGTTCTATCAGCAAATCTCAGTCCTGTCAGATACTGAATACCAAACAGATACCATGGTTATACCCCCCTAAAAATACTGAAACAAAAACCAAATTCAAAATCCCAATACCGCACATCTCTACATGACATTTAAATTCATAATTTCCAAACCCTGGAAATGAAATTTTGAATTGCTCCGGTGAGTGATACATACTGGCAGGAATGCCAAACAAAACTGAAAGATATGTAACAAGCTATAAGTTGAAGATAGAATATGTTTTCATTTTTTGAAATTCACTTTAAAAAATATTCCACAGTCTAGTGTAAGTATTTCCATCAGTTCCTTGAATCCTCACCCTATCTAGAATGTAGGGGGCACAGTGATGTTGCGGTAACCGGTTCTCGTCAGATCACCAAAGTTAAGCAACGTCGAGCCCGGTTAGTCCTTGGGTGAGTGACCATCTGAGCGATCGATTTGGACTCCCATGCTGTGTCCTTGGGCAAGGCACTTAACTCTCATTGTCCACATGGGGGCACAATGACACTGTGTACTAAGGCGTACTGTACGTCTATGATGCGCATGTCTTCAACCAATCTAACCCTGCCTGTGCTGCAGTGCGGAGTTATGATGTTGGGGAGCTGGCTGCTGCTTGTCGTTGCTTGGTGGTTCTCTCTGGGTACTCCGGCTTCCTCCACCCGTAAAACTGTCACGGTCATGATCAGCCATTGTGCAAAAGTATATAACCTTAAACACCAATAAATGATATATATATCTAGAATGTAATCAACTGACGACTGTGTGCATTTTTACAGCCTTAGTCGGTGTATATCTATGTAATGTGTGATATGGCAGTTAACAATTTTTTTTATAACCAGAGAGTGTGACTAACCCTGTGTTTTCAATGATTAGTTTGGCTTACTTTTTCCCATGATCTCAGTATCAGTTTGTTTTTGAGTATATTGCTCATCACTAAATTCCTTTGCCCATAAGCAGTTAGGGGTTGAGTAACAAAAGAAAAAAACACTAAAGGGTCCAGTCATAGGGACATATGCAGTTAAATATAAATTACCATAATTCAATTGAAAACCATCTGTTATGAAACTCAATACAACTGTGCATATATTGGGTTTTGATATCCCATAAAAATGTCTGTTCTTGGCCATTTTGTTTAATTTGGTTCATACCACTGTATGAAGATGAAAAACAAAAATCTGTTAATGCAAGGCCAATTGCTATGAAATTTAATACACAGACAATAGTTCACTGCTCAGATTCGAGTATGATTTATATTCTTGAGTGGGGTGCATGGAGGATTATTTCATAACGCATTAGCCGAGTGAAATAATCTGTGTGGCCCATGAGAGAATAAAATCGTACTGGAATCCGAGCAGTGAACTTTTGTATTTATTTTATTTTCTGCTTATTTGTTTCCCAAAACAGCCCTTAATAACTGATTCAACTCATTGTAAACAAAAAAAAAAGTCATTATTATTATTTATTGGTGTTTAACCCTTTACCCAACGCAGACAAAATCAAAATTTATTATTTTAAATATCATTTCTTCAATTTTTTTCCAAAATTTCAACAAAACCACATCCTGTGACCCCTCGTTTGAATGAGGTTGACGAGCTCGTTCCAACGAGGGGTCACATGACATGGTTTTGTTGAAATTTTTTGAAAAATAATAGTTTTTCAACTGCTGAATTTGCATATTACGCGGGTGGATATGGGCGATTCGTTGGGTAAAGGGTTAAGGTCACATACTTCTGCACAATGGCTAATCATGACCACAACATGGAAATAAAGTCAAGGTCAGTGAATGGTTTATGCCCCATATCGCCTATCTTAGAGGACTCGCACATCAAGCATTAGTAACTGGGTCCTATTTTACCAGTGAAACAGAGCTTGTTTACCACAGTAAACAAGCACTGCTTCGCTTCCCGCAGTTGTAGTGGGGGAAGTCTGTCATCACTGGGAGTCGAGTACAATGCTTGTAAGCCCATCTTTTGGTGAGAGAGAGTGGGAATATGATTTGTTTTGGAGAAACAAATGAAAATAAAATAGTGTCTTGACAAAAAGGGGAGTACTACACTGAATTGTTGAGATGTTCTAAAATAGCAATAACTCTTTTAGATAAGTACTCCTAAACAGTGGTGTAGATTTTGATTTTGGGAGATGCAAAACAATCAACATAACAAACATATATGTTATTATAACATGCTATACAGGTTTTTCTTTCGTGCATAAATTATACAGATTAGCCAACCATCATCTTAGTTTTATAACTGCTAATTTCTAAAGGAAAAGACAGGAATCATACAGAATTCCTATAGGAATAATGAGTGTATGGCAAGAAAATTATGGGAGTCCTTTTTTCCTATAGGAATCCTCTATGCATTCCTCAAGGATTTTTTATTTAATTGTTGAACTATTGGGAGAAGTAGTATTCCAACAGGAACTCTGCTCACCTTTGACAGTTCAGTACTAAATGTTTAATAGTTCTTTTAGATTATTAAAAGCTTTAATAAGTAGATTTTTTTTTTAAGCTCACTGACTGTGTCAGAACGGTACGATGTGGGAACGAACCGACAAAGTGGCTTCACTCCTGACCCATTTTACCAGCAAAGGGTCACGATCCTCAAATACACCCAATGTGGGGTGACGGGCTGTAGCCAAAAACATCTGAAGGCAGATGTGTATTGGGGTATCACATACCCCGATGATCTACAGAGCGGAAACTCAGGAGAGTCACTGCGACCCTTTGAGGGACAGAAAGTCCAGGCTGCACAAAAAGTGTTGGTCACGCAAAACTGGCCATGGGACCAGAGTGTGTGGACGGAAACGCCACGGAGCTCATGGTGACCCCACCATGAACATCCAAATCCAATGAGAAACACTGAGGTACTCGACGGCTGAGAGACCACAGTAGAGGGTTTGGCCGGCAGCCCCTTCCAACTTCGCCAAGTTGAAGTCAGAGGCCAATACCCCATGTCTACACTACCAGACATCTCTGCAGAACCCTGCAGGGATAAAAACAGCTGTGCTCAATGGCGGAGAGGACACAATAGGGGGTTCGGTCAGCAGCC
Source organism: Pictodentalium vernedei (assembly GCA_031216915.1). Taxonomy (NCBI): domain Eukaryota; kingdom Metazoa; phylum Mollusca; class Scaphopoda; order Dentaliida; family Dentaliidae; genus Pictodentalium; species Pictodentalium vernedei. The sequence continues at coordinate 278,380,461 of CM062288.1, forward strand.
ACTTCCAACTTCGCCGAGTTGAAGCCAGGGAAGGCTGAGGCCGATACCCCACATCCACACTACAGACATCACTGCAGACCCCAGCAGGGATAAGCCGAGGCCAGCTAAAATGGTGACCGATGATGTTGTAGATGGAACAGCAGTAGCAGCAGATACGATGGGAGCTGTTGAAACTGGTGGAAAAGGGGAGAGAGCAACCTAGCTCGGCCTCCAAAGGAGGAGTCACAACCCTTGTGACAGCCTCAGATGTCGACTGGAGAGGGCGCATACTCCCGGAACCAGGCATCTTCACCAGACATCCAACAGCTCCCGCAGTACCCACCACGATAAAAAAAACTGCACATCCCCCACAGAGGGGGTATAAGTCTCACCAGATGTGGTCGTGTCAGGAGGCCCTGAAATGAGAGCGTTCCAATAAATAAAAAAAATGATTCAGCACTCAAAGTGTTAAATATTTAAATGAGGATGGTCAAATCTGCCTTTCTCAGGTATCTCACCCAGGACATGCATATCTCAGTAGAAAAGTAGTGTGAGAAAAAATAGTTCTTTCAGTCAAGTAGTTTGGGAAGGTCTAGGGCAATCAGGCTAATTATGTTTAGAATTTGATGCTGTTATGGGCTTTTTACCTACTTTTTGTGAAAATTTGCATGCAGACAACCGTTGATGTAATGTGATGTACCTCCACACACACACAGGCATACAGGTATTCTTTCCTGTCACAGTTATGGATATTTCAATCAATAAGAATTTAATTCCCCTTGAAAGCATCTAGATAATAACATAATTTGTGGAACTATGTTGTTGATCAAATCAAGTCTCGATTGAGTAACATTTTCAGATTTGATTCACTGAAAATGAATCTTTATGAAACTTTTCAGATTCAACCACCCAGAATATATTAGTTGGTCTGAAAAATGAACTGTAGGTTTGCTTTTCCAACCAGCTGAAATTACTGATGAGTGAATCTCCACATAAGCAATGACTTATTTGAGGGCGAGCCTGGTTCCAGGCCATAACAGCATCATATTTCTAACAAAATTAGATTGGTGGACTTGGCAGTTTAATAGTTAATACTCAATGATTTCATTCCATTGAGGGTCATAAGCTATGTTTTGTAAAAAGTTTAAAAAATATTTCAATGGAGACTTTTGTTAAAAGGGTTACAGAGAATGGCTGATAGATTAGATGAAAGTGTTAAAACTGTATAAAGCTTTTTAATTATGATATGTGTGCTACAACTCGATATCAACTTACTCTCTTTTCAATTTGATTCCCTTTTCCATCATTTACTGTGACAATCAATGTTTTCACATTTACAACTTCAGCAGAAATGATGATGTTTTTCACATTGACCTTCCTTATTGAACGTAATTCCAAGATTGGATTTTTATCTGTTACGTTACTTTCCCAAAATGAGGCTGAGCCTTCATATGCTTCTGCTGCACTGTGTCCAGGAGACTGAGATGATGCAATCACGTTAAAACCAGCATTTTGATATGTATATGTATGTCCATCTTCACATGGTTGGACTGAAAAAAGCAATTTGTTGCACTAGTTTTGCATTATAGTTACATAATGAAGACCTCCACAAGAAATGTAAATATAGAATATACCCATAGTAGCTTGGTGTACCAATGTTCACCATGAGTGGTGAAGTGGTTTTAACCATGAGCCTTTGGCCACCACACCAGTTGAGATGAGATTGGCCAGGTCAAACAAGATGCTGCAGACATCAAATTTGATCTGGCTGATCTCATCTCATCAACTCGACAGAATACAACAACACAGATCAATGGACTGTTGTAGTAATTTGTTCATTATATGACAATTAGTGTTTTACACTAATCACAACACCTGAAAAATCAAATACAACAAGAATTATATTTGCCAAATAACCATTAACAATTTATGGAATTAGGGAATCCCAAAAGCGTAGTAATATCGAACATTCGTTTTGAACATGAAACTTGAAAGTCAAAACAATGGCGGAAAGACTTGAATTTCAATCAGAATTGCTTTCAATAACACAGATTTTCCTACGTTTTGTTGGATTTGCATCTTGATAATAGTTATTACAGTGGATCCAACTTAATTGGATATCTCTTAACTGAATAACCCTGTTAATTTAATATAATTTCCAACCAACACAAAACCATTTACCATATCTCCAGTACAAATTTGATCTGTTAATTGAATATAGGTAAAAGAGTAAACTTCTGTTAATTGAATAAAAAATCTTGTAATCTGTCGAGAAATTACCCTGACTCTCCCCAGTTTTCCTTTGTTATAGACCTATTTGACCTCAGTACATCCATTACAGGCATTTAATCTATTATATCTTGTTTGACAGAGCTCATGGAGGTCTGTCAAACAAGATATAATGAAAGAAATGCTAAGTTTATCTCTAGAATACAGGAAAGTGACACCATCCCTGTTAATTGAATACTCCTGTTAATTGAATAATTTTCATGGAAAAAGTGGCTATTCAATTAACAGGGTTCCACTGTAATTGTAATTGTTATTTTGCAATTGTTCAGCATGGCATTTTCAAATAGACCTCTACTGGAATGTTTGTCGACAGAGTTTAATGAGGAGACAAAACTATATTTGTCACTTGGCAATGGGAAGATGCAATATTAACAAAAAATTGAGTACTTTTGATTCGCTATAATATTGTAACTGATTCTCAATTCTCTTTCTCTCGCATGTTCGAAATGTGCAAACTGTGCAATTGTTTTTATTGAGTTCTGTAGCTGGTCATAGAAAAGCAGTGATTTCTAATACGGGATTAATAAATGACTCAAGATCAAATGCATGCATTACAGAATTCCCTGATGTATTTGTGGAATTTACCGATTTATTTATAGGTCACTGGTAGAAATAGTCCATTCACAGGCACATCGTTTGAGACAGGTATGAAAACGATCTGGAAAACTTGACACTCTTGTTTTGTGGAGAGCTGGATTTGATGGGCACATTACAGTGGTATTGAGGGGCTATTTGTGGTAGTCATATAAATAGATTATCATGATTATGTACATGTCCTGTGATTTGTATCGGATTCAAGGTGGTGTCCAGAATGGGATCTCAACGAGCCGGCTTTTCCAGCGAGTTGTGATCACATTTTTGGACACCACTAAGAATCTGATGCAAATCACAGGATATGCACATTATAGTGATAATTCATTTATCTAACAATTAAGTCTCATAAACAGATTAAATCTTAAATTATTAAAACAGTTTTGGGACATAATGTTGGGCGAGAAAAAGTTCTTTTTTAACCCCCTGCACACTGATGTCAAAATTTCTAAAGTTCAGTTTGCAAATTTTTCCCAAAATGTACCTAGAAATTTAACCAATTCAATCTTTTTCGACAGAGCTCATTGAGCTCTGTCAAACAGGATTGAATTGGTTAAATTCCCAGTTGCATTATGGGAAAAATGGCTACTTGAAATTTTGTTTATTTTGACATCAGAGTGAAGGGAGTTAAGCAATCGGCTGAGTTGATCACTGAAACGTACATAGAATGTATTCATGCACCTGTTATGAAAGCCCATCACGGGCACCTCGTTTGAGACAGGTATGAAAACGATCTGGAAAACTTGACACTCTTGTTTTCTGGAGAGCTGGATTTGATGGGCAAATTACGGTGGTATTGAGGGGCAGTGTTTATAGCAATGTAGTTACATACAGATTATCACCACAGTGTGTGTCTCCGGGAATTCAGATCAAGTCGAGTTGTAGGAACAGAACAGTATTTCGACGAGCCCGTTAGGGCGAGTCGAAATGCGATTCTGTGCTTACAACAAGACTTAATCTGAATTTCCGGAGACACATTCTGTGGTGATGATAAATTTATCTCACAATATTGACCACAAAATGTGTTAGAAAACTATTTTAAGAGGAACATTTTCATTTGCAAACTGTACAACAATTGTAGCTACATGTACATTGCTACAAACACTATTACTGCTCCAACTGGTCATTTCAACTTATTGTGCATTATGACCAGTGACCATTTATAAAAAGTTTTGAACTTGAAAAGTTATTCAGCTGTTCAACTTCAATAAATGATTTATTCCACAACATGATCACATTATTTTATATTGAGTATTGTTCTGTTCGATCACAGTTACTGGATACATAATCAAAATCAACAGTTTTCTAAAAGAATACCGCTGATTATTATACACATGTATAAGCAGAAGTAGAGCAGGCTTTACTTACAAGCAGATCGACTCCATTTGGCATGGAGTTATCATTTCAATTTAGTCATTTCACATTTTAAAACAAATGACTTCATGACTGAATGGAATCGATCTGATTTGAAACAAGTTTTTTTTTCAAGAAAACATGTGATAAAAGTGAGGTATCAAACCTATCAGTCAGGTTCATTTAAAAATGTTTATTGCTGCAGTTTCAAAGCTATAAAGTCAACAATTTGAATAGTTTCAGTCAATAGCTAGTATATTGGTTTTTATCTCAATTTATTTATTTACTGGTGTTTTAGGTCACATATTTTTGCACAATGACTAATCATGACCACAACATGAGTATCAACTCAAGACCAGGAGTGAGAGTTAATAAGCCATGTCGCCCATTTTAGAGAGGGTTCACACCTCCCAAGCATTGATGACTGAGTCCTATTTTACCAGTAAAGCAGAGCCTGTTTACCACAGTGAACAGGCACAGCTTCACTTCCCGGGATTCCTGCCGAGATTATCTCAATCTGTAGTGTGGAAAGTGGTGAGGTAAGAAAAGCACTCCAGATCACTGTATGTCTTTAATAATCAGGGTTATTATTTTAGAAAAAAAACCTTTTTCTTTTGATGATGTATCCATTAACTGTGATTGGATTCAAAGTTCAATTCAAAAATCCATTCAAAATTTGATTCGTTTTCACCAGTTTGATTCGATATTCGATTCGATCAAAATCAGCAATTCGCAGATTCCTTGTGCTAAATTACCTTTCAATGGTCATTTGAAATGGGAGTATTTTTTTCCAAGATATCACACTGCTACAAAGGTACCCTTATTTTTGCAAGATGTTGCTCATAAAACATTTGATCTGTTGCAATTTATTGGAGAGTGCAATTTAGCACTCTCCAATAAATTGTAACAAAACAATTTGGTATTAATAATTTTCTTCCAGTGCTGAGCCAACAAAAAATTAGTTCAAACTGTGTAAAGCTCCTATAGTGGCTTTCAGTGCTTTTCAGTAGAGCCCTGACAATGGCTTCTAGCACTTCATCAGTTAACCCTTTACTTAACAAATTGCCCGCATACGCCCACGTAATTTACAAATTGAGCAGTTGAAAAAAATCAAATTTTTAAAAATATTTCAACAAAACCATATCATGTGACCCCTCATTGAAATGAGCTCCAATGAGGGGTCACATGATATTGTTTAGTTGAAATTTAAAAAAAAAAATTAAAACTAGTTATTAAAATAATAAATTTTGATATTCTCTGCGTTGGGTAAAGGTTTAAAAGGCAATCAGCAATTGTAAGGCATCAGGAAATTGATAACCTTTTTTTGTTTTGCATTGTTTATTTACAGTAATTACTGCACTCCAGGCACTGGTTGAGAAACTTATCCATATATTAACAATGAGCATTCCAACAATCCACTTGTATAGAGACCATTGCTCCCCCTCTAAAATAGCGAGACTTAACATATGCGGTGACAACCTAAAAATACATCATTGGTCTGAGCTAACTTACTGCAATACAGTGGAGCCCATTTAATTGGATATCTCTTAATTGTATATCCCTGTTAATTGAATATAATTTTCAAACACAAAACCATTTACCATACCTTCAGTACAAATTTGATCTGTTAATTGCATATGGGTTGTAGAGTAAACTCCTGTTAATTATATATAAATTTTTGTAATATGTCGAAAAAATTATTGTGACACGCACCAAATTTCCCTTATTTATCAGCCTTTTTTGCCTCACTACATCCAATACAGGCATTTATTCTATTATATCTTGTTTGACAGAGCTCAATGAGCTCTGTCATACAAGATATAATAAAATAAATGCTCAGTTCACCTCAAGAACACAGGAAACTGACCAAATCCCTGTTAATTGTATACTCCTGTTAATTGAATAATTTTCACTGGCAAAATGGATATTCAATTAAGAGGATTCTACTGTACCACAGTCAATAGTTAGAGGCTATTATTTGGTTAGTTTCATATCGGCTGCGATATCTCAGTCAATATGACACTAAGTAATAATCTCTATTTATCAAACTAAAGCAAATAATTACAAAAATTCTATAACATTTACTGACAGTGTTATTATTAGTTACCCCGTGTCTGATCACGTGGTACGGGTTTTTACCTACCCGAAGCCATCCGTATCCCATGAGGCCTCATGGGATACGGCTGGCTTCAGGTAGGTAAAAACTTTACCACGTGATCAGATACGGGGTAACGAATTTATCTATTGACTTTCCGTTTTAGAAGTACAATCTATTTCATGTGTGAACACACACAGCATGAGATCTTTTATCTTCCATTGTTGAGCCATACAGGTTTCTGTGGAATTTTTGTGCAAAAGAGTTTTTGTGAAAATATGCCGATATGAATAGTATAAAAAAATTATTGAATTTCCTTTTTTCTTTTTTGTCTCAAAAACATAGCTTATGCATAAAACCCCACATTGGAGGGTACTCAACAAGCTTATTCCAATAAGGAATATTTCGGAGATAAAAAATTAAAATATAATACATGTACACTGTAAAACTGGAATGACGCATCTTCTACAGTATGGACAATTTGTAGATTTCGGAACGAGGCTTCCACTGGGTATGGGAAATTTGTCAGTGGCTGGGCGGACATATCGTGGGTTTCAATAAATATGGTCTCATGCCACGTATCTACCAATCAAATCAAAAAATTCACTTTAGTCAATAGATGTTTCTTATTCTTTTTACAAATTGTTAAATTTGTCTGAGATGGTGTATTGAAATTTCGACCTCCTCTCCAGGTCATAAATCAACTCGTCCTTCAGGTTCATCAATATATGTCCCGATACCAACCGCAATACCTTGCAGTGATTGGTCAATGCCTCGTTGATTTTATTTTTTGTCGCCGGGCATGCGCATATGTCTACTGTCAGTGATTCTTATGTCCACTGTCAAGGAAAGCGTCGCGTTGCCATGAGCAACGGTTCATCGCAATGTCTTTTTTCACTTGAAATCAACTGAGACAAATACATTTAACTGAAGTAATACACACACAAAAGTACTGTTATTATGTACAAAAAGATTAGTTATGTAAACATGGGTAATTATTTATGAAGCCAATTAGATTATAAGGTCTCTTTTCATTAATTTACTGTAACATAAACTGAAATGAATCGAAAGCATCTCGCCCCGTTGATTGCGTACGTAAACATTGAATAAAGGGAAATCACTCCAGTCTGTTATGATAAAAGTTAACACCTTACCGAAACGTCTGGTTTCATGCAGGGAACATGAGACCATGTCCTGTCAACAAACAGAATAACTTATAAAGTCAGGAGATGAGGTCTCTACTTTAGTACACAGAAACATACAGGGTGGTTATAACCTATATTTAATTATGAAATATGATTTTCTTTCAAAGAAATGCCCACAATCAAGCTCTCCCAGCTTAAACTGTGGCTGATATGATGCTGACCTTGGTTGATATGAATCAAGTTAGAGTTGCCCCCTTTTGTGTTACTAGGCACAACCAATTTGTTTATATTTATTTATTTATTGGTGTTTAAGGTCACATACTTATGCACAATGGCTAATCATGATCATGACAGTTTTACGGGTGGAGGAAGCCGGAGTACCCGGAGGGAACCACTGAGCATCGAAGAGCAACTGTCAGCTCCTCAACATTCTAACTCTGTTCAAGCTCTGCTCAAGCAGGGTTACACCAGTTGAAGACATGTGCACCATTGACGTGCAGTACGCCTTAGTACACGCTGTCATCATGCCCCCATGTAGGCAACCGGGATAAAGTGCCTTGCCCAAGGACACAATGCGGGTCATCCAGACAGGGATCGAACTCGAGACCTCTAGCATAGAAGTCCAACAGTCTACCACTGAGCCACCGCACTCCGAATTTGTTTACATTGAAATGTTCACAGTTATTTGTCAAACACAATCAGGAAAATTGTCATTACCATGCATGGTGGTGTTGTTTGAAGCTGAGTTTTGCATGATGAGGAATTCTTCATGACTGCAATATATATAATAAGGTGTGACCAACTCATGTGAAAACAGAACTTATTTTATTGTGCACAGATGAAAACTCAGCAAAGTTGTCATGAATGATTTGCTGGATTAAAAAGAATAGAATTGTCAATGAAGTTAACAAGTTCAGCATAAAATAATTGAATTCCTGGGTGTGCTTGACGTTGGTATGTATAATAACCCTTGAGGGCCCAGACAAATTTCTTGAATACCTGCTAGACCACCTCCTGCATATTACAAGTAGCTAAGCAGTGACTTCTAGTCAAGTCTTGACTGACCATTTAGGCAGCCAAGACTGGACAAGAAGAAACTGCTGAGGTAATATGTCTATTTTCAGCAAGATCTCCTCATGACTGCATGTTAAGGATACCTGTTCTGAGGATGGAAAAGTCAGAAATGGGTCTTTAAGGAAAGGTTAAATCAGTTAGTTGTTGATTTCAATGGGAAGGTATAAGCTATGTTTTCGAGACAAAACAGGATAACAGAGTATTAAAAAAAAGTATGGGATATTTGATAAAAGTGAGATATATGAAGAAATATATTTATATTTTCATCAAAAAGACAGTTGAGGCATTGCACTGTGACATCTGATGAATGATTTCAGCAATAGTTGGGTGTCTGACAAGCACACATTCCACGCAATAAGTGGTAGAAGATATGGATGGACAGTCAGAGAATTTAACATTTTCAGTACAAGACCCTGATACCTTGTAAATCTTCCTCGGTTCACGAGACAAGCATGGATCCGATGTGGCATACTCGCCACCGATGTGGCACATGTCCAATATCAGCTTGACTGATGCTATTCCATTCTTCCTGCAGTGCAGCGGCAAGTTCATGGACATTGGTAGGGGGGCTGTTGACATCGTCGTAGGCGCCTGCCAAGCATATCCCAGATGTACTCGATTGGTGAAACATCTGGCCTTAGTGCTGGCCAAGGTAGTGTAGTGATGTTCTGCATCTGGAGGAACTCTGTAGCAACACAGGCCCTGTGTGCTCATGCAATGTCATCTTGGAAAATGAATCGACGGCCTTGACATTATGCAAATGGCACCAAATGAGCTGCTAATATGTTGCCATGGTAGTACTGCCCTGTGACACGCCCTTGGATGACAAGTAATGCTGTTCTGCTTGTCATGGTTATGCTTCGCCACACCATAACCAATCCAGCACCAAAACAATCGTACTGCCTAATGGTTACGTCTTGCTATCTTTTGTTCTGCCACTGCCACACTGTTTTGCCTGTCGAGAGTGAACCTTGATTCATCGGAAAACATGACATTGCTCCAGCGACGATTGTCCCAGTGCTGTCATGCTTCACACCAATTACGCCTTGCTGCAATGTGACGTTCAGACAAACATGGAATTATTCAAGGTCGTCGAGCATACAAATTCCAGCTGTGTAGGCGATTTCGGATAGTCTGACCAATGACACGCACATCTGTCACTCGGTGCAGCTGCTGTCCAATTTCTGAGGCACTTTGATGGTGGTTACGCAAAGCTGCGGTTCGGATGAAATGATCCTGGCTAGCAGTTGTCACCCTTGGATGACTTGACTGAAGTCTGTCATTAACATTGCCTGTCTGACAGTATCGTGACCACAACCTGCTAATCACCGATTGAGTAATATTGAGAATTTCAGCAACTGCAGTCTATCTGTTGCCAGCCTCCAACATGCCAACGGCACATAAACATTTGTCACGTGTCAGTCTTCACATCCCTGAACAGTTACGTTTCGACCAGAAACTACTGATGAACAGGTTTACACCAAGAAAAGAATGATGAGACCTCCGAAAAAAGCCCGTCCAGTACAAATGAAATTTCAAAATGTACCCACACAGACATTAATTCAGCGCTCGGTGACATTTATGATCCACACTAAACTTGGTAACATATTGATGTGTCCAATCACGTGTTTCCAATACCATTTTCCAAAAATATCAACATCAGTTTGGATATCCCCCACCTTTTATGAATAGTATATGTAAGTATTCAGGAAATGTTTTCTGCAAATGTCATCCAATCCACTATTTGTATTAGGTAGACAGTTAACTGGTAGAGTGCTGGAAGCCCATATTTGGGCTTTATTCAGACGTGCAGGTACCAAAACTTAACCCTTTACCTAACATGAAAAGCAGACAACACTTGCAAACAAATTTCTTGAATAACTAATTTTTTTCATTTTTTGTCTCAAAAACATAGGTTATGACTCCTCATTGGAACGAGCTCATTCCAAAGACCGTTACGTTGGGTAAAGGGTTAATGGTTTCATATTCTGATGATATGCATAATATTACCCTTGAAGAGAAATTATTTAGTCTGTACAGATTTGCTTTGATACAATTTATGGGAGAGTGCCAATAAATCAGAGACATGTCAACAAATTCTGGCATTCAAAAATAATTTCGCATGCTACCAGTTAATGAAAAAAAGAGATTAATTCAATTATAATTCTGGAACCAACTCACTCACAATGTTATAACATCAACACTGACTTCTAATGTTACTCCCATTTTTGCAAACAACAAGCTATTATTTGAAAACAGAAAACGTTTTTATTTTGGAATTCACTTTAAAAAAATTTCTTCAAACCTGTGCAAGTATTTCCATTAGTTCCTTGCAACATGTAACCAACTAATCCTGTGCATTTTCACAGCCCAAGTCAGTTTTTATTTTCATGTAGCATGTGATATGGCAGTTACCACTTTTTTATAACCAGAAAGTGTGACTAACCCTGTGCAATGCACAGGGTTAGTTACACTTTTTGGTTATAAAAAAAAGTTCATTTTTAACAGAGTAAATGACCCTGTGTACTGAACAGCCTTAATGTAAATCTCATATAAATTATTATTTATTTATTTATTGGTGTTTAAGGTCACATATTTCTGCACAATGGCTAACCGTGACCGTGACAGTTTTACGGGTGGAGGAAGCCGGAGTACCCGGAGAGAACCACCGAGCAACGGCGAGCAACCATCAGCTCCCCAACATACCAACTCCACACAAGCAGGGTTAGCATTGGTTGAAGACAGGTGCACCATCGACGTGCAGTACGCCTTAGTACACAGTGTCACCGTGCCCCCATGTGGGCAATGGGGGTGAAGTGTCTTGCCCAAGGACACAACGCGGTTGCCGCAGGTGGGATTCGAACCGAGGACCTCTCGGCTTGCAGCCTGCATCTCTACCAACTGAGCCACCGCGCCCCCCCTCATATAAATCAACACTTTACCCAATGTGATGGCTCAAACTAGCCAGTACTACTCAAACTTAGCTTAAGACCCCTCATTGTTTTTTTAGTGAATTCCAAAAACGAAAACATATTCTATTTTCAATTAATAGCTTGTTAAACAATATTTTCAGTACTGAGCTGATGGTGGCCAAGCAATAAAGCAAATTTATTTGATTTTTATACCATGATTACTTATTCTACTATATATAAAAAGCCTATGACATAAATTTTAGCTTCACACACCAACCTTGGTGAAAACGCCAACAACAACAACAACGCCAACTACTTTCAGAAGTAAAATTTACACCTGCAGTGGAACTACATCCAAGCTGACCTTTGGTGACTTTGCCTTGAATGCAAACTTATCACTCGTCACCTTGTGAAGAGTGTAATGAAACTGGCAATTATTTATTACCTTTTTAAATACGTTTACCTTATATTATACCCAAAATTGACAAACATATGTTGTTTCATGTTAATAAAGCATCCATAATTCGAAATAATATGTTATTAAAATGAAAAAAGGACCTGTAACTTGCACATTTCGTTTTCTATTTCAGTTCATCGATAAAATTGCCACAGTTTTCCATGATGAGGTAGCGTCCACCAGTGCTCATGTAAACAAAAACAGTATCACATGTGTGAATATTGATTTATTCAACATTTAAACTCTTATTAATCCTACAATCATGGTATAAATAAAATATACCCCAGGTATCTTGGTGTACCAAAAATGTTGTAGTGTGATGTTTCACGTTTCAATATTTATTTAATTTACAACTTAAAAGTTATTTCAGATTAGTGAGGGTTAAGTTTATTGTTTTATAGTTAAAGGTACAGACATAACTCTGTAATGATAAATATACATAAAAATCACCTTTTTATAAAATATTCTGTTTGCTAAATTGAAATAATATAATAACTTCAATGCCGAAAATATATGATTTATTGTGAGTCTACATGCAGTGATTAGGACAAAGTGCCAATCGATCTTCCTGTATACTTACAACTATAAAACAAAAAAGAACTAAATTTAAATTCTTACCAATTCATGATGACTTCCACTGGCCAACAAAACTATATAAATTTTGGAGATAAATCTTTCAACAAAAACAACTTCCCAACACAAATTCCAAACGACTTGTCACACAAAATAACTTCCCACCAGAAAACTAGTCAAAAACACCATGCACAAGTGCAGGTAAGATGAGCTGTGTTGACTGTCTCCCAAAAGGGAAAGACAGCAGATTTATACTGTACCTTTAACAATAAAATTAACACCCACTAACCTGAAATAACTTTTAAGTTGTAAATTAAATATAAATATTGAAATGTTGTAAAACATCACACTATATATATAATCACACCAAATGTTCCCCACTTATGGTGAAGTGGTGTTAACCACATGCCAAAGGCTTGTGGCTGACACCACTTCACCAGGTGTGGAGAACATTTGGTACACCAAGCTACTATGGATATATTCTATATATAAATTGTAACAAAGTTAAAATATTTGAAAGATTTGATTACCCAAAATAATTCATGCTTAGCACTCTGCCAGTTAATTTATAGAGTGGGATGTGGTGAGCCAAAAAAGCACTGTACATAACTGGGTGTCTTTTAATAAAACAGGGTTATTATTTTAGAAAAAAACTTTTCTTTTGATGATGTATCCCTTAACTGTGATTTGATTCCAATTTCGATTCAAAATTTGATTCATTTTCACCAGTTTGATTCAATATTTGATTCTATCAAAGTCGGCAATTCGCAGGTTCCTAGTGCTTAATTACTTTTCAATGGTCATTTGTAAGGAGAGTATTTGTTTTCAAAGATATCACACTACTACAAAAGAAGCCTTATTTTTGCAAGATGTTGCTCATAAAATAAATATAATTGTTCTGTTGCAATTTATTGGAGAGTGCCATTTGGCACTCTCCAATAAATTGTAACAAAACAATTTTGTATTACAGTGGAGCCCACTTAATTGGATATCTCTTAATTGTATATCCCTGTTAATTGAATATAATTTTCAAACACAAAACCATTTACTATACTTTCAGTACAAATTTGATCTGTTAATTGCATATGGGTCATAGAGTAAACTCCTGTTAATTATATATAAATTTTTGTAATATGTCGAAAAAATTACTGTGACATGCACCAAATTCCCCTTATTTAACAACCTTTTTGGCTTCACTACATCCAATACAGGCATTTATTTTATTATATCTTGTTTGACAGAGCTCTATGAGCTCTGTCAAACAAGATATAATAGAATAAATGCTCAGTTTACCTCCAAAACACAGGAAACTGCCCAAATCCCTGTTAATTGTATACTCCTGTTAATTTAATAATTTTCACTGGCAAAATGGATATTCAATTAAGAGGATGCTACTGTAATATTTTTCTTCCAGTGCTGAGCTGCCAACAAACTAGTTAATTGTTATATACTCTTTCCATAAAGCAGAAGACTAGTTCCCATGCCCATAAGGTATATAATATTTGAGGCTACAAATTCTCAATTTAAAATCATCAAAATATAGAGCTTTACAAAATGGAACAGTTAATTTTCTCAAAAAGCTAACTTTTAAAATGAAACACTTCAACTTACCAGTTGGTGTAGTGGTAGGTGTACGTGCTGTCGTAGGAGTAAATGATGCTGCAAAATAAACACAAAATGTTTACTGTCAGAGCACCAAATTTTGCTTTCAATCCCATTCAAGCAGATGGAAACTCAAATCAACAAAACTGAACACCCAGGCCCACCCTACAAGCATTGTAAAACTGCAGTAGTTATTGCGTATCAAACAAATAACAGCCATAACTCAGAAAATGAATCATAGTACAATTGTTAAACTTTTTACAAATGTTAAGGACAGTCAGAAGGTGTGTTGTGTGTAACAGTTTTCACATCCTCCCACGGTCCTTTATAATTGTGTGAAGTTTGATGACTGTGGCCCTAACAGTTTGCGAGTTATTGGCTCGGACACACACACACAAACACGCACACTTTAATCACTATATCCCACCCGACTTAGTCAGGGGCATAATAAAAATAATAATAAAAATAAATTTTATATGGCGTGAAAACACCAAGGGTGCTCTAAAACACTTTACAGATTGTAGAACACAAGCAAGCCAGAAAATAAGCAGACTGACATCTGCAAAATGAGGTCCCCGGAGGGTGAATTTAGTGATGCTACCCTGCACAGCAGGGTAGCATCACTAAATTTACCCTCTGTGAATCTCAATCTGAATCAGGGTCTCAAAACTAAACAGGAGGAGGTACCCAGAGGATAAATTGGCCCACTGTATGGGATAGCACCATCAAATTCACCCTCTGGGGACCTCATTCTGCAAATGTCAGACTGCTTATTTTCTGGCCTGAACACAAGCTATGAAATAAACAATTTGAATAGATAAGTTTTCAGCTTCTTCTTGAAAGCAAGTAAGCATGGTTGTGACTGAAGATGCAGAGGCAGTGCATTCCAAGAGACTTGGACCAGCAACCCAGAAATCTCACTCGCTAGCCAATGCAGGTCATGCAAAAGGTAGTCAGTAAAAAATGATCAGAAGAATGAAGACTGTGCATAGGTATGTGGTGAGAGAGAAGCTCACACAGGTATGCAGGCACAAGAAGTTGAGTGCATTTAAATACCAGCAAGAGAATTTTACAATGCACTCGACTTCAAACTGGAAGCCAATGTAGATTCCTCAAAACGGATGTGATATGGTCGAAGTGCTTAGCACCACTGATAATTCGAGTAGCAATATTCTGGATTCTCTGCAACTGCTGTAGCAATGTATGTGGCAGGCCAAGGAAAAGAAAGAATAGATGCATTAATTCTTTACCTGATGAATCAGCCACATACACATGCATAATTTACAAAGTGAATAGTTGAAAAAATATAATTTATAACAATTTCAACAAAATTAAATCATGTGGCACCCTCACTGGAACGAGCTTGTCGAGCTTGTTCCAATGAGGGGTTACATGAAGTAGTTTTGTTAAATGCTTTAAACATTTTAACCAAAAAAAATAATTAAAATCACATATTACTTTCCAAGGTGTGATTTACTGGGATTTCCGGGTTTGATTATAAAGGATAACTTCACAAGTGAATTATGCAATCAACAATTGTGTCATGTATCTGTGCGCGCAAATGAAGACGTTTTGCCATGGGGGTAATGGGGACTTCATTGTTTTTTGTTTTTTTTAACCCTTTACCTAAGTGGAAATACAGACGTCACTTGCAAAATAAATTCTTGAATAACTTTTATTTTCATTTTTTGTCTCAAAAACATAGGTTATGACCCCTCATTGGAATGAGCTTGTTCCAATGAGGGTTCATAACCTATGTTTTAGAGACAAAAAATGAAAAAATAATGAAAATTAATTGGCGATTTTTTAAAATAGGGTCAGTTTTGGCCATTACGTTAGGTAAAGGGTTAAATAATATGATTATTGTTAATAATGAAAAGTAATAAACAGAGTAATCACTTGATTGGACTGGTTACATGAAATAATTCATTCGAGGGACTATATTATAAAACACTCATGCACATTTGCGCACTCGTGTTTGTACAATGTCCCTCACCTCTCATGAAGTATTTCATGCAGGCTTTAATCCACAGAAATTGGGAAGGGGCCTTTTTTATTTGGCTAGTGCGCAGATGCCGAAGGCATCTTCAGCGAGTGCCGAAGGCACGAGCTAATGTAGGGGGGTCTATCAAATGGAGCCTGCTGGTGGCTTTTGGGGTGAAAATTCACTTTATTTTGGGGTCCTCAAAATCATGTTTTTTAAACAGCATGTTCAAATGTTCATGTCACCAACTTCGAAATTTTATTTTTGAAACAAGCTCTGACAAACTGCTTAAAAAACGAAACGTGATTGTGCCGTTCAGGACAGTAGTGATTGTGACACGTGGGTGGCAATCTCTCCCTTTGGGCTTTAGACTATTACTGGTGTACAAGTCGCACCCCAGATAAGACAATTTCAAGTTTGCCATCAGATAAAGCGACGATCATACCATCATGGGTACTACAACGGAATTAGGTAAATTTTGGGTTAGCATTTTGAGCTGTGATTCATTCAGTCACTGTCAACCAGGAGAGGACTGGGTCTTAAAACCGGCCCGGGCATCATTCACCGAGGTTGGCCCATCATTCATTATCTAGAAATATAATCGCCTCACCCCCCCCCCCCCCCCCTCCAGGGTGTAAATAAATGAGGCCGTTTTTTTGTGGGGGACTCGATGGTCGCCCAATAATGGCCTCATTTATTTTCTCCTCAGTGTCACCAAGAGCCATCGCTACCACGAGCCGACCATGTTTCGGCCCGTGGTAGAAAAAATTTCAATCCCAGGGTCCCCAAACCCCATTTCCTTGCATCTGAGCTGCTCAGCACCTGAGCCCCAGAGGCCGTATTTCAACAAAATTTTGGACATCAAAAAAATACTTAGATGTTTAGATATCCGAAAATATCGAAAATTGAAATAAATTATTTCAATGTTCGATATTTTCGGATATCTAAAAATTTAATTATTTTGTTGGTGTCCAAAATTTTGTTGAAATATACCCTGGCCAATGCCAAATACAGGTCGGAAAATATTCAGTGTGCATAGTCAGGTCAGCTTACCTCGTTATATTTAATTAAAACAGAAGCTAAATCCAGTACGTTAACTCTTTAAATTGACTGGATCCTTGTAAAAGCCCTTACAGACTGTAAGGGCTTTTACAAGGCAGCCTGGCTCCAGCCCACCGGCCCGGGTATTGCCCAAATGCCCATATATTAGCCAGTCCGCTCCTCTTGTCAACGTGTTTTTTTTCGAAATAGATTGAATAAAGAAAAATAAATTATAATATACTTGGGTTTTGTTTTGGTTGAATTATTTACTTTGGCCCAGACCCTATTCTTGAATAGAATATTAAAGAGTCTCAGAGAAATGTTTATTGTTTAGTACCTTTTCATCACAATCTATTTTCACTGAAGTCATTTCTGTCCCCCCCCCCCCCCCCCCAACTCACAGGTCCGTCGTTTCACCCAATCATCACCCCAGTAATACCCAATTACACCGGGTATTAACTGGGTCACTCAATTAATATATACCTCTAGTGAATTGCACAGCAGTTAGCTCTATTGTTTCTTGGGCAGAATTCTGGGAACAAGACTACCGATTGAACTTGACCCATGCATTAATACTAAGTCGGGACTTGGCAGAGATCGCTCAGTTAGTTCGGGAGACATCGTATTATTATTAAATTTATTTCATAAAATGTAAAACCATGAGTCTTATAACACGTTGAGTAGAGTTTAAGAGATAACCAAAAGAAAAATGAGAGTCACCCTCGAAGGAGAGAAATCAAGTGATGCACCAGTGGACTCAGGAGTACCACAGGGCGCTGTCCCCGGGCCATTACTTTTTCTTTGTCACATAAACGACCTTCCAGATTCTGTCAAGTCATCAGTTTGACTATTTGCCGACGATTGCCTACTCTACCGAAAGATCAAGAGCTTCAAGGGCCACACCACCCTCCAAGACGACCTGGTAAACCTTGAAAAGTGGGCAAAAAACTGGGGAATGTGTTTTAATGCAAAAAAATGCTATGTCATGAGTATTGGAAAAAAAAGCCAAAACTTTTACACACTTGACGACCACATCTTGGAAAGTGTGGAAAACAATCCCTACCCAGGCATCCAGATCGCCAACGACTTAAAATGGACAACCCATATAAAAAACATCACCAGGAAAGCAAGCTCCACACTTGGCTTCATACAAAGAAACCTAAAATTTTGTCCACACGAATGCAGAAAAACAGTCTACATATCCCTTGTAAGATCAATCTTGGATTATGGAAAAAAAGGGGGGGGGGCACGTGCCCACGGTGCTCCCCCACCCTCTCGGCTCCGCCGTCCCTGGTTCCTAACATTTCTCCCAAGAAACAAAAATGGTGCAATTCGGGTGGAGGTATATATTAATTGGGTTTAAATCTGGCTGTTAACTGGGTGTAATTTTTGGCGTTAACTGGGTGTAATTGGGTGAGATGACGAACCGCCACTTTCACAGAAAAGTCTTCAATGAAAATAGATTACAGATTTCAATGACACCATTTTTTCCAACTGCATTGAACCTCTTGTGTCGTGCATAATAAACCGAAACAACAGTAACATTTCAGTTTTCTGAGAATTGATTTGTTAATTAATAATTCCTGTCACGGTGACTTTGTGCCACCCAACCCCCATTTTAAGTGTGACGTTGTATAATACTATTCTTCATAAATTAATGAAACACGGAATGATCAATCCCAGCCGCCAATTGCGCTTGAGATCAAAAGATTTATTGAATGAAAAGGGTGTGTGTGTATGTTGGGGTGTGGTTTTGATTTTTCCTCTGGGACATTTTAGGCTACGTCTGACTCTCATTCAATGAAATCTTGATTTACATGCGCTAATTAGGGCATATTTTCGTCATTTGTAGTACTTTTCAAAAAAATATTATTGCTAATCAGTATCTAGATCTATAATTATGTCTATTCGGTGCGGCACGGGATTTGTGCTTTGGCCAAGCTGGGCGCGATTTGTTCGGTTTCGCATCGCAATTTGCAAATTGCGATGCAACACCGAACAAATCAAGCCCTGCTTACTAAAACGCCATTTCCTGAGTTCTAGCATTATATTCTAATGAAATTCTTACCTGAGAAAAGTGAACAATTTTCAAGCAACATTTGGGTTTTTATTGAATAAAAAACTAAATGTTGCCTGAAAATTGTTAACTTTTCT
This sequence comes from Pictodentalium vernedei, assembly GCA_031216915.1. Taxonomy (NCBI): domain Eukaryota; kingdom Metazoa; phylum Mollusca; class Scaphopoda; order Dentaliida; family Dentaliidae; genus Pictodentalium; species Pictodentalium vernedei. Next base: position 278,399,710 of record CM062288.1, read on the forward strand.
CCGGTAAAATTTTTTAGTTGCAGCTAAAATGCCTGACCAGCCACCTGTTATAAATTTATAGACTTATGAATCTATAGCTATTTAGTCAGATTGTCTATGTTGGCAGGCGTCAGGGCCAATGTATTGTTGGACGATAGAAAAGATGTTGAATTATTTGGGGCATGTAGCCTTGTGTACACCAAGGAAAAATAATTAATCTGTTCCGGGAAATCGACCGATCCTATTTTTGGCTGCGACCCAAATTTTTTATCGGCTCCATCCCCACGAATAATGATGAATGGCACTGAATTCAGAAAAATTTCCAACACACTTCGATCAAAATGGCAACAATGTCGTCAGGGTTGTGGTCTTCGTGCAGTGCAGAGCTGTTGTAAAAAACATAAATAAAAGCACACCGAACAAGTTTCAGAAACGACGACAAATGTTCCTTGAAGGTGAGTATGATATTTCATTAGATGTCATCTCCCGCAGGTGGCATCTTATGGAATCCCATACTGACCGTCAGTGCTTCTCCATTCTGGAAGCATGTGTTCCAAAATCCAAACTGCGCAATATTATATTACATTGCGCATGACTCATTAAATATCAACGAATGGACGAAATTTGTCCGTAAATCTGAGCAGGCTGTGTAATTCTCATTCAGTATAGTTCAGAACACGCGAGATCATCAGCGTTTCACTGGAAATTAAAACGTCCGAGGATTCCCAGAAGCACACCCGACTTTCACGTCATTTGCATCTTGCATGGGGCGGAGACATACATGAGATTGACAGCTAATGTCGGCCATTTGCGGTATCTGGATTCCAACAAATCAAAGTGGAAAGCAAAATAGTGCGGGGGTGGGGGGGGGGATTGCTTTCTTTCAATTCAACATGCCCCATTCGGGATGATAAGTTTTATTTCATTTTTATAAACTTTTTAGTTCAACTTCAATAAACTTTTAGGCCTACTAAACTTGTTGGATTTTGATTTTGTTTTAGCTTAAGGATTTGGCTGAGTTTTTTCCTGTTCATCTATAGGCCTCTTCCAATTGAAAAAAAATTCCCGACCTCTCAATCTTGATTTTTGTTTGTTGGTAAGTTCTCGGAACAAATGAATTATTTTTCCCCGGCCAGGCTTCTGTAATTGTGTGCGTGTGTGTGGGTGGGGGTGGGGTGCTAGCAGTTCAGTTTTTTTTTTTGAGGGGGGGGGGGGGGCTACCATGATATTTGGAAGGTTGTTGTGGGGCTCCGGGTGTCCTCCCCAGTCTTAACAATGAACCCTCTGGTAATTACCCCCCCCCCCCCCCCCCCCCCCCCCCCCCCCCCCCCCGGGAAGTGAAAGGATGGGGCAACGACTGGAGGGTCCAACCTACACTGCAGGACTAGGCCTTCAGAAGTTTTCAAAATTCAGTGCTCTAAGATCGAATCCAAGGTAATTGTAGCGTTTTTTGATACCATTTTGGGGTTCTATCTTATGTGAAACCTGCATTGGGCCAATGTGTTTTTTCTTGCCCCCCCCCCCCCCCCACCCTCTCTGCCTACGCCAATGGAATAGCCAGCGGGGGCATGGTGCCCCTAAAATGTCCACTGCGACCAGCCCTACATGGGTATAAAGGAAGAGGCAGCTGAAAGATACAAAGTAACATCGAAACAGTTTTATTTAAGTTTTAACAGCGGGGCGACCCAGAGTCTGGTATTTACTGAATAAGTGAAGTTCATGTGGTTATTTCCGTGCAAAAACACCATGATTTACAGAAGTAACTTCCTTGTTGGTCCCATCAACCTGTAAGTTTCAATTATTTTCTCCCAATCCATATCGTCAATATCGGGTGGGGATTCCCTGCACACCCGCATCAAACTATCAAGAGTACACTGCCCCATTCTATTTCTGAGTGGCGTTTTAACTAAATTCATCAGGCTGAATGCCCTCTCAACATTTACAGTTCCCGCAGGAATAAGGGTAGCAATGTACACTATGTGATACATGGCTTCAAATGTATATTTGAGAGCACTATCGCAGCACAAGTTTTCAAATAAATCCGCGAGTGTAAACTGCATTTTAATTTTTAGTTCCTCAAGTTTTTTCTCCTCTTTCTTTTTTTCAACTTGACTGATCGTGTTTGCCAATGAGATACGTTTCTCCGCGGCTGCTATTTCATTTGCCGTTTTGGATTCGTGTAAATCTCTTAGTGAGTACATATGTTTTTTAAATATTTGAAATTCACTTGTTATCTGCAGAGGTGGGAAATCAGGTTCAACATTAGTGGTGTGGCCATTTAATGTGTCATAATTTGGGCGCCCATAAAACTCTGCAATTTGTTTGATTTCATCTTCCCCATAGGAGGGTAAACTTTCCCTTTTCCTAGGCAAATTTCTTGGGTCGAGAACACCAAAGGATGGCAACAGTCCCGACGATGATAGCATGGTGTCAATCTCAGTCACAAGTTCATTTATTACTGGTTTGATGAAATTATTCTCAAATGATGCTAAATCAAACTGCTTATGTGATCGACTCCTTATTTCAAATATGGAGGTACAACTGTTGGCTACACATAACAGTTTGTTAATATTTTTATAATGTTTCCCCGATGCTAGGTCGCCGGCAAGCCCAGTCAACGCTAGCTTAGTTGCATTGATGTAAGAAGGTAACTGTGTAAAGTTTAAGGAATCTGATTGCAGAATAAGTGAAAGTTTATTAGTTTCTGCCAATATATCAGCCAATATGCAAATTGTGGTTATATTGCAAGGATCTATCAACTGACATCTAACACCTAGTATTTCAGGCTCCCTTTTCTTCTCATAAATACCATCAAGTGCATCAACAATGCACTGGAATCTTGTAATGACTCTCTTGCAAGCTTTACTGTGACTGAGCCAGCGTGTGGTAGAGGGCATGACAATATTTAATGCAGTGAGGTCATGAATTTCCTGTGCAGACTTTAATACAGCTGTTCGCTGGGGGCTATAATTAAAGAGCTTTGCTAACGAAACTAGCAGACTGTCTGCTTCCTTGAGTTTGCTAAATTTTGGAAGGTTCAAAACATGTTTAAAGGCTAGAGCTAGTCGGTGGTTGCGACAATTCAAGTATAGGCTGTAGGGAGAAACGTGTCTGTACCTCCTCTGTAGACCAGAGCGCTCACCAGACATTGCATTTGTTCCATCAAGTGCAATGAAACGTGTGTCCTCTATGTTAATGCCCTTTTGAATGAGAAATTTACCAAGCTTGTCCATCAGTGATGCTGCATCAGTCTGATCCACTTGGACCATGCCCATGAAGTGGTCCCTTACTGTATTTTCCTTAAGAAAACGTGCCATGATACAAAGCTGAGTTACATTGCTTTCATCTGTGCTTTCATCACACAGAATAGTAAAAAATTTATTTAATCGTAGGGACGACAGTAATTCTTCCTCAATGCAATTTGAGATGCATGCTATATACTGTTTGACTGAGAATGGAGATGTATATGAGCAGACCTTTGTTGTAATTCTCTGAATGAATTCATTTAACTCTGTATTGCCAGTTTTTGCCACAAACTCGACCAAATCTTCGAAGTTTGTTGTGTGTGCCCATTTCTTTTTAATCATGAAATACACAGTTTGCATAAGAGTTTTTAATGCTGACCTATTTTTATTTTTATCTACGGTCTCTTTAAATGTGTGCGCCGCTTGAATCTTGTGATAAATTGATTCCGCTGATTCACTTTTTTGTTTAACAAGAGTGTCTATTGCGTTTGTGTGACACTTGCTTCGTGCATGCTTTTTAAGTTTTCTAGTAGGGTGTGTACCAAGTTTTACCCCGAACTGATAAAACACTCCCAGATCCTGTTTGCAATATGATTTGTCGCCTATCAGTTCACAATGTTTGCACATATATCCCTCCTTAGATACACTATAGTAGAGCCATTTATATTTGTTCTCATATTTTCCCGATGAAAACCGGCGCTCATCGGAATTTCCTGCCACTGGCAAAAATAATAAATGTTGATCGTCATTATCCTTATCAGATTCAGAATTATCAGATTCGGTACACGAATCAAGGTCAAAAGAAGGGATATTCTGCCCACTTTTGTGGGTGGTTTTAGATTGTACGTTTGTATTATCGACCAGAGATAACTGCAAGGAATCCGGTGTGTTTTTTGTACAAGGCGGTACCAATTCGTCATTGCTGGTTTCACTAATTTTGATTGGGACTGTATTTAGCTTCAGTGCGTCTGTGTTATTATTATCTGACGTCGTTGCTTGCTCTGAATGTTCATTTACTGAAGTTAAAGTTTCTGAAAGTTTGGGTTTGAAGAACCGAGTAATGTCTTTATTTTCTTCAGATAATTTTATTTTTTTTCGATAATATCTGGAATTGTGTGACATGGTGATTTCGTTAATTTATGCGAAGAGCGTCTGCTTCTCTCGTTGGTTTTGGTAAACACGTGTTGACAAATGACTGAACAAGATACGCGACACGTCATTCGCTGGAACCAATCATCGTTCAGCCAGTCAAAATTACTGACAGTGACTGCACGTAACTTGTTTCATTCCGAAGAAAAGCGAGTCAACACTGAACAACTTTCGATGTTTTATCGGATCTGTGCCAGTAAAGTGCAAACTCCTTGACAGGTGTACAGCCTTATTACTCTTTTATTATTTGTAATTTACGCACACTTCTGTCAATTCGCTTACCCTTGTTTAAAGCTCATATCGTTGGTTCGTTGTCATGTTCTGTTTGAACATTTTTGGGGAATTTTAGGAGCTAAAATTGGGAATTTAGGTACCTATTTCGCGAGGGGAATGGGGCCGAATTTCGGCCCCTGAGAGGCTCTGGATTAATCCCTGTCATGTAACCAGTCCAGTCAAGCGATTACTCTCTTTACTCTCTATAAATTTTGATACCATGTGTATTGGGTAAGGAGTTCTTTTTTGTTGTAACAACTTACCAGCAAGGTTGTCGTTAACTTTATCATTCCAAAGTCAGGGTTTGGGCTTATTTACAAGAAGGACACTCTGAAACTGAACTCCGAAAAGTTGGTTGGTGGGCTTATTTTCGATTATGGGCTTATCTGCAAGGCAGTACAGTATATAGAGAGTAATCGCTTGATTGGACTGGTTACGAAAAATAATTCATGAGAGGTGAGGGATGTTGTATAAACACAAGTGCGCGAATGCGCACAAGTATTTTACAATACAGTAGCTCATCTCGAATGAATTATTTCACATAACCAGTCCAGTCAAGCGATTACTCTGTTTATTACTTTTCATTATTAATGATAATTATATTATTTATTTAAACCTTTACCCAACGTAAACCGGCCAGCACTATTCTCAAAAACTGCCAATTAATTTTCATTATTTTTTTGTCTCTAAAACATAGGTTATGACCCCTTATTGGAATGAGCCCGTTCGAGTGAGGGGTCATAACCTATGTTTTTGAGACAAAAAATGAAATAATAGTTATTCAAGAATTTGTTTTTTGCAAGTGTCGTCTGCTTTTCATGTTAGATAAAGGGTTAAAAAAAACCAAAAAACAATGAAGTCCCAATCATACCCACGGCAAAGTGTCTTCGTTTGCGCGCACGGATACATGACCCAATTGTTGATTGCATAATTCACTTGTGAAATTATTGTTTTTAATCAAACCCGGAAATCCCAGTAAATCACACTTTGGAAAGTAATAAAAACTTGTATGAAACTGTTTTTCTTATAGCAAGATATGGAAAAGTACTTTCACAACACCAATGACTAATGGTGATTATTTTCAAAACTTTAAAATTCTCATCGGATTCTTTTGTGACAATCTACATATCATTTCTGTAAACTGATATTAATTGAGACTTTTTAATAATATGAGAATGTGCAGCTTGTTGCTAGAATCCCACATATGAAACTTTATTCATTTCCATCTGCTCACTACTGAAATATTGCTGAAGATGGAAAAAAAATCATGAAAAATTGACAAAGTAAGGACCGTAACTCTGGTGAAAAATATGCTAGCAACTTTTTTATAACTGTGCAGGAGCAGCATGTCACAAAGATACCTCATACCAAATTTTCCCAAAATGCATCAACTCATTGCTGAGATATCACTGTGGATGGATGAATGGACAAAGTGACATTTTTTATAACATGAGAAGGAGAGACTTCTCACAAAAGGATCCCTAATGCAAAATTTCATTGATTTCCATCACTCACTGCTAAGATATTGCTGTAGATGGAAAAAATCATGAAAAATCGACAAAGTAGGGATCGTAACTCTGGTGAAAAATATGCGAAAAAAATTGTGATGTGATGAAAAGCAGCATATACAAAGAGAGAGATGTTTTAAAGTTTGCGACCAAATTGTTTGTATACGTTAAGAAATGGAAAATTACTTTTTCATCAACAATGGCTAATAGGAATTATGTTCGAAACACAGATTTTAATCAGCTAGTTTCGTGAAACAAAAATCAAACTAATTGCCGTCAATGCAGCCATATAATCTACCATATCTTGAGTATGATATATATGGACATCACTTTCCATCCATCGAGTACATTAATAATATATATTTCTGATCAATACAAATACACTGGAATAAGTGCAGGTATCAAATTCTTATCCAAATGTATTTGTTTTCAAAACTACATTATTTGGTCTCAAATTCCTTTATAAAGATCACAAATTCACCAGTAACTTGTTAGTAGTACTTATATACTGTTATTTGCAAAACAAACGGTTATTTACTACCTCCATTATGTGTCTAACACTTCGATCAGAAATTCAAAATTTGAAACTGAGAAATACAGCTTTAAAAAAAAGAGGCCACGATTCTCAGTAAGAACTGTAACCCTGCAACCTTTCTTCAAAGAGAAACTTACTTGTAGGTACTGTAGTTGGTGTTGGTGGTGTAGTTGGTGTTGGTGGTGTAGTTGGTGTTGTTGGTGTTAGTGGTGTTGTTGGTGTAGTTGGTGTTGGTGACGTTGGTGGTCCAGCTAAAAAATAAGAATATAAAAAATTCAATAAGGCCTAAAAAAAAAAAAATCTGTTTCTCAGGCCCTCCCACATGGTCCTTTTGGCTGCCGCATGCTCTCTTTTTATAACCAATTTAAACTTTAAAAAAATTAAAATTAAATGGTTTATGTCTGATATTTTACCCAAGTTAAAACAACTGATGAATTTTTGTCCCTTGAGTGCAAGAAGGCTTTGCAATGCTTTAGCATTGCAAAGCCTTCTTGCACTCAAGGGATGAAATACACCACCACCCATGCTATTCTGTAGATTATGAGGCCTAAAATTTGAACCAAGAACATGAACTTTTGATGGCAAAGAAGTAATTACTGAAATAAAAAATAAAATAAAAAAACGCTCGCCCGCATGCAATTTCACAAATAATGGCCTGAGAAACAGAAGATATACTTTGTGTGGCCTAAGGATAAACATTCTAATATTAAGAAAAGAAGGACATCTGGAGGGAGACAGTTTCTCAAGGTTTCAGCCAAATTGTTTCTTTATACAGTTAGAAATGGAAACATTCTGATCAGCTAGATTTCAGAGACAAAAATCAAAATGATTTGTGTAACTGCAACCATACAATCTCTAACATGTTCTGTATGATACATATGTATATCATTTCACATTCATAGAATATCTTAATAATATATAAACAAGAGCAACACAAATACAGTGGAATGAGTACAACTATCAAATTTTAATTTAGAAGAATTTGTTTTCAAAACTATATTATTTGATCTCAAATTTCTGAGGGAGGTGTAGGTGGTGTAGGTGGTGTTGGAGATGGTGGTGGTCCAGCTGAAAAACAAGGATTAAAAAATTCAAGAAGTAGAAAAATCTTGATGTGTTTAAAGGCAGCACATACAGAGATAGTTTCTAAAAGCTTCAGACAATTTGGTTTCTTCTACACTAAGAGAAGCAAAGATACTTTTTCATTAACAATGCCTAATCTGAATTTAATCAAAAACATACAAAAAGGTCAATGAGATATGCCACTGCAGCCATAAACTTTCTCAATTCTTGAGTGTGATATATATTTAAATAATTTCTGCATCGTAGAATAGGTTAATAATATATATTCCATTCTTGATCAACATAAAAAGAAGAGTAAATTTGGAAACAATTTTCCAATCCCAAAGTATTTTGGTTTTCAAAACTGTATCCTTTGCCCTCATATTCTTTCATAATGAACAAGAATTTCTAAATAACTAGTTAGTTATAGCTACTGAATCTTGTTTGTAAAGCAAACACTTATTTAACATCTGTATTATGTGTCAACTGTTTTGCTGAGATGTTGGATCTCTGAAAAGAAATAAATCTTTACAAAAGGAGGCTACAGCTTTCAATAACAAGTGAAACTCTGCACCCTTTATTCGAAAGTAGAACATTTCAACTTACTAGTTGGTACTGTAGGTGGTGTTGGAGGTGTAGGTGGTGTTGGAGTTGTAGGTGGTGTAGGCAGTGTTGGTGGTGTTGGAGGTCCAGCTGAAAAAAACGACGAAAATTAAAAATGTAGAAACAATTTGTTACTTTGCTGAAATGAGAAGTTTAGTTTTGAACAGCCCAGCAGAATTGTAATTAAACAAGCCAAGACCAATACCGGGTCTGGACCTGTGTCGCTGCATGAAATTGAATTGGCAAACAGGAAGTGGCTGCACGGCAGATCTGAAAATTGCATACACGATACAACTGATCATTATCAGGCTCCAGATGAAATATTAAATCAATCCCTAGCAAAGAAGCCGAGAAAAGTTTGATGAAAAATTTCAATGTTCAGTGGGTACATTAAAATTTCAAAGTATCGGCAAACAGGAAGTGGCTGCACGGCAGATATGAAAATTGCTTACACAATACAACTCATCATTATGAAGCAGCAGCAGAACATTTTGTTGCTTTGCTGAAATGAGAAGTTTAGTTTTGAACAGCCCAGCAGAATTGTAATTAAAAAATTGAAGAAGTAGAAAAATCTTAATGTTTTTAAAGGCAGCACATACATAGACAGTTTCCAAAAAGCTTCAGCCAATTTGGTTTCTTCTACACTAAGAGAAGCAAAGATACTTTTTCATTAACAATGCCTAATCTGAATTTTATTGAAAACATACAAAAAGCACAATGAGTTATGTCACTGCAGCCATAAACTCTCTCAATTCTTGAGTGTGATACATATTTAAATAATTTCTGCATTGTAGAATAGGTTAATAATAATATTCCATTCTTGATCAACACAAAAAGAAGAGTAATTTTGGATACAAATTGCTAATCCCGAAGTATTTTGGTTTTCAAAACTGTATCCTTTGACCTCATATTCTTTCATAATGAACAAGAATTTCTCAATAACTAGTTAGTTATAGTTACTGAATCTTGTTGGTAAAGCAAACACTTATTTTACATCTGCATTATGTGTCAACTGTTTTGATGAGATGTTGGATCTTTGAAAAGAAATAAGGAGGCTACAGTTTTCATTAACAAGTGAAACTCTGCAACCTTTATTGAAAAGCAGAACATTTCAACTTACTAGTTGGTACTGTAGGTGGTGTTGGAGTTGTAGGTGGTGTAGGCAGTGTTGGTGGTGTTGTAGGTCCAGCTGAAAAAAAAACAACAAAAATTAGAAGTGTAGAAACATTTTGTTACTCTGGACAAATGAGAAGTTTAGTTTTGAATAGCCCAGCAGAATTGTAATTAAAACATTGAAGAAGTAGAAAAATCTTGAGGTGTTTAGAGGCAACTCATACATAGACAGTGTCTAAAAGCTTCAGCCAATTTGGTTTCTTCTACACAAAGAGAAGCAAAGATACTTTTTCATTAACAATGCCTAATCTGAATTTTATTGAAAACATACAAAAAGCTCAATGAGTTATGTCACTGCAGCCATAAAATCTCTCAATTCTTGAGTGTGATACATATTTAAATAATTTCTGCATCGTAGAATAGGTTAATAATATATATTCCATTCTTGATCAACACAAAAAGAAGAGTGAATTTCGAAACAAATTTCTAATCCCGAAGTATTTTGGTTTTCAAAACTGTATCCTTTGCCCTCATATTCTTTCATAATGAACAAGAATTTCTCAATAACTAGTTAGTTATAGTTATTGAATCTTGTTTGTAAAGCAGACACTTATTTTACATCTGCATTATGTGTCAACTGTTTTGATGAGATGTTGGATCTTTGAAAAGAAATAAGGAGGCTACAGTTTTTATTAACAAGTGAAACTCTGCAACCTTTATTCAAAAGCAGAACATTTCAACTTACTAGTAGGTACTGTAGGTGGTGTAGGAGTTGTAGGTGGTGTAGGCAGTGTTGGTGGTGTTGGAGGTCCAGCTGAAAAAGAAACCAACAAAAATTAACTAGAGTGATGTCACGCATGAAGCCTGACTATCCCAGGAATGGCAAAGCTTAGACGCAAAATAGTCAGAGCCATTTTTTGTTAACAGTTTACCTAACAAATCTGCCATATCTACACTCGTGATATACAAAATTTGCTATTCAAATTTTATTTTTTCATTTCTCTACTTCAAAACATACCTCATGACCTATTAATGGAACAAACATGATGAGCTTGTTCCAATAAGGAGTAATAAGCCATAGTTAGAAGTAAATAAAAAATGAAAAAATCTGATGTATCAGAAAAATAATTTGTACTGTTGGCTTCAACTTGTGTTAGGTAAAGGATTAAAGATGCAGAACATAAAGTAATGTTGGGCTATATGAATCAATTTTCTTTTTTGCATGTAATAACTCCCAACCCTTCAAAATGCATTTTGGGAATAATTGCCTAAGTGACACGTTTGTGTGTGGGTGTGGATGGTAGTGGTTTGGGGGGGGGGGGGGGGGGGGGGGGGGCATGGGGGAGGGGGTTTTTAACCACAAACTTTAACCAAAACTGTAAAAACGCATTTTTAACAAAAGAAAAAAAGTGCCTAATTGGCCCCTCGGGGGTGGGTGGAGGGGTGGGGGTGGGGGATGCTTTTGTTATGTGAGGTTAAAAAAAGGTTCAGCATGTAGTGACTGTAAATAGTTCAAAATGCATATTCCAGGAAAAAAAAAAGCCTAATTGGGGGGGGGGGGGGGGGGGGGGGGGGGGGGAGGGCAGTGGTGTTTGTCCGGGTTTTTAACCACAACTGTAAACAAGCATTTTTGATGAAAAAAAAAGTGCCTAATTGGCCCCCGGCGGAGCGGGGGGGGGGGGGGGGGGGGGGGGCTTTGAGGGGGGGGGGGTTGTACATAAGTTTAAAAAAAGGTTCCGCATGTAGTGACTGTTCAAAATGCATATTGGAGAAAAGAAAAAAAAAAGCCTAATTGGGGAGGGGGTGGGTGGGTTTGTCTGGGTTTTTAACCACAAACATGGAGTCATTCTACCAAGCTACAATGACATCCCTTCATAATTATGGCCTGCGGAATATTCTAAAGGTTTTCGGGCTTCGGGCCTCTGTTGCCGTCACATTTGCCCAAAAGGGGATGTTCTCATCTAGACATTATAAGAAGTCAACCTATCAAGATACAATGAAATCCCTCCATAAATATGACCTGTAGACTGTGCTAAAGGTTTTTGGGCTTTGGGCTAGGGCAGCCATCATGGTTGAATGATCACAACCAAAAGGGGCCATTCTCATCTGGGCATCATGTGGATTGATCCTATGAAGTTACAATGAAATCCCTTCATAAATATGACCTGTTGACTGTGCTGAAGGTTTTCGGGCTTCGGGAACCTGTAGCCATCACAGTTGCCCAATCACGTCCAAAAGGGGACTTTCTCATGTAGACATTATATGAAGTCAATCTATTAAGTTACAATGAAATCCCTCCATAAATATGACCTGTAGACTGTGCTAAAGGTTTTCGGGATGAGGAGGCTTGGGCAGTCGTGATGGTTGATAGATCACGCCCAAATGGGGAAATTCTCATGTAGACATCATACGGAGTCATCGTATCAAGTTACAATGAAATCCGTCCATATTAAACATGACCTGCAGACTGTGCTAAAAGTTTTTTGGTTTCGGGCTTGGGCAGCCATCACAGTTGACAGATCATGCCCAAACGGGGACGTTCTCATCTAGGCATTATACAGAGGCATTCTATGAAGTTGCAATGAAATCCCTTCATAAATACGACCTGTAGACTGTGCTAATGGTTTTCAGTTTTGGGCTCGGGCAGCCATAGCAGTTGACCGATCACGACCAAAAGGGGACATTCTCATGTAGACATGACCTAAAACCAGCATATGAAATTTTGTGATGATCAGACAAGAACTACCAGGTGTAGCCTGTACCTGAAGGTTGAATAAAAAACTTTCACCACAAACTTTAACCAAAACTCCAAATGTCAACTAAACAGGAAAAAAAAACCCCACTTGAACCTTCAGTAAAAAACTTTAACCACAAACTTTAACCCAAACTCTAAAAGTGGACAGATGGATGGACAGATGGGCAAAAGTCATTACTATAGCCCTCACTGCAAACAGTCGGGCTAAAAATACAGAAACATTTTGTTACTCTGGACAAATGAGAAATTTAGTTTTGAAAAGCCCTGCAGAATTGTAATTAAAACATTGAAGAAGTAGAAAAATCTTGAGGTGTTTAAAGGCAACTCATACATAGACAGTTTCTAAAAGCTTCAGCCAATTTGGTTTCTTCTACACTAAGAGAAGCAAAAATACTTTTTTATTAACAATGCCTAATCTGACTTTTATTGAAATCATACAAAAAGATCAATAAGTTATGTCACTGCAGCCATAAAATCTCTCAAATCTTGATTGTGATACATATTTAAATAATTTCTGCGTCATAGAATAGGTTAATTATATATATTCCATTCTTGATCAACACAAAAAGAAGAGTAAATTTGGAAATAGATTTCTAATTCCGAGGTATTTCGGTTTTCAAAACTGTATCATTTGCCCTCATATTCTTTTATAATTAACAAGAATTTCTCAATAACTAGTTAGTTATAGTTATTGAATCTTGTTTGTAAAGCAAACACTTATTTTACATCTGCATTATGTGTCAACTGTTTTGCTGAGATGTTGGATCTTTGCTGAAGGTTTTCGGGCTTCGGGAACCTGTAGCCATCACAGTTGCCCAATCACGTCCAAAAGGGGACTTTCTCATGTAGACATTATATGAAATCCCTCCATAAATATGACCTGTAGACTGTGCTAAAGGTTTACGGGTTTTGGGCTTGGGCAGTTGTGATGGTTGATAGATCATGCCCAAATGGGGAAATTCTCATGTAGACATCATATGGAGTCATCGTATCAAGTTACAATGAAATTCATCCATATTAAACATGATCTGCAGACTGTGCTAAAAGTTTTTGAGTTTCGGGCTTGGGCAGCCATCACAGTTGACAGATCATGCCCAAACGGGGACGTTCTCATCTAGGCATTATACAGAGGCATTCTATGAAGTTGCAATGAAATCCCTTCATAAATACGACCTGTAGACTGTGCTAATGGTTTTCGGGTTTTGGGCTCGGGCAGCCATAGCAGTTGACCGATCACGACCAAAAGGGGACGTTCTCATGTAGACATGACCTAAAACCAGCATATGAAATTTTGTGATGATCAGACAAGAACTACCAGGTGTAGCCTGTACTTGAAGGTTGAATAAAAAACTTTCACCACAAACTTTAACCAAAACTCCAAATGTCAACTAAACAGGAAAAAAAAAAAAAGAAAAAAAAGAAAACCCACTTGAACCTTCAGTAAAAAACTTTAACCACAACTCCAAAAGTGGACAGATGGACAGACGGACAGGCAAAAGTCATTACTATAGCCCTCACTGCAAACAGTCGGGCTAAAAATGCAGAAACCCCACAATGTTGCATACCAAATATCAAAAGATTCTGCCTGCTGGATCTGGAGAAGAAGATTTTTTAAGAAATTTGCCTGAAATGCACTAAGTTCGAATTCGGGTTTCTATAGTGAGCCCAAATATGAATCCAGGGAGCCGATTTGAACAAACTTGAATCAGATCCACCCCTCAATGTTGCATACCAAATATCAAAAGATTCTGCCTGCTGGATCTGGAGAAGAAGATTTTTTAAGAAATTGCCTGAAATGCACTAAGTTCGAATTCGAGCTTCTATACTGAGCCCAAATATAAACCCAGGGGGCCGATTTGAACAAACTTGAATCAGATCCACCCCACAATGTTGCATACCACATATCAAAAGATTCTGCCTGCTGGATCTGGAGAAGAAGATTTTTTAAGAAATTTGCCTGAAATGCACTAAGTTCAAATTTGGGCTTCTATAATGAGCCCAAATATGAATCAAGGGGGCCGATTTGAACAAACTTGAATCAGATTCACCCCACAATGTTGCATACCAAATATCAAAAGATTCTGCCTGCTGGATCTGGAGAAGATTTTTTAAGAAATTTGCCTGAAATGCATTAAGTTCGAAATCAGGCTCCTATACTAAGCCCAAATATGAACCCACGGGACCGATTTGAACAAACTTGAAGCAGATCCACCCTTCAATGTTGCATACCAAATATCAAAAGATTCTGCCTGCTGGATCTGGAGAAGAAGATTTTTTAATCTTTTTCCTATTGCCTACAGTGTTAAAAAGTGCTGACTCAGCACTTTTTCAAAGTCCTGAAAAAAGTACCTTGTGATCAAACCGATAGGGATTTTTTATAACCATTCTATTCTACTGGATAAAAGTAAGCTTTATACAAAATAAAAATTCTCTGTGCCGTGTAGTTTTGGAGATATGGCAGTTTTAAGGTTTTTCCTATTTTTAGTTCCCGAGGTTCCCAAGGGGCAACGAGAAAATTTTTTTTTGCATCAATCAACTACTTATGACCCATTATCATCTCATATCAAATTTGGTTCAAATCGACCTGACGGTTCTGAAAATAGAAATTTTAGGTGTGGCCAAAATTTTTACCCCTCCCATAACAAAGGCAAATAATGCCCGACAAACTTCTCTTGAACAAACTTGAGTCTACACCTCAATAGGAAGCTGCATACCAAATATCAAGTCTCTGCTATTGCTGCTTCTTGAGAAGAAGATTTTTTAAGAATTGGAGCATTTTTGCCCCATCCCTCTGCTCAATATAAGCCGAAACCTAATTCGACAAAAAATCAAAATGCCCTTATATAACCCATACTCACATGAAATTTCATTAATATGCAGCCAGTGGTTTGGGAGAAAAAGGCCCAAACACCACCTTCACGACGGACGACGAACGAAAAGTGATCAGAATAGCTCACCCTGACTGAAGGTCAGGTGAGCTAATGAAGAAGTAGAAAAATCTTGATGTTTTGAAAGGCAGCACATACATAGACAGTTTCCAAAAAGCTTCAGCCAATTTGGTTTCTTCTACACTAAGAGAAGCAAAGATACTTTTTCATTAACAATGCCTAATCTGAATTTTATTGAAAACATACAAAAAGCTCAATGAGTTATGTCACTGCAGCCATAAAATCTCTCAATTCTTGAGTGTGATACATATTTAAATAATTTCTGCATCGTAGAATAGGTTAATAATATTTATTTAATGCTCAGGCATCAATTCACGCTGAAAAATTAAGTCATATTCCCCTGTCGGTCGGCAAAACGAAATATCAAAATGATATTTAGAAATCGATATTTCATCGTAGGTTCGGATGACGAATCACATGTACTTTAAACGAGTCAGCACATCAGTAATGAATTCCAGAATCCCAAATACAAACGAATTCGAATAATTGATAGTGACAGTGACTAAATCAATTCATTAAATCAGCGGTTTCAAAGTTTGACTTTCTCATTCACCTTCCAGCGAAAAGCCGAAATCACTTTCAAATTTCTTCAGTTCAACTTCACACGTCTTCAGTGCATTGAGTTCAAAAAAAATAAAATGACGTGTCTTGTTATTGAAAATAAGAAAGTGGTGTTTTTTGTTATTGTTCTATTTCTTCGAAACACATTGCGATTATTTCAATTCGCCAGCCTTGGTAAATCGTAAAGTTAGGGGAGAAATAAGACGGGACTACTTTTTGTGTGGATATTCACACATTCCAATGGTTGGAGTTTGGTTGTTGTAATTTTTGTATGGACGCTGGTTCGGCACATAAATTTTGCGCCTTAATGGCAAATAAAGGCCACAAATTGGAGAGTTGGTAGTCGTAGAGCATTAAATAAAAAGAAAATTCACGAAAATTTGATGAATACCGAAAATATCTCGTTCGTGGCTACAAGAAATATGAGGATCTTCACTCGCGACTGCGTCGCTCGTGAAGATCCTCATATTTCTTTGTAGCCACTCACGAGATATTTTCGGTATTCATCAAATTTTCGTGAATATCCTCTATATATTCCATTCTTGATCAACACAAAATGAAGAGTAAATTTGGATACAAATTGCTAATCCCTAAGTATTTTGGTTTTCACAACTGTATCCTTTGACCTCATATTCTTTCATTATGAACAAGAATTTCTCAATAACTAGTTAGTTATAGTTACTGATTCTTGTTTGTAAAGCGAACACTTATTTTACATCTGCATTATGTGTCAACTGTTTTGATGAGATGTTGGATCTTTGAAAAGAAATAAGGAGGCTACAGTTTTTATTAACAAGTGAAACTCTGCAACCTTTATTCAAAAGCAGAACATTTCAACTTACTAGTGGGTACTGTAGGTGGTGTAGGTGGTGTTGGAGTTGTAGGTGGTGTAGGCAGTGTTGGTGGTGTTGGAGGTCCAGCTGAAAAAAACGACAAAAATTAAAAATGTAGAAACATTTTGTTACTCTGGACAAATGAGAAGTTTAGTTTTGAATAGCTCAGCAGAATTGTAATTAAAACATTGAAGAAGTAGAACAATCTTGAGGTGTTTAAAGGCAACTCATACATAGACAGTGTCTGAAAGCTTCAGCCAATTTGGTTTGTTCTACACTAAGAGAAGCAAAGATACTTTTTCATTAACAAAGCCTAATCTGAATTTTATTGAAAACATACAAAAAGATCAATGAGTTATGTCACTGCAGCCATAAACTCTCTCAATTCATGAGTGTGATACATACTTAAATAATTTCTGCATCATTGAATAGGATAATAATATATATTCCATTCTTGATCAACACAAAAAGAAGAGTAAATTTGGAAACAATTTTCTAATCCCAAAGTATTTTGGTTTTCAAAACTGTATCCTTTGCTCTCATATTCTTTCATAATCAACAAGAATTTCTCAATAACTAGTTAGTTATAGTTATTGAATCTTGTTTGTAAAGCGAACACTTATTTTACATCTACATTATGTGTCAACTGTTTTGATGAGATGTTGGATCTTTGAAAAGAAATGAGGCTACAGTTTTTATTAACAAGTGAAACTCTGTAACCTTTATTCAAAAGCAGAACATTTCAACTTACTAGTGGGTACTGTAGGTGGTGTAGGTGGTGTTGGAGTTGTAGATGGTGTAGGCAGTGTTGGTGGTGTTGGAGGTCCAGCTGAAAAAAAACGACAAAAATTAAAAATGCAGAAACATTTTGTTACTCTGGACAAATGAGAAGTTTAGTTTTGAATAGCCCAGCAGAATTGTAATTAAAACATTGAAGAAGTAGAAAAATCTTGAGCTGTTTAAAGGCAACTCATACATAGACAGTGTCTAAAAGCTTCAGCCAATTTGGTTTCTTCTACACTAAGAGAAGCAAAGATACTTTTTCATTAACAAAGCCTAATCTGAATTTTATTGAAAACATACAAAAAGCTCAATGAGTTATGTCACTGCAGCCAGAAACTCTCTCAATTCTTGAGTGTGATACATATTTAAATAATTTCTGCATCGTTGAATAGGTTAATAATATATATTCCATTCTTGATCAACACAAAAAGAAGAGTAAATTTGGAAACAATTTTCTAATCCCAAAGTATTTTGGTTTTCAAAACTGTATCCTTTGCTCTCATATTCTTTCATAATGAACAAGAATTTCTCAATAACTAGTGAGTTATAGTTACTGAATCTTGTTTGTAAAGCAAACACTTATTTTACATCTCCATTATGTGTCAACTGTTTTGCGGAGATGTTGGATCTTTGAAAAGAAATAAATCTTTAGAAAAGGAGGCTACAGTTTTCCATAACAAGTGAAACTCTGCAACCTTTATTCGAAAGTAGAACATTTCAACTTACTAGTTGGTACTGTAGGTGGTGTTGGAGGTGTAGGTGGTGTTGGAGTTGTAGGTGGTGTAGGCAGTGTTGGTGGTGATGGAGGTCCAGCTGAAAAAAAAAAACGACGAAAATTAAAAATGTAGAAACATTTAGTTACTTTGCTGAAATGAGACATTTAGTTTTGAACAGCCCAGCAGAATTGTAATTAAACAAGCCAAGACCAATACCGGGTCTGGACCTGTGTCGCTGAATGCAACTGAATCGGCAAACAGGAAGTGGCGGCATGGCAGATCTGAAAATTGCATACTCGATACAACTGATCATTATCAGGCTCCAGATGAAGTATTAAATCAATCCCTAGCATAGAAGCCGAGAAAAGTTTGATGAAAAATTTCAATGTTCAGTGGGTACAGTAAAATTTCAAAGTATCAGCAAACAGGTAGTGGCTGCACGGCAGATCTAAAAATTGCTTACACAATACAACTCATCATTATGAAGCAGCAGACCCAATATAAAATCAATCCCTTGCATAGAGGACGAGAAAACCTTGACAGAAAATTTCAATGTTCAGTGGGCACAGTAAAATTTTAAAGTATCGGCAAACAGAAAGTGGCTGCATGGCAGATTTGAAAATTGCTTACACGATACAACTCATCATTATGAAGCAGCAGACCAAACATAAAATCATTCCCTTTCATAGAAGCCAAGAAAACTTTGACGGAAGAAGTGTTTTGGATGGACTGACAGACGGATGGAGTCGAGCGGTTACTAGACCTGCTCTGCCGCTGGCGACGCAGGTAATAAAAATTGAAGAAGTAGAAAAAATCTTGGTGATTTTAAAGACAGCACATACAAAGACAGTTTCTAAAAGCTTCAGCCAATTTGTTTTCTTCTACACTAAGAGAAGCAAAGATACTTTTTCATTAACAATACCTAATCTGAATTTTATTGAAAACATACAAAAAGCTCAATGAGTTATGTCACTGCAGCCATAAAATCTCTCAATTCTTGAGTGTGATACATATTTAAATAATTCCTGCATTGTAGAATAGGTTAATATTATATATTCCATTCTTGATCAACACAAAAAGAAGAGTAAATTTCAAAACAAATTTCTAATCCCGAAGTATTTTGGTTTGCAAAACTGTATCCTTTGCCTTCATATTCTTTCATAATGAACAAGAATTTCTCAAAAACTAGTTAGTTACAGTTATTGAATCTAGTTGGTAAAGCGAACACTTATTTTACATCTGCATTATCTGTCAACTGTTTTGATGAGATGTTGGATCTTTGAAAAGAAATAAGGAGGCTACAGTTTTTATTAACAAGTGAAACTCTGCAACCTTTATTCAAAAGCAGAACATTTCAACTTACTAGTGGGTACTGTAGGTGGTGTAGGTGGTGTTGGAGTTGTAGGTGGTGTAGGCAGTGTTGGTGGTGTTGGAGGTCCAGCTGAAAAAAAAAGCGACAAAAATTATAAATGTAGAAACATTTAGTTACTCTGGACAAATGAGAAGTTTAGTTTTGAATAGACCAGCAGAATTGTAATTAAAACCTTGAAGAAGTAGAAAAATCTTGAGGTGTTTAAAGGCAACTCATACATAGACAGTGTCTAAAAGCTTCAGCCAATTTGGTTTCTTCTACACTAAGAGAAGCAAAGATACTTTTTTGATTAACAAAGCCTAATCTGAATTTTATTGAAAACATACAAAACGATCAATGAGTTATGTCACTGCAGCCATAAACTCTCTCAATTCTTGAGTGTGATACATATTTAAATAATTTCTGCATCATAGAATAGGTTAATAATATATATTCCATTCTTGATCAACACAAAAAGAAGAGTAAATTTGGAAACAAATTTCTAATCCCAATGTATTTTAGTTTTCAAAACTGTATCCTATGCCCTCATATTCTTTCATAATGAACAAGAATTTCTCAATAACTAGTTAGTTATAGTTACTGAATCTTGTTTGTAAAGCAAACACTTATTTTACATCTGCATTATGTGTCAACTGTTTTGCTGAGATGTTTGATCTTTGAAAAGAAATAAATCTTTAGAAAAGGAGGCTACAGTTTTCCATAACAAGTGAAACTCTGCAACCTTTATTCGAAAGTAGAACATTTCAACTTACTAGTTGGTACTGTAGGTGGTGTTGGAGGTGTAGGTGGTGTTGGAGTTGTAGGTGGTGTAGGCAGTGTTGGTGGTGTTGGAGGTCCAGCTGAAAAAAACGACGAAAATTAAAAATGTAGAAACAATTTTTTACTTTGCTGAAATGAGAAGTTTAGTTTTGAACAGCCCAGCAGAATTGTAATTAAACAAGCCAAGAGCAATACCTGGTCTGGAGCTGTGTCGCTGCATGCAATTGAATCGTCAAACAGGAAGTGGATGCACGGCAGATCTGAAAATTGCACACACGAAACAACTGATCATTATCAGGCTCCAGATGAAATATTAAATCAATCCCTAGCATAGAAGACGAGAAAAGTTTGATGAAAAATTTCAATGTTCAGTGGGTACAGTAAAATTTCAAATTATCGGCAAACAGGAAGTGGCTGCAAGGCAGATCTGAAAATTGCTTACACAAAACAACTCATCATTATGAAGAAGCAGACCCAATATAAAATCAATCCCTTGCATAGAAGCCGAGAAAACCTTGACGGAAAATTTCAATGTTCAGTGGGTACAGTAAAATTTTAAAGTATCAGCAAACAGGTAGTGGCTGCACGGCAGATATGAAAATTGCTTACACGATACAACTCATCATTATGAAGCAGCAGACCAAACATAAAATCATTCCCTTTCATAGAAGCCAAGAAAACTTTGATTGAAGAAGTGTCTCGGATGGACTGACAGACTGACAGACGGACAGTCGAGCGGTTACTAGGCCTGCTCTGCCGCTGGCGACACAGGTAATAAAAATTGAAGAAGTAGAAAAATCTTGATGATTTTAAAGACAGCACATACAGAGACAGTTTCTAAAAGCTTCAGCCAATTTGGTTTCTTCTACACTAAGAGAAGCAAAGATACTTTTTCATTAACAATACCTAATCTGAATTTTATTGAAAACATACAAAAAGCTCAATGAGTTATGTCACTGCAGCCATAAAATCTCTCAATTCTTGAGTGTGATACATATTTAAATAATTTCTGCATTGTAGAATAGGTTAATAATATATATTCCATACTTGATCAACACAATAAGAAGAGTAAATTTCGAAACAAATTTCTAATCCCGAAGTATTTTGATTTTCAAAACTGTATCCTTTGCCCTCATATTCTTTCATAATGAACACGAATTTCTCAATAACTAGTTAGTTATAGTTACTGAATCTTGTTTGTAAAGCGAACACTTATTTTACATCTGCATTATGTGTCAACTGTTTTGATGAGATGTTGGATCTTTGAAAAGAAATAAGGAGACTACATTTTTTATTAACAAGTGAAACTCTGCAACCTTTATTCAAAAGCAGAACATTTCAACTTACTAGTGGGTACTGTAGGTGGTGTAGGTGGTGTTGGAGTTGTAGGTGGTGTAGGCAGTGTTGGTGGTGTTGGAGGTCCAGCTGAAAAAAACGACAAAAATTATAATTGTAGAAACATTTAGTTACTCTGGACAAATGAGAAGTTTAGTTTTGAATAGACCAGAAGAATTGTAATTAAAACATTGAAGAAGTAGAAAAATCTTGAGGTGTTTAAAGGCAACTCATACATAGACAGTGTCTAAAAGCTTCAGCCAGTTTGGTTTCTTCTACACTAAGAGAAGCAAAGATACTTTTTCATTAACAAAGCCTAATCTGAATTTGATTGAAAACATACAAAAAGATCAATGAGTTATGTCACTGCAGCTATAAAATCTCTCAATTCTTGAGTGTGATACATATTTAAATAATTTCTGCATTGTAGAATAGGTTAATAATATATATTCCATTCTTGATCAACACAAAAAGAAGAGTAAATTTCGAAACAAATTTCTAATCCCGAAGTATTTTGGTTTTCAAAACTGTATCCTTTTCCCTCATATTCTTTCATAATGAACAAGAATTTCTCAATAACTAGTTAGTTATAGTTACTGAATCTTGTTTGTAAAGCGAACACTTATTTTACATCTGCATTATGTGTCAACTGTTTTGATGAGATGTTGGATCTATGAAAAGAAATAAGGAAGCTACAGTTTTTATTAACGAGTGAAACTCTGCAACCTTTATTCAAAAGCAGAACATTTCAACTTACTAGTGGGGTACTGTAGGTGGTGTAGGTGGTATTGGAGTTGTAGGTGGTGTAGACGAAATATAAAATCAATCCCTTGCATAGAAGCTGAGAAAACCTTGACGGAAAATTTCAATGTTCAGTGGGTACAGTAAAATTTTAAAGTATCGGCAAACAGGAAGTGGCTGCATGGCAGATATGAAAATTGCTTACACGATATAACTCATCATTATGAAGCAGCAGACCAAACATAAAATCATTCCCTTTCATAGAAGCCAAGAAAACTTTGACGGAAGAAGTGTTTCAGATGGACTGATGGACTGACAGACGGACGGAGTCGAGCGGTTACTAGACCTGCTCTGCCGCTGGCGACGCAGGTAATAAAAATTGAAGAAGTAGAAAAATCTTGATGATTTTAAAGACAGCACATACAGAGACAGTTTCTAAAAGCTTCAGCCAATTTGGTTTCTTCTACACTGAGTGAAGCAAAGATACTTTTTCATTAACAATACCTAATCTGAATTTTATTGATAACATACAAAAAGCTCAATGAGTTATGTCACTGCAGCCATAAAATCTCTCAATTCTTGAGTGTGATACATATTTAAGTAATTTCTGCATTGTAGAATAGGTTAATAATTTATATTCCATTCTTCATCAACACAAAAAGAAGAGTAAATTTCGAAACAAATTTCTAATCCCGAAGTATTTTGGTTTTCAGAACTGTATCCTTTGCCCTCATATTCTTTCATAATGAACAAGAATTTCTCAATAACTAGTTAGTTATAGTTATTGAATCTTGTTTGTAAAGCAAACACTTATATTACATCTGCATTATGCGTCAACTGTTTTGCTGAGATGTTGGATCTTTGAAAAGAAATAAATCTTTACAAAAGGAGGCTACTGTTTTCAATAACAAGTGAAACTCTGCGACCTTTATTCAAAAGCAGAACATTTCAACTTACTAGTGGGTACTGTAGGTGGTGTAGGTGGTGTTGGAGTTGTAGGTGGTGTAGGCAGTGTTGGTGGTGTTGGAGGTCCAGCTGAAAAAAAAACGACAAAAATTAAAAATGTAGAAACATTTTATTACTCTGGACAAATGAGAAGTTTAGTTTTCAATAGCCCAGAAGAATTGTAATTAAAACATTGAAGAAGTAGAAAAAACTTGAGGTGTTTAAAAGCAGCTCATACATAGACAGTGTCTAAAAGCTTCAGCCAATTTGGTTTCTTCTACACTAAGAGAAGCAAAGATACTTTTTCATTAACAAAGCCTAATTTGAATTTTATTGAAAACATACAAAAAGATCTATGAGTTATGTCACTGCAGCCATAAACTCTCTCAATTCTTGAGTGTGATACATTTTTAAATAATTTCTGCATCGTAGAATAGGTTAATAATATATATTCCATTCTTGATCAACACAAAAAGAGTACATTTGGAAACAATTTTCTAATCCCAAAGTAGTTTGGTTTTCAAAACTGTATCCTTTGCCCTCATATTCTTTCATAATGAACAAGAATTTCTCAATAACTAGTTAGTTATAGTTACTGAATCTTGTTTGTAAAGCGAACACTTATTTTACATCTGCATTATGTGTCAACTGTTTTGATGAGATGTTGCATCTTTGAAAAGAAATAAGGAGGCTACAGTTTTTATTAACAACTGAAACTCTGCAACCTTTATTGAAAAGCAGAACATTTCAACTTACTAGTGGGTACTGTAGGTGGTGTTGGAGTTGTAGGTGGTGTAGGCAGTGTTGGTGGTGTTGGAGGTCCAGCTGAAAAAAAACGACAAAAATTATAAATGTAGAAACATTTAGTTACTCTGGACAAATGAGAAGTTTAGTTTTGAATAGACCAGCAGAATTGTAATTAAAACACTGAAGAAGTAGAAAAATCTTGAGCTGTTTAAAGGCAACTCATACATAGACAGTGTCTAAAAGCTTCAGCCAATTTGGTTTCTTCTACACTAAGAGAAGCAAAGATACTTTTTCATTAACAAAGCCTAATCTGAATTTTATTGAAAACATACAAAAAGATCAATGAATTATGTCACTGCAGCCAAAAACTCTCTCAATTCTTGAGTGTGATACATATTTAAATAATTTCTGCATTGTAGCATAGGTTAATAATATATATTCCATTCTTGATCAACACAAAAAGAAGAGTAAATTTCGAAACAAATTTCTAATCCCGAAGTATTTTGGTTTTCAAAACTGTATCCTTTGCCCTCATATTCTTTCATAATGAACAAGAATTTCTCAATAACTAGTTAGTTATAGTTACTGAATCTTGTTTGTAAAGTGAACACTTATTTTACATCTGCATTATGTGTCAACTGTTTTGATGAGATGTTGGATCTTTGAAAAGAAATAAGGAAGCTAGTTTTTATTAACAAGTGAAACTCTGCAACCTTTATTCAAAAGCAGAACATTTCAACTTACTAGTGGGTACTGTAGGTGGTGTAGGTGGTGTTGGAGTTGTAGGTGGTGTAGACCAAATATAAAATCAATCCCTTGCATAGAAGCTGAGAAAACCTTGACGGAAAATTTCAATGTTCAGTGGGTACAGTAAAATTTTAAAGTATCGGCAAACAGGAAGTGGCTGCATGGCAGATATGAAAATTGCTTACACGATACAACTCATCATTATGAAGCAGCAGACCAAACATAAAATCATTCCCTTTCATAGAAGCCTAGAAAACTTTGACGGAAGAAGTGTTTCAGATGGACTGACGGACTGACAGACGGACGGAGTCGAGCAGTTACTAGACCTGCTCTGCCGCTGGCGACGCAGGTAATAAAAATTGAAGAAGTAGAAAAATCTTGATGATTTATTTTAAAGACAGCACATACAGAGACAGTTTCTAAAAGCTTCAGCCAATTTGGTTTCTTCTACACTAAGAGAAGCAAAGATACTTTTTCATTAACAATACCTAATCTGAATTTTATTGAAAACATACAAAAAGCTCAAGGAGTTATGTCACTGCAGCCATAAAATCTCTCAATTCTTGAGTGTGATACATATTTAAATAATTTCTGCATTGTAGAATAGGTTAATAATATATATTCCATTCTTCATCAACACAAAAAGAAGAGTAAATTTCGAAACAAATTTCTAATCCCGAAGTATTTTGGTTTTCAGAACTGTATCCTTTGCCCTCATATTCTTTCATAATGAACAAGAATTTCTCAATAACTAGTTAGGTACAGTTATTGAATCTTGTTGGTAAAGCGAACACTTATTTTACATCTGCATTATCTGTCAACTGTTTTGATGAGATGCTGGATCTTTGAAAAGAAATAAGGAGGCTACAGTTTTTATTAACAAGTGAAACTCTGCAACCTTTATTGAAAAGCAGAACATTTCAACTTACTAGTGGGTACTGTAGGTGGTGTAGGTGGTGTTGGAGTTGTAGGTGGTGTAGGCAGTGTTGGTGGTGTTGGAGGTCCAGCTGAAAAAAAAAACGACAAAAATTATAAATGTAGAAACATTTAGTTACTCTGGACAAATGAGAAGTTTAGTTTTGAATAGACCAGCAGAATTGTAATTAAAACCTTGAAAAAGTAAAAAAATCTTGAGGTGTTTAAAGGCAACTCATACATAGACAGTGTCTAAAAGCTTCAGGCAATTTGGTTTCTTCTACACTAAGAGAAGCAAAGATACTTTTTTGATTAACAAAGCCCAATCTGAATTTTATTAAAAACATACAAAAAGATCAATGAGTTATGTCACTGCAGCCATAAACTCTCTCAATTCTTAAGTGTGATACATATTTAAATAATTTCTGCATCATAGAATAGGTTAATAATATATATTCCATTCTTGATCAACACAAAAAGAAGAGTAAATTTGGAAACAAATTTCTAATCCCAAAGTATTTTAGTTTTCAAAACTGTATCCTTTGCCCTCATATTCTTTCATAATGAACAAGAATTTCTCAATAACTAGTTAGTTATAGTTACTGAATCTTGTTTGTAAAGCAAACACTTATTTTACATCTGCATTATGTGTCAACTGTTTTGCTGAGATGTTTGATCTTTGAAAAGAAATAAATCTTTAGAAAAGGAGGCTACAGTTTTCCATAACAAGTGAAACTCTGCAACCTTTATTCGAAAGTAGAACATTTCAACTTACTAGTTGGTACTGTAGGTGGTGTTGGAGGTGTAGGTGGTGTTGGAGTTGTAGGTGGTGTAGGCAGTGTTGGTGGTGTTGGAGGTCCAGCTGAAAAAAACGACGAAAATTAAAAATGTAGAAACAATTTGTTACTTTGCTGAAATGAGAAGTTTAGTTTTGAACAGCCCAGCAGAATTGTAATTAAACAAGCCAAGACCAATACCGGGTCTGGAGCTGTGTCGCTGTATGCTATTGAATCGTCAAACAGGAAGTGGATGCACGGCAGATCTGAAAATTGCACACACGAAACAACTGATCATTATCAGGCTCCAGATGAAATATTAAATCAATCCCTGGCATAGAAGCCGAGAAACGTTTGATGAAAAATTTCAATGTTCAGTGGGTACAGTAAAATTTCAAATTATCGGCAAACAGGAAGTGGCTGCAAGGCAGATCTGAAAATTGCTTACACAAAACAACTCATCATTATGAAGAAGCAGACCAAATATAAAATCAATCCCTTGCAAAACTGTATCCTTTGCCCTCATATTCTTTCATAATGAACAAGAATTTCTCAATAACTAGTTAGTTATAGTTATTGAATCTTGTTTGTAAAGCGAACACTTATTTTATATCTGCATTATGTGTCAACTGTTTTGATGAGATGTTGGATCTTTGAAAAGAAATAAGGAGACTACAGTTTTTATTAACAAGTGAAACTCTGCAACCTTTATTCAAAAGCAGAACATTTCAACTTACTAGTGGGTACTGTAGGTGGTGTAGGTGGTGTTGGAGTTGTAGGTGGTGTAGGCAGTGTTGGTGGTGTTGGAGGTCCAGCTGAAAAAAAAACGACAAAAATTATAATTGTAGAAACATTTAGTTACTCTGGACAAATGAGAAGTTTAGTTTTGAATAGACCAGAAGAATTGTAATTAAAACATTGAAGAAGTAGAAAAATCTTGAGGTGTTTAAAGGCAACTCATACATAGACAGTGTCTAAAAGCTTCAGCCAGTTTGGTTTCTTCTACACTAAGAGAAGCAAAGATACTTTTTCATTAACAAAGCCTAATCTGAATTTGATTGAAAACATACAAAAAGATCAATGAGTTATGTCACTGCAGCTATAAAATCTCTCAATTCTTGAGTGTGATACATATTTAAATAATTTCTGCATTGTAGAATAGGTTAATAATATATATTCCATTCTTGATCAACACAAAAAGAAGAGTAAATTTCGAAACAAATTTCTAATCCCGAAGTATTTTGGTTTTCAAAACTGTATCCTTTGCCCTCATATTCTTTCATAATGAACAAGAATTTCTCAATAACTAGTTAGTTATAGTTACTGAATCTTGTTTGTAAAGCGAACACTTATTTTACATCTGCATTATGTGTCAACTGTTTTGATGAGATGTTGGATCTTTGAAAAGAAATAAATCTTTACAAAAGGAGGCTACTGTTTTCAATAACAAGTGAAACTCTGCGACCTTTATTCAAAAGCAGAACATTTCAACTTACTAGTGGGTACTGTAGGTGGTGTAGGTGGTGTTGGAGTTGTAGGTGGTGTAGGCAGTGTTGGTGGTGTTGGAGGTCCAGCTGAAAAAAAACGACAAAAATTAAAAATGTAGAAAGATTTTATTACTCTGGACAAATGAGAAGTTTAGTTTTGAATAGCTCAGAAGAAT
This sequence comes from Pictodentalium vernedei, assembly GCA_031216915.1. Classification (NCBI taxonomy): domain Eukaryota; kingdom Metazoa; phylum Mollusca; class Scaphopoda; order Dentaliida; family Dentaliidae; genus Pictodentalium; species Pictodentalium vernedei. The sequence goes on from CM062288.1 coordinate 278,427,773, forward strand.
TGTAATTAAAACATTGAAGAACTAGAAAAAACTTGAGGTGTTTAAAGGCAACTCATACATAGACAGTGTCTAAAAGCTTCAGCCAATTTGGTTTCTTCTACACTAAGAGAAGCAAAGATACTTTTTCATTAACAAAGCCTAATCTGAATTTTATTGAAAACATACAAAAAGATCAATAAGTTATGTCACTGCAGCCATAAACTCTCTCAATTCTTGAGTGTGATACATATTTAAATAATTTCTGCAGCACAGAATAGGTTAATAATACATATTCCATTCTTGATCAACACAAAAAGAAGAGTAAATTTGGAAACAAATTTCTAATCCCAAAGTATTTTGGTTTTCAAAACTGTATCCTTTGCCCTCATATTCTTTCATAATGAACAAGAATTTCTCAATAACTAGTTAGTTAAAGCTACTGAATCTTGTTTGTAAAGCAAACACTTATTTTACATCTGCATTATGTGTCAACTGTTTTGCTGAGATGTTTGATCTTTGAAAAAGAAATAAATCTTTAGAAAAGGCGGCTACAGTTTTCCATAACAAGTGAAACTCTGCAACCTTTATTCGAAAGTAGAACATTTCAACTTACTAGTTGGTACTGTAGGAGGTGTAGGTGGTGTTGGAGTTGTAGGTGGTGTAGGCAGTGTTGGTGGTGTTGGAGGTCCAGCTGAAAAAAACGCCGAAAATTAAAAATGTAGAAACAATTTGTTACTTTGCTGAAATGAGAAGTTTAGTTTTGAACAGCCCAGCAGAATTGTAATTAGACAAGCCAAGACCAATACTGGGTCTGGACCTGTGTCACTGCATGCAATTGAATCGTCAAACAGGAAGTGGCTGCACGGCAGATCTGAAAATTGCACACACGAAACAACTGATCCTTATCAGGCTCCAGATGAAATATTAAATCAATCCCCAGCATAGAAGCCGAGAAAAGTTCGATGAAAAATTTCAATGTTCAGTGGGAACAGTAAAATTTCAAATTATCGGCAAACAGGAAGTGGCTACACGGCAGATCTGAAAATTGCTTACACAATACAACTCATCATTATGAAGCAGCAGACCCAATTTAAAATCAATCCCTTGCATAGAAGCCGAGAAAACCTTGAGGGAAAATTTCAATCTTCAGTAGGTACAGTAAAATTTTAAGGTATCGGCAAACAGGAAGTGGCGGCACGGCAGATATGAAAATTGCGTACACGATACAACTCATCATTATGAAGCAGCAGACCAAACATAAAATCATTCCCTTTCATAGAAGCCTAGAAAACTTTGACGGAAGAAGTGTTTCAGATGGACTGACGGACTGACAGACGGACGGAGTCGAGCAGTTACTAGACCTGCTCTGCCGCTGGCGACGCAGGTAATAAAAATTGAAGAAGTAGAAAAATCTTGATGATTTATTTTAAAGACAGCACATACAGAGACAGTTTCTAAAAGCTTCAGCCAATTTGGTTTCTTCTACACTAAGAGAAGCAAAGATACTTTTTCATTAACAATACCTAATCTGAATTTTATTGAAAACATACAAAAAGCTCAAGGAGTTATGTCACTGCAGCCATAAAATCTCTCAATTCTTGAGTGTGATACATATTTAAATAATTTCTGCATTGTAGAATAGGTTAATAATATATATTCCATTCTTCATCAACACAAAAAGAAGAGTAAATTTCGAAACAAATTTCTAATCCCGAAGTATTTTGGTTTTCAGAACTGTATCCTTTGCCCTCATATTCTTTCATAATGAACAAGAATTTCTCAATAACTAGTTAGGTACAGTTATTGAATCTTGTTGGTAAAGCGAACACTTATTTTACATCTGCATTATCTGTCAACTGTTTTGATGAGATGCTGGATCTTTGAAAAGAAATAAGGAGGCTACAGTTTTTATTAACAAGTGAAACTCTGCAACCTTTATTGAAAAGCAGAACATTTCAACTTACTAGTGGGTACTGTAGGTGGTGTAGGTGGTGTTGGAGTTGTAGGTGGTGTAGGCAGTGTTGGTGGTGTTGGAGGTCCAGCTGAAAAAAAAAACGACAAAAATTATAAATGTAGAAACATTTAGTTACTCTGGACAAATGAGAAGTTTAGTTTTGAATAGACCAGCAGAATTGTAATTAAAACCTTGAAAAAGTAAAAAAATCTTGAGGTGTTTAAAGGCAACTCATACATAGACAGTGTCTAAAAGCTTCAGGCAATTTGGTTTCTTCTACACTAAGAGAAGCAAAGATACTTTTTTGATTAACAAAGCCCAATCTGAATTTTATTAAAAACATACAAAAAGATCAATGAGTTATGTCACTGCAGCCATAAACTCTCTCAATTCTTAAGTGTGATACATATTTAAATAATTTCTGCATCATAGAATAGGTTAATAATATATATTCCATTCTTGATCAACACAAAAAGAAGAGTAAATTTGGAAACAAATTTCTAATCCCAAAGTATTTTAGTTTTCAAAACTGTATCCTTTGCCCTCATATTCTTTCATAATGAACAAGAATTTCTCAATAACTAGTTAGTTATAGTTACTGAATCTTGTTTGTAAAGCAAACACTTATTTTACATCTGCATTATGTGTCAACTGTTTTGCTGAGATGTTTGATCTTTGAAAAGAAATAAATCTTTAGAAAAGGAGGCTACAGTTTTCCATAACAAGTGAAACTCTGCAACCTTTATTCGAAAGTAGAACATTTCAACTTACTAGTTGGTACTGTAGGTGGTGTTGGAGGTGTAGGTGGTGTTGGAGTTGTAGGTGGTGTAGGCAGTGTTGGTGGTGTTGGAGGTCCAGCTGAAAAAAACGACGAAAATTAAAAATGTAGAAACAATTTGTTACTTTGCTGAAATGAGAAGTTTAGTTTTGAACAGCCCAGCAGAATTGTAATTAAACAAGCCAAGACCAATACCGGGTCTGGAGCTGTGTCGCTGTATGCTATTGAATCGTCAAACAGGAAGTGGATGCACGGCAGATCTGAAAATTGCACACACGAAACAACTGATCATTATCAGGCTCCAGATGAAATATTAAATCAATCCCTGGCATAGAAGCCGAGAAACGTTTGATGAAAAATTTCAATGTTCAGTGGGTACAGTAAAATTTCAAATTATCGGCAAACAGGAAGTGGCTGCAAGGCAGATCTGAAAATTGCTTACACAAAACAACTCATCATTATGAAGAAGCAGACCAAATATAAAATCAATCCCTTGCAAAACTGTATCCTTTGCCCTCATATTCTTTCATAATGAACAAGAATTTCTCAATAACTAGTTAGTTATAGTTATTGAATCTTGTTTGTAAAGCGAACACTTATTTTATATCTGCATTATGTGTCAACTGTTTTGATGAGATGTTGGATCTTTGAAAAGAAATAAGGAGACTACAGTTTTTATTAACAAGTGAAACTCTGCAACCTTTATTCAAAAGCAGAACATTTCAACTTACTAGTGGGTACTGTAGGTGGTGTAGGTGGTGTTGGAGTTGCAGGTGGTGTAGGCAGTGTTGGTGGTGTTGGAGGTCCAGCTGAAAAAAAAACGACAAAAATTATAATTGTAGAAACATTTAGTTACTCTGGACAAATGAGAAGTTTAGTTTTGAATAGACCAGAAGAATTGTAATTAAAACATTGAAGAAGTAGAAAAATCTTGAGGTGTTTAAAGGCAACTCATACATAGACAGTGTCTAAAAGCTTCAGCCAGTTTGGTTTCTTCTACACTAAGAGAAGCAAAGATACTTTTTCATTAACAAAGCCTAATCTGAATTTGATTGAAAACATACAAAAAGATCAATGAGTTATGTCACTGCAGCTATAAAATCTCTCAATTCTTGAGTGTGATACATATTTAAATAATTTCTGCATTGTAGAATAGGTTAATAATATATATTCCATTCTTGATCAACACAAAAAGAAGAGTAAATTTCGAAACAAATTTCTAATCCCGAAGTATTTTGGTTTTCAAAACTGTATCCTTTGCCCTCATATTCTTTCATAATGAACAAGAATTTCTCAATAACTAGTTAGTTATAGTTACTGAATCTTGTTTGTAAAGCGAACACTTATTTTACATCTGCATTATGTGTCAACTGTTTTGATGAGATGTTGGATCTTTGAAAAGAAATAAATCTTTACAAAAGGAGGCTACTGTTTTCAATAACAAGTGAAACTCTGCGACCTTTATTCAAAAGCAGAACATTTCAACTTACTAGTGGGTACTGTAGGTGGTGTAGGTGGTGTTGGAGTTGTAGGTGGTGTAGGCAGTGTTGGTGGTGTTGGAGGTCCAGCTGAAAAAAAACGACAAAAATTAAAAATGTAGAAAGATTTTATTACTCTGGACAAATGAGAAGTTTAGTTTTGAATAGCTCAGAAGAATTGTAATTAAAACATTGAAGAACTAGAAAAAACTTGAGGTGTTTAAAGGCAACTCATACATAGACAGTGTCTAAAAGCTTCAGCCAATTTGGTTTCTTCTACACTAAGAGAAGCAAAGATACTTTTTCATTAACAAAGCCTAATCTGAATTTTATTGAAAACATACAAAAAGATCAATAAGTTATGTCACTGCAGCCATAAACTCTCTCAATTCTTGAGTGTGATACATATTTAAATAATTTCTGCAGCACAGAATAGGTTAATAATACATATTCCATTCTTGATCAACACAAAAAGAAGAGTAAATTTGGAAACAAATTTCTAATCCCAAAGTATTTTGGTTTTCAAAACTGTATCCTTTGCCCTCATATTCTTTCATAATGAACAAGAATTTCTCAATAACTAGTTAGTTAAAGCTACTGAATCTTGTTTGTAAAGCAAACACTTATTTTACATCTGCATTATGTGTCAACTGTTTTGCTGAGATGTTTGATCTTTGAAAAAGAAATAAATCTTTAGAAAAGGCGGCTACAGTTTTCCATAACAAGTGAAACTCTGCAACCTTTATTCGAAAGTAGAACATTTCAACTTACTAGTTGGTACTGTAGGAGGTGTAGGTGGTGTTGGAGTTGTAGGTGGTGTAGGCAGTGTTGGTGGTGTTGGAGGTCCAGCTGAAAAAAACGCCGAAAATTAAAAATGTAGAAACAATTTGTTACTTTGCTGAAATGAGAAGTTTAGTTTTGAACAGCCCAGCAGAATTGTAATTAGACAAGCCAAGACCAATACTGGGTCTGGACCTGTGTCACTGCATGCAATTGAATCGTCAAACAGGAAGTGGCTGCACGGCAGATCTGAAAATTGCACACACGAAACAACTGATCCTTATCAGGCTCCAGATGAAATATTAAATCAATCCCCAGCATAGAAGCCGAGAAAAGTTCGATGAAAAATTTCAATGTTCAGTGGGAACAGTAAAATTTCAAATTATCGGCAAACAGGAAGTGGCTACACGGCAGATCTGAAAATTGCTTACACAATACAACTCATCATTATGAAGCAGCAGACCCAATTTAAAATCAATCCCTTGCATAGAAGCCGAGAAAACCTTGAGGGAAAATTTCAATCTTCAGTGGGTACAGTAAAATTTTAAGGTATCGGCAAACAGGAAGTGGCGGCACGGCAGATATGAAAATTGCGTACACGATACAACTCATCATTATGAAGCAGCAGACCAAACATAAAATCATTCCCTTTCATAGAAGCCAAGAAAAATATGACAGAAGAAGTGTCTCGGATGGACTGGCAGACTGACAGTTGAGCGGTTACTAGGCCTGCTCTGCCGCTGGCGACGCAGGTAACAAAAATTGAAGAAGTAGAAAAATCTTGATGATTTTAAAGACAGCACATACAGAGACAGTTTCTAAAAGCTTCAGCCAATTTGGTTTCTTCTACACTAAGAGAAGCAAAGATACTTTTTCATTAACAATACCAAATCTGAATTTTATTGAAAACATACAAAAAGCTCAATGAGTTATGTCACTGCAGCCATAAAATCTCTCAATTCTTGAGTGTGATACATATTTAAATAATTTCTGCATTGTAGAATAGGTTAATAATATATATTCCATTCTTGATCAACACAAAAAGAAGAGTAAATTTCAAAACAAATTTCTAATCCCGAAGTATTTTGGTTTGCAAAACTGTATCCTTTGCCTTCATATTCTTTCATAATGAACAAGAATTTCTCAATAACTAGTTAGTTACAGTTATTGAATCTTGTTGGTAAAGCGAACACTTATTTTACATCTGCATTAGCTGTCAACTGTTTTGATGAGATGTTGGATCTTTGAAAAGAAATAAGGAGGCTACAGTTTTTATTAACAAGTGAAACTCTGCAACCTTTATTCAAAAGCAGAACATTTCAACTTACTAGTGGGTACTGTAGGTGGTGTTGGAGTTGTAGGTGGTGTAGGCAGTGTTGGTGGTGTTGGAGGTCCAGCTGAAAAAAAAACGACAAAAATTATAAATGTTGAAATATTTAGTTACTCTGGACAAATGAGAAGTTTAGTTTTGAATAGACCAGCAGAATTGTAATTAAAACATTGAAGAAGTAGAAAAATCTTGAGGTGTTTAAAGGCAACTCATACATAGACAGTGTCTAAAAGCTTCAGCCAATTTGGTTTCTTCTACACTAAGAGAAGCAAAGATACTTTTTCATTAACAAAGCCTAATCTGAATTTTATTGAAAACATACAAAAAGATCAATGAGTTATGTCACTGCAGCCATAAACTCTCTCAATTCTTGAGTGTGATACATATTTAAATAATTTCTGCATCATAGAATAGGTTAATAATATATATTCCATTCTTGATCAACACAAAAAGAAGAGTAAATTTGGAAACAAATTTCTAATCCCAAAGTATTTTAGTTTTCAAAACTGTATCCTTTGCCCTCATATTCTTTCATAATGAACAAGAATTTCTCAATAACTAGTTAGTTATAGTTACTGAATCTTGTTTGTAAAGCAAACACTTATTTTACATCTGCATTATGTGTCAACTGTTTTGCTGACATGTTTGCTCTTTGAAAAGAAATAAATCTTCAGAAAAGGAGGCTACAGTTTTCCATAACATGTGAAACTCTGCAACCTTTATTCGAAAGTAGAACATTTCAACTTACTAGTTGGTACTGTAGGTGGTGTTGGAGGTGTAGGTGGTGTTGGAGTTGTAGGTGGTGTAGGCAGAGTTGGTGGTGTTGGAGGTCCAGCTGAAAAAAATGACGAAAATTAAAAATGTAGAAACAATTTGTTACTTTGCTGAAATGAGAAGTTTAGTTTTGAACAGCCCAGCAGAATTGTAATTAGACAAGCCAAGACCAATACTGGGTCTGGACCTGTGTCACTGCATGCAATTGAATCGTCAAACAGGAAGTGGCTGCACGGCAGATCTGAAAATTGCACACACGAAACAACTGATCATTATCAGGCTCCAGATGAAATATTAAATCAATCCCTAGCATAGAAGCCGAGAAAAGTTTGATGAAAAATTTCAATGTTCAGTGGGTACAGTAAAATTTCAAATTATCGGCAAACAGGAAGTGGCTGCAAGGCAGATCTGAAAATTGCTTACACAAAACAACTCATCATTATGAAGAAGCAGACCCAATATAAAATCAAACCCTTGCATAGAAGCCGAGAAAACCTTGACGGAAAATTTCAATGTTCAGTGGGTACGGTAAAATTTTAAAGTATCAGCAAACAGGTAGTGGCTGCACGGCAGATATGAAAATTGCTTACACGATACAACTCATCATTATGAAGCAGCAGACCAAACATAAAATCATTCCCTTTCATAGAAGCCAAGAAAACTTTGATGGAAGAAGTGTCTCGGATGGACTGACAGACTGACAGACAGACAGTCGAGCGGTTACTAGGCCTGCTCTGCCGCTGGCGACATAGGTAATAAAAATTGAAGAAGTAGAAAAATCTTGATGATTTTAAAGACAGCACATACAGAGACAGTTTCTAAAAGCTTCAGCCAATTTGGTTTCTTCTACACTAAGAGAAGCAAAGATACTTTTTCATTAACAATACCTAATCTGAATTTTATTGAAAACATACAAAAAGCTCAATGAGTTATGTCACTGCAGCTATAAAATCACTCAATTCTTGAGTGTGATACATATTTAAATAATTTCTGCATTGTAGAATAGGTTAATAATATATATTCCATTCTTGATCAACACAAAAAGAAGAGTAAATTTCGAAACAAATTTCTAATCCCGAAGTATTTTGGTTTTCAAAACTGTATCCTTTGCCCTCATATTCTTTCATAATGAACAAGAATTTCTCAATAACTAGTTAGTTATAGTTACTGAATCTTGTTTGTAAAGCGAACACTTATTATACATCTGCATTATGTGTCAACTGTTTTGATGAGATGTTGGATCTATGAAAAGAAATAAGGAAGCTACAGTTTTTATTAACAAGTGAAACTCTGCAACCTTTATTCAAAAGCAGAACATTTCAACTTACTAGTGGGGTACTGTAGGTGGTGTAGGTGGTATTGGAGTTGTAGGTGGTGTTGACGAAATATAAAATCAATCCCTTGCATAGAAGCTGAGAAAACCTTGACGGAAAATTTCAATGTTCAGTGGGTACAGTAAAATTTTAAAGTATCGGCAAACAGGAAGTGGCTGCATGGCAGATATGAAAATTGCTTACACGATACAACTCATCATTATGAAGCAGCAGACCAAACATAAAATCATTCCCTTTCATAGAAGCCAAGAAAACTTTGACGGAAGAAGTGTCTCGGATGGACTGACAGACTGACAGACGGACAGTCGAGCGGTTACTAGGCCTGCTCTGCCGCTGGCGACGCAGGTAATAAAAATTGAAGAAGTAGAAAAATCTTGATGATTTTAAAGACACCACATACAGAGACAGTTTCTAAAAGCTTCAGCCAATTTGGTTTCTTCTACACTAAGAGAAGCAAAGATACTTTTTTCATTAACAATACCTAATCTGAATTTTATTGAAAACATACAAAAAGCTCAATGAGTTATGTCACTGCAGCCATAAAATCTCTCAATTCTTGAGTGTGATACATATTTAAATAATTTATGCATTGTAGAATAGGTTAATAATATATATTCCATTCTTGATCAACACAAAAAGAAGAGTAAATTTCGAAACAAATTTCTAATCCCGAAGTATTTTGGTTTTCAGAACTGTATCCTTTGCCCTCATATTCTTTCATAATGAACAAGAATTTCTCAGTAACTAGTTAGTTATAGTTATTGAATCTTGTTTGTAAAGCAAACACTTATATTACATCTGCATTATGCGTCAACTGTTTTGCTGAGATGTTGGATCTTTGAAAAGAAATAAATCTTTACAAAAGGAGGCTACTGTTTTCAATAACAAGTGAAACTCTGCGACCTTTATTCAAAAGCAGAACATTTCAACTTACTTGTGGCTACTGTAGGTGGTGTAGGTGGTGTTGGAGTTGTAGGTGGTGTTGGCAGTGTTGGTGGTGTTGGAGGTCCAGCTGAAAAAAAAACAACAAAAGTTAAAAATGTAGAAACATTTTATTACTCTGGACAAATGAGAAGTTTAGTTTTGAATAGCCCAGAAGAATTGTAATTAAAACATTGAAGATGTAGAAAAAACTTGAGGTGTTTAAAGGCAACTCATACATAGACAGTGTCTAAAAGCTTCAGCCAATTTGGTTTCTTCTACACTAAGAGAAGCAAAGATACTTTTTCATTAACAAAGCCTAATTTGAATTTTATTGAAAACATACAAAAAGATCAATGAGTTATGTCACTGCAGCCATAAACTCTCTCAATTCTTGAGTGTGATACATTTTTCAATAATTTCTGCATCGTAGAATAGGTTAATAATATATATTCCATTCTTGATCAACACAAAAAGAAGAGTACATTTGGAAACAATTTTCTAATCCCAAAGTATTTTGGTTTTCAAAACTGTATCCTTTGCCCTCATATTCTTTCATAATGAACAAGAATTTCTCAATAACTAGTTAGTTATAGTTACTGAATCTTGTTTGTAAAGCGAACACTTATTTCACATCTGCATTATGTGTCAACTGTTTTGATGAGATGTTGGATCTTTGAAAAGAAATAAGGAGGCTACAGTTTTTATTAACAAGTGAAACTCTGCAACCTTTATTGAAAAGCAGAACATTTCAACCTACTAGTGGGTACTGTAGGTGGTGTAGGTGGTGTTGGAGTTGTAGGTGGTGTAGGCAGTGTTGGTGGTGTTGGAGGTCCAGCTGAAAAAAAACGACAAAAATTATAAATGTAGAAAGATTTAGTTACTCTGGACAAATGAGAAGTTTAGTTTTGAATAGACCAGCAGAATTGTAATTAAAACATTGAAGAAGTAGAAAAATCTTGAGGTGTTTAAAGGCAACTCATACATAGACAGTATCTAAAAGCTTCAGCCAATTTGGTTTCTTCTACACTAAGAGAAGCAAAGATACTTTTTCATTAACAAAGCCTAATCTGAATTTTATTGAAAACATACAAAAAGATCAATAAGTTATGTCACTGCAGCCATAAACTCTCTCAATTCTTGAGTGTGATACATATTTAAATAATTTCTGCAGCACAGAATAGGTTAATAATACATATTCCATTCTTGATCAACACAAAAAGAAGAGTAAATTTGGAAACAAATTTCTAATCCCAAAGTATTTTGGTTTTCAAAACTGTATCCTTTGCCCTCATATTCTTTCATAATGAACAAGAATTTCTCAATAACTAGTTAGTTAAAGCTACTGAATCTTGTTTGTAAAGCAAACACTTATTTTACATCTGCATTATGTGTCAACTGTTTTGCTGAGATGTTTGATCTTTGAAAAAGAAATAAATCTTTAGAAAAGGCGGCTACAGTTTTCCATAACAAGTGAAACTCTGCAACCTTTATTCGAAAGTAGAACATTTCAACTTACTAGTTGGTACTGTAGGAGGTGTAGGTGGTGTTGGAGTTGTAGGTGGTGTAGGCAGTGTTGGTGGTGTTGGAGGTCCAGCTGAAAAAAACGCCGAAAATTAAAAATGTAGAAACAATTTGTTACTTTGCTGAAATGAGAAGTTTAGTTTTGAACAGCCCAGCAGAATTGTAATTAGACAAGCCAAGACCAATACTGGGTCTGGACCTGTGTCACTGCATGCAATTGAATCGTCAAACAGGAAGTGGCTGCACGGCAGATCTGAAAATTGCACACACGAAACAACTGATCCTTATCAGGCTCCAGATGAAATATTAAATCAATCCCCAGCATAGAAGCCGAGAAAAGTTCGATGAAAAATTTCAATGTTCAGTGGGAACAGTAAAATTTCAAATTATCGGCAAACAGGAAGTGGCTACACGGCAGATCTGAAAATTGCTTACACAATACAACTCATCATTATGAAGCAGCAGACCCAATTTAAAATCAATCCCTTGCATAGAAGCCGAGAAAACCTTGAGGGAAAATTTCAATGTTCAGTGGGTACAGTAAAATTTTAAGGTATCGGCAAACAGGAAGTGGCGGCACGGCAGATATGAAAATTGCGTACACGATACAACTCATCATTATGAAGCAGCAGACCAAACATAAAATCATTCCCTTTCATAGAAGCCAAGAAAAATATGACAGAAGAAGTGTCTCGGATGGACTGGCAGACTGACAGTTGAGCGGTTACTAGGCCTGCTCTGCCGCTGGCGACGCAGGTAACAAAAATTGAAGAAGTAGAAAAATCTTGATGATTTTAAAGACAGCACATACAGAGACAGTTTCTAAAAGCTTCAGCCAATTTGGTTTCTTCTACACTAAGAGAAGCAAAGATACTTTTTCATTAACAATACCAAATCTGAATTTTATTGAAAACATACAAAAAGCTCAATGAGTTATGTCACTGCAGCCATAAAATCTCTCAATTCTTGAGTGTGATACATATTTAAATAATTTCTGCGTTGTAGAATAGGTTAATAATATATATTCCATTCTTGATCAACACAAAAAGAAGAGTAAATTTCAAAACAAATTTCTAATCCCGAAGTATTTTGGTTTGCAAAACTGTATCCTTTGCCTTCATATTCTTTCATAATGAACAAGAATTTCTCAATAACTAGTTAGTTACAGTTATTGAATCTTGTTGGTAAAGCGAACACTTATTTTACATCTGCATTAGCTGTCAACTGTTTTGATGAGATGTTGGATCTTTGAAAAGAAATAAGGAGGCTACAGTTTTTATTAACAAGTGAAACTCTGCAACCTTTATTCAAAAGCAGAACATTTCAACTTACTAGTGGGTACTGTAGGTGGTGTTGGAGTTGTAGGTGGTGTAGGCAGTGTTGGTGGTGTTGGAGGTCCAGCTGAAAAAAAAACGACAAAAATTATAAATGTTGAAACATTTAGTTACTCTGGACAAATGAGAAGTTTAGTTTTGAATAGACCAGCAGAATTGTAATTAAAACATTGAAGAAGTAGAAAAATCTTGAGGTGTTTAAAGGCAACTCATACATAGACAGTGTCTAAAAGCTTCAGCCAATTTGGTTTCTTCTACACTAAGAGAAGCAAAGATACTTTTTCATTAACAAAGCCTAATCTGAATTTTATTGAAAACATACAAAAAGATCAATGAGTTATGTCACTGCAGCCATAAACTCTCTCAATTCTTGAGTCTGATACATATTTAAATAATTTCTGCATCATAGAATAGGTTAATAATATATATTCCATTCTTGATCAACACAAAAAGAAGAGTAAATTTGGAAACAAATTTCTAATCCCAAAGTATTTTAGTTTTCAAAACTGTATCCTTTGCCCTCATATTCTTTCATAATGAACAAGAATTTCTCAATAACTAGTTAGTTATAGTTACTGAATCTTGTTTGTAAAGCAAACACTTATTTTACATCTGCATTATGTGTCAACTGTTTTGCTGACATGTTTGATCTTTGAAAAGAAATAAATCTTCAGAAAAGGAGGCTACAGTTTTCCATAACAAGTGAAACTCTGCAACCTTTATTCGAAAGTAGAACATTTCAACTTACTAGTTGGTACTGTAGGTGGTGTTGGAGGTGTAGGTGGTGTTGGAGTTGTAGGTGGTGTAGGCAGTGTTGGTGGTGTTGGAGGTCCAGCTGAAAAAAATGACGAAAATTAAAAATGTAGAAACAATTTGTTACTTTGCTGAAATGAGAAGTTTAGTTTTGAACAGCCCAGCAGAATTGTAATTAAACAAGCCAAGACCAATACCGGGTCTGGAGCTGTGTCGCTGCATGCAATTGAATCGTCAAAGAGGAAGTGGATGCACGGCAGATCTGAAAATAGCACACACGAAACAACTGATCATTATCAGGCTCCAGATGAAATATTAAATCAATCCCTAGCATAGAAGCCGAGAAAAGTTTGATGAAAAATTTCAATGTTCAGTGGGTACAGTAAAATTTCAAATTATCGGCAAACAGGAAGTGGCTGCAAGGCAGATCTGAAAATTGCTTACACAAAACAACTCATCATTATGAAGAAGCAGACCCAATATAAAATCAAACCCTTGCATAGAAGCCGAGAAAACCTTGACAGAAAATTTCAATGTTCAGTGGGTACGGTAAAATTTTAAAGTATCAGCAAACAGGTAGTGGCTGCACGGCAGATATGAAAATTGCTTACACGATACAACTCATCATTATGAAGCAGCAGACCAAACATAAAATCATTCCCTTTCATAGAAGCCAAGAAAACTTTGATGGAAGAAGTGTCTCGGATGGACTGACAGACTGACAGACAGACAGTCGAGCGGTTACTAGGCCTGCTCTGCCGCTGGCGACATAGGTAATAAAAATTGAAGAAGTAGAAAAATCTTGATGATTTTAAAGACAGCACATACAGAGACAGTTTCTAAAAGCTTCAGCCAATTTGGTTTCTTCTACACTAAGAGAAGCAAAGATACTTTTTCATTAACAATACCTAATCTGAATTTTATTGAAAACATACAAAAAGCTCAATGAGTTATGTCACTGCAGCTATAAAATCACTCAATTCTTGAGTGTGATACATATTTAAATAATTTCTGCATTGTAGAATAGGTTAATAATATATATTCCATTCTTGATCAACACAAAAAGAAGAGTAAATTTCGAAACAAATTTCTAATCCCGAAGTATTTTGGTTTTCAAAACTGTATCCTTTGCCCTCATATTCTTTCATAATGAACAAGAATTTCTCAATAACTAGTTAGTTATAGTTACTGAATCTTGTTTGTAAAGCGAACACTTATTATACATCTGCATTATGTGTCAACTGTTTTGATGAGATGTTGGATCTATGAAAAGAAATAAGGAAGCTACAGTTTTTATTAACAAGTGAAACTCTGCAACCTTTATTCAAAAGCAGAACATTTCAACTTACTAGTGGGGTACTGTAGGTGGTGTAGGTGGTATTGGAGTTGTAGGTGGTGTTGACGAAATATAAAATCAATCCCTTGCATAGAAGCTGAGAAAACCTTGACGGAAAATTTCAATGTTCAGTGGGTACAGTAAAATTTTAAAGTATCGGCAAACAGGAAGTGGCTGCATGGCAGATATGAAAATTGCTTACACGATACAACTCATCATTATGAAGCAGCAGACCAAACATAAAATCATTCCCTTTCATAGAAGCCAAGAAAACTTGGACGGAAGAAGTGTTTCAGATGGACTGACGGACTGACAGGCGGGCGGAGTCGAGCAGTTACTAGACCTGCTCTACCGCTGGCGACGCAGGTAATAAAAATTGAAGAAGTAGAAAAATCTTGATGATTTTAAAGACAGCACATACAGAGACAGTTTCTAAAAGCTTCAGACAATTTGGTTTCTTCTACACTAAGTGAAGCAAAGATACTTTTTCATTAACAATACCTAATCTGAATTTTATTGAAAACATACAAAAAGCTCAATGAGTTATGTCACTGCAGCCATAAAATCTCTGAATTCTTGAGTGTGATACATATTTAAGTAATTTCTGCATTGTAGAATAGGTTAATAATTTATATTCCATTCTTCATCAACACAAAAAGAAGAGTAAATTTCGAAACAAATTTCTAATCCCGAAGTATTTTGGTTTTCAGAACTGCATCCTTTGCCCTCATATTCTTTCATAATGAACAAGAATTTCTCAATAACTAGTTAGTTATAGTTATTGAATCTTGTTTGTAAAGCAAACACTTATATTACATCTGCATTATGCGTCAACTGTTTTGCTGAGATGTTGGATCTTTGAAAAGAAATAAATCTTTACAAAAGGAGGCTACGGTTTTCAATAACAAGTGAAACTCTGCGACCTTTATTCAAAAGCAGAACATTTCAACTTACTAGTGGGTACTGTAGGTGGTGTAGGTGGTGCTGGAGTTGTAGGTGGTGTAGGCAGTGTTGGTGGTGTTGGAGGTCCAGCTGAAAAAAAAACGACAAAAATTAAAAATGTAGAAACATTTTATTACTCTGGACAAATGAGAAGTTTAGTTTTGAATAGCCCAGAAGAATTGTAATTAAAACATTGAAGAAGTAGAAAAAACTTGAGGTGTTTAAAGGCAACTCATACATAGACAGTGTCTAAAAGCTTCAGCCAATTTGGTTTCTTCTACACTAAGAGAAGCAAAGATACTTTTTCATTAACAAAGCCTAATTTGAATTTTATTGAAAACATCCAAAAAGATCAATGAGTTATGTCACTGCAGCCATAAACTCTCTCAATTCTTGAGTGTGATACATTTTTAAATAATTTCTGCATCGTAGAATAGGTTAATAATATATATTCCATTCTTGATCAACACAAAAAGAGTACATTTGGAAACAATTTTCTAATCCCAAAGTAGTTTGGTTTTCAAAACTGTATCCTTTGCCCTCATATTCTTTCATAATGAACAAGAATTTCTCAATAGCTAGTTAGTTCTAGTTACTGAATCTTGTTTGTAAAGCGAACACTTATTTTACATCTGCATTATGTGTCAACTGTTTTGATGAGATGTTGGATCTTTGAAAAGAAATAAGGAGGCTACAGTTTTTATTAACAAGTGAAACTCTGCAACCTTTATTCAAAAGCAGAACATTTCAACTTACTAGTGGGTACTGTAGGTGGTGTAGGTGGTGTTGGAGTTGTAGGTGGTGTAGGCAGTGTTGGTGGTGTTGGAGGTCCAGCTGAAAAAAAACGACAAAAATTATAAATGTAGAAACATTTAGTTACTCTGGACAAATGAGAAGTTTAGTTTTGAATAGACCAGCAGAATTGTAATTAAAACATTGAAGAAGTAGAAAAATCTTGAGCTGTTTAAAGGCAACTCATACATAGACAGTGTCTAAAAGCTTCAGCCAATTTGGTTTCTTCTACACTAAGAGAAGCAAAGATACTTTTTCATTAACAAACCCTAATCTGAATTTTATTGAAAACATACAAAAAGATCAATGAATTATGTCACTGCAGCCATAAACTCTCTCAATTCTTGAGTGTGATACATATTTAAATAATTTCTGCATTGTAGAATAGGTTAATAATATATATTCCATTCTTGATCAACACAAAAAGAAGAGTAAATTTCGAAACAAATTTCTAATCCCGAAGTATTTTGGTTTTCAAAACTGTATCCTTTGCCCTCATATTCTTTCATAATGAACAAGAATTTCTCAATAACTAGTTAGTTATAGTTACTGAATCTTGTTTGTAAAGTGAACACTTATTTTACATCTGCATTATGTGTCAACTGTTTTGCTGAGATGTTTGATCTTTGAAAAGAAATAAATCTTTAGAAAAGGAGGCTACAGTTTTCCATAACAAGTGAAACTCTGCAACCTTTATTCGAAAGTAGAACATTTCAACTTACTAGTTGGTACTGTAGGTGGTGTTGGAGGTGTTGGTGGTGTTGGAGTTGTAGGTGGTGTAGGCAGGGTTGGTGGTGTTGGAGGTCCAGCTGAAAAAAACGACGAAAATTAAAAACGTAGAAACAATTTGTTACTTTGCTGAAATGAGAAGTTTAGTTTTGAACAGCCCAGCAGAATTGTAATTAAACAATCCAAGACAAATACCGGGTCTGGACCTGTGTTGCTGCATGCAATTGAATCGTCAAACAGGAAGTGGCTGCACGGCAGATCTGAAAATTGCACACACGAAACAACTGATCATTATCAGGCTCCAGATGAAATATTAAATCAATCCCTAGCATAGAAGCCGAGAAAAGTTTGATGAAAAATTTCAATGTTCAGTGGGTACAGTAAACTTTCAAATTATCGGCAAAGAGGAAGTGGCTGCACTGCAGATCTGAAAATTGCTTACACAATACAACTCATCATTATGAAGCAGCAGACCCAATATAAAATCAATCCCTTGCATAGAAGCCGAGAAAACCTTGACGGAAAATTTCAATGTTCAGTGGGTACAGTAAAATTTTAAAGCATTGGCAAACAGGTAGTGGCTGCACGGTAGATATGAAAATTGCTTACACGATACAACTCATCATTATGAAGCAGCAGACTAAACATAAAATCATTCCCTTTCACAGAAGCCAAGAAAACTTTGACGGAAGAAGTGTCTCGGATGGACTGACGGACTGACAGACTGACAGACGGACAGTCGAGCGGTTACTAGGCCTGCTCTGCCGCTGGTGACGCAGGTAATAAAAATTGAAGAAGCAGAAAAATCTTGATGATTTTAAAGACAGCACATACAGAGACAGTTTCTAAAAGCTTCAGCCAATTTGGTTTCTTCTACACTAAGAGAAGCAAAGATACTTTTTTCATTAACAATACCTAATCTGAATTTTAGTGAAAACATACAAAAAGCTCAATGAGTTATGTCACTGCAGCCATAAAATCTCTCAATTCTTGAGTGTGATACATATTTAAATAATTTCTGCATTGTAGAATAGGTTAATAATATATATTCCATTCTTGATCAACACAAAAAGAAGAGTAAATTTCAAAACAAATTTCTAATCCCGAAGTATTTTGGTTTTCAAAACTGTATCCTTTGCCTTCATATTCTTTCATAATGAACAAGAATTTCTCAATAACTAGTTAGTTACAGTTATTGAATCTTGTTGGTAAAGCGAACACTTATTTTACATCTGCATTAGCTGTCAACTGTTTTGATGAGATGTTGGATCTTTGAAAAGAAATAAGGAGGCTACAGTTTTTATTAACAAGTGAAACTCTGCAACCTTTATTCAAAAGCAGAACATTTCAACTTACTAGTGGGTACTGTAGGTGGTGTAGGTGGCGTTGGAGTTGTAGGTGGTGTAGGCAGTGTTGGTGGTGTTGGAGGTCCAGCTGAAAAAAAAACGACAAAAATTATAAATGTTGAAACATTTAGTTACTCTGGACAAATGAGAAGTTTAGTTTTGAATAGACCAGCAGAATTGTAATTAAAACATTGAAGAAGTAGAAAAATCTTGAGGTGTTTAAAGGCAACTCATACATAGACAGTGTCTAAAAGCTTCAGCCAATTTGGTTTCTTCTACACTAAGAGAAGCAAAGATACTTTTTCATTAACAAAGCCTAATCTGAATTTTATTGAAAACATACAAAAAGATCAATGAGTTATGTCACTGCAGCCATAAACTCTCTCAATTCTTGAGTCTGATACATATTTAAATAATTTCTGCATCATAGAATAGGTTAATAATATATATTCCATTCTTGATCAACACAAAAAGAAGAGTAAATTTGGAAACAAATTTCTAATCCCAAAGTATTTTAGTTTTCAAAACTGTATCCTTTGCCCTCATATTCTTTCATAATGAACAAGAATTTCTCAATAACTAGTTAGTTATAGTTACTGAATCTTGTTTGTAAAGCAAACACTTATTTTACATCTGCATTATGTGTCAACTATTTTGCTGACATGTTTGATCTTTGAAAAGAAATAAATCTTCAGAAAAGGAGGCTACAGTTTTCCATAACAAGTGAAACTCTGCAACCTTTATTCGAAAGTAGAACATTTCAACTTACTAGTTGGTACTGTAGGTGGTGTTGGAGGTGTAGGTGGTGTTGGAGTTGTAGGTGGTGTAGGCAGTGTTGGTGGTGTTGGAGGTCCAGCTGAAAAAAATGACGAAAATTAAAAATGTAGAAACAATTTGTTACTTTGCTGAAATGAGAAGTTTAGTTTTGAACAGCCCAGCAGAATTGTAATTAAACAAGCCAAGACCAATACCGGGTCTGGAGCTGTGTCGCTGCATGCAATTGAATCGTCAAACAGGAAGTGGATGCACGGCAGATCTGAAAATTGCACACACGAAACAACTGATCATTATCAGGCTCCAGATGAAATATTAAATCAATCCCTAGCATAGAAGCCGAGAAAAGTTTGATGAAAAATTTCAATGTTCAGTGGGTACAGTAAAATTTCAAATTATCGGCAAACAGGAAGTGGCTGCAAGGCAGATCTGAAAATTGCTTACACAAAACAACTCATCATTATGAAGAAGCAGACCCAATATAAAATCAAACCCTTGCATAGAAGCCGAGAAAACCTTGACGGAAAATTTCAATGTTCAGTGGGTACGGTAAAATTTTAAAGTATCAGCAAACAGGTAGTGGCTGCACGACAGATATGAAAATTGCTTACACGATACAACTCATCATTATGAAGCAGCAGACCAAACATAAAATCATTCCCTTTCATAGAAGCCAAGAAAACTTTGATGGAAGAAGTGTCTCGGATGGACTGACAGACTGACAGACAGACGGTCGAGCGGTTACTAGGCCTGCTCTGCCGCTGGCGACATAGGTAATAAAAATTGAAGAAGTAGAAAAATCTTGATGATTTTAAAGACAGCACATACAGAGACAGTTTCTAAAAGCTTCAGCCAATTTGGTTTCTTCTACACTAAGAGAAGCAAAGATACTTTTTCATTAACAATACCTAATCTGAATTTTATTGAAAACATACAAAAAGCTCAATGAGTTATGTCACTGCAGCCATAAAATCTCTCAATTCTTGAGTGTGATACATATTTAAATAATTTCTGCATTGTAGAATAGGTTAGTAATATATATTCCATACTTGATCAACACAAAAAGAAGAGTAAATTTCGAAACAAATTTCTAATCCCGAAGTATTTTGGTTTTCAAAACTGTATCCTTTGCCCTCATATTCTTTCATAATGAACACGAATTTCTCAATAACTAGTTAGTTATAGTTACTGAATCTTGTTTGTAAAGCGAACACTTATTTTACATCTGCATTATGTGTCAACTGTTTTGATGAGATGTTGGATCTTTGAAAAGAAATAAGGAGACTACAGTTTTTATTAACAAGTGAAACTCTGCAACCTTTATTCAAAAGCAGAACATTTTGACTTACTAGTGGGTACTGTAGGTGGTGTTGGAGTTGTAGGTGGTGTAGGCAGTGTTGGTGGTGTTGGAGGTCCAGCTGAAAAAAAACGACAAAAATTATAATTGTAGAAACATTTAGTTACTCTGGACAAATGAGAAGTTTAGTTTTGAATAGACCAGAAGAATTGTAATTAAAACATTGAAGAAGTAGAAAAATCTTGAGGTGTTTAAAGGCAACTCATACATAGACAGTGTCTAAAAGCTTCAGCCAGTTTGGTTTCTTCTACACTAAGAGAAGCAAAGATACTTTTTCATTAACAAAGCCTAATCCGAATTTGATTGAAAACATACAAAAAGATCAATGAGTTATGTCACTGCAGCTATAAAATCACTCAATTCTTGAGTGTGATACATATTTAAATAATTTCTGCATTGTAGAATAGGTTAATAGTATATATTCCATTCTTGATCAACACAAAAAGAAGAGTAAATTTCGAAACAAATTTCTAATCCCGAAGTATTTTGGTTTTCAAAACTGTATCCTTTGCCCTCATATTCTTTCATAATGAACAAGAATTTCTGAATAACTAGTTATTTATAGTTACTGAATCTTGTTTGTAAAGCGAACACTTATTATACATCTGCATTATGTGTCAACTGTTTTGATGAGATGTTGGATCTATGAAAAGAAATAAGGAAGCTACAGTTTTTATTAACAAGTGAAACTCTGCAACCTTTATTCAAAAGCAGAACATTTCAACTTACTAGTGGGGTACTGTAGGTGGTGTAGGTGGTATTGGAGTTGTAGGTGGTGTTGACGAAATATACAATCAATCCCTTGCATAGAAGCTGAGAAAACCTTGACGGAAAATTTCAATGTTCAGTGGGTACAGTAAAATTTTAAAGTATCGGCAAACAGGAAGTGGCTGCATGGCAGATATGAAAATTGCTTACACGATATAACTCATCATTATGAAGCAGCAGACCAAACATAAAATCATTCCCTTTCATAGAAGCCAAGAAAACTTTGACGGAAGAAGTGTTTCAGATGGACTGACGGACTGACAGGCGGGCGGAGTCGAGCGGTTACTAGACCTGCTCTGCCGCTGGCGACGCAGGTAATAAAAATTGAAGAAGTAGAAAAATCTTGATGATTTTAAAGACAGCACATACAGAGACAGTTTCTAAAAGCTTCAGACAATTTGGTTTCTTCTACACTAAGTGAAGCAAAGATACTTTTTCATTAACAATACCTAATCTGAATTTTATTGAAAACATACAAAAAGCTCAATGAGTTATGTCACTGCAGCCATAAAATCTCTGAATTCTTGAGTGTGATACATATTTAAGTAATTTCTGCATTGTAGAATAGGTTAATAATTTATATTCCATTCTTCATCAACACAAAAAGAAGAGTAAATTTCGAAACAAATTTCTAATCCCGAAGTATTTTGGTTTTCAGAACTGCATCCTTTGCCCTCATATTCTTTCATAATGAACAAGAATTTCTCAATAACTAGTTAGTTATAGTTATTGAATCTTGTTTGTAAAGCAAACACTTATATTACATCTGCATTATGCGTCAACTGTTTTGCTGAGATGTTGGATCTTTGAAAAGAAATAAATCTTTACAAAAGGAGGCTACGGTTTTCAATAACAAGTGAAACTCTGCGACCTTTATTCAAAAGCAGAACATTTCAACTTACTAGTGGGTACTGTAGGTGGTGTAGGTGGTGTTGGAGTTGTAGGTGGTGTAGGCAGTGTTGGTGGTGTTGGAGGTCCAGCTGAAAAAAAAACGACAAAAATTAAAAATGTAGAAACATTTTATTACTCTGGACAAATGAGAAGTTTAGTTTTGAATAGCCCAGAAGAATTGTAATTAAAACATTGAAGAAGTAGAAAAAACTTGAGGTGTTTAAAGGCAACTCATACATAGACAGTGTCTAAAAGCTTCAGCCAATTTGGTTTCTTCTACACTAAGAGAAGCAAAGATACTTTTTCATTAACAAAGCCTAATTTGAATTTTATTGAAAATATCCAAAAAGATCAATGAGTTATGTCACTGCAGCCATAAACTCTCTCAATTCTTGAGTGTGATACATTTTTAAATAATTTCTGCATCGTAGAATAGGTTAATAATATATATTCCATTCTTGATCAACACAAAAAGAGTACATTTGGAAACAATTTTCTAATCCCAAAGTAGTTTGGTTTTCAAAACTGTATCCTTTGCCCTCATATTCTTTCATAATGAACAAGAATTTCTCAATAGCTAGTTAGTTCTAGTTACTGAATCTTGTTTGTAAAGCGAACACTTATTTTACATCTGCATTATGTGTCAACTGTTTTGATGAGATGTTGGATCTTTGAAAAGAAATAAGGAGGCTACAGTTTTTATTAACAAGTGAAACTCTGCAACCTTTATTCAAAAGCAGAACATTTCAACTTACTAGTGGGTACTGTAGGTGGTGTAGGTGGTGTTGGAGTTGTAGGTGGTGTAGGCAGTGTTGGTGGTGTTGGAGGTCCAGCTGAAAAAAAACGACAAAAATTATAAATGTAGAAACATTTAGTTACTCTGGACAAATGAGAAGTTTAGTTTTGAATAGACCAGCAGAATTGTAATTAAAACATTGAAGAAGTAGAAAAATCTTGAGGTGTTTAAAGGCAACTCATACATAGACAGTGTCTAAAAGCTTCAGCCAATTTGGTTTCTTCTACACTAAGAGAAGCAAAGATACTTTTTCATTAACAAAGCCTAATCTGAATTTTATTGAAAACATACAAAAAGATCAATGAGTTATGTCACTGCAGCCATAAACTTTCTCAATTCTTGAGTGTGATACATATTTAAATAATTTCTCCATTGTAGAATAGGTTAATAATATATATTCCATTCTTGATCAACACAAAAAGAAGAGTAAATTTCGAAACAAATTTCTAATCCCGAAGTATTTTGGTTTTCAAAACTGTATCCTTTGCCCTCATATTCTTTCATAATGAACAAGAATTTCTCAATAACTAGTTAGTTATAGTTACTGAATCTTGTTTGTAAAGCAAACACTTATTTAACATCTGCATTATGTGTCAACTGTTTTGCTGAGATGTTGGATCTTTGAAAAGAAATAAATCTTTAGAAAAGGAGGCTACAGTTTTCCATAACAAGTGAAACTCTGCAACCTTTATTCGAAAGTAGAACATTTCAACTTACTAGTTGGTACCGTAGGTGGTGTTGGAGGTGAAGGTGCTGGTGGAGTTGTAGGTGGTGTAGGCAGTGTTGGTGGTGTTGGAGGTCCAGCTGAAAAAAACGACGAAAATTAAAAATGTAGAAACAATTTGTTACTTTGCTGAAATGAGAAGTTTAGTTTTGAACAGCCCAGCAGAATTGTAATTAAATAAGCCAAGACCAATACCGGGTCTGGACCTGTGTCGCTGCATGCAATTGAATCGGTAAACAGGAAGTGGCTGCATGGCAGATCTGAAAATGGCATACACGATACAACTGATCATTATCAGGCTCCAGATGAAATATTAAATCAATCCCTAGCATAGAAGCCGAGAAAAGTTTGATGAAAAATTTCAATGTTCAGTGGGTACAGTAAAATTTCAAAGTATCGGCAAACAGGAAGTGGCTACACGGCAGATCTGAAAATTGCTTACACAATACAACTCATCATTATGAAGCAGCAGCAGACCAAACATAAATCAATCCCTTGCATAGAAGCCAAGAAAACTTTGACGGAAGAAGTGTTTCGGATGGACTGACGGTCTGACAGATGGACAGAGTCGAACGGTTACTAGAGCTGCGCTGCCGCTGGCGATACAGGTAATAAAAATTGAAGAAGTAGAAAAATCTTGATGATTTTAAAGACAGCACATACAGAGACAGTTTCTAAAAGCTTCAGCCAATTTGGTTTCTTCTACACTAAGAGAAGCAAAGATACTTTTTAATTAACAATACCTAATCTGAATTTTATTGAAAACATACAAAAAGCTCAATGAGTTATGTCACTGCAGCCATAAAATCTCTCAATTCTTAAGTTTGATAAATATTTAAATAATTTCTGCATTGCAGAATAGGTTAATAATATAGATTCCTTTCTTGATCAACACAAAAAGGAGAGTAAATTTCGAAACATATTTCTAATCCGAAGTATTTTGGTTTTCAAAACTGTATCCTTTGCCCTCATATTCTTTCATAATGAATAAGAATTTCTCAATAACTAGTTAGTTATAGTTACTGAATCTTGTTTGTAAAGCGAACACTTATTTTACATCTGCATTATGTGTCAACTGTTTTGATGAGATGTTGGATCTTTGAAAAGAAATAAGGAGGCTACAGTTTTTATTAACAAGTGAACCTCTGCAACCTTTATTCAAAAGCAGAACATTTCAACTTACTAGTGGGTACTGTAGGTGGTGTAGGTGGTGTTGGAGTTGTAGGTGGTGTAGGCAGTGTTGGTGGTGTTGGAGGTCCAGCTGAAAAAAAAACGACAAAAATTATAAATGTAGAAACATTTAGTTACTCTAGACAAATGAGAAGTTTAGTTTTGAATAGACCTGCAGAATTGCAATTAAAACATTGAAGAAGTAGAAAAATCTTGAGGTGTTTAAAGGCAACTCATACATAGACAGTGTCTAAAAGCTTCAGCCAATTTGGTTTCTTCTACACTAAGAGAAGCAAAGATACTTTTTCATTAACAAAGCCTAATCTGAATTTTATTGAAAACATACAAAAAGATCAATGAGTTATGTCACTGCGGCCATAAAATCTCTCAATTCTTGAGTGTGATACATATTTAAATAATTTCTGCATTATAGAATAGGTTAATAATATATATTCCATTCTTGTTCAACACAAAAAGAAGCGTAAATTTGGAAACAAATTTCTAATCCCAAAGTATTTTGGTTTTCAAAACTGTATCCTTTGCCCTCATATTCTTTCATAATGAACAAGAATTTCTCAATAACTAATTAGTTATAGTTACTGAATCTTGTTTGTAAAGCAGACACTTATTTTACATCTGCATTATGTGTCAACTGTTTTGCTGAGATGTTGGATCTTTGAACAGAAATAAATCTTTAGAAAAGGAGGCTACAGTTTTCCTTAACAAATGAACCTCTGCATCCTTTATTCGAAAGTAGAACATTTCAACTTACTAGTTGGTACTGTAGGTGGTGTAGGTGGTGTTGGAGTTGTAGGTGGTGTAGGCAGTGTTGGTGGTGTTGGAGGTCCAGCTGAAAAAAAACGACGAAAATTAAAAATGTAGAAACACTTTGTTACTTTGCTGAAATGAGACGTTTAGTTTTGAACAGCCCAGCAGAATTGTAATTAAACAAGCCAAGACCAATACCAGGTCTGGACCTGTGTCGCTGCATGCAATTGAATCGGCAAACAGGAAGTGGCAGCACAGCAGATCTGAAAATCGCATACACGATACAACTGATCATTATCAGGCTCCAGATGAAATATTAAATCAATCCCTAGCATAGAAGCCGAGAAAAGTTTGATGAAAAATTTCAATGTTCAGTGGGTACAGTAAAATTTCAAATTATCGGCAAACAGGAAGTGGCTGCACGGCAGATCTGAAAATTGCTTACACAATACAACTCATCATTATGAAGCAGCAGACCCAATATAAAATCAATCCCTTGCATAGAAGCCGAGAAAACCTTAACGGAAAGTTTCAATGTTAAGTGGGTACAGTAAAATTTTAAAGTATCGGCAAACAGGAAGTGGCTGCACGGCAGATATGAATATTGCTTACACGATACAACTCATCATTATGAAGCAGCAGACCAAACATAAAATCATTCCCTTTCTTAGAAGCCAAGAAAACTTTCACGGAAGAAGTGTTTCGGATGGACTGACAGATGGACAGTCGAGTGGTTACAAGACCTGCTCTGCCGCTGGCGACGCAGGTAATAAAAATTGAAGAAGTAGAAAAATCTTTATGATTTTAAAGACAGCACATACAGAGACAGTTTCTAAAAGCTTCATGCAATTTGGTTTCTTCTACACTAAGAGAAGCAAAGATACTTTTTCATTAACAATACTAAATCTGAATTTTATTGAAAACATACAAAAAGCTCAATGAGTTATGTCACTGCAGCCATAAAATCTCACAATTCTTGAGTGTGATACATATTTAAATAATTTCTGCATTGTAGAATAGGTTAATAATATATATTCCATTCTTGATCAACACAAAAAGAAGAGTAAATTTCGAAACAAATTTCTAATCCCGAAGTATTTTGGTTTTCAAAACTGTATCCTTTGCCCTCATATTCTTTCATAATGAACAAGAATTTCTCAATAATTAGTTAGTTATAGTTACTGAATCTTGTTTGTAAAGCGAACACTTATTTTACATCTGCATTATGTGTCAACTGTTTTGATGAGATGTTGGATCTTTGAAAAGAAATAAGGCGGCTACAGTTTTTATTAACAAGTGAAACTCTGCAACATTTATTCAAAAGCAGAACATTTCAACTTACTAGTGGGTACTGTAGGTGGTGTAGGTGGTGTTGGAGTTGTAGGTGGTGTAGGCAGTGTTGGTGGTGTTGGAGGTCCAGCTGAAAAAAAAAACGACAAAAATTATAAATGTAGAAACATTTAGTTACTCTGGACAAATGAGAAGTTTAGTTTTGAATAGACCAGCAGAATTGTAATTAAAACATTGAAGAAGTAGAAAAATCTTGAGGTGTTTAAAGGCAACTCATACATAGACAGTGTCTAAAAGCTTCAGCCAATTTGGTTTCTTCTACACTAAGAGAAGCAAAGATACTTTTTCATTAACAAAGCCTACTCTGAACTTTATTGAAAACATACAAAAAGATCAATGAGTTATGTCACTGCAGCCATAAACTTTCTCAATTCTTGAGTGTGATACATATTTAAATAATTTCTGCATCGTAGAATAGGTTAATAATATATATTCCATTCTTGATCAACACAAAAAGAAGAGTAAATTTGGAAACAATTTTCTAATCCCAAAGTATTTTGGTTTTCAAAACTGAATCCTTTGCCCGCATATTCTTTCATAATGAACAAGAATTTCTCAAAAACTAGTTAGTTATAGTTACTGAATCTTGTTTGTAAAGCAAACACTTATTTAACATCTGCATTATGTGTCAACTGTTTTGCTGAGATGTTGGATCTCTGAAAAGAAATAAATCTTTACAAAAGGAGGCTACAGCTTTCAATAACAAGTGAAACTCTGCACCCTTTATTCGAAAGTAGAACATTTCAACTTACTAGTTGGTACTGTAGGTGGTGTTGGAGGTGCAGGTGGTGTTGGAGTTGTAGGTGGTGTAGGCAGTGTTGGTGGTGTTGGAGGTCCAGCTGAAAAAAACGACGAAAATTAAAAATGTAGAAACAATTTGTTACTTTGCTGAAATGAGAAGTTTAGTATTGAACAGCCCAGCAGAATTGTAATTAAACAAGCCAAGACCAATAGCGGATCTGGACCTGTGTCGCTGCATGCAATTGAATCGGCAAACAGGAAGTGGCTGCACGCCAGATCTGAAAATTGCATACACGATACAACTGATCATTATCAGGCTCCATATGAAATATTAAATCAATCCCTAGCATAGAAGCCGAGAAAAGTTTGATGAAAAATTTCAAAGTTCAGTGGGTACAGTAAAATTTCAAAGTATCGGCAAACAGGAAGTGGCTGCATGGCAGATCTGAAAATTGCTTACACAATACAACTCATCATTATAAAGCAGCAGACCAAATATAAAATGAATCCCTTGCAAAGAAGCCGAGAAAACCTTGACGGAAAATTTCAATGTTCAGTGGGTAGAGTAAAATTTTAAAGTATGGGCAAACAGGAAGTGACTGCACGGCAGATATGAAAATTGCTTACACGATACAACTCATCATTATGAAGCAGCAGACCAAACATAAAATCATTCCCTTTCATAGAAGCCAAGAAAATTTTGATGGAAGAAGTGTTTTGGACGGACTGACAGGCGGATGGAGCCGAGTGGTTACTAGACCTGCTCTGCCGCTGGCGACGCAGGTAATAAAAATTGAAGAAGTAGAAAAATCTTGATGATTTTAAAGACAGCACATACAGAGACAGTTTCTAAAAGCTTCAGCCAATTTGGTTTCTTCTACAATAAGAGAAACAAAGATACTTTTTCATTAACAATACCTAATCTGAATTTTATTGAAAACATACAAAAAGCTCAATGAGTTATGTCACTGCAGCCATAAAATCTCTCAATTCTTGAGTGTGATACATATTTAAATAATTTATGCATTGCAGAATAGGTTAATAATATATATTCCATTCTTGATCAACAAAAAAAGAAGAGTAAATTTAGAAACAAATTTGTAATCCCGAAGTATTTTGGTTTTCAAAACTGTATCCTTTGCCCTCATATTCTTTCATAATGAACAAGAATTTCTCAATAACTAGTTAGTTATAGCTACTGAATCTTGTTTGTAAAGTGAACACTTATTTTACATCTGCATTAAGTGTCAACTGTTTTGATGAGATGCTGGATCTTTGAAAAGAAATAAGGAGGCTACAGTTTTTATTAACAAGTGAAACTCTGCAACCTTTATTCAAAAGCAGAACATTTCAACTTACTAGTGGGTACTGTAGGTGGTGTAGGTGGTATTGGAGTTGTAGGTGGTGTAGGCAGTGTTGGTGGTGTTGGAGGTCCAGCTGAAAAAAAACGACAAAAATTATAAATGTAGAAACATTTAGTTACTCTAGACAAATGAGAAGTTTAGTTTTGAATAGACCTGCAGAATTGCAATTAAAACATTGAAGAAGTAGAAAAATCTTGAGGTGTTTAAAGGCAACTCATACATAGACAGTGTCTAAAAGCTTCAGCCAATTTGGTTTCTTCTACACTAAGAGAAGCAAAGATACTTTTTCATTAACAAAGCCTAATCTGAATTTTATTGAAAACATACAAAAAGATCAATGAGTTATGTCACTGCGGCCATAAAATCTCTCAATTCTTGAGTGTGATACATATTTAAATAATTTCTGCATTATAGAATAGGTTAATAATATATATTCCATTCTTGTTGAACACAAAAAGAAGAGTAAATTTGGAAACAAATTTCTAATCCCAAAGTATTTTGGTTTTCAAAACTGTATCCTTTGCCCTCATATTCTTTCATAATGAACAAGAATTTCTCAATAACTAATTAGTTATAGTTACTGAATCTTGTTTGTAAAGCAGACACTTATTTTACATCTGCATTATGTGTCAACTGTTTTGCTGAGATGTTGGATCTTTGAACAGAAATAAATCTTTAGAAAAGGAGGCTACAGTTTTCCTTAACAAATGAACCTCTGCATCCTTTATTCGAAAGTAGAACATTTCAACTTACTAGTTGGTACTGTAGGTGGTGTAGGTGGTGTTGGAGTTGTAGGTGGTGTAGGCAGTGTTGGTGGTGTTGGAGGTCCAGCTGAAAAAAAAACGACGAAAATTAAAAATGTAGAAACACTTTGTTACTTTGCTGAAATGAGACGTTTAGTTTTGAACAGCCTAGCAGAATTGTAATTAAACAAGCCAAGACCAATACCAGGTCTGGACCTGTGTCGCTGCATGCAATTGAATCGGCAAACAGGAAGTGGCAGCACAGCAGATCTGAAAATCGCATACACGATACAACTGATCATTATCAGGCTCCAGATGAAATATTAAATCAATCCCTAGCATAGAAGCCGAGAAAAGTTTGATGAAAAATTTCAATGTTCAGTGGGTACAGTAAAATTTCAAATTATCGGCAAACAGGAAGTGGCTGCACGGCAGATCTGAAAATTGCTTCCACAATACAACTCATCATTATGAAGCAGCAGACCCAATATAAAATCAATCCCTTGCACAGAAGCCGAGAAAACCTTAACGGAAAATTTCAATGTTAAGTGGGTACAGTAAAATTTTAAAGTATCGGCAAACAGGAAGTGGCTGCACGGCAGATATGAAAATTGCTTACACGATACAACTCATCATTATGAAGCAGCAGACCAAACATAAAATCATTCCCTTTCTTAGAAGCCAAGAGAACTTTCACGGAAGAAGTGTTTTGGATGGACTGACAGATGGACAGTCGAGTGGTTACAAGACCTGCTCTGCCGCTGGCGACGCAGGTAATAAAAATTGAAGAAGTAGAAAAATCTTTATGATTTTAAAGACAGCACATACAGAGACAGTTTCTAAAAGCTTCATGCAATTTGGTTTCTTCTACACTAAGAGAAGCAAAGATACTTTTTCATTAACAATACTAAATCTGAATTTTATTGAAAACATACAAAAAGCTCAATGAGTTATGTCACTGCAGCCATAAAATCTCACAATTCTTGAGTGTGATACATATTTAAATAATTTCTGCATTGCAGAATAGGTTAATAATATATATTCCATTCTTGATCAACACAAAAAGAAGAGTAAATTTCGAAACAAATTTCTAATCCCGAAGTATTTTGGTTTTCAAAACTGTATCCTTTGCCCTCATATTCTTTCATAATGAACAAGAATTTCTCAATAATTAGTTAGTTATAGTTACTGAATCTTGTTTGTAAAGCGAACACTTATTTTACATCTGCATTATGTGTCAACTGTTTTGATGAGATGTTGGATCTTTGAAAAGAAATAAGGCGGCTACAGTTTTTATTAACAAGTGAAACTCTGCAACATTTATTCAAAAGCAGAACATTTCAACTTACTAGTGGGTACTGTAGGTGGTGTAGGTGGTGTTGGAGTTGTAGGTGGTGTAGGCAGTGTTGGTGGTGTTGGAGGTCCAGCTGAAAAAAAAAACGACAAAAATTATAAATGTAGAAACATTTAGTTACTCTGGACAAATGAGAAGTTTAGTTTTGAATAGACCAGCAGAATTGTAATTAAAACATTGAAGAAGTAGAAAAATCTTGAGGTGTTTAAAGGCAACTCATACATAGACAGTGTCTAAAAGCTTCAGCCAATTTGGTTTCTTCTACACTAAGAGAAGCAAAGATACTTTTTCATTAACAAAGCCTACTCTGAACTTTATTGAAAACATACAAAAAGATCAATGAGTTATGTCACTGCAGCCATAAACTTTCTCAATTCTTGAGTGTGATACATATTTAAATAATTTCTGCATCGTAGAATAGGTTAATAATATATATTCCATTCTTGATCAACACAAAAAGAAGAGTAAATTTGGAAACAATTTTCTAATCCCAAAGTATTTTGGTTTTCAAAACTGAATCCTTTGCCCGCATATTCTTTCATAATGAACAAGAATTTCTCAAAAACTAGTTAGTTATAGTTACTGAATCTTGTTTGTAAAGCAAACACTTATTTAACATCTGCATTATGTGTCAACTGTTTTGCTGAGATGTTGGATCTCTGAAAAGAAATAAATCTTTACAAAAGGAGGCTACAGCTTTCAATAACAAGTGAAACTCTGCACCCTTTATTCGAAAGTAGAACATTTCAACTTACTAGTTGGTACTGTAGGTGGTGTTGGAGGTGCAGGTGGTGTTGGAGTTGTAGGTGGTGTAGGCAGTGTTGGTGGTGTTGGAGGTCCAGCTGAAAAAAACGACGAAAATTAAAAATGTAGAAACAATTTGTTACTTTGCTGAAATGAGAAGTTTAGTATTGAACAGCCCAGCAGAATTGTAATTAAACAAGCCAAGACCAATAGCGGATCTGGACCTGTGTCGCTGCATGCAATTGAATCGGCAAACAGGAAGTGGCTGCACGCCAGATCTGAAAATTGCATACACGATACAACTGATCATTATCAGGCTCCATATGAAATATTAAATCAATCCCTAGCATAGAAGCCGAGAAAAGTTTGATGAAAAATTTCAAAGTTCAGTGGGTACAGTAAAATTTCAAAGTATCGGCAAACAGGAAGTGGCTGCATGGCAGATCTGAAAATTGCTTACACAATACAACTCATCATTATAAAGCAGCAGACCAAATATAAAATGAATCCCTTGCAAAGAAGCCGAGAAAACCTTGACGGAAAATTTCAATGTTCAGTGGGTAGAGTAAAATTTTAAAGTATGGGCAAACAGGAAGTGACTGCACGGCAGATATGAAAATTGCTTACACGATACAACTCATCATTATGAAGCAGCAGACCAAACATAAAATCATTCCCTTTCATAGAAGCCAAGAAAATTTTGATGGAAGAAGTGTTTTGGACGGACTGACAGGCGGATGGAGCCGAGTGGTTACTAGACCTGCTCTGCCGCTGGCGACGCAGGTAATAAAAATTGAAGAAGTAGAAAAATCTTGATGATTTTAAAGACAGCACATACAGAGACAGTTTCTAAAAGCTTCAGCCAATTTGGTTTCTTCTACAATAAGAGAAACAAAGATACTTTTTCATTAACAATACCTAATCTGAATTTTATTGAAAACATACAAAAAGCTCAATGAGTTATGTCACTGCAGCCATAAAATCTCTCAATTCTTGAGTGTGATACATATTTAAATAATTTATGCATTGCAGAATAGGTTAATAATATATATTCCATTCTTGATCAACAAAAAAAGAAGAGTAAATTTAGAAACAAATTTGTAATCCCGAAGTATTTTGGTTTTCAAAACTGTATCCTTTGCCCTCATATTCTTTCATAATGAACAAGAATTTCTCAATAACTAGTTAGTTATAGCTACTGAATCTTGTTTGCAAAGTGAACACTTATTTTACATCTGCATTAAGTGTCAACTGTTTTGATGAGATGCTGGATCTTTGAAAAGAAATAAGGAGGCTACAGTTTTTATTAACAAGTGAAACTCTGCAACCTTTATTCAAAAGCAGAACATTTCAACTTACTAGTGGGTACTGTAGGTGGTGTAGGTGGTATTGGAGTTGTAGGTGGTGTAGGCAGTGTTGGTGGTGTTGGAGGTCCAGCTGAAAAAAAACGACAAAAATTATAAATGTAGAAACATTTAGTTACTCTAGACAAATGAGAAGTTTAGTTTTGAATAGACCTGCAGAATTGCAATTAAAACATTGAAGAAGTAGAAAAATCTTGAGGTGTTTAAAGGCAACTCATACATAGACAGTGTCTAAAAGCTTCAGCCAATTTGGTTTCTTCTACACTAAGAGAAGCAAAGATACTTTTTCATTAACAAAGCCTAATCTGAATTTTATTGAAAACATACAAAAAGATCAATGAGTTATGTCACTGCGGCCATAAAATCTCTCAATTCTTGAGTGTGATACATATTTAAATAATTTCTGCATTATAGAATAGGTTAATAATATATATTCCATTCTTGTTGAACACAAAAAGAAGAGTAAATTTGGAAACAAATTTCTAATCCCAAAGTATTTTGGTTTTCAAAACTGTATCCTTTGCCCTCATATTCTTTCATAATGAACAAGAATTTCTCAATAACTAATTAGTTATAGTTACTGAATCTTGTTTGTAAAGCAGACACTTATTTTACATCTGCATTATGTGTCAACTGTTTTGCTGAGATGTTGGATCTTTGAACAGAAATAAATCTTTAGAAAAGGAGGCTACAGTTTTCCTTAACAAATGAACCTCTGCATCCTTTATTCGAAAGTAGAACATTTCAACTTACTAGTTGGTACTGTAGGTGGTGTAGGTGGTGTTGGAGTTGTAGGTGGTGTAGGCAGTGTTGGTGGTGTTGGAGGTCCAGCTGAAAAAAAAACGACGAAAATTAAAAATGTAGAAACACTTTGTTACTTTGCTGAAATGAGACGTTTAGTTTTGAACAGCCTAGCAGAATTGTAATTAAACAAGCCAAGACCAATACCAGGTCTGGACCTGTGTCGCTGCATGCAATTGAATCGGCAAACAGGAAGTGGCAGCACAGCAGATCTGAAAATCGCATACACGATACAACTGATCATTATCAGGCTCCAGATGAAATATTAAATCAATCCCTAGCATAGAAGCCGAGAAAAGTTTGATGAAAAATTTCAATGTTCAGTGGGTACAGTAAAATTTCAAATTATCGGCAAACAGGAAGTGGCTGCACGGCAGATCTGAAAATTGCTTCCACAATACAACTCATCATTATGAAGCAGCAGACCCAATATAAAATCAATCCCTTGCATAGAAGCCGAGAAAACCTTAACGGAAAATTTCAATGTTAAGTGGGTACAGTAAAATTTTAAAGTATCGGCAAACAGGAAGTGGCTGCACGGCAGATATGAAAATTGCTTACACGATACAACTCATCATTATGAAGCAGCAGACCAAACATAAAATCATTCCCTTTCTTAGAAGCCAAGAGAACTTTCACGGAAGAAGTGTTTTGGATGGACTGACAGATGGACAGTCGAGTGGTTACAAGACCTGCTCTGCCGCTGGCGACGCAGGTAATAAAAATTGAAGAAGTAGAAAAATCTTTATGATTTTAAAGACAGCACATACAGAGACAGTTTCTAAAAGCTTCATGCAATTTGGTTTCTTCTACACTAAGAGAAGCAAAGATACTTTTTCATTAACAATACTAAATCTGAATTTTATTGAAAACATACAAAAAGCTCAATGAGTTATGTCACTGCAGCCATAAAATCTCACAATTCTTGAGTGTGATACATATTTAAATAATTTCTGCATTGCAGAATAGGTTAATAATATATATTCCATTCTTGATCAACACAAAAAGAAGAGTAAATTTCGAAACAAATTTCTAATCCCGAAGTATTTTGGTTTTCAAAACTGTATCCTTTGCCCTCATATTCTTTCATAATGAACAAGAATTTCTCAATAATTAGTTAGTTATAGTTACTGAATCTTGTTTGTAAAGCGAACACTTATTTTACATCTGCATTATGTGTCAACTGTTTTGATGAGATGTTGGATCTTTGAAAAGAAATAAGGCGGCTACAGTTTTTATTAACAAGTGAAACTCTGCAACATTTATTCAAAAGCAGAACATTTCAACTTACTAGTGGGTACTGTAGGTGGTGTAGGTGGTGTTGGAGTTGTAGGTGGTGTAGGCAGTGTTGGTGGTGTTGGAGGTCCAGCTGAAAAAAAAAACGACAAAAATTATAAATATAGAAACATTTAGTTACTCTGGACAAATGAGAAGTTTAGTTTTGAATAGACCAGCAGAATTGTAATTAAAACATTGAAGAAGTAGAAAAATCTTGAGGTGTTTAAAGGCAACTCATACATAGACAGTGTCTAAAAGCTTCAGCCAATTTGGTTTCTTCTACACTAAGAGAAGCAAAGATACTTTTTCATTAACAAAGCCTACTCTGAACTTTATTGAAAACATACAAAAAGATCAATGAGTTATGTCACTGCAGCCATAAACTTTCTCAATTCTTGAGTGTGATACATATTTAAATAATTTCTGCATCGTAGAATAGGTTAATAATATATATTCCATTCTTGATCAACACAAAAAGAAGAGTAAATTTGGAAACAATTTTCTAATCCCAAAGTATTTTGGTTTTCAAAACTGAATCCTTTGCCCGCATATTCTTTCATAATGAACAAGAATTTCTCAAAAACTAGTTAGTTATAGTTACTGAATCTTGTTTGTAAAGCAAACACTTATTTAACATCTGCATTATGTGTCAACTGTTTTGCTGAGATGTTGGATCTCTGAAAAGAAATAAATCTTTACAAAAGGAGGCTACAGCTTTCAATAACAAGTGAAACTCTGCACCCTTTATTCGAAAGTAGAACATTTCAACTTACTAGTTGGTACTGTAGGTGGTGTTGGAGGTGCAGGTGGTGTTGGAGTTGTAGGTGGTGTAGGCAGTGTTGGTGGTGTTGGAGGTCCAGCTGAAAAAAACGACGAAAATTAAAAATGTAGAAACAATTTGTTACTTTGCTGAAATGAGAAGTTTAGTATTGAACAACCCAGCAGAATTGTAATTAAACAAGCCAAGACCAATAGCGGATCTGGACCTGTGTCGCTGCATGCAATTGAATTGGCAAACAGGAAGTGGCTGCACGCCAGATCTGAAAATTGCATACACGATACAACTGATCATTATCAGGCTCCATATGAAATATTAAATCAATCCCTAGCATAGAAGCCGAGAAAAGTTTGATGAAAAATTTCAAAGTTCAGTGGGTACAGTAAAATTTCAAAGTATCGGCAAACAGGAAGTGGCTGCATGGCAGATCTGAAAATTGCTTACACAATACAACTCATCATTATAAAGCAGCAGACCAAATATAAAATGAATCCCTTGCAAAGAAGCCGAGAAAACCTTGACGGAAAATTTCAATGTTCAGTGGGTAGAGTAAAATTTTAAAGTATGGGCAAACAGGAAGTGACTGCACGGCAGATATGAAAATTGCTTACACGATACAACTCATCATTATGAAGCAGCAGACCAAACATAAAATCATTCCCTTTCATAGAAGCCAAGAAAATTTTGATGGAAGAAGTGTTTTGGACAGACTGACAGGCGGATGGAGCCGAGTGGTTACTAGACCTGCTCTGCCGCTGGCGACGCAGGTAATAAAAATTGAAGAAGTAGAAAAATCTTGATGATTTTAAAGACAGCACATACAGAGACAGTTTCTAAAAGCTTCAGCCAATTTGGTTTCTTCTACAATAAGAGAAACAAAGATACTTTTTCATTAACAATACCTAATCTGAATTTTATTGAAAACATACAAAAAGCTCAATGAGTTATGTCACTGCAGCCATAAAATCTCTCAATTCTTGAGTGTGATACATATTTAAATAATTTATGCATTGCAGAATAGGTTAATAATATATATTCCATTCTTGATCAACAAAAAAAGAAGAGTAAATTTAGAAACAAATTTGTAATCCCGAAGTATTTTGGTTTTCAAAACTGTATCCTTTGCCCTCATATTCTTTCATAATGAACAAGAATTTCTCAATAAATAGTTAGTTATAGCTACTGAATCTTGTTTGTAAAGTGAACACTTATTTTACATCTGCATTAAGTGTCAACTGTTTTGATGAGATGCTGGATCTTTGAAAAGAAATAAGGAGGCTACAGTTTTTATTAACAAGTGAAACTCTGCAACCTTTATTCAAAAGCAGAACATTTCAACTTACTAGTGGGTACTGTAGGTGGTGTAGGTGGTGTTGGAGTTGTAGGTGGTGTAGGCAGTGTTGGTGGTGTTGGAGGTCCAGCTGAAAAAAAAAAAACGACAAAAATTATAAATGTAGAAACATTTAGTTACTCTGGACAAATGAGAAGTTTAGTTTTGAATAGACCAGCAGAATTGTAATTAAAACATTGAAGAAGTAGAAAAATGTTGAGGTGTTTAAAGGCAACTCATACATAGATAGTGTCTAAAAGCTTCAGCCAATTTGGTTTCTTCTACACTAAGAGAAGCAAAGATACTTTTTCATTAACAAAGCCTAATCTGAATTTTATTGAAAACATACAAAAAGATCAATGAGTTATGTCACTGCAGCCATAAACTTTCTCAATTCTTGAGTGTGATATATATTTAAATAATTTCTGCATCGTAGAATAGGTTAATAATATATATTCCATTCTTGATCAACATAAAAAGAAGAGTAAATTTGGAAACAATTTTCCAATCCCAAAGTATTTTGGTTTTCAAAACTGTATCCTTTGCCCTCATATTCTTTCATAATGAACAAGAATTTCTAAATAACTAGTTAGTTATAGCTACTGAATCTTGTTTGTAAAGCAAACACTTATTTAACATCTGCATTATGTGTCAACTGTTTTGCTGAGATGTTGGATCTCTGAAAAGAAATAAATCTTTACAAAAGGAGGCTACAGCTTTCAATAACAAGTGAAACTCTGCACCCTTTATTCGAAAGTAGAACATTTCAACTTACTAGTTGGCACTGTAGGTGGTGTTGGAGGTGTAGGTGGTGTTGGAGTTGTAGGTGGTGTAGGCAGTGTTGGTGGTGTTGGAGGTCCAGCTGAAAAAAACGACGAAAATTAAAAATGTAGAAACAATTTGTTACTTTGCTGAAATGAGAAGTTTAGTTTTGAACAGCCCAGCAGAATTGTAATTAAACAAGCCAAGACCAATACCGGGTCTGGACCTGTGTCGCTGCATGCAACTGAATTGGCAAACAGGAAGTGGCTGCACGGCAGATCTGAAAATTGCATACACGATACAACTGATCATTATCAGGCTCCAGATGAAATATTAAATCAATCCCTAGCAAAGAAGCCGAGAAAAGTTCGATGAAAAATTTCAATGTTCAGTGGGTACATTAAAATTTCAAAGTATCGGCAAACAGGAAGTGGCTGCACGGCAGATATGAAAATTGCGTACACAATACAACTCATCATTATGAAGCAGCAGCAGACCAAACATAAAATCAATCCCTTGCATAGAAGTGAAGAAAACTTTGATGGAAGAAGTGTTTCGGATGGACTGACAGACTGACAGACGGACAGAGTCGAACGATTACTAGAGCTGCGCTGCCGCTGGTGACACAGGTAATAAAAATTGAAGAAGTAGAAAAATCTTGATGATTTTAAAGACCGCACATACAGGGACAGTTTCTAAAAGCTTCAGCCAATTTGGTTTCTTCTACACTAAGAGAAGCAAAGATACTTTTTAATTAACAATACCTAATCTGAATTTTATTGAAAACATACAAAAAGCTCAATGAGTTATGTCACTGCAGCCATAAAATCTCTCAATTCTTAAGTGTGATAAATATTTAAATAATTTCTGCATTGTAGAATAGGTTAATAATATATATTCCTTTCTTGATCAACACAAAAAGAAGAGTAAATTTCGAAACATATTTCTAATCCCGAAGTATTTTGGTTTTCAAAACTGTATCCTTTGCCCTCATATTCTTTCATAATGAACAAGAATTTCTCAATAACTAGTTAGTTATAGTTACTGAATCTTGTTTGTAAAGCGAACACTTATTTTACATCTGCATTATGTGTCAACTGTTTTGATGAGATGTTGGATCTTTGAAAAGAAATAAGGAGGCTACAGTTTTTATTAACAAGTGAAACTCTGCAACATTTATTCAAAAGCAGAACATTTCAACTTACTAGTGGGTACTGTAGGTGGTGTTGGAGTTGTAGGTGGTGTAGGCAGTGTTGGTGGTGTTGGAGGTCCAGCTGAAAAAAAAAAACGACAAAAATTATAAATGTAGAAACATTTAGTTACTCTGGACAAATGAGAAGTTTAGTTTTGAATAGACCAGCAGAATTGTAATTAAAACATTGAAGAAGTAGAAAAATCTTGAGGTGTTTAAAGGCAACTCATACATAGACAGTGTCTAAAAGCTTCAGCCAATTTGGTTTCTTCTACACTAAGAGAAGCAAAGATACTTTTTCATTAACAAAGCCTACTCTGAACTTTATTGAAAACATACAAAAAGATCAATGAGTTATGTCACTGCAGCCATAAACTTT
Source organism: Pictodentalium vernedei (assembly GCA_031216915.1). Lineage (NCBI taxonomy): Eukaryota > Metazoa > Mollusca > Scaphopoda > Dentaliida > Dentaliidae > Pictodentalium > Pictodentalium vernedei. Next base: position 278,467,285 of record CM062288.1, read on the forward strand.
CTCAATTCTTGAGTGTGATACATATTTAAATAATTTCTGCATCGTAGAATAGGTTAATAATATATATTCCATTCTTGATCAACACAAAAAGAAGAGGAAATTTGGAAACAATTTTCTAATCCCAAAGTATTTTGGTTTTCAAAACTGAATCCTTTGCCCGCATATTCTTTCATAATGAACAAGAATTTCTCAAAAACTAGTTAGTTATAGTTACGAAATCTTGTTTGTAAAGCAAACACTTATTTAACATCTGCATTATGTGTCAACTGTTTTGCTGAGATGTTGGATCTCTGAAAAGAAATAAATCTTTACAAAAGGAGGCTACAGCTTTCAATAACAAGTGAAACTCTGCACCCTTTATTCGAAAGTAGAACATTTCAACTTACTAGTTGGTACTGTAGGTGGTGTTGGAGGTGCAGGTGGTGTTGGAGTTGTAGGTGCTGTAGGCAGTGTTGGTGGTGTTGGAGGTCCAGCTGAAAAAAACGACGAAAATTAAAAATGTAGAAACAATTTGTTACTTTGCTGAAATGAGAAGTTTGGTATTGAACAGCCCAGCAGAATTGTAATTAAACAAGCCAAGACCAATAGTGGATCTGGACCTGTGTCGCTGCATGCAATTGAATCGGCAAACAGGAAGTGGCTGCACACCAGATCTGAAAATTGCATACACGATACAACTGATCATTATCAGGCTCCATATGAAATATTAAATCAATCCCTAGCATAGAAGCCGAGAAAAGTTTGATGAAAAATTTCAAAGTTCAGTGGGTACAGTAAAATTTCAAAGTATCGGCAAACAGGAAGTGGCTGCATGGCAGATCTGAAAATTGCTTACACAATACAACTCATCATTATGAAGCAGCAGACCAAATATAAAATGAATCCCTTGCAAAGAAGCCGAGAAAACCTTGACGGAAAATTTCAATGTTCAGTGGGTACAGTAAAATTTTAAAGTATGGGCAAACAGGAAGTTGCTGCACGGCAGATATGAAAATTGCTTACACAATACAACTCATCATTATAAAGCAGAAGCAGACCAAACATAAAATCATTCCCTTTCATAGAAGCCAAGAAAACTTTGACGGAAGAAGTGTTTCGGATGGACTGACGGACTGACAGACGGACAGAGTCGAGCGGTTACTAGAGCTGCGCTGCCGTTGGCGACGCAGGTAATAAAAATTGAAGAAGTAGAAAAATCTTGATGATTTTAAAGACCGCACATACAGGGACAGTTTCTAAAAGCTTCAGCCAATTTGGTTTCTTCTACACTAAGAGAAGCAAAGATACTTTTTAATTAAAAATACCTAATCTGAATTTTATTGAAAACATACAAAAAGCTCAATGAGTTATGTCACTGCAGCCATAAAATCTCTCAATTCTTAAGTGTGATACATATTTAAATAATTTCTGCATTGTAGAATAGGTTAATAATATATATTCCATTCTTGATCAACACAAAAAGAAGAGTAAATTTCGAAACATATTTCTATTCCCGAAGTATTTTGGTTTTCAAAACTGTATCCTTTGCCCTCATATTCTTTCATAAAGAACAAGAATTTCTCACTAATTAGTTAGTTATAGTTACTGAATCTTGTTTGTAAAGCGAACACTTATTTTACATCTGCATTATGTGTCAACTGTTTTGATGAGATGTTGGATCTTTGAAAAGAAATAAGGAGGCTACAGTTTTTATTAACAAGTGAAACTCTGCAACCTTTATTCAAAAGCAGAACATTTCAACTTACTAGTGGGTACTGTAGGTGGTGTAGGTGGTGTTGGAGTTGTAGGTGGTGTAGGCAGTGTTGGTGGTGTTGGAGGTCCAGCTGAAAAAAACGACAAAAATTAAAAATGTAGAAACATTTTGTTACTCTGGACAAATGAGAAGTTTAGTTTTGAATAGCCCAGCAGAATTGTAATTAAAACATTGAAGAAGGAGAAAAATCTTGAGGTGTTTAAAGGCAAATCATACATAGACAGTGTCTAAAAGCTTCAGCCAATTTGGTTTCTTCTCCACTAAGAGAAGCAAAGATGCTTTTTCATTAACAAAGCCTAATCTGAATTTTATTGAAAACATACAAAAAGATCAATGAGTTATGTCACTGCAGCCATAAACTTTCTCAATTCTTGAGTGTGATATATATTTAAATAATTTCTGCATCGTAGAATAGGTTAATAATATATATTCCATTCTTGATCAACATAAAAAGAAGAGTAAATTTGGAAACAATTTTCCAATCCCAAAGTATTTTGGTTTTCAAAACTGTATCCTTTGCCCTCATATTCTTTCATAATGAACAAGAATTTCTAAATAACTAGTTAGTTATAGCTACTGAATCTTGTTTGTAAAGCAAACACTTATTTAACATCTGCATTATGTGTCAACTGTTTTGCTGAGATGTTGGATCTCTGAAAAGAAATAAATCTTTACAAAAGGAGGCTACAGCTTTCAATAACAAGTGAAACTCTGCACCCTTTATTCGAAAGTAGAACATTTCAACTTACTAGTTGGTACTGTAGGTGGTGTTGGAGGTGTAGGTGGTGTTGGAGTTGTAGGTGGTGTAGGCAGTGTTGGTGGTGTTGGAGGTCCAGCTGAAAAAAACGACGAAAATTAAAAATGTAGAAACAATTTGTTACTTTGCTGAAATGAGAAGTTTAGTTTTGAACAGCCCAGCAGAATTGTAATTAAACAAGCCAAGACCAATACCGGGTCTGGACCTGTGTCGCTGCATGCAATTGAATTGGCAAACAGGAAGTGGCTGCACGGCAGATCTGAAAATTGCATACACGATACAACTGATCATTATCAGGCTCCAGATGAAATATTAAATCAATCCCTAGCAAAGAAGCCGAGAAAAGTTCGATGAAAAATTTCAATGTTCAGTGGGTACATTAAAATTTCAAAGTATCGGCAAACAGGAAGTGGCTGCACGGCAGATATGAAAATTGCTTACACAATACAACTCATCATTATGAAGCAGCAGCAGACCAAACATAAAATCAATCCCTTGCATAGAAGTGAAGAAAACTTTGATGGAAGAAGTGTTTCGGATGGACTGATGGACTGACAGACTGACAGACGGACAGAGTCGAACGATTACTAGAGCTGCGCTGCCGCTGGTGACAAAGGTAATAAAAATTGAAGAAGTAGAAAAATCTTGATGATTTTAAAGACAGCACATACAGAGACAGTTTCTAAAAGCTTCAGCCAATTTGGTTTCTTCTACACTAAGAGAATCAAAGATACTTTTTAATTAACAATACCTAATCTGAATTTTATTGAAAACATACAAAAAGCTCAATGAGTTATGTCACTGCAGCCATAAAATCTCTCAATTCTTAAGTGTGATAAATATTTAAATAATTTCTGCATTGTAGAATAGGTTAATAATATATATTCCTTTCTTGATCAACACAAAAAGAAGAGTAAATTTCGAAACATATTTCTAATCCCGAAGTATTTAGGTTTTCAAAACTGTATCCTTTGCCCTCATATTCTTTCATAATGAACAAGAATTTCTCAATAACTAGTTAGTTATAGTTACTGAATCTTGTTTGTAAAGCGAACACTTATTTTACATCTGCATTATGTGTCAACTGTTTTGATGAGATGTTGGATCTTTGAAAAGAAATAAGGAGGCTACAGTTTTTATTAACAAGTGAAACTCTGCAACCTTTATTCAAAAGCAGAACATTTCAACTTACTAGTGGGTACTGTAGGTGGTGTAGGTGGTGTTGGAGTTGTAGGTGGTGTAGGCAGTGTTGGTGGTGTTGGAGGTCCAGCTGAAAAAAAACGACAAAAATTATAAATGTAGAAACATTTAGTTACTCTGTACAAATGAGAAGTTTAGTTTTGAATAGACCAGCAGAATTGTAATTAAAACATTGAAGAAGTAGAAAAGTCTTGAGGTGTTTAAAGGCAACTCATACATAGACAGTGTCTAAAAGCCTCAGCCAATTTGGTTTCTTCTACACTAAGAGAAGCAAAGATACTTTTTCATTAACAAAGCCTAATCTGAATTTTATTGAAAACATACAAAAAGATCAATGAGTTATGTCACTGCAGCCATAAACTTTCTCAATTCTTGAGTGTGATACATATTTAAATAATTTCTGCATCGTAGAATAGGTTAATAATATATATTCCATTCTTGATCAACACAAAAAGAAAAGTAAATTTGGAAACAATTTTCTAATCCCAAAGTATTTTGGTTTTCAAAACTGTATCCTTTGCCCTCATATTCTTTCATAATTAACAAGAATTTCTCAATAACTAGTTAGTTATAGTTACGGAATCTTGTTTGTAAAGCAAACACTTATTTAACATCTGCATTATGTGTCAACTGTTTTGCTGAGATGTTGGATCTTTGAAAAGAAATAAATCTTTACAAAAGGAGGCTAGTTTTCCATAACAAGTGAAACTCTGCAACCTTTATTCGAAAGTAGAACATTTAGACTTACTAGTTGGTACCGTAGGTGGTGTTGGAGGTGAAGGTGCTGGTGGAGTTGTAGGTGGTGTAGGCAGTGTTGGTGGTGTTGGAGGTCCAGCTGAAAAAAACGACGAAAATTAAAAATGTAGAAACAATTTGTTACTTTGCTAAAATGAGAAGTTTAGTTTTGAACAGCCCAGCAGAATTGTAATTAAATAAGCCAAGACCAATACCGGGTCTGGACCTGTGTTGCTGCATGCAAACAGGAAGTGGCTGCATGGCAGATCTGAAAATTGCATACACGATACAACTGATCATTATCAGGCTCCAGATGAAATATTAAATCAATCCCTAGCATAGAAGCCGAGAAAAGTTTGATGAAAAATTTCAATGTTCAGTGGGTACAGTAAAATTTCAAAGTATCGGCAAACAGGAAGTGGCTACACGGCAGATCTGAAAATTGCTTACACAATACAACTCATCATTATGAAGCAGCAGACCCAATATAAAATCAATCCCTTGCATAGAAGCCGAGAAAACCTTGACGGAAAATTTCAATGTTCAGTGGGTACAGTAAAATTTTGAAGTATCGGCAAACAGGAAGTTGCTGCACGGCAGATATGAAAATTGCTTACACAATACAACTCATCATTATGAAGCAGCAGCAGACCAAACATAAATCAATCCCTTGCATAGAAGCCAAGAAAACTTTGACGGAAGAAGTGTTTCGGATGGACTGACGGTCTGACAGACGGACAGAGTCGAACGGTTACTAGAGCTGCGCTGCCGCTGGCGATGCAGGCAATAAAAATTGAAGAAGTAGAAAAATCTTGATGATTTTAAAGACAGCACATACAGAGACAGTTTCTAAAAGCTTCAGCCAATTTGGTTTCTTCTACACTAAGAGAAGCAAAGATACTTTTTAATTAACAATACCTAATCTGAATTTTATTGAAAACATACAAAAAGCTCAATGAGTTATGTCACTGCAGCCATAAAATCTCTCAATTCTTAAGTTTGATAAATATTTAAATAATTTCTGCATTGCAGAATAGGTTAATAATATATATTCCTTTCTTGATCAACACAAAAAGAAGAGTAAATTTCGAAACATATTTCTAATCCGAAGTATTTTGGTTTTCAAAACTGTATCCTTTGCCCTCATATTCTTTCATAATGAATAAGAATTTCTCAATAACTAGTTAGTTATAGTTACTGAATCTTGTTTGTAAAGCGAACACTTATTTTACATCTGCATTATGTGTCAACTGTTTTGATGAGATGTTGGATCTTTGAAAAGAAATAAGGAGGCTACAGTTTTTATTAACAAGTGAACCTCTGCAACCTTTATTCAAAAGCAGAACATTTCAACTTACTAGTGGGTACTGTAGGTGGTGTAGGTGGTGTTGGAGTTGTAGGTGGTGTAGGCAGTGTTGGTGGTGTTGGAGGTCCAGCTGAAAGAAAACGACAAAAATTATAAATGTAGAAACATTTAGTTACTCTAGACAAATGAGAAGTTTAGTTTTGAATAGACCTGCAGAATTGCAATTAAAACATTGAAGAAGTAGAAAAATCTTGAGGTGTTTAAAGGCAACTCATACATAGACAGTGTCTAAAAGCTTCAGCCAATTTGGTTTCTTCTACACTAAGAGAAGCAAAGATACTTTTTCATTAACAAAGCCTAATCTGAATTTTATTGAAAACATACAAAAAGATCAATGAGTTATGTCACTGCGGCCATAAAATCTCTCAATTCTTGAGTGTGATACATATTTAAATAATTTCTGCATTATAGAATAGGTTAATAATATATATTCCATTCTTGTTCAACACAAAAAGAAGAGTAAATTTGGAAAGAAATTTCTAATCCCAAAGTATTTTGGTTTTCAAAACTGTATCCTTTGCCCTCATATTCTTTCATAATGAACAAGAATTTCTCAATAACTAATTAGTTATAGTTACTGAATCTTGTTTGTAAAGCAGACACTTATTTTACATCTGCATTATGTGTCAACTGTTTTGCTGAGATGTTGGATCTTTGAACAGAAATAAATCTTTAGAAAAGGAGGCTACAGTTTTCCTTAACAAATGAACCTCTGCATCCTTTATTCGAAAGTAGAACATTTCAACTTACTAGTTGGTACTGTAGGTGGTGTAGGTGGTGTTGGAGTTGTAGGTGGTGTAGGCAGTGTTGGTGGTGTTGGAGGTCCAGCTGAAAAAAAAAACGACTAAAATTAAAAATGTAGAAACACTTTGTTACTTTGCTGAAATGAGACGTTTAGTTTTGAACAGCCCAGCAGAATTGTAATTAAACAAGCCAAGACCAATACCGGGTCTGGACCTGTGTCGCTGCATGCAATTGAATCGGCAAACAGGAAGTGGCAGCACAGCAGATCTGAAAATCGCATACACGATACAACTGATCATTATCAGGCTCCAGATGAAATATTAAATCAATCCCTAGCATAGAAGCCGAGAAAAGTTTGATGAAAAATTTCAATGTTCAGTGGGTACAGTAAAATTTCAAATTATCGGCAAACAGGAAGTGGCTGCACGGCAGATCTGAAAATAGCTTACACAATACAACTCATCATTATGAAGCAGCAGACCCAATATAAAATCAATCCCTTGCATAGAAGCCGAGAAAACCTTAACGGAAAATTTAAATGTTAAGTGGATACAGTAAAATTTTAAAGTACCGGCAAACAGGAAGTGGCTACACGGCAGATATGAAAATTGCTTACACGATACAACTCATCATTATAAAGCAGCAGACCAAACATAAAATCATTCCCTTTCTTAGAAGCCAAGAAAACTTTCACGGAAGAAGTGTTTCGGATGGACTGAGAGATGGACAGTCGAGTGGTTACAAGACCTGCTCTACCGCTGGCGACGCAGGTAATAAAAATTGAAGAAGTAGAAAAATCTTTATGATTTTAAAGACAGAACATACAGAGACAGTTTCTAAAAGCTTCATGCAATTTGGTTTCTTCTACACTAAGAGAAGCAAAGATACTTTTGCATTAACAATACTAAATCTGAATTTTATTGAAAACATACAAAAAGCTCAATGAGTTATGTCACTGCAGCCATAAAATCTCACAATTCTTGAGTGTGATACATATTTAAATAATTTCTGCATTGTAGAATAGGTTAATAATATATATTCCATTCTTGATCAACACAAAAAGAAGAGTAAATTTCGAAACAAATTTCTAATCCCGAAGTATTTTGGTTTTCAAAACTGTATCCTTTGCCCTCATATTCTTTCATAATGAACAAGAATTTCTCAATAATTAGTTAGTTATAGTTACTGAATCTTGTTTGTAAAGCGAACACTTATTTTACATCTGCATTATGTGTCAACTGTTTTGATGAGATGTTGGATCTTTGAAAAGAAATAAGGCGGCTACAGTTTTTATTAACAAGTGAAACTCTGCAACATTTATTCAAAAGCAGAACATTTCAACTTACTAGTGGGTACTGTAGGTGGTGTAGGTGGTGTTGGAGTTGTAGGTGGTGTAGGCAGTGTTGGTGGTGTTGGAGGTCCAGCTGAAAAAAAAAACGACAAAAATTATAAATGTAGAAACATTTAGTTACTCTGGACAAATGAGAAGTTTAGTTTTGAATAGACCAGCAGAATTGTAATTAAAACATTGAAGAAGTAGAAAAATCTTGAGGTGTTTAAAGGCAACTCATACATAGACAGTGTCTAAAAGCTTCAGCCAATTTGGTTTCTTCTACACTAAGAGAAGCAAAGATACTTTTTCATTAACAAAGCCTACTCTGAACTGTATTGAAAACATACAAAAAGATCAATGAGTTATGTCACTGCAGCCATAAACTTTCTCAATTCTTGAGTGTGATACATATTTAAATAATTTCTGCATCGTAGAATAGGTTAATAATATATATTCCATTCTTGATCAACACAAAAAGAAGAGTAAATTTGGAAACAATTTTCTAATCCCAAAGTATTTTGGTTTTCAAAACTGAATCCTTTGCCCGCATATTCTTTCATAATGAACAAGAATTTCTCAAAAACTAGTTAGTTATAGTTACTGAATCTTGTTTGTAAAGCAAACACTTATTTAACATCTGCATTATGTGTCAACTGTTTTGCTGAGATGTTAGATCTCTGAAAAGAAATAAATCTTTACAAAAGGAGGCTACAGCTTTCAATAACAAGTGAAACTCTGCACCCTTTATTCGAAAGTAGAACATTTCAACTTACTAGTTGGTACTGTAGGTGGTGTTGGAGGTGCAGGTGGTGTTGGAGTTGTAGGTGGTGTAGGCAGTGTTGGTGGTGTTGGAGGTCCAGCTGAAAAAAACGACGAAAATTAAAAATGTAGAAACAATTTGTTACTTTGCTGAAATGAGAAGTTTAGTATTGAACAGCCCAGCAGAATTGTAATTAAACAAGCCAAGACCAATAGCGGATCTGGACCTGTGTCGCTGCATGCAATTGAATCGGCAAACAGGAAGTGGCTGCACGCCAGATCTGAAAATTGCATACACGATACAACTGATCATTATCAGGCTCCATATGAAATATTAAATCAATCCCTAGCATAGAAGCCGAGAAAAGTTTGATGAAAAATTTCAAAGTTCAGTGGGTACAGTAAAATTTCAAAGTATCGGCAAACAAGAAGTGGCTGCATGGCAGATCTGAAAATTGCTTACACAATACAACTCATCATTATAAAGCAGCAGACCAAATATAAAATGAATCCCTTGCAAAGAAGCCGAGAAAACCTTGACAGAAAATTTCAATGTTCAGTGGGTAGAGTAAAATTTTAAAGTATGGGCAAACAGGAAGTGACTGCACGGCAGATATGAAAATTGCTTACACGATACAACTCATCATTAGAAGCAGCAGACCAAACATAAAATCATTCCCTTTCATAGAAGCCAAGAAAATTTTGATGGAAGAAGTGTTTTGGACGGACTGACAGGCGGATGGAGCTGAGTGGTTACTAGACCTGCTCTGCCGCTGGCGACGCAGGTAATAAAAATTGAAGAAGTAGAAAAATATTGATGATTTTAAAGACAGCACATACAGAGACAGTTTCTAAAAGCTTCAGCCAATTTGGTTTCTTCTACAATAAGAGAAACAAAGATACTTTTTCATTAACAATACCTAATCTGAATTTTATTGAAAACATACAAAAAGCTCAATGAGTTATGTCACTGCAGCCATAAAATCTCTCAATTCTTGAGTGTGATACATATTTAAATAATTTATGCATTGTAGAATAGGTTAATAATATATATTCCATTCTTGATCAACAAAAAAAGAAGAGTAAATTTAGAAACAAATTTGTAATCCCGAAGTATTTTGGTTTTCAAAACTGTATCCTTTGCCCTCATATTCTTTCATAATGAACAAGAATTTCTCAATAACTAGTTAGTTATAGCTACTGAATCTTGTTTGTAAAGTGAACACTTATTTTACATCTGCATTAAGTGTCAACTGTTTTGATGAGATGCTGGATCTTTGAAAAGAAATAAGGAGGCTACAGTTTTTATTAACAAGTGAAACTCTGCAACCTTTATTCAAAAGCAGAACATTTCAACTTACTAGTGGGTACTGTAGGTGGTGTAGGTGGTGTTGGAGTTGTAGGTGGTGTAGGCAGTGTTGGTGGTGTTGGAGGTCCAGCTGAAAAAAAAAACGACAAAAATTATAAATGTAGAAACATTTAGTTACTCTGGACAAATGAGAAGTTTAGTTTTGAATAGACCAGCAGAATTGTAATTAAAACATTGAAGAAGTAGAAAAATCTTGAGGTGTTTAAAGGCAACTCATACATAGATAGTGTCTAAAAGCTTCAGCCAATTTGGTTTCTTCTACACTAAGAGAAGCAAAGATACTTTTTCATTAACAAAGCCTAATCTGAATTTTATTGAAAACATACAAAAAGATCAATGAGTTATGTCACTGCAGCCATAAACTTTCTCAATTCTTGAGTGTGATATATATTTAAATAATTTCTGCATCGTAGAATAGGTTAATAATATATATTCCATTCTTGATCAACATAAAAAGAAGAGTAAATTTGGAAACAATTTTCCAATCCCAAAGTATTTTGGTTTTCAAAACTGTATCCTTTGCCCTCATATTCTTTCATAATGAACAAGAATTTCTAAATAACTAGTTAGTTATAGCTACTGAATCTTGTTTGTAAAGCAAACACTTATTTAACATCTGCATTATGTGTCAACTGTTTTGCTGAGATGTTGGATCTCTGAAAAGAAATAAATCTTTACAAAAGGAGGCTACAGCTTTCAATAACAAGTGAAACTCTGCACCCTTTATTCGAAAGTAGAACATTTCAACTTACTAGTTGGTACTGTAGGTGGTGTTGGAGGTGTAGGTGGTGTTGGAGTTGTAGGTGGTGTAGGCAGTGTTGGTGGTGTTGGAGGTCCAGCTGAAAAAAACGACGAAAATTAAAAATGTAGAAACAATTTGTTACTTTGCTGAAATGAGAAGTTTAGTTTTGAACAGCCCAGCAGAATTGTAATTAAACAAGCCAAGACCAATACCGGGTCTGGACCTGTGTCGCTGCATGCAACTGAATTGGCAAACAGGAAGTGGCTGCACGGCAGATCTGAAAATTGCATACACGATACAACTGATCATTATCAGGCTCCAGATGAAATATTAAATCAATCCCTAGCAAAGAAGCCGAGAAAAGTTCGATGAAAAATTTCAATGTTCAGTGGGTACATTAAAATTTCAAAGTATCGGCAACCAGGAAGTGGCTGCACGGCAGATATTAAAATTGCTTACACAATACAACTCATCATTATGAAGCAGCAGCAGACCAAACATAAAATCAATCCCTTGCATAGAAGTGAAGAAAACTTTGATGGAAGAAGTGTTTCGGATGGACTGACAGACTGACAGACGGACAGAGTCGAACGATTACTAGAGCTGCGCTGCCGCTGGTGACACAGGTAATAAAAATTGAAGAAGTAGAAAAATCTTGATGATTTTAAAGACAGCACATACAGAGACAGTTTCTAAAAGCTTCAGCCAATTTGGTTTCTTCTACACTAAGAGAAGCAAAGATACTTTTTCATTAACAATACCTAATCTGAATTTTATTGAAAACATACAAAAAGCTCAATGAGTTATGTCACTGCAGCCATAAAATCTCTCAATTGTTAAGTGTGATAAATATTTAAATAATTTCTGCATTGTAGAATAGGTTAATAATATATATTCCTTTCTTGATCAACACAAAAAGAAGAGTAAATTTCGAAACATATTTCTAATCCCGAAGTATTTTGGTTTTCAAAACTGTATCCTTTGCCCTCATATTCTTTCATAATGAACAAGAATTTCTCAATAACTAGTTAGTTATAGTTACTGAATCTTGTTTGTAAAGCGAACACTTATTTTACATCTGCATTATGTGTCAACTGTTTTGATGAGATGTTGGATCTTTGAAAAGAAATAAGGAGGCTACAGTTTTTATTAACAAGTGAAACTCTGCAACCTTTATTCAAAAGCAGAACATTTCAACTTACTAGTGGGTACTGTAGGTGGTGTAGGTGGTGTTGGAGTTGTAGGTGGTGTAGGCAGTGTTGGAGGTCCAGCTGAAAAAAAAACGACAAAAATTATAAATGTAGAAACATTTAGTTACTCTGTACAAATGAGAAGTTTAGTTTTGAATAGACCAGCAGAATTGTAATTAAAACATTGAAGAAGTAGAAAAATCTTGAGGTGTTTAAAGGCAACTCATACATAGACAGTGTCTAAAAGCTTCAGCCAATTTGGTTTCTTCTACACTAAGAAAAGCAAAGGTACTTTTTCATTAACAAAGCCTACTCTGAACTTTATTGAAAACATACAAAAAGATCAATGAGTTATGTCACTGCAGCCATAAACTTTCTCAATTCTTGAGTGTGATACATATTTAAATAATTTCTGCATCGTAGAATAGGTTAATAATATATATTCCATTCTTGATCAACACAAAAAGAAGAGTAAATTTGGAAACAATTTTCTAATCCCAAAGTATTTTGGTTTTCAAAACTGAATCCTTTGCCCGCATATTCTTTCATAATGAACAAAAATTTCTCAAAAACTAGTTAGTTATAGTTACTGAATCTTGTTTGTAAAGCAAACACTTATTTAACATCTGCATTATGTGTCAACTGTTTTGCTGAGATGTTGGATCTCTGAAAAGAAATAAATCTTTACAAAAGGAGGCTACAGCTTTCAATAACAAGTGAAACTCTGCACCCTTTATTCGAAAGTAGAACATTTCAACTTACTAGTTGGTACTGTAGGTGGTGTTGGAGGTGCAGGTGGTGTTGGAGTTGTAGGTGGTGTAGGCAGTGTTGGTGGTGTTGGAGGTCCAGCTGAAAAAAACGACGAAAATTAAAAATGTAGAAACAATTTGTTACTTTGCTGAAATGAGAAGTTTAGTATTGAACAGCCCAGCAGAATTGTAATTAAACAAGCCAAGACCAATAGCGGATCTGGACCTGTGTCGCTGCATGCAATTGAATCGGCAAACAGGAAGTGGCTGCACGCCAGATCTGAAAATTGCATACACGATACAACTGATCATTATCAGGCTCCATATGAAATATTAAATCAATCCCTAGCATAGAAGCCGAGAAAAGTTTGATGAAAAATTTCAAAGTTCAGTGGGTACAGTAAAATTTCAAAGTATCGGCAAACAGGAAGTGGCTGCATGGCAGATCTGAAAATTGCTTACACAATACAACTCATCATTATAAAGCAGCAGACCAAATATAAAATGAATCCCTTGCAAAGAAGCCGAGAAAACCTTGACGGAAAATTTCAATGTTTAGTGGGTAGAGTAAAATTTTAAAGTATGGGCAAACAGGAAGTGACTGCACGGCAGATATGAAAATTGCTTACACGATACAACTCATCATTATGAAGCAGCAGACCAAACATAAAATCATTCCCTTTCATAGAAGCCAAGAAAATTTTGATGGAAGAAGTGTTTTGGACGGACTGACAGGCGGATGGAGCCGAGTGGTTACTAGACCTGCTCTGCCGCTGGCGACGCAGGTAATAAAAATTGAAGAAGTAGAAAAATCTTGATGATTTTAAAGACAGCACATACAGAGACAGTTTCTAAAAGCTTCAGCCAATTTGGTTTCTTCTACAATAAGAGAAACAAAGATACTTTTTCATTAACAATACCTAATCTGAATTTTATTGAAAACATACAAAAAGCTCAATGAGTTATGTCACTGCAGCCATAAAATCTCTCAATTCTTGAGAGTGATACATATTTAAATAATTTATGCATTGTAGAATAGGTTAATAATATATATTCCATTCTTGATCAACAAAAAAAGAAGAGTAAATTTAGAAACAAATTTGTAATCCCGAAGTATTTTGGTTTTCAAAACTGTATCCTTTGCCCTCATATTCTTTCATAATGAACAAGAATTTCTCAATAACTAGTTAGTTATAGCTACTGAATCTTGTTTGTAAAGTGAACACTTATTTTACATCTGCATTAAGTGTCAACTGTTTTGATGAGATGCTGGATCTTTGAAAAGAAATAAGGAGGCTACAGTTTTTATTAACAAGTGAAACTCTGCAACCTTTATTCAAAAGCAGAACATTTCAACTTACTAGTGGGTACTGTAGGTGGTGTAGGTGGTGTTGGAGTTGTAGGTGGTGTAGGCAGTGTTGGTGGTGTTGGAGGTCCAGCTGAAAAAAAAACAACAAAAATTAGAAGTGTAGAAACATTTTGTTACTCTGGACAAATGAGAAGTTTAGTTTTGAATAGACCAGCAGAATTGTAATTAAAACATTGAAGAAGTAGAAAAATCTTGAGGTGTTTAAAGGCAACTCATACATAGACAGTGTCTAAAAGCCTCAGCCAATTTGGTTTCTTCTACACTAAGAGAAGCAAAGATACTTTTTCATTAACAAAGCCTAATCTGAATTTTATTGAAAACATACCAAAAGATCGATGAGTTACGTCACTGCAGCCATAAAATCTCTCAATTCTTGAGTGTGATACATATCTAAATAATTTCTGCATCACAGAATAGGTTAATAATATATATTCCATTCTTGATCAACACAAAAAGAAGAGTAAATTTGGAAACAAATTTCTAATCCCAAAGTATTTTGGTTTTCAAAACTGTATCCTTTGCCCTCATATTCTTTCATAATGAACGAGAATTTCTCAATAACTAGTTAGTTATAGTTACTGAATCTTGTTTGTAAAGCAGACACTCATTTTACATCTGCATTATGTGTCAACTGTTTTGCAGAGATGTTGGATCTTTTAACAGAAATAAATCTTTAGAAAAGGAGGCTACAGTTTTCCTTAACAAGTGAACCTCTGCAACCTTTATTCGAAAGTAGAACATTTCAACTTACTAGTAGGTACTGTAGGTGGTGTTGGAGGTGTAGGTGGTGTTGGAGTTGTAGGTGGTGTAGGCAGTGTTGGAGGTCCAGCTGAAAAAAAAAACGACGAAAATTAAAAATGTAGAAACATTTTGTTACTTTGCTGAAATGAGACGTTTAGTTTTGAACAGGCCAGCAGAATTGTAATTAAACAAGCCAGGACCAATACCGGGTCTGGACCTGTGTCGCTGCATGCAATTGAATCGGCAAACAGGAAGTGGCTGCACGGCAGATCTGAAAATTGCACACACGATACAACTGATCATTATCAGGCTCCAGATGAAATATTAAATCAATCCCTAGCATAGAAGCCGAGAAAAGTTTGATGAAAAATTTCAATGTTCAGTGGGTACAGTAAAATTTCAAAGTATCGGCAAACAGGACGTGGCTGCACGGCAGATTTGAAAATTGCTTACACAATACAACTCATCATTATGAAGCAGCAGACCCAATATAAAATCAATCCCTTGCATAGAAGCCGAGAAAACCTTGATGGAAAATTTCAATGTTCAGTGGGTACAGTAAAATTTTGAAGTATCGGCAAACAGGAAGTTGCTGCACGGCAGATATGAAAATTGCTTACACAATACAACTCATCATTATAAAGCAGAAGCAGACCAAACATAAAATCATTCCCTTTCATAGAAGCCAAGAAAACTTTGACGGAAGAAGTGTTTCGGATGGACTGACGGACTGACAGACGGACAGAGTCGAGCGGTTACTAGAGCTGCGCTGCCGTTGGTGACGCAGGTAATAAAAATTGAAGAAGTAGAAAAATCTTGATGATTTTAAAGACAGCACATACAGAGACAGTTTCTAAAAGCTTCAGCCAATTTGGTTTCTTCTACACTAAGAGAAGCAAAGATACTTTTTAATTAAAAATACCTAATCTGAATTTTATTGAAAACATACAAAAAGCTCAATGAGTTATGTCACTGCAGCCATAAAATCTCTCAATTCTTAAGTGTGATACATATTTAAATAATTTCTGCATTGTAGAATAGGTTAATAATATATAATCCATTCTTGATCAACACAAAAAGAAGAGTAAATTTCGAAACATATTTCTAATCCCGAAGTATTTTGGTTTTCAAAACTGTATCCTTTGCCCTCATATTCTTTCATAAAGAACAAGAATTTCTCACTAATTAGTTAGTTATAGTTACTGAATCTTGTTTGTAAAGCGAACACTTATTTTACATCTGCATTATGTGTCAACTGTTTTGATGAGATGCTGGATCTTTGAAAAGAAATAAGGAGGCTACAGTTTTTATTAACAAGTGAAACTCTGCAACCTTTATTCAAAAGCAGAACATTTCAACTTACTAGTGGGTACTGTAGGTGGTGTAGGTGGTGTTGGAGTTGTAGGTGGTGTAGGCAGTGTTGGTGGTGTTGGAGGTCCAGCTGAAAAAAACGACAAAAATTAAAAATGTAGAAACATTTTGTTACTCTGGACAAATGAGAAGTTTAGTTTTGAATAGCCCAGCAGAATTGTAATTAAAACATTGAAGTAGAAAAATCTTGAGGTGTTTAAAGGCAACTCATACATAGACAGTGTCTAAAAGCTTCAGCCAATTTGGTTTCTTCTCCACTAAGAGAAGCAAAGATACTTTTTCATTAACAAAGCCTAATCTGAATTTTATTGAAAACATACAAAAAGATCAATGAGTTATGTCACTGCAGCCATAAACTTTCTCAATTCTTGAGTGTGATATATATTTAAATAATTTCTGCATCGTAGAATAGGTTAATAATATATATTCCATTCTTGATCAACATAAAAAGAAGAGTAAATTTGGAAACAATTTTCCAATCCCAAAGTATTTTGGTTTTCAAAACTGTATCCTTTGCCCTCATATTCTTTCATAATGAACAAGAATTTCTAAATAACTAGTTAGTTATAGCTACTGAATCTTGTTTGTAAAGCAAACACTTATTTAACATCTGCATTATGTGTCAACTGTTTTGCTGAGATGTTGGATCTCTGAAAAGAAATAAATCTTTACAAAAGGAGGCTACAGCTTTCAATAACAAGTGAAACTCTGCACCCTTTATTCGAAAGTAGAACATTTCAACTTACTAGTTGGTACTGTAGGTGGTGTTGGAGGTGTAGGTGGTGTTGGAGTTGTAGGTGGTGTAGGCAGTGTTGGTGGTCTTGGAGGTCCAGCTGAAAAAAACGACGAAAATTGAAAATGTAGAAACAATTTGTTACTTTGCTGAAATGAGAAGTTTAGTTTTGAACAGCCCAGCAGAATTGTAATTAAACAAGCCAAGACCAATACCGGGTCTGGACCTGTGTCGCTGCATGCAACTGAATTGGCAAACAGGAAGTGGCTGCACGGCAGATCTGAAAATTGCATACACGATACAACTGATCATTATCAGGCTCCAGATGAAATATTAAATCAATCCCTAGCAAAGAAGCCGAGAAAAGTTCGATGAAAAATTTCAATGTTCAGTGGGTACATTAAAATTTCAAAGTATCGGCAAACAGGAAGTGGCTGCATGGCAGATATGAAAATTGCTTACACAATACAAATCATCATTATGAAGCAGCAGCAGACCAAACATAAAATCAATCCCTTGCATAGAAGTGAAGAAAACTTTGATGGAAGAAGTGTTTCGGATGGACTAACAGACGGACAGAGTCGAACGATTACTAGAGCTGCGCTGCCGCTGGTGACACAGGTAATAAAAATTGAAGAAGCAGAAAAATCTTGATGATTTTAAAGACAGCACATACAGGGACAGTTTCTAAAAGCTTCAGCCAATTTGGTTTCTTCTACACTAAGAGAAGCAAAGATACTTTTTAATTAACAATACCTAATCTGAATTTTATTGAAAACATACAAAAAGCTCAATGAGTTATGTCACTGCAGCCATAAAATCTCTCAATTCTTAAGTGTGATAAATATTTAAATAATTTCTGCATTGTAGAATAGGTTAATAATATATATTCCTTTCTTAATCAACACAAAAAGAAGAGTAAATTTCGAAACATATTTCTAATCCCGAAGTATTTTGGTTTTCAAAACTGTATCCTTTGCCCTCATATTCTTTCATAATGAACAAGAATTTCTCAATAACTAGTTAGTTATAGTTACTGAATCTTGTTTGTAAAGCGAACACTTATTTTACATCTGCATTATGTGTCAACTGTTTTGATGAGATGTTGGATCTTTGAAAAGAAATAAGGAGGCTACAGTTTTTATTAACAAGTGAAACTCTGCAACCTTTATTCAAAAGCAGAACATTTCAACTTACTAGTGGGTACTGTAGGTGGTGTAGGTGGTGTTGGAGTTGTAGGTGGTGTAGGCAGTGTTGGTGGTGTTGGAGGTCCAGCTGAAAAAAAAACGACAAAAATTATAAATGTAGAAACATTTAGTTACTCTGTACAAATGAGAAGTTTAGTTTTGAATAGACCAGCAGAATTGTAATTAAAACATTGAAGAAGTAGAAAACTCTTGAGGTGTTTAAAGGCAACTCATACATAGACAGTGTCTAAAAGCCTCAGCCAATTTGGTTTCTTCTACACTAAGAGAAGCAAAGATACTTTTTCATTAACAAAGCCTAATCTGAATTTTATTGAAAACATACAAAAAGATCAATGAGTTATGCCACTGCAGCCATAAAATCTCTCAATTCTTGAGTGTGATACATATTTAAATAACATCTGCATTATAGAATAGGTTAATAATATATATTCCATTCTTGTTCAACACAAAAAGAAGAGTAAATTTGGAAACAAATTTCTAATCCCAAAGTATTTTGGTTTTCAAAACTGTATCCTTTGCCCTCATATTCTTTCATAATGAACAAGAATTTCTCAAAAACTAGTTAGTTATAGTTACTGAATCTTGTTTGTAAAGCAAACACTTATTTAACATCTGCATTATGTGTCAACTGTTTTGCTGAGATGTTGGATCTTTGAAAAGAAATAAATCTTTAGAAAAGGAGGCTACAGTTTTCCATAACAAGTGAAACTCTGCAACCTTTATTCGAAAGTAGAACATTTCAACTTACTAGTTGGTACTGTAGGTGGTGTTGGAGGTGTAGGTGGTGTTGGAGTTGTAGGTGGTGTAGGCAGTGTTGGTGGTGTTGGAGGTCCAGCTGAAAAAAATGACGAAAATTAAAAATGTAGAAACAATTTGTTACTTTGCTGAAATGAGAAGTTTAGTTTTGAACAGCCCAGCAGAATTGTAATTAAACAAGCCAAGACCAATACCGGGTCTGGACCTGTGTCGCTGCATGCAATTGAATTGGCAAACAGGAAGTGGCCGCACGGCAGATCTGAAAATTGCATACACGATACAACTGATCATTATCAGGCTCCAGATGAAATATTAAATCAATCCCTAGCAAAGAAGCCGAGAAAAGTTTGATGAAAAATTTCAATGTTCAGTGGGTACATTAAAATTTCAAAGTATCGGCAAACAGGAAGTGGCTGCATGGCAGATATGAAAATTGCTTACACAATACAACTCATCATTATGAAGCAGCAGCAGACCAAACATAAAATCAATCCCTTGCATAGAAGTGAAGAAAACTTTGATGGAAGAAGTGTTTCGGATGGACTGACAGACTGACAGACGGACAGAGTCGAACGATTACTAGAGCTGCGCTGCCGCTGGTGACACAGGTAATAAAAATTGAAGAAGTAGAAAAATCTTGATGATTTTAAAGACAGCACATACAGAGACAGTTTCTAAAAGCTTCAGCCAATTTGGTTTCTTCTACACTAAGAGAAGCAAAGATACTTTTTAATTAACAATACCTAATCTGAATTTTATTGAAAACATACAAAAGGCTCAATGAGTTATGTCACTGCAGCCATAAAATCTCTCAATTCTTAAGTGTGATAAATATTTAAATAATTTCTGCATTGTAGAATAGGTTAATAATATATATTCCTTTCTTGATCAACACAAAAAGAAGAGTAAATTTCGAAACATATTTCTAATCCCGAAGTATTTTGGTTTTCAAAACTGTATCCTTTGCCCTCATATTCTTTCATAATGAACAAGAATTTCTCAATAACTAGTTAGTTATAGTTACTGAATCTTGTTTGTAAAGCGAACACTTATTTTACATCTGCATTATGTGTCAACTGTTTTGATGAGATGTTGGATCTTTGAAAAGAAATAAGGAGGCTACAGTTTTTATTAACAAGTGAAACTCTGCAACCTTTATTCAAAAGCAGAACATTTCAACTTACTAGTGGGTACTGTAGGTGGTGTAGGTGGTGTTGGAGTTGTAGGTGGTGTAGGCAGTGTTGGTGGTGTTGGAGGTCCAGCTGAAAAAAAAACGACAAAAATTATAAATGCAGAAACATTTAGTTACTCTGGACAAATGAGAAGTTTAGTTTTGAAGAGACCAGCAGAATTGTAATTAAAACATTGAAGAAGTAGAAAAATCTTGAGGTGTTTAAAGGCAACTCATACATAGACAGTGTCTAAAAGCTTCAGCCAATTTGGTTTCTTCTACACTAAGAGAAGCAAAGATACTTTTTCATTAACAAAGCATAATCAGAATTTTATTGAAAACATACAAAAAGATCAATGAGTTATGTCACTGCAGCCATAAAATCTCTCAATTCTTGAGTATGATACATATTTAAATAATTTCTGCATCATAGAATAGGTTAATAATATATATTCCATTCTTGTTCAACACAAAAAGAAGAGTGAATTTGGAAACAAATTTCGTATTTTGGTTTTCAAAACTGTATCCTTTGCCCTCATATTCTTTCATAATGAACAAGAATTTCTCAATGATTAGTTAGTTATAGTTACTGAATCTTGTTTGTAAAGCAGACACTTATTTTACATCTGCATTATGTGTCAACTGTTTTGATGAGATGTTGGATCTTTGAACAGAAATAAATCTTCAGAAAAGGAGGCTACAGTTTTCCTTAACAAGTGAACCTCTGCAACCTTTATTCGAAAGTAGAACATTTCAACTTACTAGTTGGTACTGTAGGTGGTGTTGGAGGTGTAGGTGGTGTTGGAGTTGTAGGTGGTGTAGGCAGTGTTGGTGGTGTTGGAGGTCCAGCTGAAAAAAAAATGACGAAAATTAAAAATGTAGAAACATTTTGTTACTTTGCTGAAATGAGACGTTTAGTTTTGAACAGCCCAGCAGAATTGTAATTAAATAAGCCAAGACCAATACCGGGTCTGGACCTGTATCGCTGCATGCAATTGAATCGGCAAACAGGAAGTGGCTGCACGGCAGATCGGGAAATTGCATACACGATACAACTGATCATTATCAGGCTCCAGATGAAATATTAAATCAATCCCTAGCATAGAAGCCGAGAAAAGTTTGATGAAAAATTTCAATGTTCAGTGGGTACAGCAAAATTTCAAAGTATCGGCAAACAGGAAGTGGCTGCAGGGCAGATCTCAAAATTGCTTACACAATACAACTCATCATTATGAAGCAGCAGACCCAATATAAAATCATTTCCTTGCATAGAAGCCGAGAAAACCTTGACGGAAAATTTCAATGTTCAGTGGGTACAGTAAAATTTTAAAGTATCGGAAAACAGGAAGTCGCTGCACGGCAGATATGAAAATTGCTTACACGATACAACTCATCATTATGAAGCAGCAGACCAAACATAAAATCATTCCCTTTCATAGAAGCCAAGAAAACTTTGACGGAAGAAGTGTTTCGGATGGACTGACGGACTGACAGACAGACAGTCGAGCGGTTACTAGACCTGCTCTGCCGCTGGCGACGCAGGTAATAAAAATTGAAGAAGTAGAAAAATCTTGATGATTTTAAAGACAGCACATACAGAGACAGTTTCTAAAAGCTTCAGCCAATTTGGTTTCTTCTACACTAAGAGTAGCAAAGATACTTTTTCATTAACAATACCAAATCTGAATTTTATTGAAAACATACAAAAAGCTCAATGAGTTATGTCACTGCAGCCATAAAAACTCTCAATTCTTGAGTGTGATACATATTTAAATAATTTCTGCATTGTAGAATAGGTTAATAATATATATTCCATTCTTGATCAACACAAAAAGAAGAGTAAATTTCGAAACAAATTTCTAATCCAGAAGTATTTTGGTTTTCAAAACTGTATCCTTTGCCCTCATATTCTTTCATAATGAACAGGAATTTCTCAATGATTAGTTAGTTATAGTTACTGAATCTTGTTTGTAAAGCGAACACTTATTTTACATCTGCATTATGTGTCAACTGTTTTGATGAGATGTTTGATCTTTGAAAAGAAATAAGGTGGCTACAGTTTTTATTAACAAGTGAAACTCTGCAAACTTTATTCAAAAGCAGAACATGTCAACTTACTAGTGGGTACTGTAGGTGGTGTAGGTGGTGTTGGAGTTGTAGGTGGTGTAGGCAGTGTTGGTGGTGTTGGAGGTCCAGCTGAAAAAATAAAAATGACAAAAATTATAAATGTAGAAACATTTAGTTACACTGGACAAATGAGAAGTTTAGTTTTGAATAGACCAGCAGAATTGTAATTAAAACATTGAAGAAGTAGAAAAATCTTGAGGTGTTTAAAGGCAACTCATACATAGACAGTGTCTAAAAGCTTCAGCCAATTTGGTTTCTTCTACACTAAGAGAAGCAAAGATACTTTTTCATTTACAAAGCCTAATCTGAATTTTATTGAAAACATACCAAAAGATCGATGAGTTATGTCACTGCAGCCATAAAATCTCTCAATTCTTGAGTGTGATACATATTTAAATAATTTCTGCATCATAGAATAGGTTAATAATATATATTCCATTCTTGATCAACACAAAAAGAAGAGTAAATTTGGAAACAAATTTCTAATCCCAAAGTATTTTGGTTTTCAAAACTGTATCCTTTGCCCTCATATTCTTTCATAATGAACAAGAATTTCTCAATAACTAGTTAGTTATAGTCACTGAATCTTGTTTGTAAAGCAGACACTCATTTTACATCTGCATTATGTGTCAACTGTTTTGCTGAGATGTTGGATCTTTTAACAGAAATAAATCTTTAGAAAAGGAGGCTACAGTTTTCTTTAACAAGTGAACCTCTGTAACCTTTATTCGAAAGTAGAACATTTCAACTTACTAGTTGGTACTGTAGGTGGTGTTGGAGGTGTAGGTGGTGTTGGAGTTGTAGGTGGTGTAGGCAGTGTTGGTGGTGTTGGAGGTCCAGCTGAAAAAAAACGACGAAAATTAAAAATGTAGAAACATTTTGTTACTTTGCTGAAATGAGACGTTTAGTTTTGAACAGCCCAGCAGAATTGTAATTAAACAAGCCAAGACCAATACCAGGTCTGGACCTGTGTCACTGCATGCAATTGAATCGGCAAACAGGAAGTGGCAGCACGGCAGATCTGAAAATTGCACACACGATACAACTGATCATTATCAGGATCCAGATGAAATATTAAATCAATCCCTAGCATAGAAGCCGAGAAAAGTTTGATGAAAAATTTCAATGTTCAGTGGGTACATTAAAATTTCAAAGTATCGGCAAACAGGACGTGGCTGCACAGCAGATCTGAAAATTGCTTACACAATACAACTCATTATGAAGCAGCAGACCCAATATAAAATCAATCCCTTGCATAGAAGCCGAGAAAACCTTGACGGAAAATTTCAATGTTCAGTGGGTACAGTAAAATTTTGAAGTATCGGCAAACAGGAAGTTGCTGCACGGCAGATATGAAAATTGCTTACACAATACAACTCATCATTATGAAGCAGGAGCAGACCAAACATAAAATCATTCCCTTTCATAGAAGCCAAGAAAACTTTGACGGAAGTGTTTCGGATGGACTGACGGACTGACAGATGGACAGAGTCGAGCAGTTACTAGAGCTGCGCTGCCGTTGGCGACGCAGGTAATACAAATTGAAGAAGTAGAAAAATCTTGATGATTTTAAAGACAGCACATACAGAGACAGTTTCTAAAAGCTTCAGCCAATTTGGTTTCTTCTACACTAAGAGAAGCAAAGATACTTTTTAATTAACAATACCTAATCTGAATTTTATTGAAAACATACAAAAAGCTCAATGAGTTATGTCACTGCAGCCATAAAATCTCTCAATTCTTAAGTGTGATACATATTTAAATAATTTCTGCATTGTAGAATAGGTTAATAATATATATTCCATTCTTGATCAACACAAAAAGAAGAGTAAATTTCGAAACATATTTCTAATCCCGAAGTATTTTGGTTTTCAAAACTGTATCCTTTGCCCTCATATTCTTTCATAAAGAACAAGAATTTCTCACTAATTAGTTAGTTATAGTTACTGAATCTTGTTTGTAAAGCGAACACTTATTTTACATCTGCATTATCTGTCAACTGTTTCGATGAGATGTTGGATCTTTGAAAAGAAATGAGGAGGCTACAGTTTTTATTAACAAGTGAAACTCTGCAACCTTTATTCAAAAGCAGAACATTTCAACTTACTAGTGGGTACTGTAGGTGGTGTAGGTGGTGTTGGAGTTGTAGGTGGTGTAGGCAGTGTTGGTGGTGTTGGAGGTCCAGCTGAAAAAAACGACAAAAATTAAAAATGTAGAAACATTTTGTTACTCTGGACAAATGAGAAGTTTAGTTTTGAATAGCCCAGCAGAATTGTAATTAAAACACTGAAGAAGTAGAAAAATCTTGAGGTGTTTAAAGGCAACTCATACATAGACAGTGTCTAAAAGCTTCAGCCAATTTGGTTTCTTCTACACTAAGAGAAGCAAAGATACTTTTTCATTTACAAAGCCTAATCTGAATTTTATTGAAAACATACCAAAAGATCGATGAGTTATGTCACTGCAGCCATAAAATCTCTCAATTCTTGAGTGTGATACATATTTAAATAATTTCTGCATCATAGAATAGGTTAATAATATATATTCCATTCTTGATCAACACAAAAAGAAGAGTAAATTTGGAAACAAATTTCTAATCCCAAAGTATTTTGGTTTTCAAAACTGTATCCTTTGCCCTCATATTCTTTCATAATGAACAAGAATTTCTCAATAACTAGTTAGTTATAGTCACTGAATCTTGTTTGTAAAGCAGACACTCATTTTACATCTGCATTATGTGTCAACTGTTTTGCTGAGATGTTGGATCTTTTAACAGAAATAAATCTTTAGAAAAGGAGGCTACAGTTTTCTTTAACAAGTGAACCTCTGCAACCTTTATTCGAAAGTAGAACATTTCAACTTACTAGTTGGTACTGTAGGTGGTGTTGGAGGTGTAGGTGGTGTTGGAGTTGTAGGTGGTGTAGGCAGTGTTGGTGGTGTTGGAGGTCCAGCTGAAAAAAAATGACGAAAATTAAAAATGTAGAAACATTTTGTTACTTTGCTGAAATGAGACGTTTAGTTTTGAACAGCCCAGCAGAATTGTAATTAAACAAGCCAAGACCAATACCGGGTCTGGACCTGTGTCACTGCATGCAATTGAATCGGCAAACAGGAAGTGGCAGCACGGCAGATCTGAAAATTGCACACACGATACAACTGATCATTATCAGGATCCAGATGAAATATTAAATCAATCCCTAGCATAGAAGCCGAGAAAAGTTTGATGAAAAATTTCAATGTTCAGTGGGTACATTAAAATTTCAAAGTATCGGCAAACAGGACGTGGCTGCACAGCAGATCTGAAAATTGCTTACACAATACAACTCATCATTATGAAGCAGCAGACCCAATATAAAATCAATCCCTTGCATAGAAGCCGAGAAAACCTTGACGGAAAATTTCAATGTTCAGTGGGTACAGTAAAATTTTGAAGTATCGGCAAACAGGAAGTTGCTGCACGGCAGATATGAAAATTGCTTACACAATACAACTCATCATTATGAAGCAGGAGCAGACCAAACATAAAATCATTCCCTTTCATAGAAGCCAAGAAAACTTTGACGGAAGTGTTTCGGATGGACTGACGGACTGACAGATGGACAGAGTCGAGCAGTTACTAGAGCTGCGCTGCCGTTGGCGACGCAGGTAATACAAATTGAAGAAGTAGAAAAATCTTGATGATTTTAAAGACAGCACATACAGAGACAGTTTCTAAAAGCTTCAGCCAATTTGGTTTCTTCTACACTAAGAGAAGCAAAGATACTTTTTAATTAGCAATACCTAATCTGAATTTTATTGAAAACATACAAAAAGCTCAATGAGTTATGTCACTGCAGCCATAAAATCTCTCAATTCTTAAGTGTGATACATATTTAAATAATTTCTGCATTGTAGAATAGGTTAATAATATATATTCCATTCTTGATCAACACAAAAAGAAGAGTAAATTTCGAAACATATTTCTAATCCCGAAGTATTTTGGTTTTCAAAACTGTATCCTTTGCCCTCATATTCTTTCATAAAGAACAAGAATTTCTCACTAATTAGTTAGTTATAGTTACTGAATCTTGTTTGTAAAGCGAACACTTATTTTACATCTGCATTATCTGTCAACTGTTTCGATGAGATGTTGGATCTTTGAAAAGAAATGAGGAGGCTACAGTTTTTATTAACAAGTGAAACTCTGCAACCTTTATTCAAAAGCAGAACATTTCAACTTACTAGTGGGTACTGTAGGTGGTGTAGGTGGTGTTGGAGTTGTAGGTGGTGTAGGCAGTGTTGGTGGTGTTGGAGGTCCAGCTGAAAAAAACGACAAAAATTAAAAATGTAGAAACATTTTGTTACTCTGGACAAATGAGAAGTTTAGTTTTGAATAGCCCAGCAGAAATGTAATTAAAACATTGAAGAAGTAGAAAAATCTTGAGGTGTTTAAAGGCAACTCATACATAGACAGTGTCTAAAAGCTTCAGCCAATTTGGTTTCTTCTCCACTAAGAGAAGCAAAGATACTTTTTCATTAACAAAGCCTAATCTGAATTTTATTGAAAACATACAAAAAGATCAATGAGTTATGTCACAGCAGCCATAAACTTTCTCAATTCTTGAGTGTGATACATATTTAAATAATTTCTGCATCGTAGAATAGGTTAATAATATATATTCCATTCTTGATCAACATAAAAAGAAGAGTAAATTTGGAAACAATTTTCCAATCCCAAAGTATTTTGGTTTTCAAAACTGTATCCTTTGCCCTCATATTCTTTCATAATGAACAAGAATTTCTAAATAACTAGTTAGTTATAGCTACTGAATCTTGTTTGTAAAGCAAACACTTATTTAACATCTGCATTATGTGTCAACTGTTTTGCTGAGATGTTGGATCTCTGAAAAGAAATAAATCTTTACAAAAGGAGGCTACAGCTTTCAATAACAAGTGAAACTCTGCACCCTTTATTCGAAAGTAGAACATTTCAACTTACTAGTTGGTACTGTAGGTGGTGTTGGAGGTGTAGGTGGTGTTGGAGTTGTAGGTGGTGTAGGCAGTGTTGGTGTTGTTGGAGGTCCAGCTGAAAAAAACGACGAAAATTAAAAATGTAGAAACAATTTGTTACTTTGCTGAAATGAGAAGTTTAGTATTGAACAGCCCAGCAGAATTGTAATTAAACAAGCCAAGACCAATACCGGATCTGGACCTGTGTCGCTGCATGCAATTGAATCGGCAAACAGGAAGTGGCTGCACGGCAGATCTGAAAATTGCATATACGATACAACTGATCAGTATCAGGCTCCATATGAAATATTAAATCAATCCCTAGCATAGAAGCCGAGAAAAGTTTGATGAAAAATTTCAATGTTCAGTGGGTACAGTAAAATTTAAAAGTATCGGCAAACAGGAAGTGGCTGCATGGCAGATCTGAAAATTGCTTACACACTACAACTCATCATTATAAAGCAGCAGACCAAAGATAAAATAAATCCCTTGCATAGAAGCCGAGAAAACCTTGACAGAAAATTTCAATGTTCAGTGGGTACAGTAAAATTTTAAAGTATCGGCAAACAGGAAGTGGCTGCATGGCAGATATGAAAATTGCTTACACGATACAACTCATCATTATGAAGCAGCAGACCAAACATAAAATCATTCCCTTTCATAGAAGCCAAGAAAACTTTGATGGAAGAAGTGTTTCGGATGAACTGACAGGTGGACGGAGCCGAGTGGTTACTAGACTTGCTCTGCCGCTGGCGACGCAAGTAATAAAAATTGAAGAAGTAGAAAAATCTTGATGATTTTAAAGACAGCACATACAGAGACAGTTTCTAAAAGCTTCATGCAATTTGGTTTCTTCTACACTAAGAGAAGCAAAGATACTTTTTCATTAACAATACTAAATCTGAATTTTATTGAAAACATACAAAAAGCTCAATGAGTTATGTCACTGCAGCCATAAAATCTCACAATTCTGGAGTGTGATACATATTTAAATAATTTCTGCATTGTAGAATAGGTTAATAATATATATTCCATTCTTGATCAACACAAAAAGAAGAGTAAATTTCGAAACAAATTTCTAATCCCGAAGTATTTTGGTTTTCAAAACTGTATCCTTTGCCCTCATATTCTTTCATAATGAACAAGAATTTCTCAATGATTAGTTAGTTATAGTTACTGAATCTTGTTTGTAAAGCGAACACTTATTTTACATCTGCATTATGTGTCAACTGTTTTGATGAGATGTTGGATCTTTGAAAAGAAATAAGGAGGCTACAGTTTTTATTAACAAGTGAAACTCTGCAACCTTTATTCAAAAGCAGAACATGTCAACTTACTAGTGGGTACTGTAGGTGGTGTAGGTGGTGTTGGAGTTGTAGGTGGTGTAGGCAGTGTTGGTGGTGTTGGAGGTCCAGCTGAAAAAATAAAAATGACAAAAATTATAAATGTAGAAACATTTAGTTACACTGGACAAATGAGAAGTTTAGTTTTGAATAGACCAGCAGAATTGTAATTAAAACATTGAAGAAGTAGAAAAATCTTGAGGTGTTTAAAGGCAACTCATACATAGACAGTGTCTAAAAGCTTCAGCCAATTTGGTTTCTTCTACACTAAGAGAAGCAAAGATACTTTTTCATTTACAAAGCCTAATCTGAATTTTATTGAAAACATACCAAAAGATCGATGAGTTATGTCACTGCAGCCATAAAATCTCTCAATTCTTGAGTGTGATACATATTTAAATAATTTCTGCATCATAGAATAGGTTAATAATATATATTCCATTCTTGATCAACACAAAAAGAAGAGTAAATTTGGAAACAAATTTCTAATCCCAAAGTATTTTGGTTTTCAAAACTGTATCCTTTGCTCTCATATTCTTTCATAATGAACAAGAATTTCTCAATAACTAGTTAGTTATAGTCACTGAATCTTGTTTGTAAAGCAGACACTCATTTTACATCTGCATTATGTGTCAACTGTTTTGCTCAGATGTTGGATCTTTTAACAGAAATAAATCTTTAGAAAAGGAGGCTACAGTTTTCTTTAACAAGTGAACCTCTGCAACCTTTATTCGAAAGTAGAACATTTCAACTTACTAGTTGGTACTGTAGGTGGTGTTGGAGGTGTAGGTGGTGTTGGAGTTGTAGGTGGTGTAGGCAGTGTTGGTGGTGTTGGAGGTCCAGCTGAAAAAAACGACGAAAATTAAAAATGTAGAAACATTTTGTTACTTTGCTGAAATGAGACGTTTAGTTTTGAACAGCCCAGCAGAATTGTAATTAAACAAGCCAAGACCAATACCGGGTCTGGACCTGTGTCACTGCATGCAATTGAATCGGCAAACAGGAAGTGGCAGCACGGCAGATCTGAAAATTGCACACATGATACAACTGATCATTATCAGGCTCCAGATGAAATATTAAATCAATCCCTAGCATAGAAGCCGAGAAAAGTTTGATGAAAAATTTCAATGTTCAGTGGGTACATTAAAATATCAAAGTATCGGAAAACAGGACGTGGCTGCACGGCAGATCTGAAAATTGCTTACACAATACAACTCATCATTATGAAGCAGCAGACCCAATATAAAATCAATCCCTTGCATAGAAGCCGAGAAAACCTTGACGGAAAATTTCAATGTTCAGTGGGTACAGAAAAATTTTGAAGTATCGGCAAACAGGAAGTTGCTGCACGGCAGATATGAAAATTGCTTACACAATACAACTCATCATTATGAAGCAGGAGCAGACCAAACATAAAATCATTCCCTTTCATAGAAGCCAAGAAAACTTTGACGGAAGTGTTTCGGATGGACTGACGGACTGACAGATGGACAGAGTCGAGCAGTTACTAGAGCTGCGCTGCCGTTGGCGACGCAGGTAATAAAAATTGAAGAAGTAGAAAAATCTTGATGATTTTAAAGACAGCACATACAGAGACAGTTTCTAAAAGCTTCAGCCAATTTGGTTTCTTCTACACTAAGAGAAGCAAAGATACTTTTTAATTAACAATACCTAATCTGAATTTTATTGAAAACATACAAAAAGCTCAATGAGTTATGTCACTGCAGCCATAAAATCTCTCAATTCTTAAGTGTGATACATATTTAAATAATTTCTGCATTGTAGAATAGGTTAATAATATATATTCCATTCTTGATCAACACAAAAAGAAGAGTAAATTTCGAAACATATTTCTAATCCCGAAGTATTTTGGTTTTCAAAACTGTATCCTTTGCCCTCATATTCTTTCATAAAGAACAAGAATTTCTCACTAATTAGTTAGTTATAGTTACTGAATCTTGTTTGTAAAGCGAACACTTATTTTACATCTGCATTATCTGTCAACTGTTTCGATGAGATGTTGGATCTTTGAAAAGAAATAAGGAGGCTACAGTTTTTATTAACAAGTGAAACTCTGCAACCTTTATTCAAAAGCAGAACATTTCAACTTACTAGTGGGTACTGTAGGTGGTGTAGGTGGTGTTGGAGTTGTAGGTGGTGTAGGCAGTGTTGGTGGTGTTGGAGGTCCAGCTGAAAAAAACGACAAAAATTAAAAATGTAGAAACATTTTGTTACTCTGGACAAATGAGAAGTTTAGTTTTGAATAGCCCAGCAGAATTGTAATTAAAACATTGAAGAAGTAGAAAAATCTTGAGGTGTTTAAAGGCAACTCATACATAGACAGTGTCTAAAAGCTTCAGCCAATTTGGTTTCTTCTCCACTAAGAGAAGCAAAGATACTTTTTCATTAACAAAGCCTAATCTGAATTTTATTGAAAACATACAAAAAGATCAATGAGTTATGTCACTGCAGCCATAAACTTTCTCAATTCTTGAGTGTGATACATATTTAAATAATTTCTGCATCGTAGAATAGGTTAATAATATATATTCCATTCTTGATCAACATAAAAAGAAGAGTAAATTTGGAAACAATTTTCCAATCCCAAAGTATTTTGGTTTTCAAAACTGTATCCTTTGCCCTCATATTCTTTCATAATGAACAAGAATTTCTAAATAACTAGTTAGTTATAGCTACTGAATCTTGTTTGTAAAGCAAACACTTATTTAACATCTGCATTATGTGTCAACTGTTTTGCTGAGATGTTGGATCTCTGAAAAGAAATAAATCTTTACAAAAGGAGGCAACAGCTTTCAATAACAAGTGAAACTCTGCACCCTTTATTCGAAAGTAGAACATTTCAACTTACTAGTTGGTACTGTAGGTGGTGTTGGAGGTGTAGGTGGTGTTGGAGTTGTAGGTGGTGTAGGCAGTGTTGGTGTTGTTGGAGGTCCAGCTGAAAAAAACGACGAAAATTAAAAATGTAGAAACAATTTGTTACTTTGCTGAAATGAGAAGTTTAGTATTGAACAGCCCAGCAGAATTGTAATTAAACAAGCCAAGACCAATACCGGATCTGGACCTGTGTCGCTGCATGCAATTGAATCGGCAAACAGGAAGTGGCTGCACGGCAGATCTGAAAATTGCATATACGATACAACTGATCAGTATCAGGCTCCATATGAAATATTAAATCAATCCCTAGCATAGAAGCCGAGAAAAGTTTGATGAAAAATTTCAATGTTCAGTGGGTACAGTAAAATTTAAAAGTATCGGCAAACAGGAAGTGGCTGCATGGCAGATCTGAAAATTGCTTACACACTACAACTCATCATTATAAAGCAGCAGACCAAAGATAAAATGAATCCCTTGCATAGAAGCCGAGAAAACCTTGACGGAAAATTTCAATGTTCAGTGGGTACAGTAAAATTTTAAAGTATCGGCAAACAGGAAGTGGCTGCATGGCAGATATGAAAATTGCTTACACGATACAACTCATCATTATGAAGCAGCAGACCAAACATAAAATCATTCCCTTTCATAGAAGCCAAGAAAACTTTGATGGAAGAAGTGTTTCGGATGAACTGACAGGTGGACGGAGCCGAGTGGTTACTAGACTTGCTCTGCCGCTGGCGACGCAAGTAATAAAAATTGAAGAAGTAGAAAAATCTTGATGATTTTAAAGACAGCACATACAGAGACAGTTTCTAAAAGCTTCATGCAATTTGGTTTCTTCTACACTAAGAGAAGCAAAGATACTTTTTCATTAACAATACTAAATCTGAATTTTATTGAAAACATACAAAAAGCTCAATGAGTTATGTCACTGCAGCCATAAAATCTCATAATTCTGGAGTGTGATACATATTTAAATAATTTCTGCATTGTAGAATAGGTTAATAATATATATTCCATTCTTGATCAACACAAAAAGAAGAGTAAATTTCGAAACAAATTTCTAATCCCGAAGTATTTTGGTTTTCAAAACTGTATCCTTTGCCCTCATATTCTTTCATAATGAACAAGAATTTCTCAATAATTAGTTAGTTATAGCTACTGAATCTTGTTTGTAAAGTGAACACTTATTTTACATCTGCATTATGTGTCAACTGTTTTGATGAGATGTTGGATCTTTGAAAAGAAATAAGGAGGCTACAGTTTTTATTAACAAGTGAAACTCTGCAACATTTATTCAAAAGCAGAACATTTCAACTTACTAGTGGGTACTGTAGGTGGTGTAGGTGGTGTTGGAGTTGTAGGTGGTGTAGGCAGTGTTGGTGGTGTTGGAGGTCCAGCTGAAAAAAAAACGACAAAAATTAAAAATGTAGAAACATTTTGTTACTCTGGACAAATGAGAAGTTTAGTTTTGAATAGCCCAGCAGAATTGTAATTAAAACATTGAAGAAGTAGAAAAATCTTGAGGTGTTTAAAGGCAACTCATACATAGACAGTGTCTAAAAGCTTCAGCCAATTTGGTTTCTTCTACACTAAGAGAAGCAAAGATACTTTTTCATTAACAAAGCCTAATCTGAATTTTATTGAAAACATACAAAAAGATCAATGAGTTATGTCACTGCAGCCATAAACTTTCTCAATTCTTGAGTGTGATACATATTTAAATAATTTCTGCATCGTAGAATAGGTTAATAATATATATTCCATTCTTGATCAACACAAAAAGAAAAGTAAATTTGGAAACAATTTTCTAATCCCAAAGTATATTGGTTTTCAAAACTGTATCCTTTGCCCTCATATTAGAAAAGGAGGCTATAGTTTTTCATAACAAGTGAACCTCTGCAACCTTTATTCGAAAGTAGAACATTTCAACTTACTAGTTGGTACCGTAGGTGGTGTTGGAGGTGTAGGTGCTGGTGGAGTTGTAGGTGGTGTAGGCAGTGTTGGTGGTGTTGGAGGTCCAGCTGAAAAAAACGACGAAAATTAAAAATGTAGAAACAATTTGTTACTTTGCTGAAATGAGAAGTTTAGTTTTGAACAGCCCAGCAGAATTGTAATTAAATAAGCCAAGACCAATACCGGGTCTGGACCTGTGTCGCTGCATGCAATTGAATCGGCAAACAGGAAGTGGCTGCATGGCAGATCTGAAAATTGCATACACAATACAACTGATCATTATCAGGCTCCAGATGAAATATTAAATCAATCCCTAGCATAGAAGCCAAGAAAAGTTTGATGAAAAATTTCAATGTTCAGTGGGTACAGTAAAATTTCAAAGTATCGGCAAACAGGAAGTGGCTGCACGGCAGATCTGAAAATTGCTTACACAATACAACTCATCATTATGAAGCAGCAGACCCAATATAAAATCAATCCCTTGCATAGAAGCCGAGAAAACCTTGACGGAAAATTTCAATGTTCAGTGGGTACAGTAAAATTTTGAAGTATCGGCAAACAGGAAGTTGCTGCACGGCAGATATGAAAATTGCTTACACAATACAATACAACTCATCATTATGAAGCAGCAGCAGACCAAACATAAAATCATTCCCTTTCATAGAAGCCAAGAAAACTTTGACGGAAGAAGTGTTTCGGATGGACTGACAGACTGACAGTCGAGCGGTTAGTAGACCTGCTCTGCCGCTGGCGACGCAGGTAATAAAAATTGAAGAAGTAGAAAAATCTTGATGATTTTAAAGACAGCACATACAGAGACAGTTTCTAAAAGCTTCAGCCAATTTGGTTTCTTCTACACTAAGAGAAGCAAAGATACGTTTTCATTAACAGTACCAAATCTGAATTTTATTGAAAACATACAAAAAGCTCAATGAGTTATGTCACTGCAGCCATAAAATCTCTCAATTCTTGAGTGTGATACATATTTAAATAATTTCTGCATTGTAGAATAGGTTAATAATATATATTCCATTCTTGATCAACACAAAAAGAAGAGTAAATTTCGAAACAAATTTCTAATCCCGAAGTATTTTGGTTTTCAAAACTGTATCCTTTGCCCTCATATTCTTTCATAATGAACAAGAATTTCTCAATGATTAGTTAGTTATAGTTACTGAATCTTGTTTGTAAAGCGAACACTTATTTTACATCTGCATTATGTGTCAACTGTTTTGATGAGATGTTTGATCTTTGAGAAGAAATAAGGAGGCTACAGTTTTTATTAACAAGTGAAACTCTGCAAACTTTATTCAAAAGCAGAACATGTCAACTTACTAGTGGGTACTGTAGGTGGTGTAGGTGGTGTTGGAGTTGTAGGTGGTGTAGGCAGTGTTGGTGGTGTTGGAGGTCCAGCTGAAAAAATAAAAATGACAAAAATTATAAATGTAGAAACATTTAGTTACACTGGACAAGTGAGAAGTTTAGTTTTGAATAGACCAGCAGAATTGTAATTAAAACATTGAAGAAGTAGAAAAATCTTGAGGTGTTTAAAGGCAACTCATACATAGACAGTGTCTAAAAGCTTCAGCCAATTTGGTTTCTTCTACACTAAGAGAAGCAAAGATACTTTTTCATTTACAAAGCCTAATCTGAATTTTATTGAAAACATACCAAAAGATCGATGAGTTATGTCACTGCAGCCATAAAATCTCTCAATTCTTGAGTGTGATACATATTTAAATAATTTCTGCATCATAGAATAGGTTAATAATATATACTCCATTCTTGATCAACACAAAAAGAAGAGTAAATTTGGAAACAAATTTCTAATCCCAAAGTATTTTGGTTTTCAAAACTGTATCCTTTGCTCTCATATTCTTTCATAATGAACAAGAATTTCTCAATAACTAGTTAGTTATAGTCACTGAATCTTGTTTGTAAAGCAGACACTCATTTTACATCTGCATTATGTGTCAACTGTTTTGCTCAGATGTTGGATCTTTTAACAGAAATAAATCTTTAGAAAAGGAGGCTACAGTTTTCTTTAACAAGTGAACCTCTGCAACCTTTATTCGAAAGTAGAACATTTCAACTTACTAGTTGGTACTGTAGGTGGTGTTGGAGGTGTAGGTGGTGTTGGAGTTGTAGGTGGTGTAGGCAGTGTTGGTGGTGTTGGAGGTCCAGCTGAAAAAAACGACGAAAATTAAAAATGTAGAAACATTTTGTTACTTTGCTGAAATGAGACGTTTAGTTTTGAACAGCCCAGCAGAATTGTAATTAAACAAGCCAAGACCAATACCGGGTCTGGACCTGTGTCACTGCATGCAATTGAATCGGCAAACAGGAAGTGGCAGCACGGCAGATCTGAAAATTGCACACACGATACAACTGATCATTATCAGGCTCCAGATGAAATATTAAATCAATCCCTAGCATAGAAGCCGAGAAAAGTTTGATGAAAAATTTCAATGTTCAGTGGGTACATTAAAATTTCAAAGTATCGGCAAACAGGACGTGGCTGCACGGCAGATCTGAAAATTGCTTACACAATACAACTCATCATTATGAAGCAGCAGACCCAATATAAAATCAATCCCTTGCATAGAAGCCGAGAAAACCTTGACGGAAAATTTCAATGTTCAGTGGGTACAGTAAAATTATGAAGTATCGGCAAACAGGAAGTTGCTGCACGGCAGATATGAAAATTGCTTACACAATACAACTCATCATTATGAAGCAGGAGCAGACCAAACATAAAATCATTCCCTTTCATAGAAGCCAAGAAAACTTTGACGGAAGTGTTTCGGATGGACTGACGGACTGACAGATGGACAGAGTCGAGCGGTTACTAGAGCTGCGCTGCCGTTGGCGACGCAGGTAATAAAAATTGAAGAAGTAGAAAAATCTTGATGATTTTAAAGACAGCACATACAGAGACAGTTTCTAAAAGCTTCAGCCAATTTGGTTTCTTCTACACTAAGAGAAGCAAAGATACTTTTTAATTAACAATACCTAATCTGAATTTTATTGAAAACATACAAAAAGCTCAATGAGTTATGTCACTGCAGCCATAAAATCTCTCAATTCTTAAGTGTGATACATATTTAAATAATTTCTGCATTGTAGAATAGGTTAATAATATATATTCCATTCTTGATCAACACAAAAAGAAGAGTAAATTTCGAAACATATTTCTAATCCCGAAGTATTTTGGTTTTCAAAACTGTATCCTTTGCCCTCATATTCTTTCATAAAGAACAAGAATTTCTCACTAATTAGTTAGTTATAGTTACTGAATCTTGTTTGTAAAGCGAACACTTATTTTACATCTGCATTATCTGTCAACTGTTTTGACGAGATGTTGGATCTTTGAAAAGAAATAAGGAGGCTACAGTTTTTATTAACAAGTGAAACTCTGCAACCTTTATTCAAAAGCAGAACATTTCAACTTACTAGTGGGTACTGTAGGTGGTGTAGGTGGTGTTGGAGTTGTAGGTGGTGTAGGCAGTGTTGGTGGTGTTGGAGGTCCAGCTGAAAAAAACGACAAAAATTAAAAATGTAGAAACATTTTGTTACTCTGGACAAATGAGAAGTTTAGTTTTGAATAGCCCAGCAGAATTGTAATTAAAACATTGAAGAAGTAGAAAAATCTTGAGGTGTTTAAAGGCAACTCATACATAGACAGTGTCTAAAAGCTTCAGCCAATTTGGTTTCTTCTCCACTAAGAGAAGCAAAGATACTTTTTCATTAACAAAGCCTAATCTGAATTTTATTGAAAACATACAAAAAGATCAATGAGTTATGTCACTGCAGCCATAAACTTTCTCAATTCTTGAGTGTGATACATATTTAAATAATTTCTGCATCGTAGAATAGGTTAATAATATATATTCCATTCTTGATCAACATAAAAAGAAGAGTAAATTTGGAAACAATTTTCCAATCCCAAAGTATTTTGGTTTTCAAAACTGTATCCTTTGCCCTCATATTCTTTCATAATGAACAAGAATTTCTAAATAACTAGTTAGTTATAGCTACTGAATCTTGTTTGTAAAGCAAACACTTATTTAACATCTGCATTATGTGTCAACTGTTTTGCTGAGATGTTGGATCTCTGAAAAGAAATAAATCTTTACAAAAGGAGGCTACAGCTTTCAATAACAAGTGAAACTCTGCACCCTTTATTCGAAAGTAGAACATTTCAACTTACTAGTTGGTACTGTAGGTGGTGTTGGAGGTGCAGGTGGTGTTGGAGTTGTAGGTGGTGTAGGCAGTGTTGGTGTTGTTGGAGGTCCAGCTGAAAAAAACGACGAAAATTAAAAATGTAGAAACAATTTGTTACTTTGCTGAAATGAGAAGTTTAGTATTGAACAGCCCAGCAGAATTGTAATTAAACAAGCCAAGACCAATACCGGATCTGGATCTGTGTCGCTGCATGCAACTGAATCGGCAAACAGGAAGTGGCTGCACGGCAGATCTGAAAATTGCATACACGATACAACTGATCAGTATCAGGCTCCATATGAAATATTAAATCAATCCCTAGCATAGAAGCCGAGAAAAGTTTGATGAAAAATTTCAATGTTCAGTGGGTACAGTAAAATTTAAAAGTATCGGCAAACAGGAAGTGGCTGCATGGCAGATCTGAAAATTGCTTACACACTACAACTCATCATTATAAAGCAGCAGACCAAAGATAAAATGAATCCCTTGCATAGAAGCCGAGAAAACCTTGACGGAAAATTTCAATGTTCAGTGGGTACAGTAAAATTTTAAAGTATCGGCAAACAGGAAGTTGCTGCACGGCAGATATGAAAATTGCTTACACAATACAACTCATCATTATGAAGCAGGAGCAGACCAAACATAAAATCATTCCCTTTCATAGAAGCCAAGAAAACTTTGACGGAAGTGTTTCGGATGGACTGACGGACTGACAGATGGACAGAGTCGAGCGGTTACTAGAGCTGCGCTGCCGTTGGCGACGCAGGTAATAAAAATTGAAGAAGTAGAAAAATCTTGATGATTTTAAAGACAGCACATACAGAGACAGTTTCTAAAAGCTTCAGCCAATTTGGTTTCTTCTACACTAAGAGAAGCAAAGATACTTTTTAATTAACAATACCTAATCTGAATTTTATTGAAAACATACAAAAAGCTCAATGAGTTATGTCACTGCAGCCATAAAATCTCTCAATTCTTAAGTGTGATACATATTTAAATAATTTCTGCATTGTAGAATAGGTTAATAATATATATTCCATTCTTGATCAACACAAAAAGAAGAGTAAATTTCGAAACATATTTCTAATCCCGAAGTATTTTGGTTTTCAAAACTGTATCCTTTGCCCTCATATTCTTTCATAAAGAACAAGAATTTCTCACTAATTAGTTAGTTATAGTTACTGAATCTTGTTTGTAAAGCGAACACTTATTTTACATCTGCATTATCTGTCAACTGTTTTGACGAGATGTTGGATCTTTGAAAAGAAATAAGGAGGCTACAGTTTTTATTAACAAGTGAAACTCTGCAACCTTTATTCAAAAGCAGAACATTTCAACTTACTAGTGGGTACTGTAGGTGGTGTAGGTGGTGTTGGAGTTGTAGGTGGTGTAGGCAGTGTTGGTGGTGTTGGAGGTCCAGCTGAAAAAAACGACAAAAATTAAAAATGTAGAAACATTTTGTTACTCTGGACAAATGAGAAGTTTAGTTTTGAATAGCCCAGCAGAATTGTAATTAAAACATTGAAGAAGTAGAAAAATCTTGAGGTGTTTAAAGGCAACTCATACATAGACAGTGTCTAAAAGCTTCAGCCAATTTGGTTTCTTCTCCACTAAGAGAAGCAAAGATACTTTTTCATTAACAAAGCCTAATCTGAATTTTATTGAAAACATACAAAAAGATCAATGAGTTATGTCACTGCAGCCATAAACTTTCTCAATTCTTGAGTGTGATACATATTTAAATAATTTCTGCATCGTAGAATAGGTTAATAATATATATTCCATTCTTGATCAACATAAAAAGAAGAGTAAATTTGGAAACAATTTTCCAATCCCAAAGTATTTTGGTTTTCAAAACTGTACCCTTTGCCCTCATATTCTTTCATAATGAACAAGAATTTCTAAATAACTAGTTAGTTATAGCTACTGAATCTTGTTTGTAAAGCAAACACTTATTTAACATCTGCATTATGTGTCAACTGTTTTGCTGAGATGTTGGATCTCTGAAAAGAAATAAATCTTTACAAAAGGAGGCTACAGCTTTCAATAACAAGTGAAACTCTGCACCCTTTATTCGAAAGTAGAACATTTCAACTTACTAGTTGGTACTGTAGGTGGTGTTGGAGGTGTAGGTGGTGTTGGAGTTGTAGGTGGTGTAGGCAGTGTTGGTGTTGTTGGAGGTCCAGCTGAAAAAAACGACGAAAATTAAAAATGTAGAAACAATTTGTTACTTTGCTGAAATGAGAAGTTTAGTATTGAACAGCCCAGCAGAATTGTAATTAAACAAGCCAAGACCAATACCGGATCTGGATCTGTGTCGCTGCATGCAACTGAATCGGCAAACAGGAAGTGGCTGCACGGCAGATCTGAAAATTGCATACACGATACAACTGATCAGTATCAGGCTCCATATGAAATATTAAATCAATCCCTAGCATAGAAGCCGAGAAAAGTTTGATGAAAAATTTCAATGTTCAGTGGGTACAGTAAAATTTAAAAGTATCGGCAAACAGGAAGTGGCTGCATGGCAGATCTGAAAATTGCTTACACACTACAACTCATCATTATAAAGCAGCAGACCAAAGATAAAATGAATCCCTTGCATAGAAGCCGAGAAAACCTTGACGGAAAATTTCAATGTTCAGTGGGTACAGTAAAATTTTAAAGTATCGGCAAACAGGAAGTTGCTGCACGGCAGATATGAAAATTGCTTACACAATACAACTCATCATTATGAAGCAGGAGCAGACCAAACATAAAATCATTCCCTTTCATAGAAGCCAAGAAAACTTTGACGGAAGTGTTTCGGATGGACTGACGGACTGACAGATGGACAGAGTCGAGCGGTTACTAGAGCTGCGCTGCCGTTGGCGACGCAGGTAATAAAAATTGAAGAAGTAGAAAAATCTTGATGATTTTAAAGACAGCACATACAGAGACAGTTTCTAAAAGCTTCAGCCAATTTGGTTTCTTCTACACTAAGAGAAGCAAAGATACTTTTTAATTAACAATACCTAATTTGAATTTTATTGAAAACATACAAAAAGCTCAATGAGTTATGTCACTGCAGCCATAAAATCTCTCAATTCTTAAGTGTGATACATATTTAAATAATTTCTGCATTGTAGAATAGGTTAATAATATATATTCCATTCTTGATCAACACAAAAAGAAGAGTAAATTTCGAAACATATTTCTAATCCCGAAGTATTTTGGTTTTCAAAACTGTATCCTTTGCCCTCATATTCTTTCATAAAGAACAAGAATTTCTCACTAATTAGTTAGTTATAGTTACTGAATCTTGTTTGTAAAGCGAACACTTATTTTACATCTGCATTATCTGTCAACTGTTTCGATGAGATGTTGGATCTTTGAAAAGAAATAAGGAGGCTACAGTTTTTATTAACAAGTGAAACTCTGCAACCTTTATTCAAAAGCAGAACATTTCAACTTACTAGTGGGTACTGTAGGTGGTGTAGGTGGTGTTGGAGTTGTAGGTGGTGTAGGCAGTGTTGGTGGTGTTGGAGGTCCAGCTGAAAAAAACGACAAAAATTAAAAATGTAGAAACATTTTGTTACTCTGGACAAATGAGAAGTTTAGTTTTGAATAGCCCAGCAGAATTGTAATTAAAACATTGAAGAAGTAGAAAAATCTTGAGGTGTTTAAAGGCAACTCATACATAGACAGTGTCTAAAAGCTTCAGCCAATTTGGTTTCTTCTCCACTAAGAGAAGCAAAGATACTTTTTCATTAACAAAGCCTAATCTGAATTTTATTGAAAACATACAAAAAGATCAATGAGTTATGTCACTGCAGCCATAAACTTTCTCAATTCTTGAGTGTGATACATATTTAAATAATTTCTGCATCGTAGAATAGGTTAATAATATATATTCCATTCTTGATCAACATAAAAAGAAGAGTAAATTTGGAAACAATTTTCCAATCCCAAAGTATTTTGGTTTTCAAAACTGTATCCTTTGCCCTCATATTCTTTCATAATGAACAAGAATTTCTAAATAACTAGTTAGTTATAGCTACTGAATCTTGTTTGTAAAGCAAACACTTATTTAACATCTGCATTATGTGTCAACTGTTTTGCTGAGATGTTGGATCTCTGAAAAGAAATAAATCTTTACAAAAGGAGGCAACAGCTTTCAATAACAAGTGAAACTCTGCACCCTTTATTCGAAAGTAGAACATTTCAACTTACTAGTTGGTACTGTAGGTGGTGTTGGAGGTGTAGGTGGTGTTGGAGTTGTAGGTGGTGTAGGCAGTGTTGGTGTTGTTGGAGGTCCAGCTGAAAAAAACGACGAAAATTAAAAATGTAGAAACAATTTGTTACTTTGCTGAAATGAGAAGTTTAGTATTGAACAGCCCAGCAGAATTGTAATTAAACAAGCCAAGACCAATACCGGATCTGGACCTGTGTCGCTGCATGCAATTGAATCGGCAAACAGGAAGTGGCTGCACGGCAGATCTGAAAATTGCATATACGATACAACTGATCAGTATCAGGCTCCATATGAAATATTAAATCAATCCCTAGCATAGAAGCCGAGAAAAGTTTGATGAAAAATTTCAATGTTCAGTGGGTACAGTAAAATTTAAAAGTATCGGCAAACAGGAAGTGGCTGCATGGCAGATCTGAAAATTGCTTACACACTACAACTCATCATTATAAAGCAGCAGACCAAAGATAAAATGAATCCCTTGCATAGAAGCCGAGAAAACCTTGACGGAAAATTTCAATGTTCAGTGGGTACAGTAAAATTTTAAAGTATCGGCAAACAGGAAGTGGCTGCATGGCAGATATGAAAATTGCTTACACGATACAACTCATCATTATGAAGCAGCAGACCAAACATAAAATCATTCCCTTTCATAGAAGCCAAGAAAACTTTGATGGAAGAAGTGTTTCGGATGAACTGACAGGTGGACGGAGCCGAGTGGTTACTAGACTTGCTCTGCCGCTGGCGACGCAAGTAATAAAAATTGAAGAAGTAGAAAAATCTTGATGATTTTAAAGACAGCACATACAGAGACAGTTTCTAAAAGCTTCATGCAATTTGGTTTCTTCTACACTAAGAGAAGCAAAGATACTTTTTCATTAACAATACTAAATCTGAATTTTATTGAAAACATACAAAAAGCTCAATGAGTTATGTCACTGCAGCCATAAAATCTCACAATTCTGGAGTGTGATACATATTTAAATAATTTCTGCATTGTAGAATAGGTTAATAATATATATTCCATTCTTGATCAACACAAAAAGAAGAGTAAATTTCGAAACAAATTTCTAATCCCGAAGTATTTTGGTTTTCAAAACTGTATCCTTTGCCCTCATATTCTTTCATAATGAACAAGAATTTCTCAATAATTAGTTAGTTATAGCTACTGAATCTTGTTTGTAAAGCGAACACTTATTTTACATCTGCATTATGTGTCAACTGTTTTGATGAGATGTTGGATCTTTGAAAAGAAATAAGGAGGCTACAGTTTTTATTAACAAGTGAAACTCTGCAACATTTATTCAAAAGCAGAACATTTCAACTTACTAGTGGGTACTGTAGGTGGTGTAGGTGGTGTTGGAGTTGTAGGTGGTGTAGGCAGTGTTGGTGGTGTTGGAGGTCCAGCTGAAAAAAAAACGACAAAAATTAAAAATGTAGAAACATTTTGTTACTCTGGACAAATGAGAAGTTTAGTTTTGAATAGCCCAGCAGAATTGTAATTAAAACATTGAAGAAGTAGAAAAATCTTGAGGTGTTTAAAGGCAACTCATACATAGACAGTGTCTAAAAGCTTCAGCCAATTTGGTTTCTTCTACACTAAGAGAAGCAAAGATACTTTTTCATTAACAAAGCCTAATCTGAATTTTATTGAAAACATACAAAAAGATCAATGAGTTATGTCACTGCAGCCATAAACTTTCTCAATTCTTGAGTGTGATACATATTTAAATAATTTCTGCATCGTAGAATAGGTTAATAATATATATTCCATTCTTGATCAACACAAAAAGAAAAGTAAATTTGGAAACAATTTTCTAATCCCAAAGTATATTGGTTTTCAAAACTGTATCCTTTGCCCTCATATTAGAAAAGGAGGCTATAGTTTTTCATAACAAGTGAACCTCTGCAACCTTTATTCGAAAGTAGAACATTTCAACTTACTAGTTGGTACCGTAGGTGGTGTTGGAGGTGTAGGTGCTGGTGGAGTTGTAGGTGGTGTAGGCAGTGTTGGTGGTGTTGGAGGTCCAGCTGAAAAAAATGACGAAAATTAAAAATGTAGAAACAATTTGTTACTTTGCTGAAATGAGAAGTTTAGTTTTGAACAGCCCAGCAGAATTGTAATTAAATAAGCCAAGACCAATACCGGGTCTGGACCTGTGTCGCTGCATGCAATTGAATCGGCAAACAGGAAGTGGCTGCATGGCAGATCTGAAAATTGCATACACGATACAACTGATCATTATCAGGCTCCAGATGAAATATTAAATCAATCCCTAGCATAGAAGCCAAGAAAACTTTGATGAAAAATTTCAATGTTCAGTGGGTACAGTAAAATTTCAAAGTATCGGCAAACAGGAAGTGGCTGCACGGCAGATCTGGAAATTGCTTACACAATACAACTCATCATTATGAAGCAGCAGACCCAATATAAAATCAATCCCTTGCATAGAAGCCGAGAAAACCTTGACGGAAAATTTCA
This sequence comes from Pictodentalium vernedei, assembly GCA_031216915.1. NCBI lineage: Eukaryota > Metazoa > Mollusca > Scaphopoda > Dentaliida > Dentaliidae > Pictodentalium > Pictodentalium vernedei. The sequence goes on from CM062288.1 coordinate 278,511,578, forward strand.
ATGTTCAGTGGGTACAGTAAAATTTTGAAGTATCGGCAAACTGGAAGTTGCTGCACGGCAGATATGAAAATTGCTTACACGATACAATACAACTCATCATTATGAAGCAGCAGCAGACCAAACATAAAATCATTCCCTTTCATAGAAGCCAAGAAAACTTTGACGGAAGAAGTGTTTCGGATGGACTGACAGACTGACAGTCGAGCGGTTACTAGACCTGCTCTGCCGCTGGCGACGCAGGTAATAAAAATTGAAGAAGTAGAAAAATCTTGATGATTTTAAAGACAGCACATACAGAGACAGTTTCTAAAAGCTTCAGCCAATTTGGTTTCTTCTACACTAAGAGAAGCAAAGATACGTTTTCATTAACAATACCAAATCTGAATTTTATTGAAAACATACAAAAAGCTCAATGAGTTATGTCACTGCAGCCATAAAATCTCTCAATTCTTGAGTGTGATACATATTTAAATAATTTCTGCATTGTAGAATAGGTTAATAATATATATTCCATTCTTGATCAACACAAAAAGAAGAGTAAATTTCGAAACAAATTTCTAATCCCGAAGTATTTTGGTTTTCAAAACTGTATCCTTTGCCCTCATATTCTTTCATAATGAACAAGAATTTCTCAATGATTAGTTAGTTATAGTTACTGAATCTTGTTTGTAAAGCGAACACTTATTTTACATCTGCATTATGTGTCAACTGTTTTGATGAGATGTTTGATCTTTGAGAAGAAATAAGGAGGCTACAGTTTTTATTAACAAGTGAAACTCTGCAAACTTTATTCAAAAGCAGAACATGTCAACTTACTAGTGGGTACTGTAGGTGGTGTAGGTGGTGTTGGAGTTGTAGGTGGTGTAGGCAGTGTTGGTGGTGTTGGAGGTCCAGCTGAAAAAATAAAAATGACAAAAATTATAAATGTAGAAACATTTAGTTACACTGGACAAGTGAGAAGTTTAGTTTTGAATAGACCAGCAGAATTGTAATTAAAACATTGAAGAAGTAGAAAAATCTTGAGGTGTTTAAAGGCAACTCATACATAGACAGTGTCTAAAAGCTTCAGCCAATTTGGTTTCTTCTACACTAAGAGAAGCAAAGATACTTTTTCATTTACAAAGCCTAATCTGAATTTTATTGAAAACATACCAAAAGATCGATGAGTTATGTCACTGCAGCCATAAAATCTCTCAATTCTTGAGTGTGATACATATTTAAATAATTTCTGCATCATAGAATAGGTTAATAATATATACTCCATTCTTGATCAACACAAAAAGAAGAGTAAATTTGGAAACAAATTTCTAATCCCAAAGTATTTTGGTTTTCAAAACTGTATCCTTTGCTCTCATATTCTTTCATAATGAACAAGAATTTCTCAATAACTAGTTAGTTATAGTCACTGAATCTTGTTTGTAAAGCAGACACTCATTTTACATCTGCATTATGTGTCAACTGTTTTGCTCAGATGTTGGATCTTTTAACAGAAATAAATCTTTAGAAAAGGAGGCTACAGTTTTCTTTAACAAGTGAACCTCTGCAACCTTTATTCGAAAGTAGAACATTTCAACTTACTAGTTGGTACTGTAGGTGGTGTTGGAGGTGTAGGTGGTGTTGGAGTTGTAGGTGGTGTAGGCAGTGTTGGTGGTGTTGGAGGTCCAGCTGAAAAAAACGACGAAAATTAAAAATGTAGAAACAATTTGTTACTTTGCTGAAATGAGACGTTTAGTTTTGAACAGCCCAGCAGAATTGTAATTAAACAAGCCAAGACCAATACCGGGTCTGGACCTGTGTCACTGCATGCAATTGAATCGGCAAACAGGAAGTGGCAGCACGGCAGATCTGAAAATTGCACACACGATACAACTGATCATTATCAGGCTCCAGATGAAATATTAAATCAATCCCTAGCATAGAAGCCGAGAAAAGTTTGATGAAAAATTTCAATGTTCAGTGGGTACATTAAAATTTCAAAGTATCGCCAAACAGGACGTGGCTGCACGGCAGATCTGAAAATTGCTTACACAATACAACTCATCATTATGAAGCAGCAGACCCAATATAAAATCAATCCCTTGCATAGAAGCCGAGAAAACCTTGACGGAAAATTTCAATGTTCAGTGGGTACAGTAAAATTATGAAGTATCGGCAAACAGGAAGTTGCTGCACGGCAGATATGAAAATTGCTTACACAATACAACTCATCATTATGAAGCAGGAGCAGACCAAACATAAAATCATTCCCTTTCATAGAAGCCAAGAAAACTTTGACGGAAGTGTTTCGGATGGACTGACGGACTGACAGATGGACAGAGTCGAGCGGTTACTAGAGCTGCGCTGCCGTTGGCGACGCAGGTAATAAAAATTGAAGAAGTAGAAAAATCTTGATGATTTTAAAGACAGCACATACAGAGACAGTTTCTAAAAGCTTCAGCCAATTTGGTTTCTTCTACACTAAGAGAAGCAAAGATACTTTTTAATTAACAATACCTAATCTGAATTTTATTGAAAACATACAAAAAGCTCAATGAGTTATGTCACTGCAGCCATAAAATCTCTCAATTCTTAAGTGTGATACATATTTAAATAATTTCTGCATTGTAGAATAGGTTAATAATATATATTCCATTCTTGATCAACACAAAAAGAAGAGTAAATTTCGAAACATATTTCTAATCCCGAAGTATTTTGGTTTTCAAAACTGTATCCTTTGCCCTCATATTCTTTCATAAAGAACAAGAATTTCTCACTAATTAGTTAGTTATAGTTACTGAATCTTGTTTGTAAAGCGAACACTTATTTTACATCTGCATTATCTGTCAACTGTTTTGACGAGATGTTGGATCTTTGAAAAGAAATAAGGAGGCTACAGTTTTTATTAACAAGTGAAACTCTGCAACCTTTATTCAAAAGCAGAACATTTCAACTTACTAGTGGGTACTGTAGGTGGTGTAGGTGGTGTTGGAGTTGTAGGTGGTGTAGGCAGTGTTGGTGGTGTTGGAGGTCCAGCTGAAAAAAACGACAAAAATTAAAAATGTAGAAACATTTTGTTACTCTGGACAAATCAGAAGTTTAGTTTTGAATAGCCCAGCAGAATTGTAATTAAAACATTGAAGAAGTAGAAAAATCTTGAGGTGTTTAAAGGCAACTCATACATAGACAGTGTCTAAAAGCTTCAGCCAATTTGGTTTCTTCTCCACTAAGAGAAGCAAAGATACTTTTTCATTAACAAAGCCTAATCTGAATTTTATTGAAAACATACAAAAAGATCAATGAGTTATGTCACTGCAGCCATAAACTTTCTCAATTCTTGAGTGTGATACATATTTAAATAATTTCTGCATCGTAGAATAGGTTAATAATATATATTCCATTCTTGATCAACATAAAAAGAAGAGTAAATTTGGAAACAATTTTCCAATCCCAAAGTATTTTGGTTTTCAAAACTGTATCCTTTGCCCTCATATTCTTTCATAATGAACAAGAATTTCTAAATAACTAGTTAGTTATAGCTACTGAATCTTGTTTGTAAAGCAAACACTTATTTAACATCTGCATTATGTGTCAACTGTTTTGCTGAGATGTTGGATCTCTGAAAAGAAATAAATCTTTACAAAAGGAGGCTACAGCTTTCAATAACAAGTGAAACTCTGCACCCTTTATTCGAAAGTAGAACATTTCAACTTACTAGTTGGTACTGTAGGTGGTGTTGGAGGTGTAGGTGGTGTTGGAGTTGTAGGTGGTGTAGGCAGTGTTGGTGTTGTTGGAGGTCCAGCTGAAAAAAACGACGAAAATTAAAAATGTAGAAACAATTTGTTACTTTGCTGAAATGAGAAGTTTAGTATTGAACAGCCCAGCAGAATTGTAATTAAACAAGCCAAGACCAATACCGGATCTGGATCTGTGTCGCTGCATGCAACTGAATCGGCAAACAGGAAGTGGCTGCACGGCAGATCTGAAAATTGCATACACGATACAACTGATCAGTATCAGGCTCCATATGAAATATTAAATCAATCCCTAGCATAGAAGCCGAGAAAAGTTTGATGAAAAATTTCAATGTTCAGTGGGTACAGTAAAATTTAAAAGTATCGGCAAACAGGAAGTGGCTGCATGGCAGATCTGAAAATTGCTTACACACTACAACTCATCATTATAAAGCAGCAGACCAAAGATAAAATGAATCCCTTGCATAGAAGCCGAGAAAACCTTGACGGAAAATTTCAATGTTCAGTGGGTACAGTAAAATTTTAAAGTATCGGCAAACAGGAAGTTGCTGCACGGCAGATATGAAAATTGCTTACACAATACAACTCATCATTATGAAGCAGGAGCAGACCAAACATAAAATCATTCCCTTTCATAGAAGCCAAGAAAACTTTGACGGAAGTGTTTCGGATGGACTGACGGACTGACAGATGGACAGAGTCGAGCGGTTACTAGAGCTGCGCTGCCGTTGGCGACGCAGGTAATAAAAATTGAAGAAGTAGAAAAATCTTGATGATTTTAAAGACAGCACATACAGAGACAGTTTCTAAAAGCTTCAGCCAATTTGGTTTCTTCTACACTAAGAGAAGCAAAGATACTTTTTAATTAACAATACCTAATCTGAATTTTATTGAAAACATACAAAAAGCTCAATGAGTTATGTCACTGCAGCCATAAAATCTCACAATTCTTAAGTGTGATACATATTTAAATAATTTCTGCATTGTAGAATAGGTTAATAATATATATTCCATTCTTGATCAACAAAAAAAGAAGAGTAAATTTAGAAACAAATTTGTAATCCCGAAGTATTTTGGTTTTCAAAACTGTATCCTTTGCCCTCATATTCTTTCATAATGAACAAGAATTTCTCAATAACTAGTTAGTTATAGCTACTGAATCTTGTTTGTAAAGTGAACACTTATTTTACATCTGCATTAAGTGTCAACTGTTTTGATGAGATGCTGGATCTTTGAAAAGAAATAAGGAGGCTACAGTTTTTATTAACAAGTGAAACTCTGCAACCTTTATTCAAAAGCAGAACATTTCAACTTACTAGTGGGTACTGTAGGTGGTGTAGGTGGTGTTGGAGTTGTAGGTGGTGTAGGCAGTGTTGGTGGTGTTGGAGGTCCAGCTGAAAAAAAAACAACAAAAATTAGAAGTGTAGAAACATTTTGTTACTCTGGACAAATGAGAAGTTTAGTTTTGAATAGACCAGCAGAATTGTAATTAAAACATTGAAGAAGTAGAAAAATCTTGAGGTGTTTAAAGGCAACTCATACATAGACAGTGTCTAAAAGCCTCAGCCAATTTGGTTTCTTCTACACTAAGAGAAGCAAAGATACTTTTTCATTAACAAAGCCTAATCTGAATTTTATTGAAAACATACCAAAAGATCGATGAGTTACGTCACTGCAGCCATAAAATCTCTCAATTCTTGAGTGTGATACATATCTAAATAATTTCTGCATCACAGAATAGGTTAATAATATATATTCCATTCTTGATCAACACAAAAAGAAGAGTAAATTTGGAAACAAATTTCTAATCCCAAAGTATTTTGGTTTTCAAAACTGTATCCTTTGCCCTCATATTCTTTCATAATGAACGAGAATTTCTCAATAACTAGTTAGTTATAGTTACTGAATCTTGTTTGTAAAGCAGACACTCATTTTACATCTGCATTATGTGTCAACTGTTTTGCAGAGATGTTGGATCTTTTAACAGAAATAAATCTTTAGAAAAGGAGGCTACAGTTTTCCTTAACAAGTGAACCTCTGCAACCTTTATTCGAAAGTAGAACATTTCAACTTACTAGTAGGTACTGTAGGTGGTGTTGGAGGTGTAGGTGGTGTTGGAGTTGTAGGTGGTGTAGGCAGTGTTGGAGGTCCAGCTGAAAAAAAAAACGACGAAAATTAAAAATGTAGAAACATTTTGTTACTTTGCTGAAATGAGACGTTTAGTTTTGAACAGGCCAGCAGAATTGTAATTAAACAAGCCAGGACCAATACCGGGTCTGGACCTGTGTCGCTGCATGCAATTGAATCGGCAAACAGGAAGTGGCTGCACGGCAGATCTGAAAATTGCACACACGATACAACTGATCATTATCAGGCTCCAGATGAAATATTAAATCAATCCCTAGCATAGAAGCCGAGAAAAGTTTGATGAAAAATTTCAATGTTCAGTGGGTACAGTAAAATTTCAAAGTATCGGCAAACAGGACGTGGCTGCACGGCAGATTTGAAAATTGCTTACACAATACAACTCATCATTATGAAGCAGCAGACCCAATATAAAATCAATCCCTTGCATAGAAGCCGAGAAAACCTTGATGGAAAATTTCAATGTTCAGTGGGTACAGTAAAATTTTGAAGTATCGGCAAACAGGAAGTTGCTGCACGGCAGATATGAAAATTGCTTACACAATACAACTCATCATTATAAAGCAGAAGCAGACCAAACATAAAATCATTCCCTTTCATAGAAGCCAAGAAAACTTTGACGGAAGAAGTGTTTCGGATGGACTGACGGACTGACAGACGGACAGAGTCGAGCGGTTACTAGAGCTGCGCTGCCGTTGGTGACGCAGGTAATAAAAATTGAAGAAGTAGAAAAATCTTGATGATTTTAAAGACAGCACATACAGAGACAGTTTCTAAAAGCTTCAGCCAATTTGGTTTCTTCTACACTAAGAGAAGCAAAGATACTTTTTAATTAAAAATACCTAATCTGAATTTTATTGAAAACATACAAAAAGCTCAATGAGTTATGTCACTGCAGCCATAAAATCTCTCAATTCTTAAGTGTGATACATATTTAAATAATTTCTGCATTGTAGAATAGGTTAATAATATATAATCCATTCTTGATCAACACAAAAAGAAGAGTAAATTTCGAAACATATTTCTAATCCCGAAGTATTTTGGTTTTCAAAACTGTATCCTTTGCCCTCATATTCTTTCATAAAGAACAAGAATTTCTCACTAATTAGTTAGTTATAGTTACTGAATCTTGTTTGTAAAGCGAACACTTATTTTACATCTGCATTATGTGTCAACTGTTTTGATGAGATGCTGGATCTTTGAAAAGAAATAAGGAGGCTACAGTTTTTATTAACAAGTGAAACTCTGCAACCTTTATTCAAAAGCAGAACATTTCAACTTACTAGTGGGTACTGTAGGTGGTGTAGGTGGTGTTGGAGTTGTAGGTGGTGTAGGCAGTGTTGGTGGTGTTGGAGGTCCAGCTGAAAAAAACGACAAAAATTAAAAATGTAGAAACATTTTGTTACTCTGGACAAATGAGAAGTTTAGTTTTGAATAGCCCAGCAGAATTGTAATTAAAACATTGAAGTAGAAAAATCTTGAGGTGTTTAAAGGCAACTCATACATAGACAGTGTCTAAAAGCTTCAGCCAATTTGGTTTCTTCTCCACTAAGAGAAGCAAAGATACTTTTTCATTAACAAAGCCTAATCTGAATTTTATTGAAAACATACAAAAAGATCAATGAGTTATGTCACTGCAGCCATAAACTTTCTCAATTCTTGAGTGTGATATATATTTAAATAATTTCTGCATCGTAGAATAGGTTAATAATATATATTCCATTCTTGATCAACATAAAAAGAAGAGTAAATTTGGAAACAATTTTCCAATCCCAAAGTATTTTGGTTTTCAAAACTGTATCCTTTGCCCTCATATTCTTTCATAATGAACAAGAATTTCTAAATAACTAGTTAGTTATAGCTACTGAATCTTGTTTGTAAAGCAAACACTTATTTAACATCTGCATTATGTGTCAACTGTTTTGCTGAGATGTTGGATCTCTGAAAAGAAATAAATCTTTACAAAAGGAGGCTACAGCTTTCAATAACAAGTGAAACTCTGCACCCTTTATTCGAAAGTAGAACATTTCAACTTACTAGTTGGTACTGTAGGTGGTGTTGGAGGTGTAGGTGGTGTTGGAGTTGTAGGTGGTGTAGGCAGTGTTGGTGGTCTTGGAGGTCCAGCTGAAAAAAACGACGAAAATTGAAAATGTAGAAACAATTTGTTACTTTGCTGAAATGAGAAGTTTAGTTTTGAACAGCCCAGCAGAATTGTAATTAAACAAGCCAAGACCAATACCGGGTCTGGACCTGTGTCGCTGCATGCAACTGAATTGGCAAACAGGAAGTGGCTGCACGGCAGATCTGAAAATTGCATACACGATACAACTGATCATTATCAGGCTCCAGATGAAATATTAAATCAATCCCTAGCAAAGAAGCCGAGAAAAGTTCGATGAAAAATTTCAATGTTCAGTGGGTACATTAAAATTTCAAAGTATCGGCAAACAGGAAGTGGCTGCATGGCAGATATGAAAATTGCTTACACAATACAAATCATCATTATGAAGCAGCAGCAGACCAAACATAAAATCAATCCCTTGCATAGAAGTGAAGAAAACTTTGATGGAAGAAGTGTTTCGGATGGACTAACAGACGGACAGAGTCGAACGATTACTAGAGCTGCGCTGCCGCTGGTGACACAGGTAATAAAAATTGAAGAAGCAGAAAAATCTTGATGATTTTAAAGACAGCACATACAGGGACAGTTTCTAAAAGCTTCAGCCAATTTGGTTTCTTCTACACTAAGAGAAGCAAAGATACTTTTTAATTAACAATACCTAATCTGAATTTTATTGAAAACATACAAAAAGCTCAATGAGTTATGTCACTGCAGCCATAAAATCTCTCAATTCTTAAGTGTGATAAATATTTAAATAATTTCTGCATTGTAGAATAGGTTAATAATATATATTCCTTTCTTAATCAACACAAAAAGAAGAGTAAATTTCGAAACATATTTCTAATCCCGAAGTATTTTGGTTTTCAAAACTGTATCCTTTGCCCTCATATTCTTTCATAATGAACAAGAATTTCTCAATAACTAGTTAGTTATAGTTACTGAATCTTGTTTGTAAAGCGAACACTTATTTTACATCTGCATTATGTGTCAACTGTTTTGATGAGATGTTGGATCTTTGAAAAGAAATAAGGAGGCTACAGTTTTTATTAACAAGTGAAACTCTGCAACCTTTATTCAAAAGCAGAACATTTCAACTTACTAGTGGGTACTGTAGGTGGTGTAGGTGGTGTTGGAGTTGTAGGTGGTGTAGGCAGTGTTGGTGGTGTTGGAGGTCCAGCTGAAAAAAAAACGACAAAAATTATAAATGTAGAAACATTTAGTTACTCTGTACAAATGAGAAGTTTAGTTTTGAATAGACCAGCAGAATTGTAATTAAAACATTGAAGAAGTAGAAAACTCTTGAGGTGTTTAAAGGCAACTCATACATAGACAGTGTCTAAAAGCCTCAGCCAATTTGGTTTCTTCTACACTAAGAGAAGCAAAGATACTTTTTCATTAACAAAGCCTAATCTGAATTTTATTGAAAACATACAAAAAGATCAATGAGTTATGCCACTGCAGCCATAAAATCTCTCAATTCTTGAGTGTGATACATATTTAAATAACATCTGCATTATAGAATAGGTTAATAATATATATTCCATTCTTGTTCAACACAAAAAGAAGAGTAAATTTGGAAACAAATTTCTAATCCCAAAGTATTTTGGTTTTCAAAACTGTATCCTTTGCCCTCATATTCTTTCATAATGAACAAGAATTTCTCAAAAACTAGTTAGTTATAGTTACTGAATCTTGTTTGTAAAGCAAACACTTATTTAACATCTGCATTATGTGTCAACTGTTTTGCTGAGATGTTGGATCTTTGAAAAGAAATAAATCTTTAGAAAAGGAGGCTACAGTTTTCCATAACAAGTGAAACTCTGCAACCTTTATTCGAAAGTAGAACATTTCAACTTACTAGTTGGTACTGTAGGTGGTGTTGGAGGTGTAGGTGGTGTTGGAGTTGTAGGTGGTGTAGGCAGTGTTGGTGGTGTTGGAGGTCCAGCTGAAAAAAATGACGAAAATTAAAAATGTAGAAACAATTTGTTACTTTGCTGAAATGAGAAGTTTAGTTTTGAACAGCCCAGCAGAATTGTAATTAAACAAGCCAAGACCAATACCGGGTCTGGACCTGTGTCGCTGCATGCAATTGAATTGGCAAACAGGAAGTGGCCGCACGGCAGATCTGAAAATTGCATACACGATACAACTGATCATTATCAGGCTCCAGATGAAATATTAAATCAATCCCTAGCAAAGAAGCCGAGAAAAGTTTGATGAAAAATTTCAATGTTCAGTGGGTACATTAAAATTTCAAAGTATCGGCAAACAGGAAGTGGCTGCATGGCAGATATGAAAATTGCTTACACAATACAACTCATCATTATGAAGCAGCAGCAGACCAAACATAAAATCAATCCCTTGCATAGAAGTGAAGAAAACTTTGATGGAAGAAGTGTTTCGGATGGACTGACAGACTGACAGACGGACAGAGTCGAACGATTACTAGAGCTGCGCTGCCGCTGGTGACACAGGTAATAAAAATTGAAGAAGTAGAAAAATCTTGATGATTTTAAAGACAGCACATACAGAGACAGTTTCTAAAAGCTTCAGCCAATTTGGTTTCTTCTACACTAAGAGAAGCAAAGATACTTTTTAATTAACAATACCTAATCTGAATTTTATTGAAAACATACAAAAGGCTCAATGAGTTATGTCACTGCAGCCATAAAATCTCTCAATTCTTAAGTGTGATAAATATTTAAATAATTTCTGCATTGTAGAATAGGTTAATAATATATATTCCTTTCTTGATCAACACAAAAAGAAGAGTAAATTTCGAAACATATTTCTAATCCCGAAGTATTTTGGTTTTCAAAACTGTATCCTTTGCCCTCATATTCTTTCATAATGAACAAGAATTTCTCAATAACTAGTTAGTTATAGTTACTGAATCTTGTTTGTAAAGCGAACACTTATTTTACATCTGCATTATGTGTCAACTGTTTTGATGAGATGTTGGATCTTTGAAAAGAAATAAGGAGGCTACAGTTTTTATTAACAAGTGAAACTCTGCAACCTTTATTCAAAAGCAGAACATTTCAACTTACTAGTGGGTACTGTAGGTGGTGTAGGTGGTGTTGGAGTTGTAGGTGGTGTAGGCAGTGTTGGTGGTGTTGGAGGTCCAGCTGAAAAAAAAACGACAAAAATTATAAATGCAGAAACATTTAGTTACTCTGGACAAATGAGAAGTTTAGTTTTGAAGAGACCAGCAGAATTGTAATTAAAACATTGAAGAAGTAGAAAAATCTTGAGGTGTTTAAAGGCAACTCATACATAGACAGTGTCTAAAAGCTTCAGCCAATTTGGTTTCTTCTACACTAAGAGAAGCAAAGATACTTTTTCATTAACAAAGCATAATCAGAATTTTATTGAAAACATACAAAAAGATCAATGAGTTATGTCACTGCAGCCATAAAATCTCTCAATTCTTGAGTATGATACATATTTAAATAATTTCTGCATCATAGAATAGGTTAATAATATATATTCCATTCTTGTTCAACACAAAAAGAAGAGTGAATTTGGAAACAAATTTCGTATTTTGGTTTTCAAAACTGTATCCTTTGCCCTCATATTCTTTCATAATGAACAAGAATTTCTCAATGATTAGTTAGTTATAGTTACTGAATCTTGTTTGTAAAGCAGACACTTATTTTACATCTGCATTATGTGTCAACTGTTTTGATGAGATGTTGGATCTTTGAACAGAAATAAATCTTCAGAAAAGGAGGCTACAGTTTTCCTTAACAAGTGAACCTCTGCAACCTTTATTCGAAAGTAGAACATTTCAACTTACTAGTTGGTACTGTAGGTGGTGTTGGAGGTGTAGGTGGTGTTGGAGTTGTAGGTGGTGTAGGCAGTGTTGGTGGTGTTGGAGGTCCAGCTGAAAAAAAAATGACGAAAATTAAAAATGTAGAAACATTTTGTTACTTTGCTGAAATGAGACGTTTAGTTTTGAACAGCCCAGCAGAATTGTAATTAAATAAGCCAAGACCAATACCGGGTCTGGACCTGTATCGCTGCATGCAATTGAATCGGCAAACAGGAAGTGGCTGCACGGCAGATCGGGAAATTGCATACACGATACAACTGATCATTATCAGGCTCCAGATGAAATATTAAATCAATCCCTAGCATAGAAGCCGAGAAAAGTTTGATGAAAAATTTCAATGTTCAGTGGGTACAGCAAAATTTCAAAGTATCGGCAAACAGGAAGTGGCTGCAGGGCAGATCTCAAAATTGCTTACACAATACAACTCATCATTATGAAGCAGCAGACCCAATATAAAATCATTTCCTTGCATAGAAGCCGAGAAAACCTTGACGGAAAATTTCAATGTTCAGTGGGTACAGTAAAATTTTAAAGTATCGGAAAACAGGAAGTCGCTGCACGGCAGATATGAAAATTGCTTACACGATACAACTCATCATTATGAAGCAGCAGACCAAACATAAAATCATTCCCTTTCATAGAAGCCAAGAAAACTTTGACGGAAGAAGTGTTTCGGATGGACTGACGGACTGACAGACAGACAGTCGAGCGGTTACTAGACCTGCTCTGCCGCTGGCGACGCAGGTAATAAAAATTGAAGAAGTAGAAAAATCTTGATGATTTTAAAGACAGCACATACAGAGACAGTTTCTAAAAGCTTCAGCCAATTTGGTTTCTTCTACACTAAGAGTAGCAAAGATACTTTTTCATTAACAATACCAAATCTGAATTTTATTGAAAACATACAAAAAGCTCAATGAGTTATGTCACTGCAGCCATAAAAACTCTCAATTCTTGAGTGTGATACATATTTAAATAATTTCTGCATTGTAGAATAGGTTAATAATATATATTCCATTCTTGATCAACACAAAAAGAAGAGTAAATTTCGAAACAAATTTCTAATCCAGAAGTATTTTGGTTTTCAAAACTGTATCCTTTGCCCTCATATTCTTTCATAATGAACAGGAATTTCTCAATGATTAGTTAGTTATAGTTACTGAATCTTGTTTGTAAAGCGAACACTTATTTTACATCTGCATTATGTGTCAACTGTTTTGATGAGATGTTTGATCTTTGAAAAGAAATAAGGTGGCTACAGTTTTTATTAACAAGTGAAACTCTGCAAACTTTATTCAAAAGCAGAACATGTCAACTTACTAGTGGGTACTGTAGGTGGTGTAGGTGGTGTTGGAGTTGTAGGTGGTGTAGGCAGTGTTGGTGGTGTTGGAGGTCCAGCTGAAAAAATAAAAATGACAAAAATTATAAATGTAGAAACATTTAGTTACACTGGACAAATGAGAAGTTTAGTTTTGAATAGACCAGCAGAATTGTAATTAAAACATTGAAGAAGTAGAAAAATCTTGAGGTGTTTAAAGGCAACTCATACATAGACAGTGTCTAAAAGCTTCAGCCAATTTGGTTTCTTCTACACTAAGAGAAGCAAAGATACTTTTTCATTTACAAAGCCTAATCTGAATTTTATTGAAAACATACCAAAAGATCGATGAGTTATGTCACTGCAGCCATAAAATCTCTCAATTCTTGAGTGTGATACATATTTAAATAATTTCTGCATCATAGAATAGGTTAATAATATATATTCCATTCTTGATCAACACAAAAAGAAGAGTAAATTTGGAAACAAATTTCTAATCCCAAAGTATTTTGGTTTTCAAAACTGTATCCTTTGCCCTCATATTCTTTCATAATGAACAAGAATTTCTCAATAACTAGTTAGTTATAGTCACTGAATCTTGTTTGTAAAGCAGACACTCATTTTACATCTGCATTATGTGTCAACTGTTTTGCTGAGATGTTGGATCTTTTAACAGAAATAAATCTTTAGAAAAGGAGGCTACAGTTTTCTTTAACAAGTGAACCTCTGTAACCTTTATTCGAAAGTAGAACATTTCAACTTACTAGTTGGTACTGTAGGTGGTGTTGGAGGTGTAGGTGGTGTTGGAGTTGTAGGTGGTGTAGGCAGTGTTGGTGGTGTTGGAGGTCCAGCTGAAAAAAAACGACGAAAATTAAAAATGTAGAAACATTTTGTTACTTTGCTGAAATGAGACGTTTAGTTTTGAACAGCCCAGCAGAATTGTAATTAAACAAGCCAAGACCAATACCAGGTCTGGACCTGTGTCACTGCATGCAATTGAATCGGCAAACAGGAAGTGGCAGCACGGCAGATCTGAAAATTGCACACACGATACAACTGATCATTATCAGGATCCAGATGAAATATTAAATCAATCCCTAGCATAGAAGCCGAGAAAAGTTTGATGAAAAATTTCAATGTTCAGTGGGTACATTAAAATTTCAAAGTATCGGCAAACAGGACGTGGCTGCACAGCAGATCTGAAAATTGCTTACACAATACAACTCATTATGAAGCAGCAGACCCAATATAAAATCAATCCCTTGCATAGAAGCCGAGAAAACCTTGACGGAAAATTTCAATGTTCAGTGGGTACAGTAAAATTTTGAAGTATCGGCAAACAGGAAGTTGCTGCACGGCAGATATGAAAATTGCTTACACAATACAACTCATCATTATGAAGCAGGAGCAGACCAAACATAAAATCATTCCCTTTCATAGAAGCCAAGAAAACTTTGACGGAAGTGTTTCGGATGGACTGACGGACTGACAGATGGACAGAGTCGAGCAGTTACTAGAGCTGCGCTGCCGTTGGCGACGCAGGTAATACAAATTGAAGAAGTAGAAAAATCTTGATGATTTTAAAGACAGCACATACAGAGACAGTTTCTAAAAGCTTCAGCCAATTTGGTTTCTTCTACACTAAGAGAAGCAAAGATACTTTTTAATTAACAATACCTAATCTGAATTTTATTGAAAACATACAAAAAGCTCAATGAGTTATGTCACTGCAGCCATAAAATCTCTCAATTCTTAAGTGTGATACATATTTAAATAATTTCTGCATTGTAGAATAGGTTAATAATATATATTCCATTCTTGATCAACACAAAAAGAAGAGTAAATTTCGAAACATATTTCTAATCCCGAAGTATTTTGGTTTTCAAAACTGTATCCTTTGCCCTCATATTCTTTCATAAAGAACAAGAATTTCTCACTAATTAGTTAGTTATAGTTACTGAATCTTGTTTGTAAAGCGAACACTTATTTTACATCTGCATTATCTGTCAACTGTTTCGATGAGATGTTGGATCTTTGAAAAGAAATGAGGAGGCTACAGTTTTTATTAACAAGTGAAACTCTGCAACCTTTATTCAAAAGCAGAACATTTCAACTTACTAGTGGGTACTGTAGGTGGTGTAGGTGGTGTTGGAGTTGTAGGTGGTGTAGGCAGTGTTGGTGGTGTTGGAGGTCCAGCTGAAAAAAACGACAAAAATTAAAAATGTAGAAACATTTTGTTACTCTGGACAAATGAGAAGTTTAGTTTTGAATAGCCCAGCAGAATTGTAATTAAAACACTGAAGAAGTAGAAAAATCTTGAGGTGTTTAAAGGCAACTCATACATAGACAGTGTCTAAAAGCTTCAGCCAATTTGGTTTCTTCTACACTAAGAGAAGCAAAGATACTTTTTCATTTACAAAGCCTAATCTGAATTTTATTGAAAACATACCAAAAGATCGATGAGTTATGTCACTGCAGCCATAAAATCTCTCAATTCTTGAGTGTGATACATATTTAAATAATTTCTGCATCATAGAATAGGTTAATAATATATATTCCATTCTTGATCAACACAAAAAGAAGAGTAAATTTGGAAACAAATTTCTAATCCCAAAGTATTTTGGTTTTCAAAACTGTATCCTTTGCCCTCATATTCTTTCATAATGAACAAGAATTTCTCAATAACTAGTTAGTTATAGTCACTGAATCTTGTTTGTAAAGCAGACACTCATTTTACATCTGCATTATGTGTCAACTGTTTTGCTGAGATGTTGGATCTTTTAACAGAAATAAATCTTTAGAAAAGGAGGCTACAGTTTTCTTTAACAAGTGAACCTCTGCAACCTTTATTCGAAAGTAGAACATTTCAACTTACTAGTTGGTACTGTAGGTGGTGTTGGAGGTGTAGGTGGTGTTGGAGTTGTAGGTGGTGTAGGCAGTGTTGGTGGTGTTGGAGGTCCAGCTGAAAAAAAATGACGAAAATTAAAAATGTAGAAACATTTTGTTACTTTGCTGAAATGAGACGTTTAGTTTTGAACAGCCCAGCAGAATTGTAATTAAACAAGCCAAGACCAATACCGGGTCTGGACCTGTGTCACTGCATGCAATTGAATCGGCAAACAGGAAGTGGCAGCACGGCAGATCTGAAAATTGCACACACGATACAACTGATCATTATCAGGATCCAGATGAAATATTAAATCAATCCCTAGCATAGAAGCCGAGAAAAGTTTGATGAAAAATTTCAATGTTCAGTGGGTACATTAAAATTTCAAAGTATCGGCAAACAGGACGTGGCTGCACAGCAGATCTGAAAATTGCTTACACAATACAACTCATCATTATGAAGCAGCAGACCCAATATAAAATCAATCCCTTGCATAGAAGCCGAGAAAACCTTGACGGAAAATTTCAATGTTCAGTGGGTACAGTAAAATTTTGAAGTATCGGCAAACAGGAAGTTGCTGCACGGCAGATATGAAAATTGCTTACACAATACAACTCATCATTATGAAGCAGGAGCAGACCAAACATAAAATCATTCCCTTTCATAGAAGCCAAGAAAACTTTGACGGAAGTGTTTCGGATGGACTGACGGACTGACAGATGGACAGAGTCGAGCAGTTACTAGAGCTGCGCTGCCGTTGGCGACGCAGGTAATACAAATTGAAGAAGTAGAAAAATCTTGATGATTTTAAAGACAGCACATACAGAGACAGTTTCTAAAAGCTTCAGCCAATTTGGTTTCTTCTACACTAAGAGAAGCAAAGATACTTTTTAATTAGCAATACCTAATCTGAATTTTATTGAAAACATACAAAAAGCTCAATGAGTTATGTCACTGCAGCCATAAAATCTCTCAATTCTTAAGTGTGATACATATTTAAATAATTTCTGCATTGTAGAATAGGTTAATAATATATATTCCATTCTTGATCAACACAAAAAGAAGAGTAAATTTCGAAACATATTTCTAATCCCGAAGTATTTTGGTTTTCAAAACTGTATCCTTTGCCCTCATATTCTTTCATAAAGAACAAGAATTTCTCACTAATTAGTTAGTTATAGTTACTGAATCTTGTTTGTAAAGCGAACACTTATTTTACATCTGCATTATCTGTCAACTGTTTCGATGAGATGTTGGATCTTTGAAAAGAAATGAGGAGGCTACAGTTTTTATTAACAAGTGAAACTCTGCAACCTTTATTCAAAAGCAGAACATTTCAACTTACTAGTGGGTACTGTAGGTGGTGTAGGTGGTGTTGGAGTTGTAGGTGGTGTAGGCAGTGTTGGTGGTGTTGGAGGTCCAGCTGAAAAAAACGACAAAAATTAAAAATGTAGAAACATTTTGTTACTCTGGACAAATGAGAAGTTTAGTTTTGAATAGCCCAGCAGAAATGTAATTAAAACATTGAAGAAGTAGAAAAATCTTGAGGTGTTTAAAGGCAACTCATACATAGACAGTGTCTAAAAGCTTCAGCCAATTTGGTTTCTTCTCCACTAAGAGAAGCAAAGATACTTTTTCATTAACAAAGCCTAATCTGAATTTTATTGAAAACATACAAAAAGATCAATGAGTTATGTCACAGCAGCCATAAACTTTCTCAATTCTTGAGTGTGATACATATTTAAATAATTTCTGCATCGTAGAATAGGTTAATAATATATATTCCATTCTTGATCAACATAAAAAGAAGAGTAAATTTGGAAACAATTTTCCAATCCCAAAGTATTTTGGTTTTCAAAACTGTATCCTTTGCCCTCATATTCTTTCATAATGAACAAGAATTTCTAAATAACTAGTTAGTTATAGCTACTGAATCTTGTTTGTAAAGCAAACACTTATTTAACATCTGCATTATGTGTCAACTGTTTTGCTGAGATGTTGGATCTCTGAAAAGAAATAAATCTTTACAAAAGGAGGCTACAGCTTTCAATAACAAGTGAAACTCTGCACCCTTTATTCGAAAGTAGAACATTTCAACTTACTAGTTGGTAC
Organism: Pictodentalium vernedei; assembly: GCA_031216915.1. NCBI lineage: Eukaryota > Metazoa > Mollusca > Scaphopoda > Dentaliida > Dentaliidae > Pictodentalium > Pictodentalium vernedei. Next base: position 278,529,728 of record CM062288.1, read on the forward strand.
TGTAGGTGGTGTTGGAGGTGTAGGTGGTGTTGGAGTTGTAGGTGGTGTAGGCAGTGTTGGTGTTGTTGGAGGTCCAGCTGAAAAAAACGACGAAAATTAAAAATGTAGAAACAATTTGTTACTTTGCTGAAATGAGAAGTTTAGTATTGAACAGCCCAGCAGAATTGTAATTAAACAAGCCAAGACCAATACCGGATCTGGACCTGTGTCGCTGCATGCAATTGAATCGGCAAACAGGAAGTGGCTGCACGGCAGATCTGAAAATTGCATATACGATACAACTGATCAGTATCAGGCTCCATATGAAATATTAAATCAATCCCTAGCATAGAAGCCGAGAAAAGTTTGATGAAAAATTTCAATGTTCAGTGGGTACAGTAAAATTTAAAAGTATCGGCAAACAGGAAGTGGCTGCATGGCAGATCTGAAAATTGCTTACACACTACAACTCATCATTATAAAGCAGCAGACCAAAGATAAAATAAATCCCTTGCATAGAAGCCGAGAAAACCTTGACAGAAAATTTCAATGTTCAGTGGGTACAGTAAAATTTTAAAGTATCGGCAAACAGGAAGTGGCTGCATGGCAGATATGAAAATTGCTTACACGATACAACTCATCATTATGAAGCAGCAGACCAAACATAAAATCATTCCCTTTCATAGAAGCCAAGAAAACTTTGATGGAAGAAGTGTTTCGGATGAACTGACAGGTGGACGGAGCCGAGTGGTTACTAGACTTGCTCTGCCGCTGGCGACGCAAGTAATAAAAATTGAAGAAGTAGAAAAATCTTGATGATTTTAAAGACAGCACATACAGAGACAGTTTCTAAAAGCTTCATGCAATTTGGTTTCTTCTACACTAAGAGAAGCAAAGATACTTTTTCATTAACAATACTAAATCTGAATTTTATTGAAAACATACAAAAAGCTCAATGAGTTATGTCACTGCAGCCATAAAATCTCACAATTCTGGAGTGTGATACATATTTAAATAATTTCTGCATTGTAGAATAGGTTAATAATATATATTCCATTCTTGATCAACACAAAAAGAAGAGTAAATTTCGAAACAAATTTCTAATCCCGAAGTATTTTGGTTTTCAAAACTGTATCCTTTGCCCTCATATTCTTTCATAATGAACAAGAATTTCTCAATGATTAGTTAGTTATAGTTACTGAATCTTGTTTGTAAAGCGAACACTTATTTTACATCTGCATTATGTGTCAACTGTTTTGATGAGATGTTGGATCTTTGAAAAGAAATAAGGAGGCTACAGTTTTTATTAACAAGTGAAACTCTGCAACCTTTATTCAAAAGCAGAACATGTCAACTTACTAGTGGGTACTGTAGGTGGTGTAGGTGGTGTTGGAGTTGTAGGTGGTGTAGGCAGTGTTGGTGGTGTTGGAGGTCCAGCTGAAAAAATAAAAATGACAAAAATTATAAATGTAGAAACATTTAGTTACACTGGACAAATGAGAAGTTTAGTTTTGAATAGACCAGCAGAATTGTAATTAAAACATTGAAGAAGTAGAAAAATCTTGAGGTGTTTAAAGGCAACTCATACATAGACAGTGTCTAAAAGCTTCAGCCAATTTGGTTTCTTCTACACTAAGAGAAGCAAAGATACTTTTTCATTTACAAAGCCTAATCTGAATTTTATTGAAAACATACCAAAAGATCGATGAGTTATGTCACTGCAGCCATAAAATCTCTCAATTCTTGAGTGTGATACATATTTAAATAATTTCTGCATCATAGAATAGGTTAATAATATATATTCCATTCTTGATCAACACAAAAAGAAGAGTAAATTTGGAAACAAATTTCTAATCCCAAAGTATTTTGGTTTTCAAAACTGTATCCTTTGCTCTCATATTCTTTCATAATGAACAAGAATTTCTCAATAACTAGTTAGTTATAGTCACTGAATCTTGTTTGTAAAGCAGACACTCATTTTACATCTGCATTATGTGTCAACTGTTTTGCTCAGATGTTGGATCTTTTAACAGAAATAAATCTTTAGAAAAGGAGGCTACAGTTTTCTTTAACAAGTGAACCTCTGCAACCTTTATTCGAAAGTAGAACATTTCAACTTACTAGTTGGTACTGTAGGTGGTGTTGGAGGTGTAGGTGGTGTTGGAGTTGTAGGTGGTGTAGGCAGTGTTGGTGGTGTTGGAGGTCCAGCTGAAAAAAACGACGAAAATTAAAAATGTAGAAACATTTTGTTACTTTGCTGAAATGAGACGTTTAGTTTTGAACAGCCCAGCAGAATTGTAATTAAACAAGCCAAGACCAATACCGGGTCTGGACCTGTGTCACTGCATGCAATTGAATCGGCAAACAGGAAGTGGCAGCACGGCAGATCTGAAAATTGCACACATGATACAACTGATCATTATCAGGCTCCAGATGAAATATTAAATCAATCCCTAGCATAGAAGCCGAGAAAAGTTTGATGAAAAATTTCAATGTTCAGTGGGTACATTAAAATATCAAAGTATCGGAAAACAGGACGTGGCTGCACGGCAGATCTGAAAATTGCTTACACAATACAACTCATCATTATGAAGCAGCAGACCCAATATAAAATCAATCCCTTGCATAGAAGCCGAGAAAACCTTGACGGAAAATTTCAATGTTCAGTGGGTACAGAAAAATTTTGAAGTATCGGCAAACAGGAAGTTGCTGCACGGCAGATATGAAAATTGCTTACACAATACAACTCATCATTATGAAGCAGGAGCAGACCAAACATAAAATCATTCCCTTTCATAGAAGCCAAGAAAACTTTGACGGAAGTGTTTCGGATGGACTGACGGACTGACAGATGGACAGAGTCGAGCAGTTACTAGAGCTGCGCTGCCGTTGGCGACGCAGGTAATAAAAATTGAAGAAGTAGAAAAATCTTGATGATTTTAAAGACAGCACATACAGAGACAGTTTCTAAAAGCTTCAGCCAATTTGGTTTCTTCTACACTAAGAGAAGCAAAGATACTTTTTAATTAACAATACCTAATCTGAATTTTATTGAAAACATACAAAAAGCTCAATGAGTTATGTCACTGCAGCCATAAAATCTCTCAATTCTTAAGTGTGATACATATTTAAATAATTTCTGCATTGTAGAATAGGTTAATAATATATATTCCATTCTTGATCAACACAAAAAGAAGAGTAAATTTCGAAACATATTTCTAATCCCGAAGTATTTTGGTTTTCAAAACTGTATCCTTTGCCCTCATATTCTTTCATAAAGAACAAGAATTTCTCACTAATTAGTTAGTTATAGTTACTGAATCTTGTTTGTAAAGCGAACACTTATTTTACATCTGCATTATCTGTCAACTGTTTCGATGAGATGTTGGATCTTTGAAAAGAAATAAGGAGGCTACAGTTTTTATTAACAAGTGAAACTCTGCAACCTTTATTCAAAAGCAGAACATTTCAACTTACTAGTGGGTACTGTAGGTGGTGTAGGTGGTGTTGGAGTTGTAGGTGGTGTAGGCAGTGTTGGTGGTGTTGGAGGTCCAGCTGAAAAAAACGACAAAAATTAAAAATGTAGAAACATTTTGTTACTCTGGACAAATGAGAAGTTTAGTTTTGAATAGCCCAGCAGAATTGTAATTAAAACATTGAAGAAGTAGAAAAATCTTGAGGTGTTTAAAGGCAACTCATACATAGACAGTGTCTAAAAGCTTCAGCCAATTTGGTTTCTTCTCCACTAAGAGAAGCAAAGATACTTTTTCATTAACAAAGCCTAATCTGAATTTTATTGAAAACATACAAAAAGATCAATGAGTTATGTCACTGCAGCCATAAACTTTCTCAATTCTTGAGTGTGATACATATTTAAATAATTTCTGCATCGTAGAATAGGTTAATAATATATATTCCATTCTTGATCAACATAAAAAGAAGAGTAAATTTGGAAACAATTTTCCAATCCCAAAGTATTTTGGTTTTCAAAACTGTATCCTTTGCCCTCATATTCTTTCATAATGAACAAGAATTTCTAAATAACTAGTTAGTTATAGCTACTGAATCTTGTTTGTAAAGCAAACACTTATTTAACATCTGCATTATGTGTCAACTGTTTTGCTGAGATGTTGGATCTCTGAAAAGAAATAAATCTTTACAAAAGGAGGCAACAGCTTTCAATAACAAGTGAAACTCTGCACCCTTTATTCGAAAGTAGAACATTTCAACTTACTAGTTGGTACTGTAGGTGGTGTTGGAGGTGTAGGTGGTGTTGGAGTTGTAGGTGGTGTAGGCAGTGTTGGTGTTGTTGGAGGTCCAGCTGAAAAAAACGACGAAAATTAAAAATGTAGAAACAATTTGTTACTTTGCTGAAATGAGAAGTTTAGTATTGAACAGCCCAGCAGAATTGTAATTAAACAAGCCAAGACCAATACCGGATCTGGACCTGTGTCGCTGCATGCAATTGAATCGGCAAACAGGAAGTGGCTGCACGGCAGATCTGAAAATTGCATATACGATACAACTGATCAGTATCAGGCTCCATATGAAATATTAAATCAATCCCTAGCATAGAAGCCGAGAAAAGTTTGATGAAAAATTTCAATGTTCAGTGGGTACAGTAAAATTTAAAAGTATCGGCAAACAGGAAGTGGCTGCATGGCAGATCTGAAAATTGCTTACACACTACAACTCATCATTATAAAGCAGCAGACCAAAGATAAAATGAATCCCTTGCATAGAAGCCGAGAAAACCTTGACGGAAAATTTCAATGTTCAGTGGGTACAGTAAAATTTTAAAGTATCGGCAAACAGGAAGTGGCTGCATGGCAGATATGAAAATTGCTTACACGATACAACTCATCATTATGAAGCAGCAGACCAAACATAAAATCATTCCCTTTCATAGAAGCCAAGAAAACTTTGATGGAAGAAGTGTTTCGGATGAACTGACAGGTGGACGGAGCCGAGTGGTTACTAGACTTGCTCTGCCGCTGGCGACGCAAGTAATAAAAATTGAAGAAGTAGAAAAATCTTGATGATTTTAAAGACAGCACATACAGAGACAGTTTCTAAAAGCTTCATGCAATTTGGTTTCTTCTACACTAAGAGAAGCAAAGATACTTTTTCATTAACAATACTAAATCTGAATTTTATTGAAAACATACAAAAAGCTCAATGAGTTATGTCACTGCAGCCATAAAATCTCATAATTCTGGAGTGTGATACATATTTAAATAATTTCTGCATTGTAGAATAGGTTAATAATATATATTCCATTCTTGATCAACACAAAAAGAAGAGTAAATTTCGAAACAAATTTCTAATCCCGAAGTATTTTGGTTTTCAAAACTGTATCCTTTGCCCTCATATTCTTTCATAATGAACAAGAATTTCTCAATAATTAGTTAGTTATAGCTACTGAATCTTGTTTGTAAAGTGAACACTTATTTTACATCTGCATTATGTGTCAACTGTTTTGATGAGATGTTGGATCTTTGAAAAGAAATAAGGAGGCTACAGTTTTTATTAACAAGTGAAACTCTGCAACATTTATTCAAAAGCAGAACATTTCAACTTACTAGTGGGTACTGTAGGTGGTGTAGGTGGTGTTGGAGTTGTAGGTGGTGTAGGCAGTGTTGGTGGTGTTGGAGGTCCAGCTGAAAAAAAAACGACAAAAATTAAAAATGTAGAAACATTTTGTTACTCTGGACAAATGAGAAGTTTAGTTTTGAATAGCCCAGCAGAATTGTAATTAAAACATTGAAGAAGTAGAAAAATCTTGAGGTGTTTAAAGGCAACTCATACATAGACAGTGTCTAAAAGCTTCAGCCAATTTGGTTTCTTCTACACTAAGAGAAGCAAAGATACTTTTTCATTAACAAAGCCTAATCTGAATTTTATTGAAAACATACAAAAAGATCAATGAGTTATGTCACTGCAGCCATAAACTTTCTCAATTCTTGAGTGTGATACATATTTAAATAATTTCTGCATCGTAGAATAGGTTAATAATATATATTCCATTCTTGATCAACACAAAAAGAAAAGTAAATTTGGAAACAATTTTCTAATCCCAAAGTATATTGGTTTTCAAAACTGTATCCTTTGCCCTCATATTAGAAAAGGAGGCTATAGTTTTTCATAACAAGTGAACCTCTGCAACCTTTATTCGAAAGTAGAACATTTCAACTTACTAGTTGGTACCGTAGGTGGTGTTGGAGGTGTAGGTGCTGGTGGAGTTGTAGGTGGTGTAGGCAGTGTTGGTGGTGTTGGAGGTCCAGCTGAAAAAAACGACGAAAATTAAAAATGTAGAAACAATTTGTTACTTTGCTGAAATGAGAAGTTTAGTTTTGAACAGCCCAGCAGAATTGTAATTAAATAAGCCAAGACCAATACCGGGTCTGGACCTGTGTCGCTGCATGCAATTGAATCGGCAAACAGGAAGTGGCTGCATGGCAGATCTGAAAATTGCATACACAATACAACTGATCATTATCAGGCTCCAGATGAAATATTAAATCAATCCCTAGCATAGAAGCCAAGAAAAGTTTGATGAAAAATTTCAATGTTCAGTGGGTACAGTAAAATTTCAAAGTATCGGCAAACAGGAAGTGGCTGCACGGCAGATCTGAAAATTGCTTACACAATACAACTCATCATTATGAAGCAGCAGACCCAATATAAAATCAATCCCTTGCATAGAAGCCGAGAAAACCTTGACGGAAAATTTCAATGTTCAGTGGGTACAGTAAAATTTTGAAGTATCGGCAAACAGGAAGTTGCTGCACGGCAGATATGAAAATTGCTTACACAATACAATACAACTCATCATTATGAAGCAGCAGCAGACCAAACATAAAATCATTCCCTTTCATAGAAGCCAAGAAAACTTTGACGGAAGAAGTGTTTCGGATGGACTGACAGACTGACAGTCGAGCGGTTAGTAGACCTGCTCTGCCGCTGGCGACGCAGGTAATAAAAATTGAAGAAGTAGAAAAATCTTGATGATTTTAAAGACAGCACATACAGAGACAGTTTCTAAAAGCTTCAGCCAATTTGGTTTCTTCTACACTAAGAGAAGCAAAGATACGTTTTCATTAACAGTACCAAATCTGAATTTTATTGAAAACATACAAAAAGCTCAATGAGTTATGTCACTGCAGCCATAAAATCTCTCAATTCTTGAGTGTGATACATATTTAAATAATTTCTGCATTGTAGAATAGGTTAATAATATATATTCCATTCTTGATCAACACAAAAAGAAGAGTAAATTTCGAAACAAATTTCTAATCCCGAAGTATTTTGGTTTTCAAAACTGTATCCTTTGCCCTCATATTCTTTCATAATGAACAAGAATTTCTCAATGATTAGTTAGTTATAGTTACTGAATCTTGTTTGTAAAGCGAACACTTATTTTACATCTGCATTATGTGTCAACTGTTTTGATGAGATGTTTGATCTTTGAGAAGAAATAAGGAGGCTACAGTTTTTATTAACAAGTGAAACTCTGCAAACTTTATTCAAAAGCAGAACATGTCAACTTACTAGTGGGTACTGTAGGTGGTGTAGGTGGTGTTGGAGTTGTAGGTGGTGTAGGCAGTGTTGGTGGTGTTGGAGGTCCAGCTGAAAAAATAAAAATGACAAAAATTATAAATGTAGAAACATTTAGTTACACTGGACAAGTGAGAAGTTTAGTTTTGAATAGACCAGCAGAATTGTAATTAAAACATTGAAGAAGTAGAAAAATCTTGAGGTGTTTAAAGGCAACTCATACATAGACAGTGTCTAAAAGCTTCAGCCAATTTGGTTTCTTCTACACTAAGAGAAGCAAAGATACTTTTTCATTTACAAAGCCTAATCTGAATTTTATTGAAAACATACCAAAAGATCGATGAGTTATGTCACTGCAGCCATAAAATCTCTCAATTCTTGAGTGTGATACATATTTAAATAATTTCTGCATCATAGAATAGGTTAATAATATATACTCCATTCTTGATCAACACAAAAAGAAGAGTAAATTTGGAAACAAATTTCTAATCCCAAAGTATTTTGGTTTTCAAAACTGTATCCTTTGCTCTCATATTCTTTCATAATGAACAAGAATTTCTCAATAACTAGTTAGTTATAGTCACTGAATCTTGTTTGTAAAGCAGACACTCATTTTACATCTGCATTATGTGTCAACTGTTTTGCTCAGATGTTGGATCTTTTAACAGAAATAAATCTTTAGAAAAGGAGGCTACAGTTTTCTTTAACAAGTGAACCTCTGCAACCTTTATTCGAAAGTAGAACATTTCAACTTACTAGTTGGTACTGTAGGTGGTGTTGGAGGTGTAGGTGGTGTTGGAGTTGTAGGTGGTGTAGGCAGTGTTGGTGGTGTTGGAGGTCCAGCTGAAAAAAACGACGAAAATTAAAAATGTAGAAACATTTTGTTACTTTGCTGAAATGAGACGTTTAGTTTTGAACAGCCCAGCAGAATTGTAATTAAACAAGCCAAGACCAATACCGGGTCTGGACCTGTGTCACTGCATGCAATTGAATCGGCAAACAGGAAGTGGCAGCACGGCAGATCTGAAAATTGCACACACGATACAACTGATCATTATCAGGCTCCAGATGAAATATTAAATCAATCCCTAGCATAGAAGCCGAGAAAAGTTTGATGAAAAATTTCAATGTTCAGTGGGTACATTAAAATTTCAAAGTATCGGCAAACAGGACGTGGCTGCACGGCAGATCTGAAAATTGCTTACACAATACAACTCATCATTATGAAGCAGCAGACCCAATATAAAATCAATCCCTTGCATAGAAGCCGAGAAAACCTTGACGGAAAATTTCAATGTTCAGTGGGTACAGTAAAATTATGAAGTATCGGCAAACAGGAAGTTGCTGCACGGCAGATATGAAAATTGCTTACACAATACAACTCATCATTATGAAGCAGGAGCAGACCAAACATAAAATCATTCCCTTTCATAGAAGCCAAGAAAACTTTGACGGAAGTGTTTCGGATGGACTGACGGACTGACAGATGGACAGAGTCGAGCGGTTACTAGAGCTGCGCTGCCGTTGGCGACGCAGGTAATAAAAATTGAAGAAGTAGAAAAATCTTGATGATTTTAAAGACAGCACATACAGAGACAGTTTCTAAAAGCTTCAGCCAATTTGGTTTCTTCTACACTAAGAGAAGCAAAGATACTTTTTAATTAACAATACCTAATCTGAATTTTATTGAAAACATACAAAAAGCTCAATGAGTTATGTCACTGCAGCCATAAAATCTCTCAATTCTTAAGTGTGATACATATTTAAATAATTTCTGCATTGTAGAATAGGTTAATAATATATATTCCATTCTTGATCAACACAAAAAGAAGAGTAAATTTCGAAACATATTTCTAATCCCGAAGTATTTTGGTTTTCAAAACTGTATCCTTTGCCCTCATATTCTTTCATAAAGAACAAGAATTTCTCACTAATTAGTTAGTTATAGTTACTGAATCTTGTTTGTAAAGCGAACACTTATTTTACATCTGCATTATCTGTCAACTGTTTTGACGAGATGTTGGATCTTTGAAAAGAAATAAGGAGGCTACAGTTTTTATTAACAAGTGAAACTCTGCAACCTTTATTCAAAAGCAGAACATTTCAACTTACTAGTGGGTACTGTAGGTGGTGTAGGTGGTGTTGGAGTTGTAGGTGGTGTAGGCAGTGTTGGTGGTGTTGGAGGTCCAGCTGAAAAAAACGACAAAAATTAAAAATGTAGAAACATTTTGTTACTCTGGACAAATGAGAAGTTTAGTTTTGAATAGCCCAGCAGAATTGTAATTAAAACATTGAAGAAGTAGAAAAATCTTGAGGTGTTTAAAGGCAACTCATACATAGACAGTGTCTAAAAGCTTCAGCCAATTTGGTTTCTTCTCCACTAAGAGAAGCAAAGATACTTTTTCATTAACAAAGCCTAATCTGAATTTTATTGAAAACATACAAAAAGATCAATGAGTTATGTCACTGCAGCCATAAACTTTCTCAATTCTTGAGTGTGATACATATTTAAATAATTTCTGCATCGTAGAATAGGTTAATAATATATATTCCATTCTTGATCAACATAAAAAGAAGAGTAAATTTGGAAACAATTTTCCAATCCCAAAGTATTTTGGTTTTCAAAACTGTATCCTTTGCCCTCATATTCTTTCATAATGAACAAGAATTTCTAAATAACTAGTTAGTTATAGCTACTGAATCTTGTTTGTAAAGCAAACACTTATTTAACATCTGCATTATGTGTCAACTGTTTTGCTGAGATGTTGGATCTCTGAAAAGAAATAAATCTTTACAAAAGGAGGCTACAGCTTTCAATAACAAGTGAAACTCTGCACCCTTTATTCGAAAGTAGAACATTTCAACTTACTAGTTGGTACTGTAGGTGGTGTTGGAGGTGCAGGTGGTGTTGGAGTTGTAGGTGGTGTAGGCAGTGTTGGTGTTGTTGGAGGTCCAGCTGAAAAAAACGACGAAAATTAAAAATGTAGAAACAATTTGTTACTTTGCTGAAATGAGAAGTTTAGTATTGAACAGCCCAGCAGAATTGTAATTAAACAAGCCAAGACCAATACCGGATCTGGATCTGTGTCGCTGCATGCAACTGAATCGGCAAACAGGAAGTGGCTGCACGGCAGATCTGAAAATTGCATACACGATACAACTGATCAGTATCAGGCTCCATATGAAATATTAAATCAATCCCTAGCATAGAAGCCGAGAAAAGTTTGATGAAAAATTTCAATGTTCAGTGGGTACAGTAAAATTTAAAAGTATCGGCAAACAGGAAGTGGCTGCATGGCAGATCTGAAAATTGCTTACACACTACAACTCATCATTATAAAGCAGCAGACCAAAGATAAAATGAATCCCTTGCATAGAAGCCGAGAAAACCTTGACGGAAAATTTCAATGTTCAGTGGGTACAGTAAAATTTTAAAGTATCGGCAAACAGGAAGTTGCTGCACGGCAGATATGAAAATTGCTTACACAATACAACTCATCATTATGAAGCAGGAGCAGACCAAACATAAAATCATTCCCTTTCATAGAAGCCAAGAAAACTTTGACGGAAGTGTTTCGGATGGACTGACGGACTGACAGATGGACAGAGTCGAGCGGTTACTAGAGCTGCGCTGCCGTTGGCGACGCAGGTAATAAAAATTGAAGAAGTAGAAAAATCTTGATGATTTTAAAGACAGCACATACAGAGACAGTTTCTAAAAGCTTCAGCCAATTTGGTTTCTTCTACACTAAGAGAAGCAAAGATACTTTTTAATTAACAATACCTAATCTGAATTTTATTGAAAACATACAAAAAGCTCAATGAGTTATGTCACTGCAGCCATAAAATCTCTCAATTCTTAAGTGTGATACATATTTAAATAATTTCTGCATTGTAGAATAGGTTAATAATATATATTCCATTCTTGATCAACACAAAAAGAAGAGTAAATTTCGAAACATATTTCTAATCCCGAAGTATTTTGGTTTTCAAAACTGTATCCTTTGCCCTCATATTCTTTCATAAAGAACAAGAATTTCTCACTAATTAGTTAGTTATAGTTACTGAATCTTGTTTGTAAAGCGAACACTTATTTTACATCTGCATTATCTGTCAACTGTTTTGACGAGATGTTGGATCTTTGAAAAGAAATAAGGAGGCTACAGTTTTTATTAACAAGTGAAACTCTGCAACCTTTATTCAAAAGCAGAACATTTCAACTTACTAGTGGGTACTGTAGGTGGTGTAGGTGGTGTTGGAGTTGTAGGTGGTGTAGGCAGTGTTGGTGGTGTTGGAGGTCCAGCTGAAAAAAACGACAAAAATTAAAAATGTAGAAACATTTTGTTACTCTGGACAAATGAGAAGTTTAGTTTTGAATAGCCCAGCAGAATTGTAATTAAAACATTGAAGAAGTAGAAAAATCTTGAGGTGTTTAAAGGCAACTCATACATAGACAGTGTCTAAAAGCTTCAGCCAATTTGGTTTCTTCTCCACTAAGAGAAGCAAAGATACTTTTTCATTAACAAAGCCTAATCTGAATTTTATTGAAAACATACAAAAAGATCAATGAGTTATGTCACTGCAGCCATAAACTTTCTCAATTCTTGAGTGTGATACATATTTAAATAATTTCTGCATCGTAGAATAGGTTAATAATATATATTCCATTCTTGATCAACATAAAAAGAAGAGTAAATTTGGAAACAATTTTCCAATCCCAAAGTATTTTGGTTTTCAAAACTGTACCCTTTGCCCTCATATTCTTTCATAATGAACAAGAATTTCTAAATAACTAGTTAGTTATAGCTACTGAATCTTGTTTGTAAAGCAAACACTTATTTAACATCTGCATTATGTGTCAACTGTTTTGCTGAGATGTTGGATCTCTGAAAAGAAATAAATCTTTACAAAAGGAGGCTACAGCTTTCAATAACAAGTGAAACTCTGCACCCTTTATTCGAAAGTAGAACATTTCAACTTACTAGTTGGTACTGTAGGTGGTGTTGGAGGTGTAGGTGGTGTTGGAGTTGTAGGTGGTGTAGGCAGTGTTGGTGTTGTTGGAGGTCCAGCTGAAAAAAACGACGAAAATTAAAAATGTAGAAACAATTTGTTACTTTGCTGAAATGAGAAGTTTAGTATTGAACAGCCCAGCAGAATTGTAATTAAACAAGCCAAGACCAATACCGGATCTGGATCTGTGTCGCTGCATGCAACTGAATCGGCAAACAGGAAGTGGCTGCACGGCAGATCTGAAAATTGCATACACGATACAACTGATCAGTATCAGGCTCCATATGAAATATTAAATCAATCCCTAGCATAGAAGCCGAGAAAAGTTTGATGAAAAATTTCAATGTTCAGTGGGTACAGTAAAATTTAAAAGTATCGGCAAACAGGAAGTGGCTGCATGGCAGATCTGAAAATTGCTTACACACTACAACTCATCATTATAAAGCAGCAGACCAAAGATAAAATGAATCCCTTGCATAGAAGCCGAGAAAACCTTGACGGAAAATTTCAATGTTCAGTGGGTACAGTAAAATTTTAAAGTATCGGCAAACAGGAAGTTGCTGCACGGCAGATATGAAAATTGCTTACACAATACAACTCATCATTATGAAGCAGGAGCAGACCAAACATAAAATCATTCCCTTTCATAGAAGCCAAGAAAACTTTGACGGAAGTGTTTCGGATGGACTGACGGACTGACAGATGGACAGAGTCGAGCGGTTACTAGAGCTGCGCTGCCGTTGGCGACGCAGGTAATAAAAATTGAAGAAGTAGAAAAATCTTGATGATTTTAAAGACAGCACATACAGAGACAGTTTCTAAAAGCTTCAGCCAATTTGGTTTCTTCTACACTAAGAGAAGCAAAGATACTTTTTAATTAACAATACCTAATTTGAATTTTATTGAAAACATACAAAAAGCTCAATGAGTTATGTCACTGCAGCCATAAAATCTCTCAATTCTTAAGTGTGATACATATTTAAATAATTTCTGCATTGTAGAATAGGTTAATAATATATATTCCATTCTTGATCAACACAAAAAGAAGAGTAAATTTCGAAACATATTTCTAATCCCGAAGTATTTTGGTTTTCAAAACTGTATCCTTTGCCCTCATATTCTTTCATAAAGAACAAGAATTTCTCACTAATTAGTTAGTTATAGTTACTGAATCTTGTTTGTAAAGCGAACACTTATTTTACATCTGCATTATCTGTCAACTGTTTCGATGAGATGTTGGATCTTTGAAAAGAAATAAGGAGGCTACAGTTTTTATTAACAAGTGAAACTCTGCAACCTTTATTCAAAAGCAGAACATTTCAACTTACTAGTGGGTACTGTAGGTGGTGTAGGTGGTGTTGGAGTTGTAGGTGGTGTAGGCAGTGTTGGTGGTGTTGGAGGTCCAGCTGAAAAAAACGACAAAAATTAAAAATGTAGAAACATTTTGTTACTCTGGACAAATGAGAAGTTTAGTTTTGAATAGCCCAGCAGAATTGTAATTAAAACATTGAAGAAGTAGAAAAATCTTGAGGTGTTTAAAGGCAACTCATACATAGACAGTGTCTAAAAGCTTCAGCCAATTTGGTTTCTTCTCCACTAAGAGAAGCAAAGATACTTTTTCATTAACAAAGCCTAATCTGAATTTTATTGAAAACATACAAAAAGATCAATGAGTTATGTCACTGCAGCCATAAACTTTCTCAATTCTTGAGTGTGATACATATTTAAATAATTTCTGCATCGTAGAATAGGTTAATAATATATATTCCATTCTTGATCAACATAAAAAGAAGAGTAAATTTGGAAACAATTTTCCAATCCCAAAGTATTTTGGTTTTCAAAACTGTATCCTTTGCCCTCATATTCTTTCATAATGAACAAGAATTTCTAAATAACTAGTTAGTTATAGCTACTGAATCTTGTTTGTAAAGCAAACACTTATTTAACATCTGCATTATGTGTCAACTGTTTTGCTGAGATGTTGGATCTCTGAAAAGAAATAAATCTTTACAAAAGGAGGCAACAGCTTTCAATAACAAGTGAAACTCTGCACCCTTTATTCGAAAGTAGAACATTTCAACTTACTAGTTGGTACTGTAGGTGGTGTTGGAGGTGTAGGTGGTGTTGGAGTTGTAGGTGGTGTAGGCAGTGTTGGTGTTGTTGGAGGTCCAGCTGAAAAAAACGACGAAAATTAAAAATGTAGAAACAATTTGTTACTTTGCTGAAATGAGAAGTTTAGTATTGAACAGCCCAGCAGAATTGTAATTAAACAAGCCAAGACCAATACCGGATCTGGACCTGTGTCGCTGCATGCAATTGAATCGGCAAACAGGAAGTGGCTGCACGGCAGATCTGAAAATTGCATATACGATACAACTGATCAGTATCAGGCTCCATATGAAATATTAAATCAATCCCTAGCATAGAAGCCGAGAAAAGTTTGATGAAAAATTTCAATGTTCAGTGGGTACAGTAAAATTTAAAAGTATCGGCAAACAGGAAGTGGCTGCATGGCAGATCTGAAAATTGCTTACACACTACAACTCATCATTATAAAGCAGCAGACCAAAGATAAAATGAATCCCTTGCATAGAAGCCGAGAAAACCTTGACGGAAAATTTCAATGTTCAGTGGGTACAGTAAAATTTTAAAGTATCGGCAAACAGGAAGTGGCTGCATGGCAGATATGAAAATTGCTTACACGATACAACTCATCATTATGAAGCAGCAGACCAAACATAAAATCATTCCCTTTCATAGAAGCCAAGAAAACTTTGATGGAAGAAGTGTTTCGGATGAACTGACAGGTGGACGGAGCCGAGTGGTTACTAGACTTGCTCTGCCGCTGGCGACGCAAGTAATAAAAATTGAAGAAGTAGAAAAATCTTGATGATTTTAAAGACAGCACATACAGAGACAGTTTCTAAAAGCTTCATGCAATTTGGTTTCTTCTACACTAAGAGAAGCAAAGATACTTTTTCATTAACAATACTAAATCTGAATTTTATTGAAAACATACAAAAAGCTCAATGAGTTATGTCACTGCAGCCATAAAATCTCACAATTCTGGAGTGTGATACATATTTAAATAATTTCTGCATTGTAGAATAGGTTAATAATATATATTCCATTCTTGATCAACACAAAAAGAAGAGTAAATTTCGAAACAAATTTCTAATCCCGAAGTATTTTGGTTTTCAAAACTGTATCCTTTGCCCTCATATTCTTTCATAATGAACAAGAATTTCTCAATAATTAGTTAGTTATAGCTACTGAATCTTGTTTGTAAAGCGAACACTTATTTTACATCTGCATTATGTGTCAACTGTTTTGATGAGATGTTGGATCTTTGAAAAGAAATAAGGAGGCTACAGTTTTTATTAACAAGTGAAACTCTGCAACATTTATTCAAAAGCAGAACATTTCAACTTACTAGTGGGTACTGTAGGTGGTGTAGGTGGTGTTGGAGTTGTAGGTGGTGTAGGCAGTGTTGGTGGTGTTGGAGGTCCAGCTGAAAAAAAAACGACAAAAATTAAAAATGTAGAAACATTTTGTTACTCTGGACAAATGAGAAGTTTAGTTTTGAATAGCCCAGCAGAATTGTAATTAAAACATTGAAGAAGTAGAAAAATCTTGAGGTGTTTAAAGGCAACTCATACATAGACAGTGTCTAAAAGCTTCAGCCAATTTGGTTTCTTCTACACTAAGAGAAGCAAAGATACTTTTTCATTAACAAAGCCTAATCTGAATTTTATTGAAAACATACAAAAAGATCAATGAGTTATGTCACTGCAGCCATAAACTTTCTCAATTCTTGAGTGTGATACATATTTAAATAATTTCTGCATCGTAGAATAGGTTAATAATATATATTCCATTCTTGATCAACACAAAAAGAAAAGTAAATTTGGAAACAATTTTCTAATCCCAAAGTATATTGGTTTTCAAAACTGTATCCTTTGCCCTCATATTAGAAAAGGAGGCTATAGTTTTTCATAACAAGTGAACCTCTGCAACCTTTATTCGAAAGTAGAACATTTCAACTTACTAGTTGGTACCGTAGGTGGTGTTGGAGGTGTAGGTGCTGGTGGAGTTGTAGGTGGTGTAGGCAGTGTTGGTGGTGTTGGAGGTCCAGCTGAAAAAAATGACGAAAATTAAAAATGTAGAAACAATTTGTTACTTTGCTGAAATGAGAAGTTTAGTTTTGAACAGCCCAGCAGAATTGTAATTAAATAAGCCAAGACCAATACCGGGTCTGGACCTGTGTCGCTGCATGCAATTGAATCGGCAAACAGGAAGTGGCTGCATGGCAGATCTGAAAATTGCATACACGATACAACTGATCATTATCAGGCTCCAGATGAAATATTAAATCAATCCCTAGCATAGAAGCCAAGAAAACTTTGATGAAAAATTTCAATGTTCAGTGGGTACAGTAAAATTTCAAAGTATCGGCAAACAGGAAGTGGCTGCACGGCAGATCTGGAAATTGCTTACACAATACAACTCATCATTATGAAGCAGCAGACCCAATATAAAATCAATCCCTTGCATAGAAGCCGAGAAAACCTTGACGGAAAATTTCAATGTTCAGTGGGTACAGTAAAATTTTGAAGTATCGGCAAACTGGAAGTTGCTGCACGGCAGATATGAAAATTGCTTACACGATACAATACAACTCATCATTATGAAGCAGCAGCAGACCAAACATAAAATCATTCCCTTTCATAGAAGCCAAGAAAACTTTGACGGAAGAAGTGTTTCGGATGGACTGACAGACTGACAGTCGAGCGGTTACTAGACCTGCTCTGCCGCTGGCGACGCAGGTAATAAAAATTGAAGAAGTAGAAAAATCTTGATGATTTTAAAGACAGCACATACAGAGACAGTTTCTAAAAGCTTCAGCCAATTTGGTTTCTTCTACACTAAGAGAAGCAAAGATACGTTTTCATTAACAATACCAAATCTGAATTTTATTGAAAACATACAAAAAGCTCAATGAGTTATGTCACTGCAGCCATAAAATCTCTCAATTCTTGAGTGTGATACATATTTAAATAATTTCTGCATTGTAGAATAGGTTAATAATATATATTCCATTCTTGATCAACACAAAAAGAAGAGTAAATTTCGAAACAAATTTCTAATCCCGAAGTATTTTGGTTTTCAAAACTGTATCCTTTGCCCTCATATTCTTTCATAATGAACAAGAATTTCTCAATGATTAGTTAGTTATAGTTACTGAATCTTGTTTGTAAAGCGAACACTTATTTTACATCTGCATTATGTGTCAACTGTTTTGATGAGATGTTTGATCTTTGAGAAGAAATAAGGAGGCTACAGTTTTTATTAACAAGTGAAACTCTGCAAACTTTATTCAAAAGCAGAACATGTCAACTTACTAGTGGGTACTGTAGGTGGTGTAGGTGGTGTTGGAGTTGTAGGTGGTGTAGGCAGTGTTGGTGGTGTTGGAGGTCCAGCTGAAAAAATAAAAATGACAAAAATTATAAATGTAGAAACATTTAGTTACACTGGACAAGTGAGAAGTTTAGTTTTGAATAGACCAGCAGAATTGTAATTAAAACATTGAAGAAGTAGAAAAATCTTGAGGTGTTTAAAGGCAACTCATACATAGACAGTGTCTAAAAGCTTCAGCCAATTTGGTTTCTTCTACACTAAGAGAAGCAAAGATACTTTTTCATTTACAAAGCCTAATCTGAATTTTATTGAAAACATACCAAAAGATCGATGAGTTATGTCACTGCAGCCATAAAATCTCTCAATTCTTGAGTGTGATACATATTTAAATAATTTCTGCATCATAGAATAGGTTAATAATATATACTCCATTCTTGATCAACACAAAAAGAAGAGTAAATTTGGAAACAAATTTCTAATCCCAAAGTATTTTGGTTTTCAAAACTGTATCCTTTGCTCTCATATTCTTTCATAATGAACAAGAATTTCTCAATAACTAGTTAGTTATAGTCACTGAATCTTGTTTGTAAAGCAGACACTCATTTTACATCTGCATTATGTGTCAACTGTTTTGCTCAGATGTTGGATCTTTTAACAGAAATAAATCTTTAGAAAAGGAGGCTACAGTTTTCTTTAACAAGTGAACCTCTGCAACCTTTATTCGAAAGTAGAACATTTCAACTTACTAGTTGGTACTGTAGGTGGTGTTGGAGGTGTAGGTGGTGTTGGAGTTGTAGGTGGTGTAGGCAGTGTTGGTGGTGTTGGAGGTCCAGCTGAAAAAAACGACGAAAATTAAAAATGTAGAAACAATTTGTTACTTTGCTGAAATGAGACGTTTAGTTTTGAACAGCCCAGCAGAATTGTAATTAAACAAGCCAAGACCAATACCGGGTCTGGACCTGTGTCACTGCATGCAATTGAATCGGCAAACAGGAAGTGGCAGCACGGCAGATCTGAAAATTGCACACACGATACAACTGATCATTATCAGGCTCCAGATGAAATATTAAATCAATCCCTAGCATAGAAGCCGAGAAAAGTTTGATGAAAAATTTCAATGTTCAGTGGGTACATTAAAATTTCAAAGTATCGCCAAACAGGACGTGGCTGCACGGCAGATCTGAAAATTGCTTACACAATACAACTCATCATTATGAAGCAGCAGACCCAATATAAAATCAATCCCTTGCATAGAAGCCGAGAAAACCTTGACGGAAAATTTCAATGTTCAGTGGGTACAGTAAAATTATGAAGTATCGGCAAACAGGAAGTTGCTGCACGGCAGATATGAAAATTGCTTACACAATACAACTCATCATTATGAAGCAGGAGCAGACCAAACATAAAATCATTCCCTTTCATAGAAGCCAAGAAAACTTTGACGGAAGTGTTTCGGATGGACTGACGGACTGACAGATGGACAGAGTCGAGCGGTTACTAGAGCTGCGCTGCCGTTGGCGACGCAGGTAATAAAAATTGAAGAAGTAGAAAAATCTTGATGATTTTAAAGACAGCACATACAGAGACAGTTTCTAAAAGCTTCAGCCAATTTGGTTTCTTCTACACTAAGAGAAGCAAAGATACTTTTTAATTAACAATACCTAATCTGAATTTTATTGAAAACATACAAAAAGCTCAATGAGTTATGTCACTGCAGCCATAAAATCTCTCAATTCTTAAGTGTGATACATATTTAAATAATTTCTGCATTGTAGAATAGGTTAATAATATATATTCCATTCTTGATCAACACAAAAAGAAGAGTAAATTTCGAAACATATTTCTAATCCCGAAGTATTTTGGTTTTCAAAACTGTATCCTTTGCCCTCATATTCTTTCATAAAGAACAAGAATTTCTCACTAATTAGTTAGTTATAGTTACTGAATCTTGTTTGTAAAGCGAACACTTATTTTACATCTGCATTATCTGTCAACTGTTTTGACGAGATGTTGGATCTTTGAAAAGAAATAAGGAGGCTACAGTTTTTATTAACAAGTGAAACTCTGCAACCTTTATTCAAAAGCAGAACATTTCAACTTACTAGTGGGTACTGTAGGTGGTGTAGGTGGTGTTGGAGTTGTAGGTGGTGTAGGCAGTGTTGGTGGTGTTGGAGGTCCAGCTGAAAAAAACGACAAAAATTAAAAATGTAGAAACATTTTGTTACTCTGGACAAATCAGAAGTTTAGTTTTGAATAGCCCAGCAGAATTGTAATTAAAACATTGAAGAAGTAGAAAAATCTTGAGGTGTTTAAAGGCAACTCATACATAGACAGTGTCTAAAAGCTTCAGCCAATTTGGTTTCTTCTCCACTAAGAGAAGCAAAGATACTTTTTCATTAACAAAGCCTAATCTGAATTTTATTGAAAACATACAAAAAGATCAATGAGTTATGTCACTGCAGCCATAAACTTTCTCAATTCTTGAGTGTGATACATATTTAAATAATTTCTGCATCGTAGAATAGGTTAATAATATATATTCCATTCTTGATCAACATAAAAAGAAGAGTAAATTTGGAAACAATTTTCCAATCCCAAAGTATTTTGGTTTTCAAAACTGTATCCTTTGCCCTCATATTCTTTCATAATGAACAAGAATTTCTAAATAACTAGTTAGTTATAGCTACTGAATCTTGTTTGTAAAGCAAACACTTATTTAACATCTGCATTATGTGTCAACTGTTTTGCTGAGATGTTGGATCTCTGAAAAGAAATAAATCTTTACAAAAGGAGGCTACAGCTTTCAATAACAAGTGAAACTCTGCACCCTTTATTCGAAAGTAGAACATTTCAACTTACTAGTTGGTACTGTAGGTGGTGTTGGAGGTGTAGGTGGTGTTGGAGTTGTAGGTGGTGTAGGCAGTGTTGGTGTTGTTGGAGGTCCAGCTGAAAAAAACGACGAAAATTAAAAATGTAGAAACAATTTGTTACTTTGCTGAAATGAGAAGTTTAGTATTGAACAGCCCAGCAGAATTGTAATTAAACAAGCCAAGACCAATACCGGATCTGGATCTGTGTCGCTGCATGCAACTGAATCGGCAAACAGGAAGTGGCTGCACGGCAGATCTGAAAATTGCATACACGATACAACTGATCAGTATCAGGCTCCATATGAAATATTAAATCAATCCCTAGCATAGAAGCCGAGAAAAGTTTGATGAAAAATTTCAATGTTCAGTGGGTACAGTAAAATTTAAAAGTATCGGCAAACAGGAAGTGGCTGCATGGCAGATCTGAAAATTGCTTACACACTACAACTCATCATTATAAAGCAGCAGACCAAAGATAAAATGAATCCCTTGCATAGAAGCCGAGAAAACCTTGACGGAAAATTTCAATGTTCAGTGGGTACAGTAAAATTTTAAAGTATCGGCAAACAGGAAGTTGCTGCACGGCAGATATGAAAATTGCTTACACAATACAACTCATCATTATGAAGCAGGAGCAGACCAAACATAAAATCATTCCCTTTCATAGAAGCCAAGAAAACTTTGACGGAAGTGTTTCGGATGGACTGACGGACTGACAGATGGACAGAGTCGAGCGGTTACTAGAGCTGCGCTGCCGTTGGCGACGCAGGTAATAAAAATTGAAGAAGTAGAAAAATCTTGATGATTTTAAAGACAGCACATACAGAGACAGTTTCTAAAAGCTTCAGCCAATTTGGTTTCTTCTACACTAAGAGAAGCAAAGATACTTTTTAATTAACAATACCTAATCTGAATTTTATTGAAAACATACAAAAAGCTCAATGAGTTATGTCACTGCAGCCATAAAATCTCACAATTCTTAAGTGTGATACATATTTAAATAATTTCTGCATTGTAGAATAGGTTAATAATATATATTCCATTCTTGATCAACACAAAAAGAAGAGTAAATTTCGAAACATATTTCTAATCCCGAAGTATTTTGGTTTTCAAAACTGTATCCTTTGCCCTCATATTCTTTCATAAAGAACAAGAATTTCTCACTAATTAGTTAGTTATAGTTACTGAATCTTGTTTGTAAAGCGAACACTTATTTTACATCTGCATTATCTGTCAACTGTTTTGACGAGATGTTGGATCTTTGAAAAGAAATAAGGAGGCTACAGTTTTTATTAACAAGTGAAACTCTGCAACCTTTATTCAAAAGCAGAACATTTCAACTTACTAGTGGGTACTGTAGGTGGTGTAGGTGGTGTTGGAGTTGTAGGTGGTGTAGGCAGTGTTGGTGGTGTTGGAGGTCCAGCTGAAAAAAACGACAAAAATTAAAAATGTAGAAACATTTTGTTACTCTGGACAAATGAGAAGTTTAGTTTTGAATAGCCCAGCAGAATTGTAATTAAAACATTGAAGAAGTAGAAAAATCTTGAGGTGTTTAAAGGCAACTCATACATAGACAGTGTCTAAAAGCTTCAGCCAATTTGGTTTCTTCTCCACTAAGAGAAGCAAAGATACTTTTTCATTAACAAAGCCTAATCTGAATTTTATTGAAAACATACAAAAAGATCAATGAGTTATGTCACTGCAGCCATAAACTTTCTCAATTCTTGAGTGTGATACATATTTAAATAATTTCTGCATCGTAGAATAGGTTAATAATATATATTCCATTCTTGATCAACATAAAAAGAAGAGTAAATTTGGAAACAATTTTCCAATCCCAAAGTATTTTGGTTTTCAAAACTGTACCCTTTGCCCTCATATTCTTTCATAATGAACAAGAATTTCTAAATAACTAGTTAGTTATAGCTACTGAATCTTGTTTGTAAAGCAAACACTTATTTAACATCTGCATTATGTGTCAACTGTTTTGCTGAGATGTTGGATCTCTGAAAAGAAATAAATCTTTACAAAAGGAGGCTACAGCTTTCAATAACAAGTGAAACTCTGCACCCTTTATTCGAAAGTAGAACATTTCAACTTACTAGTTGGTACTGTAGGTGGTGTTGGAGGTGTAGGTGGTGTTGGAGTTGTAGGTGGTGTAGGCAGTGTTGGTGTTGTTGGAGGTCCAGCTGAAAAAAACGACGAAAATTAAAAATGTAGAAACAATTTGTTACTTTGCTGAAATGAGAAGTTTAGTATTGAACAGCCCAGCAGAATTGTAATTAAACAAGCCAAGACCAATACCGGATCTGGATCTGTGTCGCTGCATGCAACTGAATCGGCAAACAGGAAGTGGCTGCACGGCAGATCTGAAAATTGCATACACGATACAACTGATCAGTATCAGGCTCCATATGAAATATTAAATCAATCCCTAGCATAGAAGCCGAGAAAAGTTTGATGAAAAATTTCAATGTTCAGTGGGTACAGTAAAATTTAAAAGTATCGGCAAACAGGAAGTGGCTGCATGGCAGATCTGAAAATTGCTTACACACTACAACTCATCATTATAAAGCAGCAGACCAAAGATAAAATGAATCCCTTGCATAGAAGCCGAGAAAACCTTGACGGAAAATTTCAATGTTCAGTGGGTACAGTAAAATTTTAAAGTATCGGCAAACAGGAAGTTGCTGCACGGCAGATATGAAAATTGCTTACACAATACAACTCATCATTATGAAGCAGGAGCAGACCAAACATAAAATCATTCCCTTTCATAGAAGCCAAGAAAACTTTGACGGAAGTGTTTCGGATGGACTGACGGACTGACAGATGGACAGAGTCGAGCGGTTACTAGAGCTGCGCTGCCGTTGGCGACGCAGGTAATAAAAATTGAAGAAGTAGAAAAATCTTGATGATTTTAAAGACAGCATATACAGAGACAGTTTCTAAAAGCTTCAGCCAATTTGGTTTCTTCTACACTAAGAGAAGCAAAGATACTTTTTAATTAACAATACCTAATCTGAATTTTATTGAAAACATACAAAAAGCTCAATGAGTTATGTCACTGCAGCCATAAAATCTCTCAATTCTTAAGTGTGATACATATTTAAATAATTTCTGCATTGTAGAATAGGTTAATAATATATATTCCATTCTTGATCAACACAAAAAGAAGAGTAAATTTCGAAACATATTTCTAATCCCGAAGTATTTTGGTTTTCAAAACTGTATCCTTTGCCCTCATATTCTTTCATAAAGAACAAGAATTTCTCACTAATTAGTTAGTTATAGTTACTGAATCTTGTTTGTAAAGCGAACACTTATTTTACATCTGCATTATCTGTCAACTGTTTTGACGAGATGTTGGATCTTTGAAAAGAAATAAGGAGGCTACAGTTTTTATTAACAAGTGAAACTCTGCAACCTTTATTCAAAAGCAGAACATTTCAACTTACTAGTGGGTACTGTAGGTGGTGTAGGTGGTGTTGGAGTTGTAGGTGGTGTAGGCAGTGTTGGTGGTGTTGGAGGTCCAGCTGAAAAAAACGACAAAAATTAAAAATGTAGAAACATTTTGTTACTCTGGACAAATGAGAAGTTTAGTTTTGAATAGCCCAGCAGAATTGTAATTAAAACATTGAAGAAGTAGAAAAATCTTGAGGTGTTTAAAGGCAACTCATACATAGACAGTGTCTAAAAGCTTCAGCCAATTTGGTTTCTTCTCCACTAAGAGAAGCAAAGATACTTTTTCATTAACAAAGCCTAATCTGAATTTTATTGAAAACATACAAAAAGATCAATGAGTTATGTCACTGCAGCCATAAACTTTCTCAATTCTTGAGTGTGATACATATTTAAATAATTTCTGCATCGTAGAATAGGTTAATAATATATATTCCATTCTTGATCAACATAAAAAGAAGAGTAAATTTGGAAACAATTTTCCAATCCCAAAGTATTTTGGTTTTCAAAACTGTACCCTTTGCCCTCATATTCTTTCATAATGAACAAGAATTTCTAAATAACTAGTTAGTTATAGCTACTGAATCTTGTTTGTAAAGCAAACACTTATTTAACATCTGCATTATGTGTCAACTGTTTTGCTGAGATGTTGGATCTCTGAAAAGAAATAAATCTTTACAAAAGGAGGCTACAGCTTTCAATAACAAGTGAAACTCTGCACCCTTTATTCGAAAGTAGAACATTTCAACTTACTAGTTGGTACTGTAGGTGGTGTTGGAGGTGTAGGTGGTGTTGGAGTTGTAGGTGGTGTAGGCAGTGTTGGTGTTGTTGGAGGTCCAGCTGAAAAAAACGACGAAAATTAAAAATGTAGAAACAATTTGTTACTTTGCTGAAATGAGAAGTTTAGTATTGAACAGCCCAGCAGAATTGTAATTAAACAAGCCAAGACCAATACCGGATCTGGATCTGTGTCGCTGCATGCAACTGAATCGGCAAACAGGAAGTGGCTGCACGGCAGATCTGAAAATTGCATACACGATACAACTGATCAGTATCAGGCTCCATATGAAATATTAAATCAATCCCTAGCATAGAAGCCGAGAAAAGTTTGATGAAAAATTTCAATGTTCAGTGGGTACAGTAAAATTTAAAAGTATCGGCAAACAGGAAGTGGCTGCATGGCAGATCTGAAAATTGCTTACACACTACAACTCATCATTATAAAGCAGCAGACCAAAGATAAAATGAATCCCTTGCATAGAAGCCGAGAAAACCTTGACGGAAAATTTCAATGTTCAGTGGGTACAGTAAAATTTTAAAGTATCGGCAAACAGGAAGTTGCTGCACGGCAGATATGAAAATTGCTTACACAATACAACTCATCATTATGAAGCAGGAGCAGACCAAACATAAAATCATTCCCTTTCATAGAAGCCAAGAAAACTTTGACGGAAGTGTTTCGGATGGACTGACGGACTGACAGATGGACAGAGTCGAGCGGTTACTAGAGCTGCGCTGCCGTTGGCGACGCAGGTAATAAAAATTGAAGAAGTAGAAAAATCTTGATGATTTTAAAGACAGCACATACAGAGACAGTTTCTAAAAGCTTCAGCCAATTTGGTTTCTTCTACACTAAGAGAAGCAAAGATACTTTTTAATTAACAATACCTAATCTGAATTTTATTGAAAACATACAAAAAGCTCAATGAGTTATGTCACTGCAGCCATAAAATCTCTCAATTCTTAAGTGTGATACATATTTAAATAATTTCTGCATTGTAGAATAGGTTAATAATATATATTCCATTCTTGATCAACACAAAAAGAAGAGTAAATTTCGAAACATATTTCTAATCCCGAAGTATTTTGGTTTTCAAAACTGTATCCTTTGCCCTCATATTCTTTCATAAAGAACAAGAATTTCTCACTAATTAGTTAGTTATAGTTACTGAATCTTGTTTGTAAAGCGAACACTTATTTTACATCTGCATTATCTGTCAACTGTTTCGATGAGATGTTGGATCTTTGAAAAGAAATAAGGAGGCTACAGTTTTTATTAACAAGTGAAACTCTGCAACCTTTATTCAAAAGCAGAACATTTCAACTTACTAGTGGGTACTGTAGGTGGTGTAGGTGGTGTTGGAGTTGTAGGTGGTGTAGGCAGTGTTGGTGGTGTTGGAGGACCAGCTGAAAAAAACGACAAAAATTAAAAATGTAGAAACATTTTGTTACTCTGGACAAATGAGAAGTTTAGTTTTGAATAGCCCAGCAGAATTGTAATTAAAACATTGAAGAAGTAGAAAAATCTTGAGGTGTTTAAAGGCAACTCATACATAGACAGTGTCTAAAAGCTTCAGCCAATTTGGTTTCTTCTCCACTAAGAGAAGCAAAGATACTTTTTCATTAACAAAGCCTAATCTGAATTTTATTGAAAACATACAAAAAGATCAATGAGTTATGTCACTGCAGCCATAAACTTTCTCAATTCTTGAGTGTGATACATATTTAAATAATTTCTGCATCGTAGAATAGGTTAATAATATATATTCCATTCTTGATCAACATAAAAAGAAGAGTAAATTTGGAAACAATTTTCCAATCCCAAAGTATTTTGGTTTTCAAAACTGTATCCTTTGCCCTCATATTCTTTCATAATGAACAAGAATTTCTAAATAACTAGTTAGTTATAGCTACTGAATCTTGTTTGTAAAGCAAACACTTATTTAACATCTGCATTATGTGTCAACTGTTTTGCTGAGATGTTGGATCTCTGAAAAGAAATAAATCTTTACAAAAGGAGGCAACAGCTTTCAATAACAAGTGAAACTCTGCACCCTTTATTCGAAAGTAGAACATTTCAACTTACTAGTTGGTACTGTAGGTGGTGTTGGAGGTGTAGGTGGTGTTGGAGTTGTAGGTGGTGTAGGCAGTGTTGGTGTTGTTGGAGGTCCAGCTGAAAAAAACGACGAAAATTAAAAATGTAGAAACAATTTGTTACTTTGCTGAAATGAGAAGTTTAGTATTGAACAGCCCAGCAGAATTGTAATTAAACAAGCCAAGACCAATACCGGATCTGGACCTGTGTCGCTGCATGCAATTGAATCGGCAAACAGGAAGTGGCTGCACGGCAGATCTGAAAATTGCATATACGATACAACTGATCAGTATCAGGCTCCATATGAAATATTAAATCAATCCCTAGCATAGAAGCCGAGAAAAGTTTGATGAAAAATTTCAATGTTCAGTGGGTACAGTAAAATTTAAAAGTATCGGCAAACAGGAAGTGGCTGCATGGCAGATCTGAAAATTGCTTACACACTACAACTCATCATTATAAAGCAGCAGACCAAAGATAAAATGAATCCCTTGCATAGAAGCCGAGAAAACCTTGACGGAAAATTTCAATGTTCAGTGGGTACAGTAAAATTTTAAAGTATCGGCAAACAGGAAGTGGCTGCATGGCAGATATGAAAATTGCTTACACGATACAACTCATCATTATGAAGCAGCAGACCAAACATAAAATCATTCCCTTTCATAGAAGCCAAGAAAACTTTGATGGAAGAAGTGTTTCGGATGAACTGACAGGTGGACGGAGCCGAGTGGTTACTAGACTTGCTCTGCCGCTGGCGACGCAAGTAATAAAAATTGAAGAAGTAGAAAAATCTTGATGATTTTAAAGACAGCACATACAGAGACAGTTTCTAAAAGCTTCATGCAATTTGGTTTCTTCTACACTAAGAGAAGCAAAGATACTTTTTCATTAACAATACTAAATCTGAATTTTATTGAAAACATACAAAAAGCTCAATGAGTTATGTCACTGCAGCCATAAAATCTCACAATTCTGGAGTGTGATACATATTTAAATAATTTCTGCATTGTAGAATAGGTTAATAATATATATTCCATTCTTGATCAACACAAAAAGAAGAGTAAATTTCGAAACAAATTTCTAATCCCGAAGTATTTTGGTTTTCAAAACTGTATCCTTTGCCCTCATATTCTTTCATAATGAACAAGAATTTCTCAATAATTAGTTAGTTATAGTTACTGAATCTTGTTTGTAAAGCGAACACTTATTTTACATCTGCATTATGTGTCAACTGTTTTGATGAGATGTTGGATCTTTGAAAAGAAATAAGGAGGCTACAGTTTTTATTAACAAGTGAAACTCTGCAACATTTATTCAAAAGCAGAACATTTCAACTTACTAGTGGGTACTGTAGGTGGTGTAGGTGGTGTTGGAGTTGTAGGTGGTGTAGGCAGTGTTGGTGGTGTTGGAGGTCCAGCTGAAAAAAAAACGACAAAAATTAAAAATGTAGAAACATTTTGTTACTCTGGACAAATGAGAAGTTTAGTTTTGAATAGCCCAGCAGAATTGTAATTAAAACATTGAAGAAGTAGAAAAATCTTGAGGTGTTTAAAGGCAACTCATACATAGACAGTGTCTAAAAGCTTCAGCCAATTTGGTTTCTTCTACACTAAGAGAAGCAAAGATACTTTTTCATTAACAAAGCCTAATCTGAATTTTATTGAAAACATACAAAAAGATCAATGAGTTATGTCACTGCAGCCATAAACTTTCTCAATTCTTGAGTGTGATACATATTTAAATAATTTCTGCATCGTAGAATAGGTTAATAATATATATTCCATTCTTGATCAACACAAAAAGAAAAGTAAATTTGGAAACAATTTTCTAATCCCAAAGTATATTGGTTTTCAAAACTGTATCCTTTGCCCTCATATTAGAAAAGGAGGCTATAGTTTTTCATAACAAGTGAACCTCTGCAACCTTTATTCGAAAGTAGAACATTTCAACTTACTAGTTGGTACCGTAGGTGGTGTTGGAGGTGTAGGTGCTGGTGGAGTTGTAGGTGGTGTAGGCAGTGTTGGTGGTGTTGGAGGTCCAGCTGAAAAAAACGACGAAAATTAAAAATGTAGAAACAATTTGTTACTTTGCTGAAATGAGAAGTTTAGTTTTGAACAGCCCAGCAGAATTGTAATTAAATAAGCCAAGACCAATACCGGGTCTGGACCTGTGTCGCTGCATGCAATTGAATCGGCAAACAGGAAGTGGCTGCATGGCAGATCTGAAAATTGCATACACGATACAACTGATCATTATCAGGCTCCAGATGAAATATTAAATCAATCCCTAGCATAGAAGCCAAGAAAAGTTTGATGAAAAATTTCAATGTTCAGTGGGTACAGTAAAATTTCAAAGTATCGGCAAACAGGAAGTGGCTGCACGGCAGATCTGAAAATTGCTTACACAATACAACTCATCATTATGAAGCAGCAGACCCAATATAAAATCAATCCCTTGCATAGAAGCCGAGAAAACCTTGACGGAAAATTTCAATGTTCAGTGGGTACAGTAAAATTTTGAAGTATTGGCAAACAGGAAGTTGCTGAACGGCAGATATGAAAATTGCTTACACAATACAATACAACTCATCATTATGAAGCAGCAGCAGACCAAACATAAAATCATTCCCTTTCATAGAAGCCAAGAAAACTTTGACGGAAGAAGTGTTTCGGATGGACTGACAGACTGACAGTCGAGCGGTTACTAGACCTGCTCTGCCGCTGGCGACGCAGGTAATAAAAATTGAAGAAGTAGAGAAATCTTGATGATTTTAAAGACAGCACATACAGAGACAGTTTCTAAAAGCTTCAGCCAATTTGGTTTCTTCTACACTAAGAGAAGCAAAGATACGTTTTCATTAACAATACCAAATCTGAATTTTATTGAAAACATACAAAAAGCTCAATGAGTTATGTCACTGCAGCCATAAAATCTCTCAATTCTTGAGTGTGATACATATTTAAATAATTTCTGCATTGTAGAATAGGTTAATAATATATATTCCATTCTTGATCAACACAAAAAGAAGAGTAAATTTCGAAACAAATTTCTAATCCCGAAGTATTTTGGTTTTCAAAACTGTATCCTTTGCCCTCATATTCTTTCATAATGAACAAGAATTTCTCAATGATTAGTTAGTTATAGTTACTGAATCTTGTTTGTAAAGCGAACACTTATTTTACATCTGCATTATGTGTCAACTGTTTTGATGAGATGTTTGATCTTTGAGAAGAAATAAGGAGGCTACAGTTTTTATTAACAAGTGAAACTCTGCAAACTTTATTCAAAAGCAGAACATGTCAACTTACTAGTGGGTACTGTAGGTGGTGTAGGTGGTGTTGGAGTTGTAGGTGGTGTAGGCAGTGTTGGTGGTGTTGGAGGTCCAGCTGAAAAAATAAAAATGACAAAAATTATAAATGTAGAAACATTTAGTTACACTGGACAAGTGAGAAGTTTAGTTTTGAATAGACCAGCAGAATTGTAATTAAAACATTGAAGAAGTAGAAAAATCTTGAGGTGTTTAAAGGCAACTCATACATAGACAGTGTCTAAAAGCTTCAGCCAATTTGGTTTCTTCTACACTAAGAGAAGCAAAGATACTTTTTCATTTACAAAGCCTAATCTGAATTTTATTGAAAACATACCAAAAGATCGATGAGTTATGTCACTGCAGCCATAAAATCTCTCAATTCTTGAGTGTGATACATATTTAAATAATTTCTGCATCATAGAATAGGTTAATAATATATACTCCATTCTTGATCAACACAAAAAGAAGAGTAAATTTGGAAACAAATTTCTAATCCCAAAGTATTTTGGTTTTCAAAACTGTATCCTTTGCTCTCATATTCTTTCATAATGAACAAGAATTTCTCAATAACTAGTTAGTTATAGTCACTGAATCTTGTTTGTAAAGCAGACACTCATTTTACATCTGCATTATGTGTCAACTGTTTTGCTCAGATGTTGGATCTTTTAACAGAAATAAATCTTTAGAAAAGGAGGCTACAGTTTTCTTTAACAAGTGAACCTCTGCAACCTTTATTCGAAAGTAGAACATTTCAACTTACTAGTTGGTACTGTAGGTGGTGTTGGAGGTGTAGGTGGTGTTGGAGTTGTAGGTGGTGTAGGCAGTGTTGGTGGTGTTGGAGGTCCAGCTGAAAAAAACGACGAAAATTAAAAATGTAGAAACATTTTGTTACTTTGCTGAAATGAGACGTTTAGTTTTGAACAGCCCAGCAGAATTGTAATTAAACAAGCCAAGACCAATACCGGGTCTGGACCTGTGTCACTG
Source organism: Pictodentalium vernedei (assembly GCA_031216915.1). NCBI lineage: Eukaryota > Metazoa > Mollusca > Scaphopoda > Dentaliida > Dentaliidae > Pictodentalium > Pictodentalium vernedei. The sequence continues at coordinate 278,561,193 of CM062288.1, forward strand.
CATGCAATTGAATCGGCAAACAGGAAGTGGCAGCACGGCAGATCTGAAAATTGCACACACGATACAACTGATCATTATCAGGCTCCAGATGAAATATTAAATCAATCCCTAGCATAGAAGCCGAGAAAAGTTTGATGAAAAATTTCAATGTTCAGTGGGTACATTAAAATTTCAAAGTATCGGCAAACAGGACGTGGCTGCACTGCAGATCTGAAAATTGCTTACACAATACAACTCATCATTATGAAGCAGCAGACCCAATATAAAATCAATCCCTTGCATAGAAGCCGAGAAAACCTTGACGGAAAATTTCAATGTTCAGTGGGTACAGTAAAATTATGAAGTATCGGCAAACAGGAAGTTGCTGCACGGCAGATATGAAAATTGCTTACACAATACAACTCATCATTATGAAGCAGGAGCAGACCAAACATAAAATCATTCCCTTTCATAGAAGCCAAGAAAACTTTGACGGAAGTGTTTCGGATGGACTGACGGACTGACAGATGGACAGAGTCGAGCGGTTACTAGAGCTGCGCTGCCGTTGGCGACGCAGATAATAAAAATTGAAGAAGTAGAAAAATCTTGATGATTTTAAAGACAGCACATACAGAGACAGTTTCTAAAAGCTTCAGCCAATTTGGTTTCTTCTACACTAAGAGAAGCAAAGATACTTTTTAATTAACAATACCTAATCTGAATTTTATTGAAAACATACAAAAAGCTCAATGAGTTATGTCACTGCAGCCATAAAATCTCTCAATTCTTAAGTGTGATACATATTTAAATAATTTCTGCATTGTAGAATAGGTTAATAATATATATTCCATTCTTGATCAACACAAAAAGAAGAGTAAATTTCGAAACATATTTCTAATCCCGAAGTATTTTGGTTTTCAAAACTGTATCCTTTGCCCTCATATTCTTTCATAAAGAACAAGAATTTCTCACTAATTAGTTAGTTATAGTTACTGAATCTTGTTTGTAAAGCGAACACTTATTTTACATCTGCATTATCTGTCAACTGTTTTGACGAGATGTTGGATCTTTGAAAAGAAATAAGGAGGCTACAGTTTTTATTAACAAGTGAAACTCTGCAACCTTTATTCAAAAGCAGAACATTTCAACTTACTAGTGGGTACTGTAGGTGGTGTAGGTGGTGTTGGAGTTGTAGGTGGTGTAGGCAGTGTTGGTGGTGTTGGAGGTCCAGCTGAAAAAAACGACAAAAATTAAAAATGTAGAAACATTTTGTTACTCTGGACAAATGAGAAGTTTAGTTTTGAATAGCCCAGCAGAATTGTAATTAAAACATTGAAGAAGTAGAAAAATCTTGAGGTGTTTAAAGGCAACTCATACATAGACAGTGTCTAAAAGCTTCAGCCAATTTGGTTTCTTCTACACTAAGAGAAGCAAAGATACTTTTTCATTAACAAAGCCTAATCTGAATTTTATTGAAAACATACCAAAAGATCGATGAGTTATGTCACTGCAGCCATAAAATCTCTCAATTCTTGAGTGTGATACATATTTAAATAATTTCTGCATCGTAGAATAGGTTAATAATATATATTCCATTCTTGATCAACACAAAAAGAAAAGTAAATTTGGAAACAATTTTCTAATCCCAAAGTATATTGGTTTTCAAAACTGTATCCTTTGCCCTCATATTAGAAAAGGAGGCTATAGTTTTTCATAACAAGTGAACCTCTGCAACCTTTATTCGAAAGTAGAACATTTCAACTTACTAGTTGGTACCGTAGGTGGTGTTGGAGGTGTAGGTGCTGGTGGAGTTGTAGGTGGTGTAGGCAGTGTTGGTGGTGTTGGAGGTCCAGCTGAAAAAAACGACGAAAATTAAAAATGTAGAAACAATTTGTTACTTTGCTGAAATGAGAAGTTTAGTTTTGAACAGCCCAGCAGAATTGTAATTAAATAAGCCAAGACCAATACCGGGTCTGGACCTGTGTCGCTGCATGCAATTGAATCGGCAAACAGGAAGTGGCTGCATGGCAGATCTGAAAATTGCATACACGATACAACTGATCATTATCAGGCTCCAGATGAAATATTAAATCAATCCCTAGCATAGAAGCCAAGAAAAGTTTGATGAAAAATTTCAATGTTCAGTGGGTACAGTAAAATTTCAAAGTATCGGCAAACAGGAAGTGGCTGCACGGCAGATCTGAAAATTGCTTACACAATACAACTCATCATTATGAAGCAGCAGACCCAATATAAAATCAATCCCTTGCATAGAAGCCGAGAAAACCTTGACGGAAAATTTCAATGTTCAGTGGGTACAGTAAAATTTTGAAGTATTGGCAAACAGGAAGTTGCTGAACGGCAGATATGAAAATTGCTTACACAATACAATACAACTCATCATTATGAAGCAGCAGCAGACCAAACATAAAATCATTCCCTTTCATAGAAGCCAAGAAAACTTTGACGGAAGAAGTGTTTCGGATGGACTGACAGACTGACAGTCGAGCGGTTACTAGACCTGCTCTGCCGCTGGCGACGCAGGTAATAAAAATTGAAGAAGTAGAGAAATCTTGATGATTTTAAAGACAGCACATACAGAGACAGTTTCTAAAAGCTTCAGCCAATTTGGTTTCTTCTACACTAAGAGAAGCAAAGATACGTTTTCATTAACAATACCAAATCTGAATTTTATTGAAAACATACAAAAAGCTCAATGAGTTATGTCACTGCAGCCATAAAATCTCTCAATTCTTGAGTGTGATACATATTTAAATAATTTCTGCATTGTAGAATAGGTTAATAATATATATTCCATTCTTGATCAACACAAAAAGAAGAGTAAATTTCGAAACAAATTTCTAATCCCGAAGTATTTTGGTTTTCAAAACTGTATCCTTTGCCCTCATATTCTTTCATAATGAACAAGAATTTCTCAATGATTAGTTAGTTATAGTTACTGAATCTTGTTTGTAAAGCGAACACTTATTTTACATCTGCATTATGTGTCAACTGTTTTGATGAGATGTTTGATCTTTGAGAAGAAATAAGGAGGCTACAGTTTTTATTAACAAGTGAAACTCTGCAAACTTTATTCAAAAGCAGAACATGTCAACTTACTAGTGGGTACTGTAGGTGGTGTAGGTGGTGTTGGAGTTGTAGGTGGTGTAGGCAGTGTTGGTGGTGTTGGAGGTCCAGCTGAAAAAATAAAAATGACAAAAATTATAAATGTAGAAACATTTAGTTACACTGGACAAGTGAGAAGTTTAGTTTTGAATAGACCAGCAGAATTGTAATTAAAACATTGAAGAAGTAGAAAAATCTTGAGGTGTTTAAAGGCAACTCATACATAGACAGTGTCTAAAAGCTTCAGCCAATTTGGTTTCTTCTACACTAAGAGAAGCAAAGATACTTTTTCATTTACAAAGCCTAATCTGAATTTTATTGAAAACATACCAAAAGATCGATGAGTTATGTCACTGCAGCCATAAAATCTCTCAATTCTTGAGTGTGATACATATTTAAATAATTTCTGCATCATAGAATAGGTTAATAATATATACTCCATTCTTGATCAACACAAAAAGAAGAGTAAATTTGGAAACAAATTTCTAATCCCAAAGTATTTTGGTTTTCAAAACTGTATCCTTTGCTCTCATATTCTTTCATAATGAACAAGAATTTCTCAATAACTAGTTAGTTATAGTCACTGAATCTTGTTTGTAAAGCAGACACTCATTTTACATCTGCATTATGTGTCAACTGTTTTGCTCAGATGTTGGATCTTTTAACAGAAATAAATCTTTAGAAAAGGAGGCTACAGTTTTCTTTAACAAGTGAACCTCTGCAACCTTTATTCGAAAGTAGAACATTTCAACTTACTAGTTGGTACTGTAGGTGGTGTTGGAGGTGTAGGTGGTGTTGGAGTTGTAGGTGGTGTAGGCAGTGTTGGTGGTGTTGGAGGTCCAGCTGAAAAAAACGACGAAAATTAAAAATGTAGAAACATTTTGTTACTTTGCTCAAATGAGACGTTTAGTTTTGAACAGCCCAGCAGAATTGTAATTAAACAAGCCAAGACCAATACCGGGTCTGGACCTGTGTCACTGCATGCAATTGAATCGGCAAACAGGAAGTGGCAGCACGGCAGATCTGAAAATTGCACACACGATACAACTGATCATTATCAGGCTCCAGATGAAATATTAAATCAATCCCTAGCATAGAAGCCGAGAAAAGTTTGATGAAAAATTTCAATGTTCAGTGGGTACATTAAAATTTCAAAGTATCGGCAAACAGGACGTGGCTGCACGGCAGATCTGAAAATTGCTTACACAATACAACTCATCATTATGAAGCAGCAGACCCAATATAAAATCAATCCCTTGCATAGAAGCCGAGAAAACCTTGACGGAAAATTTCAATGTTCAGTGGGTACAGTAAAATTATGAAGTATCGGCAAACAGGAAGTTGCTGCACGGCAGATATGAAAATTGCTTACACAATACAACTCATCATTATGAAGCAGGAGCAGACCAAACATAAAATCATTCCCTTTCATAGAAGCCAAGAAAACTTTGACGGAAGTGTTTCGGATGGACTGACGGACTGACAGATGGACAGAGTCGAGCGGTTACTAGAGCTGCGCTGCCGTTGGCGACGCAGATAATAAAAATTGAAGAAGTAGAAAAATCTTGATGATTTTAAAGACAGCACATACAGAGACAGTTTCTAAAAGCTTCAGCCAATTTGGTTTCTTCTACACTAAGAGAAGCAAAGATACTTTTTAATTAACAATACCTAATCTGAATTTTATTGAAAACATACAAAAAGCTCAATGAGTTATGTCACTGCAGCCATAAAATCTCTCAATTCTTAAGTGTGATACATATTTAAATAATTTCTGCATTGTAGAATAGGTTAATAATATATATTCCATTCTTGATCAACACAAAAAGAAGAGTAAATTTCGAAACATATTTCTAATCCCGAAGTATTTTGGTTTTCAAAACTGTATCCTTTGCCCTCATATTCTTTCATAAAGAACAAGAATTTCTCACTAATTAGTTAGTTATAGTTACTGAATCTTGTTTGTAAAGCGAACACTTATTTTACATCTGCATTATCTGTCAACTGTTTTGACGAGATGTTGGATCTTTGAAAAGAAATAAGGAGGCTACAGTTTTTATTAACAAGTGAAACTCTGCAACCTTTATTCAAAAGCAGAACATTTCAACTTACTAGTGGGTACTGTAGGTGGTGTAGGTGGTGTTGGAGTTGTAGGTGGTGTAGGCAGTGTTGGTGGTGTTGGAGGTCCAGCTGAAAAAAACGACAAAAATTATAAATGTAGAAACATTTTGTTACTCTGGACAAATGAGAAGTTTAGTTTTGAATAGCCCAGCAGAATTGTAATTAAAACATTGAAGAAGTAGAAAAATCTTGAGGTGTTTAAAGGCAACTCATACATAGACAGTGTCTAAAAGCTTCAGCCAATTTGGTTTCTTCTCCACTAAGAGAAGCAAAGATACTTTTTCATTAACAAAGCCTAATCTGAATTTTATTGAAAACATACAAAAAGATCAATGAGTTATGTCACTGCAGCCATAAACTTTCTCAATTCTTGAGTGTGATACATATTTAAATAATTTCTGCATCGTAGAATAGGTTAATAATATATATTCCATTCTTGATCAACATAAAAAGAAGAGTAAATTTGGAAACAATTTTCCAATCCCAAAGTATTTTGGTTTTCAAAACTGTATCCTTTGCCCTCATATTCTTTCATAATGAACAAGAATTTCTAAATAACTAGTTAGTTATAGCTACTGAATCTTGTTTGTAAAGCAAACACTTATTTAACATCTGCATTATGTGTCAACTGTTTTGCTGAGATGTTGGATCTCTGAAAAGAAATAAATCTTTACAAAAGGAGGCTACAGCTTTCAATAACAAGTGAAACTCTGCACCCTTTATTCGAAAGTAGAACATTTCAACTTACTAGTTGGTACTGTAGGTGGTGTTGGAGGTGTAGGTGGTGTTGGAGTTGTAGGTGGTGTAGGCAGTGTTGGTGTTGTTGGAGGTCCAGCTGAAAAAAACGACGAAAATTAAAAATGTAGAAACAATTTGTTACTTTGCTGAAATGAGAAGTTTAGTATTGAACAGCCCAGCAGAATTGTAATTAAACAAGCCAAGACCAATACCGGATCTGGATCTGTGTCGCTGCATGCAACTGAATCGGCAAACAGGAAGTGGCTGCACGGCAGATCTGAAAATTGCATACACGATACAACTGATCAGTATCAGGCTCCATATGAAATATTAAATCAATCCCTAGCATAGAAGCCGAGAAAAGTTTGATGAAAAATTTCAATGTTCAGTGGGTACAGTAAAATTTAAAAGTATCGGCAAACAGGAAGTGGCTGCATGGCAGATCTGAAAATTGCTTACACACTACAACTCATCATTATAAAGCAGCAGACCAAAGATAAAATGAATCCCTTGCATAGAAGCCGAGAAAACCTTGACGGAAAATTTCAATGTTCAGTGGGTACAGTAAAATTTTAAAGTATCGGCAAACAGGAAGTTGCTGCACGGCAGATATGAAAATTGCTTACACAATACAACTCATCATTATGAAGCAGGAGCAGACCAAACATAAAATCATTCCCTTTCATAGAAGCCAAGAAAACTTTGACGGAAGTGTTTCGGATGGACTGACGGACTGACAGATGGACAGAGTCGAGCGGTTACTAGAGCTGCGCTGCCGTTGGCGACGCAGGTAATAAAAATTGAAGAAGTAGAAAAATCTTGATGATTTTAAAGACAGCACATACAGAGACAGTTTCTAAAAGCTTCAGCCAATTTGGTTTCTTCTACACTAAGAGAAGCAAAGATACTTTTTAATTAACAATACCTAATCTGAATTTTATTGAAAACATACAAAAAGCTCAATGAGTTATGTCACTGCAGCCATAAAATCTCACAATTCTTAATTGTGATACATATTTAAATAATTTCTGCATTGTAGAATAGGTTAATAATATATATTCCATTCTTGATCAACACAAAAAGAAGAGTAAATTTCGAAACATATTTCTAATCCCGAAGTATTTTGGTTTTCAAAACTGTATCCTTTGCCCTCATATTCTTTCATAAAGAACAAGAATTTCTCACTAATTAGTTAGTTATAGTTACTGAATCTTGTTTGTAAAGCGAACACTTATTTTACATCTGCATTATCTGTCAACTGTTTTGACGAGATGTTGGATCTTTGAAAAGAAATAAGGAGGCTACAGTTTTTATTAACAAGTGAAACTCTGCAACCTTTATTCAAAAGCAGAACATTTCAACTTACTAGTGGGTACTGTAGGTGGTGTAGGTGGTGTTGGAGTTGTAGGTGGTGTAGGCAGTGTTGGTGGTGTTGGAGGTCCAGCTGAAAAAAACGACAAAAATTAAAAATGTAGAAACATTTTGTTACTCTGGACAAATGAGAAGTTTAGTTTTGAATAGCCCAGCAGAATTGTAATTAAAACATTGAAGAAGTAGAAAAATCTTGAGGTGTTTAAAGGCAACTCATACATAGACAGTGTCTAAAAGCTTCAGCCAATTTGGTTTCTTCTCCACTAAGAGAAGCAAAGATACTTTTTCATTAACAAAGCCTAATCTGAATTTTATTGAAAACATACAAAAAGATCAATGAGTTATGTCACTGCAGCCATAAACTTTCTCAATTCTTGAGTGTGATACATATTTAAATAATTTCTGCATCGTAGAATAGGTTAATAATATATATTCCATTCTTGATCAACATAAAAAGAAGAGTAAATTTGGAAACAATTTTCCAATCCCAAAGTATTTTGGTTTTCAAAACTGTACCCTTTGCCCTCATATTCTTTCATAATGAACAAGAATTTCTAAATAACTAGTTAGTTATAGCTACTGAATCTTGTTTGTAAAGCAAACACTTATTTAACATCTGCATTATGTGTCAACTGTTTTGCTGAGATGTTGGATCTCTGAAAAGAAATAAATCTTTACAAAAGGAGGCTACAGCTTTCAATAACAAGTGAAACTCTGCACCCTTTATTCGAAAGTAGAACATTTCAACTTACTAGTTGGTACTGTAGGTGGTGTTGGAGGTGTAGGTGGTGTTGGAGTTGTAGGTGGTGTAGGCAGTGTTGGTGTTGTTGGAGGTCCAGCTGAAAAAAACGACGAAAATTAAAAATGTAGAAACAATTTGTTACTTTGCTGAAATGAGAAGTTTAGTATTGAACAGCCCAGCAGAATTGTAATTAAACAAGCCAAGACCAATACCGGATCTGGATCTGTGTCGCTGCATGCAACTGAATCGGCAAACAGGAAGTGGCTGCACGGCAGATCTGAAAATTGCATACACGATACAACTGATCAGTATCAGGCTCCATATGAAATATTAAATCAATCCCTAGCATAGAAGCCGAGAAAAGTTTGATGAAAAATTTCAATGTTCAGTGGGTACAGTAAAATTTAAAAGTATCGGCAAACAGGAAGTGGCTGCATGGCAGATCTGAAAATTGCTTACACACTACAACTCATCATTATAAAGCAGCAGACCAAAGATAAAATGAATCCCTTGCATAGAAGCCGAGAAAACCTTGACGGAAAATTTCAATGTTCAGTGGGTACAGTAAAATTTTAAAGTATCGGCAAACAGGAAGTTGCTGCACGGCAGATATGAAAATTGCTTACACAATACAACTCATCATTATGAAGCAGGAGCAGACCAAACATAAAATCATTCCCTTTCATAGAAGCCAAGAAAACTTTGACGGAAGTGTTTCGGATGGACTGACGGACTGACAGATGGACAGAGTCGAGCGGTTACTAGAGCTGCGCTGCCGTTGGCGACGCAGGTAATAAAAATTGAAGAAGTAGAAAAATCTTGATGATTTTAAAGACAGCACATACAGAGACAGTTTCTAAAAGCTTCAGCCAATTTGGTTTCTTCTACACTAAGAGAAGCAAAGATACTTTTTAATTAACAATACCTAATCTGAATTTTATTGAAAACATACAAAAAGCTCAATGAGTTATGTCACTGCAGCCATAAAATCTCTCAATTCTTAAGTGTGATACATATTTAAATAATTTCTGCATTGTAGAATAGGTTAATAATATATATTCCATTCTTGATCAACACAAAAAGAAGAGTAAATTTCGAAACATATTTCTAATCCCGAAGTATTTTGGTTTTCAAAACTGTATCCTTTGCCCTCATATTCTTTCATAAAGAACAAGAATTTCTCACTAATTAGTTAGTTATAGTTACTGAATCTTGTTTGTAAAGCGAACACTTATTTTACATCTGCATTATCTGTCAACTGTTTTGACGAGATGTTGGATCTTTGAAAAGAAATAAGGAGGCTACAGTTTTTATTAACAAGTGAAACTCTGCAACCTTTATTCAAAAGCAGAACATTTCAACTTACTAGTGGGTACTGTAGGTGGTGTAGGTGGTGTTGGAGTTGTAGGTGGTGTAGGCAGTGTTGGTGGTGTTGGAGGTCCAGCTGAAAAAAACGACAAAAATTAAAAATGTAGAAACATTTTGTTACTCTGGACAAATGAGAAGTTTAGTTTTGAATAGCCCAGCAGAATTGTAATTAAAACATTGAAGTAGAAAAATCTTGAGGTGTTTAAAGGCAACTCATACATAGACAGTGTCTAAAAGCTTCAGCCAATTTGGTTTCTTCTCCACTAAGAGAAGCAAAGATACTTTTTCATTAACAAAGCCTAATCTGAATTTTATTGAAAACATACAAAAAGATCAATGAGTTATGTCACTGCAGCCATAAACTTTCTCAATTCTTGAGTGTGATACATATTTAAATAATTTCTGCATCGTAGAATAGGTTAATAATATATATTCCATTCTTGATCAACATAAAAAGAAGAGTAAATTTGGAAACAATTTTCCAATCCCAAAGTATTTTGGTTTTCAAAACTGTATCCTTTGCCCTCATATTCTTTCATAATGAACAAGAATTTCTAAATAACTAGTTAGTTATAGCTACTGAATCTTGTTTGTAAAGCAAACACTTATTTAACATCTGCATTATGTGTCAACTGTTTTGCTGAGATGTTGGATCTCTGAAAAGAAATAAATCTTTACAAAAGGAGGCTACAGCTTTCAATAACAAGTGAAACTCTGCACCCTTTATTCGAAAGTAGAACATTTCAACTTACTAGTTGGTACTGTAGGTGGTGTTGGAGGTGTAGGAGTTGTAGGTGGTGTAGGCAGTGTTGGTGTTGTTGGAGGTCCAGCTGAAAAAAACGACGAAAATTAAAAATGTAGAAACAATTTGTTACTTTGCTGAAATGAGAAGTTTAGTATTGAACAGCCCAGCAGAATTGTAATTAAACAAGCCAAGACCAATACCGGATCTGGATCTGTGTCGCTGCATGCAACTGAATCGGCAAACAGGAAGTGGCTGCACGGCAGATCTGAAAATTGCATACACGATACAACTGATCAGTATCAGGCTCCATATGAAATATTAAATCAATCCCTAGCATAGAAGCCGAGAAAAGTTTGATGAAAAATTTCAATGTTCAGTGGGTACAGTAAAATTTAAAAGTATCGGCAAACAGGAAGTGGCTGCATGGCAGATATGAAAATTGCTTACACGATACAACTCATCATTATGAAGCAGCAGACCAAACATAAAATCATTCCCTTTCATAGAAGCCAAGAAAACTTTGATGGAAGAAGTGTTTCGGACGAACTGACAGGTGGACGGAGCCGAGTGGTTACTAGACTTGCTCTGCCGCTGGCGACGCAAGTAATAAAAATTGAAGAAGTAGAAAAATCTTGATGATTTTAAAGACAGCACATACAGAGACAGTTTCTAAAAGCTTCATGCAATTTGGTTTCTTCTACACTAAGAGAAGCAAAGATACTTTTTCATTAACAATACTAAATCTGAATTTTATTGAAAACATACAAAAAGCTCAATGAGTTATGTCACTGCAGCCATAAAATCTCACAATTCTGGAGTGTGATACATATTTAAATAATTTCTGCATTGTAGAATAGGTTAATAATATATATTCCATTCTTGATCAACACAAAAAGAAGAGTAAATTTCGAAACAAATTTCTAATCCCGAAGTATTTTGGTTTTCAAAACTGTATCCTTTGCCCTCATATTCTTTCATAATGAACAAGAATTTCTCAATAATTAGTTAGTTATAGTTACTGAATCTTGTTTGTAAAGCGAACACTTATTTTACATCTGCATTATGTGTCAACTGTTTTGATGAGATGTTGGATCTTTGAAAAGAAATAAGGAGGCTACAGTTTTTATTAACAAGTGAAACTCTGCAACATTTATTCAAAAGCAGAACATTTCAACTTACTAGTGGGTACTGTAGGTGGTGTAGGTGGTGTTGGAGTTGTAGGTGGTGTAGGCAGTGTTGGTGGTGTTGGAGGTCCAGCTGAAAAAAAACGACAAAAATTAAAAATGTAGAAACATTTTGTTACTCTGGACAAATGAGAAGTTTAGTTTTGAATAGCCCAGCAGAATTGTAATTAAAACATTGAAGAAGTAGAAAAATCTTGAGGTGTTTAAAGGCAACTCATACATAGACAGTGTCTAAAAGCTTCAGCCAATTTGGTTTCTTCTACACTAAGAGAAGCAAAGATACTTTTTCATTAACAAAGCCTAATCTGAATTTTATTGAAAACATACAAAAAGATCAATGAGTTATGTCACTGCAGCCATAAACTTTCTCAATTCTTGAGTGTGATACATATTTAAATAATTTCTGCATCGTAGAATAGGTTAATAATATATATTCCATTCTTGATCAACACAAAAAGAAAAGTAAATTTGGAAACAATTTTCTAATCCCAAAGTATATTGGTTTTCAAAACTGTATCCTTTGCCCTCATATTAGAAAAGGAGGCTACAGTTTTTCATAACAAGTGAACCTCTGCAACCTTTATTCAAAAGTAGAACATTTCAACTTACTAGTTGGTACCGTAGGTGGTGTTGGAGGTGTAGGCGCTGGTGGAGTTGTAGGTGGTGTAGGCAGTGTTGGTGGTGTTGGAGGTCCAGCTGAAAAAAACGACGAAAATTAAAAATGTAGAAACAATTTGTTACTTTGCTGAAATGAGAAGTTTAGTTTTGAACAGCCCAGCAGAATTGTAATTAAATAAGCCAAGACCAATACCGGGTCTGGACCTGTGTCGCTGCATGCAACTGAATCGGCAAACAGGAAGTGGCTGCATGGCAGATCTGAAAATTGCATACACGATACAACTGATCATTATCAGGCTCCAGATGAAATATTAAATCAATCCCTAGCATAGAAGCCGAGAAAAGTTTGATGAAAAATTTCAATGTTCAGTGGGTACAGTAAAATTTCAAAGTATCGGCAAACAGGAAGTGGCTGCACGGCAGATCTGAAAATTGCTTACACAATACAACTCATCATTATGAAGCAGCAGACCCAATATAAAATGAATCCCTTGCATAGAAGCCGAGAAAACCTTGACGGAAAATTTCAATGTTCAGTGGGTACAGTAAAATTTTAAAGTATCGGCAAACAGGAAGTTGCTGCACGGCAGATATGAAAATTGCTTACACTATACAATACAACTCATCATTATGAAGCAGCAGCAGACCAAACATAAATCAATCCCTTGCATAGAAGCCAAGAAAACTTTGACGGAAGAAGTGTTTCGGATGGACTGACGGTCTGACAGACGGACAGAGTCGAACGGTTACTAGAGCTGCGCTGCCGCTGGCGACGCAGGTAACAAAAATTGAAGAAGTAGAAAAATCTTGATGATTTTAAAGACAGCACATACAGAGACAGTTTCTAAAAGCTTCAGCCAATTTGGTTTCTTCTACACTAAGAGAAGCAAAGATACTTTTTAATTAACAATACCTAATCTGAATTTTATTGAAAACATACAAAAAGCTCAATGAGTTATGTCACTGCAGCCATAAAATCTCTCAATTCTTAAGTTTGATAAATATTTAAATAATTTCTGCATTGCAGAATAGGTTAATAATATATATTCCTTTCTTGATCAACACAAAAAGAAGAGTAAATTTCGAAACATATTTCTAATCCGAAGTATTTTGGTTTTCAAAACTGTATCCTTTGCCCTCATATTCTTTCATAATGAATAAGAATTTCTCAATAACTAGTTAGTTATAGTTACTGAATCTTGTTTGTAAAGCGAACACTTATTTTACATCTGCATTATGTGTCAACTGTTTTGATGAGATGTTGGATCTTTGAAAAGAAATAAGGAGGCTACAGTTTTTATTAACAAGTGAACCTCTGCAACCTTTATTCAAAAGCAGAACATTTCAACTTACTAGTGGGTACAGTAGGTGGCGTAGGTGGTGTTGGAGTTGTAGGTGGTGTAGGCAGTGTTGGTGGTGTTGGAGGTCCAGCTGAAAAAAATGACAAAAATTATAAATGTAGAAACATTTAGTTACTCTGGACAAATGAGAAGTTTAGTTTTGAATAGACCAGCAGAATTGTAATTAAAACATTGAAGAAGTAGAAAAATCTTGAGGTGTTTAAAGGCAACTCATACATAGACAGTGTCTAAAAGCTTCAGCCAATTTGGTTTCTTCTACACTAAGAGAAGCAAATATACTTTTTCATTAACAAAGCCTAATCTGAATTTTATTGAAAACATACAAAAAGATCAATGAGTTATGTCACTGCGGCCATAAAATCTCTCAATTCTTGAGTGTGATACATATTTAAATAATTTCTGCATTATAGAATAGGTTAATAATATATATTCCATTCTTGTTCAACACAAAAAGAAGAGTAAATTTGGAAACAAATTTCTAATCTCAAAGTATTTTGGTTTTCAAAACTGTATCCTTTGCCCTCATATTCTTTCATAATGAACAAGAATTTCTCAATAACTAATTAGTTATAGTTACTGAATCTTGTTTGTAAAGCAGACACTTATTTTACATCTGCATTATGTGTCAACTGTTTTGCTGAGATGTTGGATCTTTGAACAGAAATAAATCTTTAGAAAAGGAGGCTACAGTTTTCCTTAACAAATGAACCTCAGCATCCTTTATTCGAAAGTAGAACATTTCAACTTACTAGTTGGTACTGTAGGTGGTGTAGGTGGTGTTGGAGTTGTAGGTGGTGTAGGCAGTGTTGGTGGTGTTGGAGGTCCAGCTGAAAAAATGACGAAAATTAAAAATGTAGAAACAATTTGTTACTTTGCTGAAATGAGAAGTTTAGTTTTGAACAGCCCAGCATAATTGTAATTAAACAAGCCAAGACCAATACCGGGTCTGGACCTGTGTCGCTGCATGCAACTGAATTGGCAAACAGGAAGTGGCTGCACGGCAGATCTGAAAATTGCATACACGATACAACTGATCATTATCAGGCTCCAGATGAAATATTAAATCAATCCCTAGCAAAGAAGCCGAGAAAAGTTTGATGAAAAATTTCAATGTTCAGTGGGTACATTAAAATTTCAAAGTATCGGCAAACAGGAAGTGGCTGCATGGCAGATATGAAAATTGCTTACACAATACAACTCATCATTATGAAGCAGCAGCAGACCAAACATAAAATCAATCCCTTGCATAGAAGTGAAGAAAACTTTGATGGAAGAAGTGTTTCGGATGGACTGACAGACGGACACAGTCGAACGATTACTAGAGCTGCGCTGCCGCTGGCGACGCAGGTAATAAAAATTGAAGAAGTAGAAAAATCTTGATGATTTTAAAGACAGCACATACAGAGACAGTTTCTAAAAGCTTCATCCAATTTGGTTTCTTCTACACTAAGAGAAGCAAAGATACTTTTTAATTAACAATACCTAATCTGAATTTTATTGAAAACATACAAAAAGCTCAATGAGTTATGTCATTGCAGCCATAAAATCTCACAATTCTTGAGAGTGATACATATTTAAATAATTTCTGCATTGTAGAATAGGTTAATAATATATATTCCATTCTTGATCAACACAAAAAGAAGAGTAAATTTCGAAACATATTTCTAATCCGAAGTATTTTGGTTTTCAAAACTGTATCCTTTGCCCTCATATTCTTTCATAATGAATAAGAATTTCTCACTATTTAGTTAGTTACAGTTACTGAATCTTGTTTGTAAAGCGAACACTTATTTTACATCTGCATTATGTGTCAACTGTTTTGATGAGATGTTGGATCTTTGAAAAGAAATAAGGAGGCTACAGTTTTTATTAACAAGTGAAACTCTGCAACATTTATTCAAAAGCAGAACATTTCAACTTACTAGTGGGTACTGTAGGTGGTGTAGGTGGTGTTGGAGTTGTAGGTGGTGTAGGCAGTGTTGGTGGTGTTGGAGGTCCAGCTGAAAAAAAAACGACAAAAATTAAAAATGTAGAAACATTTAGTTACTCTGGACAAATGAGAAGTTTAGTTTTGAATAGCCCAGCAGAATTGTAATTAAAACATTGAAGAAGTAGAAAAATCTTGAGGTGTTTAAAGGCAACTCATACATAGACAGTGTCTAAAAGCTTCAGCCAATTTGGTTTCTTCTACACTAAGAGAAGCAAAGATACTTTTTCATTAACAAAGCCTAATCTGAATTTTATTGAAAACATACAAAAAGATCAATGAGTTATGTCACTGCAGCCATAAACTTTCTCAATTCTTGAGTGTGATACATATTTAAATAATTTCTGCATCGTAGAATAGGTTAATAATATATATTCCATTCTTGATCTACACAAAAAGAAAAGTAAATTTGGAAACAATTTTCTAATCCCAAAGTATATTGGTTTTCAAAACTGTATCCTTTGCCCTCATATTAGAAAAGGAGGCTACAGTTTTCCATAACAAGTGAACCTCTGCAACCTTTATTCGAAAGTAGAACATTTCAACTTACTAGTTGGTACCGTAGGTGGTGTTGGAGGTGTAGGTGCTGGTGGAGTTGTAGGTGGTGTAGGCAGTGTTGGTGGTGTTGGAGGTCCAGCTGAAAAAAACGACGAAAATTAAAAATGTAGAAACAATTTGTTACTTTGCTGAAATGAGAAGTTTAGTTTTGAACAGCCCAGCAGAATTGTAATTAAATAAGCCAAGACCAATACCGGGTCTGGACCTGTGTCGCTGCATGCAATTGAATCGGCAAACAGGAAGTGGCTGCATGGCAGATCTGAAAATTGCATACCCGATACAACTGATCATTATCAGGCTCCAGATGAAATATTAAATCAATCCCTAGCATAGAAGCCGAGAAAAGTTTGATGAAAAATTTCAATGTTCAGTGGGTACAGTAAAATTTCAAAGTATCGGCAAACAGGAAGTGGCTGCACGGCAGATCTGAAAATTGCTTACACAATACAACTCATCATTATGAAGCAGCAGACCCAATATAAAATCAATCCCTTGCATAGAAGCCGAGAAAACCTTGACGGAAAATTTCAATGTTCAGTGGGTACAGTAAAATTTTGAAGTATCGGCAAACAGGAAGTTGCTGCATGGCAGATATGAAAATTGCTTACACAATACAATACAACTCATCATTATGAAGCAGCAACAGACCAAACATAAATCAATCCCTTGCATAGAAGCCAAGAAAACTTTGACGGACGAAGTGTTTCGGATGGACTGACGGTCTGATAGACGGACAGAGTCGAACGGTTACTAGAGCTGCGCTGCCGCTGGCGACGCAGGTAACAAAAATTGAAGAAGTAGAAAAATCTTGATGATTTTAAAGACAGCACATACAGAGACAGTTTCTAAAAGCTTCAGCCAATTTGGTTTCTTCTACACTAAGAGAAGCAGATACTTTTTAATTAACAATACCTAATCTGAATTTTATTGAAAACATACAAAAAATTCAATGAGTTATGTCACTGCAGCCATAAAATCTCTCAATTCTTAAGTTTGATAAATATTTAAATAATTTCTGCATTGCAGAATAGGTTAATAATATATATTCCTTTCTTGATCAACACAAAAAGAAGAGTAAATTTCGAAACATATTTCTAATCCGAAGTATTTTGGTTTTCAAAACTGTATCCTTTGCCCTCATATTCTTTCATAATGAATAAGAATTTCTCAATAACTAGTTAGTTATAGTTACTGAATCTTGTTTGTAAAGCGAACACTTATTTTACATCTGCATTATGTGTCAACTGTTTTGATGAGATGTTGGATCTTTGAAAAGAAATAAGGAGGCTACAGTTTTTATTAACAAGTGAACCTCTGCAACCTTTATTCAAAAGCAGAACATTTCAACTTACTAGTGGGTACTGTAGGTGGCGTAGGTGGTGTTGGAGTTGTAGGTGGTGTAGGCAGTGTTGGTGGTGTTGGAGGTCCAGCTGAAAAAAACGACAAAAATTATAAATGTAGAAACATTTAGTTACTCTGGACAAATGAGAAGTTTAGTTTTGAATAGACCAGCAGAATTGTAATTAAAACATTGAAGAAGTAGAAAAATCTTGAGGTGTTTAAAGGCAACTCATACATAGACAGTGTCTAAAAGCTTCAGCCAATTTGGTTTCTTCTACACTAAGAGAAGCAAATATACTTTTTCATTAAATAATTTCTGCATTGTAGAATAGGTTAATAATATATATTCCATTCTTGATCAACACAAAAAGAAGAGTAAATTTCGAAACAAATTTCTAATCCCGAAGTATTTTGGTTTTCAAAACTGTATCCTTTGCCCTCATATTCTTTCATAATGAACAAGAATTTCTCAATAATTAGTTAGTTATAGTTACTGAATCTTGTTTGTAAAGCGAACACTTATTTTACATCTGCATTATGTGTCAACTGTTTTGATGAGATGTTGGATCTTTGAAAAGAAATAAGGAGGCTACAGTTTTTATTAACAAGTGAAACTCTGCAACATTTATTCAAAAGCAGAACATTTCAACTTACTAGTGGGTACTGTAGGTGGTGTAGGTGGTGTTGGAGTTGTAGGTGGTGTAGGCAGTGTTGGTGGTGTTGGAGGTCCAGCTGAAAAAAAAAAACGACAAAAATTATAAATGTAGAAACATTTAGTTACTCTGTACAAATGAGAAGTTTAGTTTTGAATAGCCCAGCAGAATTGTAATTAAAACATTGAAGAAGTATAAAAATCTTGAGGTGTTTAAAGGCAACTCATACATAGACAGTGTCTAAAAGCTTCAGCCAATTTGGTTTCTTCTACACTAAGAGAGAGAAGATACTTTTTCATTAACAAAGCCCAATCTGAATTTTATTGAAAACATACAAAAAGATCAATGAGTTATGTCACTGCAGCCATAAACTCTCTCAATTCTTGAGTGTGATACATATTTAAATAATTTCTGCATCGTAGAATAGGTTAATAATATATATTCCATTCTTGATCAACACAAAAAGAAGAGTAAATTTGGAAACAATTTTCTAATCCCAAAGTATTTTGGTTTTCAAAACTGTATCCTTTGCCCTCATATTCTTTCATAATGAACAAGAATTTCTCAATAACTAGTTAGTTATAGTTACTGAATCTTGTTTGTAAAGCAAACACTTATTTAACATCTGCATTATGTGTCAACTGTTTTGCTGAGATGTTGCATCTTTGAAAAGAAATAAATCTTTAGAAAAGGAGGCTACAGTTTTCCATAACAAGTGAAACTCTGCAACCTTTATTCGAAAGTAGAACATTTCAACTTACTAGTTGGTACTGAAGGTGGTGTTGGAGGTGTAGGTGGTGTTGGAGTTGTAGGTGGTGTAGGCAGTGTTGGTGGTGTTGGAGGTCCAGCTGAAAAAAACGACGAAAATTAAAAATGTAGAAACAATTTGTTACTTTGCTGAAATGAGAAGTTTAGTTTTGAACAGCCCAGCAGAATTGTAATTAAACAAGCCAAAACCAATACCGGGTCTGGACCTGTGTCGCTGCATGCAATTGAATTGGCAAACAGGAAGTGGCTGCACGGCAGATCTGAAAATTGCATACACGATACAACTGATCATTATCAGGCTCCAGATGAAATATTAAATCAATCCCTAGCATAGAAGCCGAGAAAAGTTTGATGAAAAATTTCAATGTTCAGTGGGTACATTAAAATTTCAAAGTATCGGCAAACAGGAAGTGGCTGCACGGCAGATCTGAAAATTGCTTACACAATATAACTCATCATTATAAAGCAGCAGACCAAATATAAAATGAATCCCTAGCATAGAAGCCGAGAAAACCTTGACGGAAAATTTCAATGTTCAGTGGGTACAGTAAAATTTTGAAGTATCGGCAAACAGGAAGTGGCTGCACAGCAGATATGAAAATTGCTTACACAATACAACTCATCATTATGAAGCAGCAGCAGACCAAACATAAAATCAATCCCTTTCATAGAAGCCAAGAAAACTTTGACAGAAGAAGTGTTTCGGACGGACTGACAGAGGGACAAAGTCGAGCGGTTACTAGACCTGCTCTGCCGCTGGCGACGCAGGTAATAAAATTTGAAGAAGTAGAAAAATCTTGATGATTTTAAAGACAGCACATACAGAGACAGTTTCTAAAAGCTTCAGCCAATTTGGTTTCTTCTACACTAAGAGAAACAAAGATACTTTTTCATTAACAATACCAAATCTGAATTTTATTGAAAACATACAAAAAGCTCAATGAGTTATGTCACTGCAGCCATAAAATCTCTCAATTCTTGAGTGTGATACATATTTAAATAATTTCTGCATTGTAGAATAGGTTAATAATATATATTCCATTCTTGATCAACACAAAAAGAAGAGTAAATTTCGAAACAAATTTTTAATCCCGAAGTATTTTGGTTTTCAAAACTGTATCCTTTGCCATCATATTCTTTCATAATGAACAAGAATTTCTCAATAATTAGTTAGTTATAGTTACTGAATCTTGTTTGTAAAGCGAACACTTATTTTACATCTGCATTATGTGTCAACTGTTTTGATGAGATGTTGGATCTTTGAAAAGAAATAAGGAGGCTACAGTTTTTATTAACAAGTGAAACTCTGCAACCTTTATTCAAAAGCAGAACATTTCAACTTACTAGTGGGTACTGTAGGTGGTGTAGGTGGTGTTGGAGTTGTAGGTGGTGTAGGCAGTGTTGGTGGTGTTGGAGGTCCAGCTGAAAAAAACGACAAAAATTATAAATGTAGAAACATTTAGTTACTCTGGACAAATGAGAAGTTTAGTTTAGAATAGACCAGCAGAATTGTAATTAAAACATTGAAGAAGTAGAAAAATCTTGAGGTGTTTAAAGGCAACTCATACATAGACAGTGTCTAAAAGCTTCAGCCAATTTGGTTTCTTCTACACTAAGAGAAGCAAAGATACTTTTTCATTAACAAAGCCTGATCTGAATTTTATTCAAAACATACAAAAAGATCAATGAGTTATGTCACTGCAGCCATAAAATCTCTCAATTCTTGAGTGTGATACATATTTAAATAATTTCTGCATCATAGAATAGGTTAATAATATATATTCCATTCTTGTTCAACACAAAAAGAAGAGTGAATTTGGAAACAAATTTCTAATCCCAAAGTATTTTGGTTTTCAAAACTGTATCCTTTGCCCTCATATTCTTTCATAATGAACAAGAATTTCTCAATAACTAGTTAGTTATAGTTACTGAATCTTGTTTGTAAAGCAGACACTTATTTTACACCTGCATTATGAGTCAACTGTTTTGCTGAGATGTTGGATCTTTGAACAGAAATAAATCTTTAGAAAAGGAGGCTACAGTTTTCCTTAACAAGTGAACCTCTGCAACCTTTATTCGAAAGTAGAACATTTCAACTTACTAGTTGGTACTGTAGGTGGTGTTGGAGGTGTAGGTGGTGTTGGAGTTGTAGGTGGTGTAGGCAGTGTTGGTGGTGTTGGAGGTCCAGCTGAAAAAAAAAAACGACGAAAATTAAAAATGTAGAAACATTTTGTTACTTTGCTGAAATGAGACGTTTAGTTTTGAAAAGCCCAGCAGAATTGTAATTAAAAAATTGAAGAAGTAGAAAAATCTTGAGGTGTTTAAAGGCAGCTCATACATAGACAGTTTGTAAAAGCTTCAGCCAATTTGTTTTCTTCTACACTAAGAGAAGCAAAGATACTTTTTCATTAACAATGCCTAATCTGAATTTTATTGAAAACATACAAAAAGATCAATGAGTTATGTCACTGCAGACATAAAATCTCTCAAATCGTGAGTGTATCTTGAGTGTGATACATATTTAATTAATTTCTGCATCATAGAATAGGTTAATTATATATATTCCATTCTTGATCAACACAAAAGGAAGAGTAAATTAAAAAAAAAGATTTCTAATCCCGAGGTATTTCGGTTTTCAAAACTGTATCATTTGCCCTCATATTCTTTTATAATTAACAAGAATTTCTCAATAACTAGTTAGTTATAGTTATTGAATCTTGTTTGTAAAGCAACACATATTTTACATCTGCATTATGTGTCAACTGTTTTGATGAGATGTTGGATCTTTGAAAAGAAAAAAATCTTTCCAAAAGGAGGCTACTGTTTTCAATAACAAGTGAAACTCTGCAACCTTTATTCAAAAGCAGAACATTTCAACTTACTAGTTGGTACTGTAGGTGGTGTTGGAGTTGTAGGTGGTGTTGGAGTTGTAGGTGGTGTAGGCAGTGTTGGTGGTGTTGGAGGTCCAGCTGAAAAAAAAGACAAAAATTAAAAACGTAGAAACATTTTGTTACTTTGCTGAAATGAGAAGTTCAGTTTTGAACAGCCCAGCAGAATTGTAATTAAACAAGCCAAAACCAATACCGGGTCTGGACCTGTGTCGCTGCATGCAATTGAATTGGCAAACAGGAAGTGGCTGCACGGCAGATCTGAAAATTGCATACACGATACAACTGATCATTATCAGGCTCCAGATGAAATATTAAATCAATCCCTAGCATAGAAGCCGAGAAAAGTTTGATGAAAAATTTCAATGTTCAGTGGGTACATTAAAATTTCAAAGTATCGGCAAACAGGAAGTGGCTGCACGGCAGATCTGAAAATTGCTTACACAATATAACTCATCATTATAAAGCAGCAGACCAAATATAAAATGAATCCCTAGCATAGAAGCCGAGAAAACCTTGACGGAAAATTTCAATGTTCAGTGGGTACAGTAAAATTTTGAAGTATCGGCAAACAGGAAGTGGCTGCACAGCAGATATGAAAATTGCTTACACAATACAACTCATCATTATGAAGCAGCAGCAGACCAAACATAAAATCAATCCCTTTCATAGAAGCCAAGAAAACTTTGACAGAAGAAGTGTTTCGGACGGACTGACAGAGGGACAAAGTCGAGCGGTTACTAGACCTGCTCTGCCGCTGGCGACGCAGGTAATAAAATTTGAAGAAGTAGAAAAATCTTGATGATTTTAAAGACAGCACATACAGAGACAGTTTCTAAAAGCTTCAGCCAATTTGGTTTCTTCTACACTAAGAGAAACAAAGATACTTTTTCATTAACAATACCAAATCTGAATTTTATTGAAAACATACAAAAAGCTCAATGAGTTATGTCACTGCAGCCATAAAATCTCTCAATTCTTGAGTGTGATACATATTTAAATAATTTCTGCATTGTAGAATAGGTTAATAATATATATTCCATTCTTGATCAACACAAAAAGAAGAGTAAATTTCGAAACAAATTTTTAATCCCGAAGTATTTTGGTTTTCAAAACTGTATCCTTTGCCATCATATTCTTTCATAATGAACAAGAATTTCTCAATAATTAGTTAGTTATAGTTACTGAATCTTGTTTGTAAAGCGAACACTTATTTTACATCTGCATTATGTGTCAACTGTTTTGATGAGATGTTGGATCTTTGAAAAGAAATAAGGAGGCTACAGTTTTTATTAACAAGTGAAACTCTGCAACCTTTATTCAAAAGCAGAACATTTCAACTTACTAGTGGGTACTGTAGGTGGTGTAGGTGGTGTTGGAGTTGTAGGTGGTGTAGGCAGTGTTGGTGGTGTTGGAGGTCCAGCTGAAAAAAACGACAAAAATTATAAATGTAGAAACATTTAGTTACTCTGGACAAATGAGAAGTTTAGTTTAGAATAGACCAGCAGAATTGTAATTAAAACATTGAAGAAGTAGAAAAATCTTGAGGTGTTTAAAGGCAACTCATACATAGACAGTGTCTAAAAGCTTCAGCCAATTTGGTTTCTTCTACACTAAGAGAAGCAAAGATACTTTTTCATTAACAAAGCCTGATCTGAATTTTATTCAAAACATACAAAAAGATCAATGAGTTATGTCACTGCAGCCATAAAATCTCTCAATTCTTGAGTGTGATACATATTTAAATAATTTCTGCATCATAGAATAGGTTAATAATATATATTCCATTCTTGTTCAACACAAAAAGAAGAGTGAATTTGGAAACAAATTTCTAATCCCAAAGTATTTTGGTTTTCAAAACTGTATCCTTTGCCCTCATATTCTTTCATAATGAACAAGAATTTCTCAATAACTAGTTAGTTATAGTTACTGAATCTTGTTTGTAAAGCAGACACTTATTTTACACCTGCATTATGAGTCAACTGTTTTGCTGAGATGTTGGATCTTTGAACAGAAATAAATCTTTAGAAAAGGAGGCTACAGTTTTCCTTAACAAGTGAACCTCTGCAACCTTTATTCGAAAGTAGAACATTTCAACTTACTAGTTGGTACTGTAGGTGGTGTTGGAGGTGTAGGTGGTGTTGGAGTTGTAGGTGGTGTAGGCAGTGTTGGTGGTGTTGGAGGTCCAGCTGAAAAAAAAAAACGACGAAAATTAAAAATGTAGAAACATTTTGTTACTTTGCTGAAATGAGACGTTTAGTTTTGAAAAGCCCAGCAGAATTGTAATTAAAAAATTGAAGAAGTAGAAAAATCTTGAGGTGTTTAAAGGCAGCTCATACATAGACAGTTTGTAAAAGCTTCAGCCAATTTGTTTTCTTCTACACTAAGAGAAGCAAAGATACTTTTTCATTAACAATGCCTAATCTGAATTTTATTGAAAACATACAAAAAGATCAATGAGTTATGTCACTGCAGACATAAAATTTCTCAAATCGTGAGTGTATCTTGAGTGTGATACATATTTAATTAATTTCTGCATCATAGAATAGGTTAATTATATATATTCCATTCTTGATCAACACAAAAGGAAGAGTAAATTAAAAAAAAAGATTTCTAATCCCGAGGTATTTCGGTTTTCAAAACTGTATCATTTGCCCTCATATTCTTTTATAATTAACAAGAATTTCTCAATAACTAGTTAGTTATAGTTATTGAATCTTGTTTGTAAAGCAACACATATTTTACATCTGCATTATGTGTCAACTGTTTTGATGAGATGTTGGATCTTTGAAAAGAAAAAAATCTTTCCAAAAGGAGGCTACTGTTTTCAATAACAAGTGAAACTCTGCAACCTTTATTCAAAAGCAGAACATTTCAACTTACTAGTTGGTACTGTAGGTGGTGTTGGAGTTGTAGGTGGTGTTGGAGTTGTAGGTGGTGTAGGCAGTGTTGGTGGTGTTGGAGGTCCAGCTGAAAAAAAAGACAAAAATTAAAAACGTAGAAACATTTTGTTACTTTGCTGAAATGAGAAGTTCAGTTTTGAACAGCCCAGCAGAATTGTAATTAAAAAATTGTAGAAGTAGAATATCTTGATGCTTTTAAAGGCAGCACATACATAGACAGTTTCCAAAAAGCTTCAGCCAATTTGGTTTCTTCTACAGTAAGAAAAGCAAAGATACTTTTTAATTAACACTGCCTAATCTGAATTTTATTGAAAACATACAAAAAGCTCAATGAGTTATGTCACTGCAGCCATAAAATCTCTCAATTCTTGAGTGTGATACATATTTAAATAATTTCTGCATCATAGAATAGGTTAATAATATATATTCCATTCTTGATCAACACAAAAAGAAAAGTAAATTTGGATACAAATTGCTAATCCCGAAGTATTTTGGTTTTCAAAACTGTATCCTTTGCCCTCATATTCTTTCATAATGAACAAGAATTTCTCAATGACTAGTTAGTTATAGTTATTGAATCTTGTTTGTAAAGCGAACACTTATTTTACATCTGCATTATGTGTCAGCTGTTTTGATGAGATGTTGGATCTTTGAAAAGAAATAAGGAGGCTACAGTTTTTATTAACAAGTGAAACTCTGCAACCTTTATTCAAAAGCAGAACATTTCAACTTACTAGTTGGTACTGTAGGTGGTGTTGGAGTTGTAGGTGGTGTAGGCAGTGTTGGTGGTGTTGGAGGTCCAGCCGAAAAAAAAACGACAAAAAATTTTGTTACTCTGCTGAAATGAGAAGTTTAGTTCTGAATAGCCCAGCAGAATTGTAATTAAAACATTGAAGAAGTATAAAAATCTTGAGGTGTTTAAAGGCAACTCATACATAGACAGTGTCTAAAAGCTTCAGCCAATTTGGTTTCTTTTACACTAAGAGAAGCAAAGATACTTTTTCATTAACAAAGCCTAATCGGAATTTGATTGAAAACAATCAAAAAGCTCAATGAGTTATGTCACTGCAGCCATAAAATCTCTCAATTCTTGAGTGTGATACATATTTAAATAATTTCTGCATCGTAGAATAGGTTAATAATATATATTCCATTCTTGATCAACACAAAAAGAAGAGTAAATTTGGAAAAAGATTTCTAATCCCGAGGTATTTCAGTTTTCAAAACTGTATCATTTGCCCTCATATTCTTTCATAAAAAACAAGAATTTCTCAATAACAACAGCTATTTTGCTGAGATGTTGGATCTTTGTAAAGAAATAAATCTTTACAAAAGGAGGCTACTGTTTTCAATAACAAGCTAAACTCTGCAACCTTTATTCAAAAGCAGAATATTTCAACTTACTAGTTGATAATGTGGGTGGTGTTGGAGGTGTAGGTGGTGTTGGAGTTGTAGGTGGTGTAGGCAGTGTTGGTGGTGTTGGAGGTCCAGCTGAAAAAAATTTAAAATGTACAAACATTTTGTTACTCTGCACGAATGAGAAGTTTAGTTTTGAACAGCCCAGCAGAATTGTAATTAAAACATTGAAGAAGTAGAAAAATCTTGAGGTGTTTAAAGGCAACTCATACATAGACAGTTTCTAAAAGCTTAAGGCAGTTTGGTAACTATTTTGCTGAGATATTAGATCTTTGAAAAGAAATAAATCTTTACAAAAGGAGGCTACTGTTTTCAATAACAAGTTAAACTCTGCAACCTTTATTCAAAAGCAGAAGATTTCAACTTATTAGTTGGTACTGTAGGAGGTGTTGGAGGTGTAGGTGGTGTTGGAGGTGTAGGTGGTGTAGGCAGTGTTGGTGGTGTTGCAGGCTACTTTCAACCATCGACATAAGTTTAATTGGTACCATGGGTTAATAATCTTTTGAATTTTTTTTTTCTTGTGTGTTTGTGTGTGTGTGTGTGGGGGGGGGGGGGGGGGGGGTAAATAGTACTGAATACCCCTTTTCTGGTTCCTATGCCACTGTTGGCTTAGGAAGGTAAAAATATTAGAGGAGTATTGGCACTCGGCAGCCACGCTGCGGCGAGGTGGGAGTGAATGAGAGTGGGTACTCCCATCTCATACTCCCATCTCAGTGGTGGCACTGGTGGGGATGGGGGACCTCTCAGGTACATTTTTGAAAAAAAATGAGGGCCAACACCTGATTTTAGATGATTCTGGGGCTGATGTGACAATAGTCCAAACTTGGACTCACAGCCTGTAATATATTTTTTTGTTTGGTTGGTTACGTCCTGTGGAGTCTGGGAGTACCCAACCAAAAAATATATTACGGACTGTGAGTCCAAGATTATACTACTGAGTGCTGGACACTGCAAAATTGAATTCTTGCACTTTTTGACATTGGACTAGCTTCTAAATTTAACCGTGTGGTCGGACTTCATACATCGCCAGTTGGGACAATAAGTTTTGAACAAACTGGTGGGCATAATTTATAGTCATATCATATGTTCTGAGACAGGAACACCAACATATTAACTTTATCAGGGTTCAGGCATGTTCTTTTACTGGTAATTATATTCTCAGCAGCACTGAACAATCTTTCAGATGGGCAACTTGTTGCCAGTACACATAAGTACTTTCTCGCCATCATTGCAAGCATAAGAAATTTTTTTCGTTATGTTTCCACCATTCTAGTGGGTTGGTATCCTGTTCCTCGCATGAGAGGAGGAGCAGCCAATTATCGAATTCTACATCTAAAAGTGTTTGCTCGGTTTTCACATCTGAGTTATTTCTACCTTTGAAGTAATCCCTTAAACATTTCTTTTTTGGATTGGACGTCCCTTATCGCATTTTGTTGTATCTACTTTCAGTGCATTGTCATTTGACTTATCCTTATTTTCATTTATTTCTCGAATCTCGATTTTCAGTTTTTCTTGTTAGTGTCACCATATAGTCTACCTTGAATTGTGGATCAACAAATGATGCTTTTCAATATAACATCAGTCAAGCGAGGTTCGTCGTATTTGTCCTGCATGTACTGCATCACTCTTGACTTTATGTCACTTGCCAATTTTGTATCATCGGGCCTCATTTCAAGAATCACCTTGAAAGATTTTCAACAGAGGTTGTACATAGCTGATTGTTTTGTGTTTTTCGCCTGAGAGTATGTCTGTGAATTCGGCAACTCCATTTAATGCAGAGTGAACAGACTCCATCACTTCAATATCCTGCCAAGTCGGGATCAAATGCGACACCTTCCTGTTGTTACTCGGTACTTTCACTACTGCTTTCTCTTGTTCTAGCAAGCACGCAACCATGTGGTGCTTTGATCCACATCTCGTCTCACATTCTGTTATCAGTGTGTGTGGGGAGGCCAAGATCAGTTTGTGCTATAGTTAAATCTCTTCTTTCTTTCCAGCTTTTGGAGAAATGATTGACGATTTTCTTTGTGATTCCAACCGCACGAGAAATTCTCGGCTCATCTTTCATGGAATTCGTAACTGCCAAATTCAATCTATGGACATTCTTATCCACTCATTCAACTCCATCGCCCTGATGACATTACTGGCATTATCAGATGTTACTGCCACAAGATTATTTTTTTTTACATTTCTGAGTTCATTGTGCACCCTTTCTCTAGTTTCACTGTATAACACTGGTATAGTTTTATTTGAAAAGTAGTTTCTACTTGGCAATTCATATCTGGGATCAAATTTTCTCAGCATATCAATGAACCCACCCTTTTGTACCGCGCATATGGGTAGCATGTCACCAACAACAAACTGGGTCACTGCATCTGTCTGTCCATTCCAATGCTTACCGTTGCGGTCTTACTGAGATCCCTTCATGAAACTTTGGGCAATGGATGGCTGATGAGGTTGCTCTTTGTTTTTATGTGAAATGTGATGGGCCGAATTCCAACTTGCTCGTTTATTCAGCACTTTCAAAAATTCTATAGGGTGGTGTAGTTTTAGGTGAGTGAATAAATTTGACATATTTCCATTTCGGGCAGCAATTTTCTTGCCACATTTCCCAATAATACATAATGAGTTGTCCAGCTTGTCCTTTCCTTCGATTGTGAAGTATTGCCAAACAATCGATTTTGTGTTTTTTCTCCTGTATATCGTTGTTTCTGCCATTTCGAATTTCTCCGCCATTTGTGACTGTTTACACACGTGATGACACGTGAATGACGATTATTCGTAATTACGTATATACTATATACGTGAATGACGATTATGACGTGATTGATTGGAAAAGGCGGGGGCGCGGTGGCTCAGTTGGTAGAGATGCAGGCTGTAAGCCAAGAGGTCCTCGGTTCGAATCCCACCTGCGGCAACCGCGTTGTGTCCTTGGGCAAGACACTTCACCCCCATTGCCCACGTGGGGGCACGGTGACGCTGTGTACTAAGGCGTACTGCACGTCGATGGTGCACCTGTCTTCAACCAATGCTAACCCTGCTTGTGTGAAGTTGGTATGTTGGGGAGCTGACAGTTGCTCGCCATTGCTCGGTGGTTCTCTCCGGGTACTCCGGCTTCCTCCACCCGTAAAACTGTCATGGTCATGGTTAGCCATTGTGCAGAAATATGTGACCTTAAACACCAATTAATAAATAAATATAAATAAATTGGAAAAGGCTCTAATCGAGTAATTATACTAATTGACTGCAGCTTACATGTACACATTAGTGCTCTTTGGAATTTGGAAACTAGAATTATTTAATTGGGTTTCTCTTGACTAGCGCACAATGCACAGTATACAGATACGAGTGTCGAGTGTGCGCCAGAAACCATGTGCTCTATCGATAGCATTAGCAAAGTCAATCGAGTGTAACTAATGTTGGCCGATGGAATGACGCAATTTTGCGATGGTGTTTATTTTGTTTTGAGCGACAATATTCGTGGGCAATTGGATAAACCATGGAATCTAATTAATTATTGTGGTAATATATAAATTTTATAGTAAATTTCCTTTCTTATTATACCTACCAAAATTGTTTACTACAGGCTTGCACTACAGTGGAAGAACCTAACTCGGATAAAATACTCTCTATTTTAATCTTTCCCAAGATTTGGGAAAGAAAAGTGGTGTAAAACACCACGAAAAAAATAAGGCAAAACTGGGTCGAGCGCCATCGGCGCACACCCAGTATGGGACGCTCTTCCATAGTACAAATCCACGACTACGGTAAAACAGTGCACAGTGCATCAATTCGTCATTCTTTTGATTCCGAACAACACAGGAGTCATGTGATCAGCGGGGAGGAAGGATTCTTACCCGAATAAGAAGACGGGAGGGCCTCCATGTAAACAATTGCGGTAGGTATAATAAGAAAGGAAATTTACTATAAAATTTATATTTCTTATCAATCTACCTCAATTGTTTACTACAGGCTGAATAGACAAAAGGATGGAGGGAATCACATAACCAACCCACACATAACTCAATAGCACTGGAATCGTGGACAGAGGAAGAGATCCCTAGGCCTATCAAACCATAGCATCACAGACATTAGAAAAGACAATGAAAGATGATGCGTATGGTGAAGTGCGACGCACAGACAGAAAGGGCAGTAACAGCACAGAGCTGGAACTGACCCTGAAAAAAGCTGAAAGGCTGGGATAGACAACAGCCTGAGCCAAAGAAAGAGGGCCTCAAGGACCAAGGTCCTCTATCGGCTCCTGCAACTGTCACAGATAAAAGGAGAATGTAGCATTTCTCCAGTAGGCTGCCAGTATAACATCCGTCAACCGACAACATGACAGTTATTAAAAGAGGAAGACAATGCACGCACCTCGTGGCAGAAAAAACAATTGGTAATACAATCACCACTATCTAGACGAGCGGAAGCTGCACGAATAGCAAGACAAATCCATCGAGAAATGGATGCAGGAGAGATCTGGCATGTGAGAAAACGCATAGTCATCCAGAATAAAGGTGCGAATGCCCCCACCCCCAAGCAGAGCAGCGCCCAAGAAAGCAACCATCTTGGAGTAAACTGCAAATCCTAGGCCTTTTCAAGGAAAAGAGCTGAACAAGCTTGGAGAGGCAAGGATGAGTGTCGAAACAATGCGGTACCACATATGAAAAAGGTCTCCAAAGCATGGACTTGTACCCATTGCTGGAGACCCCCAGAAACCAACATGAACCAGAAACTCCGCAAGCGGTGTGATCGAAGGAGTGACAGAAGCAACAGAGTGATCGCACACCATCGACAGAAGAACCTTCCACTTAACCACAGAGGCTAAACCAGTGGAGTGAGTGCCTCCTTGAAGAAAAGCAACTCCACTGCATGTCTTGAAAAACCACTACGGAGGAGACAGAACCCGATAAAAGACATGTGCCAAAGCACAATGAAGTCGGGTCAACTTGAAACCTCCTCGGGTGACTTTGGCAAAGAAAGTCGCGATGTAGAGAGAGACATGCTGGAACTGCCGCCAACAGAGAGCGAAGCAGATTGACCCACACCCACCGAGGAGACGGGTGTGATCGAAAGAATTCGACGACTGCAGGTTCATATCTGGGAGAGAACCTGAGGCGGAATCGGAAGCGGCAGGAAGGCATAGCCGACAAGACCGTCCCAAAGGAGGGTCAGAGCATCCACGGCGAAAGCCAGAGCATCCGGACACGAAAGTGTCCACCTGATGGTTCCAACGAACTGCAAAGAGATCGATGGAACCCGCCATGTGGAGCATCCACTCGGTGGAAAAGAACCTGCCTCGTCGGAACAGGGAGTCGACTAGGACATACAGATGACAACACCGGCGTTGACATCCTGAGCGAGCAGTAGAAGATCCTGAGCCAATTCGTACATTGGAACCGAGTGTGTGCCACCCTGGTCCCGAATGTAAGCAACCACTGTTGAATAGTCGAACAACAGAAGGACCTGACGATTTGACAGGTGAGGGATCCACTGCCTGAAACTCGGAAGAAGAGCAAGAAGCTCTGCTGGCTGATGTGTAGAGTTGCCCGATCCTGGTCCCACATCCCGTGAAGGGAAAGACCTAGAGGATCCAACGTCGCACCCCATCCGAGATCGCTGACATCTGCCGTCAGAACGCGATCACCCTGCGTGATCCACTGAACATTTGTCCAGTGTAGAAAGTGAGGATAAGAGAATCTGGTAACTGAAGCACCAGATCCAGAGAATCGACATTCGGCCTCCAACGACTGAGCAGAAAGTGTTGGAAAGGTCTGATGACACGCAGCAAGCCTAGAGGAATGAGAACCGTCACCAAACCGCAGAGACGATCAGCCGGAGAATACTCCGTGCCATCGTGGATGTGGACTGGGACAGAGTCAGAGCAAAAGCTGAGAGAACCACAGCCTTGGCCTGGGGAACTGCCACCAAATTGAATTGGGTGTGGAAAGCCATCCCCAGATGACAAAACGACTGAGAAGGGACCAGTTCCGACCTCTCCTCGTTGACTCTGAATCCAAGCGACGTGAGCAAGCTCAACAGAGTGGCAACATCTGACTCCAGTAAGGCAGCATTGGAATGCCTCTGGAGGATATCGACCAGATATGCCGAAGTAGTCACCCTGGACTGTGTGCGATGGAAAGCTATCAAATGCGACATCAGTCAGGTGAAGGCCAAGGAGCAAGGTTGAGGCCAAGAGGCATGGCCTTGAACTGGTAAACTCGCCCCAGAAAAGCGAACCTGAGATACTTCCGTGACGCCCGATGAATCGGAACGTGAAAGTAAGCGTCTCGCAGGTCGAAGCGAAATCTCCCTGGTGAATTGAACGGCGGACCGACCTGAAAGTCTCCATGCTGAACTTGGGAGCAATGATAGACTGGTTCAGGATACTCAGATCGATAACCAGTTGGAGTCGGCTGTCCTTCTTTGGCACCAAGAACAGGCGGGAATAGAACCCCACTGACTGAATGTTCTTGACGACCTCGATCGCCCCCTTTGTCAGGAGATTGTCTATCTCTGTGGACGAAAGTTCCCAACGTAAAACGTCTGAAGGAACTGTGGTTGGAAGAGGCACCCTGGCCAGAGTGGGGTGCTATCGGAAGGATATTTGCAGCCCGGACCGAACAACATCTAACACCCAAGAATCGGATGTGATGGTGGCCCAACGGTCTGCGAACTCTGCTATCCTTCCTCCAACCTGGGACGAGTCGAGGTGAGGACCTTCATTTTGAGCCCGACGAGGCCCGCGAGAGGAGAAACCACCTCCTCAACTGAATGAAGAATCCTGATACTTCCCTTTAGTCTGCCAATGCTTACCCTTACCCCTGGAGTAAGAAGTAGAAGCGGTGGCAGAAGGATCAGCCTTTTGCTTCGCAGAGGAAGCAGAAGGGTACTTGTTAGGCTTGGAACGGCCCCTGCCTCCCCTAGAAGGCTTATCAAGCTGAAGAAACAGCAGCTGATCTTTGGAATGACGTAGGACATCACCCCGGACCATCGACATGGAAAAGTTGCGGACCTGCCAAAGAAGCAGATCAAAGAGTAGCGCGCTGCTCCTCAGGAAGGGATCGGCCTGTGTCCAGCACAGAGTCCCTCCGAACTAATTCCAGATTAGCCGTGTTGCAAGCATGCGAGTGAGTAAGATGCATGAGCGCCTTGGACAGCACACATAAACGAGCCTGTACCTCGTCAAACTTATCTGGAGGCAGATAAGCAGCTAAAGCTGAGACGTGATCTGAGAGAGAAAGCATACCAAGTATCTCTCTCGATAAGACAAACATGGACTCCAGAGTCGTCATCAGAATGACGGCAGACTTGGGCTTGGAAAGCTAAAACCGTCAAAGTCTGGCAGACTGACGGATTGGCGAAATAGTAGTAATGATAATGCACCGGTGGCAAAAAAAGGTGTCAACCCTGGTGAAGAACGGAGCCTTCATAGCCTTGGAACTCAGCTTAGAGTCCAAGGCTGAAAATGCTTCAACCAACTGTACCGACTGGCACAGTCAAAGACGCCCAGAAGCAGGTTGCTCCATAGGCTGTTGGTGCATGACCGATGATCGTGGCCTGGCTGACACTGTCGGCTGGTTTGATGGTTTGAGATCCAGAAGGAACCCAAACACAAAATCAAGAGCTGCCCCCAAGTCCAAAGACTGCTGGCTCTCGACATCAAGCATGTCTGACTCTTCCCCTGAGTCAGAAGACACATAGCCCATCGTGGCAAACCATCCGACGCCTCCTATGGTGTCGGAACACCAGGGGGATCAGAAAGCGGCCTGTTTCCAATCCCGGAAGGCGGCGCCATAGGGGGTGCCTGGAAACCATTGCTGCCTTGCTGGAAGCAACGGGAAGGCTCTTTGACAGAACCTGAGTGAGTAAGGAGAGGGCCTCCCTAAGCTCACTGCCCGTACTGGCCGGTTCGGCAGGGGAACGAACTGGCAAAGTGGCTTCACCTCTGACCCTCTTAACCAGCGAAGGGTCACGATCCTCCAAAACACCCGACGCGGGACAACGAGCGGCAGCCGGAACGTCTGAAGGCAGACGTGTATAGGGGTACGACACACCCCGAGGATCAACATAGCGGGAACTCATGAGAGTCACCGTGGACCTCTGCGTGGCAGAAGGTCCAGGATGCACAAAAGACGTTGGTCACGTAAAACTGGTCGTGTGGCCAGAATGAGTGGATAGAAACGCCATGGAGTTCATAGTGTCCCCACTAAGAACATCCGAATCCAATAACACAACTGTGGAGCCCGATGGCGCAGAGACCACAGTAGAGGGTCCGGCCGGCAGCCACTTCCAACTTCGCCGAAGGGAAGGCTGAGGCCGATACCCCCACGTCTACACTCCCAGACACCACAGCAGACCACTGCAGGTATAAAACTACTGAGCCCAATGGCTGAGAGGACACAGTAGGGGGTTCAGTCGGCAGCCCCTTCTGACTTCGCCAAGTTGAAGTCAGGGAAGGCTGAGGCCGATACCCCACAACCACACTACAGACATCCCTGCAGACCCTTGCAGGGATAAGCCGAGGCCGGCTAAAAACGGTGCCCAATGATGTTGTAGACGGAACAGCAGTAGCAGCAGATATGACGGGAGCTGTTGGAACTGGTGAAAAAGCAGAGAGAGCCACCAAGCTCGGCCTCCAAAGGAGGAGTCACAACCCTAGTGACAGCCTCAGATGTTGACTGGAGAGGGCGCATAGTCCCGGAACCAGGCATCTCTTCACCAGAAATCCAACAGCTCTCGCAGTATCCACCATGGTAAAAAACTGCACATTCCTCACGGAAGGGGAATAACTCTCACCAGACATGGTCGAGTCGGGAAGCCCCAAAATGACAGCATTCCCCACTGGTGTGGGAGGAGCTGCACATCCCCCACGGAGGGGGAGCAATTCTCACCAGACGTGGTCGAGTCGGGCGACTCCGAAACGACAGTGTTCTCCACCCCCCGCGGGAGCGGGAGGAGCTGCACATTCCCCACGGAGGGGGTCAAACTCACACCAGACGTCAAGTTGGGCGACCCCGAAATGACAGTGTTCCCCACCCCCCACGGGGGCGGGAGGAGCTGCACATACCCCGCAGAGGGGGTAAACCCACACCAGATGTGGTAGAGTCGAGAGGCTCCCAAAACGACAGCGTTCCACACCACCCGCGGGTGCGGAAGAAACGGCCACGAGAACACACCAAGGCGAGGGCAAAAGGAATTGCCCTAAAGGAACCGAACTGGAAATAACAGAGGTGAGAGCAGTAGGAGAAAAAAGGTGAACTCAACAGAAAAAAGAAAGTAGAAAACACCCACAACTACGAGAGAAGGTAGCAGAAAAAAATGGTGGGTTCTCGACAGAACCCAGACGGTCGACAGAGACCAAAAAAACAGAAATTCAGCCCTCAACAGAGTGAAGAAATCCTGTCCAGACAGTCCCTGATTGACACCTAACTCCAAAAACAATTAATTCATCAACCGAAAAATTCTTTGTCGAATCATGTGATGTCGAAAACAAAACATTAGCAAAAACGGAATAGTAAATAATATACAATGAGAATGTGGTTGAAAATATAAACGAGAATATATAAAACACAGTCATGTTATTATACGATCTTCAGATCCATAATTCCAGTCACAGGAAAACCATTATCGACGAGTTAAAATATCACTGTTACTGAGCAAGATGGCACACATCCACCACATGTGCGGATAATCAAAAGAATGATGAATTGACGCACTGCGCACTGTTTTACAGTAGTCATGGATTTGTACTATGGAAGAGCGTCCCATACTGGGTGTGTGCCGATGGCGCTCGACCCAGTTTTGGCTTATTTTTTTCGTGGTGTTTTTACACCACTTTTCTTTCCCAAATTTTGGGAAAGATTAAAATAGAGAGTATTTTTTCCGAGTTACGTTCTTCCACTGTAGTGCAAGCCTGTAGTAAACAATTGAGGTAGGTGGATAAGAAATTGAGTTTTTCAATATACCGAATATTTTAAAAATTCACGGTAATGATTACGGTATTATTTCAATACCGAATAAATTCAATGTATTGAAATAATGTGCAGTCCTATATACCACTATGTCGGACATATCACCCTACATTGTTTAAAGCCTATTTCAGAAGATACTGAAACAGTTGCAGTCTGTGAAGTGTACGATTCTGAGCAATATTATAAATAAAAATTGCAAAAAAGGCAGTTGAATCTTTATAGCATTGCCCCCTGTTGGTCACTTACACATCTCAGGTTTGAAAATAATGCATGGACCATCCAACTGTAGACTAATAATTATTTGATAAAGCTTACAATTTGACACAAAACAACCCAAAGCGATATGCAGTAGCCCTTTGCTGTGAAAATACAGTAGAATCCTCTTAATTGAATATCCATTTTTCCAGTGAAAATTATTCAATTAACAGGAGTATACAATTAACAGGGATTTGGTCAGTTTCCTGTGTTCTGGAGGTAAACTGAGCATTTATTCTATTATATCGGGTTTGACAGACCGCATAGAGCTCTGTCAAACAAGATATAATAGAATAAATGCCCGTATTGGATGTAGTGAGGCCAGAAAGATTGATAAATAAGGGGAATTTGGTGCGTGTCACAGTAATTTTTTTGACATATTACAAAAATTTATATACAGTTAACAGGAGTTTACTCTACAACCCATATGCAATTAACAGATCAAATTTGTACTGAAGGTATGGCAAATGGTTTTGTGTTTGAAAATTATATTCGATTAACAGGGATATACAATTAAGATATATCCAGTTAAGTGGGCTCCACTGTATTGTATTGTGTGGGTCATCACAACTGTAAGTCTGTTTAAATGTTCAAAGTCTACAGTTGTGTTCAAAATTGTTGTTATGTAAAAATATCTACCAAGACACCAACACACCGCTGTTCAGGTGTCAGTGTTCAATCCATTCCATCCACCCAGACTGTGGAATTTCCTTGATTTCGAGGATAACCTGAATGCCCGACAAATGTATTCTTGTCTTGTATTTCTTATCATTTCAAAGTTTGAATGTCAAGCTTGAAAACCGCCCTCTCTCCCAATTTAAAGCAGGGGCAGGTCTGTTCTAATGATGCAGTGTTCAACACAAGTTCCTTGTCTCTGTCATTTGCAACTTTTATTATAAGGCATTTCGGTGGGGAGAGGTAACATTCCTACCCAGATTGGAAAAAATACTTTTTCATCAACACTGCCTAACAGGTGTTATGTTCAAAACCCAGATTCTAATCAGCCAGTTTTTTGAAACAAAAATCAAACTAATTGCAGTCCCTGCAGCCATATGATCTACCATATCTTGAGTATGATACATATGGACACTACTTTACATCAATAGAGTACTTTAATAACATTTATTATGCCAGTAATTGTTACTGACCAATCAGCTTCAATATCTAGTGACTGTATATGAGACTGTGTATCATCGAGTTGACTGTATATAGAGCTTATATACGGTCAGTTCCAACATTCTGTTTTTGAATCCAACGCTCGCTTCGATATTTTTCGCGTGTTCAATGAAAAATAAATAATGTCTGAGAAATTTTAATAAACAAATGTAAATAAATACAATAAACCACTAAAACGACATGTATAGAAGCCAACTGGCACTGTCTGAAGCAAATGATGAATGAAACTTGAAACTGTTCCCACTTACCTTCTTGAAAGAATTGTTAATCCATTTGCTCCAGTTGTTTTATTTTTCCAGTACTAAACTCTGTTGTTTCAACGCCTGCTACTAGTGTGACCTTCACATGATGTAAAACCGGGAAATTCCCTGATAGTGATAACAGAACATTTGCGCTAGGAATCTGGGTACACTTATGCTTGTGTCTCTTTTAAAGGACTGGCATAATAAATATGTTATGGGGCTTTCAGTGGGCGTATATGGTATGATGTAAGGCTCGGCAAGATCAATATTAGGCTCAGCCTTTGGCCTTGCCTAATATTGATCTGGCTTCACCTTATATCACACCATATCCGCCCACTGAAAGCCTCATAACTTATAATAATTCTGATCAATACAAACACACTGGGATAAGTACAACTATCAAATTCTAATCCAGAAATATTTTTTTCAAAACTTGATTATTTGATCTCATTTTCCATTATAAAAGATCAAGAAATTCACCAATAACTATTTAGTAGTACTTATATTACTGTTATTTGCAAAACAAATGTTTTTTCTACCTCCATTATGTGTCTAACACTTTGATCAGAAATTCAAAATTTAAAACTGAAAAATACAACTTTACGAAAAAAAGGCCATGGTTTTCAATAAGAACTGTAACCCTGCAACCTTTCTTCAAAAAGGGAACATTTTATTTTAACTTACTTGTAGGTACTGTTGGTGTTGGAGATCCAGCTGAAAAACAAAGAGAACAAAAAAGTGAAACAGTATAAAAATCTTGATGTGTAGTGACAAGCAACACGTACGGAGGCAGGTCTAAGGTCTAATGTTGTACTCAGAAATTCTCAGACTAAAAAATAATAAGCTTTGTCGTATAACAGACCATTATCTGATTGCATACCTGGGCTGAGTGTATTATCCATTCCTATGCATATCATGATCTACTGGTTATTTTAATTGTTATGTTTTTATAAGGCCTAAAAAAATAAAATATCTGTTTCTCAGGCCCTCCCGCATGGTCATTTTGGCTGCCGCATGCTCTCTTTTTATAACCAATGTAATCTTTAAAAAAATAAAATAAAATAGTTTATGTCTGATATTTTACCCAAGTTAAAAAAATTGATAAATTTGGCCCTTGAGTGCAAGAAGGCTTTGCAATGCATTAGCATTGCAAAGGATTCTTGCTCTCAAGGGATGAAATACACCACCACCCATGCTATTCCATAGATTATGAGGCCAAAAAACATAAACCAAAATACATGAACTTTTGATGGCAAAGAAATAATTACAGAAATAAAAAATAAAATAAAAAAACGCTCGCCCGCATACAATTTTACAAATAATGGCCTGAGAAACAGAAGATCTACTTTGTGTGACCTAATGTACAGCACTCTATGAAGATAGTTATAATTACAATGTTTTTATAAACATCAAACACTATTTGTGTTTCTTAAATTATCAAAATAATGACTAATAACTACTGACCCTTTGTACTGATATATAGTAGGGGAAATATCCAATGGATAACAGGTACCTGTGAATTGCTGATTTAGATGGGGTTTAATATCGAAGCAAATTGATGAAAATGAATAGAATTTTGAATCAAATTTTTTAATTGAACTTTGAATCAAATCACAATTAATGGGTACATCATCAAAAGAAAAGGTTTTTTTTCTAAAATAATAACCCTGATTATTAAGGCCACACAAAGTAGATCTTCTGTTTCTCAGGCCATTATTTGTAAAATTGCATGCAGGCGAGCAGTTTTTTATTTTATTTTTTATTTCTGTAATTATTTTTTTGCCATCAAAAGTTCATGTTCTTGGTTTATGTTTTTGGCCTCATAGTCTATGGAATAGCATGGGTGGTGGTGTATTTCATCCCTTAAGAGCAAGAAGGCTTTGCAATGCCTTAGCAAAGCCTTCTTGCACTCAAGGGCCAAATTTATCAATTTTTTTAACTTGGGTAAAA
Source organism: Pictodentalium vernedei (assembly GCA_031216915.1). NCBI lineage: Eukaryota > Metazoa > Mollusca > Scaphopoda > Dentaliida > Dentaliidae > Pictodentalium > Pictodentalium vernedei. Next base: position 278,600,657 of record CM062288.1, read on the forward strand.
TATCAGACATAAGGCTAAAAAAAAATAATGTTTTGATTCTCAGGCCCTCCCTCGTTGAATTTGAACCTCCTCATTAGACATTTTTATTATGTCATGTTTTTTAAAGATTTGTGAAAACTTGGAATGGTCATTTTTTCACATTTCTCGACATATAATTATTGAGCTGTGGAAGTAAACTGTTTTTTCTTGTTGCAGTTTATGGGAGAGTTCCCAGAGGCACTCTCCCATAAACTGTAACAAAGCAAATACTGATATACTGGATCATGATTTAATTATTTATTTATTTGCTGGTGTTTAAGGTCATATATTTCTGCACAATGGCTAATAATGGCTGCAACACTGATATAAACTCAACTTTAACCAATCATTTAGAGCCATGTTTCCCATTTTAAAGGACTCCGACCCCAAGCATTGGTTACTGGGGCCTATTCTAATGGATCATGATGCTTGACAGATCTATAGCATTAAAAAGAACAATAAAATACAAATCCTTTTAGCTGTTGTTACAGCAGTTAGTTATAAAAGGTATACTATAATTACACTAAAATACGACCTTTTCTCTTTTTCAAGTGGAAAGACAGCAAAAAGATTTACTGAGTGTGCTCAACCCTTAACACGAAAAAAAAAAATAAAAATAAAATCCTCCCTCCCTCACTGATTTGAAAAAAAAATTGCCTGAGAATCAATTCATTTTTTTTATTTGGCCTAAACTATTTATTTTTTTTTTTAAAGATTACATTGGTTTAAAAAGAGAGCATGCGGCAGCCAAAATGACAATGCAAGAGGTCCTGAGAAACAGATTTTTTATTTTTTTAGGCCTAAAAGATACAGTTTTGTAAAAGTGCATTTTTCACCTCGCCAGTTCCCAGACTATAAATTGAGATTTAAACCAATTTACTATACGCTAAATGATAGATTATCGAAGAAGTTGTGGAAAGATAGAAATCATATCCCCCTACCGTGAAGATATAGAAATTTTCACTTTCACAGTATCAATCAAAATGGCGGCTCACAAAGCATCTCTTCAAGGTGAATACAAGTCAAATTATCACTCGAAATGATCAATTTGTTCTAAAAACGTATAATGAAAAGTAAATCTAGTGTTTGTGAATGGATACCGATCATTTCCAGCAATAATTCAACAAGTATTCACCTTGAATTGATGTTAGTCCAAACATGGCCTGAAAGTCTGTAATATAATGGTTTTGATTTGGTAGGTCCTTTCAAAGGATCTACCAAACCCAAAACTTATATTATTGACTTTCAGGCCATGTTTGTACTCGAAACACACCAGCTGAATCAGATCACAAGGCGCTATCTGTTCAGAGTATCGATCAAATCACTTCCATGTATCAATGTTTCAATACCCTGTTTACTTTCAGGCATCAATTCATGGTTGAAGTGAGTGGAATTATCAGATTCTTATAAAAATTGTATAATAAAAAGAAAATCTAGTGTTTTGAGTAAATACCAAAAATTATCTCACTTGTGACAGAGACAAATGGCTCGTGATAAACATTTGGATTGGTCACTCATGAGATAATTTTCAGTATCCACTCAAAAACACTAGATATCCTCTGTATACTAGCTATGACTGATACTATTTGAATTGCACACTTTGAAGCTTCGAGACTGCAACAACAAACATTTTTAAATGAACCTGGCTAATAGGGCAGATACCTCACTTTTATAACGTTTTTTTTAAAAATTCATTTCAAATCAGATTGACTCCATTCAATTGAGAAGCCATTTGTTTTAAAATGCCGAATGACTAAAACGAAATGATAATTCAATGCCGAATGGACTCGATCCGTTTGTAAATTAAAGCCTCTCCACTTCTGTTTATAAAATAATCAAGGGTATCCTTTCAGAAAACTGTTGCTTTTGATGATGTATCCAGTAACTGTGATCGAACAGAACAATGCTCAATATAAAATAATGTGATCATGTTGTGGAACAAATCATTAATTGAAGTTAACCAGGGAATAACTTTTCAAAGTTCAAAATTTTTTTTTAAAAATGTTCACTGGTCATAATGCACAATGAGTTGAAATGAACAGTTGTAGCAGTAATAGTGTTTGTAGCAATGCAGCTACAACTGTTGTATAGGGCTGTCAAGATTTTTTAATTTATGAATCGATTAATCATCGCAAATAATCAATAATAATTGATTAATCGTACCTAGATGACCCCCTCCCTCCACGTGGGTCACTAAAAATGAAATTCCAGCCAGCTCACCTACCACAAGTAAACAATGAAGATGATCCTCTTTTAGGTACATTCAAAGCTTTGATGTTCTGAACTTTTGAACCGTCAGTGTAATAATCAAGACTGGTCATCAGTTGCGAACTTCGACAGGCGTACTGCACGTCAATGGTGCACCTGTCTTCAACCAATGCTAACCCTGCTTGTGTGGAGTTGGTATGTTGGGGAGCTGATGGTTGCTTGCCATTGCTTGGTGGTTCTCTCCGGGTACTCCAGCTTCCTCCCCCCGTAAAACTGTCACGGTCATGGTTAGCCATTGTGCAGAAATATGTGACTTTAAACACCAATAAATGAATAAATAACTGGTTGAGTACTGGAAGCTCACATTTGGGCATTACGCTAAAGTGCAGATACTGCAACTCAAACTCTGTCGATGTCCTTCATATTATCTTCGAATCAAAATTATTTAGTATGTATGGATTTTCCTTGTTACAATTTTTATGGGACAATTTTTATGGGAGAATCCTAAAGGCTTGGCTCACATGGCCTATAAGCATTCTCCCATAAATTGTAACAAGACAAAGTTTTGTGAACAGAGCTTGATGACTAAAAATAATTCAGCACTCTACCAGTTAATGTGATGCTCTTCACAAGACATATTCAGGCCATTTAATTAGGAAAATTTGCTTCGGCAAAAAAATGCCTAGGAAAATGGTGTTTCCTCAGCAAAAAACACCATTTGCCTAGGCAATTTTGAACAAAGTACATTATGGTTTGTATATTAGTTCAAGAAACATTAAATCAACAAAATTAGGTTCAATGGTCCTTTGTTTATTACACACCACAGTAGCCTGTCAACTGAACAGATCATGAGATGGCAAGAAAGCGATTGATTTCAGTATGTTCAGTGGATTTTGATCAAATCTCAAAAACACTGCAAATTATGTTAAGAATAAACATTGCTATATGAAAGTTGAAATCAACCTCAATAACAATTTTTAATGTAATAATCCTTCAAGTTTGGTGTTCCTACAGTAAAATAATTGAATATGTGCTTAAAAATTGCAACATTCAAGAAAATGCCTCAGCAAATTTATTGCCTAGGAAAATGGATTTTAGGTCAGAAAATACCTTGGCAATGCCTACTGCCTAGGGTTAATTAAATGTACTGCATATTTACATTCAATATGTCATGTTTTCCTGCAATATGATAGTTATACAACTTGCAAGCCAGTTTAGACAGTTGAAATGTAAGCAACATGTGCACCATAGTGATTTTCATCAATTTACAAATAATGATTGTGAAAATAGCATGTCAAGAGCACATTCATCTTATGACAGACACTGCAACATTTTGAAAATATTGCGCTAATGCCAAAAGAATACTGCCATAAGGTGGAAATATGACGTTAACCTGTTGAGTGCTATAGAAACCAATATCATGGCTCTATTGAAAAGTGCTGGAAGCCTCTTTAATTAATTTTCTCGCATTTCAAAGTATAGCGAGAAAAATCTGTATTGAGGGCATGGGAATTTCCATGCGTTGAGGGTTAGGATATGGTAATCGCTTAAAGGCCATATTAGGTCGTGTGCTGTATAGCGATTAATATTATTGGTTGGAAATGCACTGACGTCACGGGGGCGACGTGTGGGTTCGTCATTCTATCCGAATCTCATGAAATGGCCAGACTTCATTTTAAAACACTGAAGTTTGACGAATCATGCATTTATTTAGGATGGAAGTCGGCATCCTGAGCTCTGAGATCAATTTTACATACTCCAACTGCAGGTTTCCATAGTTTTTTCGGTTTCAAAGCTTTTATCTCTGGTTTTCCTAGGCGGTAGGTTTGGTCAGATGACAAGCTCCCATTTTGCGGCTTTTTGATACGTTTTAACTTACTTTAAATGACTAAGTTGTGGAGTGTATATATGTCAACTGTATTAATTGCTTGTATATAAATATATACAGAGAGTGTGATAATTGTGTATAAATTGGTGTCATAAATTGGTGTCATGCCAGCTGTTTCCAGCAGGTACTCGGCAAGTTGCAAAAAATAGTGTTTTTGTGTATATGGTCTGAATGTTGTGTATACCTGGTATGAAGTATATGCAATACGTGGCTTTACACTGTATGCATTTAGCTTGAGGTTTGATCAGCAGAAAAAATTTGTTTTACATAAAATTGTTTGCTTGCAATTTATTGGAGAGTGCCTATATAAACTGTAACAAAACAATTATTTATGAACAAAACCTTGCTAAACTAAGGCAACCTGTGCTGGTAGCAGGGTGTCTTTAAAAGAATTTTCAACTCAAATATCAAGACGGGGTGGATGGTCCAAGTGAGGGAGCTAGTAGAGAACTACTCATTGGAGATCTTGGGCCTAGACGATGAGCAAACCAGGGTAAAAAAACGTCAGAGAAAGGGTCATGGAGGATTGTAACCGTAATTGGCAAAAGGGGGTCAAATTAAAGAGGTCTTTGGGTGGCCTGCATGATAAAGAGAAGCCTGGTTTTGAAGAGTATCTTGATGGCACCTTTGGGGGGTCACTGTTGTTCAAGCTGAGGTCGCGTTCCCTGGAGATGAGGGGAAAAATTGGGAAAAACAGTGAAAATGAGTGCCAGATGTGTAATTTGGGCGTGGTGGAGACCCTGGAACACTTTCTTCTAGAATGCCCTAAATACCAGTCTAAAAGAATAAGGTTCACTGGGAGTATAATGGGGAAGTCGGCTGGGAGAATGAAGGACATGTGGTTAGTGGGAGACTCAAAGGAGAGGGTTAATATGCTAATCGGAGAGATTGGGAAGAATGGGGCAAGGGATGTATCAAGCAGTTCGTCTCCGAGTATTAGGAGGTGAGAAGAAGCATGGGAATAGGGAGGCAGTTGGGAGTACAGGGATAACCAAGGCCTTCTCACCCACGAACCATAAAAAATCAGCGGCCGGCCAAAGTGTTATTATTATTATTATTAACTGGTAGAGTGCTAAATTATTTTTCAAAGGTGATTTCTAACATGAGTATTTTTTTTCAAGGATGCAATGCTACCAGCAAGAGAAGCCTTGGTTTTACAAGATTTTGATCATCAATATTTGTTTTGTTACAATTTATTGGAGAGTGCCTTTTGGCACTCTCCAATAAATTGTAACAATACAGTTTTATGAGCACATTTCTTTGTCTACTACTGTACAAACGACAAGCTAATGCACACTGTGTAGAGCCACTATAGTGGCTTTCAGCACTTTTCAGTAGAGCCCTGATAGTGGCTTCTAGCACTCTACCAGTTAAAAAAACTCCTACAAATCACCTTGGAGAAATAATTTAGCACTCAACCAGAAAAAAGAATATTGCCACATTGATATAGGCTGTACTGTGTATAGTCCCTGGAGTTTTGTAGGGAAGGATTTTAATCAATTACAGTGGAACCCTGTTAATTGAATAGCCACTTTGCCAATGAAAATTATTCAATTAACAGGAGTATTAAATTAACAGGGATAGAGTCACTGTCCTGTATTCTAGAGATAAACTTAGCATTTATTCTATTATATCTTGTTTGACAGAGCTCCCTGAGCTCTGTCAAACAAGATATAAGAGCTTAAATGCCTGTATAGGATGTACTGAGACCAAATAGGTCTATAAACAAAGGAAAACTGGGGAGAGTCAGGGTAACTTCTCGTCTGTTACAAGATTTTTTATTCAATTAACAGGAGTTTACTCTATAACCAATATTCAATGAACAGGTCAAATTTGTACTGGAGGTATGGTAAATGGTTTTGTGTTGGGAAATTATATTCAATTAACAGAGATACACAATTAAGAGATATCCAATTAAGTGGGCTCCACTGTAGTATTTTTGTTTTCAAAAATTTACTATTTGCTCTCATATTCCTTTATAAAGATCATCCCAGAAATTATTATTCAGATAGTCTTGAAGAAGGCCAAACTTTCATAATAAATAACCAATCAACATGTTTTATTATAGAACTACCACAAATAGATTTTCTCCCCCCACTGCATGTGTAACATACGTCTGTCCAGGGTGAGATAGCAGGGAGAGACAGATGTATCCCACCCCACCCACGTGACGTTATACATTTATAACGTTATTATGACGCTATGCATAGTTTTTGGCTACAAACTAATTCATACTGACGTCATCAGAATGCCGTGTGTTCAAAGTTTGATGCTCTAAAACTCTTTAAACCCCAAGATGCCACCATTCCTAATTGATTTCGTGGTATATACCTTTGGTATATACATAACTTTTGAATGGTCTTTCCAATGGTGTCATTAGTTTTTCAAAACAACGAATACCAAATGAGTTTATTATATCAGCACGTGACTGCCGATTACCTCTGGCTAACGTAACCGCTGTATGGTGGGGGGAGAAAAATAATCCCTGATGGGTACGGGTGTGGGATGGGAAAATCTCACCCTCGGGACAAGATATTTGGTCCAGACACTCGAAGCCTCGTGTCTGGACCAAAAATCTTGTCCCGAGGGTGAGATTTTCCCATCCCACACCCGTACCCATCAGGGATTATAATAGTCAATACCCATATAGTGTTCCTATCAATTCTAGCTCATCAGAAAATGAGTCTCATCTTTTCCAACTTCCATGTCCCTGAATGCAGCTTTTTGAAGTGACAGTTTTACAGATGCAAGATAGATACCCAAGTTCCTTTGTGCTAACACTTTGGACAAACTTTCCATAATTAAATTTTTATTCATATTTTAAATGTCATATTCAACTGTTAACCCTTTACCCAAAGCAGACGATATCAAAATTTATTATTTTAAATATCCTTTTTTCAAATTTTTCAAAAAATTTCAACAAAACCATATCATGTGACCCCTCGTTGGAACGAGCTCAACGAGCTCGTTCCAACGAGGGGTCACATGATATGGTTTTGTTGAAATTTTTTGAAAAATAATATTTTTTCAACTGCTGAATTTGCATATTACGCGGGCGGATGCGGCCGATTCGTTGGGTAAAGGGTTAAATATCCACCATCAAATAATGAAAAAAATTATTACAAGTAAATCAATCTGGGTTGTTTTATTCTGTCTTGTCCTTTGTGAATTATCGTCCTCAACCTAACTTGGTCTGGAACTCGTCCAAGGCAGCCTCATGACTTGGTCCCCTGTCTAACATATATACGATTATATCAGCCTTTGTGTTTGTGTTTGAATGAGGCCATTTCAGCGGCGCCTGGGTGTCCTTGAAGTACGACCATCACGTGCACACACTCAGATGTTATAATAGACGTCGGGACATTAGACACGGTGAAAAATTAATTTAAACAATACTGAGAAAGCACAATGTTGTACATGCCTTGTTTCTCCCCGCTTTTATCTTCTTTGTTCTCTCTTACTCTTCTATGTTTTTTTTTCCTATAGGGAAAGGCAGGAAGACAGCCAATCTGGCTATGCCTTTCCCTGCCAGTATACACCTTAAAAATTAATATTATCTCTTATTGTGTATGTGCCTTATTATTGTAAATTGGATATTGTAGATATGTACACATTTGTCAGTTCTGTATTTGCTTAGTCTACTGGTGAATAAAATATCTATCTATTTATCTATCTCATTGTTGAGACCATATACACATCTTTTTTATTTGGGCGTCTGGTCTTGTCAACTTGACAAAAGTGACCACCCAGATCAAATGCCTATTGTAATATGTGGCCCAGCACATGACCCATCCATCCATCCACCACCTGGATAATTTTTTCATCACCCTGAGTGACAGGGAAAATAGATTGCAGCTTTACAGTCCATGTTTGGATGATACAGTTATAAGTGTGAGAGGAGACAATGTGAATGAAACAGCTGGAGTCCGGATTACATTCTGGTAAAACCAATATATAGAATTACATCATTTCAAGGTTTATATTTCACCTAAATTTGGTAGAATCCATGTAGATTTTCACGAAAATGGTTATGAGAATCCCAGGATGCTATGAGTGTCCCAGGATCCCATGAGGCCTCCATGGTTGAACCCCTGTTGTATACTGATAAAACATGTTAACCCTTTACCCAACACAGCTTTTTTTATAACATAAACTGAATTTGATAATTTGAAAAACAATATTTACCCAAGCCGGAAAATAAGCAGACTGTCATCTGCAAAATGAGGTCACCAGAGGGGGAATTTAGTGATGCTACACTGCAAAGCAGGGTTGCATCACTAAATTTACCCTCTGTGAACCTCAAACTGAATCAGGGTCTAAAAACTAAACAGAAAGAGGTACCCAGAGGATAAATTGACCCACTGTATGGGATAGTATCATCAAATTCACCCTCTGGGGACCTCATTCTGCAAATATCAGACTGCTATTTTCAGGCCTGTATTTACCAATAAAACTTTATAAATATGGATGTCACTCGTTAATTTGCTGCCATGTAAAAGTAAAGGATTAAACAGACTAAATTATTTTCACGTAAATTCTAGCAGAGGTGCAGCAAAAATCCATGTAGATTCTCGGTGATTTTGTTCCGCAAATCCTTGCATGAATTGATTCTCGGATTATCGTCAAAATATAAGCCCGGCATTTGAACAATTATGTTTAAATCCTTACATGATGGTATGCACTAAATGCATGTGTATTTGGAAATTAACAACAAAAAACAGGGTTCATACACTTTTCAGAGAATCAAATTCCATGACTTTTCCAACACTTTTCAAAAAAATTCCATGACCGGGTTAGTTCGCACCCAAACAGAAAAGCTTCATTTTTTGCATAATTTTTGGGCTAGTCACACGTAATTTATACACAAAATCAATCCCTTTTAAACCTGGTTACGAATTCCATAACTTTCCAAAACTTTAACCCTTCCAGCCCATTTTCCAAAACTTTTCAAGGCCCTTGAATTTTTTTTCCAAAATTCCATGACTTTCCCAAGATTCCATGACCCGTACAAACCCTGAAGAAATATAACCAACCAACACAATCCTCCATAATTTTCTTTTCACCACACTAACAAGTAAGGGTATACATAAAAGTCTAACAGTCACGAAATTACTATAGATATATAAATTTTATAGTAAATTTCCTTTCTTATTATACCTACCGCAATTGTTTACTACAGGCTTGCACTACAGTGGAAGATCCTAACTCGGATAAAATACTCTCTATTTTAATCTTTCCCAAGAGATTTGGGGAAGAAAAGTGGTGTAAAAAACACCACGAAAAAATAAGCCAAAACTGGGTTGAGCGCCATCGATGCACACCCAGTAGGGGACGCTCTTCTCTTAGTACAATTCCATGACTTCCGTTAACCAGAGTGCAAGGCAGTCATTGAGCCATTCTTTTGAGTCCGCCAACAAAGGAGTTATGTGATCACCAGGGAGGAAGGATTCTTATCTGAATAAGAAGACAGGAGGCCTCCATGTAAACAATTGTGGTAGGTATAATAAGAAAGGAAATTTACTATAAAATTTATATTTTTTATCAACCTACCTTACAATTGTCTACTACAGGCTGAATAGACAATAGGATGGAGGGAATCACATAACCAACCCACACATAACTCAACTGCAATGGAACCGTGGACAGAGGAAGAGGTCCCTAGGCCTATCAAACCATAGCATCACAAACATTAGTAAAAGACAAAGAGAGATGAGGCGTATGGTGATGTGCGATGCACAGACAGAAAGGGCAGTAACAGCACGGAGCTGGAACTGACCTTATAAGAAGCTGAATGGATAGGATAGACAACAGCCTAGCAGAGGAAGGAGGGCCCATAGAACAAAGGTCCTCTGCCTGCTCCTGCAACTGTCGCAGGTAAGTGGAGAAAGTAGCATTTCTCCAGTAGGCTGCCAGCATAACATCTGACAACATGACAGAGTTAGTATAAGCCCCGAGAGGTAGACAATGCATGCACCTCATGGCAGAAAAACGATTGGTAATACAATCGCCAGTCACTAGATGAGCGGAAGCTGCATGAATAGCAAGACAATCCATCGAGAAATGGATTCAGGAGAGATCTTCTGTCAACCAGGAATAAGAGACAGAAAATCGATCCCACCCTTCCAAATGAACAGAGCAAAGGAAGAGTCCCGATACAGATCGGTATCTGATTCTTGGCCAGAAAGGAGCAATCACTGGTAAACATAACATTCATGGGAGAGCTCCCGAAAAAGACCGGATCAACCGAGAGGGAGTGAAGCTCACTAACCCCATCTGGCTGAGGCAAAAGCCATCAGAAAAACTGTCTTGCATGTGAGAAAACGCATATCCACCTGGGATAAAGGCGCAAACGCCCCCCCCCCCCCCCAGCAGAGCAGCACCCAAGAAAGAGTCCATCTTGGAGTAAGCTGCAAAGTCCTACGCGTTTTCAAGGAAAAGTGCATAACAAGTTTGGAGAGGCAAGGATGAGTGCCGATACGACGCTGTCCCACATACGAAAAAGGTCTCCAAAGCATGAATCTGTACCCATCGCTGGAGACCCCCAGAATCAAACATATATCAGAAACTCTGCAATCTGTGTGATTGAAGGAGGGACAGAAGCAACAGAGTGATCTGCACACCATCGACAGAAGACCTTCCACTTAGCTGAAGAGGCTAAACCAAAGGAGTGAGTGCCTCCTTGAAGAAGAAAAGCAACTCCACTGCTCGTCTCGAAAAAACCACTATGGAGGAGACAGGACCTGACAAAAGACATGCGTGAAGGCACAATGAAGTCGGGTCGACATGAAACCTCCTCGGGAAATGTGCCGGAACCGCCGCTAACAGAGAGTGGGGCAGATTGATCCACACCCACTGAGGAGACAGCGGTGTGATCAAAAGGATTTGATAACTGCAGGTTCATATCTGGGCTAGAACCTGAGGCAGAATCGGAACTGGCAGGAAGGTGTAGCCAACAATACTGTTCAAAAGGAGGGACAGAGCATCCACGGCGACACGAAAGTTCCAACGAGTTGCAATGAGATCGTGGTGGGGACAACCCCAGAGATCGCAAAGAGACATCCTGAGCGAGCAGTAGAAGATCCTGAACCAATCATACATGGGAACATAGAGCGTGCCGCCCTGGTTCCGAATGTAAACAACCACCATTGAATTGTCGGACAACAGAAGGACCTGACAATATGAAAGGTGGGGGATCCACTGCCGGAAACTCAGAAGAAGAGCAAGAAGCTTCTTCTGGTTGACGTGAAGAGCTGCTAGATTCTGGTCCCATGACCCGTGAAGGAAAAGACCTAGAGGATCCAAAGTCACACCCCATCTGGGATGGCTGGCAACTGCTGTCAGAACATGATCGGACATGGGGAAGTCCAATGGAACTCCCTGCATAATCCACTGAACATCGGTTAGGGGAGAAAGTGACGAGGAAATGACTCCCTTAACTGAAGCACCAGAACCAGAGGATCGACATTCGGCTCCAACAACTGAGCAGAAAGCGTTGGAGAGGGCGACATGCAGCCAACCTAGAGGAATGAGATCCGTCACCGAACCGCAAAGAACGAGCAGCCGGGGAAGACTCCGTCCGAGCTGTTGTGGACTGGGACAGAGTCACGGCAAAAGGATGAGAAAGGATGAGGATTGCCTGGGAAACCCCCACTGTATCCAGTTGAGTACGGAAGTCCATCCCAGATGACAAAACGACGGAGAAGGGACCAGGTCCGACTTCTCCCCGTTGACTCTGAACCCTAGTGACGTGAGTAGGCTCAACAGTGTGACGACATCAGACTCCAGAAAGGCAGCATTGTAATGCCTCTGGAGGATATCAACTGGGTAAACCGAAGAAGACATCCTGGACTGTGTGCGATGTAAGACTAACATATGTGACATCAGACAGGTGAAGGCCCAAGGATCCAGGTCGAGGCCAAAGGGCATGGCCTTGAACTGGAAAACATCCTGGGGAATGGAGCGAGGAACCGACCTAAAATCCTCCATGCTGAACTGAGGAGCAATGATAGACTGCGTCAGGATACTCAGATCGATAACCTGTCTGAGTCGGCCGTCCTTTTTCGGCACCAAGAACAGGCGGGAATAAAATCCCACTGAAAGAAAATTCCTGATGACCTTGATCGCCCCCTTTGACAGGAGATTGCCTATCTCCGTGATCAAAAGTTCCCAATGTGTAACGTTGAAAGAGACTCATGCTGGAAGTGGCACTCTCGACTGAGTGGAATGCCTCAACCTGGTACAAATTCAAGGTGACTACAGCCGACGCCTACCCTTACCCTGTGAGTGAGAAGAAGTGGTGGCAGGAGGATCAGCCCTTAGCTTCGCTTAGGCTTTGGATGGCCCTGCCTCCAACAGAAGGCTGATCAAGCTGACTAAGCAGCAGCAGATCAATTGAATGACATAGGGAGTCATCCCGGACCACAGAACCATGGAATAGTCACGGACTCGCTGCTAGAGGAAGATCGAAGAGCGGAGCACTGCCCCTTAAGAAGGGCACGGCTTGTGTCCAGCACATGGTACCTGCAAACTAATTCCAAGATAGCCATGTTACAGGCATGTGTGTGAGAAGATGAACGAGCACCATGGACAGCACACACAAAAAAAAACCTGGTTAATCGTCAAACTCATCTGGGAGCTGGTAAGCAACAAAGCAGAGATGACGTGATCGAAGAGAGAAGCATTCCAGCATCTCTCTCAGCATCTCTCCCGATAAGCCCAACATGGACTACAGAGTCTCCGTATGAAAAATGGCCGTCTTGGGAGTTGTTGGAGTCCTGATCCAAGACTGTCAATGTCTGGTAGACTGATGGATTGGTGAAATTGTAGGAACGATAATGCACCAGAGGCAAAAAAGTGTCAACCCTGATGAAGAATGATGTCTTCATAGCCTTGGAACTCAGCTTAGAGTCCAAAGCTGTAAATGATTCAACCACCTGTACCAACAGGCACAGTAGAAGGTGCCCAGAGGCAGGTTGCTCCACAGGCTGTAGGAGCGCGACTGATGATCGCGGCTGGGCTGACGCTGACATTCGGCTGGTTAGATGGTTTGAGACCAGGAAGGAACCCAAACACAGTCAAGAGCTGCCCCCAAGTCAGAAGACTGTTGGCTCTCGTCGTCAGGTATGTCAGACTCATCCCACGAGTCGGAAGACACATAGCCCATCATTGGCAAACCAGCCGACGCCTCCCATGTTCAGGCCTGAAAATAAGCAGTCTGACATTTGTCGAATGAGGTCCCCAGAAGGTGAATTTGATGATGCTATCCCATACAGTGGACCAGTTTATCCTTTCAGTACCTCTTTCTGTTTAGTTTTGAGACCCTGATTCAGATTGAGGTTCACAGAGAGTAAATTTAGTGATGTTACCCTGCTATGCAGTGTAGCATCACTAAATTAACCCTCTGGGGACCTCATTTTGCAGATGACAGTCTGCTTATTTTCTGGCTTGCCCATGTTGTAGGCACACCAGGCCTGTTTCCAATCCCGGGAGGCACCCAGAAACCACACATAGCCTCGCTGGAAGCAACGGAAAAGGCTCTTGGAAGAACCTAAGTGAGCAAGGAGAGGGCCCACCTAAGCTCACTGACTGTGTCGGAACGGTACGACGTGGGAACAAACCGACAAAGTGGCTTCACTCTTGAAACCATTTTACCAGCGATGGGTCACAATCCTCAAATACACCCGACGCAGGGCGACGGGCTGCAGCTGAAAACATCTGAAGGCAGATGTCTATTGGGGTATCACATACCCCGAGGATCTACAAAGCGGAAACTCAGGAGAGTCGCCACAGACCTCTGTGGGACAGAAGGTCAAGGCTGCACAAAAAGTGCTGGTCACGCAAAACTGGCCATGGGACCAGAGTGCGCGGATTGAAACACTATGGGGCTCATGGTGACCCCACCATGAACATCCAAATCCAATGAGAATAACTGAGTTACTCGACGGCGGAGAGACTACAAGTAGAGGTTTCGGCCGGCAGCCCCTTCCAACTTCGCCAAGTTGAAGTCAGGGAAGGCTGAGGCCAATACCCCACATCTACACTACCAGACCCCTCTGCAGGGATAAAACTGCTGTGCTCAACGGATGAGAGGACACAACAGGGGGTTTGGTCGGCAGCCACTTCCGACTTCCCACAGTATCCACCATGGTAAAACAAACTGCACATCCCCCACAGAGGGGGTATAACTCTCACCAGACGTAGTCATGTCAGGAGGCCCCGAAATAATAATAATATAATAAAATTTATCAACCAAAAAATTTATGTCCGAACCGCATGGAACGTATTCGAAAATCGCGCATGACATCGGAAAATAGTCCTGTTATTATACGATCCTCAGATCCATAATTCCAGTCACAGGAAACCATTATCGATGAGTTGAATTATCACTGTTTTGTAATGCAAATGGCAGCATGTCTTTCACATGCTGTGGACAAAAAAAGAATGGCTTGATGACTGCCTTGCACTCTGGTTAACGGAAGTCGTGGAATTGTACTAAGAGAAGAGCGTCCCCTACTGGGTGTGCGCCGATGGCGCTCGACCCAGTTTTGGCTTATTTTTTCGTGGTGTTTTTTACACAACTTTTCTTTCCTAAATCTCTTGGAAAAGATTTAAATAGAGAGTATTTTATCCGAGTTAGGGTCTTCCACAGTAGTGCAAGCCTGTAGTAAACAATTGTAAGGTAGGTTGATAAGAAATGATTTGTGGTTGTAAAAGAATGCCACTGTTGAGCTCATTGGCAGTGTCATTTATAACATTGTGGTAGACTGATACTGTGACAACTTATTCTGTTTTTCCTGACATGACCTCATATTTGGTACTGACCTCCTATTTGGTACTATCAGGAAATCTCAGTCAAGTCAGACATCGAAACCAAAACAATACTGTGATATACCCCCTAAAAATACCGAAACCGATATTGAAATCAAACTTCCAATCAATACCATCCATCTCTAATCTAAGAATTTCCCCTAGCACCACATCACCCCTACAGCAAATCTATTCTACTGTAGAGTGACTTGTGCTGTCCAGGTTTGTTTAATCCTTTACCAACAAATCGGCTGTTATTAAAAAAGTAAGCAGCTGAAAGAAAATATGTTAAAAAATTTCAATTAAACCATACAGTACAGTCCCCGTGGGCTGGTTGTAATCCACGCATGGTCAATGATGTCCATGCATGTGTTTACCAGTAGTAAAAATTATCAGCAGCAAATTTTAATTAATGAAGCACCGGGGGAACCCTTCATTATTTAAATTTTTGATGATTATTCCTATAATTTGTGTTTGAAATCTAACATTATTGCATTCATGGAAATATTGCCCACCTGTGGAAAGTGACCAGTCCATGGCAGCCGTACTGCATCATGTGACTCCTCAATGAAACTTGAAAAAAATGTTTAAATAATGAATTTTGATATCGCCTGCATAGGGTAAAGGGTTGACTCAGCTTTTGCATTAATCCTCTATCCAACGAATCGGCCACATCCGTTCGCGTAATATGCAAATTCAGCAGTTGAAAAAATATTATTTTTCCAAAAATTTCAACAAAACCATATCATGTGACCCTTCATTGGACCGAGCTCGTCGAGCTCGTTCCAACGAGGGGTCACATGATATGGTTTTGCTGGAAGTTTTTGAAAAATTTGAAAAAATTATATTTAAAATAATAAATTGTGATAATGTCTGTGTTGGATAAAGGGTTAACATATATGTATTGTGAAATAACAATGATTAACATGCTACTACCTTTCTCATGGCAGGCAATGAGAGAAATCGCAGATAAGGTAACTGGCAGTGTTTCATCACGAGGAACAATACGAACAATCACTTTTTGTGCTTCGAATGTAGAAAGATTAATTTCCTCGTAAGGTGATCGGCGCTGAAACAGATAAAGAATATATAGCAAGTAAGTTATCTGATGACCAACATTATGTGGTGACATGAAACAAGTCTGCAGTAATTTACTTATCTTATAATCTGAATGAAATTTACAGTTTCAAGAAAAAGCTTGAATGGTCCCTTTTTCAACCTCCAAGGATCTATTTTTGTATTGTATTGGGTCACCTAATGTTAGACAGTTTTACGGATGGAAGCTGGAATACCCAGAGAGAACCACTGAACAGTAATGAGCAACTGCCAGACATTCCAATGTACTAACTCTGCACATGCAGGGTTAGCACTGGTTGAAGAAAAGTGTACCATCAACATGCAGTATGTCTTAGTACACAGTGCCACAATGCTCTCACATGGACAATTTGGACAGAGTGCCTTCCAAAGGTCACAACGTAGCTGCCCCTGGTGGGGATTGAAGACTTTTTTATTTGAAATTCAAAGCCTTAATCACTGAGCCAATGCTCTCCCTCCCCAAGGATCCAATTCTTCCTTTTGGCAAAGTCTGTCGTCTCTGAAGTCACACCCAATACACAGTCAAAAGAAATTATTCAAGACAATGGTTAGATTACGTTAGAAGAAAAAAAATAGTTTCGTTCTGGTTATATGCAGTAGAAAAATAGCGTCAATCACGATTTTTTTTGTTTTTTATATTTTATTTTCTCATACAGTTGCTTAGCATTGAAACTGTATTACTTTTTCAGTTTTTTTCTCAGCAAAACAGCTCATAACTCTTACTAAGCTCATTCCAACAAGGGGTCACAAGCTATGTATTTGAGGCAAAAACAGGTAATTTTTTTTAAACTTCTAGCACTCTGGTAGTATTTTGGAATTTTCATCATTGACTCCATATTGCCCATGCAGCATGAAAAAAAAAAATTATATCTTGTTTGACAGAGCTCAATGTGCTCTGTCAAAAACAATTTCATTTTTTAAATTTTCAGTTGCATTGTGGGAAAAATTCACTGTTGCAAATTTTGGTATTTTGGAATCAGAGTGGCAAAATGTATGGCCTATTTTCAAGGTGCCAATGTTTTTGAAGTCCAGCCCACAGGTATCTTCCTATATTATCTTGAACGGAGGTAAAATTTTTGTAACATTAAATTTTTTTCCCCAGCCTCAGCAGTATTTCTTAATCAAATCTTGGCTGCTACAGAAGAAGCCAAGATTTGACTAGAAATCATTACCAGATCACAAGACTTGCATCATGAAAATAATGGAAAGTGTCTCGAAAATACTCCAAGCCTTCAAGAAATCCACTACATCATTTTAACATTTTTGATGACATTATTTACAGTTCTTGCTGTCATTGGTGAGCTAACTATCCAATAGCAAAGCATTCGATTATTCTTGTCCTCAGATAGTGTGAGTGGGATGGGAAATGCTAGAGCGGTTCTGCATTTATTAAACATGTTTGCAAATTTCGTAAGTAAATCATTTTCTATAATACGAAGTTCGAATTAACCAGTCCTTCATAGATGCTGCAGATTTTCATCAGCATGCTGGTTGTCAATGTGGAATGTTTCCAAGGAAATTAAATTTATATCCTTAGTCTCCAAGAAAAATGATTATATTATTCACAATGCCCCATCAGAATTTATTAAAGTCTGTATTATAGAGTGTAACTGAGGTACAGATTCCATACAAATTCCAATGTCAATGTGACTGAATATATGTGTATGGTGAGGCATTTAAATAGGCTATGCCTGTTCGCCAAAGTTTCTATTTTATGGAAATAAAATTATTGTTTAAATACAAATTCCAATAAATATCAAAATGCAGTCATTTGACACTTTATTTTGTATTTAGATTTTAGTGATCTAAAGGGATTGCGGTGGCTCAGTGGTAGACTGTTGGACTTCTATACTAGAGGTCCCAAGTTCGATCCCCATCCGGGGCGACCTGCATTGTGTCCTTGGGCAAGGCACTTTATCACAGTTGCATACATGGGGGCATGATGACGCCGTGCACTAAGGCAATCTGCACATCGATGGTGCACATGTCTTCAACTGCTGTAACCCTGCTTGTGCGGAGCTTGAACAGAGTTAGAATGTTGATGAGCTGACAGTTGCTCGTCGATGCTTTGTGGTTCTCTCTGGGTACTCCGGCTTCCTCCAACCTGTAAAATTGTCATTGTCATGATTGGCCATTTTGCATAAGTATGAAACCTTAAACACCAATAAATAAACAAATAAATAATAATTAGTGATCTAAAAACTTGCTCACATGACATCATTCATTCGAAGTGACACAACTCAAGGACACTTTCAGATTCTGTCTACATTGTTCTTTGTTTGCCAGGTCTGCCATTGCCATGTCATATTTTAAGTTGACCCATATGTCTTGTAATCAATATTCAGTATCTCATACCATGATTACCACCTATTCTACTATATATGAAAAGCCTGTGACATAAATTTTAGCTTTACACACCAACCGTGATGAACACGCCAGCAATGGGATTTCAATAGTAACAGTACCAACAGTAGAACTACATACCCATTGACCTTTGCTGAATGCAAACTTGTCTAAATTTATCGCACGTTGCCTCGCGAAGAGTGAAATGGAAGTGGCAATTATTCATTATGTTTTTAAATGGGTTTACCTCATAAGATGCCAAAAATTAACAAACAGCATTGTCTCATGTTAATAAAGCATACATAACTTGAAATAGTATGTTATTATGTTATTAAAACGAAAAAAAGCTGTTTCTTTTTTTCATTTCGTTTTGGCGATAAAATTGACAGTGGAAGTACCACCCACCGATGCTCATGTAAACAAAAACAGATTCGCTCGTATGTACATCTGGTGCTCAGTAAAATCGCAAAAAAATAATAGTGACTCTTAATAATCTGATGATAATGGTATAAATAAAATATACCCAAAGTAGCTTGGTGTACCAAATGTTCACCACTTGTGGTGAAGTGGTGTTAACCATGTGCTGAAGGTTCATGGTTAACACCACTTCGCCACTTGTGGTGAACATTTGGTACACCAAGCTCCTATGGGTATATTCTATATGTTTCCCATACAGAAATGTCCTATAGGATCCTATATAATTCCTACAGAAAAATATGATGAGTGAATGATGAGTGTATGGCAAGAAAATTATGGGAGCCCTTTTTTCCTATAGGAATCCTCTTTGCATTCCTATAGATTTTTAATTTTATTGTTGAATTATTGGGAGATGTAGTATTCCTATAGGAACTCTGCTCACCTTTAACAGTTCAGTCTCTTCGGATTTAACTAAATGTTTAAGAGTTCTATAGGATTATTATAGGAAATTCATGGCAATTATAAGAAAGGATTTTTTTATTTGTAAATTATAGTCGAATTTAAGTAAAAATCTAATACCAAAAGCTAAATGAAAACAGTTTCATATATGTGTAGCCCTATCGATTAGAAGAGTTTGCCTCAGGAATATATTGTGCTTCCTAGTGACTCATTCACTGCAGTCAATAACATGGAAACTTGCATAAAACTTGTGTGGGAATGGATGATAGAGACTTTAAACTGAAAATAAATGAATCTAAAACTGAATTCTTAGCGATATCCGGGGTTCACACACCTACACCCTCTGTTACATCAATTCTGGTCGGAAACAACATCACTGTGAAAAGTGAATCAGCAGGAATATTAGAGTGATTATGGACTCAAATTTAAAACTAGACATCCATATCAATAAAATATGTCAAAAATGCTACTGGCAGCTTCGTAATGTTGGAAGACAGTGACCTTATCTTAACCTGTCAGCACTTGAAAAACTTGTGCACTCCTTCATCACCTCACAACTAGACTATTGTAATTCAGTGTTAGTGGGACTGTGTCCAGTACCTGATTCAGAAGCTTCAAAAAGTTCAGAATACTGCTGCTAGGATAATTACTGGTACCAAATGCTCTAAACACAAAACCTGTTTTCAGACAACTACATTGGCTTCCAGTTAAACAGAGAATTGATTTCAAAATATTGATCTTAGTATTCAAATGTATCCACAAACTGGCTCCAGTTTACCTGTATATACACCATCATGCAGTCTCAGATCAAAAAAACAAATTCAACTAGTTGTACCTTTTAGCAGATTTAATCGGGCTAATGATCATGTGTTCTCCATCGTGGGTCCCAGATTGTGAAATTCCCTGCCAATTAGTATCAAAATTTCAGAAACTCTCGATGTCTTCAAAACAAATCTTAAACCTTTCCTATTTGCTGAAGCATTCTCCTGAACCTCTTTAACCCTTTACCCAACGTAACGGCCAAAACCGGCCAGCGCTATTCTCAAAATCCGCCAATTAATTTTCAAAATATTTTCATTTTTTGTCTCAAAAACATAGGTTATGACCCCTCGTTGGAACGAGCTCGTCGAGCTCGTTCCAACGAGGGGTCATAACCTATGTTTTTGAGACAAAAAATGAAAAAAAATAGTTATTCAAGAATTTTTTTTGCAAGTGTCGTCTGCTTTTCATGTTAGGTAAAGGGTTAAGAGGCAACCGAAACAGATGTGACTCTTTATTTCAGAAAAGTGTGTTTATTTCTGTCAAGCGTTTTAGAGCACTATTTGTGATTTTACGCTCTAAAAAATCAAATATTATTATTATATGGATTCTTTTTGGATCCTCCTAATTTGCATACAAATTACCTTACGTTTCCTACAGGAAACCTATGTGAATTTCCTAAAGGAAAACTATAGGAATCCTATTTTGATTCCAACAGGAGTGTTTCATATGGGTTGCATTAACAAAATAAATTAGAAAGTTTCTTCAGATCAGCCTGAAAATAAGCAGTCTGTCATCTGTATAATGAGGTAAAGGGTGAATTTAGTGATGCTACCCTGCACAGCAGGGTAGCATTACTAAATTTACCCTCTGTGAACCTCAATCTGAATCAGTTCTCAGGCCTAAGCAGAAAGTAGTTGCTAGCGGATAGATTGGAGAATTCTAGCCCACTGTATGAGACAGCATCAGCAAATTCACCCTTTGGGGACCTCATTCTGCAAATGACAGGTTTCTTATTTTCAGGCTTGCTTCAGATGCTCAGTCAGTATTTAGTACCCAAGTTTCTGTGGAAGAAACAGAAACTCAGATACTATAGACAGCAACATCCACATTATAACATCAAAATAGGGCCAAACAAAATTAAATAGTTGATTCTCAGGTAATCTTTTTTAAAAATGAATGGGGGAGGGCGGTTTTTATTTTTGTTTTTTATTCCTGATGGAATGGTTGCCAATGCCTAAAATCCAGTTGTGAGAGCCTAAAATTAAATACTAGAGCATCCATGTTGACTGCACTGATAGTTTTTTTTGTAACAGTGATCATACAATACAAAATCAATATAAAACAACTAAAATGGAGATAAAAAATAACAAGTTTTTTAACTGGTTGAGTGCTAGAAGCCAGAATCAGACCTTTCAAAAAAATGAGGGTACCAGTACAATAGCCAACATTTTCCTTACCCATGTTTCGTATTCAGTCAAAAGTAAATAATAGTTTGTTTATACAAATTTGTTCTATTACAAATTATTGGAGAGAGCCTGTTGGCAGTCTCCAATAATTTGTAATAAAACAATTATTATGAACAAATTTAGACCATTAAAACTAATCTAGCTCTCAACCAGTTTAATAAATATTATTTTGTACATACATACGAGAATTGTGTCACATTTTGCAAAAAGAATAGCAATACTGTATCAGTGTATATGACATATTGCATCGCAAATCACGATGTGATGCCGCTAAAATCAAATAGTTTTATACATTTTGAATTTTGCCTTCAAAATAAATATGACAAACACGGGCCTAAAAACCCAATGCCCAGTGCCTGAGAATCAAAAGATTAATTTTCTTCAGCCTAAATGGTCATTGTATTGGAATGGGTCCATGTATTCAGAAATATGACTGATTCCATGCTGATGTTGAAAAACATGTGAACAAACCTCAATGTCAGATGAATGTGTAATAAAAATCAAAGACAGTATTTTTGCATGTTTCCTATTTGAATATTAATGAGTTTGGCTCTATCAATATTTAAAATTCAAAGGTGAAATCCTTGACATGGTTTAATGAGATGTGTGTTGATTGTCAAGGTAGACTGAACCCAGTCTGACTAATGTTCCCATGAATTTGTGAACCGTGACAATAGAGAATGATGCTTTACTATGGCAAAAATTTTAATCACTTTAAATCACTTTTAGCTCCTTGCATACTAACCAGGCCAGGAATTCTCTTGTTGCTGAAATAAGTATTACTTAGTCAAATATTCCTGCCCAGGACAGGAATTCTCTTGTTATGGAAATAAGTATAACAGGAGGAGAGATACACTACTCTCCCTTTTTTTTAAGATTCACCCACTGTGAATCTCACCCAAGACTCCACCTCAGATCGCATGAAACATCCACCATACTTCACCACAGCATCCACAATGATACCAACTGCTGAGGATCGGACGAGCCACCAAACGTAACAGGAGGAGAGATAAGTGCGGGAGCCAGGGTTCGAACCGTCGACTTCTAGCACACAAAGCGACTGATTTACCATGATACTAAGATATCTGGACCAACCAGGATGGTTGGTAAATGGCCTTCATACCTCAACC
This sequence comes from Pictodentalium vernedei, assembly GCA_031216915.1. Taxonomy (NCBI): domain Eukaryota; kingdom Metazoa; phylum Mollusca; class Scaphopoda; order Dentaliida; family Dentaliidae; genus Pictodentalium; species Pictodentalium vernedei. The sequence goes on from CM062288.1 coordinate 278,623,249, forward strand.
GCTACTTAAGTATAACTTAGGCATATTTAATCATATTTTACTCCTGTAATTTGTATGGAGTTTTTCACCAATGATTCTTGAAGTTAAATTAAATGACTGCAACCATGACTAGATTTGATTTCAGATATTTGGAAAATACTCAGCAGGTTAAGAATTAATACTAACAGGGAGCTCCATCTGGCTATTGGTTATGTTGTGCTTAGAACTTTATTGGGGAATGCCATATCTGTTCAGTTCAGAATATATCTGGAGCACAATAGCACAGATGCACCAACTTCATACTAAAATACAGGCAACTTGCCTTCTGTCTGGATTAGGATCTGTGTCACTGATGGACAATTTTATTTCAAAGAATTGAGGTTTGTGGTTTTTTTAATTTTTATAAGCGTGCACGTAAATTACCATATAGTACAGTAGAATCCTCTTAATTGAATATCCATTTTGCCAGTGAAAATTATTCAATTAACAGGAGTATACAATTAACAGGGATTTGGTCAGTTTCCTGTGTTCTTGATGTAAACTGAGCATTTATTCTATTTTATCTTGTTTGACAGAGCTCATAGAGCTCTGTCAAACAAGATATAATAAAATAAATGCCTGTATTGGATGTAGTGAGGCCAAAAAGGTTGATAAATAAGGGGAATTTGGTGCATGTCACAGTAATGTTTTCGACATATTATAAAAATTTATATACAATTAACAGGAGTTTAATCTACAACCCATATGCAATTAACAGATCAAATTTGTACTGAAGGTATGGTAAATGGTTTTGTGTTTGAAAATTATATTCAATTAACAGGGATATACAATTAAGAGATATCCAATTAAGTGGGCTCCACTGTACTTCCATTATCCACATGACAGTTTTGTTGCACAATGTACATTTACATGATGTATGATCAACCTGGTTGAAATATGAGCTCCATTTAATTTTAGTTTTAGTGGCTGTTATATTCACTTCAGACATTTTCTCATCAGGTCAATGTAACTTCCTTTCGATTTTCTGATACTATATAACCGGTTAACAGGGTTGTTACGGTTTGCAAAAATGAAAGTGAACTGGAAACAAACAGTAACACCAAAATACTGCCCAGCTTTACAATAACCTATTCAGATTTTCATCAGTCTTTTGATTATTTATGGCCAAAAAAAAAAAATCAATTGATTCTCAGGCAATTTTTTTTTCAAATCAATGAGGGAGGGAGGATTTTATTTTTATTTTTTATTTTTATTTCTTCCAGATGGTGAGAAAGGATTGAGAGGCAAAAGTCACTTTCTGATGTCTGTTTTTACCTGAAAAGCATGGAAAGTGCATATTGTAAAATGATATACAAATAAAACTAATTTTATTGAAAACTAAAACTGTTTTTCTTTATTTTCTGCTATCACCACTTTTTGTATTTGGAAACAGAACTCTGACTTCACTTTTAAACTTTTACAAAGCAGAACTATTTTATGAATACTAGATATTATTGATCACCCTCGTATTATTTTGGTATCATTGTGAGTTATTTTGATTTTTAGTATGACCCATGGTGAGAGTGTTCTTCTCTGTAACAGAAGGTATATTCTTTTTAAAATAATATTTAAAGTGTTTAAAATAAATTTCAAGTTCATATAAGAAGCTGGGTCATTCATGGTTTCTGAATACCCTAACTGAGTTGAAAAGCGTAGTTAAAAAAGTTTTCGATATCCTTCGTAAATTAAGCGTTATTAACAATTTGAGTTAATTAATTTCTTTGGTAAATGACAAAACATTTCAGTTGTCTCCCTTTCCGGCTGCGCTGGGTAATAATACACTGTTCAGAAAACTGACAATTTCTGCCAACCATCTTTCACTGACACGTGCGATTGGTGCTTTGAAAGTCTGCCATTCTTATCCATCTAAATACCTGTGATTTCTATTGTAGCCTTATTACATTTAACCCCCTTCCAACAAACTTCACAAGTTTTCAAAGAAAAACATCAATGCAAATTGCGGGGCGAATTTCAATGCAGCCAATTTTTCAGTGGAACAGAGCGTAACCGCAAGCAATTTCGATATGGACGAACTGTCTCCAATACATTTTTTTTTTTTGAAACGGTGGTTAACTTTTAATAAATTCTAATTAACTCGATGCGTGTCTTGTGTGATTCGTTGTTTTGTCTGGTACTTTGTTTTTAAATAGCCATTTTGTGCTGGTTGCTATCAGTTGGGGCGAATTGTTCGAACGACTACGCCATTGCAATTCTTTTCAGAAATATAAAATTGGGCTAGTTTAGGCTATTTTCATAGCCGTGTGACGGACTTTAACAGCAACCGTATTTACTGTTTTTTGCGGAAGCGTGTGTTTTTAAAAAATAAAACATAAGAAAATACAGTAAACTGCCATGTCTCCCAAGGAAGTTTAGAAGGGCGACTTGAATTTCGCCCCAATGTAAGCCAAGGCCAGAGGCTCTCACACTTAACACACGCCTGTGTATATTTACCTGTTTATTCGTTGGTTTTGGGCCTTAAAACCAATAGTCCCTTTTCAATTTCCCTGTTTCCTATTTTCTTGCAATGACGGTCCAAATAAAAAGGCCCAACGCGGGCCATTTTTTTCAACGCGGCGGTGCCTGAGAATCAATTCCTTTTTTTTTTTTGGCCTATTATTTATTTATTTATTGATGTTTACGGTCACATATTTCTGCACAATGGTTAATCATGACCACAACAGTTTTAGGGGTGGAGGAAGCTGGAGTACCCAGAGAGAACCACCGAGCTATAGTGAGCAACTGTTAGCTCCCCAATATGCGAACGTCACACAAGCAGGGTTAGCATTGGTTGAAGACAGGTGCACCATCGATGCGCAGTATGCCTTAGTACACAATGTCACCATGCCCCCACGTGGGCAATGGGGCTGAAGTGTCTTGCCCAATGACACAACACAGTTGCCGTAGGTGGGATTCGAACTTGAAGGACCTCTCGGCTTGCAGACTGCACCTCTACCTACGGAGCCACTGTGCCCCCATCAGTCTTTTGATTTTAACTATTTCTCTTGTGCATCTAGCACCAGCAATTTTTACTTTTTGAGAATAGATAACAGCACACCTCAGTTTCACCTAGAGAGTAATTAACTCCTAACATGCTGCTAACGCATATTCCTGCTCAGGACAGGTTTTCTCTTACCACCAAAATAAGTATAATATGGGCATATTTCGTCAAATTTCCCACCTCTAAATTGAATTGATTTGTTCACCATCGATTTTTTAGACAAATTTAAATTAATTTTTCATCAAATCTTGTCATGGCATTTTCACAGCAGCCATGACTAGATTTTATGAAAAATATATTGAAAATCCATCATGTAATATAAAAATTATGCAGTAGAATTCTTTTTAAAAACTTGAACAATGCCATACCATGTGACCTCTCATCGGAATGAGCTCATCAAGAGCATTCCTATGAGGATAACATGGTATGGTTTTGTTGATTTTTTTAAGAACTGGTGGAAAAAATATTAAAATAATAAATTTTGATATAATGTGTTTCTGAAAAGGGTTAAAATCTGTTCGTGGGAAATAGGCAAAATAATACAATGTGTGCATGAAAATGTGAACAATTCACCATGAATTATAAGCTATCGCATTTCAAGACTTCAAAATTCACTTTCCAAGAATTGGTGCATAAACAACATAATTCAACAAACTTTTCATTACATATATTAATTACTTACTGGTTTAAAAATACTGCTTTTTTTTCCATCTTTTGTCTCAAGGATCAGTTCAAAAGTTTTCACATTAGATAGAGAGCTTAAAAATTTGAAAGACTTAGTAAGAATATCCTCATTATTGCTTAGGACTATTATAATTGTTTTCTCATCATCAGGTGCAAAGACCACTGGTTCGCCTGATCCCAAAAGTCCGGCTCCTACTGGCACTCCAAGAATCTCTTCAATCTTTGTGTTGTCATAAGCCATAAATTCTTCATAGGCACATGGTGGTGGAACTATAATATAATTCAAAATGTTAATACATCTATACCTTATTTCTGTCTTTTTAAAAAAAAATCGCGACATCGACGCCATAGCTGCGACGGGTGGTGCAATCTCACAAAATTCTAAGTTCATGAAGGGCTATAACTCCAAGAAAAATATTTGGAACAACACATGCATTGAACAGTGGCTAGACATCAATAAGATACACTTACATGCCAAATATAATGTCATTCCATCAAGTATTTCAAAAGTTATTGAGTTTTGAAACTCGTTGGTCACAGACAAACTCGTTGGTCACAGACAGACCGACTGACCGACAGACAGACCGACATTGCCACTTATAGAGCTGCTAGTCGCAGCTAAAAATAAAACTGATTCGGGTCAGTATTTATTAGTTATTGGATGGAAACCAAATTAATGATGGTCACCATGGGAGATATAAGGAACTGGTGGTCATCTTGGTTCAGCTGACTGGTCTAACATTGAAAGGAAGCTTCCTCTTGACAGCAACAATGCATAATTCAAAAATAAAAATTATTTGAGTCAGCATCCATTAGTTATTGGACAGAAACCAAATTCAATATGGCATCCATATTTTAGTGGTTGACTTGGCCAGCTGATCCAAAATCAAAAGGAAGCTTCCTCTGGACACCAATAGTGCATACCCAAAAATTGAAATTCATTCAAGTCAGTATTCATTAGTTAGTTAATGGGCAGTTAATGGGCTTCATTTTTCGGGATTTTTCACACGTGCAACGAAAGGTGTTCCGAATAAAGTGTTGTTTAAATTACAAACTGATTTATGATTTGAACTAAGATGGAATGAGTTTATCTGGTTTAGTGATTATTTATCCAGTGCTGTCGTGGATACACGAGAGGTTTTTTTTACTAAGCCTGTGGTCGTTAAAAGTTGCCTTGTTCAAGGCAACTTTTAACGATCACAAGTTTAGTAAATAAGCCTCTCGTGTTTCACAATGTAGGTTTTGGGCTATGGGTAGTGTCTTATTGGAACATATACGTTATTGTGATGAATTGATAATATCCGGTTATCCATGGCCATTATTTCACCAAGCATGCGATCAAAACTATAGGAATTGGAAAGCAGTATTCTAAAACTATTCCGTAGTGTGTATACAAATGAACGTTGTCGAGTACTTGACAATGTTTGATTGTATACACACTGCGGAATAGTTTCAGTGGTTCCTCATTCCTCATGGAAACTGCCGATCATTAACGACATCTTGAATGCCAAAGTTGAGTATTTCTCAATATATACAACGCGGCTTCGATGTGTAATCTATCACAAAGGAGAAGCGGCAGATTAACCGGTTGATGATTTTTCTAATCGGTTAGCTTGCTAACTGGTTTCACACCGATTATCCGGTTAACCATTTCAATACTACTTTGTTATCTATAAAAAAAAAACTAAAATTAAATTGATTCATGGCAGCAATACTTGGCAGCCAGCCATGATTGAAATGTGACAGTGTAATCTAATCATCATATTATATACCAAGTTATTGAGGGTGGCTGACCATGACAGAAATATGATGGAAATACAACATTCTCATTTACTCATCAAACTGCTCAATTTCAATTAAGGTGAGAAAAAGTTAAAAATCTGTTTCTCAGGACCTCCTGCATGGTCTATTTGACTGCTGCATGCTCCCTTTTTATAACCAATGCAAACTTATAAAATACAAATTAAATGGTTTATGCCTGTTATTTTACCCAAATTAATTAATAAAAGTGATAAATTTGAACCTTGAGTGCAACAAGACTTTGTAATGCTTTAGCACTGCAAAGCCTTCTTGCACTCAAGGTACGAAATACACCACCACCCATACTATTCTGTAGATTATGAGGACTAAAACATAAATCAAACCATGAACATGAACTTTAGCTGGCAAAGAAATAATTACAAAAATCAAAAAATCAAATAAAAAACTGCCCGCCCACATGCAATTTTACCAAAAATGGCATGAGAAACAGAAGATCTACTTTGTAGGGTCAAATGCTGCTGTGGTTGAATCATTTACCATAGAAATGGAAGTGATTACTGAGGTGATGGGAAAATTATCATGGTATTTTCAGGCACCTTGGGAAGTTGGGATTGAAGTGTTTTCTACAACATACCTCAAAAGGATAGCTGCACAAATACACATATATGGAATACAAAACACATCCCCTTTTAGACTCAATGTTCAAGTACAAAGGCCTCTAAAAGTTCTAATTTCATCAATAAAACTAGACTTTAATCTCAGTGTAGGCATCCTGGGGCCATCTCATTTCAGAAGTAATAGAAGAAAACCCTATTGTTCAAAACCACCATGTAAAATCAGTTAGGTAGTCATTGGTTTGCAAGCTTTAAGAGCTGATACCAAGAACAAATTTACATCATGTTTTTAATGTTAACAACAGCACTTGCAGAAGCCCTATTGTTTTAGAAACCTGGAAATTAGGAAGTGGGAAACTTTACATACTCAGGTCTGGAAATAAAGAACTTACTTCGTAATCCATTAGCAGATTATGCTAAATAACAAGTTTTATACCATGATTACCTATTCTACTATATATAAAAAGTCTATGACATAAATTTCAGCATTACACACCAAGCATGATGAACACGTCAGCAGTGGGATTTCAATAGATAAAATTTTCACCTACAGGGGAACGACATCCAAGTTGACCTTTGGTGACCTCAATCTGAATGCAAACTTGTCTAAATTTATCTCTTGTCGCCTCGTGAAGAGTGAAATGAAAGCAGCAATTATTTATTACATTTTAAATGAGTTTACCTCAGAAGATACCCCAAATTAACAAACATGCATTGTCTCAAGTTAATAAAGCATTCATAACCCGAAAGAGTATGTTATTATGTTATTAAAATGAAAAAGGACTTGTGATTTGTGAGTTTCTTTTTTCCATTTTGTTTATGTGATAAAATTGACAGTGGTAGTACCGCCCACCGGTTCTCATGTAAACAAAAACAGATTCACATATTGTATGTCTGCTGCTCAGTAAAATCGAGAAAAAATAATAGCGACTCTTAATAATCTGATGATCATGGTATAAATAAAATATACACAAAGTAGCTGGGTGTACCAAATGTTCACCACTCGTGGTGAAGTAGTGTTAACTGCTCTCCAAAGGCTCGCAGTTAACACCACTTCACCACTCATGGTGAACATTTGGTACACCAAGCTACTATGGATATATACTAAAAATAACCTGTAGAAATTATGTGTTTTGATGTTTTTCCACCTTGTCTGTTTTATTACGCCAGCCATGCTGTTTACGTCTAAACAGTATTTTTGCCACAATAAATAGCATTATTATGCTTCAAAGTTAGTTTGTCATATCAGAATGCCGGAATACCATCTAATGGATAACTTACCTGATATTATAAGTTACATGGCGTGTAGCTGGCTGATACATTTCCATACAAGGCGATGAGTGTTCATATCAGGTGAGGCGAAGCCGAACCTGATATGAACACTCAGAGCCTTGTATAGAAATGTATCAGCCAGCTACAAGCCATGTAACATATTTATTATGTCGAAAGTCCATGTAAATCAAGCGATTAATAATTTTCTCCATAAACAAACTTTATTTTTCAGGAACCACTATTGATAGCACCGCGCAGAATCATGAACAGTAACAGGCACCGGTACGTGTAACCATGGTAATTGTAAACAAATCATCACTTTGCGAAGGGCGATTGCCGTACTTGTTTACAAATGAAACGAATCGCTGCTTGCCACTGAGATCAGTGCTGCTTGCCAACTCGGCATAATCTGGAGGCCCCTTGCGTACATTTACTGTTGTTACTACCCAAAAAGGACTAATAAAGCAGTTTTGAACATTAAAAATCACTTTTTTACTGTAGAGCAAACAATAACAATAACGCAACTTGAACTTTGAAGTTGAATCTGAAACGCACACCGACTTTCTGTTAATTCTGTTTGATCGGAATGTTTCAAAAACAAGTTTGTTCATTTATTATTTATAGTGATGTTGATGTTGCCGATTTTGCAATTTCTGAAAATAGGAGCACCCTTTGGCATTGATGAGCTGGACAAATAACTCCAGAGGGGCAACACAAATTTTCTATTCACCTCAAAAACCCGATCCAAACAGTGACTGAAGGAGTCGTAAAACAAAGAACTTTTCAGACTACAAATATTATCTTCTGCCCATCTTTTTACATATTTAATGTTTTAAATCACAAAATACGGTATCTTGAAAATATTTTCGGAACCTAAATTCTCTTATTTTGTTTTAATTCAGATTTTGAAAATTCGAAGTGAGGGGAATTGCATCAAAATAGTAATGGCGGCTACTCACCTGATATTAATTAATATCAGGTGAATAACCCGATACGGTGGAATCTTTAGAAGGTATTTCCAGCATTTTGATTGGACAAACTAACTTTGAGACATAATAATATTTGATATCAGGTTAGTAGCAGGCATCACTATTTTGATTGACACATTTCCACTCGCTTCAAATTTTCAAAATTTGAATTAAAACAAAAAAAGAGAATTTAAGTACCAAAAATATTTCCAAGGAACCGTATTTATTGATTTAAAACATTAAATATTTAAAAAGTGGCAGAAAATATTATTTCCAGTCCCAAAAGTTCTTTGCTGTTTTTACGACTCTATTCCACACTACTAGTCTGTCAATTTTTTATGCTGAAGTTAACATTTTCTTTACAGTTTACTCAACAGATTAAAAGTGATTTTTTGAACATTTAAAAGTGCTTTGTTAACCATTTTCAGGTAGTAATGACAGTAAATGTATGTAAGGGTGTTTCAGATATGCTTGTAGTGATAAGTTTTATTTTGTAAACAAATCGTCCCCTGAGTTCCATACAGATTATCACCACAGTGTGTGTCTCTGGGAATTCAGATCAAGTCGAGTTGAAGGAATAGAATAGTATTTCGACAAGCTCGTCGAAATGCATTCTGTGCCTACAACGAGACTTGATCAGAATTTCTGGAGACACACACTGTGGTGATGATAAATTTATCTCGCAATATTGACCAGAAAATGTGTTCTAAAACTATTTTAAGAGGAACTTTTTCATTTGCCTTATCGATGGAAAGATGCAAATTGAAAAATAGAATAGTGTTCAATGATCTCCATATTGAGGTCAGTGATGACGTTACACTTCAGAGAAAATTACGTCACTGGGATTCACTTTACTGAATACTGTGTTGTGAAGTGGAGCAACTGTGTGGTTTGTCAACGAGAATTTGGTTGTAACTTTTGCAACAATTACGGGTGAATTAAATATCCCTCTTGGTGTAAAGGTTTATTATAATTCAAAATATGACGTTCATCATTTACTGAGGTGGAGTTTTCCACATTTCATAGCGAGAGCTAATCCTTTAACTTCAAGAGAGAAGCCTCGACTCGAGCGTTCAGGAAAATCCCAATAATAGGCTACAAACCAGCCCACGATGCCGAAAAGTGTGCATAATTTAACTATTCGTTGAGTTAACTTCCCCAATGACAGTTTAGCATGCCATGCATAATAAATGTTTTACAGGGCATTTAGTTGGCAGATACAGTGTCATATACGGCTCAGAGAAAAAAACAATATTAGGTTCGGCTTCGCCTCACGTAATATTGTTTTCTCTGAAGGGAAAAACGCGATGATATTAATGCTGTTGTTTTGGCAAGAGCAGAATCACGCGCTTGTATCAGGGGCCCTTGATACAGGTTCGGAATAAGGGTCCAGATACATTAAGCTTTAGTTGCGTAACAGTGCAAAAACACCCTGATTGTGAGATAAAATGTGTTCTATGTGCCTACTGACACATAGAACACATTGGAACTTAGGGGACAAAATGCTACACTTCGAACAGCGAAGATTGTTTACTGTCACCATGGATTCTACATACTGGTGCCAGTTATTGTTGATGATTATGTGGTGCTGTCAACGGCAGCTTCTAAAAAATACACGGTCATTTTTTGTTTCTCATGAAAATTTATTAATCCCTTAATTTACAAGGATTTTCGACATAATAAATATGTTACATGGTGTGTAGCTGGCCGATACATTTCCGTACAAGGCTCTGAGAGTTCATACCAGGTACGGCTTTGCCTCACCTGATATGAATTCTCATCGCCTTGTATGGAAATGTATGAGCCAGCTACACGTTATGTAACTTATAATATGTAACATGTCATCTCGCTTTGGTATTTATTGTGGCAGAAATTCTGTTAAGACATACATGGAATGACATTCTACTCGTTAGTGGAAGCAATGCACAACCAATGAGTTGAGATAGTCCAGATTGTAGGGTCTTGCAGACCAAATATGGTGGATTAGGAATTTAATTTACAGTGTATTATTTTGTCATTCTATTATTTTGTCATAACCTTTAGTTCATTTGCATATTTCTCAATTGATGTATCTCCAATATAACCTAAATGAGAGTTTGTGGGGTAATGCCAAGCCTGCATACTCAGGTCCCATGTTTTTGTGTATTACGTGGCTGAATATAACATTGTAAATAATAACTTACTTGTTGGTGTAGGTTTTGTACTTATGACTGTAGATTCTTGTGGAACTACAAATATCACATAAAAAATTAATTAATAAAGTCTGGAAGTAGTGTTCACGCTGGCATGTACCAAATGCATATTTTTTTAAAATTTGGTACATACAAATATGTAAGTGTTTGGCACAAAAATTTGGCACATAAATTCAAAATCACCACCCTGGTATTTTCTTGATTTTCGTCAAACCTTTGACCTTATGTCAGCCTTATCCGACTTATATATAATATTACATTTTCTCCTAGTAAAGTGAACAAATGATAAGTTAAATATATCAATATGAATGCCTGCATCATTAATTACAAAAATAGTAATCTCGTCCACCTGTGTACACAATGACCAGTCACTCTCCAACTCTCCTTATCGGTGACCTCGGATTAAGAAATTGTGTATTATGTAAACAATGCATGCTTTGTTTCTTCACCAGTGAACAACAGACCAGATTATCAATTGTCTTTAATTGTTGGTGATACTTTCCCCATCGACCAAAATCAAAGGTTAACACAGTAATAAAATGACAAAGGTTTCAATTCCACATTTCAATCAGTTACCATATAGATCATCGAGGTGTGAATTTCTATTGATCTGCAATATGAAGGACTTTTTATGTTGCATGATATTTTATTATTTTATGTTCCGTTTTTGGTTATATTTGGTTTTATGCTATTGATCTTTCTTGAATAAAATATGAAAAAAAATAGTTTATAGTTCGACATAAAATACCCATGGCACACAAAAAATCTCATTTGACACAAAAAAATTTCATCTGGCACAAAAAATATTCAACTTTGGATCATTAAAATATTGAGCCAGCGTGAACACTGTCTGAAAGGCCATTCTTCTGAAAAAGATTAACATTTGTTACATGCCCATTACATTTCCTACAGTTCCATATTTACAAATCTGCTGTTACGACATGCAAGACTTGACTACAAATCACTTCCCTGGTGTTTGTCAGCATGACCTCCTAATGATGACATGTTAAGGGAACACGCTCCAAGATTGCAAAAGCCTGAAAAAGGTCTTTAAAGGGTAAAGTCACAAAATTATTGTAGATATGACTTGTGTTGGTAATACACAGAATGACACACGCATGTGAATGGGTTAATCAATATGGCTCGAGTGCCAGTACGGAAGGATAAAAGGAGAGGCCATAGGCCTCAAGTTTTATCCTTCCAAGATAGGACAAGTGCCATATTGATTAACCCATTCACATGTGTGTCATTCTGTGTTTATTAAATGCCTTCACATCTATAAAAGCAATTATTACTCGAACAGTCAGCAATTCATTTGACAACTATCAACAAAAAGAACACATTGTATTACAAACCAAATTTGCAAGAGGAACCTATGTTACTATTTTGTCCCCTGAGTTCCAATGTGTTCTATGTGCCTACTGGCACATAGAACTCATTGGAACTCAGTGGATGATTTTCAGCTATCGCTAGAGATTCCAATTGTAATTGCATTGCATGATTTGTAGAAAACTCCAGTGAAGTTTCACTTCTATTTAAAAATAGTCTTTCAACCATTTCCATTCCACACATATGTGCGGAGCACAGATTTTAATTTTCCGCATAGTTTAGTGTTGCTGTAGATGGGGATTACATAGAACAGGCAGGTAATAAAAAGAATACCAGTGTTGAGCTCAATGGCAGTGGCATTTATGATGCGGTGGGAGAATGATACAAGAAGAACTTGGTCTGTATTTTTCAGCTGTGAATTCCCCTTTGGTACTTATCAGCACATCTCAGTTAAGTCTGATACCAAATTCTGAATACCAGATACCAAACACAGACTACGATGTACCATCCTAAAAATACCGAAACCGTTACGAAACTCAAAATTCCGATACCACCTATCTCTACAGTACATGGACAGTGTATTATCAATAATTCACTCATGGAGTGACGCTATCTCTCAAGCAATAAATGATAATTAGTTGCAAAGCATAATTAATATAAGTAAGTTTCAGCCAATGAACCTTCGGGTTAAACCCTGAGGTCCATTGGTTGAAACTTGGCTTGTGCTTCTTGTGTTTCTGTACAAAATCGGAGAGTAGCACCTTGAGTGATACCATCAATCCATGGATGATTTGGTGACAATCCACCCTCCATGTACTGTAATTATGTGTATTGTGGTGATGTTAGCACTAAGCAATCTAATCCACCAATCAGTCAGCTGTGGTGAGCCAGTGTTTTACTATACTTTGGGTTATTCCTGCCCACATCTCCACTTCACACTGATATAGTGGAATCCTATTAACTTAATAGCCACTTTGCCAATGAAAATTATTCAATTAACAGGAGTATTCATTTAACAGGGATTGTGTCACTTTCCTATACTGTAGAGATAAACTTAGCATTTATTCTATTATATCTTGTTTGTCAAAGCTCCCAATGCCTGTATTGGATGTACTGAGGCTAAAGAGGTTTATAAACAAAGGACAACTGGGGAGAGTAAGGGTAATTTCTCAACAGGTTACAAGATTTTTTATTCAATTAACAGGAGTTTAGTCTATAAACTATGTTCAATTAACAGGTCAAATTTATGGTTTTGACACTGTTGGGAAATTATATTCAATTAACAGGGTTATTCAGTTAAAAGATATCCAGTTAAGTGGGCTTCACACCAAGGTTTGTAAAAATCCTATGAAAAATGAAGGATTAATTATGTGGACAAGCATTTTTGCTGGAAATTTACATTTACCAAGGGTTGTAACTACACAAAATTTGTCAAATCAAAATTGCTGCTCACATATACATCTACTAGCCCAAGAACATTAGGTTTCACTAGGGAAAAAAATCGGAGAAAGCTGATTTTTTCAGGGAATGTCGAGTACATGTCACTGAACGATTAGACAAAAGTCCCCTAAAATCCCAGTTGAGCTTTTTTTTCTACAGCCTTTTTTCGAAAACGCGTTTGAAAAAAATAAAAAAAAATCGCACGAACTTTGTAACCTCGAATTGATCCAACTGTATTTTTTGTTTACGCGTATTTCGAGCTACATAATGTCTAATATACATTTACCTAGAGGAAAATGTGCATTCTGTGACAATTTCTGTGAAAAATTATTGAAAATTTACAAAAAAGTATCGGATTTACGCAAAAAATGACGATTTTCCTAACGGATTTGCCCAAAGGGTCGTAGTACAGAACGGGATGTTAGTTGGACAGACGATAAAAAATCCACCACCATTTGAAGACTTTTATCATTGCTTACAAAATAGACATTATGGAAGAACCCCTCTGCTTCTGGCCGAGTTCCCCTTTTGGCATAAAATTCGTCAGCATGAGAACTCAACTATTTTCGGACTTGGGACCAAACAGACACGTCTGTGTCTGGCAGCATTAGATCAATAAATAATATTTACAGAATGTACAAAAATCAATAAATAATATTTACAGAATGTACAAATCAATCAACATGGATTAAGTTACATTGACTATTATCAACGCTATATACAGAAATGACATGACCTATATACATATTATTCATCGAACTCAGAAATTTCCGACAGGACAGTGTTTCTGTGGTTGTTACAAGAATCCGAACTGCAATTACACAAACCTGAGCAAGAGAGTCCTGCCTTCTTACACCCACACCTTTTTGTACAAGCACTCTTGCAACCACAACTGATCAGATTCAGTAGGTTATCAGGGGCACATGGCTTTGTGGCTGCAGTCGGTACAAGAAGTCCATTGTCTAGCGACCACCCCCAATCCGTCGGAGGAAGCGAAGTGCCCAGCCATTGTTGGACCTGGAGATAACATCTGTAGACATGTTGTTGTGCAGCATCGCTGCTTGGTGGGAGTGAGGCTAGGTCGATGGGTTTATTCAGTTTAGATTTTGCTACATAACGCTTGTAAGTGACATATCTATATTGGTCGAGAGAGGAAACAGTTTTACTCCCGTATAAGATCAGGAGAAGTTGTTCCCCGGCAGCGGCTACTGCACTTGGTGTACTGTCATCCGCCAAAATTGTGTTGACATACTGTTGTGAGTCGCTAGTAACATCGGAGACAATTGTACTGAATACTTTCTTCTTACCAACTTGAAAGAGTGCAGAAGTAGTGTCACAACCACTTATAGAATGTGCTACAAGGAGGTTGCTTCTATGGTCACCCATTTTGGTTGCTATTTCACTAACTGAAACTAGTAAGTTTGGGGTAATGGAATACATCATGTGAATATTACATCCCGGTTGAACTCGAGAGGTAAGAATGACTAACAAGTCTGTGTCTGTTCCCACAATGACAACATTGTTGTCATCTTGAGCGATGTCAAGTGCAGTTTCGGCTATCAGTACATCAGCATCAGCCTCGGCCTGCTTGGACTGAATATTGATAGCAGATAGCTCCTGCATTAGAAGATCGATCAGTTGGGTTTTGTTCTTGGCATTTGCAAGGAAATCGGATTGGGGTGTGGTGGCTGGTAACTCGGGTGAGATATTGATATCAATGGAATACCTGTCTTTAGATCTACGGGCTTGTTCCATGCCCTTTGTCGACATTGTACAAGCATAACCATCAAAAACAACCATGACGTTCGCCCAAAAATGTCTCACTAGATAATTGGAATATGATGTACATATGTCCTTATATGACGACTGTTTAGGCCATACAACTGCCCTCAATAAAATTCCACCATCTACAACAAACAGAGAATGTTCTGGGATTTTAGTTTGCTCGGAACCGTATGTTTTGAGGATCTTACCGAGCGTGCTTTTCTGTGTCTTCCTCATTCCAGCAGAATCAAACAATGCTGGTGGTTTCGGGGCGAGTTCATATTTGAGATACTCTTCCATCTCTGCTTGTGACTGAATAACACATGTGATGCGGTTGAACAGAATTGTGGGGTCAATCACTACCTTACTTCCACGGACTTTGATGCTATTTGTCATCGATTTGAAAGACTTCACAGTGTCAACACGTCGTAGTTTGATGCTGTTGAACGTTTTGCTTACAACATTCGATACGCAACATTCACCAATTTTGCGAACTTGGTCACAGTTCACAGTTTCGTCGGCCACAAGCCCGGTCGCTATAGAGACTAATTGTAGTGGATCTCTATTCTGAAAGGGGGAATGCACTCTGAGCCAGTTCAATAATTTGGTGATATCATTGGCATCAGTCAATTGTGAACTTTGACGGAGATCCCGATGTTGTTCACCATGACCAGTGTGAACATGAAAAAAATTTTCGAGAGCATTACATATCGGAAGGCAAAGAGGTAGTCCATGTACCCATTTCGCAACAGTGCTATCGGTTATTCCCCCGCCATGTGTGAGACCACCAGGGAGCTTGAACATTCTCATTAAACACTGCTCTATGGTCTGATCAGAATATATCCCGTCCCAGAATTTATCTGAGCGCCTTATGGTAAAGTAACCTTTCTCAGTGAACAACTTCAAATCATCCTGTTGCATTATTTCTGTTAGCTCATTCATCTGCTGCAAATAGAGATGAGAACTTTTTGCGTATGCAAAATGACCACCTGCGTGAAATACTGGAATCATATTGCGAACACAATACGTGTGGAGTTCCCAGTCGCCTGTGCGCTCTGCTCTCAAGAACAACTGGAGAAGACCTATTTGCTCGTAGTATTGTACCCAAAGCTTTCCTGTGCGTCCTATGGACGTATTCTGGAGCAGTTCGTGTAATTTTGACAGTAGATGGTTGACACTTTTTTGATTGACAGCGTCAGCTGTTGTACAGTCACCTCTGGCAAGTCCACAGAATATTTCATTGACTTCTGTGCAGTCTATGTTATCTAGTGTTCGGCTTTCTTCAAACACAAGTTTTGTAATAGCAATTTGTGTTAGCAAATGGGCACGAACTGCTCTTGAATATGCATGACCACTGATCAAATGATGGATTGACCCACCAGCATAAACAGTCCTCCAAAGTTCATCCAAGCCGCTACCAGCCATGATCGAACCAATTGCCCCTAAATATGACATAATCATATGGAAGCCGCCGAGTCTAATGAAAACTTTTGTCAACTTATCTGACGAAGACACAATCTCCACTGCTTTGATATAAAGTGGTTGGTCAAACGTCACTGGACAAACGTATAATACGGTATTTGAATGAGAAAAGTCGATGCCGTTTGAATTTGAGTTTAGGGGGTATGGTTAATATTTCACACGTTTCACCAGTTCATTATGGAATAAATGACTATTGTTATATATCATTATAAAGCCACTGCTTTTCTGCAATTTTTGATATATAATTTAACTCCCAAAGTAGTCGTAGATTTGATTTAATGGACGTTGTGTACCATTGTGTGTATGAAAACAATAAAAATTTTTTCGTAATTTTGTACATTTTCGTGAATATTTCACCATTGAGTGTGAGGATTGGTACAAAGTTGGCATTTTCTGTTGGGGATATGTATTCTCAATATAATTCAGCACGATATTTATGATTCTCACCCTACTAAGGCGAATAAGAATGAGAAATATGGAGCTGGGTCGAATTTTTTTTTCATCAAAAAAACGCTATAACTAAAAAAGCTCAACTCGGATTCGCGGGGACTTTTCACACTTTGTCCGCAATGTGTGTACCGGAAACATATAAAAAAATCAGCTTTCTCCGATTTTTTTCCTTACTTTCTCATTTTTATGTCTAATGTGCCTGGACTATACGCTTTATACTAATATTTCCTGTACGGAAATGTCCAAGAGGATCCTATATGATTCCTGTAGGAATATATTGGAATCATACAGGATTCCTATAGGAATGATTGGTGTATGGCAAGAAAATTTTGGGAGTCCTTTTTCCTATAGGAATGCTCTATGCATTCCTATAGGATTTTTTCATTTAATTGTTGAACTATTGGGAGATGTAGTATAGGAACTCTGCTCACCTTTAACAGTTCAGTCTCTTTGGATTTAACTAAATGTTTAAGAGTTCTATAGAATTATTATAGGAAATTCATAGCAATTATAGGATAGCCTTTTTTTATTTGTAAATTATAGTTGAATTTAAGTCAAGTCTTTTTCCTTTAATAAGCAGATTTTTGTTCATTTCAACCAAATGAAACCAGTTTCATACATGTAGCCCTGTCAATTTGCCTCAGCAAACTCTTCTAATCAACAGGGCTACATGCATATTCCTACAGGAATATATTGGGTTTCCTATATGGATTCCTATAGGATTAGGGCCCTGCGAATCACAAATTTTCGTCGAATCGAATTTCGAATCGAAACGCAAATCGAATTTCATCGTTAAGAAATACGATGTCGGGCGGAATTTTTCTCCTCGGATAACTTCATTTTTATATGCTCACTGTACATGTTCGAACTGATCATAGAAAAAGGTCGAAGAATATAATAAACACCATAATTCCTGTAGTAGCCTAGGGTGTTTATTTTTCGTGCAATATGAGAAGGTTATTCCCATTCGTTAATGCCTCGTGGGAATAATCCTCCGCATGTTACTCAGAAATAACCATCGTACGCTACACCAGGAAAAAAATGTCTATTCGTTTGTCGTTTGACACGTCTGGAGTCTGGACCCCAGCCATGATATGGCCTATGTATCGGGCTGATGAGAATTTCAAAATCCTGGCATTAAGGTGCCGTTATAACCCCAAATTCTACTAACACACTAACAGGTGGCAAATAATAAGAAGACAAATGATTTATATTGAAATCAAATTATGCCATTTTCATGGTTCAGATGTACAGAAACTGAAATTGCATCCATCTGACGAACTGTCAAGGTAAGTTATGTAACTTAATTGTCGAATTGTTTAATGGATATGATTAAACATTCGTATTGTTGAGATAGAAATAATACTGAACATGACTGTCATGTTCAGTATTATTTCTATCTCAACAATACGGATGTTTAATCACATGACATGCAGCCGCAGTAGCCGTTAATAAAAAGACAAATGATTTATATTGAAATCGAATTATGCCATTTTCATGGTTCAGATGTACAGAAACCAAAATTGCATCCAACTGACGAACTGTCAAGGTAAGTTATGTAACTTAATTGTCGAATTGTTTAATGGATATGATTAAACATCCGTATTGTTGAGATAGAAATAATACTGAACATGACTGTCATGTTCAGTATTATTTCTATCTCAACAATACGGATGTTTAATCACATGACATGCAGCTGCAGCAGCCGTGCAGCCGTTAATAAGAAGACAAATGATTTATATTGAAATCGAATTATGCCATTTTCATGGTTCCGATGTACAGAAACTGAAATTGCATCCATCTGACGAACTGTCAAGGTAAGTTATGTAACTTAATTGTCGAATTGTTTAATGGATATGATTAAACATCCGTATTGTTGAGATAGAAATAATACTGAACATGACTGTTATGTTCAGTATTATTTCTATCTCAACAATACGGATGTTTAATCACATGACATGCAGCCGCAGCAGCCGTGCAGCGAGTGAGTATCGTAATATCGTATAAACTCAGTGGCCGGCATTCATATTTTTATTGAGTTATTCGGCCATCAGTGTCCGATCACCATCACGCGAATTTCAAGCCAAGCAGGTCACTGTTTTTCCTCGCCCATATCAGCGTGGCGACATTGTGGTTGCTCAAGCCATGACGTTGATCAGTCACTACAGACGAACCTAGAGAATTGACCCTTTCTGATGTGCAGTTGGTAGCCTGTATTGAAAGAATATCCTTCGCTGCAGAACGTAGACATGGCAAACGGGCTTCCTGTTCTTGCCAGAATCTAAGTGGGTCTGTACTTCTATCGCTAATAGGAAGAGCAGAATACCGACTCATTTCTGCTTTAACCTTGTCATTTACACTCAGATTTTGCGGTTGCACTTCTTCACTGGAAATCTCATCGAACATATCATCTAATAGACTTTTAGACTTTGGCTGGCTTGATTTATTTGGAACCGTTTGTTGACATGGAACATCTGTTTCAGTGTGGACGTCTTGTGTTTTGGTGGGCTCCACATGCTCAGCGTGATACTGCTGAAGCATCTGAATATAAGACTCCACGGTTTTTAGCTCATCGTCATCTTTAATGGTTGTCTTGAAGCGTGGGTCCAGATAAGTTGCCGTGAGGAGGTAATCCTGGTTTAAGTCAAATCTGTCTTCCAACTGAGTGATCAGGCTGTCGCGGAATGACTTTGCACCACGAGCTGTATTTTCCCTGAGCTTTTTCAACAGCCATGATGCACTGCCTGACCACTGATACACTTATTACACTATCGGCACTCAGGACAGTGGTTGCTTCAGACAATGGCTTAAGAAGAGGCAAAACAGATTCTCTGGTAGAACAGAGTTGCATCGAGAGGGATGCCGGCGGTGGATTGGCGCATCGCTTCTTCTCTTGGCACTCGACAAGTGCACGGGCAATGGGGCCATTGTTGACCTCTGTCCAGTTTGGGAGTGTGCATGTGCTATTGAATCGGGTCGAAACATCCATTGGGGGGGGGGGCGGTTCTGGAAGTCCCATGTCCACTTGATGTTTGTGTAAGGCATGTAGTCCTGTAGCTGATGAGTGGAAAAAGGCGGCAATTCTGTGAACATCATTTATAAGGCTTTTGACCATCAGTTGGACAGTGAGCGAGGAATTAATGCATAATTGCAACTTGTGTGCCGCACACCCATGCCAGTATATACCCAATCCACGAGTGGTACAGGGCATAGTATTGGTTGTGTCCGTAGTGGAGAAAAATATTTGGTGAAGTGCTATTCCATACTTTTCCAGTTGATCGCGCACTATGGCCTCTGTGGCGAGTGCAGTATGGTCAGCGTCAATGTCCTCGAGACTCGTCACTGACAAACATCGAGAGGATAAAAGCCATTCATGATCGATGAAATGTATTGCAAGGATGAGAAAATTTGAACTGTTGTCTGCCTTCCAATGATCAAAAGTTATTGCAATCCGGCCATTTCCTGCCTGATCTTTGATTAACTGACACAGCTTGGCTTTGCTTTTCTCTCTCATATCGCCCAGATTTCGCGAAAGGGTGGTCGGGTGAGGTGGGATGTAGGAGTTGTCAGTCAAGACTGCACACAGATGCTTCAGTCCGCGACCAGCTGCTGCTTCAAATGGTCTCCCATCCGCAACCACAAAACTCAACACTGCAGCATCGTATTTCCGCTTAAGGTCGGGGTGTAATGTTCTCCTTGTGAATGCTGCCAAACTTGTCTGGCGTTTACTGCACTGCACAGCCTCACTGGTAGATGCTGTAGCATGTGGACGCTTCTTAGCCTCTCTAGCCTTCGCTGAAATAGCTTGTGCGTGCAATGCCGGGTGTTTCTTGAGAAGGTGGTTCCATAGGGGTGTCGTCGTGCCAGTTGAGTGTGCTTTATACACAACATTGCACTCAATACACATGTAAGTCTCTGCGAGTTTATGGTGCATAAAATATTTGTGGACCGCGGATTGAGGCTGGTTTGATGCCATATTGAAGAATGAAGTCACACAACGTTCTAAAGAGTATAATTCCACAGAACAGAATGATGCTCGATTCAGGCTAGCAAATGATCAAATCCTTACCAAAGCATTCACGTGCTTATTGGTGAACAACATAGTTCAGTGAGTTGTCGGCATCGCTTTGAAATTACCGTTTGACTGACTTGCGCTCTTCTCTGCGTAATCTACATTGCCACAATTTATTCGCAGACCAGTGTCGGCAAAAAACCTTTGATGTATTGTAACGGCCTGTCTACTCACGAAAAAAAAACGGAACACAGTGTTGATCGAAGTTATGCATTGATCTAGTGATTACTTGAGTGTACCAACGGGACATTTGCGACAAAATAACGTATAACATATGATGGATCCAGATCACGTTGTTATTAATATACGCGCTTTAATTCATCAATTTCAACGGGTGATAAATATGGGAAATCTGAGGGTTTCTGAGCGAGTTTATGATAAAAGTAGGACCATTTCAAACAATCATCGATTCGAACACATTCGAATTACTATGTTTGAATCGAATCGAATAATGAAGTTCAAATCGAATTTCGAATATTCGCAGCCCCCTATATAGGATCCTCCTAATTTGCATACAAATTACCAATAAGTTTCCTATAGGAAACATATGTAAATTTCCAAAAGGAATTTTATTTTGATTCCTATAGGAGTGTTTCATACAGGCTCAAACCAAGTTTCCTAAAAATCCCATTAGATATGTAGGAGGAGTTAAGCGAACAAAGTTTTGTTATGCAGGCCTGGCATTCTTAAAAATGCAGGAGGGCTAAAAATCGCTCTCCTCACATGGCCTAGGGGAGCGATTAGCTCTCCTCAAGCTTACATAGCTAAAAGTAGCAAAATGAAGTTGTACTATTAATGATAGTAATTAAGTAATTAAGGTGTGGGAGGGGCAATGTGGCCATATTGCAGAGACCACTAGCATAGCAGAGATCTGAAAACCTGTGGGTTTTAGGAATAAGCTGTTGTGGTAATCATTATTTTCTAAGGCTAGGAGGGCTATTTTTCATACCCCTCGATTTTTTTAAGGTGAGCAGTAGGCGAGCCAATAAATCGCTCTCCTGAAAATACCAGACCTGGTTATGGATGGACAAACTGATGTACAGACAGACTGATGGACGGATGAACACCATTTCACAATTCTCTCCAAATTTCGTCGTCGGGAATAAAAAAAAGTGCATAGTGCAGGTCCACAAGTAATCAGCAACCTTGTGATATGGAATTTATTTTTTTTTTTGCCAAACAGAGCTTCTTCACAGGCTGATATCTGAGTATTATCTGGGAAAATGGGTGTATTCACATAATATATGTATCAGATTTAAGTTCTTTCTAGTGATGTCTTGGTAACAAAATGATAACAACAATGAAATAAATAAACCAAAAAATAAGCAAGGGTGATTTTGTTTTACCTATTTCCCTAACTGTGACAAGTATATAAACTAAATCAACAGAAAATGGGACTTTCCCATTCACTTGGAAGAAGTAACTATTTCTGAAAGAATTTGTTAGGTATCTGCACCCTTTTGCAATATTTTATTTAAATTTTAGTCGAGCTATACCGTATTTACTCTATGTATTGGGACAGCTAAAAATAATTATTTTCACAGGTGTCCCAATTCTTAAAAAATGGGGAAAGAACACAGCCTGGTCTTGCTTTGATGCTGAATAAAGTTGTGTGTGATTCATTTTCCATCACTATATACGAAAATCGCCGTCCAATTTTTTTTATATTTTCATTTTTTGCTTCCAAAACATAGCTTATGATTCCTCATTGGAACGAGTGCATTGCGATCGTTCCAATGAGGGATCATAAGCTATGTTTTGGAAGCAAAAAATGAAAATTTTTAGTTACTCCGGAATTTTTATGAGTGTCGTCTGCTACTAGAGATGGGTCAACTGGAAAAAAATCTCCTGAATGTCCCAAATTTTGGAGCATAAAAAAAATAAGGTTTTCTGGAAAATATGTGTCCCAAATCATAGAGTGTCCCAATACATAGAGTAAATACGGTATGTCAATTTGCACACCATTGGGTGGTGGCATCATTAGACGGCTGCTTAAAGTAAATTCAGTCATTTTACACTGCAATATATACGTCATATATCTCTATGTAGTATGAGAGTTAGAAAACTTGCATGTATTGATCATTTTTATTACTTTCCAAAGTGTGATTTACTGGGATTTCTGGGTTGGATTATAAACGATAACTTCACAAGTGAATTATGCAATCAACAATTGGGTCATGTATCTGTGTGCGCAAACAAAGATGCTTTGCCGTGGGTGTAATGGGGACTTCATTGTTATGTTTTTTTAACCCTTTACCTAACATGAAAAGCAGACGACACTTGCAAAAAAAATTCTTGAACAACTATTATTTTCATTTTTTGTCTCAAAAACATCGGTTATGACCCCTCATTGGAACGAGCTCAATGAGCTCGTTCCAATGAGGGGTCATAATCTATGTTTTAGAGACAAAAAATGAAAAAATAATGAAAATTAATTGGCGATTTTTTAGAATAGTGCTGGTCAGTTTTGGCTGTTACGTTAGGTAAAGGGGTTAAATAATATAATTATCGTTAATAACTAAAAGTAATAAACAGAGTAATCACTTGACTGGACTGGTTACATGAAATAATTTATTCGAGGCGAGGCACTATATTGTAAAACACTCATGCGCATTCGTGTACTCGTGTTTGTACAGCATCCCTCACCTCTCATGAATTATTTAACATAACCAGTCCAGTCAAGCGATTACTCTCTGTTTTTTTAATTATTGCTCGGGCATGACAGCCATGTTGAATTTGCCAGAATGCTGGTTATTGAAAGGACCATACCTACAATCACCATTTATGACACCAGGAAAAGTTGGGATCCATTGGTCATTATTTTTTAAAGTCATTGGATGGACAAACAAAAATCACAAAAAAAAAAAAATGGCTGCCATGGTGGCTATATTGGATATGGCAGAAAACTGATTATCGAAAAGGAACCTTTCTCTTGTCACTGCTAATCCACCACACAAAAATGTGATGCACAGGGCATTTCATTTTCAAGTTATTGTATGGACAAGCAAAAATGACAAAAAAATCCAAGATGGCTGCCATAGCAACCATATTGGATACGGAAGAAAACTGATGATCAAAAGGAATCTTCCTCTACTCATCACTAATCCAACACAAAAATACGATCCAAGGTGCATTTCATTTTCAAGTTATTGCATGGATAAACAAAAATTAAAAATAAAATCTGAGATGTTTGCCATGGGTGCCATATTGTGTATACCAGAAAACTGATTATCGAAAGGAAACTTCCCCTAGTTACCACTAACCCACTGTAAAAAACAGTATCCATGATGCATTTTGTTTTAAAGTTTTTGTGTGGACAAGCAAAAGTTAATGGACAGACAGATGAAAAGACATGGACAGATGGATGGACAGACAGATGGATATGGCCATATAGAGCGACCATATAAAAAATAACAGACTTGTTCTCTTCACACACTTCTATGCATCCACAGATCATACAAGTCCAAATTGAACTTGAATGTCAATCGATGTGGACTGGAAAGCACCAAACAGTAATTATCAACCCAAGGGGTGATGCTATGTGCTTAAAACTTTAAAAAATATAACCACAATTAAGTGTGACTTCAAGAACTTTGCACGGTGAATCTAAAATAAAATTGTCAACTGCCAGGGTGTACATCCCCCAAAATGCACCATGTTAGGTTCTAGAAATGGTCATCATTTAACCCTTTACCCAACGCAGACGATATCAAAATTTATTATTTTAAATAACATGTTTTCAAATTTTTCAAAAAATTTCAACAAAACCATATCATGTGACCCCTCGTTGGAACGAGCTCGACGAGCTCGTTCCAACGAGGGGTCACATGATATGGTTTTGTTGAAATTTTTTGAAAAATAATATTTTTTCAACTGCTGAATTTGTATATTACGCGGGCGGATGCGGCCGATTCGTTGGGTAATGGGTTAATGTTGCAAACATGGCTTCAATTGTGGCTTATAGTTACTATAGAAATCCTATTGGAAATCCCACTCTCATCTTGTTCTCTGGAACTATGGAACTGACATGAACCAAACCTGGCAGGAATGGTCTATGGGAGGTCCTCTACAAACGATCCTCATTTTGTTCCTATGGGTTGAAAAATATGATCGCCAGAGGCATTCTTTGATTTTGGTCTGAAACTGCCAGGCCAATTTTTTTGATACTTCGCATATATGAGCCTGGGATCCCCTCTACCAACCATCCTCATTTAATGTTGTTCGGGTTGTAAACATCACCATAACTGCGGCTTATAGTTACTATAGAAACCCTATTGGAAATCACATTTTCATCTTCTCTGGAACTACTGAGCTGATGTGCACCAAACCTGGCAGGGATAGTCTATGGGAGGTCTTCTACAAAGGCTCCTCATTTCGGTTACCGTGCATTAAAAACAAGGCTGCCAGAAGCATTTTTTGATTCTGATTAGTGAATATTGAAAAATGTTCTCCCCTGAAACCACAGGGCCAAATGTTTTGAAACTTTGCATGGTTGATGACTGGGACACCCTCTACCCACGTTCCTCATTTGATGATGATCATGTTGGAAACATGGCCATAATTGCAGTTTATAGTTACTATAGAAAAACTCTATGGGAAATCCCATTTTCATCTTCTCTCTGTAAGTACTGAGTCGACTTGAACCAAAACTTTGCAGGAATGGTCTATAGGAAGCCCTCCACAAACGATCATCTTTTTGTTCCTGTTGGTTGAAAAATATGGCCACCAAAGACATTCTATGATTGTGTTTGATGGATTCAAATGTTTTGAAACTTCATGTGATTGAGGACTGGGACACCTTCTACGAATGATCCTCATGTAATGTTGATGTAATGTAGCAAACATGGTCACAAGTGCAGCTCATAGTCACGATGGAAAGCCTATGGGAAATCACATTTGTATAATCACATTTGTATATGTAGTTCCAGGTGAGCGATTACAGGCTATTTAGTGCCTCTACTTTTTGTATATTATGGTAGGCAGAGCTGGCTGATTTGTAAAGCATTACATAGCAGCATAGCATAATTATGAAAAACTAGGTAATGACCTGATAACAAAGGTACATATAAAGTTTTGTTACAGTCTGTACATAAACCTGTAAGAAACGTATAGGGGAAGTATTGTAAAGGTGAGCGACAATTAGATGCTAAACTAGAAATCTTTGAGACCCAGAGTGGGTCTGACTGAACCCCAAAATATTTGTTCTCATAGCCCAATACAGAAGTTCTGTATAAAAAACTGATTGCACTAACTAAGGTACAAAATGGCTGCTGGTGGCCATCTTGAATTTTGGACCGCACCCAAAAAACTCATTCTCGTCCCACAGTGATAACGAAGAAGTTTCATAAAGATCGGTTTATAAATATGGCCTCTAGCCCGAGCCATATTGAATTGTCGATGGACAGGCGGACGACGGGCCATGGCATAAGCTCAAATTTGACTTACATCAAAGTTGAGCTAACAAAGTATTGTAACGGTCTGTACAGAAATACTGACCGTAGCCTGTAACAAATGTATAGGTAAAGTATTGTAAACGTGGGTGACAGTCAGATGCTAAACTAGAAAAGAAATCTTTGAGTCCCAGAGTGGGTCTGACTGAACCCCAAAATATTTGTTCTCATAGCACAGTGATAACAAAGGCACCCAAAAACACTCGTTCCTGTCCCAAGGTGATAACAAAGGTACCCAAGAAGTTTTGTGAAGATCAGTTCATAAATAAGAGCCGTATAAAAGTTGTGTACAAAAAACCGATTGGACCTAACGTCGGTATGAAATGGCCACTGGCAGCCACCTTGAATTTTGGACCACACCCAGAAACACTCATTCTCATCCCAAGGTGATAAGAAAGGTACCCAAAAAGTTTTGTGAAGATCTGTTCATAAATAGAGCCTCTAGCCCAAGCCGTATTGACACGTGCACTTACAGTGTATAAGTAGCACTGAATAAATCAAAGTTCATCTAATTTGCATAATTTCTGCATGAGAGAAAAACCTGTACTATATGTGATGTATTCCATGTTACTAAACATTCATACAAAAATTTATTCAAATCAGAACTTTCATACAGAAGTTCTGTACAAAAGACTGATTGCACTAATTTTGGTACAAAATGGTTGCTGGTGGTCATCTTGAATTTCGAACCACACCCAAAAACACTCGCTCTCATCCCACAGTGATAACAAAGGTACCCAAGAAGTTTCGTAAAGATTGGTTCATAAATACGGCCTCTAGCCTGAGCCGTATAGAAGTTGTGTACAAAAAACTGATTAGACCTAATTTTGGTACAAAATGGCCACTGGCAGCCATCTTGAATTTTGGACTACACCCAGAAACACTCGTTCTCATCCCAAGGTGATAACAAAGGTACTCAAGACGTTTCGTGAAGATCGGTTCATAAATACAGACTCTAGCCCGAGCTGTATTGACATGTGTACTTACTGTGTGTAAGTAGCACTGAAAAAATCAAAGTTCATCTAATTTGCATAATTTCTGCACAAGAAAAAAACCCGTATTAAATGTGATGTATCCCATGGTACTATATATTAACACAAAAAATTATTCAAATCAGCACTTTCATATGGAAGCTCTGCACAAAAATCTGATTGCACCTAATTTTGTACAAAGTGGCTGCCATCGGCCATCTTGAATTTTGGACCGGATCAAAAAACACTCGTTCTCGTCCCACGGTTATACCAAAGGTACCCAAGAAGTTTCATAAAGATCGGTTCATAAATACGGCCTCCAGCCCGAGCCGTAGTGGCATTTGCACTTACAGTGCTGAAAGTAACACTAAATACATCAAAGTTAGTCTAATTTGGATAATTTACGCATGAGAAAAAACCTGTATTATATGTGATGTATCCCATGGTACTAAACATTCATACAAAAAGTTTTTCAAATCAGCGCTTTGATATGGAAGTTCTGCGCAAAAATCTGATTGCACCTAATTTTGTACAAAATGGCTACCAGCGGCCAACTTGAATTTTGGATCGGACCCCAAAACACTCGTTCTCGTCCCACGGTCATAACAAAGGTACCCAAAAAGTTTTGTAAAGATCGGTTTATAAATACAGCCTCTAGCCCGAGCCGTACTGAATTGTAGACGGACAGATGGCCAGGCGGATGACTGGCCACTGTTATTGTCAAGTTCCATTTCCGTGTTTCAACTCCTTGAGTGGTTGTACACTGTCGTGTGACTCTGGTGATCACGTGACGACTCTTCAAGTTAGAACGTCTATTCAACACGTTTTTTAAACTACAACGCTCGGCTGTTTTCGGCCCTAATTGGCTGGATACATTTCCTTTTATGACTTGTCATTCAATTCTCTGATAGTGATGGCAGTGAAGAATGAGATTAGGAGATCAATCATCATCCCGTTCTAAATAGTGAACACCCCTTCATCGATGACCAAGTAATCTGATGTTTGTGTGTGTGCCAATTTTACCAGAAACAAGTTTACACATCCCCACAACAAGTGCCACCAATTTTGTATGATCATTGTGAATTCAGAATTTATGAATATTAACCAGCACTCCAGTGTTACTGCTGCATCCGCCCACTGCCCGAATTTGGATAGTGAGGTGCATTCAGCAAGTGCACTTCGAGAAGACATCATTATTTACAGCTGAAATCATCAGGTCCGCCAAACTCTCCCCTCCTTCCGAATTGGCAAATTTCTCCATTGCATGGTCCGGTCAGTCCGTGGAGTAGATCAGATTGTTCATATGAAATGAAATATAATGTATTAGAATGAGGAGAGGTTGCTGGGTTGTGCTATACAGCATAAAATGGCACAGATGGGTGAGTGGGGGAGCTAAATTTTGAAATTCAGCGAAGTAATTTGATAAAATTGTGTGGCCAGAGAGAGGAGGGGGGGTAACCTCCACAATTTTGGCCATATTTTCAATGCTGAATCTACCAGGGGGTTGATAAAATACGGGTGTTTTTTAAACAAACAGTTCAGCTCAGTGAGTTCACTTGTGGTAGATAATATCTCACAGGTTTTTAGGTAAGGAGTGCTTCAGGAGGAATCGGGTCTTACAGCGAGAATGCAGCACAAAGATAAGATGCCACAAGCCCAGTGCATGTATATTAATAAGAAAAATCAATTACATCACAAACTCTGTCACTGAAAACAAGACATGTACATGTATAGTATGTGACACAGCAATGACAAACATCTAGGTAATGACCTGATAACAAAGGTACATATAAAGTATTGTAATGATCTGTACATAAATACTGACCGTAGCCTGTAACAAACGTATAGGTAAAGTATTGTAAAGGTGGGCGACAGTCAGATGCTAAACTAGAAAAGAAATTTTTGAGTCCCAGATTGGGTCTGACTGAACCCCAAAATATTTGTTCTCATAGCACAGTGATAACAAAGGTACCCCAAAACACATTCATTCCTGTCCCAAGGTAAAAACAAAGGTACTCAAGAAGTTTCATGAAGATCAGTTCATAAATACGAGCTGTATAAAAGTTGTGACAAAAAACTGATCGGACCTAATTTCGGTACAAAATGGCCACTGGCAGCCATCTTGAATTTTGGACCGCACTCAGAAATACTCGTTCTCGTCCCAAGGTGATAACAAAGGTACCCAAGAAGTTTCGTGAAGATCGATTGATAAATACAGCCTCTAGCCCGAGCTGTGTTGACATGTGCACTCACAGTGTATAAGTAGCACTAAATAAATAAAAATTCATCTAATTTGCATAATTTCTGCACGAGAAAAAACCCGTACTATATGTGAAGTATTCCATTTTACTAAACATTCATACAAAAATTTATTCAAATCAGAACTTTCATACAGAAGTTCTGTACAAAAGACTGATTGCACTAATTTTGGTACACAATGGTTGCTGGTGGCCATCTTGAATTTTGGACCACACCCAAAAACACTCGTTCTCATCCCATAATGATAACAAAGGTACCAAAGACATTTCGTAAAGATCGGTTAATAAATACAGCCTCTAGCCTGAGCCGTATAGAAGTTGTGTACACAAAACTGATTAGACCTAATTTCAGTACGAAACGGCCACTGACAGCCATTTTGAATTTTGGACTGCACTCAGAAACACTCGTTCTCATCCCAAGGTGATAACAGAGGTACCCAATATGTTTCGTGAAGATCGGTTGATAAATACTGCCTCTAACCGAGCCGTATTGACATGTGTACTTACTGTGTGTAAGTAGCACTGAAAAATCAAAGTTCATCTAATTTGCATAATTTCTGCATGAGAAAAAAACCTGTATTATATGTGATGTATCCCATGGTACTAAACATTCACACAAAATTTTTTTCAAATCAGCGCATTCATATGGAAGTTCTTTGCAAAAATCTGATTGCACCTAATTTTGTACAAAATGGCTGCCATCGGCCATCTTGAATTTCGGACCGCACCCAAAAACACTCGTTCTCGTCCCACGGTGATACCAAAGGTACCCAAGAAGTTTCATAAAGATCTGTTTATAAATACGGCCTCTAGCCCGAGCCGTATTGGCATTTGCACTTACAGTGCTGAAAGTAACACTAAATACATCAAAGTTAGTCTAATTTGCATAATTTACGTACGAGAAAAAACCCCGTATTATATGTGAAGTATCCCATGGTACTAAACATTCATACAAAAAATTATTCAAATCAGCGCTTTCATATGGAAGTTCTGTGCAAAAATCTGATTGCACCTAAGTCTGTACAAAATGGCCACCAGCGGCCAACTTGAATTTCGGATCGGACCCCAAAACACTCGTTCTCGTCCCACGGTCATAACAAAGGTACCCAAGAAGTTTCGTAAAGATCGGTTCATAAATATGGCCTCTAGCCCGAGCCGTATTGAATTGTTGACGGACAGACGGACGACTGGCCATGGCATAAGCTCAAATTTGGCTTCGCCAAAGTTGAGCTAATAAAATGAACATTTCGTCTCATGCCGTTGTGTATTTAGGAGGTGGATAACTGTTCCGGTGTGAGAATGGCTGGACATATCAGCATACTGATCCGATGTGTAGGCCCCTCTAGTGTGTCCTTATATGTATATGGGTATTTGGGATGGGGCAGTTACTTGGGGCTTAGCAGTTGAACAGGGGTCACTTCTTTTCACATTTTATGGATCATTATCAAGAATAATGATGTCTCGTGAGAAGGAATTTATTGGCTGCATAATTGAGCATCACAACAAGGCCACAATGTGCTATTTGGAAGGGAAGTGGCCTTTTCATTTTTGCACTCTTCAGATTGGGTAAGGTGTGCAGTGGGTGCACAAGCACAACTGCATGCCACATAATCCAGGCACTGGGGAAGACACTGGTGCAGGATGAGTGAAAAATAGTCAATAAATACACAGAACGACACACATGTGTGAATGGATTAATCAATATGGCCCGAGTGCCAGCACAGAAGGATAAAATGAGAGGCCACAGGCCACAAGTTTTATCCTTCCATGACGGCGCAAGTGCCATATTGATTAACCCATTCACACGTCTGTGTCATTCTGTTTTTATTACCTGCCTTCACATCTATAAAAACAATTACTAGAAGGACACTCAGCCATTCATTTGACAACTCTCAACAAAAATAACACATTTTAACGCCATCCAAATTTGTGAGGGGAATCTGTGTTAGTATTTCGTCTCCTGAGTTCCAATGTGTTCTATGTGCCAACTGGCACATAGAACACATTGGAACTCAGGGGACAATTTTCAGCTATTGCTAGCGATTCAATTTGTAAATTTGCACGATTTGTAGAAAATTGCAGTGAAATTTTGCTTCAATTTAAAAGTAGTCCATCAATGATTTCCATTCCACACATATGTGTGGAACAGATATTCATTTTCCACATGGTTTAGTGTTTCTGTAAGGGGGCACGGTGGCTCAGTTGGCAGAGGTGCAGGCTGCAAGCCGAGAGGTCCTCGGTTTGAATCCCACCAACAACGTTGTGACATTGGGCAAAACACTTCACCCCCATTGCCCACGTGGGGGCACGGTGATGCTGTGTACTAAGGCGTACTGCACATCAATGGTGCACCTGTCTTCAACCAATGCTAACCCCGCTTGTGTGGAGTTAGTATGTTGGGGAGCTGACAGTTGCTCGCCGTTGCTCGGTGGTTCTCTCCAGGTACTCAGGCTTCCTCCACCTGTAAAACTGTCGTGGTCATGATTAGCCATTGTGCAGAAATATGTGACCTTAAACACCAATAAATAAATAAATAAATAAATAAATAAATAAATAAATAAATAAATAAATAGTGTTTCTGTAGATGGGGATTTCATAGAACAGGCATGTAATAACAAGCTATTAACTGTAAATAGAATATGTTTTCATTTTTGGAATTCACTTTAAAAAAAACCTTGATAATCCAGTATAAGAATTCCCATTAGTTTCTCGAACCCTTCACCCTACGAAACATGTAACCAACTAACCCTATGCATTTTACAGCTCAGTGTATATAAAAATGTAGCGTGTGATATGGCAGTAACCAATTTTTTATAACCATAAAGTGTGACTGACTAACCCTGTGCATTGCACTGGGTTAGTCACACTTTCTGGTTATAAAAAAAATTTCATTACTAAATGAGTAACTAAACCTGTGCACTATACAGCCTTTGTGCAAATCTCATCAATATCAACGTAATGGACTAAAACTAACCAGTACTATTCTCCAGCCAAGTGTTAAAACTCAGATTTGGACTCCTGATTGGAATGGATTGTAAAAAGTTTTTTTTTTGGGGTTGTCTCACTTACCCGGCTATAGTTCAGTAAAATGTGTGAAAATTAGGTAGATCAAAGGGAGAAGGATTATAGTCAGTGTCTAGGAAGTTTGTTTGCTTAACTGAACTCATGTTCTTTACAAACAATCAACCAGATAGGTGAGACAAACCAAAATAATTTAATCATTTGCCCCGCCTCTGCGTTTGATTGGTCGAAAGCATACAGCTTGAAAGTCATCAAAATCGTATAAACCAAATCACGTAATGATTTGGAATGTCAACACGTTCGCACATGTAACCGATCCAACTTTGAAGACCCTGGAAGCTCTGCCCACTCAATCCAATTGTCACTGTGAGGGCGTGAGGGCATACTGATAGATGGATAACAAGCTTGTGAACAAAGATCAATCGACGATTTTTCGCCGCCTTCAGTCAGCAAGAATATAAATCATGATAATTTCTCGGGAACAATTGAATTTAATCAAATATACCGAAGTGGGAGACGAATAAAATATTCATACATCCAAACATGATTTTGGGGGAACTCAAAAAAAATGTTTTTAATGATATTGTTACGTGACTTGCTAAATATCTGCCGTCTGCGATTGAAAATCAAAACAACAAACAATTTGACAATGATTGACGTGACCTGTTTGTGGCACACTATCCTGAGTTTGACTGTTGTCTTTTGCGAAAATTAAAAGTTTTTTGTTCACGTACACATAGTTTTTTATATTTTAATATTACAGCCGGATTAAATTATAAGAAATAACTATTGTTTTCCTTCGGTTTATATGATATAAACCGAAAATTTTCAGCACAAGCTTCATCATAACTCGCTACGTGAGTTATGAAGCTTGTGCTGAAAATTTTCAGTTTATATCGCATAAACGGAAGGAAAACAACAGTTATTTCTTAATTAACCCAAAGGTGCAGTATATTGAAAATTAAATTATTAATATAAATACATTAAAATCCAGTACTGTGAGACCAAGTAGTTCAGTAGTCCAATCTCTCCAGCTAGAAACATTCTTTTGAAATGTTCAAGTGAATTGTCTATTTTTCTGTATTTTCTTTTCCACTGTCAGCTAAAAACTCATCAACTGCAATTTGTTCAACATCTGTTTGATGGTTATGGATGTCGTTATAGGTGGTTACAATGTCATTCAGCGTGTTGATAGTTCCACCACATCCTACATAGGAAAATCTCCAATGTATCCGTTCATTGTTTCTTGACTTTATACTGTATTTAAACCTGCTAAATATCAGATATCGTCCATCGCGATTGTTGGGAATAAAATCGACATTCACTTGAGCATCAGCCATTTCGAAATTTGAAGTGAGGATACTAAATAATGCTGCCTATTTATACACTGGGAATTCAGTGAGTACTAAAAAAGAACTCACTTTAAAATAAACTGTAAGTTCTGCGATAATTAGAACAAGAGGCCCCACGTGGCCTTAATTGCTCACCTGACAAAGTGACTCTAAGAAGTATTTTAGGTCACCTTCACCATGTCATGCCTCATCAACATTAACTGGTTGAGTGATAGATTTTGTTTGAAGTTCAACATTTGTTACCTAAAATTAGTTTTATTTAAAATCGTTGGTGTGTGGCCAATCTCCAATGATTTTTAATAAAGCAAATTTATCTCTGCAGACAAACTGGTTTAGCATGAAGCACAAACAAGGAATGTGAAGAGATAGCCTTGGACATCTCTCCCCAACTGTGGATATCTTCCATGTGCTACATGTATATATTTGCATGCAAGAAAACAAAAATTTTCACAAATTTTCCAAAATATTAGTTTTTTTTATCATCATTGGAACAAGCTCAAACAGCTTATTCCAATAGGGGTATGGGAAGATCAGGTATATTTTTGAGACAGAAATGTGAATATATAAATAATGGGTGTTTTTTTGTGAATGATGCTGGAGAATTTTGCGTAAAGATATGGTAAATGGTTTGTTCTAGATACAGAATGATGCAAAAGTATTTAAATTTGATTAGGCAAGATGTTCCTATAATGCATTTAAAAATTGAAGTAACTGTTTTTTTGCTGACAAACTTTTAGATGTGTGTGTGTGTGTTTGTGTGTGTGTGTGGGGGGGGGGGGGAGGGTAAGAGTGTTCTTGCAAACAAAATTCCTGAATAAATGGAAAATTTTATTTTTTGTGTGAAAGACATAGTGCGTGAATGTTGATTGGAACAAGCTTAGAGAGCTCATTTTAATGTGAAGTCATAAAGCTGTGTTTTACGTACGAAATTCTGGAATAACTAAAAAAATTGCTTTTTTGACTCAAAAAGCATGGTGTGCGACCTCTCATTGGAATGAGCTCAAAAAGCTCATTCCAATGGGGTATTTACAAGCGATAAGTACATGTATGTTTAAGAGACAAAAATTAAAATTTGAATAGCGATTTTTGCGAAGAATGCTGACAAGTTTTGGCAGTTATGCTGGTAAAAAGGTAAGATATGCAAAGTGGTTGTTTTTTAGAGGCGACATTTAATTAAGGGGAATTAACCCTTGATTACTGAGGTAACTTCTAAAAGTACTGAAATTTCATGAAGCAATGTGAATAACAGACAACAGTTGCCTAAAAATTTCATGAATAACTAAAATTTTTATTCCTTTGTCTCGAAAACATGGCATATGACCTTTGTTGGAATGAGCTGAATGCGTGTGTTCCAATAAGGGGTCATAAAATTTGAACGGAGATTTGTGTGAATAATGCATTAGTACTGCTAGATTTGGGTAAACGGTTCACCCTAGATACCACCCCTTCTATAGTAGATCTTTTCTGCAAATTTTGTCTAAGATTCTATCAACTTTACAAATAAATACGTTCATGAATCACAATCAGATCCACCCCACAATGTTGCATACCAAATATCAAAAGATTCTGCCTGCTGGATCTGGAGAAGAAGAATTTTTAAGAAATATGCCTGAAATGCACTAAGTTAAAATTTGGGCTCCTATACGGAGCTCAAATATAAACCCAGGGGGTCGATTTGAACAAACTTGAATCAGATCCACCCCACAATGTTGCTTACCAAATATGAAAAGATTCTGAAGCTGGATCTGGAGAAGAAGATTTTTTAAGAAATTTGCCTGAAATGCACTAAGTTCGAATTCGAGCTTCTATAGTGAGCCCAAATATGAAACTAGGAAGCCGATTTGAACAAACTTGAATCAGATCCACCCCACAATGTTGCATACCAAATATCAAAAGATTCTGCCTGCTGGATCTGGAGAAGAAGATTTTTTAATAAATTTGCCCGAAATGCACTAAGTGCGAATTCGGGCTTCTATATTAAGCCCAAATATGAATCCAGGGGGCCGATTTGAACAAACTTGAATCAGATCCACCCCGCAATGTTGCATACCAAATATCAAAAGATTCTGCCTGCTGGATCTGGAGAAGAAGATTTTTGAAGAAATTTGCCCGAAATGCACTAAGTTTGAATTCGAGCTTCTATAGTGAGCCCAAATATGAATCCAGGGGGCCGATTTGAACAAACTTGAATCAGATCCACCCCGCAATGTTGCATATCAAATATCAAAAGATTCTGCCTGCTGGATCTGGAGAAGATGATTTTTTAAGAAATTTGCCTGAAATGCACTAAGTTCGAATTCGAGCTTCTATAGTGAGCCCAAATATGAATCTAGGAAGCCAATTTGAACAAACTTGAATCAGATCCACCCCACAATGTTGCATACCAAATATCAAAAGATTCTGTCCGCTGGATCTGGAGAAGAAGATTTTTTAATAAATTTGCCCGAAATGCACTAAGTCCGAATTCGGGCTTCTATATTAAGCCCAAATATGAATCCAGGGGGCCGATTTGAACAAACTTGAATCAGATCCACCCGCAATGTTGCATACCAAATATCAAAAGATTCTGCCTGCTGGATCTGGAGAAGAAGATTTTTTAATAAATTTGCCCGAAATGCACTAAGTCCGAATTCGGGCTTCTATATTAAGCCCAAATATGAATCCAGGGGGCCGATTTGAACAAACTTGAATCAGATCCACCCCGCAATGTTGCATACCAAATATCAAAAGATTCTGCCTGCTGGATCTGGAGAAGAAGATTTTTGAAGAAATTTGCCCGAAATGCACTAAGTTTGAATTCGAGCTTCTATAGTGAGCCCAAATATGAATCCAGGGGGCCGATTTGAACAAACTTGAATCAGATCCACCCCGCAATGTTGCATACCAAATATCAAAAGATTCTGCCTGCTGGATCTGGAGAAGATGATTTTTTAAGAAATTTGCCTGAAATGCACTAAGTTCGAATTCGAGCTTCTATAGTAAGCTCAAATATGAATCTAGGGAGCCGATTTAAACAAATTTGCATCAGATCCATCCCACAATGTTGCATACCAAATATCAAAAGATTCTGCCTGCTGGATCTGGAGAAGAAGATTTTTTAATAAATTTGCTTGAAATGCACTAAGTTCAAATTTGGGCTCCTATACTGAGCCCAAATATAAACCCAGGGGGCCAATTTGAACAAACTTGAATCAGATCCACCCCGCAATGTTGCTTACCAAATATGAAAAGATTCTGCCTGCTGGATCTGGAGAAGAAGATTTTTTAAGAAATTTGCATGAAATGCACTAAGTTCAAATTCAAGCTTCTATAGTGAGCCCAAATATGAATCTAGGAAGCCGATTTGAACAAACTTGAATCAGATCCACCCACAATGTTGCATACCAAATATCAAAAGATTCTGCCTGCTGGATCTGGAGAAGAAGATTTTTTAAGAAATTTGCCTGAAATGCACTAAGTTCGAAATCGGGCTCCTATACTGAGCCCAAATATTAACCCAGGGGGCCGATTTGAACAATCTTGAATCAGATCCACCCCGCAATGTTGCATACCAAATATCAAAAGATTCTGCCTGCTGGATCTGGAGAAGAAGATTTTTGAAGAAATTTGCCCGAAATGCACTAAGTTTGAATTCGAGCTTCTATAGTGAGCCCAAATATGAATCCAGGGGGCCGATTTGAACAAACTTGAATCAGATCCACCCCGCAATGTTGCATACCAAATATCAAAAGATTCTGCCTGCTGGATCTGGAGAAGATGATTTTTTAAGAAATTTGCCTGAAATGCACTAAGTTCGAATTCGAGCTTCTATAGTAAGCTCAAATATGAATCTAGGGAGCCGATTTAAACAAATTTGCATCAGATCCATCCCACAATGTTGCATACCAAATATCAAAAGATTCTGCCTGCTAGATCTGGAGAAGAAGATTTTTTAATAAATTTGCTTGAAATGCACTAAGTTCAAATTTGGGCTCCTATACTGAGCCCAAATATAAACCCAGGGGGCCGATTTGAACAAACTTGAATCAGATCCACCCCGCAATGTTGCTTACCAAATATGAAAAGATTCTGCCTGCTGGATCTGGAGAAGAAGATTTTTTAAGAAATTTGCATGAAATGCACTAAGTTCAAATTCAAGCTTCTATAGTGAGCCTAAATATGAATCTAGGAAGCCGATTTGAACAAACTTGAATCAGATCCACCCACAATGTTGCATACCAAATATCAAAAGATTCTGCCTGCTGGATCTGGAGAAGAAGATTTTTTAAGAAATTTGCCTGAAATGCACTAAGTTCGAAATCGGGCTCCTATACTGAGCCCAAATATTAACCCAGGGGGCCGATTTGAACAATCTTGAATCAGATCCACCCCACAATGTTGCTTACCAAATATGAAAAGATTCTGCCTGCTGGATCTGGAGAAGAAGATTTTTTAAGAAATTTGCCTGAAATGCACTAAGTTCGAATTCGGGCTTCTATAGTAAGCCCAAATATGTATCCAGGGGGCCGATTTGAACAAACTTGAATCAGATCTACCCTGCAACGTTGCATACCAAATATCAAAAGATTCTGCCGGCTGGATCTGGAGAAGAAGATTTTTGAAGAAATTTGCCTGAAATGCACTAAATTCGAATTCGAGCTCCTATAGTGAGCCCAAATATGAATCTAGGGAGCCGATTTGAATAAACTTGAATCAGATCCACCCTACAATGTTGCATACCAAATATCAAAAGATTCTGCCTGCTGGATCTGGAGAAGAAGATTTTCAAAGAAATTTGCCTGAAATGCAGTAAGTTCAAATTTGGGCTCCTATACTGAGCCCAAATATAAACCCAGGGGGCCGATTTGAACAAACTTGAATCAGATCCACCCCACAATGTTGCATACCAAATATCAAAAGATTCTGCCTGCTGGATCTGGAGAAGAAGATTTTTTAAGAAATTTGCCAGAAATGCACTAAGTTCGAAATCGGGCTCCTATACTGAGCCCAAATATGAACCCAGGGGGCCGATTTGAACAAACTTGAATCAGATCCACCCTACAATGTTGCATACCAAATATCAAAAGATTCTGCCTGCTGGATCTGGAGAAGAAGATTTTTTAATGATTTTCCCATTGCCTACAGTGTTAAAAAGTGCTGACTCAGCACTTTTTCAAAGTCTGGAAACTGTACCCTATGATAAAACCGATGGCAATTTTTTTTTACCAATCCTTTCTGTTGGTCCTAAGGAAGCTGCACACCAAATAAAAATTCTCAGTGCCGTGCAGTTTTGGAGATATGGGCGTTTTAAATTTTTTCTATTTTTAGCTCCTGCGGTTCCCACGGGGCTGCGGGAAAATTTTTTTTTGCATAAATCAAGTACTCATGACCCAATAAGCCCTCACATAAAATTTTGTTCAAATCAGCCTCTCGGTTTGGAAAATAGAAATTTTGGGCGGGGCAAAAGATTTTGCCCCTCTCATAACAACGCCAAGTATAGCCCCACAAACTTCTCTTGAACAAATCTGAGTCTACACCTCAAAAGGAAGCTGCACACCAAATATCAAGTCTCTGCTACTGCTGGTTCATGAGAAGAAGATTTACAAAGATTTTGGTGCCCCTTGGGGGCGTGGCACCACCCAGGAGGAGGGGCAACTTCATTTGAACAAATCTGAATTGGCATTAGGTAATAAACATTTAGCCAACATTTGAATAAAATTGGGCTAGTGGTTTAGGAGGAGAAGTCGATAATGTAAAGTTAACGCCGGACGGACGACGACGGACGCCGGACAGAAAGTGATTAGTAAAGCTCCCCTTGAGCTTCGCTCAGGTGAGCTAAAAAGTACTCATTTTAAAATAACCCCCTTTATTCATAAAAGTTAGTGCAATGAGTGTCAAAGAAAAATCAAAACACACATGAGCAATCAGCACCACAGACAAACATATATGGAACAGATTATAGTGTGTTTACCTAGCATATTAATTATTAATTACCTACGACCAACCAGGTAGGTGACACTAACCCTTTTTTAGTGAATTCCAAAAATGAAAACATTTTCTATTTTTAATTAATAGCTCATTATCATAGGTCATGTGCTCTAATTGGGGAACATTCGTGTCAAATTTTAAGACCTGGAGCATTTTTTTCATTTATTGCTTGTTTGTTAGTGTTCATAAAGCTCTGTCCAACAAGATGTAATACATTAAATATTTATATTTGAAGCAGTAAAGCTAAAGAGATCTATAAAGTTGGGCTCATAGGATCTGTCAGAGTAATTTGTGGTTGATCTCTTTTTTTTACTCAATCCACAGGAGTCTAATCCGTAATTTGTATCAACTTAACAGGTCCAGTTTGTATTCCAGGGCTGGACAAATGATTTAGTGTTCGAGAATTGGAAATTCAACATAATATAATATAAATTCATTATTTATTAGGTATGATTTTCTTTCCCAGACTTGCCCATTATCAAACTTATTTGATATGGCTTCAAACTAGGCTGACATGATGCTAATCTCGGCCAATATGAACTAAACTAGTGTTATCGCCCTTGATGCATTACTCTTTCCCCCGTCTTCTGTATTCTGTCTTCTATGCACTTCCTTGTCTGTACCATAACTTGAAAATGAATTGTCCTATCTCACTTTTTGAATACTGATAGACAGTCACAAGTACTCGATCACCTATGTTTTTCAAATTGCTGGAGTATTGGGAGTGTCCATATAGGTGTTTTGAAAGTGGGTCAAATCTCTGTCTTGGTATGACCTATGGACCAACACCAAAGGAGGATTCGGGGGTATGTAGAGAAGCCCTTCATCCATCCATCCATTTGTCTGTCTGTCAGTCTCTCCATACATACGTTTTGCATTGTAACTTCAAAGCCATCAGTTGGATTTGGATCTCCTTTGGTGTGCTGAAAGACCTGATGGGGGAACAGATATGCACATGGAACGGGTTCCGTCCAATAATTTTTCTCACAGTTATGGCCCTTCTTCCAGGTTAGAAAATTCTGTCTGTACAAACGTCTTGCTTTGTAACTACAAAACCATCGGATGGATTTGGATGTCCTTTGGTATGCTGGTAGACCCTCATGGGGGAATGGATATGCACAAGGAACGGGTTCCGTCCAATAATTTTCACAGAATTATGGCCCTTTTTCCCTACTTTACACCACCTTTAAGGCTACTTCGAACATGCCTGCAGGTCAGTGGCAGTGGTCCATGCTTTGCATTGCCCCTGTTCTTGTTAAGTGCAGTTTTCAGAATTGCTTGAAATTGCATTTTATAACCCCAATGCATTTCTGAAGTTCATATATGTATTTCTTCTCTCAAAAATGTGGGCAGAATAAAAAAAAAATCCATTGCTGATTCCTTTATAGAACACGTTTTCATGCTGTGCACAGAAGATATTTCCAGTTTCTTGCAAAAATTCTATCTGACTCTTTGAAAATCTTTAAACGCTGTTTACAAAAACCTATTTCTGATTTCTTCAAGGATATTTTACTCCTGAAATAAGTCCCATAAATTCTCTTTCTATATAATTTAGTTCTGATGCTTCCACCATTTTCACAGACTCAAATTTACTGGTTGCAGTAAATTATGTTTCTCTTGTTATTTGTTTTGGTTTAATAAATAAAGAGGTTTTATTACTCGGTTAATTTAATCTCATCCTAGATATTTGCCCTTGTTAATTTCACATCAGCCTTTGACCTTGATATCAGGCTGATATCTTGGCCGACATGAAACTAACCAAGTAATAAGCTCTATATAATTATTTTCTTTAGTTTTTGTAGGGCAATTCACTCATCTTGTAGGACAAGAACAATTTAGAGTTACTAATCCTATAGGGAAAGTAGATTTAGAAAAGACATTTCCTACCCTTATGAACATGGAGGATACTACTTGCTTGATTTTACAGTTGAAACTAGAAGTCCTGTGACTGTATTGTGCACTATTTTTAAGTAATAGCGTGCCGAGTAAGTGCACTTTTGTCCCTGTCAAACTGCCAGTGCTGGAAATGAAGAAAATTGATGGTGCAGTTTTAAGCTCCTGTGAATTCAGAGACTGGAGTAAATTGCACCCACAGAATGTTAGTATATGAATTTTCAAGGGAATACTGTCACCAAACACCTTAACCCTTTTACTCTAGTGATATTTTCCATGCCAGCTCAATGGCAGCAATTAGAAGAGTCCATATTCATTATTTGGGGTAGACCAATCGATATTTTCAACATGCAGCCTCGGGGCTGCTCGTTGAAAATATTGATTGCTCTACCCTACACATTTACTGAACAGCCTTCCTATTTAATGACATTATGTCGTATCATGTTCCTGGCCAGAAAAGCGACCGATCGAGTCCAAGGGGCTAAATGTATAAGGCATTGCTGAATTATGACAGTAACTTGCCACTGGCTGCAGAGATCTGCTTTCTCAAAACAACTCACATTTATATGCCCACCCAGTATATTAGTGCTCCACAATATTTTTCAACGAGTGCATTTTTTAGCTCCCATAAAATAGAAAACATGGTTGCTGACAGGAGCAATTGCACTCGCACCCGTCTCATTTCTAGGACTGCAAACAGCACCATTAGCTTAACTCAATTCCTGTAGAAAAACAGCTTACCCAAACCTGTACAATTCTGTACTAGTAAATAGAGATCATTAACATCATTCCTAAACTCTTCTGCGACACATGTACATGCAATGACCTAAATAGATTTTAAAATTTGACTGCATAAACAGAATGAAGGGAGTGGATTGCTAGTCGCAGAACAGTATATTCTCCACCCAAACAGTATTTATAATTGTTCATAACAGCACAATAAATACTAGCAAATTTCATCACTTGGACCACCGAGTGCAACCCGGTGGTCCATGTAATAAAAGTTTGCAAATGCTTCTTGTGTTTTGTCCTCAGAAGTTGTAAAATAATTTCTAAGTGAAAAATCTATCCTACATGATTTAGTAATAATCCACCCCCCACATACTATAGTCTCAATATTTTCTTTCTGTTCCATGGGTTCAGTTCGTGATTTCACTACCCATCTCACTAATAGAGCATTATATTTTACATTGCATGGCGCAAATGCTCTTGTGTATTTCAGACTACTTCATTCTTCTGCAGTTAGGAGCCCATAACTAACAAGCATTTTCTGCACTAATTGTGACAGAATTTCTAGTTTCCACTGTATGTTAGCCTTGATATGAGCCCTCTGTAATGTTCTCAGGCTGATAACATGCTACCTTGGGCTGATATCGGGAGTTGTATAAAATCAAACACAT
The DNA here is from genome assembly GCA_031216915.1 of Pictodentalium vernedei. Taxonomy (NCBI): domain Eukaryota; kingdom Metazoa; phylum Mollusca; class Scaphopoda; order Dentaliida; family Dentaliidae; genus Pictodentalium; species Pictodentalium vernedei. Next base: position 278,666,605 of record CM062288.1, read on the forward strand.
AATAACCTGTTCATTGATCAGAGATGATTACATTTCAAAGCCACCCCACATGGGGGCATGGTTGGCACTGTGTATTAAGGAGCACTGCATGTCAATGATACACTTGTCTTCAACCAATGGTAACCTTGCTTGTGCTGAGTTAGTAAGTTTGGGAGTCTGACAGTTGTTCGTCATTGCTTGGTTATTCTCTCTGGGTACTCCATCTTCCTTCACCCATAAAACTAACTGATATGAGGTCACCCTGGATGTCAAAAGTATCATTAAACCCCAATAAATAAATAATTTCAAACCACGTGTGACATTTCAGTGGACTCTAGCCGAAGATATTATTTACTAGTTACACAGCGACAGGTCTATATGACCAAGCCTGAAAATAAGGCCTAAAAAAAAATAAAAATCTGTTTCTCAGGCCCTCCCGCATAGTCCTTTTGGCTGCCGCATGCTCTCTTTTTATAACCAATCCAAACTAAATCAAATGGTTTATGTCTGATATTTTACCCAAGTTAATAAAATTGTCCCTTGAGTGCAAGAAGGCTTTGCAATGCTTTAGCATTGCAAAGCCTTCTTGCACTCAAGGGATGTAATACACCACAACCCATGCTATTCTGTAGATTATGAGGCCTAAAACATAAAACAAACCAAAAATATGAACATTTTAATGGTAAAGAAATGATTACAAAAATAAAAAATAAAATAAAAAACACCCGCCCGCATGCAATTTTACAAAAAATGGCCTGAGAAACAGAAGATCTACTTTGTGAGGCCTAAGCAATCTATCATTTACTGAATGAGGTCCACAGAGTGAATTTGCTTATGTTGTCTTATACAGTGGGCTAGAATTCCCCAATTTATCCTCTGGGCACCTCCTTTTGTTTTGGCTTGAGACCTTGATTCAGACTGAGGTTCACAGAGGGTAAATTTAGTAATGCTACCCTGTTGTGTAGGGTAAGATCACCAAATTCACCCTCTCAGGATTTAATTCTGATTATTTCCAGGCTTGTATATGACATATAAAAATTTTTTTTTTTAAATCTCCATTCTATCCCATTAGCCCTATACCCAACACACAAGATATCAAAATTTGTTATTTTAGGCCTAACAAAATAAAAAATCTGTTTCTCAGGCCCTCCCGCATGGTCCTTTTGGCTGCCGCATGCTATCTTTTTATAACCAACTTAAACTTAAAAAAAATAAAAATTTAATGGTTTATGTCTTGATATTTTACCCAAGTTAAAAAAATTGACGAATTTGTCCCTTCGGTGCAAGCATTGCAAAGCCTTCTTGCACTCAAGGGATGAAATACACCAACACTCATGCTATTCTGTAGATTATGAGGCCTAAAACATAAACCAAGAACATGAACTTTTGGTGGCAAAGAAGTAATTACTGAAATAAAAAATAAAATAAAAAAACGCTCGTCCGCATGCAATTTTACAAATAATGGCCCGAGAAACAGAAGATCTACTTTGTGTGGCCTTAGTCATTTTTTTAAATATTCTCAAACAATTTTCACAAAACCATATCATGTGAATCCTCACTGGAAGAATCTTGATGAACTCATTCCATTGTGGTTTACCTGACGGATGCAGCTGATCATTATATTTATTTATTTTTTATTTATTGGTGTTTAAGGTCACATACTTCTGCACAATGGCTAATCATGACCACAACATGGAGATAAAGTCAAGGTCAGTCAATCGTTTATACCCCATGTTGCCTATTTTAGAGGACTCACACCCAAAGCATAGTGAGTGGGTCCTATTTTACCAGTGAAACACAGCTTGTTTACCACAGTAAACAAGCACCGCTTCACTTCCAGGGGTTCCTGCGGGGAAGCTGATCGTTAGGTAAAGGTTAAGTTTGATCATTAGGTAAGGGTTAAGTTTGGTCAAACTCTTCCTTACTCAAGTTGCTTAATATATTCACCCTGATGATTCCTTCATAAAAACACGATTTTCACATTCTGTGTCCTGTTTTGGGGGATCCACTTTCACATTTTGTAGCAATTTCCGAGAGTGTAAAGGTGTCTGTCATAATTCAATACAATCACAGGTGGAATTATAAATAGAACCTTTCAGATGCAAGTCTGAAAATAAGTAGACTATCAACTGAAGAATGAGGCTCCCAGAGGGTGAATTTGGTGATGCTACCCTGCTTAGCAAGGTAGCATCACTAAATTTTCCCTCTGTGAACCTCAATCTGAATCAAGGTCTCAGGCCTAAACAGAAAGTGAAACCCAGAGGACAAGCCTGAAAATAAGTAGACTATCATCTGCAGAATGAGGATCCGAGAGGGTGAATTTGGTGATGCTACCCTGCTTAGCAAGGTAGCATCACTAAATTTACCCTCTGCGAACCTCAATCTGAATCAAGGTCTCAATCCTAAACAGAAAGAGGAATCCAGAGGACAAGCCTGAAAATAAGTAGACTATCATCTGCAGAATGAGGCTCCTAGAGGGTGAATTTGGTGATGCTACCCTGCTTAGCAAGGTAGCATCACTAAATTTACCCTCTGCGAACCTCAATCTGAATCAAGGTCTCAATCCTAAACAGAAAGAGGAATCCAGAGGACAAGCCTAAAAATAAGTAGACTATCATCTGCAGAATGAGGCTCCTAGAGGGTGAATTTGGTGATGCTACCCTGCTTAGCAAGGTAGCATCACTAAATTTACCCTCTGTGAACCTCAATCTGAATCAAGGTCTCAATCCTAAACAGAAAGAGGAATCCAGAGGACAAGCCTGAAAATAAGTAGACTATCATCTGCAGAATGAGGCTCCTAGAGGGTGAATTTGGTGATGCTACCCTGCTTAGCAAGGTAGCATCACTAAATTTACCCTCTGTGAATCTCTATCTGAATCAAGGTCTCATGCCTAAACAGAAAGAGGAACCCAGAGGACAAGCCTGAAAATAAGTAGACTATCATCTGCAGAATGAGGCTCCCAGAGGGCGAATTTGGTGATGCTCCCAGAGGGTGAATTTGGTGATGCTACCCTGCTTAGCAAGGTAGCATCACTAAATTTACCCTCTGTGAACCTCAATCTGAACCAAGGTCTCAGGCCTAAACAGAAAGAGGAATCCAGAGGACATATTGGGGAATTCTAATCCACTATATGGGATAGCATTAGCAAATTCACCCTCTGAGGATCTCCATCTGTAAATGACGGATTGCTTATTTTCAGGCTTGCTCAGAGGAAAACATTTACGAGTTGATTCACAGTATTTGGCACTTCCAATCATTCAATAGATTCACTGATCAACTCATCAGCATTTGATTGCAGAAAAGAATACTGAATTACATCCAGTATTAGTTTATTACTGGATATTCATTTAAATGTACCACTTCGAAATGCAAAGAAACACAGAGCAACGTATAAACATTTTTTGTTGGCAAGGAGAAAGCACATGCATTCATGGCAGTACCTCACAGAAGAACCCTGCTTGACAAATGCCCGGGTAACTTTTTATCAGCCAAGTCCAAACCGGTATCAGCTGAGTTTGTAAATATATTTGGTGAAAATGAGTTATGTATCTCGGAAGGCAGAAACCTATATCAGCTGAGTTTATAGATATATCTGCTGAAAATGACTTATGTATCATGGAAGGCCGCTATATCAGATGAGTCCTGACAAAATCTTGGTATATAATAAATAAAATGATATAAGCATCTGAAAAATAAAACAAGGTCAGACCAAAAAAAGTTACAAATCTGTTTCTTAGGCCCTCCCACATGGTCCTTTTGGCTGCCATGTTCTCACTTTTTATAACCAATGCAAACTTAAAAAAAAAATAAAAATTAAATAGTTTATGTCTGATATTTTATCAAAACTAATAAAATTGATAAATTTGTCCACTGAGTGCAACAAGGCTTTGAAGTGCTTTAGCATTGCAAAGCCTTCTTGCACTCAAGGGATGAAATACACCATCCCCAATGTTATTCTGTACATTATGAGGCTTAAAACATAAAACAAACCAAGAACATGAACTTTTGATGGCAAAGAAGTAATTACAAAATTAAAAAATAAAATAAAAAACACCTGCCACATGCAAGTTTACAAAAAAGGTCTGAGAAACAGAAGATCTACTTTGCAGGGCCTTAACTTCAAGAATAATTCCATCAAAAAGAAAATTTGATATTTTAAAATTATAGCTTACCAGGTGGTGGAATAGGTGGAAGAGTGCCTGGAGGTGCATGTGGAGTAGCTAAAACAAAAAATAGATTTTAGTTCAATACATAAAACTGCTATACAAATGAATTATTTTCTTGACACAAGTGGACAACAGCACCTCCAATATTTTTGTTTCTATTTACTGATGAAGTGCTGCTTGTGGTACAATGTTAGAAATGGCTTGTAGTCAACTGTTTTCATACTGGGACCTATTCTGGGGAATCATAATTCAGAGTTTTGTTTCTTTTTGGGGGGATGGGGGCTCCAGATTTCAGGAACATTTGGATCAAACTTTGAAAACATATTGCAAATATTAAAAGGAGGTGTGTTTCCAGTATTTATATGTCACACTTGTGGTGATTGAAACTTTGTGGTGGGGGTGGGGGAGGAGGTAGCAGTGTCGACAAAACAGTTTAAACAGTATTAACTCCTTGCATGCTGATGGTGGATACCAATCTTTTGACACAAAAATAAGGAACATTTGAGCTTTTTTAACAAAATTTCCCTCAGCAATTGGGGCCATATAAATTATTCACTCAGCCAACACCTTTTGAAATAATCCTCTGTGCACCCCATGTGAGGAGAAAAATTGTACTCGAATCTGAGCAGTAAACTATTATTTATATCTTCTTTTTTAGATGTTTTGATCTATCACATCACTTGCATGTACAGTCTAGCCCACTTAATTGTATATCTCTTAATTGAATAATCCTATTAATTGAATATAATTTCCAAACACCAAACCATTTACCATACATTCAGTACAAATTTGACCTCTTAAATGAATATGGGAGATAAAGCAAACTCCGGTTAATTGAATAAAAAAATCCTGTAATGTGTCGAGAAATTATCTTGACAATCATCAAATACCCAATGTTTAGAGACCTATTTCACCACATAAGTGCATCTAATATAGGCATTTATTCTATTATATCTTTTTTGACAGAGCTCTATGAGCTCAGTCCATCAAGATATAATAAAATAAATGCTCAATTTATCTCTAAAATACAGGAAACTGACCATATCCCTGTTAATTGAATACTCATATTAATTGAATAATTCTCACTGGCAACGTGGCTATTCAATTAACCTCTGTGTTTGTACTGTCATTCATTGAAAGATAGAAAGATAGAAAAGGTTTTAATTTTTAGACATTAAAAATGTTGCTGATTTTGGATATGATATTTGATAGATAACTATTGAATGCAAGTAATGTTTTCTTACAAGTTAGGGCTAAAAAATGAATCCTGCCAGTTATCTAATGGAATGGCGTTACCCTACCAGTGATTCTTTCTATTTGCTTAACCAATCTTCCGACCAAAGCACAACAGTGAGGAAATGTCAATTTGTGATTTATCTGGGTAAATCGGAAAAATTAAAGAGCAGTATCTGCTAATTTTAAAACCTCTACAACATACTAATTATTTCATAAAAAATTGGAAGCATTTCCATTTTTTGAACATTAATGTCCTATGATATTACAGGTCGTTTTGGCCTTAATCATCGAGAATTTTTTGATGATAGCAACAGATTTTCATATATGCTTTTTTATTGAAGATTATATTCCCACACTTTCAGAAGGATGAGCCTTAATTAATATGGGGCTAAAATGAAAGATGAACCCTCAAGTGCTCAGATGGGACTGTGGTGGCTCAGTGGTTACAGCACTGAACTTTAAACCGAAAGGTCCATGGTTTCGTGCCTGCTAGGGGTAACTGCATTGTGTTCTTGGGCAAGGCACTTCATCCTGATTGCCCAGTTAGAGGAATGGTGATGCTGTGTACTGCACATCGATTGTGCACTTGTCTTTAACCAATGCCCTGCTTGTGTGCAGTCTGACAGTTGCTCAGTGGTTCTCTCCAGGTACTCTGGATTCCTCCATCCATACAACTGTCCGACAAAGAAGTGCTCAGATTAATTTTCTGTTAATAACTACTGTAAATACTTTTACATATCCGCAGACGACTTAACAGAGTTTCTATATTATTGTTGGCTGCCTGTGCAGGTAACTAACAATGACATAAAAACACTGTCAAGATAAATGCATCCTACCAGTCTAGTTCTCAAGAAACACATGGAACAACCTTTCCAGAGCAAAATAACAGGGGCAAGTTTGTGACTTCATGAGAACTTAGAGTTACAAACAAAGCATAAAACTTGCATCGCTCACATTCATGAAAAGTGAAAAAAGTAAAGACACTGTTGATAATTTAAAATATCAAGAACGTCATATGTCAAGTTTCAGCACTATGCCCCTAATAACTACAGAGGTCTATCAGTAATAAAATTAGATTTTTTAATGAAAATTGGGCAAAATGGCTGAAAGCGTTAAGTTCTGTGCCTAATGGTCATATCTCTGGTATTTGTCAACTTTGTATTTGGAATTATACATACTTTATTACTTTCCAAAGTGTGATTTACTGGGATTTCCGGGTTTGATTCTAAACGATAACTTCACAAGTGAATTATGCAATCAACAATTGTGTCATGTATCCGTGCACACAAACGAAGATGCTTTGCCGTGGGTGTAATGGGGACTTCATTATTTTTTTTTTTAACCCTTTACCTAACATGAAAAGCAGACAAAAATTCTTGAATAACTATTATTTTCATTTTTTGTCTCAAAAACCTAGGTTATGACCCCTCACTGGAACGAGCTCATTGAGCTCGTTCCAATGAGGTGTCATAATCTATGTTTCAGAGACAAAAATGAAAAAATAATGAAAATTAATTGGCGATTTTTTAGAATAGCACTGGCCGGTTTTGGCCATTACATTAGGTAAAGGGTTAAATAATATAATTATCATTAATAATCTCCATAAAAACTTCTGCAAATCTTGCAATAAGGCCACACAAAGTAGATCTTCTGTTTCTCAGGCCATTATTTGTGAAATTGCATGCGGGCAGGTGTTTTTTTTTTATTTTTTATTTCAGTAATTACTTCTTTGCCATCAAAAATTCATGTTCTTGGTTCAAGTTTTAGGCCTCATAATCTACAGAATAGCATGGATGGTGGTGCATTTCATCCCTTGAGTGCAAGAAGGCTTTGCAATGCTAAAGCATTGCAAAGCCTTCTTGCACTCAAGGGACAAATTCATCAATTTTTTTAACTTGGGTAAAAGATCAGACATAAACCGTTTAATTTTTTTTATTTTTTTTAAGTTTAAATTGGTTATAAAAAGAGAGCATGCGGCAGCTGAAAGGACCATGCGTGAGGGCCTGAGAAACAGATTTTTAATTTTTTTAGGCCTAAATAAGTTTTACATCATCCTGCTCATCACACTCAAGGCCAGCCAATTGAAATCCTCATCCCTGAACAGTTTTCCTCTTCACCATGTTGATTGAATTGTGAAATAAAACATAAATTGATAAAACACTTAAAAAATTGGTCCTGAATCGTAGTTTATTTCTAGACTGCTGTACCTGAACCAGCTTGCCGATTTCACATGCAGCAGTTGCTGCAGTGTTAACAATGTCGATTTCCATCAATCCTGAGGCTAGAGAGTTGTCGATTTCACTCGTAACTTCGATGTAGTTCAACTGTAGGTGTAAATTTTAACTATTGAAATCATTTTAACTATTGAAATCCAATTGCTGGCGTGTTGGTGTATAAAGCAAACATTTATTTCTCCCCCACTGCATGTGTAACATACGTCTGTCCAGGGTGAGATAGCAGGGAGAGACAGATGTATCCCACCCCACCCACAGGACGTTATACATTTATAATGTTATTATGACGTTATGCATATCGTATCAGTTTTTTGCTACCAACTAATTCATATTGACGTCATCAGAATGCCGTGTGATCAAAGTTTCATGCTCTAAAACTCTTTAAAACCCAAGATGCCACCATTCCTAATTGATTTTGTGGTATATACCTTTGGTGTATACATAACTTTTGCATACTCTTTCCGATGGGGTCAATAGTTTTCAAAAGAACGAATACCAAATGAGTTGATTATAACAGCACGTGACCGCCGATTACCTCTGGCTAACATTACCGCTGTATAGTGGGGGGAGAATAATAATCCCTGATGGGTACGGGTGTGGGAAAATCTCACCCTCGGGACAAGATATTTGGTCTAGACACTCGGCAAGCCTCGTGTCTGGCCCAAATATCTTGCCCTCGGGTGAGATTTTCCCATCCCACACCCGTACCCATCAGGGATTATAATAGTCATAGGCTTTTTATATATAGTGAGGTAATCATGGTATAAATATATTTATACCATGATTACCTATTCTGCTATAAAAAGCCTGACATAAATTTTAGCTTTAGCAATGGAATTTCAGTAGTTAAAATTTACACCTGTAGTGGAAATACATCCTAGCTGACCTTTGGTGACCTCGACCTGAATGCAAACTTGTCTAAATATATCGCTCATTGCCTCAAGAAGAGTGAAATGAAAGTGGCAGTTATTTATTATGTTTTACATGAGTTAATAAAAATGTCTGTATCAAACCACTCTTTTACAAACATTGCATTTAAGATCTAGTTTTAAGAAACAGTGAACTATGAAACTACTAATGTTGTATGCTGAAAATGCCACCTCCAACAATCAGTATTGCTCAGATTGTATATCATAGTATTAAACTTGTCCATGCTCTCTATTGATCATTGACATGTAACTGGGATTATCCTGACACTCTCCAGTTTTTCTTTCTTTATAAACCTATTTGGCTTCAGTACATCCAACATAGGCATTTAATCTATTATATCCTGTTTGACAGAGCTCATGGAGCTCTGTCAAACAAGATAAAATAGAATAAATGCTAAGTTTATCTCTAGAAAACAGGAAAGTGATACAATCCATGTTAATTGAATAATTTTCATTGGAAAAGTGGCTATTCAATTAACAGGGTTCCACTGTATATTTATTTATTTATTTATTTATTGCTGTTTAAGGTCATATACTTATGCACAATGGCTAATCATGATCGTGATGGTTTTACATGTGGAGGAAGCCGGAGTACCCGGAGAGAACCATCAAGCAACAACGAGCAGCTACCAGCTCCCCAACATCGTAACTCCACACTGCAGCATAGGCAGGGTCAGATCGTTGAAGACATGCGTACCATTGATGTGCAGTACACCTTAGTACACGGCGTCATCGTGCCCCCATGTGGACAATCGGGGTTAAGTGCCTTTCCCAAGGACACAATGCAGGAGTCCGAATCGATCGCTCAGACGGTGACCCATCCGAGGACTAACCGGGCTTGACATTGCTTAACTTCGGTGATCTAACGAGAACTGGTTACCGCACCCATTCCACTGTATATATAAACTGTATATGTATACTGCACAGTGCTCAAAATAACTTTTTTTCTTTGCATAGCAAAATGCTACACATTTCCAAAAAATGAATAGCACTTTGTAAAAATTACATAGTTATTTTTGTATACCAGAGTTATGTTATCCTGTTTTGTATTGAATTCTTCTAAGTAGATAGAATAGTTTCCATCCATTTTTGGGCATTTCCAAATGATCTGCAACACATAAACATTTACTATGTTTTTTTTAAACTGAACTACCTTTAAGGGTTGCATGGACTTGGATATTTTCAAGTGGCGTCCTGGTTGTTTAATAAAGTTCTCAAAATGGAAGTTGGGATTTTTAATTTGATGGGCTTGAAGTTATGTTTAATGGACATTTTATGCAAAATGTTGTAAAAACATGAAGAATTAAAACCAATAGAATTCATCTTACCAATGAAGTCGCTAATGATGCTTGATGGAGAGTTAATCTGAGTTATGCCTGGAATGTTCCACAATCAGAAGTAAAACATCAGTGAACTAGTTTTCAAATTTGTTTGCAAATTTTCATTTACATTTTGCGATACAAGATAATCAACTGCAGCCTAATAGGCTGCAGTTGATTATCTTGTACTGCAAAATGCTATACATAATTGAACACTGTGTAGCTTTTTGCAAGTTTTGCATAGCAAAAAGCGATGCGACACCGCTTATTTTGAGCGCTGATACTGCAAAATAAAGATCCCCAGTAAAAACCATAACTATAAATGTCTCTATTCATTGGAAATTATTAATTTCTCAGGTGAGATCATAGGGTGACATAAGTCGGAAAACTTCAACTTTGTCTGATTTTCATGAAATTTTAAGCAGAACTTCAAAAAACAAGAGGCCCTAGGGAGCCTGAGGGCACTCACCTGACATGGTAGTCTAAATATCAAACCAGGGACTTGACTGGAATAAGCTGCATACGCCCCTCCTAAGAAAAGCATATACCAACTAGATGAAGCGATTGTGCCCATACAATACACAGGATTTTCCTTCTATTTTCAGTTCCGGCACTTTTACGTCCAAAAATTGAGATAAATGCATAAAAAGCAGATTTTTTTTATTTTTGTTCGGAAATTTTTGGAAGTCCCAAACAAAATATTTTCAGCCTAAAATGTTTTTTTCTTCTTAAAATTGACCATAACGCATAAGGTATCGCAGAACTAAATATTGAAATTAGTGTGAACCGCCTTAAAATGTTGCACTCGGAAATGATGCAATCTCTAAAAATAAACAGCCTTGGGCAAATATATTCTTTCAATAAACGTTTGAAACATTCTGTTGACATCTTGCATTATTGTTGAATATTCCTGATAAAAAAGAGAGAGTGATTTGATGACTTTTGGACCTAAAAAATACAATTTACTTTTTGTGTGTTTTTGTAGGGAATTCTCTGAAAAATATGTGCACGTGACCGGTACTTCCCTTTGTGTCAGTTTTTCTCTATTATTTGTTGCATGACCCCCTGTTTTCAGATCAGAAAAAGTTGTCTGAAGGGCTATACTTGACAGAGATATTTGAATTCCCAAATTAAAGTGATGCGATCATATTTTTTTCCGCTGTAACGTTATAATGGTCGCTTATGGGAAAATATTTAGTTCTGTGATACCTATAGGAAATATGTTTTTTGGCTTCCAAACTAGATTCAGTCATTATTTTGGGTGATTATTTCACATTTAAATATTTATTTGGGGACCACATACCTTACCAAACTATTTTATTGTTTTGAAAAGTTACATTTTTGTCACAGTCAGCAATAAAAGCTATATATTTCCAAAACTAAGGCTGTTCATGCAAGCAAATTCACATCTTGGGCAAGTGTATTCCCCAGGAGCACACTATAACCTCTGGCAGCTGCTAACTAACAGCCTATCTTACCCTATTAACATATTTATTTAAACCATGGTTTCCCCTCATAGTACTAGGGGCAGAGAGGATTCCAAATCATCCAACCCCCTCCCAAATCGCCATTCAAACACAGAAAACCTACACTACCCTTCTATTCACTAGTATTTAGAAGTTTTTCTCTTCTATATTATGCTCTTCAAAATGTTGGAAAACAATTCCTTCATTGAAAGAGTATCCTGAAACACAAATTTGAGGAGGGGCTGGGGCTACAGTGGAAAATAACATTATAAAATTACAAATGTGAGTGAATGGCATTTGTGCATAGCTACCAATATAGTTGTCTCATCCTTGTGCTGTCATGGTTCCCATGATACAGCACAAATTTACAGTGGCAGTTGTGAAATATTGCTCTTTCCCTGAACCAAGTCCCCCTCCCACACATATTTAACCCTTTTGCTGATGATAAACATTTGGAAAGACTGAACAGCATGTTTTTAGAGGCTGAAGTTAGTATCATACACTTTCAGTTTCTTATGATTTACTTTGAGGCTTCAGCACTCATGGTTCACTGAGCTATTTTTCAATTTAACAACCTTGCCCTGGCTCTTTCACCATATTTTCCATTGTATGTCATTCAGTACTCTTATGTAGACCTCCTACATGTGTGACTGCAAGCCTGTCTGTCTGTCTGTCTATCTGTTTCTTCATCAGACATGGTGTTTGTTTGCTTTTCACTTGCTTGGATCTACATTTTCAATAATTGGCAGCTGACTAACTTTCACCCCCCCCCACCCCCCCCACACACACACACAAGTATATTAAAGATCAAATACCATTACATTCTTAAAGCAAACGTCTGATTCATCCTCTTTGATAACATGTTTTCAACAATTTCATGCTTTTTGCCAGAATGGGTGTCTGTGAGGATTAAAACAAAGGTTATGAAAGTGCACTTATAGGAACTTGCAGCATAAGCATAGCACTATAGAATCAATATTTGATGGTTTTAGGCACCTTACCAGTGTTATGAGATATCACAGTAGCAGGTACTGGCCATTCTTTAGGTAAAAACACAGTTTTATGTTTTGTCAGTGCCATACCAATGATTCTATGTGCCTTTACTGAGAAAACTGAGGCTTTTCCTTTACAAAAATTGCAAAATATTCATCAAACACAATGTGAAATGTCTTCAGAAGCCAGACTGTGATTTAAAAACTATTACAGATGGGAAAGTTCATATCACAGTAGGTTTCTTTTGGGTCAATATCAATTAAATTATGAATTATATCATACATCATAGATTTTGATGAAAAGGGGCATACTGGGGGGGGGGGTCCTATTCAGGGCAAAATTTTACTACATCAGATGGTAGAATAAAATTTGACATCAGTTGTTAGGATAAACTGGTAGAGTCCTTTCATATTGGTGAAATATATAGTAGCATCCCCAATTTTGGAAACAAAATTGACATCCATATTGTTCCGTGGAGGTTGGACACTGTTTTGTTTGCAGTAGGGTTAAATGAGACAGATTTTTTCAACAAATATTTTGTGCTGATGCAGATTTTAGTTTTATTTTGGGATCAGGGTAGTTTTTTAAAGAAAGCTGTAAATTCTCATCCTTCTCAGTCAATTTATAAAGTAACAGGATAGAATCTTTTGGAGGCAATACCAGTTTTCAAGCCCACTTGGCAAAGTTTGGACATTTTTCCTTAAAAGAGCATATTTTCCATGTTTTTGACTCAGCCAAAGCCCAAAGTTGGATTCTAATGCAGAAATGACTCTTTTATCTCATGGAAGTGGTAAAAAGTCTGTTTGGTGGGGTTGGGGATGATTATAGGTATCTTGGAACTAAATATTGAAATTAGAGTGAACCGCCTTAAAATGTTGCACTCGGAAATGATGCAATCTCTAAAAATAAACAGCCTTGGGAAAATATATTCTTTCAATAAACGTTTGAAACATTCTATTGACATCTTGCATTATTGTTGAATATTCCTGATAAAAAAGAGGGTGATTTGATGACTTTTGGACCTAAAAAATACAATTTACATTTTGTGTGTTTTTGTAGGGAATTCCCTGAAAAATATGTGCATGTGACCGGTGCTTCCCTTTGTGTCAGTTTTTCTCTCTTATTTGTTGCATGGCCCCCTGTTTTCAGATCAGAAAAAGTTGTCTGAAGGGCTATACTTGACAGAGATATTTGAATGCCAAAATTAAAGTGATGCGATCATATTTTTTTCCGCCTGAACGTTATAATGGTTGCCTATGGGAAAATATTTAGTTCTGTGATACCATAAAAAACAAAAAAACTAATTTCTGGATTTTGGTCCAAAATTTTCAGTGTAAAAAAAATAAATTTTTTTTTGTCTTAAAATTGACAGAAACGCATAAACAAAAAAAAAAAATTCTGGATTTTGGTCCAAAATTTCTAGGACCGGAACAGGACCCCAAATTTTCAGCCTAAATATGAACCTATGATGTTGAAACAGCTTATCAGTCACTCAAGACAGGTGGTCTCTAAAGACTGGTGGTTCTCATGACAGGCCCGTTACAAAGTGAAACCAATCAGTACATAGCCACAGTGGTCTCTCAAGACAGGTTTCACTGTACTTTTCACTGTACTTTTTTTTTACCATCACTGAAGTTTTCCGACCCTTGATTGACATCAACGTGATAGTTTTAACAATTTTCTGACAATGTGGTCTAAAATGTAGGATGCACAACCCTCAACTATGGTTTTTGCCATCTATGTCTTTATTATAGTGCTATTTAACGTATATCAAATTTTATTACTTTCCAGAGTGTGATTTACTTGGATTTCTGGGTTTGATTATAAACGATAAATTCACAAGTGAATTATGCAATCAACGATTGGGTCATGTATCCGTGCACGCAAAACGAAGACGCTTTGCCATGGGTGTGATGGGGACTTCATTGTTTTTTGTTTTTTTAACCCTTTACCTAACATGAAAAGCAACCGACACTTGCAAAAAAAATTCTTGAATAACTATTATTTTCATATTTTGTGCCAAAAACATAGGTTATGACCCCTCATTGGAATGAACTCGTTCCAATGAGGGGGTCATAACCTACGTTTTAGAGACAAAAAATGAAAATATAATGAAAATTAATTGGAGAGTTTTGAGAATAGCACTGGCCGTTTTTAGCCGTTAGTTAGGTAAAGGGTTAAATAATATAATTATCATTAATAATGAAAAGTAATAAACAGAGTAATCACTTGACTGGACTAGAATAACGCTGGCTGGTTTTCGGCCATTGCATTAGGTAAAGGGTTAAATAATATAATTATCATTAATAATGAAAAGTAATAAACAGAGTAATCGCTTGACTGGACTGGTTACGTGAAATAATTCATTTGAGGCAAGGGACTATATTGTCAAGACTTGTGCACATTCGCACACTCATGAATTATTTTACATAACCAGTCCAGTCAAACAATTACTCTCTATTGGTTCAATTTGGCCCAGTTGGTTTATGAGAAGCTGATAATGTGAAGTTTACACCAGACGGATGGACAACGGATGACAGACTGTGGACATAAAATGATCCCTTTATGCTTTGCTTTCTTATTCCTTTATAATGAGCAAGAATTCACAAATAACTAGTTGGTGGTAGTACTCTTGTTTGCAAAGTAAATTATTTTCCATCCCCATTGAGTGGTGAATGTTTTAATCAGATAATTCTAATTCTAAAACTAAAAAATAATGCTTTTCATAAAATAGACTGAAGTTTTGAAATAGAAATGAAACTCTGCAGGCTTTCTTCAAAAGGGGAATATTTCAACTTACTAGCGGTTACTGTAGGTGGTGGCATAGGTGTTGGTGGTGTTGATGGTGTTGGAGGTCCAGCTGGAAAACAATAAGAAAATGAAAGTGTCAATGACACTGTAGCTCAACTTGTGTAAGACATATACATGTATAGTATGTAACAAAATTTAACTCTCCCACAAAATTTCCTACAACGGCTGGAAAACATCAAAATTAAATTCCAATGCACAGATTTGAAGTTTTAGTACTGTGGTCCAAAACAGACAGGGGAAAAGGTGTTGAAAATCGGACAACACATTCCTGAGTTATGACATAAGCAACATTGGGGTATATCCTCTGATTTTGTGAGCATCCACTACAGCACAAACTGTAACTGACACCCTCACAATATTTTAAATATTGCTTAGAGAAGTGCTTGAAGTGATATCTCGGAACATTTGTATTCACATTGTCAGATCATATTTAATGCTACAACAAAATCCCCACTGATGGACACAAAATATCAGTGTACAAAATTTCAAAAATGACTCTAACCGTCTGACCATTCACATGTTTTCAAAATGGCAGACTGAATGCTAAGCTTTGTAAAAATCCTTGGAAAACTATATTTTTTATCATTAACAAGTATTCATGTAATGCGTGGAATTGAAATATATATAGTCTCCCAAGGCAAAAGTCTAAAAATCTATCGGACACAAGAAAGGCTGGCCAATTGGTAGAGTGCTGGAAGCCTATACTTAGGCTTTATTCTGAACAGCAGTACCTAAAGTTGAAGACTTCATATTTTGTGGAATTCCTTCTTACTATCTTGGAAGTAAAATTACTTCATTTCCATGAATTTACATTGTGACAATTTATGGGAGAGTGCCTATAGGCACTCTCCCATAAATTGTAACAAGACAAAAATGTGTGAACAAATTTTGTGGCGAAGAAGAAATTTTGCACTCTACCAGTTAAGTTACTCAGACTTTACCATTCAAGATGCCACTTTTGGCTAACTGGACATCTGTTCGCATAGATTTAAATTTGCATAACCACCATGTGAATGAAATGACCGTTCTCGTCAAATTTTGCATACTGAAATATCAAACTTAAATTTCACTGTTATTTATTTATTTATTTATTGGTGTTTAAGGTCACATATTTCTGCACAATGGCTAACCATGACCGTGACAGTTTTACGGGTGGAGGAAGCCGGAGTACAAATTTCACTGTTCAAAGTTGAGATGATCAGATATAGTACTACAAATACTCCCAAATACTAAGTTGAAGTTAAAGTCTTTTGAAAACCTGATATCAGAGATATAACATAAACAATATTGGGGGGGGGGGGGAGCTTGGGAGAGTAGGGTAGGGATTACACCACCAGCTCTACCCTCCAAACTACATAATATAGCAATATAGCACTAAATGTATTTATTGCACACCTGTGCTTTTATTTTAATAAAATACACATTTTTTCTGCAAAAGCAAAGCAAACAATCAATTTTTTGTGTTGTCCTTGAACAATACGGATCACATGTGCAGACTGTTTAACTATTTCGTTTTTTTTTCACATTTTGGTAATAATTTGTTTTTAATATTTTTTTAGAGAACTGTATGTGTGCAATAGATATAGAACAGCATTCGTGTTCGAACTGTCATATTTTACAGCAATTTTTGGCTTCTTGTTCAATATTATCCCTCCACCTAAAGGCTTCAAGTTCAATATTATCCCTCTGCCAAAATCGATTAATATTTTTTTTAGTAAACTGTAGGCATGCAATAAATACAGAACACCATACGCATTCGAACTGTCATTTTTTACCACACTTGATCGATTTTGGCCTTCGGCATTTCATTCGATATTATCCCGCAGCCCAAATCAATCTTGTGCAATAAAAAATGACCGTTCGAATACAAATGTCATTCTGTCTATGTCACACATGTCTAGAGGAATAACTAAGGAAAGCATTGCCAATTTCTGTTCACATTGCCAGAAAAATGTTGATGCTATGACAAAAAAGCCTATCAAGGATTAGAAAACATCAAAATTCAATTTCACTTCATGCAGTTGAAATTTTAGGGGGTTCTGCTACTCATGGTCTGAAATACAAATGCAAAAAAAGTTTTGAAAATCGATTTTCAACACCCAAGATATGATGTTAATAGCATCAGGCATATTATTTCATCATTTCAGATATATTAAACATTTTTATTACTTTCCAAAGTGTGATTTACTGGGATTTCCCTGGTTTCATTATAAACGATAACTTCACAAGTGAATTATGCAGTCAACAATTGTGTCATGTATCCGTGCGTGCAAACAAAGATGCTTTGCTGTGGGTGTAATGGGGACTTCATTGTTTTGTATTTTTAACCCTTTACCTAACATGAAAAGCCAACGACACTCGCAAAAAAAATTCTTGAATAACTAATTTTTTCATTTTTTGTCTCAAAAACATAGGTTATGACCCCTCATTGGAACGAGCTCGACAAACTCGTTCAAATGAGGGGTCATATAACAGTTCACAAATTCGAGGTGAGGGACTATATTGTAAAACACTCGTGTGCATTTGCACACTCGCGTTTGCACAATGTCCCTCACCTCTCATGAATTATTTCACGTGACCAGTCCAGCCAATCGATTACTCTCTATTTAATTAAAAACACTATCTTGTGATTCGCATTGCCTCATATTTATATATGAGGTAGCTATTAAACTTCACACATTGTTTCCTGGTTTTGTGAAATTGTTCAATTTTATTTTTTATTTCAAATTTACGTGCCAAATACCAGAGAATGCTAACTTTACGTTTTTTTATCCACCTTTTATTTTCAACCTCAGCCTTTCAAAATCTTTGGGATATAATCTCTACAAAAATACACATCTAAAAATGCAATGCCGTCCTATGAAATTCTCTACTGTTAGAACCAAATTCCAAGGTGATGTTATAGAGGGTCATAGGTTCAAAAGTTTAAATGCATCAGATTGTTTTTTAAATTCAAAATGCTATACTTTTTTTAAGGGTTATTTATTTATTTATTGGTGTTCAAGATCACATATTTTTGTACAATGGCAAATCATGACCACAACATGAGTATCAAATCAAGATCAGGGGTGAGTGTTAATAAGCCATGTTGCCCATTTTAGAGAGGGTTTGCATCTCCCAAGCATTGGTGACTGAGTCCTATTTTAACAGTAAAACAGAGCCTGTTTACAGCAGTGAATAGGCACTGCTTCACCTCCCAGGGTTCCTGCAGGGATGTTTAAGGGTTAACCCTTTGATACTTTTGTATGTCTTATGACGTACAAAAACAAACATCATGTTGATACTTTGTGGTCATTTGTTTTGATATTATTTTTCGATTTGTTAAAGTTTAACCTCAAATTCCAATTTTATCCCAAATAGTGCACAGTGACAACTGTTGAGCCAAATGTTATCGCAGCTTAAAATACTAATATAATCCTGCTGTTAAGACTTCTTAAC
Source organism: Pictodentalium vernedei (assembly GCA_031216915.1). Lineage (NCBI taxonomy): Eukaryota > Metazoa > Mollusca > Scaphopoda > Dentaliida > Dentaliidae > Pictodentalium > Pictodentalium vernedei. The sequence continues at coordinate 278,685,177 of CM062288.1, forward strand.
TGGTTGATTGCTGGAAGCCACTATCAGGGCTTTCAAAAATGAGGATACCGGAGCAAAAGCCAACACGTTCCTTGATAAAATATATTAATACATATTCAGTCAAACAGATATAATATTTTGTTTATATAAATTTGTTTTATTACTAATTATTGTAGAGTGCCTGTGGGCACTCTCGAATAATTTGTAATAAAACAAGTTTGAATAACAAATTCAGACCACCAAAAATAATCGAGCCCTTAACCAGATAATCATGAATGTATATCTTGTTATTTGTACTTTCCGACGTTTGACGTCACATTTTGAAAAACGTTGAAGAAACTGAATTCTCAGTGATGTATGAATGTCAGGAAAATTAAAGTCTCAAAGGGTTAAAAATGTTTTCATAAGATCAAAATGCATCACCATGTTTGGCAGATTTCCTAGAAATCACACTGAAAATACTAAGAAGCTGCTCTCAGATGTTTGGCCACAGTTTACTGTCAACAGATGGTACTACAGAAAATAAAATCTCAAATTTTGAGATAACCTAAACCTATTTACCGTTCATCAACAAAGAGGACCGATTACAATACAGCCAAAATCTATGGGTGAGCATTTTTCCATCCATATAATTCAAATATGATCCGCTAAGACACCTAGTGAAATTTCAACCAATGAAGCACCGTGGTAATTACACCGGTGCTTCACTGATGGAAATTTTGCTAGGTTTCACAGTGGATCATCCCTGAATTATATGTGTGGAAAAAATGACAACCTGTGGATTTTGACCAATCCACAATGGCCCTAATGTATGACAGTACACAAATTTCGAAAGCATCTGCAGCAAGCACAGGTGGCATCAGCTGTCTTAGGGAGTTTGGGCATTGAAGAGAGGGGTCTTCCCACAGGAACATTTTAAACAGTGCTATCAAATAAGGTGATAAGACAACAATTTTTTGATGAACTGTTTGTAGTTCCAGACGAACATTTCGGTTATGTGTTTTTTCATTTAGAAAACCATCAGAGGAAAGATAAAATCATTCCTCTCAAATTTTATGGCCTGTACTAGCATTGCAACCTGAGGTATACTCGGCTTTCAAGTGATAGGAAGTGATGTTGGACACATTATCCAGTGGCTTACTCCGTTAAAAGGCAGCATACAATTTTTTGTCTTTGTTGGTCCACTTGGTGATGGGCGTGTTTCATTAGATAACTTCTGTAAATTAGCTTCATTTTTCAAAATAATCTAGTATGTCTACTGTTTCACTCAGAAATTTGAATTCTAATATTAATAAATGTTTACAAAAAAGAGGCTGCATTTTGCAATAACAAACCAAATTCTACAACCTTTCTTCAAAATGAGACGATATCAACTTACTAGTTGGTACTGTAGGTGATATTGGAGGTGTAGGTGATGTTGGAGGTGTAGGTGGTGTTGGAGGTGTAGGCGGTGTTGGTAGTCCAGCTGAAAAACAATGACAAAAAAATGAAAATACAGAACTGTTTTGTTACACAACACAAATAAGTTTGGTTTTGATCAGACCAGCAAAACTGTAATAAGACAGCACAAACCAACTCCCTGCGACTCAAAACTTTGAACGACAATCCAAAAATAAACAGGGTTGCCTTCCCTCTCATCAAACCCAACCTGCAAGTAAAGTTTGGCTATGATTGGCCAAACAGAACTTCATTTATATAGCAGAATTCAACTGTACTTACAGAAAGAGGGATAGAAGGACAGATGGATGGATTGACAAACTGATGGATGGACAGCTTCATGACTATATCCCCCTACAATTTGATGTTATGAAAGGCTGCACATATGGAGACAGGTTCTAAAGGTTTCAGAAAATTTGTTTCTCGGGCAGGAAGAAAGGGAAATGTACATTTTTCATGAACAAGAGCACCGCCTAGCAGGGCAACAAACACCCATCAAAATTGGAACATGCACAAATTTCTCTGGGGTAAAGTTTGAAATTTTTGTTAACTCGACTAGATCTGACCCCCTCCAATCATTGCCCATTCCCCTGCCCTGTCTGGGGTAAAGGGTTTCAAATTGTATCCCTGTGTGCACACATTTCATATTGTTTTTGTGAAATTTTAGTATGCAGAATGGAAATGCAAACAATTTTTAGGTGTAGAAGATTCTCCTCGCTGTTTACAATGGTAGTGTCCATTCATTGACAGATTAACTTCATTGATAATGATTGATAGGTGGCGCCAAGGAAAAGGACATTTTGAGGATCATAACAGCTATAAATAGCGAGGATTCTCATTTAAAAATAAAACGGAGTTATCTGCTCCTGTCACATGCGCAACGGCAATTGATGATCAACATGGGTGAAAAGTCTGAACAATAAAGCAAGTAAAATGTTGAAGGAGTAGACGACACAATAGTGTAATGTTTCAAGTACTAAAGGTGGGCATAATTCTTGAAATACAAAACAGAGTTACCTACTCTTGTCACATGCACAACGGCAATTGGTGATCAACATGTGTGAAAGTTTGAACAATATAGCATGTAAAATGTTGAAGGAGTAGACGACACAATACTGTAATGTTTTAAGTACTAAAAGGGGCATAACTCTGGAAATACTAAATGGAGTTAACTGCTCTTGTCACATGCACAATGGCAATTAGTAATCAACATGTTTGTGAAGTTTGAACACTATAGCATGTAAACCTTTGGAGGAGTAGGCGACACAAAAATTGTTAACAGACAGACAGACAGATGGACAGACAATGCCATAACATATAATGTCTGTCAAAAATGATGGGCGTATCAAAATGACTAATAGTGATTATATTCACAACACCGACAAATGAGAAGTTTAGTTTTGAAAAGCCCAGCAGAATTGTAATTAAAACATTGAAGAAGTAGAAAAATCTTGAGGTGTTTAAAGGCAACTCATACATAGACAGTTTCTAAAAGCTTCAGCCAATTTGGTTTCTTCTGCACTGAGAGAAGCAAAGATACTTTTTCATTAACAATGCCTAATCTGAATTTTATTGAAAGCATACAAAAAGCTCAATGAGTTATGTCACTGCAGCCATAAAATATCTCAATTCTTGAGTGTGATACATATTTAAATAATTTCTGCATCGTAGAATAGGTTAATAATATATTCCATTCTTGATCAACACAAAAAGAAGAGTAAATTTGGAAACAAATTTCTAATCCCGAAGTATTTTGGTTTTCAAAACTGTATCCTTTGCCCTCATATTCTTTCATAATGAACAAGAATTTCTCAATAACTAGTTAGTTATAGTTATTGAATCTTGTTTGTAAAGCAAACACTTATTTCACATCTGCATTATGTGTCAACTGTTTTGATGAGATTTGGATCTCTGAAAAGATATAAATCTTTACAAAAGGAGGCTGCAGTTTTCAATAACAGGTGAAACTCTGCAACTTTTTTTCAAAAGCAGAACATTTCAACTTACTAGTTGGTACTGTAGGTGGTGTTGGAGGTGTAGGTGGTGTTGGAGTTGTAGGTGGTGTAGGCAGTGTTGGTGGTGTTGGAGGTCCAGCTGAAAAGAACGACAAAAATTAAAAATGTAGAAACATTTTGTCACTCTGCTGAAATGAGAAGTTTAGTTTTGAACAGACCAGCAGAACTGTAATTAAAACATTGAAGAAGTAGACAAATCTTGATGTTTTTAAAGGCAGCACATACAGAGACAGTTTCTAAAAGCTTCAGCCAATTGGGTTTCTTCTACACTAAGAGAAGCAAAGATACTTTTTCATTAACAATGCATAATCGGAATTTTATTGAAAACATACAAAAAGCTCAATGAGTTATGCCACTGCAGCCATAAAATCTCTCAAATCTTGAGTGTATCTTGAGTGTGATACATATCTAAATAATTTCTGCATCATAGAATAGGTTGATTATATATATTCCATTCTTGATCAACACAAAAAGAAGAGTAAATTTGAAAAAAAGATTTCTAATCCCGAGGTATTTTGGTTTTCAAAACTGTATCATTTGCCCTCATATTCTTTTATAATTAACAAGAATTTCTCAATAACTAGTTAGTTATAGTTATGACCATACAAAGTTGATTGTCTGTTTCTCAGGCCATTTTTTCCAAAAAAGCATGCGGGCGGGCAGGGTTTTTTCTTTCTTTTTATTTTCTCCCCGAGAGGTTGTTTGTGGTAATTTGGCCCCCACCCAAACGCCTGGTGGACCAAGCAAAATTTCGCAAATAAATTGGTTATTCACCACAGGGGTGTTGGGTCGTAAATGAAGTGCGGTTTGAATGTTTGTTTTTTCAGTGAAACATGAAAATTATAACACAGGACGAAAGTCACGAAACGCCTCGTGGGTGAAACGTCTCGGGTTGAAACGTCTCTGGGACAAATCAAATGTCGAAGTGCAAACTTTCAGAGATTTATTTGACCAAAGAAAAAAATACTTTCACAACCTGCCTAATAAAATCGTGAATCGCAATTTTTCCCCATTATATTCAAAATTATCACAACCCATTTGAACGGGCAGTTCATCCATAAATCATATTTTTTTGAAATCTGAAAATGAAATACAAAACGAATGTTTGCGTGTTTTTATTAACCAATTCGACCGCAAATACCTGCCTATATGCGATTTATTTTCAACTATGACTGTTACTTTTATATCAAGCAACAGTTACTATTAGTTATCCAATTATCCTGCATCTCAAATGCATTTATTTAAATTAACTGGGAAACTCGTAACGGTTTCAAATAGCAGTACACAAATTCCCAATGACGGCCATTTACAATACAAATGTTACTAAAAATAAATGCCAGGAGACTGTGTTCCATTCAACATAGCACCTGACTTTGCAGACTTTCTGAGGGTTGGTGCGAATCAAACGTGGTGCGAATCGACCATTCCCCTTTGTGACTGTCTGTTGTCAGACTGAAAGACACCTTCCGTCTTGCTGTCATTACCTTTTACAGAATAAAACACTTTCTGTCGTGAATATTGCTGGAACCCACCCACTTCATTAAGGTATGATGTAGAAAAAGCTTGAAGTGTGTTAATTTAAAATTTGCGAACGCATCGATATCGATTTACCGAAATGAGCACAATATCTCAAATTTTTTGAAGATTTTTTTTTGTGTCATAAAAAGGTTGCATGCGCACCAAAAATGACCATGCGCGTGGGCCTGAGAAACAGAGGTTCTTTTTTTGATGGCCTATTGAATCTTGTTTGTAAAGCAAACACTTATTTTACATCTGCATTATGTGTCAACTCTTTTGCTGAGATGTTGGATCTTTGAAAATAAATAAATCTTTACAAAAGGAGGCTACTGTTTTCAATAACAAGTGAAATTCTGCAACCTTTATTCAAAAGCAGAACGTTTCAACTTACTAGTTGGTACTGTAGGTGGTGTTGGAGGTGTAGGAGTTGTAGGTGGTGTAGGCAGTGTTGGTGGTGTTGGAGGACCAGCTGAAAAGAACGACAAAAATTGAAAATGTAGAAAGTTTATTTTTGAACAGCCCAGCAGAATTGTAATTAAAACATTGAAGAAGTAGACAAATCTTGATGTTTTTAAAGGCAGCACATACAGAGACAGTTTCTAAAAGCTTCAGCCAATTTGGTTTCTTCTACACTAAGAGAGGCAAAGATACTTTTTCATTAACAATGTCTAATCTGAATTATAATGAAAACATACAAAATGCTCAATGAGTTATGTCACTGCAGCCATAAAATCTCTCAATTCTTGAGTGTGATACATATTTAAATAATTTCTGCACAGTAGAATAGGTTAATAATATATATTCCATTCTTGATCAACACAAAAAGAAGAGTAAATTTTCAAAACAAATTTCTAATCCCTAAGTATTTTGGTTTTCAAAACTGTATCCTTTGCCCTCATATCCTTTCATAATGAACAAGAATTTCTCAATAACTAGTTAGTTATAGTTACTTAATCTTGTTTGTAAAGTAACACTTATTTTACATCTGCATTATATGTCAACTGTTTTGATGAGATGTTGGATCTTTGAAAAGAAATAAATCTTTACAAAAGGAGGCTATAGTTTTCAATAACAAGTGAAACTCTCCAACCTTTATTCAAAAGCAGAACATTTCAACTTACTAGTTGGTACTGTAGGTGGAGTTGGAGGTGTAGGTGGTGTTGGGGTTGTAGTTGGTGTAGGCAGTGTTGGTGGGGTTGGAGGTCCAGCTGAAAAAAAAACAACAAAAATTAAAAATGTAGAAACATTTTGTTACTCTGGACAAATGAGAAGTTTAGTTTTGAAAAGCCCAGCAGAATTGTAATTAAAACATTGAAGAAGCAGAAAAATCTTGAGGTGTTTAAAGGCAACTCATACAGTTTCTGAAAGCTTCAGGCAATCTGGTTTCTTCTGCACTAGGAGAAGCAAAGGTACTTTTTGATTAACAATGCCTAATCTGAATTTTATTGGAAACATACAAAAAGCTCAATGGGTTATGTCACTGCAAACATAAAATTCCTCAATTCTTGAGTGTGATACATATTTAAATAATTTCTGCATCGTAGAATAGGTTAATAATATATATTCCATTCTTGATCAACACAAAAAGAAGAGTAAATTTGGAAACAAATTTCTAATCCCGAAGTATTTTGGTTTTCAAAACTGTATCCTTTGCCCTCATATTCTTTCATAATGAACAAGAATTTCTCAATAACTAGTTAGTTATAGTTATTGAATCTTGTTTGTAAAGCAAACACTTATTTTACATCTGCATTATATGTCAACTGTTTTGATGAGATGTTGGATCTTTGAAAAGAAATAAATCTTTACAAAAGGAGGCTACAGTGTTCAATAACAAGTGAAACTCTGCAATCTTTATTCAAAAGCAGAACATTTCAACTTACTAGTTGGTACTGTAGGTGGTGTTGGAGGTGTAGGTGGTGTTGGAGTTGTAGGTGGTGTAGGCAGTGTTGGTGGTGTTGGAGGTCCAGCTGGAAAAAAAAACGACAAAAATTAACAAGAGGCCACAAGGGGCCTGAGGGCGCTCACCTGACATGGTAACCTAAATATCAACCCAGAGAATTTATTTCAACAAGTTGCATATGCTCCTCCTAAGAAAAGCTTACACCAAATATCCAAAGATTCTGACCAGCGGATCTAAAAAAAAAGAAGATTTTTAAAGAATATTCCTCATATTGAACTAAGTTATAATTCAGGCTCCCACAGGGAGCCCATATATGAACTCAGGGACTTGGCTTTAACAAACTTGAATCTCACCCCCCTAAGGATTCTGCACACCAAATATTAAAACATTCTGACTGCTGGATCTGAAGAAGAAGATTTTTAAAGAAAATTCCTCATTTTGAACTAAGTTACAATTCAAGCTCCCACAGTGAGTCCAAATATGGACCTAGGGGCATGGCTTGAACAAACTTGAATCTCACCCCCTAAGGATGCAGCATATCAAATATCAAAACATTCCGACTGATGGATCTGAAGAAGATTTTTAAAGAAAATTCCTCATTTTGAACTAAGTTATCATTCGGGCTCCCACAGTGAGTTCAAATATGGACCTAGGGACATGGCTTGAACAAACTTAAATCTCACCCCCTAAGAATGCTGCATACCAAACATCGAAACATTCCGACTACTGGATCTGAATAAGAAGATTTTGAAAGAAAATTCCTCAGTTTGAACAAAGCTATAATTCGGGCTCCCACAGTGAGCCCAAATATGGACCTAGGGGCATGGCTTGAACAAACTTGAATCTCACCCCCTAAGGATGCTGCATACCAAATATCAAAACATTCCGACTGCTGGATCTGAAGAAGATTTTTAAAGAAAATTCCTCATTTTGAACTAAGTTATAATTCAGGCTACCATATTGAGCCCAAATATGAACCCAGGGACTTGGCGTGAACAAACGTGAATCTCACGCTCATAAGCATGGTGCATACTGAATATCAAAAGATTCTGCCTGCTGGATCTTGAGAAGAAGATTTTCAAAGAAATTTGCCTGAAATGCACTAAGTTCACATTTGAGTTCCTATACTGAGCCCAAATATAAACCCAGGGGGCCGATTTGAACAAACTTGAATCAGATCCACCCCCAATGTTGCATACCAAATATGAAAAGATTCTGTCTGCTGGATCTGGAGAAGAAGATTTTTTAAGAAATTTGCCTGAAATGCACTAAGTTCAAATTTGGGCTCCTATACTGAACCCAAATATAAACCCAGGGGGCCGATTTGAACAAACCTGAATCAGATCCACCCCGCAATGTTGCATACCAAATATGAAAAGATTCTGCCTGCTGGATCTGGAGAAGAAGATTTTTTAAGAAATTTGCCTGAAATGCACTAAGTTCGAATTTGAGCTTCTATAGTGAGCCCAAATATGAATCTAGGGAGCTGATTTGAACAAACTTGAATCAGATCCACCCCACAATGTTGCATACCGAATATCAAAAGATTCTGCCTGCTGCATCTGGAGAAGAAGATTTTTTAAGAAATTTGCCTAAAATGCACTAAGTTCGAAATCGGGCTCCTATACTGAGCCCAAATATGAACCCAGGGGGCCGATTTGAACAAACTTGAATCAGCTCCACCCTACAATGTTGCATACCAAATATCAAAAGATTCTGCCTGCTGGATCTGGAGAAGAACATTTTTTAATGTTTTTCCCATTGCCTACAGTGTTAAAAAGTGCTGACTCGGCACTTTTTCAAAGTCCTGAAAAAAAGTACCTTGTGATCAAACCGATAGGGATTTTTTTTAACCTTTCTATTCTACTGGATAAAAGTAAGCTTTATACAAAATAAGAATTCTCTGTGCTGTGTAGTTTTGGAGATATGGCAGTTTTAAGGTTTTTCCTATTTTTAGCTCCCGAGGTTCCCACAGGGCAATGAGAAAATTTTTTTTTGCATCAATCAACTACTTATGACCCATTATCATACCATATCAAATTTGGTTCAAATCGACCTCACGGTTCAGAAAATATAAATTTTAGGCGTGGCCAAAATTTTTGCTCCTCCCATAACGAAGGCAAATAATGCCCGACAAACTTCTCTTGAACAAACTTGATTCTAAACCTCAAAAGGACTCTGTATACCATATATCAAGTCTCTGCTACTGGTGGTTCATTAGAAGAAGATTTTCAAAAAATTTGGCAATTTTTTCCCCACACCTCTGCTCAATATGAGCCGAAACCTAATTTGGATAAAAATCAAATTGCCCCTATATAACCACTACTCACATGAAATTTAATTAAAATGTGGCCAGTGGTTTAGGAGAAATAGGCTCAAACACCACCTTCACGCAGGATGACGGACGACGAGTGATAAGAAAAGCTCACCCTGACTTTCAGTCAGGTGAGCTAAAAATGTGGAAACATTTTGTTACTCCGGACAAATGAGAAGTTTAGTTTTGAAAAGCTCAGCAGAATTGTAATAAAAACATTGCAGAAGTAGACAAATCTTGATGTTTTTTAAGGCAGCACATACAGAGACAGTTTCTAAAAGCTTCAGCCAATTTGGTTTCTTCTACACTAAGAGAAGCAAAGATATTTTTTCATTAACAATGCCTAATCTGAATTTTATTGAGAACATACAAAAAGCTCAATGAGTTATGTCACTGCAGCCATAAAATCTCTCAATTCTTGAGTGTCAAACATATCTAAAGAATTTCTGCATCGTAGAATAGGTTAATAATATATATTCCATTCTTGATCAACACAAAAAGAAGAGTAAATTTCGAAACAAATTTCTAAACTCGAAGTATTTTGGTTTTCAAAACTGTATCCTTTGCCCTCATATCCTTTCATAATGAACAAGAATTTCTCAATAACTAGTTAGTTATAGTTATTGAATCTTGTTTGTAAAGCAAACACTTATTTTACATCTGCATTATGTGTCAACTGTTTTGATGAGATGCTGGAGCTTTGAAAAGAAATAAATCTTTACAAAAGGAGGCTATAGTTTTCAAAAACAAGTGAAACTCTGCAACCTTTATTCAAAAGCAGAACATTTCAACTTACTAGTTGGTACTGTAGGTAGTGTAGGTGGTGTTGGAGTTGAAGGTGGTGTAGGCAGTGTTGGTGGGGTTGGAGGTCCAGCTGAAAAAAAAACAAGAAAAATTAAAAATGTAGAAACATTTTGTTACTCTGGACAAATGACAAGTTTAGTTTTGAAAAGCCCAGTAGAATTGTAATTAAAACATTGAAGAAGTAGAAAAATCTTGAGGTGTTTAAAGGCAACTCATACATAGACAGTTTCTAAAAGCTTCAGCCAATTTGGTTTCTTCTGCACTAAGAGAAGCAAAGATACTTTTTGATTAACAATATTTAATCTGAATTTTATTGAAAACATACAAAAAGCTCAATGAGTTATGTCACTGCAGTGATAAAATCTCTCAATTCTTGAGTGTATCGTGAGTGTGATACATATTTAAATAATTTCTACATCGTAGAATAGGTTAATAATATATATTCCATTCTTGATCAATACAAAAAGAAGCGTAAATTTAGAAACAAATTTCTCATCCCGAAGTATTTTGGTTTTCAAAACTATATCCTTTGCCCACATATTCTTTCATAATGAACAAGAATTTCTCAATAACTAGTTAGTTATAGTTATTGAATCTTGTTTGTAAAGCAAACACTTATTTTACATCTGCATTATGTGTCAACTGTTTTGATGAGATGTTGGATCTCTGAAAAGAAATAAACCTTTACAAAAGAAGGCTACAGCTTTCAATAACTAGTGAAACTCTGAACCCTTTATTCAAAAGAACATTTCAACTTACTAGTTGGTACTGTAGGTGGTGTTGGAGGTGTAGGTGGTGTTGGAGTTGTAGGTGGTGTAGGCAGTGTTGGTGGTGTTGGAGGTCCAGCTGAAAAGAACGACAAAAATTAAAAATGTAGAAACATTTTGTTACTCTGCTGAAATGAGAAGTATAGTTTTGAACAGCCCAGCAGAATTGTAATAAAAACATTGAAGAAGTAGACAAATCTTGATGTTTTTAAAGGCAGCACATACAGAGACAGTTTCTAAAAGCTTCAGCCAATTTAGTTTCTTCTACACTAAGAGAAGCAAAGATATTTTTTCATTAACAATGCCTAATCTGAATTTTATTGAAAACATACAAAAAGCTCAATGAGTTATGTCACTGCAGCCATAAAATCTCTCAATTCTTGAGTGTGATACATATTTAAATAATTTCTGCATCGTAGAATAGGTTAATAATATATATTCCATTCTTGATCAACACAAAAAGAAGTGTAAATTTCGAAACAAATTTCTAATCCCGAAGTATTTTGGTTTTCAAAACTGTATCCTTTGCCCTCATATCCTTTCATAATGAACAAGAATTTCTCAATAACTAGTTAGTTATAATTATTGAATCTTGTTTGTAAAGCAAACACTTATTTTACATCTGCATTATGTGTCAACTGTTTTGATGAGATGCTGGAGCTTTGAAAAGAAATAAATCTTTACAAAAGGAGGCTACAGTTTTCAATAACAAGTGAAACACTGCAACCTTTATTGAGAAGCAGAACATTTCAACTTACTAGTTGGTACTGTAGGTAGTGTAGGTGGTGTTGGAGTTGTAGGTGGTGTAGGCAGTGTTGGTGGGGTTGGAGGTCCAGCTGAAAAAAAAACAAGAAAAATTAAAAATGTAGAAACATTTTGTTACTCTGGACAAATGAGAAGTTTAGTTTTGAAAAGGCCAGCAGAATTGTAATTAAAACATTGAAGAAGTAGAAAAATCTTGAGGTGTTTAAAGGCAACTCATACATAGACAGTTTCTAAAAGCTTCAGCCAATTTGGTTTCTTCTGCACAAAAAAAAGCAAAGATACTTTTTGATTAACAATGCTTAATCTGAATTTTATTGAAAACATACAAAAAGCTCAATGAGTTATGTCACTGCAGCCATAAAATCTCTCAATTCTTGAGTGTGATACATATTTAAATAATTTCTGCATCGTAGAATAGGTTAATAATATATATTCCATTCTTGATCAATACAAAAAGAAGCGTAAATTTAGAAACAAATTTCTCATCCCGAAGTATTTTGGTTTTCAAAACTATATCCTTTGCCCACATATTCTTTCATAATGAACAAGAATTTCTCAATAACTAGTTAGTTATAGTTATTGAATCTTGTTTGTAAAGCAAACACTTATTTTACATCTGCATTATGTGTCAACTGTTTTGATGAGATGTTGGATCTCTGAAAAGAAATAAACCTTTACAAAAGAAGGCTACAGCTTTCAGTAACAAGTGAAACTCTGAACCCTTTATTCAAAAGCAGAACATTTCAACTTACTAGTTGGTACTGTAGGTGGAGTTGGAGGTGTAGGTGGTGTTGGAGTTGTAGGTGGTGTAGGCAGTGTTGGTGGTGTTGGAGGTCCAGCTGAAAAGAACGACAAAAATTAAAAATGTAGAAACATTTTGTTACTCTGCTGAAATGAGAAGTATAGTTTTGAACAGCCCAGCAGAATTGTAATAAAAACATTGAAGAAGTAGACAAATCTTGATGTTTTTAAAGGCAGCACATACAGAGACAGTTTCTAAAAGCTTCAGCCAATTTAGTTTCTTCTACACTAAGAGAAGCAAAGATATTTTTTCATTAACAATGCCTAATCTGAATTTTATTGAAAACATACAAAAAGCTCAATGAGTTATGTCACTGCAGCCATAAAATCTCTCAATTCTTGAGTGTGATACATATTTAAATAATTTCTGCATCGTAGAATAGGTTAATAATATATATTCCATTCTTGATCAATACAAAAAGAAGCATAAATTTAGAAACAAATTTCTAATCCCAAAGTATTTTGGTTTTCAAAACTGTATCCTTTGCCCACATATTCTTTCATAATGAACAAGAATTTCTCAATAACTAGTTAGTTATAGTTATTGAATCGTGTTTGTAAAGCAAACACTTATTTTACATCTGCATTATGTGTCAACTGTTTTGATGAGATGTTGGATCTCTGAAAAGAAATAAATCTTTACAAAAGAAGGCTACAGCTTTCAATAACAAGTGAAACTCTGCACCCTTTATTCAAAAGCAGAACATTTCAACTTACTAGTTGGTACTGTAGGTGGTGTTGGAGGTGTAGGTGGTGTTGGAGTTGTAGGTGGTGTAGGCAGTGTTGGTGGTGTTGGAGGTCCAGCTGAAAAGAACGACAAAAATTAAAAATGTAGAAACATTTTGTTACACTGCTGAAATGAGAAGTTTAGTTTTGAACAGCCCAGCAGAATTGTAATAAAAACATTGAAGAAGTAGACAAATCTTGATGTTTTTAAAGGCAGCACACACAGAGACAGTTTCTAAACGCTTCAGCCAATTTGGTTTCTTCTACACTAAGATAAGCAAAGATACTTTTTCATTAACAATGCCTAATCTGAATTTTATTGAAAACATACAAAAAGCTCAATGAGTTATGTCACTGCATAAATAAAATCTCTCAATTCTTGAGTGTGAAACATATTTAAATAATTTCTGCATCATAGAGTAGGTTAATAATATATATGCCATTCTTGATCAACACAAAAAGAACAGTAAATTTCGAAACAAATTTCTACTCCCGAAGTATTTTGGTTTTCAAAACTGTATCCTTTGCCCTCATATCCTTTCATAATGAACAAGAATTTCTGAATAACTAGTTAGTTACAGTTATTGAATCTTGTTTGTAAAGCAAACACTTATTTTACATCTGCATTATGTGTCAACTGTTTTGATGAGATGCTGGAGTTTTGAAAAGAAATAAATCTTTACAAAAGGAGGTTATGGTTTTCAATAACAAGTGAAACTCTGCAACCTTTATTCAAAAGCAGAACCTTTCAACTTACTAGTTGGTACTGTAGGTAGTGTAGGTGGTGTTGGAGTTGTAGGTGGTGTAGGCAGTGTTGGTGGGGTTGGAGGTCCAGCTGAAAAAAACCAAGAAAAATTAAAAATGTAGAAACATTTTGTTACTCTGGACAAATGAGAAGTTTAGTTTTGAAAAGCCCAGCAGAATTGTAATTAAAACATTGAAGAAGTAGAAAAATCTTGAGGTGTTTAAAGGAAACTCATACATAGACAGTTTCTAAAAGCTTCAGCCAATTTGGTTTCTTCTGCACTAAGAGAAGCAAAGATACTTTTTGATTAACAATGCTTAATCTGAATTTTATTGAAAACATACAAAAAGCTCAATGAGTTATGTCACTGCACCCATAAAATCTCTCAATTCTTGAGTGTGATACATATTTAAATAATTTCTGCATTGTAGAATAGGTTAATAATATATATTCCATTCTTGATCAATACAAAAAGCGTAAATTTAGAAACAAATTTCTAATCCCGAAGTAATCTGATTTTCAAAACTGTATCCTTTGCCCACATATTCTTTCATAATGAACAAGAATTTCTCAATAACTAGTTAGTTATAGTTATTGAATCGTGTTTGCGAAGCAAACACTTATTTTACATCTGCATTATGTGTCAACTGTTTTGATGAGATGTTGGATCTCTGAAAAGAAATAAATCTTTACAAAAGAAGGCTACAGCTTTCAATAACAAGTGAAACTCTGCACCCTTTATTCAAAAGCAGAACATTTCAACTTACTAGTTGGTACTGTAGGTGGTGTTGGAGGTGTAGGTGGTGTTGGAGTTGTAGGTGGTGTAGGCAGTGTTGGTGGTGTTGGAGGTCCAGCTGAAAAGAACAACAAAAATTAAAAATGTAGAAACATTTTGTTACTCTGCTGAAATGAGAAGTTTAGTTTTGTACAGCCCAACAGAATTGTAATAAAAACATCGAAGAAGTAGACAAATCTTGATGTTTTTAAAGGCAGCACATACAGAGACAGTTTCTAAAAGCTTCAGCCAATTTGGTTTCTTCTACACTAAGAGAAGCAAAGATACTTTTTCATTAACAATGCCTAATCTGAATTTTATTGAAAACATACAAAAAGCTCAAGGAGTTATGTCACTGCAGAAATAAAATCTCTCAATTCTTGAGTGTGATACATATTTAAATAATTTCTGCATCATAGAATATGTTAATAATATATATGCCATTCTTGATCAACACAAAAAGAAAAGTAAATTTCGAAACAAATTTCTAATCCCGAAGTATTTTGGTTTTCAAAACTGTATCCTTTGCCCCCATATTCTTTCATAATGAACAAGAATTTCTCAATAACCAGTTAGTTATAGTTATTCAATCTTGTTTGTGAAGCAACACTTATTTTACATCTGCATTATGTGTCAACTGTTTTGATGAGATGTTGGATCTTTGAAAAGAAATAAATCTTTACAAAAGGAGGCTACAGTTTTCAATAACAAGTGAAACTCTGCAACCTTTATTCAAAAGCAAAACATTTCAACTTACTAGTTGGTAGTGTAGGTGGTGTTGGAGGTGTAGGTGGTGTTGGAGTTGTAGGTGGTGTAGGCAGTGTTGGTGGTGTTGGAGGTCCAGCTGGGAAAAAACCGACAAAAATTTAAAATGGGGAAATATTTTGTTACTCTGGACAATAGTTTTGAAAAGCCCAGCAGAATTGTAATTAAAACATTGAAGAAGTGGAAAAATCTTCAGGTGTTTAAAGGCAACTCATACCTAGATAGTTTCTAAAAGCTTTAGCCAATTTGGTTTCTTCTACACTAAGAGAAGCAAAGATACCTTTTCATTAACAATGCCTAATCTGAATTGCATTGAAAACATACAAAAAGCTCAATGAGTTATGTCACTGCAACCATAAAATCTCTCAAATCTTGAGTGTATCATGAGTGTGATACATATCTAAATAATTTCCGCATCGTAGAATAGGTTGATTATATATATTCCATTCTTGATCAACACAAAAAGAAGAGTAAATTTGAAAAAAGATTTCTAATCCCGAGGTATTTTGGTCTTCAAAACTGTATCATTAGCCCTCATATTCTTTTATAATTAACAAGAATTTCTCAATCACTAGCTAGTTATAGTTATTGAATCTTGTTTGTGAAGCAACACTTATTTTACATCTGCATTATGTGTCAACTGTTTTGATGAGATGTTGGATCTTTGAAAAGAAATAAATCTTTACAAAAGGAGGCTACAGTTTTCAATAACAAGTGAAACTCTGCAACCTTTATTCAAAAGCAAAACATTTCAACTTACTAGTTGGTACTGTAGGTGGTGTTGGAGGTGTAGGTGGTGTTGGAGTTGTAGGTGGTGTAGGCAGTGTTGGTGGCGTTGGAGGTCCAGCTGAAAAAAATGACAAAAATTAAAAATGTAGAAACATTTTGTTAATCTGGACACACAAAAAGTTTAGTTTTGAAAAGCCCAGCAGAATTGAAATTAAAACATTGAAGTAGAAAAATTTGAGGTGTTTAAAGGCAACTCATACATGGACAGTTTCTAAAAGCTTCAGGCAATTTGGTTTCTTCTACACTAAGAGAACCAAAGATACTTTTTCATTAACAATGCCTTATCTGAATTTTATCGAAAACATACAAAAAGATCAATGAGTTATGTCACTGCAGCCATAAAATCTCTCAAATCTTGAGTGTATCGTGAGTGTGATACATATTTAAATAATTTCTGCATCATAGAATAGGTTGATTATATATATTCTATTCTTGATCAACACAAAAAGAAGAGTAAATTTGAAAAAAGATTTCTAATCCCGAGGTATTTTGGTCTTCAAAACTGTATCATTTGCCCTCATATTCTTTTATAATTAACAAGAATTTCTCAATCACTAGTTAGTTATAGTTATTGAATCTTGTTTGTATTGCAAACACTTATTCTACATCCGCATTATGTGTCAACTGTTTTGCTGAGATGTTAGATCTTTGAAAAGAAATAAATCTTTACAAAAGGAGGCTACTGTTTTCAATAACAAATGAAACTCTACAACCTTTATTCAAAAGCAGAACATTTCAACTTACTAGTTGGTACTGTAGGTGGTGTTGGAGGTGTAGGTGGTGTTGGAGTTGTAGGTGGTGTCGGCAGTGTTGGTGGTGTTGGAGGCCCAGCTGAAAAAAACGAGAAAAATTAAAAATGTAGAAACATTTTGTTACTCTGCTGAAATGAGAAGTTTAGTTGTGAAAAGCCCAGCAGAATCGTAATTAAAAAATTGAAGAAGTAGAAAACTCTTGATGTTTTTAAAGGCAGCACATACACAGACAGTTTCTAAAAGCTTCAGCCAATTTGGTTTCTTCTACACTAAGACAAGCAAAGATACTTTTTCATTAACAATGCGTAATCTGAATTTTATTGAAGACATACAAAAAGCTCAATGAGTTATGTCACTGCAGCCATAAAATCTCTCAATTCTTGAGTGTGATACATATTTAAATAATTTCTGCATCGTAGAATAGGTTAATAATATATATTCCATTCTTGATCAACACAAAAAGAAGAGTAAATTTCGAAACAAATTTCTAATCCCGAAGTATATTGGTTTTCAAAACTATATCCTTTGTCCTCATATCCTTTCATAATGAACAAGAATTTCTCAATAATTAGTTAGTTACCGTTATTGAATCTTGTTTGTAAAGCAAACACTTATTTTACATCTGCATTATGTGTCAACTGTTTTGATGAGATGCTGCAGCTTTGAAAAGAAATAAATCTTTACAAAAGGTGGCTATAGTTTTCAATAACAAGTGAAACTCTGCAACCTTTATTCAAAAGCAGAACATTTCAACTTACTAGTTGGGACAGTAGGTAGTGTAGGTGGTGTAGGTGGTGTTGGAGTTGTAGGTGGTGTAGGCAGTGTTGGTGGGGTTGGAGGTCCAGCTGAAAAAAACAAACAAAAATTAAAAATGTAGCAACATTTTGTTACTCTGGACAAATGAGAAGTTTAGTTTTGAAAAGCCCAGCAGAATTGTAATTAAAACATTGAAGAAGTAGAAAAATCTTGAGGTGTTTAAAGGCAGCTCATACATAGACAGTGTCTAAATGCTTCAGCCAATTTGGTTTCTTCTGCACTAAGAGAAGCAAAGATACTTTTTGATTAACAATGCCTAATCTGAATTTTATTGAAAACATATAAAAAGCTCAATGAGTTATCATTGCAGCCATAAAATCTCACAATTCTTGAGTGTGATACATATTTAAATAATTTCTGCATCGTAGAATAGGTTAATAATATATATTCCATTCATGATCAACACAAAATGAAGAGTAAATTTGGAAATAAATTTCAAATCCCGAAGTATTTTGGTTTTCAAAACTGTATCCTTTGCCCTCATATTCTTTCATAATCAACAAGAATTTCTCAATAACTAGCCAGTTATAGTTATTAAATCTTGTTTGTAAAGCAAACACTTATTTTACATCTGCATTATGTGTCAACTGTTTTGATGAGATGTTGGATCTCTGAAAAGAAATATATCTTTACAAAAGGAGGCTACAGTTTTCAATAACAAGTGAAACTCTGCAACCTTTATTCAAAAGCAGAACATTTCAACTTACTAGTTGGTACTGTAGGTGGTGCAGGTGGTGTTGGAGTTGTAGGTGGTGTAGGCAGTGTTGGTGGTGTTGGAGGCCCAGCTGAAAAAAACGAGAAAAATTAAAAATGTAGAAACATTTTGTTACTCTGCTGAAATGAGAAGTTTAGTTTTGAAAAGCCCAGCAGAATCGTAATTAAAAAATTGAAGAAGTAGAAAAATCTGGATGTTTTCAAAGGCAGCACATACAGAGACAGTTTCTTAAAGCTTCAGCCAATTTGGTTTCTTCTACACTAAGAGAGGCAAAGATACTTTTTCATTAACAATGTCTAATCTGAATTATAATGAAAACATACAAAATGCTCAATGAGTTATGTCACTGCAGCCATAAAATCTCTCAATTCTTGAGTGTGATACATATTTAAATAATTTCTGCACAGTAGAATAGGTTAATAATATATATTCCATTCTTGATCAACACAAAAAGAAGAGTAAATTTTCAAAACAAATTTCTAATCCCTAAGTATTTTGGTTTTCAGAACTGTATCCTTTGCCCTCATATCCTTTCATAATGAACAAGAATTTCTCAATAACTAGTTAGTTATAGTTACTTAATCTTGTTTGTAAAGTAACACTTATTTTACATCTGCATTATATGTCAACTGTTTTGATGAGATGTTGGATCTTTGAAAAGAAATAAATCTTTACAAAAGGAGGCTATAGTTTTCAATAACAAGTGAAACTCTCCAACCTTTATTCAAAAGCAGAACATTTCAACTTACTAGTTGGTACTGTAGGTGGAGTTGGAGGTGTAGGTGGTGTTGGGGTTGTAGTTGGTGTAGGCAGTGTTGGTGGGGTTGGAGGTCCAGCTGAAAAAAAAACAACAAAAATTAAAAATGTAGAAACATTTTGTTACTCTGGACAAATGAGAAGTTTAGTTTTGAAAAGCCCAGCAGAATTGTAATTAAAACATTGAAGAAGCAGAAAAATCTTGAGGTGTTTAAAGGCAACTCATACAGTTTCTGAAAGCTTCAGGCAATCTGGTTTCTTCTGCACTAGGAGAAGCAAAGGTACTTTTTGATTAACAATGCCTAATCTGAATTTTATTGGAAACATACAAAAAGCTCAATGGGTTATGTCACTGCAAACATAAAATTCCTCAATTCTTGAGTGTGATACATATTTAAATAATTTCTGCATCGTAGAATAGGTTAATAATATATATTCCATTCTTGATCAACACAAAAAGAAGAGTAAATTTGGAAACAAATTTCTAATCCCGAAGTATTTTGGTTTTCAAAACTGTATCCTTTGCCCTCATATTCTTTCATAATGAACAAGAATTTCTCAATAACTAGTTAGTTATAGTTATTGAATCTTGTTTGTAAAGCAAACACTTATTTTACATCTGCATTATATGTCAACTGTTTTGATGAGATGTTGGATCTTTGAAAAGAAATAAATCTTTACAAAAGGAGGCTACAGTGTTCAATAACAAGTGAAACTCTGCAATCTTTATTCAAAAGCAGAACATTTCAACTTACTAGTTGGTACTGTAGGTGGTGTTGGAGGTGTAGGTGGTGTTGGAGTTGTAGGTGGTGTAGGCAGTGTTGGTGGTGTTGGAGGTCCAGCTGGAAAAAAAAACGACAAAAATTAACAAGAGGCCACAAGGGGCCTGAGGGCGCTCACCTGACATGGTAACCTAAATATCAACCCAGAGAATTTATTTCAACAAGTTGCATATGCTCCTCCTAAGAAAAGCTTACACCAAATATCCAAAGATTCTGACCAGCGGATCTAAAAAAAAAGAAGATTTTTAAAGAATATTCCTCATATTGAACTAAGTTATAATTCAGGCTCCCACAGGGAGCCCATATATGAACTCAGGGACTTGGCTTTAACAAACTTGAATCTCACCCCCCTAAGGATTCTGCACACCAAATATTAAAACATTCTGACTGCTGGATCTGAAGAAGAAGATTTTTAAAGAAAATTCCTCATTTTGAACTAAGTTACAATTCAAGCTCCCACAGTGAGTCCAAATATGGACCTAGGGGCATGGCTTGAACAAACTTGAATCTCACCCCCTAAGGATGCAGCATATCAAATATCAAAACATTCCGACTGATGGATCTGAAGAAGATTTTTAAAGAAAATTCCTCATTTTGAACTAAGTTATCATTCGGGCTCCCACAGTGAGTTCAAATATGGACCTAGGGACATGGCTTGAACAAACTTAAATCTCACCCCCTAAGAATGCTGCATACCAAACATCGAAACATTCCGACTACTGGATCTGAATAAGAAGATTTTGAAAGAAAATTCCTCAGTTTGAACAAAGCTATAATTCGGGCTCCCACAGTGAGCCCAAATATGGACCTAGGGGCATGGCTTAAACAAACTTGAATCTCACCCCCTAAGGATGCTGCATACCAAATATCAAAACATTCCGACTGCTGGATCTGAAGAAGATTTTTAAAGAAAATTCCTCATTTTGAACTAAGTTATAATTCAGGCTACCATATTGAGCCCAAATATGAACCCAGGGACTTGGCGTGAACAAACGTGAATCTCACGCTCATAAGCATGGTGCATACTGAATATCAAAAGATTCTGCCTGCTGGATCTTGAGAAGAAGATTTTCAAAGAAATTTGCCTGAAATGCACTAAGTTCACATTTGAGTTCCTATACTGAGCCCAAATATAAACCCAGGGGGCCGATTTGAACAAACTTGAATCAGATCCACCCCCAATGTTGCATACCAAATATGAAAAGATTCTGTCTGCTGGATCTGGAGAAGAAGATTTTTTAAGAAATTTGCCTGAAATGCACTAAGTTCAAATTTGGGCTCCTATACTGAACCCAAATATAAACCCAGGGGGCCGATTTGAACAAACCTGAATCAGATCCACCCCGCAATGTTGCATACCAAATATGAAAAGATTCTGCCTGCTGGATCTGGAGAAGAAGATTTTTTAAGAAATTTGCCTGAAATGCACTAAGTTCGAATTTGAGCTTCTATAGTGAGCCCAAATATGAATCTAGGGAGCTGATTTGAACAAACTTGAATCAGATCCACCCCACAATGTTGCATACCGAATATCAAAAGATTCTGCCTGCTGCATCTGGAGAAGAAGATTTTTTAAGAAATTTGCCTAAAATGCACTAAGTTCGAAATCGGGCTCCTATACTGAGCCCAAATATGAACCCAGGGGGCCGATTTGAACAAACTTGAATCAGCTCCACCCTACAATGTTGCATACCAAATATCAAAAGATTCTGCCTGCTGGATCTGGAGAAGAACATTTTTTAATGTTTTTCCCATTGCCTACAGTGTTAAAAAGTGCTGACTCGGCACTTTTTCAAAGTCCTGAAAAAAAGTACCTTGTGATCAAACCGATAGGGATTTTTTTTAACCTTTCTATTCTTCTGGATAAAAGTAAGCTTTATACAAAATAAGAATTCTCTGTGCTGTGTAGTTTTGGAGATATGGCAGTTTTAAGGTTTTTCCTATTTTTAGCTCCCGAGGTTCCCACAGGGCAATGAGAAAATTTTTTTTTGCATCAATCAACTACTTATGACCCATTATCATACCATATCAAATTTGGTTCAAATCGACCTCACGGTTCAGAAAATATAAATTTTAGGCGTGGCCAAAATTTTTGCTCCTCCCATAACGAAGGCAAATAATGCCCGACAAACTTCTCTTGAACAAACTTGATTCTAAACCTCAAAAGGACTCTGTATACCATATATCAAGTCTCTGCTACTGGTGGTTCATTAGAAGAAGATTTTCAAAAAATTTGGCAATTTTTTCCCCACACCTCTGCTCAATATGAGCCGAAACCTAATTTGGATAAAAATCAAATTGCCCCTATATAACCACTACTCACATGAAATTTAATTAAAATGTGGCCAGTGGTTTAGGAGAAATAGGCTCAAACACCACCTTCACGCAGGATGACGGACGACGAGTGATAAGAAAAGCTCACCCTGACTTTCAGTCAGGTGAGCTAAAAATGTGGAAACATTTTGTTACTCCGGACAAATGAGAAGTTTAGTTTTGAAAAGCTCAGCAGAATTGTAATAAAAACATTGCAGAAGTAGACAAATCTTGATGTTTTTTAAGGCAGCACATACAGAGACAGTTTCTAAAAGCTTCAGCCAATTTGGTTTCTTCTACACTAAGAGAAGCAAAGATATTTTTTCATTAACAATGCCTAATCTGAATTTTATTGAGAACATACAAAAAGCTCAATGAGTTATGTCACTGCAGCCATAAAATCTCTCAATTCTTGAGTGTCAAACATATCTAAAGAATTTCTGCATCGTAGAATAGGTTAATAATATATATTCCATTCTTGATCAACACAAAAAGAAGAGTAAATTTCGAAACAAATTTCTAAACTCGAAGTATTTTGGTTTTCAAAACTGTATCCTTTGCCCTCATATCCTTTCATAATGAACAAGAATTTCTCAATAACTAGTTAGTTATAGTTATTGAATCTTGTTTGTAAAGCAAACACTTATTTTACATCTGCATTATGTGTCAACTGTTTTGATGAGATGCTGGAGCTTTGAAAAGAAATAAATCTTTACAAAAGGAGGCTATAGTTTTCAAAAACAAGTGAAACTCTGCAACCTTTATTCAAAAGCAGAACATTTCAACTTACTAGTTGGTACTGTAGGTAGTGTAGGTGGTGTTGGAGTTGAAGGTGGTGTAGGCAGTGTTGGTGGGGTTGGAGGTCCAGCTGAAAAAAAAACAAGAAAAATTAAAAATGTAGAAACATTTTGTTACTCTGGACAAATGACAAGTTTAGTTTTGAAAAGCCCAGTAGAATTGTAATTAAAACATTGAAGAAGTAGAAAAATCTTGAGGTGTTTAAAGGCAACTCATACATAGACAGTTTCTAAAAGCTTCAGCCAATTTGGTTTCTTCTGCACTAAGAGAAGCAAAGATACTTTTTGATTAACAATATTTAATCTGAATTTTATTGAAAACATACAAAAAGCTCAATGAGTTATGTCACTGCAGTGATAAAATCTCTCAATTCTTGAGTGTATCGTGAGTGTGATACATATTTAAATAATTTCTACATCGTAGAATAGGTTAATAATATATATTCCATTCTTGATCAATACAAAAAGAAGCGTAAATTTAGAAACAAATTTCTCATCCCGAAGTATTTTGGTTTTCAAAACTATATCCTTTGCCCACATATTCTTTCATAATGAACAAGAATTTCTCAATAACTAGTTAGTTATAGTTATTGAATCTTGTTTGTAAAGCAAACACTTATTTTACATCTGCATTATGTGTCAACTGTTTTGATGAGATGTTGGATCTCTGAAAAGAAATAAACCTTTACAAAAGAAGGCTACAGCTTTCAATAACTAGTGAAACTCTGAACCCTTTATTCAAAAGAACATTTCAACTTACTAGTTGGTACTGTAGGTGGTGTTGGAGGTGTAGGTGGTGTTGGAGTTGTAGGTGGTGTAGGCAGTGTTGGTGGTGTTGGAGGTCCAGCTGAAAAGAACGACAAAAATTAAAAATGTAGAAACATTTTGTTACTCTGCTGAAATGAGAAGTATAGTTTTGAACAGCCCAGCAGAATTGTAATAAAAACATTGAAGAAGTAGACAAATCTTGATGTTTTTAAAGGCAGCACATACAGAGACAGTTTCTAAAAGCTTCAGCCAATTTAGTTTCTTCTACACTAAGACAAGCAAAGATATTTTTTCATTAACAATGCCTAATCTGAATTTTATTGAAAACATACAAAAAGCTCAATGAGTTATGTCACTGCAGCCATAAAATCTCTCAATTCTTGAGTGTGATACATATTTAAATAATTTCTGCATCGTAGAATAGGTTAATAATATATATTCCATTCTTGATCAACACAAAAAGAAGTGTAAATTTCGAAACAAATTTCTAATCCCGAAGTATTTTGGTTTTCAAAACTGTATCCTTTGCCCTCATATCCTTTCATAATGAACAAGAATTTCTCAATAACTAGTTAGTTATAATTATTGAATCTTGTTTGTAAAGCAAACACTTATTTTACATCTGCATTATGTGTCAACTGTTTTGATGAGATGCTGGAGCTTTGAAAAGAAATAAATCTTTACAAAAGGAGGCTACAGTTTTCAATAACAAGTGAAACACTGCAACCTTTATTGAGAAGCAGAACATTTCAACTTACTAGTTGGTACTGTAGGTAGTGTAGGTGGTGTTGGAGTTGTAGGTGGTGTAGGCAGTGTTGGTGGGGTTGGAGGTCCAGCTGAAAAAAAAACAAGAAAAATTAAAAATGTAGAAACATTTTGTTACTCTGGACAAATGAGAAGTTTAGTTTTGAAAAGGCCAGCAGAATTGTAATTAAAACATTGAAGAAGTAGAAAAATCTTGAGGTGTTTAAAGGCAACTCATACATAGACAGTTTCTAAAAGCTTCAGCCAATTTGGTTTCTTCTGCACAAAAAAAAGCAAAGATACTTTTTGATTAACAATGCTTAATCTGAATTTTATTGAAAACATACAAAAAGCTCAATGAGTTATGTCACTGCAGCCATAAAATCTCTCAATTCTTGAGTGTGATACATATTTAAATAATTTCTGCATCGTAGAATAGGTTAATAATATATATTCCATTCTTGATCAATACAAAAAGAAGCGTAAATTTAGAAACAAATTTCTCATCCCGAAGTATTTTGGTTTTCAAAACTATATCCTTTGCCCACATATTCTTTCATAATGAACAAGAATTTCTCAATAACTAGTTAGTTATAGTTATTGAATCTTGTTTGTAAAGCAAACACTTATTTTACATCTGCATTATGTGTCAACTGTTTTGATGAGATGTTGGATCTCTGAAAAGAAATAAACCTTTACAAAAGAAGGCTACAGCTTTCAGTAACAAGTGAAACTCTGAACCCTTTATTCAAAAGCAGAACATTTCAACTTACTAGTTGGTACTGTAGGTGGAGTTGGAGGTGTAGGTGGTGTTGGAGTTGTAGGTGGTGTAGGCAGTGTTGGTGGTGTTGGAGGTCCAGCTGAAAAGAACGACAAAAATTAAAAATGTAGAAACATTTTGTTACTCTGCTGAAATGAGAAGTATAGTTTTGAACAGCCCAGCAGAATTGTAATAAAAACATTGAAGAAGTAGACAAATCTTGATGTTTTTAAAGGCAGCACATACAGAGACAGTTTCTAAAAGCTTCAGCCAATTTAGTTTCTTCTACACTAAGAGAAGCAAAGATATTTTTTCATTAACAATGCCTAATCTGAATTTTATTGAAAACATACAAAAAGCTCAATGAGTTATGTCACTGCAGCCATAAAATCTCTCAATTCTTGAGTGTGATACATATTTAAATAATTTCTGCATCGTAGAATAGGTTAATAATATATATTCCATTCTTGATCAATACAAAAAGAAGCATAAATTTAGAAACAAATTTCTAATCCCAAAGTATTTTGGTTTTCAAAACTGTATCCTTTGCCCACATATTCTTTCATAATGAACAAGAATTTCTCAATAACTAGTTAGTTATAGTTATTGAATCGTGTTTGTAAAGCAAACACTTATTTTACATCTGCATTATGTGTCAACTGTTTTGATGAGATGTTGGATCTCTGAAAAGAAATAAATCTTTACAAAAGAAGGCTACAGCTTTCAATAACAAGTGAAACTCTGCACCCTTTATTCAAAAGCAGAACATTTCAACTTACTAGTTGGTACTGTAGGTGGTGTTGGAGGTGTAGGTGGTGTTGGAGTTGTAGGTGGTGTAGGCAGTGTTGGTGGTGTTGGAGGTCCAGCTGAAAAGAACGACAAAAATTAAAAATGTAGAAACATTTTGTTACACTGCTGAAATGAGAAGTTTAGTTTTGAACAGCCCAGCAGAATTGTAATAAAAACATTGAAGAAGTAGACAAATCTTGATGTTTTTAAAGGCAGCACACACAGAGACAGTTTCTAAACGCTTCAGCCAATTTGGTTTCTTCTACACTAAGATAAGCAAAGATACTTTTTCATTAACAATGCCTAATCTGAATTTTATTGAAAACATACAAAAAGCTCAATGAGTTATGTCACTGCATAAATAAAATCTCTCAATTCTTGAGTGTGAAACATATTTAAATAATTTCTGCATCATAGAGTAGGTTAATAATATATATGCCATTCTTGATCAACACAAAAAGAACAGTAAATTTCGAAACAAATTTCTACTCCCGAAGTATTTTGGTTTTCAAAACTGTATCCTTTGCCCTCATATCCTTTCATAATGAACAAGAATTTCTGAATAACTAGTTAGTTACAGTTATTGAATCTTGTTTGTAAAGCAAACACTTATTTTACATCTGCATTATGTGTCAACTGTTTTGATGAGATGCTGGAGTTTTGAAAAGAAATAAATCTTTACAAAAGGAGGTTATGGTTTTCAATAACAAGTGAAACTCTGCAACCTTTATTCAAAAGCAGAACCTTTCAACTTACTAGTTGGTACTGTAGGTAGTGTAGGTGGTGTTGGAGTTGTAGGTGGTGTAGGCAGTGTTGGTGGGGTTGGAGGTCCAGCTGAAAAAAACCAAGAAAAATTAAAAATGTAGAAACATTTTGTTACTCTGGACAAATGAGAAGTTTAGTTTTGAAAAGCCCAGCAGAATTGTAATTAAAACATTGAAGAAGTAGAAAAATCTTGAGGTGTTTAAAGGAAACTCATACATAGACAGTTTCTAAAAGCTTCAGCCAATTTGGTTTCTTCTGCACTAAGAGAAGCAAAGATACTTTTTGATTAACAATGCTTAATCTGAATTTTATTGAAAACATACAAAAAGCTCAATGAGTTATGTCACTGCACCCATAAAATCTCTCAATTCTTGAGTGTGATACATATTTAAATAATTTCTGCATTGTAGAATAGGTTAATAATATATATTCCATTCTTGATCAATACAAAAAGCGTAAATTTAGAAACAAATTTCTAATCCCGAAGTAATCTGATTTTCAAAACTGTATCCTTTGCCCACATATTCTTTCATAATGAACAAGAATTTCTCAATAACTAGTTAGTTATAGTTATTGAATCGTGTTTGTGAAGCAAACACTTATTTTACATCTGCATTATGTGTCAACTGTTTTGATGAGATGTTGGATCTCTGAAAAGAAATAAATCTTTACAAAAGAAGGCTACAGCTTTCAATAACAAGTGAAACTCTGCACCCTTTATTCAAAAGCAGAACATTTCAACTTACTAGTTGGTACTGTAGGTGGTGTTGGAGGTGTAGGTGGTGTTGGAGTTGTAGGTGGTGTAGGCAGTGTTGGTGGTGTTGGAGGTCCAGCTGAAAAGAACAACAAAAATTAAAAATGTAGAAACATTTTGTTACTCTGCTGAAATGAGAAGTTTAGTTTTGTACAGCCCAACAGAATTGTAATAAAAACATCGAAGAAGTAGACAAATCTTGATGTTTTTAAAGGCAGCACATACAGAGACAGTTTCTAAAAGCTTCAGCCAATTTGGTTTCTTCTACACTAAGAGAAGCAAAGATACTTTTTCATTAACAATGCCTAATCTGAATTTTATTGAAAACATACAAAAAGCTCAAGGAGTTATGTCACTGCAGAAATAAAATCTCTCAATTCTTGAGTGTGATACATATTTAAATAATTTCTGCATCATAGAATATGTTAATAATATATATGCCATTCTTGATCAACACAAAAAGAAAAGTAAATTTCGAAACAAATTTCTAATCCCGAAGTATTTTGGTTTTCAAAACTGTATCCTTTGCCCCCATATTCTTTCATAATGAACAAGAATTTCTCAATAACCAGTTAGTTATAGTTATTCAATCTTGTTTGTGAAGCAACACTTATTTTACATCTGCATTATGTGTCAACTGTTTTGATGAGATGTTGGATCTTTGAAAAGAAATAAATCTTTACAAAAGGAGGCTACAGTTTTCAATAACAAGTGAAACTCTGCAACCTTTATTCAAAAGCAAAACATTTCAACTTACTAGTTGGTAGTGTAGGTGGTGTTGGAGGTGTAGGTGGTGTTGGAGTTGTAGGTGGTGTAGGCAGTGTTGGTGGTGTTGGAGGTCCAGCTGGGAAAAAACCGACAAAAATTTAAAATGGGGAAATATTTTGTTACTCTGGACAATAGTTTTGAAAAGCCCAGCAGAATTGTAATTAAAACATTGAAGAAGTGGAAAAATCTTCAGGTGTTTAAAGGCAACTCATACCTAGATAGTTTCTAAAAGCTTTAGCCAATTTGGTTTCTTCTACACTAAGAGAAGCAAAGATACCTTTTCATTAACAATGCCTAATCTGAATTGCATTGAAAACATACAAAAAGCTCAATGAGTTATGTCACTGCAACCATAAAATCTCTCAAATCTTGAGTGTATCATGAGTGTGATACATATCTAAATAATTTCCGCATCGTAGAATAGGTTGATTATATATATTCCATTCTTGATCAACACAAAAAGAAGAGTAAATTTGAAAAAAGATTTCTAATCCCGAGGTATTTTGGTCTTCAAAACTGTATCATTAGCCCTCATATTCTTTTATAATTAACAAGAATTTCTCAATCACTAGCTAGTTATAGTTATTGAATCTTGTTTGTGAAGCAACACTTATTTTACATCTGCATTATGTGTCAACTGTTTTGATGAGATGTTGGATCTTTGAAAAGAAATAAATCTTTACAAAAGGAGGCTACAGTTTTCAATAACAAGTGAAACTCTGCAACCTTTATTCAAAAGCAAAACATTTCAACTTACTAGTTGGTACTGTAGGTGGTGTTGGAGGTGTAGGTGGTGTTGGAGTTGTAGGTGGTGTAGGCAGTGTTGGTGGCGTTGGAGGTCCAGCTGAAAAAAATGACAAAAATTAAAAATGTAGAAACATTTTGTTAATCTGGACACACAAAAAGTTTAGTTTTGAAAAGCCCAGCAGAATTGAAATTAAAACATTGAAGTAGAAAAATTTGAGGTGTTTAAAGGCAACTCATACATGGACAGTTTCTAAAAGCTTCAGGCAATTTGGTTTCTTCTACACTAAGAGAACCAAAGATACTTTTTCATTAACAATGCCTTATCTGAATTTTATCGAAAACATACAAAAAGATCAATGAGTTATGTCACTGCAGCCATAAAATCTCTCAAATCTTGAGTGTATCGTGAGTGTGATACATATTTAAATAATTTCTGCATCATAGAATAGGTTGATTATATATATTCTATTCTTGATCAACACAAAAAGAAGAGTAAATTTGAAAAAAGATTTCTAATCCCGAGGTATTTTGGTCTTCAAAACTGTATCATTTGCCCTCATATTCTTTTATAATTAACAAGAATTTCTCAATCACTAGTTAGTTATAGTTATTGAATCTTGTTTGTATTGCAAACACTTATTCTACATCCGCATTATGTGTCAACTGTTTTGCTGAGATGTTAGATCTTTGAAAAGAAATAAATCTTTACAAAAGGAGGCTACTGTTTTCAATAACAAATGAAACTCTACAACCTTTATTCAAAAGCAGAACATTTCAACTTACTAGTTGGTACTGTAGGTGGTGTTGGAGGTGTAGGTGGTGTTGGAGTTGTAGGTGGTGTCGGCAGTGTTGGTGGTGTTGGAGGCCCAGCTGAAAAAAACGAGAAAAATTAAAAATGTAGAAACATTTTGTTACTCTGCTGAAATGAGAAGTTTAGTTGTGAAAAGCCCAGCAGAATCGTAATTAAAAAATTGAAGAAGTAGAAAACTCTTGATGTTTTTAAAGGCAGCACATACACAGACAGTTTCTAAAAGCTTCAGCCAATTTGGTTTCTTCTACACTAAGACAAGCAAAGATACTTTTTCATTAACAATGCGTAATCTGAATTTTATTGAAGACATACAAAAAGCTCAATGAGTTATGTCACTGCAGCCATAAAATCTCTCAATTCTTGAGTGTGATACATATTTAAATAATTTCTGCATCGTAGAATAGGTTAATAATATATATTCCATTCTTGATCAACACAAAAAGAAGAGTAAATTTCGAAACAAATTTCTAATCCCGAAGTATATTGGTTTTCAAAACTATATCCTTTGTCCTCATATCCTTTCATAATGAACAAGAATTTCTCAATAATTAGTTAGTTACCGTTATTGAATCTTGTTTGTAAAGCAAACACTTATTTTACATCTGCATTATGTGTCAACTGTTTTGATGAGATGCTGCAGCTTTGAAAAGAAATAAATCTTTACAAAAGGTGGCTATAGTTTTCAATAACAAGTGAAACTCTGCAACCTTTATTCAAAAGCAGAACATTTCAACTTACTAGTTGGGACAGTAGGTAGTGTAGGTGGTGTAGGTGGTGTTGGAGTTGTAGGTGGTGTAGGCAGTGTTGGTGGGGTTGGAGGTCCAGCTGAAAAAAACAAACAAAAATTAAAAATGTAGCAACATTTTGTTACTCTGGACAAATGAGAAGTTTAGTTTTGAAAAGCCCAGCAGAATTGTAATTAAAACATTGAAGAAGTAGAAAAATCTTGAGGTGTTTAAAGGCAGCTCATACATAGACAGTGTCTAAATGCTTCAGCCAATTTGGTTTCTTCTGCACTAAGAGAAGCAAAGATACTTTTTGATTAACAATGCCTAATCTGAATTTTATTGAAAACATATAAAAAGCTCAATGAGTTATCATTGCAGCCATAAAATCTCACAATTCTTGAGTGTGATACATATTTAAATAATTTCTGCATCGTAGAATAGGTTAATAATATATATTCCATTCATGATCAACACAAAATGAAGAGTAAATTTGGAAATAAATTTCAAATCCCGAAGTATTTTGGTTTTCAAAACTGTATCCTTTGCCCTCATATTCTTTCATAATCAACAAGAATTTCTCAATAACTAGCCAGTTATAGTTATTAAATCTTGTTTGTAAAGCAAACACTTATTTTACATCTGCATTATGTGTCAACTGTTTTGATGAGATGTTGGATCTCTGAAAAGAAATATATCTTTACAAAAGGAGGCTACAGTTTTCAATAACAAGTGAAACTCTGCAACCTTTATTCAAAAGCAGAACATTTCAACTTACTAGTTGGTACTGTAGGTGGTGCAGGTGGTGTTGGAGTTGTAGGTGGTGTAGGCAGTGTTGGTGGTGTTGGAGGCCCAGCTGAAAAAAACGAGAAAAATTAAAAATGTAGAAACATTTTGTTACTCTGCTGAAATGAGAAGTTTAGTTTTGAAAAGCCCAGCAGAATCGTAATTAAAAAATTGAAGAAGTAGAAAAATCTGGATGTTTTCAAAGGCAGCACATACAGAGACAGTTTCTTAAAGCTTCAGCCAATTTGGTTTCTTCTACACTAAGAGAAGCAAAGATACTTTTTTCATTAACAATGCCTAATCTGGATTTTATTGAAAACATACAAAACTCTCAATGAATTTTGTCACTGCAGCCATAAAATCTCTCAATTCTTGAGTGTGATACATATTTAAATAATTTCTGCATTGTAGAATAGGTTAATAATATATATTCCATTCTTGATCAACACAAAAAGAAGAGTAAATTTCGAAACAAATTTCTAATCCCAAAGTATTTTGGTTTTCAAAACTGTATCCTTTGCCCTCATATCCTTTCATAATGAACGAGAATTTCTCAATAACTAGTTAGTTACAGTTATTGAATCTTGTTTGTAAAGCAAACACTTATTTTACATCTGCATTATGTGTCAACTGTTTTGATGAGATTTTGGATCTCTGAAAAGAGATAAATCTTTACAAAAGAAGGCTACAGCTTTCAATAACAAGTGAAACCCTGCACCCTTTATTCAAAAGCAGAACATTTCAACTTACTAGTTGGTACTGTAGGTGGTGTTGGAGGTGTAGGTGGTGTTGGAGTTGTAGGTGGTGTAGGCAGTGTTGGTGGTGTTGGAGGTCCAGCTGAAAAAAACGACAAAAATTAAAAATGTAGAAACATTTTGTTACTCTGCTGAAATGAGAAGTTTAGTTTTGAACAGCCCAGCAGAATTGTAATAAAAACATTGAAGAAGTAGACAAATCTTGATGTTTTTAAAGGCAGCACACACAGAGACAGTTTCTAAACGCTTCAGCCAATGTGGTTTCTTCTACACTAAGATAAGCAAAGATACTTTTTCATTAACAATGCCTAATCTGAATTTTATTGAAAACATACAAAAAGCTCAATGAGTTATGTCACTGCAGAAATAAAATCTCTCAATTCTTGAGTTGGGAAACATATTTAAATAATTTCTGCATCATAGAATAGGTTAATAATATATATGCCATTCTTGATCAACACAAAAAGAACAGTAAATTTCGAAACAAATTTCTACTCCCGAAGTATTTTGGTTTTCAAAACTGTATCCTTTGCCCTCATATCCTTTCATAATGAACAAGAATTTCTCAATAAGTAGTTAGTTACAGTTATTGAATCTTGTTTGTAAAGCAAACACTTATTTTACATCTGCATTATGTGTCAACTGTTTTGATGAGATGCTGGAGCTTTGAAAAGAAATAAATCTTTACAAAAGGAGGTTATGGTTTTCAATAACAAGTGAAACTCTGCAACCTTTATTCAAAAGCAGAACATTTCAACTTACTAGTTGGTACTGTAGGTAGTGTAGGTGGTGTTGGAGTTGTAGGTGGTGTAGGCAGTGTTGGTGGGGTTGGAGGTCCAGCTGAAAAAAACCAAGAAAAATTAAAAATGTAGAAACATTTTGTTACTCTGGACAAATGAGAAGTTTAGTTTTGAAAAGCCCAGCAGAATTGTAATTAAAACATTGAAGAACTAGAAAAATCTTGAGGTGTTTAAAAGAAACTCATACATAGACAGTTTCTAAAAGCTTCAGCCAATTTGGTTTCTTCTGCGCTAAGAGAAGCAAAGATACTTTTTGATTAACAATGCTTAATCTGAATTTTATTGAAAACATATAAAAAGCTCAATGAGTTATGTCACTGCACCCATAAAATCTCTCAATTCTTGAGTGTGATACATATATAAATAATTTCTGCATTGTAGAATAGGTTAATAATATATATTCCATTCTTGATCAATACAAAAAGCGTAAATTTAGAAACAAATTTCTAATCCCGAAGTAATTTGGTTTTCAAAACTGTATCCTTTGCCCACATATTCTTTCATAATGAACAAGAATTTCTCAATAACTAGTTAGTTATAGTTATTGAATCGTGTTTGTAAAGCAAACACTTATTTTACATCTGCATTATGTGGCAACTGTTTTGATGAGATGTTGGATCTCTGAAAAGAAATAAATCTTTACAAAAGAAGGCTACAGCTTTCAACAACAAGCTAAACTCTGCACCCTTTATTCAAAAGCAGAACATTTCAACTTACTAGTTGGTACTGTAGGTGGTGTTGGAGGTGTAGGTGGTGTTGTAGTTGTAGGTGGTGTAGGCAGTGTTGGTGGTGTTGGAGGTCCAGCTGAAAAGAACGACAAAAATTAAAAATGTAGAAACATTTTGTTACTCTGCTGAAATGAGAAGTTTAGTTTTGTACAGCCCAACAGAATTGTAATAAATACATTGAAGAAGTAGACAAATCTTGATGTTTTTAAAGGCAGCACATACAGAGACAGTTTCTAAAAGCTTCAGCCAATTTGGTTTCTTCTACACTAAGAGAAGCAAAGATACTTTTTCATTAACAATGCCTAATCTGAATTTTATTGAAAACATACAAAAAGCTCAAGGAGTTATGTCACTGCAGAAATAAAATCTCTCAATTCTTGAGTGTGATACATATTTAAATAATTTCTGCATCATAGAATATGTTAATAATATATATGCCATTCTTGATCAACACAAAAAGAAGAGTAAATTTCGAAACAAATTTCTAATCCCGAAGTATTTTGGTTTTCAAAACTGTATCCTTTGCCCCCATATTCTTTCATAATGAACAAGAATTTCTCAATAACTAGTTAGTTATAGTTATTGAATCTTGTTTGTGAAGCAACACTTATTTTACATCTGCATTATGTGTCAACTGTTTCGATGAGATGTTGGATCTTTGAAAAGAAATAAATCTTTACAAAAGGAGGCTACAGTTTTCAATAACAAGTGAAACTCTGCAACCTTTATTCAAAAGCAAAACATTTCAACTTACTAGTTGGTACTGTAGGTGGAGTTGGAGGTGTAGGTGGTGTTGGAGTTGTAGGTGGTGTGGGCAGTGTTGGTGGTGTTGGAGGTCCAGCTGGAAAAAAACCGACAAAAATTTAAAATGGGAAAACATTTTGTTACTCTGGACAAATGAGAAGTTTAGTTTTGAAAAGCCCAGCAGAATTGTAATTAAAACATTGAAGAAGTGGAAAAATCTTCAGGTGTTTAAAGGCAACTCATACCTAGATAGTTTCTAAAAGCTTTAGCCAATTTGGTTTCTTCTACACTAAGAGAAGCAAAGATACCTTTTCATTAACAATGCCTAATCTGAATTGCATTGAAAACATACAAAAAGCTCAATGAGTTATGTCACTGCAACCATAAAATCTCTCAAATCTTGAGTGTATCTTGAGTGTGATACATATCTAAATAATTTCTGCATCATAGAATAGGTTGATTATATAAATTCCATTCTTGATCAAGACAAAAAGAAGATTAAATTTGAAAAAAAGATTTCTAATCCCGAGGTATTTCGGTTTTCAAAACTGTATCATTTGCCCTCATATTCTTTTATAATTAACAAGAATTTCTCAATAACTAGTAAGTTATAGTTATTGAATATTGTTTGTATTCCAAACACTTATTTTACATCTGCATTATGTGTCAACTGTTTTGCTGAGATGTTAGATCTTGAAAAGAAATAAATCTTTACAAAAGGAGGCTACTGTTTTCAATAATAAGTGAAACTGTGCAACCTTTATTCAAAAGCAGAACATTTCAACTTACTAGTTGGTACTGTAGGTGGTGTTGGAGGTGTAGGTGGTGTTGGAGTTGTAGGTGGTGTAGGCAGTGTTGGTGGCGTTGGAGGTCCAGCTGAAAAAAATGACAAAAATTAAAAATGTAGAAACATTTTGTTAATCTGGACACACAAAAAGTTTAGTTTTGAAAAGCCCAACAGAATTGAAATTAAAACATTGAAGTAGAAAAATTTGAGGTGTTTAAAGGCAACTCATACATGGACAGTTTCTAAAAGCTTCAGGCAATTTGGTTTCTTCTACACTAAGAGACGCAAAGATACTTTTTCATTAACAATGCCTTATCTGAATTTTATTGAAAACATATAAAAAGATCAATGAGTTATGTCACTGCAGCCATAAAATCTCTCAAATCTTGAGTGTATCGTGAGTGTGATACATATTTAAATAATTTCTGCATCATAGAATAGGTTGATTATATATATTCCATTCTTGATCAACACAAAAAGAAGACTAAATTTGAAAAAAGATTTCTAATCCCAAAGTATTTTGGTCTTCAAAACTGTATCATTTGCCCTCATATTCTTTTATAATTAACAAGAATTTCTCAGTCACTAGTTAGTTATAGTTATTGAATCTTGTTTGTATTGCAAACACTTATTTTACATCTGCATTATGTGTCAACTGTTTTGCTGAGATGTTAGATCTTTGAAAAGAAATAAATCTTTACAAAAGGAGGCTACTGTTTTCAATAATAAGTGAAACTGTGCAACCTTTATTCAAAAGCAGAACATTTCAACTTACTAGTTGGTACTGTAGGTGGTGTTGGAGGTGTAGGTGGTGTTGGAGTTGTAGGTGGTGTAGGCAGTGTTGGTGGCGTTGGAGGTCCAGCTGAAAAAAATGACAAAAATTAAAAATGTAGAAACATTTTGTTAATCTGGACACACAAAGAGTTTAGTTTTGAAAAGCCCAGCAGAATTGAAATTAAAACATTGAAGTAGAAAAATTTGAGGTGTTTAAAGGCAACTCATACATGGACAGTTTCTAAAAGCTTCAGGCAATTTGGTTTCTTCTACACTAAGAGACGCAAAGATACTTTTTCATTAACAATGCCTTATCTGAATTTTATTGAAAACATATAAAAAGCTCAATGAGTTATGTCACTGTAGCCATAAAATCTCTCAATTCTTGAGTGTGATACATATTTAAATAATTTCTGCATCGTAGAATAGGTTAATAATATATATTCCATTCTTGATCAACACAAAAAGAAGAGTAAATTTCGAAACAAATTTCTAATCCCTAAGTATTTTGGTTTTCAAAACTATATCCTTTGCCCTCATATCCTTTCATAATGAACAAGAATTCCTCAATAATTAGTTAGTTACAGTTATTGAATCTTGTTTGTAAAGCAAACACTTATTTTACATCTGCATTATGTGTCAACTGTTTTGATGAGATGCTGGAGCTTTGAAAAGAAATAAATCTTTACAAAAGGTGGCTATAGTTTTCAATAACAAGTGAAACTCTGCAACCTTTATTCAAAAGCAGAACATTTCAACTTACTAGTTGGTACAGTAGGTAGTGTAGGTGGTGTTGGAGTTGTAGGTGGTGTAGGCAGTGTTGGTGGGGTTGGAGGTCCAGCTGAAAAAAACAAACAAAAATTAAAAATGTAGGAACATTTGGTTACTCTGGACAAATGAGAAGTTTAGTTTTGAAAAGCCCAGCAGAATTGTAATTAAAACATTGAAGAAGAAGAAAAATCTTGAGGTGTTTAAAGGCAGCTCATACATAGACAGTGTCTAAATGCTTCAGCCAATTTGGTTTCGTCTGCACTAAGAGAAGCAAAGATACTTTTTGATTAACAATGCCTAATCTGAATTTTATTGAAAACATATAAAAAGCTCAATGAGTTATCACTGCAGCCATAAAATCTCACAATTCTTGAGTGTGATACATATTTAAATAATTTCTGCATCGTAGAATAGGTTAATAATATATATTCCATTCTTGATCAACACAAAATGAAGAGTAAATTTGGAAATAAATTTCACATCCCGAAGTATTTTGGTTTTCAAAACTGTATCCTTTGCCCTCATATTCTTTCATAATGAACAAGAATTTCTCAATAACTAGCCAGTTATAGTTATTAAATCTTGTTTGTAAAGCAAACACTTATTTTACATCTGCATTATGTGTCAACTGTTTTGATGAGATGTTGGATCTCTGAAAAGAAATATATCTTTACAAAAGGAGGCTACAGTTTTCAATAACAAGTGAAACTCTGCAACCTTTATTCAAAAGCAGAACATTTCAACTTACTAGTTGGTACTGTAGGTGGTGTTGGAGGTGTAGGTGGTGTTGGAGTTGTAGGTGGTGTAGGCAGTGTTGGTGGCGTTGGAGGTCCAGCTGAAAAAAAAGACAAAAATTAAAAATGTAGAAACATTTTGTTATTCTGGACACACGAAAAGTTTAGTTTTGAAAAGCCCAGCAGTATTGTAATTAAAACATTGAAGAAGTAGAAAAATCTTGAGGTGTTTAAAGGCAACTCATACACAGACAGTTTCTAAATGCTTCAGCCAATTTGGTTTCTTCTACACTAAGAGACGCAAAGATACTTTATCATCAACAATGCCTTATCTGAATTTTATTGAAAACATATAAAAAGCTCAATGAGTTATGTCACTGCAGCCATAAAATCTCTCAATTCTTGAGTGTGATACATATTTAAATAATTTCTGCATCGTAGAATAGGTTAATAATATATATTCCATTCTTGATCAACACAAAAAGAAGAGTAAATTTCGAAACAAATTTCTAATCCCTAAGTATTTTGGTTTTCAAAACTATATCCTTTGCCCTCATATCCTTTCATAATGAACAAGAATTCCTCAATAATTAGTTAGTTACAGTTATTGAATCTTGTTTGTAAAGCAAACACTTATTTTACATCTGCATTATGTGCCAACTGTTTTGATGAGATGCTGGAGCTTTGAAAAGAAATAAATCTTTACAAAAGGTGGCTATAGTTTTCAATAACAAGTGAAACTCTGCAACCTTTATTCAAAAGCAGAACATTTCAACTTACTAGTTGGTACAGTAGGTAGTGTAGGTGGTGTTGGAGTTGTAGGTGGTGTAGGCAGTGTTGGTGGGGTTGGAGGTCCAGCTGAAAAAAAAACAAACAAAAATTAAAAATGTAGGAACATTTTGTTACTCTGGACAAATAAGAAGTTTAGTTTTGAAAAGCCCAGCAGAATTGTAATTAAAACATTGAAGAAGCAGAAAAATCTTGAGGTGTTTAAAGGCAACTCATACATAGACAGTGTCTAAATGCTTCAGCCAATTTGGTTTCGTCTGCACTAAGAGAAGCAAAGATACTTTTTGATTAACAATGCCTAATCTGAATTTTATTGAAAACATATAAAAAGCTCAATGAGTTATCATTGCAGCCATAAAATCTCACAATTCTTGAGTGTGATACATATTTAAATAATTTCTGCATCGTAGAATAGGTTAATAATATATATTCCATTCTTGATCAACACAAAATGAAGAGTAAATTTGGAAATAAATTTCAAATCCCAAAGTATTTTGGTTTTCAAAACTGTATCCTTTGCCCTCATATTCTTTCATAATGAACAAGAATTTCTCAATAACTAGCCAGTTATAGTTATTAAATCTTGTTTGTAAAGCAAACACTTATTTTACATCTGCATTATGTGTCAACTGTTTTGATGAGATGTTGGATCTCTGAAAAGAAATATATCTTTACAAAAGGAGGCTACAGTTTTCAATAACAAGTGAAACTCTGCAACCTTTATTCAAAAGCAGAACATTTCAACTTACTAGTTGGTACTGTAGGTGGTGTTGGAGGTGTAGGTGGTGTTGGAGTTGTAGGTGGTGTAGGCAGTGTTGGTGGCGTTGGAGGTCCAGCTGAAAAAAACGACAAAAATTAAAAATGTAGAAACATTTTGTTATTCTGGACACACGAAAAGTTTAGTTTTGAAAAGCCCAGCAGTATTGTAATTAAAACATTGAAGAAGTAGAAAAATCTTGAGGTGTTTAAAGGCAACTCATACACAGACAGTTTCTAAATGCTTCAGCCAATTTGGTTTCTTCTACACTAAGAGACGCAAAGATACTTTATCATCAACAATGCCTTATCTGAATTTTATTGAAAACATACAAAAGACCAATGAGTTATGTCACTGCAGCCATAAAATCTTTCAAATCTTGAGTGTATCTTGAGTGTGATACATATTTAAATAATTTCTGCATCATAGAATAGGTTAATTATATATATTCCATTCTTGATCAACACAAAAAGAAGAGTAAATTTCAAAAAAAGATTTCTAATCCCGAGGTATTTCAATTTTCAAAACTGTATCATTTGCCCTCATATTCTTTTATAATTAACA
Source organism: Pictodentalium vernedei (assembly GCA_031216915.1). Classification (NCBI taxonomy): domain Eukaryota; kingdom Metazoa; phylum Mollusca; class Scaphopoda; order Dentaliida; family Dentaliidae; genus Pictodentalium; species Pictodentalium vernedei. The sequence continues at coordinate 278,724,831 of CM062288.1, forward strand.
AGAATTTCTCAATAACTAATTAGTTATATTTATTGAATCTTGTTTGTAAAGCAAACACTTATTTTACATCTGCATTATGTGTCAACTGTTTTGATGAGATGTTGGATCTTTGAAAAGAAATAAATCTTTACAAAAGGAGGCTACTGTTTTCAATAACAAGTGAAACTCTGCAACCTTTATTCAAAAGCAGAACATTTCAACTTACTAGTTGGTACTGTAGGTGGTGCAGGTGGTGTTGGAGTTGTAGGTGGTGTAGGCAGTGTTGGTGGTGTTGGAGGCCCAGCTGAAAAAAACGAGAAAAATTAAAAATGTAGAAACATTTTGTTACTCTGCTGAAATGAGAAGTTTAGTTTTGAAAAGCCCAGCAGAATCGTAATTAAAAAATTGAAGAAGTAGAAAAATCTGGATGTTTTCAAAGGCAGCACACACAGAGATAGTTTCTAAAAGCTTCAGCCAACTTGGTTTCTTCTACACTAAGAGAAGCAAAGATACTTTTTTCATTAACAATGCCTAATCAGGATTTTATTGAAAACATACAAAACTCTCAATGAATTTTGTCACTGCAGCCATAAAATCTCTCAATTCTTGAGTGTGATACATATTTAAATAATTTCTGCATTGTAGAATAGGTTAATAATATATATTCCATTCTTGATCAACACAAAAAGAAGAGTAAATTTCGAAACAAATTTCTAATCCCGAAGTATTTTGGTTTTCAAAACTGTATCCTTTGCCCTCATATCCTTTCATAATGAACAAGAATTTCTCAATAACTAGTTAGTTACAGTTATTGAATATTGTTTGTAAAGCAAACACTTATTTTACATCTGCATTATGTGTCAACTGTTTTGATGAGATGCTGGAGCTTTGAAAAGAAATAAATCTTTACAAAAGGAGGCTATAGTTTTCAATAACAAGTGAAACTCTGCAACCTTTATTCAAAAGCAGAACCTTTCAACTTACTAGTTGGTACTGTAGGTAGTGTAGGTGGTGTTGGAGTTGTAGGTGGTGTAGGCAGTGTTGGTGGGGTTGGAGGTCCAGCCGAAAAAAAACAAGAAAAATTAAAAATGTAGAAACATTTTGTTACTCTGGACAAATGAGAAGTTTAGTTTTGAAAAGCACAGCAGAATTGTAATTAAAACATTGAAGAAGTAGAAAAATCTTGAGGTGTTTCAAGGCAACTCATACACAGACAGTTTCAAAAAGCTTCAGCCAATTTGATTTCTTCTGCACTAAGAGAAGCAAAGATACTTTTTGATTAACAATGCTTAATCTGAATTTTATTGAAAACATACAAAAAGCTCAATGAGTTATGTCACTGCAGCCATAAATCTCTCAATTCTTGAGTGTGATACATATTTAAATAATTTGTGCATCGTAGAATAGGTTAATAATAAATATTCCATTCTTGATCAATACAAAAAGAAGCGTAAATTTAGAAACAAATTTCTCATCCCGAAGTATTTTGGTTTTCAAAACTGTATCCTTTGCCCACATATTCTTTCATAATGAACAAGAATTTCTCAATAACTAGTTAGTTATAGTTATTGAATCTTGTTTGTAAAGCAAACACTTATTTTACATCTGCATTATGTGTCAACTGTTTTGATGAGATGTTGGATCTCTGAAAAGAAATAAACCTTTACAAAAGAAGGCTACAGGTTTCAATAACAAGTGAAACTCTGCACCCTTTATTCAAAAGCAGAACATTTCAACTTACTAGTTGGTACTGTAGGTGGTGTTGGAGGTGTAGGTGGTGTTGGAGTTGTAGGTGGTGTAGGCAGTGTTGGTGGTGTTGGAAGTCCAGCTGAAAAGAACGACAAAAATTAAAAATGTAGAAACATTTTGTTACTCTGCTGAAATGAGAAGTTTAGTTTTGAACAGCCCAGCAGAATTGTAATAAAAACATTGAAGAAGTAGACAAATCTTGATGTTTTTTAAGGCAGCACATACAGAGACAGTTTCTAAAAGCTTCAGCCAATTTGGTTTCTTGTACACTAAGAGAAGCAAAGATATTTTTTCATTAACAATGCCTAATCTGAATTTTATTGAAAACATACAAAAAGCTCAATGAGTTATGTCACTGCAGCCATAAAATCTCTCAATTCTTGAGTGTGATACATATTTAAATAATTTCTGCATCGTAGAATAGGTTAATAATATATATTCCATTCTTGATCAACACAAAAAGAAGAGTAAATTTCGAAACAAATTTCTAATCCTGAAGTATTTTGGTTTTCAAAACTGTATCATTTGCCCTCATATCCTTTCATAATGAACAAGAATTTCTCAATAACTAGTTAGTTACAGTTATTGAATCTTGTTTGTAAAGCAAACACTTATTTTACATCTGCATTATGTGTCAACTGTTTTGATGAGATGCTGGAGCTTTGAAAAGAAATAAATCTTTACAAAAGGACGCTATAGTTTTCAAAAACAAGTGAAACTCTACAACCTTTATTCAAAAGCAGAACATTTCAACTTACTAGTTGGTACTGTAGGTAGTGTAGGTGGTGTTGGAGTTGTAGGTGGTGTAGGCAGTGTTGGTGGGGTTGGAGGTCCAGCTGAAAAAAAACAAGAAAAATTAAAAATGTAGAAACATTTTGTTACTCTGGACAAATGAGAAGTTTAGTTTTGAAAAGCCCAGCAGAATTGTAATTAAAACATTGAAGAACTAGAAAAATCTTGAGGTGTTTAAAGGAAACTCATACATAGACAGTTTCTAAAAGCTTCAGCCAATTTGGTTTCTTCTGCACTAAGAGAAGCAAAGATACTTTTTGATTAACAATGCTTAATCTGAATTTTATTGAAAACATACAAAAAGCTCAATGAGTTATGTCACTGCACCCATAAAATCTCTCAATTCTTGAGTGTGATACATATTTAAATAATTTCTGCATTGTAGAATAGGTTAATAATATATATTCCATTCTTGATCAATACAAAAAGCGTAAATTTAGAAACAAATTTCTAAACCCGAAGTAATTTGGTTTTCAAAACTGTATCCTTTGCCCACATATTCTTTCATAATGAACAAGAATTTCTCAATAACTAGTTAGTTATAGTTATTGAATCTTGTTTGTGAAGCAACACTTATTTTACATCTGCATTATGTGTCAACTGTTTCGATGAGATGTTGGATCTTTGAAAAGAAATAAATCTTTACAAAAGGAGGCTACAGTTTTCAATAACAAGTGAAACTCTGCAACCTTTATTCAAGAGCAAAACATTTCAACTTACTAGTTGGTACTGTAGGAGGTGTAGGTGGTGTTGGAGTTGTAGGTGGTGTAGGCAGTGTTGGAGGTCCAGCTGGAAAAAAACCGACAAAAATTTAAAATGGGGAAACATTTTGTTACTCTGGACAAATGAGAAGTTTAGTTTTGAAAAGCCCAGCAGAATTGTAATTAAAACATTGAAGAAGTGGAAAAATCTTCAGGTGTTTAAAGGCAACTCATACCTAGATAGTTTCTAAAAGCTTTAGCCAATTTGGTTTCTTCTACACTAAGAGAAGCAAAGATACCTTTTCATTAACAATGCCTAATCTGAATTGCATTGAAAACATACAAAAAGCTCAATGAGTTATGTCACTGCAACCATAAAATCTCTCAAATCTTGAGTGTATCTTGAGTGTGATACATATCTAAATAAGTTCTGCATCATAGAATAGGTTGATTATATATATTCCATTCTTGATCAAGACAAAAAGAAGATTAAATTTGAAAAAAAGATTACTAATCCCAAGGTATTTCGGTTTTCAAAAGTGTATCATTTGCCCTCATATTCTTTTATAATTAACAAGAATTTCTCAATAACTAGTAAGTTATAGTTATTGAATATTGTTTGTATTGCAAACACTTATTTTACATCTGCATTATGTGTCAACTGTTTTGCTGAGATGTTAGATCTTGAAAAGAAATAAATCTTTACAAAAGGAGGCTACTGTTTTCAATAATAAGTGAAACTCTGCAACCTTTATTCAAAAGCAGAACATTTCAACTTACTAGTTGGTACTGTAGGTGGTGTTGGAGGTGTAGGTGGTGTTGGAGTTGTAGGTGGTGTAGGCAGTGTTGGTGGTGTTGGAGGTCCAGCTGAAAAAAATGACAAAAATTAAAAATGTAGAAACATTTTGTTAATCTGGACACACAAAAAGTTTAGTTTTGAAAAGCCCAGCAGAATTGAAATTAAAACATTGAAGTAGAAAAATTTGAGGTGTTTAAAGGCAACTCATACATGGACAGTTTCTAAAAGCTTCAGGCAATTTGGTTTCTTCTACACTAAGAGACGCAAAGATACTTTTTCATTAACAATGCCTTATCTGAATTTTATTGAAAACATATAAAAAGATCAATGAGTTATGTCACTGCAGCCATAAAATCTCTCAAATCTTGAGTGTATCGTGAGTGTGATACATATTTAAATAATTTCTGCATCATAGAATAGGTTGATTATATATATTCCATTCTTGATCAACACAAAAAGAAGAGTAAATTTGAAAAAAGATTTCTAATGCCGAGGTATTTTGGTCTTCAAAACTGTATCATTTGCCCTCATATTCTTTTATAATTAACAAGAATTTCTCAATCACTAGTTAGTTATAGTTATTGAATCTTGTTTGTATTGCAAACACTTATTTTACATCTGCATTATGTGTCAACTGTTTTGCTGAGATGTTAGATCTTTGAAAAGAAATAAATCTTTACAAAAGGAGGCTACTGTTTTCAATAACAAATGAAACTCTACAACCTTTATTCAAAAGCAGAACATTTCAACTTACTAGTTGGTACTGTAGGTGGTGTTGGAGGTGTAGGTGGTGTTGGAGTTGTAGGTGGTGTCGGCAGTGTTGGTGGTGTTGGAGGCCCAGCTGAAAAAAACGAGAAAAATTAAAAATGTAGAAACATTTTGTTACTCTGCTGAAATGAGAAGTTTAGTTGTGAAAAGCCCAGCAGAATCGTAATTAAAAAATTGAAGAAGTAGAAAACTCTTGATGTTTTTAAAGGCAGCACATACACAGACAGTTTCTAAAAGCTTCAGCCAATTTGGTTTCTTCTACACTAAGACAAGCAAAGATACTTTTTCATTAACAATGCGTAATCTGAATTTTATTGAAAACATACAAAAAGCTCAATGAGTTATGTCACTGCAGCCATAAAATCTCTCAATTCTTGAGTGTGATACATATTTAAATAATTTCTGCATCGTAGAATAGGTTAATAATATATATTCCATTCTTGATCAACACAAAAAGAAGAGTAAATTTCGAAACAAATTTCTAATCCCTAAGTATTTTGGTTTTCAAAACTATATCCTTTGCCCTCATATCCTTTCATAATGAACAAGAATTCCTCAATAATTAGTTAGTTACAGTTACTGAATCTTGTTTGTAAAGCAAACACTTATTTTACATATGCATTATGTGTCAACTGTTTTGATGAGATGCTGGAGCTTTGAAAAGAAATAAATCTTTACAAAAGGTGGCTATAGTTTTCAATAACAAGTGAAACTCTGCAACCTTTATTCAAAAGCAGAACATTTCAACTTACTAGTTGGTACAGTAGGTAGTGTAGGTGGTGTAGGTGGTGTTGGAGTTGTAGGTGGTGTAGGCAGTGTTGGTGGGGTTGGAGGTCCAGCTGAAAAAAAAACAAACAAAAATTAAAAATATAGGAACATTTTGTTACTCTGGACAAATGAGAAGTTTAGTTTTGAAAAGCCCAGCAGAATTGTAATTAAAACATTGAAGAAGCAGAAAAATCTTGAGGTGTTTAAAGGCAGCTCATACATAGACAGTGTCTAAATGCTTCAGCCAATTTGGTTTCGTCTGCACTAAGAGAAGCAAAGATACTTTTTGATTAACAATGCCTAATCTGAATTTTATTGAAAACATATAAAAAGCTCAATGAGTTATCATTGCAGCCATAAAATCTCACAATTCTTGAGTGTGATACATATTTAAATAATTTCTGCATCGTAGAATAGGTTAATAATATATATTCCATTCTTGATCAACACAAAATGAAGAGTAAATTTGGAAATAAATTTCAAATCCCGAAGTATTTTGGTTTTCAAAACTGTATCCTTTGCCCTCATATTCTTTCATAATGAACAAGAATTTCTCAATAACTAGCCAGTTATAGTTATTAAATCTTGTTTGTAAAGCAAACACTTATTTTACATCTGCATTATGTGTCAACTGTTTTGATGAGATGTTGGATCTCTGAAAAGAAATATATCTTTACAAAAGGAGGCTACAGTTTTCAATAACAAGTGAAACTCTGCAACCTTTATTCAAAAGCAGAACATTTCAACTTACTAGTTGGTACTGTAGGTGGTGTTGGAGGTGTAGGTGGTGTTGGAGTTGTAGGTGGTGTAGGCAGTGTTGGTGGCATTGGAGGTCCAGCTGAAAAAAACGACAAAAATTAAAAATGTAGAAACATTTTGTTATTCTGGACACACGAAAAGTTTAGTTTTGAAAAGCCCAGCAGTATTGTAATTAAAACATTGAAGAAGTAGAAAAATCTTGAGGTGTTTAAAGGCAACTCATACACAGACAGTTTCTAAATGCTTCAGCCAATTTGGTTTCTTCCACACTAAGAGACGCAAAGATACTTTATCATCAACAATGCCTTATCTGAATTTTATTGAAAACATACAATAAGACCAATGAGTTATGTCACTGCAGCCATAAAATCTCTCAAATCTTGAGTGTATCTTGAGTGTGATACATATTTAAATAATTTCTGCATCATAGAATAGGTTAATTATATATATTCCATTCTTGATCAACACAAAAAGAAGAGTAAATTTGAAAAAAAGATTTCTAATCCCGAGGTATTTCAGTTTTCAAATCTGTATCATTTGCCCTCATATTCTTTTATAATTAACAAGAATTTCTCAATAACTAGTTAGTTATATTTATTGAATCTTGTTTGTAAAGCAAACACTTATTTTACATCTGCATTATGTGTCAACTGTTTTGATGAGATGTTGGATCTTTGAAAAGAAATAAATCTTTACAAATGGAGGCTACTGTTTTCAATAACAAGTGAAACTCTGCAACCTTTATTCAAAATCAGAACATTTCAACTTACTAGTTGGTACTGTAGGTGGTGCAGGTGGTGTTGGAGTTGTAGGTGGTGTAGGCAGTGTTGGTGGTGTTGGAGGCCCAGCTGAAAAAAACGAGAAAAATTAAAAATGTAGAAACATTTTGTTACTCTGCTGAAATGAGAAGTTTAGTTTTGAAAAGCCCAGCAGAATCGTAATTAAAAAATTGAAGAAGTAGAAAAATCTGGATGTTTTCAAAGGCAGCACATACAGAGATAGTTTCTAAAAGCTTCAGCCAATTTGGTTTCTTCTACACTAAGAGAAGCAAAGATACTTTTTTCATTAACAATGCCTAATCTGGATTTTATTGAAAACATACAAAACTCTCAATGAATTTTGTCACTGACGCCATAAAATCTCTCAATTCTTGAGTGTGATACATATTTAAATAATTTCTGCATTGTAGAATAGGTTAATAATATATATTCCATTCTTGATCAACACAAAAAGAAGAGTAAATTTCGAAACAAATTTCTAATCCCGAAGTATTTTGGTTTTCAAAACTGTATCCTTTGCCCTCATATCCTTTCATAATGAACAAGAATTTCTCAATAACTAGTTAGTTACAGTTATTGAATATTGTTTGTAAAGCAAACACTTATTTTACATCTGCATTATGTGTCAACTGTTTTGATGAGATGCTGGAGCTTTGAAAAGAAATAAATCTTTACAAAAGGAGGCTATAGTTTTCAATAACAAGTGAAACTCTGCAACCTTTATTCAAAAGCAGAACCTTTCAACTTACTAGTTGGTACTGTAGGTAGTGTAGGTGGTGTTGGAGTTGTAGGTGGTGTAGGCAGTGTTGGTGGGGTTGGAGGTCCAGCCGAAAAAAAACAAGAAAAATTAAAAATGTAGAAACATTTTGTAACTCTGGACAAATGAGAAGTTTAGTTTTGAAAAGCACAGCAGAATTGTAATTAAAACATTGAAGAAGTAGAAAAATCTTGAGGTGTTTAAAGGCAACTCATACACAGACAGTTTCTAAAAGCTTCAGCCAATTTGGTTTCTTCTGCACTAAGAGAAGCAAAGATACTTTTTGATTAACAATGCTTAATCTGAATTTTATTGAAAACATACAAAAAGCTCAATGAGTTATGTCACTGCAGCCATAAATCTCTCAATTCTTGTGTGATACATATTTAAATAATTTCTGCATCGTAGAATAGGTTAATAATAAATATTCCATTCTTGATCAATAGAAAAAGAAGCGTAAATTTAGAAACAAATTTCTCATCCCGAAGTATTTTGGTTTTCAAAACTGTATCCTTTGCCCACATATTCTTTCATAATGAACAAGAATTTCTCAATAACTAGTTAGTTATAGTTATTGAATCTTGTTTGTAAAGCAAACACTTATTTTACATCTGCATTATGTGTCAACTGTTTTGGTGAGATGTTGGATCTCTGAAAAGAAATAAACCTTTAGAAAAGAAGGCTACAGCTTTCAATAACAAGTGAAACTCTGCACCCTTTATTCAAAAGCAGAACATTTCAACTTACTAGTTGGTACTGTAGGTGGTGTTGGAGGTGTAGGTGGTGTTGGAGTTGTAGGTGGTGTAGGCAGTGTTGGTGGTGTTGGAGGTCCAGCTGAAAAGAACGACAAAAATTAAAAATGTAGAAACATTTTGTTACTCTGCTGAAATGAGAAGTTTAGTTTTGAACAGCCCAGCAGAATTGTAATAAAAACATTGAAGAAGTAGACAAATCTTGATGTTTTTTAAGGCAGCACATACAGAGACAGTTTCTAAAAGCTTCAGCCAATTTGGTTTCTTGTACACTAAGAGAAGCAAAGATATTTTTTCATTAACAATGCCTAATCTGAATTTTATTGAAAACATACAAAAAGCTCAATGAGTTAAGTCACTGCAGCCATAAAATCTCTCAATTCTTGAGTGTGATACATATTTAAATAATTTCTGCATCGTAGAATAGGTTAATAATATATATTCCATTCTTGATCAACACAAAAAGAAGAGTAAATTTCGAAACAAATTTCTAATCCTGAAGTATTTTGGTTTTCAAAACTGTATCCTTTGCCCTCATATCCTTTCATAATCAACAAGAATTTCTCAATAACTAGTTAGTTATAGTTATTGAATCTTGTTTGTAAAGCAAACACTTATTTTACATCTGCATTATGTGTCAACTGTTTTGATGAGATGCTGGAGCTTTGAAAAGAAATAAATCTTTACAAAAGGAGGCTACAGCTTTCAATAACAAGTGAAACTCTGCACCCTTTATTCAAAAGCAGAACATTTCAACTTACTAGTTGGTACTGTAGGTGGTGTTGGAGGTGTAGGTGGTGTTGGAGTTGTAGGTGGTGTAGGCAGTGTTGGTGGTGTTGGAGGTCCAGCTGAAAAGAACGACAAAAATTAAAAATGTAGAAACATTTTGTTACACTGCTGAAATGAGAAGTTTAGTTTTGAACAGCCCAGCAGAATTGTAATTAAAACATTGAAGAAGTAGAAAAATCTTGAGGTGTTTAAAGGCAACTCATACATAGACAGTTTCAAAAAGCTTCAGCCAATTTGGTTTCTTCTGCACTAAGGGAAGGAAAGATACTTTTGATTAACAATGCTTAATCTGAATTTTATTGAAAACATACAAAAAAGTCAATGAGTTATGTCACTGCAGCCATAAAATCTCTCAATTCTTGAGTGTGATACATATTTAAATAATTTCTGCATCGTAGAATAGGTTAATAATATATATTCCATTCTTGATCAATACAAAAAGAAGCATAAATTTAGAAACAAATTTCTAATCCCAAAGTATTTTGGTTTTCAAAAGTGTATCCTTTGCCCACATATTCTTTCATAATGAACAAGAATTTCTCAATAACTAGTTATAGTTATTCAAACTTGTTTGTAAAGCAAACACTGATTTTACATCTGCATTATGTGTCAACTGTTTTGATGAGATGTTGGATCTCTGAAAAGAAATAAATCTTTACAAAAGAAGGCTACAGCTTTCAATAACAAGTGAAACTCTGCACCCTTTATTCAAAAGCAGAACATTTCAACTTACTAGTTGGTACTGTAGGTGGTGTTGGAGGTGTAGGTGGTGTTGGAGTTGTAGGTGGTGTAGGCAGTGTTGGTGGTGTTGGAGGTCCAGCTGAAAAGAACGACAAAAATTAAAAATGTAGAAACATTTTGTTACACTGCTGAAATGAGAAGTTTAGTTTTGAACAGCCCAGCAGAATTGTAATAAAAACATTGAAGAAGTAGACAAATCTTGATGTTTTTAAAGGCAGCACACGCAGAGTTTCTAAACGCTTCAGCCAATTTGGTTTCTTCTACACTAAGAGAAACAAAGATACTTTTTCATTAACAATGCCTAATCTGAATTTTATTGAAAACATACAAAAAGCTCAATGAGTTATGTCACTTCAGAAATAAAATCTCTCAATTCTTGAGTGTGAAACATATTTAAATAATTTCTGCAACATAGAATAAGTTAACAATATATATGCCATTCTTGATCAACAAAAAAAGAACAGTAAATTTCGAAACAAATTTCTACTCCCGAAGTATTTTGGTTTTCAAAACTGTATCCTTTGCCCTCATATCCTTTCACAATGAACAAGAATTTCTCAATAACTAGTTCGTTACAGTTATTGAATCTTGTTTGTAAAGCAAACACTTATTTTACATCTGCATTATGTGTCAACTGTTTTGATGAGATGCTGGAGTTTGAAAAGAAATAAATCTTTACAAAAGGAGGTTATGGTTTTCAATAACAAGTGAAACTCTGCAACCTTTATTCAAAAGCAGAACATTTCAACTTACTAGTTGGTACTGTAGGTAGTGTAGGTGGTGTTGGAGTTGTAGGTGGTGTAGGTGGTGTAGGCAGTGTTGGTGGGGTTGGAGGTCCAGCTGAAAAAAACCAAGAAAAATTAAAAATGTAGAAACATTTTGTTACTCTGGACAAATGAGAAGTTTAGTTTTGAAAAGCCCAGCAGAATTGTAATTAAAACATTGAAGAAGTAGAAAAATCTTGAGGTGTTTAAAGGAAACTCATACATAGACAGTTTCTAAAAGCTAAAGCCAATTTGGTTCCTTCTGCACTAAGAGAAGCAAAGATACTTTTTGATTAACAATGCTTAATCTGAATTTTATTGAAAACATACAAAAAGCTCAATGAGTTATGTCACTGCACCCATAAAATCTCTCAATTCTTGAGTGTGATACATATTTAAATAATTTCTGCATTGTAGAATAGGTTAATAATATATATTCCATTCTTGATCAATACAAAAAGCGTAAATTTAGAAACAAATTTCTAATCCCGAAGTAATTTGGTTTTCAAAACTGTATCCTTTGCCCACATATTCTTTCATAATGAACAAGAATTTCTCAATAACTAGTTAGTTTTTGTATTGAATCGTGTTTGTAAAGCAAACACTTATTTTACATCTGCATTATGTGTCAACTGTTTTGATGAGATGTTGGATCTCTGAAAAGAAATAAATGTTTACAAAAGAAGGCTACAGCTTTCAATAACAAGTGAAACTCTGCACCCTTTATTCAAAAGCAGAACATTTCAACTTACTAGTTGGTACTGTAGGTGGTGTTGGAGGTGTAGGTGGTGTTGGAGTTGTAGGTGGTGTAGGCAGTGTTGGTGGTGTTGGAGGTCCAGCTGAAAAGAACAACAAAAATTAAAAATGTAGAAACATTTTGTTACTCTGCTGAAATGAGAAGTTTAGTTTTGTACAGCCCAACAGAATTGTAAAAAAAACATTGAAGAAGTAGACAAATCTTGATGTTTTTAAAGGCAGCACATAGAGAGACAGTTTCTAAAAGCTTCAGCCAATTTGATTTCTTCTACACTAAGAGAAGCAAAGATACTTTTTCATTAACAATGCCTAATCTGAATTTTATTGAAAACATACAAAAAGCTCAAGGAGTTATGTCACTGCAGAAATAAAATCTCTCAATTCTTGAGTGTGATACATATTTAAATAATTTCTGCATCATAGAATATGTTAATAATATATATGCCATTCTTGATCAACACAAAAAGAAGAGTAAATTTGGAAACAAATTTCTAATCCCGAAGTATTTTGGTTTTCAAAACTGTATCCTTTGCCCCCATATTCTTTCATAATGAACAAGAATTTCTCAATAACTAGTTAGTTATAGTTATTGAATCTTGTTTGTGAAGCAACACTTATTTTACATCTGCATTATGTGTCAACTGTTTTGATGAGATGTTGGATCTTTGAAAAGAAATAAATCTTTACAAAAGGAGGCTACAGTTTTCAATAACAAGTGAAACTCTGCAACCTTTATTCAAAAGCAAAACATTTCAACTTACTAGTTGGTACTGCAGGTGGTGTTGGAGGTGTAGGTGGTGTTGGAGTTGTAGGTGGTGCAGGCAGTGTTGGTGGCGTTGGAGGTCCAGCTGAAAAAAACGACAAAAATTAAAAATGTAGAAACATTTTGTTAATCTGGACACACAAAAAGTTTAGTTTTGAAAAGCCCAGCAGAATTGAAATTAAAACATTGAAGTAGAAAAATTTGAGGTGTTTAAAGGCAACTCATACATGGACAGTTTCTAAAAGCTTCAGGCAATTTAGTTTCTTCTACACTAAGAGAACCAAAGATACTTTTTCATTAACAATGCCTTATCTGAATTTTATTGAAAACATACAAAAAGATCAATGAGTTATGTCACTGCAGCCATAAAATCTCTCAAATCTTGAGTGTATCGTGAGTGTGATACATATTTAAATAATTTCTGCATCATAGAATAGGTTGATTATATATATTCTATTCTTGATCAACACAAAAAGAAGAGTAAATTTGAAAAAAGATTTCTAATCCCGAGGTATTTTGGTCTTCAAAACTGTATCATTTGCCCTCATATTCTTTTATAATTAACAAGAATTTCTCAATCACTAGTTAGTTATAGTTATTGAATCTTGTTTGTATTGCAAACACTTATTCTACATCTGCATTATGTGTCAACTGTTTTGCTGAGATGTTAGATCTTTGAAAAGAAATAAATCTTTACAAAAGGAGGCTACTGTTTTCAATAACAAATGAAACTCTACAACCTTTATTCAAAAGCAGAACATTTCAACTTACTAGTTGGTACTGTAGGTGGTGTTGGAGGTGTAGGTGGTGTTGGAGTTGTAGGTGGTGTCGGCAGTGTTGGTGGTGTTGGAGGCCCAGCTGAAAAAAACGAGAAAAATTAAAAATGTAGAAACATTTTGTTACTCTGCTGAAATGAGAAGTTTAGTTGTGAAAAGCCCAGCAGAATCGTAATTAAAAAATTGAAGAAGTAGAAAACTCTTGATGTTTTTAAAGGCAGCACATACACAGTTTCAAAAAGCTTCAGCCAATTTGGTTTCTTCTACACTAAGACAAGCAAAGATACTTTTTCATTAACAATGCGTAATCTGAATTTTATTGAAGACATACAAAAAGCTCAATGAGTTATGTCACTGCAGCCATAAAATCTCTCAATTCTTGAGTGTGATACATATTTAAATAATTTCTGCATCGTAGAATAGGTTAATAATATATATTCCATTCTTGATCAACACAAAAAGAAGAGTAAATTTCGAAACAAATTTCTAATCCCGAAGTATATTGGTTTTCAAAACTATATCCTCTGTCCTCATATCCTTTCATAACGAACAAGAATTTCTCAATAATTAGTTAGTTACCGATTGAATCTTGTTTGTAAAGCAAACACTTATTTTACATCTGCATTATGTGTCAACTGTTTTGATGAGATGCTGCAGCTTTGAAAAGAAATAAATCTTTACAAAAGGTGGCTATAGTTTTCAATAACAAGTGAAACTCTGCAACCTTTATTCAAAAGCAGAACATTTCAACTTACTAGTTGGGACAGTAGGTAGTGTAGGTGGTGTAGGTGGTGTTGGAGTTGTAGGTGGTGTAGGCAGTGTTGGTGGGGTTGGAGGTCCAGCTGAAAAAAACAAACAAAAATTAAAAATGTAGGAACATTTTGTTACTCTGGACAAATGAGAAGTTTAGTTTTGAAAAGCCCAGCAGAATTGTAATTAAAACATTGAAGAAGTAGAAAAATCTTGAGGTGTTTAAAGGCAGCTCATACATAGACAGTGTCTAAATGCTTCAGCCAATTTGGTTTCTTCTGCACTAAGAGAAGCAAAGATACTTTTTGATTAACAATGCCTAATCTGAATTTTATTGAAAACATATAAAAAGCTCAATGAGTTATCATTGCAGCCATAAAATATCACAATTCTTGAGTGTGATACATATTTAAATAATTTCTGCATCGTAGAATAGGTTAATAATATATATTCCATTCTTGATCAACACAAAATGAAGAGTAAATTTTGGAAATAAATTTCAAATCCCGAAGTATTTTGGTTTTCAAAACTGTATCCTTTGCCCTCATATTCTTTCATAATCAACAAGAATTTCTCAATAACTAGCCAGTTATAGTTATTAAATCTTGTTTGTAAAGCAAACACTTATTTTACATCTGCATTATGTGTCAACTGTTTTGATGAGATGTTGGATCTCTGAAAAGAAAAATATCTTTACAAAAGGAGGCTACAGTTTTCAACAACAAGTGAAACTCTGCAACCTTTATTCAAAAGCAGAACATTTCAACTTACTAGTTGGTACTGTAGGTGGTGCAGGTGGTGTTGGAGTTGTAGGTGGTGTAGGCAGTGTTGGTGGTGTTGGAGGCCCAGCTGAAAAAAACGAGAAAAATTAAAAATGTAGAAACATTTTGTTACTCTGCTGAAATGAGAAGTTTAGTTTTGAAAAGCCCAGCAGAATCGTAATTAAAAAATTGAAGAAGTAGAAAAATCTGGATGTTTTCAAAGGCAGCACATACAGAGACAGTTTCTAAAAGCTTCAGCCAATTTGGTTTCTTCTACACTAAGAGAAGCAAAGATACTTTTTTCATTAACAATGCCTAATCTGGATTTTATTGAAAACATACAAAACTCTCACTGCAGCCATAAAATCTCTCAATTCTTGAGTGTGATACATATTTAAATAATTTCTGCATTGTAGAATAGGTTAATAATATATATTCCATTCTTGATCAACACAAAAAGAAGAGTAAATTTCGAAACAAATTTCTAATCCCAAAGTATTTTGGTTTTCAAAACTGTATCCTTTGCCCTCATATCCTTTCATAATGAACGAGAATTTCTCAATAACTAGTTAGTTACAGTTATTGAATCTTGTTTGTAAAGCAAACACTTATTTTACATGTGCATTATGTGTCAACTGTTTTGATGAGATGTTGGATCTCTGAAAAGAGATAAATCTTTACAAAAGAAGGCTACAGCTTTCAATAACAAGTGAAACCCTGCACCCTTTATTCAAAAGCAGAACATTTCAACTTACTAGTTGGTACTGTAGGTGGTGTTGGAGGTGTAGGTGGTGTTGGAGTTGTAGGTGGTGTAGGCAGTGTTGGTGGTGTTGGAGGTCCAGCTGAAAAGAACGACAAAAATTAAAAATGTAGAAACATTTTGTTACTCTGCTGAAATGAGAAGTTTAGTTTTGAACAGCCCAGCAGAATTGTAATAAAAACATTGAAGAAGTAGACAAATCTTGATGTTTTTAAAGGCAGTACACACAGAGACAGTTTCTAAACGCTTCAGCCAATGTGGTTTCTTCTACACTAAGAAAAGCAAAGATACTTTTTCATTAACAATGCCTAATCTGAATTTTATTGAAAACATACAAAAAGCTCAATGAGTTATGTCACTGCAGAAATAAAATCTCTCAATTCTTGAGTTGGGAAACATATTTAAATAATTTCTGCATCATAGAATAGGTTAATAATATATATGCCATTCTTGATCAACACAAAAAGAACAGTAAATTTCGAAACAAATTTCTACTCCCGAAGTATTTTGGTTTTCAAAACTGTATCCTTTGCCCTCATATCCTTTCATAATGAACAAGAATTTCTCAATAAGTAGTTAGTTACAGTTATTGAATCTTGTTTGTAAAGCAAACACTTATTTTACATCTGCATTATGTGTCAACTGTTTCGATGAGATGTTGGATCTTTGAAAAGAAATAAATCTTTACAAAAGGAGGCTACAGTTTTCAATAACAAGTGAAACTCTGCAACCTTTATTCAAAAGCAAAACATTTCAACTTACTAGTTGGTACTGTAGGTGGTGTTGGAGGTGTAGGTGGTGTTGGAGTTGTAGGTGGTGTGGGCAGTGTTGGTGGTGTTGGAGGTCCAGCTGGAAAAAAACCGACAAAAATTTAAAATGGGGAAACATTTTGTTACTCTGGACAAATGAGAAGTTTAGTTTTGAAAAGCCCAGCAGAATTGTAATTAAAACATTGAAGAAGTGGAAAAATCTTCAGGTGTTTAAAGGCAACTCATACCTAGATAGTTTCTAAAAGCTTTAGCCAATTTGGTTTCTTCTACACTAAGAGAAGCAAAGATACCTTTTCATTAACAATGCCTAATCTGAATTGCATTGAAAACATACAAAAAGCTCAATGAGTTATGTCACTGCAACCATAAAATCTCTCAAATCTTGAGTGTATCTTGAGTGTGATACATATCTAAATAATTTCTGCATCATAGAATAGGTTGATTATATAAATTCCATTCTTGATCAAGACAAAAAGAAGATTAAATTTGAAAAAAAGATTTCTAATCCCGAGGTATTTCGGTTTTCAAAACTGTATCATTTGCCCTCATATTCTTTTATAATTAACAAGAATTTCTCAATAACTAGTAAGTTATAGTTATTGAATATTGTTTGTATTGCAAACACTTATTTTACATCTGCATTATGTGTCAACTGTTTTGCTGAGATGTTAGATCTTGAAAAGAAATAAATCTTTACAAAAGGAGGCTACTGTTTTCAATAATAAGTGAAACTGTGCAACCTTTATTCAAAAGCAGAACATTTCAACTTACTAGTTGGTACTGTAGGTGGTGTTGGAGGTGTAGGTGGTGTTGGAGTTGTAGGTGGTGTAGGCAGTGTTGGTGGCGTTGGAGGTCCAGCTGAAAAAAATGACAAAAATTAAAAATGTAGAAACATTTTGTTAATCTGGACACACAAAAAGTTTAGTTTTGAAAAGTCCAGCAGAATTGAAATTAAAACATTGAAGTAGAAAAATTTGAGGTGTTTAAAGGCAACTCATACATGGACAGTTTCTAAAAGCTTCAGGCAATTTGGTTTCTTCTACACTAAGAGACGCAAAGATACTTTTTCATTAACAATGCCTTATCTGAATTTTATTGAAAACATATAAAAAGCTCAATGAGTTATGTCACTGCAGCCATAAAATCTCTCAATTCTTGAGTGTGATACATATTTAAATAATTTCTGCATCGTAGAATAGGTTAATAATATATATTCCATTCTTGATCAACACAAAAAGAAGAGTAAATTTCGAAACAAATTTCTAATCCCTAAGTATTTTGGTTTTCAAAACTATATCCTTTGCCCTCATATCCTTTCATAATGAACAAGAATTCCTCAATAATTAGTTAGTTACAGTTATTGAATCTTGTTTGTAAAGCAAACACTTATTTTACATCTGCATTATGTGTCAACTGTTTTGATGAGATGCTGGAGCTTTGAAAAGAAATAAATCTTTACAAAAGGTGGCTATAGTTTTCAATAACAAGTGAAACTCTGCAACCTTTATTCAAAAGCAGAACATTTCAACTTACTAGTTGGTACAGTAGGTAGAGTAGGTGGTGTTGGAGTTGTAGGTGGTGTAGGCAGTGTTGGTGGGGTTGGAGGTCCAGCTGAAAAAAAACAAACAAAAATTAAAAATGTAGGAACATTTGGTTACTCTGGACAAATGAGAAGTTTAGTTTTGAAAAGCCCAGCAGAATTGTAATTAAAACATTGAAGAAGCAGAAAAATCTTGAGGTGTTTAAAGGCAGCTCATACATAGACAGTGTCTAAATGCTTCAGCCAATTTGGTTTCGTCTGCACTAAGAGAAGCAAAGATACTTTTTGATTAACAATGCCTAATCTGAATTTTATTGAAAACATATAAAAAGCTCAATGAGTTATCATTGCAGCCATAAAATCTCACAATTCTTGAGTGTGATACATATTTAAATAATTTCTGCATCGTAGAATAGGTTAATAATATATATTCCATTCTTGATCAACACAAAATGAAGAGTAAATTTGGAAATAAATTTCAAATCCCGAAGTATTTTGGTTTTCAAAACTGTATCCTTTGCCCTCATATTCTTTCATAATGAACAAGAATTTCTCAATAACTAGCCAGTTATAGTTATTAAATCGTGTTTGTAAAGCAAACACTTATTTTACATCTGCATTATGTGTCAACTGTTTTGATGAGATGTTGGATCTCTGAAAAGAAATATATCTTTACAAAAGGAGGCTACAGTTTTCAATAACAAGTGAAACTCTGCAACCTTTATTCAAAAGCAGAACATTTCAACTTACTAGTTGGTACTGTAGGTGGTGTTGGAGGTGTAGGTGGTGTTGGAGTTGTAGGTGGTGTAGGCAGTGTTGGTGGCGTTGGAGGTCCAGCTGAAAAAAAAGACAAAAATTAAAAATGTAGAAATATTTTGTTATTCTGGACACACGAAAAGTTTAGTTTTGAAAAGCCCAGCAGTATTGTAATTAAAACATTGAAGAAGTAGAAAAATCTTGAGGTGTTTAAAGGCAACTCATACACAGACAGTTTCTAAATGCTTCAGCCAATTTGGTTTCTTCTACACTAAGAGACGCAAAGATACTTTATCATCAACAATGCCTTATCTGAATTTTATTGAAAACATATAAAAAGCTCAATGAGTTATGTCACTGCAGCCATAAAATCTCTCAATTCTTGAGTGTGATACATATTTAAATAATTTCTGCATCGTAGAATAGGTTAATAATATATATTCCATTCTTGATCAACACAAAAAGAAGAGTAAATTTCGAAACAAATTTCTAATCCCTAAGTATTTTGGTTTTCAAAACTATATCCTTTGCCCTCATATCCTTTCATAATGAACAAGAATTCCTCAATAATTAGTTAGTTACAGTTATTGAATCTTGTTTGTAAAGCAAACACTTATTTTACATCTGCATTATGTGTCAACTGTTTTGATGAGATGCTGGAGCTTTGAAAAGAAATAAATCTTTACAAAAGGTGGCTATAGTTTTCAATAACAAGTGAAACTCTGCAACCTTTATTCAAAAGCAGAACATTTCAACTTACTAGTTGGTACAGTAGGTAGTGTAGGTGGTGTAGGTGGTGTTGGAGTTGTAGGTGGTGTAGGCAGTGTTGGTGGGGTTGGAGGTCCAGCTGAAAAAAAAACAAACAAAAATTAAAAATATAGGAACATTTTGTTACTCTGGACAAATGAGAAGTTTAGTTTTGAAAAGCCCAGCAGAATTGTAATTAAAACATTGAAGAAGCAGAAAAATCTTGAGGTGTTTAAAGGCAGCTCATACATAGACAGTGTCTAAATGCTTCAGCCAATTTGGTTTCGTCTGCACTAAGAGAAGCAAAGATACTTTTTGATTAACAATGCCTAATCTGAATTTTATTGAAAACATATAAAAAGCTCAATGAGTTATCATTGCAGCCATAAAATCTCACAATTCTTGAGTGTGATACATATTTAAATAATTTCTGCATCGTAGAATAGGTTAATAATATATATTCCATTCTTGATCAACACAAAATGAAGAGTAAATTTGGAAATAAATTTCAAATCCCGAAGTATTTTGGTTTTCAAAACTGTATCCTTTGCCCTCATATTCTTTCATAATGAACAAGAATTTCTCAATAACTAGCCAGTTATAGTTATTAAATCTTGTTTGTAAAGCAAACACTTATTTTACATCTGCATTATGTGTCAACTGTTTTGATGAGATGTTGGATCTCTGAAAAGAAATATATCTTTACAAAAGGAGGCTACAGTTTTCAATAACAAGTGAAACTCTGCAACCTTTATTCAAAAGCAGAACATTTCAACTTACTAGTTGGTACTGTAGGTGGTGTTGGAGGTGTAGGTGGTGTTGGAGTTGTAGGTGGTGTAGGCAGTGTTGGTGGCATTGGAGGTCCAGCTGAAAAAAACGACAAAAATTAAAAATGTAGAAACATTTTGTTATTCTGGACACACGAAAAGTTTAGTTTTGAAAAGCCCAGCAGTATTGTAATTAAAACATTGAAGAAGTAGAAAAATCTTGAGGTGTTTAAAGGCAACTCATACACAGACAGTTTCTAAATGCTTCAGCCAATTTGGTTTCTTCCACACTAAGAGACGCAAAGATACTTTATCATCAACAATGCCTTATCTGAATTTTATTGAAAACATACAATAAGACCAATGAGTTATGTCACTGCAGCCATAAAATCTCTCAAATCTTGAGTGTATCTTGAGTGTGATACATATTTAAATAATTTCTGCATCATAGAATAGGTTAATTATATATATTCCATTCTTGATCAAAACAAAAAGAAGAGTAAATTTGAAAAAAAGATTTCTAATCCCGAGGTATTTCAGTTTTCAAATCTGTATCATTTGCCCTCATATTCTTTTATAATTAACAAGAATTTCTCAATAACTAGTTAGTTATATTTATTGAATCTTGTTTGTAAAGCAAACACTTATTTTACATCTGCATTATGTGTCAACTGTTTTGATGAGATGTTGGATCTTTGAAAAGAAATAAATCTTTACAAATGGAGGCTACTGTTTTCAATAACAAGTGAAACTCTGCAACCTTTATTCAAAAGCAGAACATTTCAACTTACTAGTTGGTACTGTAGGTGGTGCAGGTGGTGTTGGAGTTGTAGGTGGTGTAGGCAGTGTTGGTGGTGTTGGAGGCCCAGCTGAAAAAAACGAGAAAAATTAAAAATGTAGAAACATTTTGTTACTCTGCTGAAATGAGAAGTTTAGTTTTGAAAAGCCCAGCAGAATCGTAATTAAAAAATTGAAGAAGTAGAAAAATCTGGATGTTTTCAAAGGCAGCACATACAGAGATAGTTTCTAAAAGCTTCAGCCAATTTGGTTTCTTCTACACTAAGAGAAGCAAAGATACTTTTTTCATTAACAATGCCTAATCTGGATTTTATTGAAAACATACAAAACTCTCAATGAATTTTGTCACTGACGCCATAAAATCTCTCAATTCTTGAGTGTGATACATATTTAAATAATTTCTGCATTGTAGAATAGGTTAATAATATATATTCCATTCTTGATCAACACAAAAAGAAGAGTAAATTTCGAAACAAATTTCTAATCCCGAAGTATTTTGGTTTTCAAAACTGTATCCTTTGCCCTCATATCCTTTCATAATGAACAAGAATTTCTCAATAACTAGTTAGTTACAGTTATTGAATATTGTTTGTAAAGCAAACACTTATTTTACATCTGCATTATGTGTCAACTGTTTTGATGAGATGCTGGAGCTTTGAAAAGAAATAAATCTTTACAAAAGGAGGCTATAGTTTTCAATAACAAGTGAAACTCTGCAACCTTTATTCAAAAGCAGAACCTTTCAACTTACTAGTTGGTACTGTAGGTAGTGTAGGTGGTGTTGGAGTTGTAGGTGGTGTAGGCAGTGTTGGTGGGGTTGGAGGTCCAGCCGAAAAAAAACAAGAAAAATTAAAAATGTAGAAACATTTTGTAACTCTGGACAAATGAGAAGTTTAGTTTTGAAAAGCACAGCAGAATTGTAATTAAAACATTGAAGAAGTAGAAAAATCTTGAGGTGTTTAAAGGCAACTCATACACAGACAGTTTCTAAAAGCTTCAGCCAATTTGGTTTCTTCTGCACTAAGAGAAGCAAAGATACTTTTTGATTAACAATGCTTAATCTGAATTTTATTGAAAACATACAAAAAGCTCAATGAGTTATGTCACTGCAGCCATAAATCTCTCAATTCTTGTGTGATACATATTTAAATAATTTCTGCATCGTAGAATAGGTTAATAATAAATATTCCATTCTTGATCAATACAAAAAGAAGCGTAAATTTAGAAACAAATTTCTCATCCCGAAGTATTTTGGTTTTCAAAACTGTATCCTTTGCCCACATATTCTTTCATAATGAACAAGAATTTCTCAATAACTAGTTAGTTATAGTTATTGAATCTTGTTTGTAAAGCAAACACTTATTTTACATCTGCATTATGTGTCAACTGTTTTGGTGAGATGTTGGATCTCTGAAAAGAAATAAACCTTTAGAAAAGAAGGCTACAGCTTTCAATAACAAGTGAAACTCTGCACCCTTTATTCAAAAGCAGAACATTTCAACTTACTAGTTGGTACTGTAGGTGGTGTTGGAGGTGTAGGTGGTGTTGGAGTTGTAGGTGGTGTAGGCAGTGTTGGTGGTGTTGGAGGTCCAGCTGAAAAGAACGACAAAAATTAAAAATGTAGAAACATTTTGTTACTCTGCTGAAATGAGAAGTTTAGTTTTGAACAGCCCAGCAGAATTGTAATAAAAACATTGAAGAAGTAGACAAATCTTGATGTTTTTTAAGGCAGCACATACAGAGACAGTTTCTAAAAGCTTCAGCCAATTTGGTTTCTTGTACACTAAGAGAAGCAAAGATATTTTTTCATTAACAATGCCTAATCTGAATTTTATTGAAAACATACAAAAAGCTCAATGAGTTAAGTCACTGCAGCCATAAAATCTCTCAATTCTTGAGTGTGATACATATTTAAATAATTTCTGCATCGTAGAATAGGTTAATAATATATATTCCATTCTTGATCAACACAAAAAGAAGAGTAAATTTCGAAACAAATTTCTAATCCTGAAGTATTTTGGTTTTCAAAACTGTATCCTTTGCCCTCATATCCTTTCATAATCAACAAGAATTTCTCAATAACTAGTTAGTTATAGTTATTGAATCTTGTTTGTAAAGCAAACACTTATTTTACATCTGCATTATGTGTCAACTGTTTTGATGAGATGCTGGAGCTTTGAAAAGAAATAAATCTTTACAAAAGGAGGCTACAGCTTTCAATAACAAGTGAAACTCTGCACCCTTTATTCAAAAGCAGAACATTTCAACTTACTAGTTGGTACTGTAGGTGGTGTTGGAGGTGTAGGTGGTGTTGGAGTTGTAGGTGGTGTAGGCAGTGTTGGTGGTGTTGGAGGTCCAGCTGAAAAGAACGACAAAAATTAAAAATGTAGAAACATTTTGTTACACTGCTGAAATGAGAAGTTTAGTTTTGAACAGCCCAGCAGAATTGTAATTAAAACATTGAAGAAGTAGAAAAATCTTGAGGTGTTTAAAGGCAACTCATACATAGACAGTTTCAAAAAGCTTCAGCCAATTTGGTTTCTTCTGCACTAAGGGAAGGAAAGATACTTTTGATTAACAATGCTTAATCTGAATTTTATTGAAAACATACAAAAAAGTCAATGAGTTATGTCACTGCAGCCATAAAATCTCTCAATTCTTGAGTGTGATACATATTTAAATAATTTCTGCATCGTAGAATAGGTTAATAATATATATTCCATTCTTGATCAATACAAAAAGAAGCATAAATTTAGAAACAAATTTCTAATCCCAAAGTATTTTGGTTTTCAAAAGTGTATCCTTTGCCCACATATTCTTTCATAATGAACAAGAATTTCTCAATAACTAGTTATAGTTATTCAAACTTGTTTGTAAAGCAAACACTGATTTTACATCTGCATTATGTGTCAACTGTTTTGATGAGATGTTGGATCTCTGAAAAGAAATAAATCTTTACAAAAGAAGGCTACAGCTTTCAATAACAAGTGAAACTCTGCACCCTTTATTCAAAAGCAGAACATTTCAACTTACTAGTTGGTACTGTAGGTGGTGTTGGAGGTGTAGGTGGTGTTGGAGTTGTAGGTGGTGTAGGCAGTGTTGGTGGTGTTGGAGGTCCAGCTGAAAAGAACGACAAAAATTAAAAATGTAGAAACATTTTGTTACACTGCTGAAATGAGAAGTTTAGTTTTGAACAGCCCAGCAGAATTGTAATAAAAACATTGAAGAAGTAGACAAATCTTGATGTTTTTAAAGGCAGCACACGCAGAGTTTCTAAATGCTTCAGCCAATTTGGTTTCTTCTACACTAAGAGAAACAAAGATACTTTTTCATTAACAATGCCTAATCTGAATTTTATTGAAAACATACAAAAAGCTCAATGAGTTATGTCACTTCAGAAATAAAATCTCTCAATTCTTGAGTGTGAAACATATTTAAATAATTTCTGCAACATAGAATAAGTTAACAATATATATGCCATTCTTGATCAACAAAAAAAGAACAGTAAATTTCGAAACAAATTTCTACTCCCGAAGTATTTTGGTTTTCAAAACTGTATCCTTTGCCCTCATATCCTTTCACAATGAACAAGAATTTCTCAATAACTAGTTCGTTACAGTTATTGAATCTTGTTTGTAAAGCAAACACTTATTTTACATCTGCATTATGTGTCAACTGTTTTGATGAGATGCTGGAGTTTGAAAAGAAATAAATCTTTACAAAAGGAGGTTATGGTTTTCAATAACAAGTGAAACTCTGCAACCTTTATTCAAAAGCAGAACATTTCAACTTACTAGTTGGTACTGTAGGTAGTGTAGGTGGTGTTGGAGTTGTAGGTGGTGTAGGCAGTGTTGGTGGGGTTGGAGGTCCAGCTGAAAAAAACCAAGAAAAATTAAAAATGTAGAAACATTTTGTTACTCTGGACAAATGAGAAGTTTAGTTTTGAAAAGCCCAGCAGAATTGTAATTAAAACATTGAAGAAGTAGAAAAATCTTGAGGTGTTTAAAGGAAACTCATACATAGACAGTTTCTAAAAGCTAAAGCCAATTTGGTTTCTTCTGCACTAAGAGAAGCAAAGATACTTTTTGATTAACAATGCTTAATCTGAATTTTATTGAAAACATACAAAAAGCTCAATGAGTTATGTCACTGCACCCATAAAATCTCTCAATTCTTGAGTGTGATACATATTTAAATAATTTCTGCATTGTAGAATAGGTTAATAATATATATTCCATTCTTGATCAATACAAAAAGCGTAAATTTAGAAACAAATTTCTAATCCCGAAGTAATTTGGTTTTCAAAACTGTATCCTTTGCCCACATATTCTTTCATAATGAACAAGAATTTCTCAATAACTAGTTAGTTTTTGTATTGAATCGTGTTTGTAAAGCAAACACTTATTTTACATCTGCATTATGTGTCAACTGTTTTGATGAGATGTTGGATCTCTGAAAAGAAATAAATGTTTACAAAAGAAGGCTACAGCTTTCAATAACAAGTGAAACTCTGCACCCTTTATTCAAAAGCAGAACATTTCAACTTACTAGTTGGTACTGTAGGTGGTGTTGGAGGTGTAGGTGGTGTTGGAGTTGTAGGTGGTGTAGGCAGTGTTGGTGGTGTAGGAGGTCCAGCTGAAAAGAACAACAAAAATTAAAAATGTAGAAACATTTTGTTACTCTGCTGAAATGAGAAGTTTAGTTTTGTACAGCCCAACAGAATTGTAAAAAAAACATTGAAGAAGTAGACAAATCTTGATGTTTTTAAAGGCAGCACATAGAGAGACAGTTTCTAAAAGCTTCAGCCAATTTGATTTCTTCTACACTAAGAGAAGCAAAGATACTTTTTCATTAACAATGCCTAATCTGAATTTTATTGAAAACATACAAAAAGCTCAAGGAGTTATGTCACTGCAGAAATAAAATCTCTCAATTCTTGAGTGTGATACATATTTAAATAATTTCTGCATCATAGAATATGTTAATAATATATATGCCATTCTTGATCAACACAAAAAGAAGAGTAAATTTGGAAACAAATTTCTAATCCCGAAGTATTTTGGTTTTCAAAACTGTATCCTTTGCCCCCATATTCTTTCATAATGAACAAGAATTTCTCAATAACTAGTTAGTTATAGTTATTGAATCTTGTTTGTGAAGCAACACTTATTTTACATCTGCATTATGTGTCAACTGTTTTGATGAGATGTTGGATCTTTGAAAAGAAATAAATCTTTACAAAAGGAGGCTACAGTTTTCAATAACAAGTGAAACTCTGCAACCTTTATTCAAAAGCAAAACATTTCAACTTACTAGTTGGTACTGCAGGTGGTGTTGGAGGTGTAGGTGGTGTTGGAGTTGTAGGTGGTGCAGGCAGTGTTGGTGGCGTTGGAGGTCCAGCTGAAAAAAACGACAAAAATTAAAAATGTAGAAACATTTTGTTAATCTGGACACACAAAAAGTTTAGTTTTGAAAAGCCCAGCAGAATTGAAATTAAAACATTGAAGTAGAAAAATTTGAGGTGTTTAAAGGCAACTCATACATGGACAGTTTCTAAAAGCTTCAGGCAATTTAGTTTCTTCTACACTAAGAGAACCAAAGATACTTTTTCATTAACAATGCCTTATCTGAATTTTATTGAAAACATACAAAAAGATCAATGAGTTATGTCACTGCAGCCATAAAATCTCTCAAATCTTGAGTGTATCGTGAGTGTGATACATATTTAAATAATTTCTGCATCATAGAATAGGTTGATTATATATATTCTATTCTTGATCAACACAAAAAGAAGAGTAAATTTGAAAAAAGATTTCTAATCCCGAGGTATTTTGGTCTTCAAAACTGTATCATTTGCCCTCATATTCTTTTATAATTAACAAGAATTTCTCAATCACTAGTTAGGTATAGTTATTGAATCTTGTTTGTATTGCAAACACTTATTCTACATCTGCATTATGTGTCAACTGTTTTGCTGAGATGTTAGATCTTTGAAAAGAAATAAATCTTTACAAAAGGAGGCTACTGTTTTCAATAACAAATGAAACTCTACAACCTTTATTCAAAAGCAGAACATTTCAACTTACTAGTTGGTACTGTAGGTGGTGTTGGAGGTGTAGGTGGTGTTGGAGTTGTAGGTGGTGTCGGCAGTGTTGGTGGTGTTGGAGGCCCAGCTGAAAAAAACGAGAAAAATTAAAAATGTAGAAACATTTTGTTACTCTGCTGAAATGAGAAGTTTAGTTGTGAAAAGCCCAGCAGAATCGTAATTAAAAAATTGAAGAAGTAGAAAACTCTTGATGTTTTTAAAGGCAGCACATACACAGTTTCAAAAAGCTTCAGCCAATTTGGTTTCTTCTACACTAAGACAAGCAAAGATACTTTTTCATTAACAATGCGTAATCTGAATTTTATTGAAGACATACAAAAAGCTCAATGAGTTATGTCACTGCAGCCATAAAATCTCTCAATTCTTGAGTGTGATACATATTTAAATAATTTCTGCATCGTAGAATAGGTTAATAATATATATTCCATTCTTGATCAACACAAAAAGAAGAGTAAATTTCGAAACAAATTTCTAATCCCGAAGTATATTGGTTTTCAAAACTATATCCTCTGTCCTCATATCCTTTCATAACGAACAAGAATTTCTCAATAATTAGTTAGTTACCGATTGAATCTTGTTTGTAAAGCAAACACTTATTTTACATCTGCATTATGTGTCAACTGTTTTGATGAGATGCTGCAGCTTTGAAAAGAAATAAATCTTTACAAAAGGTGGCTATAGTTTTCAATAACAAGTGAAACTCTGCAACCTTTATTCAAAAGCAGAACATTTCAACTTACTAGTTGGGACAGTAGGTAGTGTAGGTGGTGTAGGTGGTGTTGGAGTTGTAGGTGGTGTAGGCAGTGTTGGTGGGGTTGGAGGTCCAGCTGAAAAAAACAAACAAAAATTAAAAATGTAGGAACATTTTGTTACTCTGGACAAATGAGAAGTTTAGTTTTGAAAAGCCCAGCAGAATTGTAATTAAAACATTGAAGAAGTAGAAAAATCTTGAGGTGTTTAAAGGCAGCTCATACATAGACAGTGTCTAAATGCTTCAGCCAATTTGGTTTCTTCTGCACTAAGAGAAGCAAAGATACTTTTTGATTAACAATGCCTAATCTGAATTTTATTGAAAACATATAAAAAGCTCAATGAGTTATCATTGCAGCCATAAAATATCACAATTCTTGAGTGTGATACATATTTAAATAATTTCTGCATCGTAGAATAGGTTAATAATATATATTCCATTCTTGATCAACACAAAATGAAGAGTAAATTTTGGAAATAAATTTCAAATCCCGAAGTATTTTGGTTTTCAAAACTGTATCCTTTGCCCTCATATTCTTTCATAATCAACAAGAATTTCTCAATAACTAGCCAGTTATAGTTATTAAATCTTGTTTGTAAAGCAAACACTTATTTTACATCTGCATTATGTGTCAACTGTTTTGATGAGATGTTGGATCTCTGAAAAGAAAAATATCTTTACAAAAGGAGGCTACAGTTTTCAACAACAAGTGAAACTCTGCAACCTTTATTCAAAAGCAGAACATTTCAACTTACTAGTTGGTACTGTAGGTGGTGCAGGTGGTGTTGGAGTTGTAGGTGGTGTAGGCAGTGTTGGTGGTGTTGGAGGCCCAGCTGAAAAAAACGAGAAAAATTAAAAATGTAGAAACATTTTGTTACTCTGCTGAAATGAGAAGTTTAGTTTTGAAAAGCCCAGCAGAATCGTAATTAAAAAATTGAAGAAGTAGAAAAATCTGGATGTTTTCAAAGGCAGCACATACAGAGACAGTTTCTAAAAGCTTCAGCCAATTTGGTTTCTTCTACACTAAGAGAAGCAAAGATACTTTTTTCATTAACAATGCCTAATCTGGATTTTATTGAAAACATACAAAACTCTCACTGCAGCCATAAAATCTCTCAATTCTTGAGTGTGATACATATTTAAATAATTTCTGCATTGTAGAATAGGTTAATAATATATATTCCATTCTTGATCAACACAAAAAGAAGAGTAAATTTCGAAACAAATTTCTAATCCCAAAGTATTTTGGTTTTCAAAACTGTATCCTTTGCCCTCATATCCTTTCATAATGAACGAGAATTTCTCAATAACTAGTTAGTTACAGTTATTGAATCTTGTTTGTAAAGCAAACACTTATTTTACATCTGCATTATGTGTCAACTGTTTTGATGAGATGTTGGATCTCTGAAAAGAGATAAATCTTTACAAAAGAAGGCTACAGCTTTCAATAACAAGTGAAACCCTGCACCCTTTATTCAAAAGCAGAACATTTCAACTTACTAGTTGGTACTGTAGGTGGTGTTGGAGGTGTAGGTGGTGTTGGAGTTGTAGGTGGTGTAGGCAGTGTTGGTGGTGTTGGAGGTCCAGCTGAAAAGAACGACAAAAATTAAAAATGTAGAAACATTTTGTTACTCTGCTGAAATGAGAAGTTTAGTTTTGAACAGCCCAGCAGAATTGTAATAAAAACATTGAAGAAGTAGACAAATCTTGATGTTTTTAAAGGCAGCACACACAGAGACAGTTTCTAAACGCTTCAGCCAATGTGGTTTCTTCTACACTAAGAAAAGCAAAGATACTTTTTCATTAACAATGCCTAATCTGAATTTTATTGAAAACATACAAAAAGCTCAATGAGTTATGTCACTGCAGAAATAAAATCTCTCAATTCTTGAGTTGGGAAACATATTTAAATAATTTCTGCATCATAGAATAGGTTAATAATATATATGCCATTCTTGATCAACACAAAAAGAACAGTAAATTTCGAAACAAATTTCTACTCCCGAAGTATTTTGGTTTTCAAAACTGTATCCTTTGCCCTCATATCCTTTCATAATGAACAAGAATTTCTCAATAAGTAGTTAGTTACAGTTATTGAATCTTGTTTGTAAAGCAAACACTTATTTTACATCTGCATTATGTGTCAACTGTTTTGATGAGATGCTGGAGCTTTGAAAAGAAATAAATCTTTACAAAACGAGGTTATGGTTTTCAATAACAAGTGAAACTCTGCAACCTTTATTCAAAAGCAGAACATTTCAACTTACTAGTTGGTACTGTAGGTAGTGTAGGTGGTGTTGGAGTTGTAGGTGGTGTAGGCAGTGTTGGTGGGGTTGGAGGTCCAGCTGAAAAAAACCAAGAAAAATTAAAAATGTAGAAACATTTTGTTACTCTGGACAAATGAGAAGTTTAGTTTTGAAAAGCCCAGCAGAACTGTAATTAAAACATTGAAGAACTAGAAAAATCTTGAGGTGTTTAAAAGAAACTCATACATAGACAGTTTCTAAAAGCTTCAGCCAATTTGGTTGCTTCTGCACTAAGAGAAGCAAAGATACTTTTTGATTAACAATGCTTAATCTGAATTTTATTGAAAACATATAAAAAGCTCAATGAGTTATGTCACTGCACCCATAAAATCTCTCAATTCTTGAGTGTGATACATATATAAATAATTTCTGCATTGTAGAATAGGTTAATAATATATATTCCATTCTTGATCAATACAAAAAGCGTAAATTTAGAAACAAATTTCTAATCCCGAAGTAATTTGGTTTTCAAAACTGTATCCTTTGCCCACATATTCTTTCATAATGAACAAGAATTTCTCAATAACTAGTTAGTTATAGTTATTGAATCGTGTTTGTAAAGCAAACACTTATTTTACATCTGCATTATGTGGCAACTGTTTTGATGAGATGTTGGATCTCTGAAAAGAAATAAATCTTTACAAAAGAAGGCTACAGCTTTCAACAACAAGCTAAACTCTGCACCCTTTATTCAAAAGAAGAACATTTCAACTTACTAGTTGGTACTGTAGGTGGTGTTGGAGGTGTAGGTGGTGTTGGAGTTGTAGGTGGTGTAGGCAGTGTTGGTGGTGTTGGAGGTCCAGCTGAAAAGAACGACAAAAATTAAAAATGTAGAAACATTTTGTTACTCTGCTGAAATGAGAAGTTTAGTTTTGTACAGCCCAACAGAATTGTAATAAATACATTGAAGAAGTAGACAAATCTTGATGTTTTTAAAGGCAGCACATACAGAGACAGTTTCTAAAAGCTTCAGCCAATTTGGTTTCTTCTACACTAAGAGAAGCAAAGATACTTTTTCATTAACAATGCCTAATCTGAATTTTATTGAAAACATACAAAAAGCTCAAGGAGTTATGTCACTGCAGAAATAAAATCTCTCAATTCTTGAGTGTGATACATATTTAAATAATTTCTGCATCATAGAATATGTTAATAATATATATGCCATTCTTGATCAACACAAAAAGAAGAGTAAATTTGGAAACAAATTTCTAATCCCGAAGTATTTTGGTTTTCAAAACTGTATCCTTTGCCCCCATATTCTTTCATAATGAACAAGAATTTCTCAATAACTAGTTAGTTATAGTTATTGAATCTTGTTTGTGAAGCAACACTTATTTTACATCTGCATTATGTGTCAACTGTTTTGATGAGATGTTGGATCTTTGAAAAGAAATAAATCTTTACAAAAGGAGGCTACAGTTTTCAATAACAAGTGAAACTCTGCAACCTTTATTCAAAAGCAAAACATTTCAACTTACTAGTTGGTACTGCAGGTGGTGTTGGAGGTGTAGGTGGTGTTGGAGTTGTAGGTGGTGCAGGCAGTGTTGGTGGCGTTGGAGGTCCAGCTGAAAAAAACGACAAAAATTAAAAATGTAGAAACATTTTGTTAATCTGGACACACAAAAAGTTTAGTTTTGAAAAGCCCAGCAGAATTGAAATTAAAACATTGAAGTAGAAAAATTTGAGGTGTTTAAAGGCAACTCATACATGGACAGTTTCTAAAAGCTTCAGGCAATTTAGTTTCTTCTACACTAAGAGAACCAAAGATACTTTTTCATTAACAATGCCTTATCTGAATTTTATTGAAAACATACAAAAAGATCAATGAGTTATGTCACTGCAGCCATAAAATCTCTCAAATCTTGAGTGTATCGTGAGTGTGATACATATTTAAATAATTTCTGCATCATAGAATAGGTTGATTATATATATTCTATTCTTGATCAACACAAAAAGAAGAGTAAATTTGAAAAAAGATTTCTAATCCCGAGGTATTTTGGTCTTCAAAACTGTATCATTTGCCCTCATATTCTTTTATAATTAACAAGAATTTCTCAATCACTAGTTAGGTATAGTTATTGAATCTTGTTTGTATTGCAAACACTTATTCTACATCTGCATTATGTGTCAACTGTTTTGCTGAGATGTTAGATCTTTGAAAAGAAATAAATCTTTACAAAAGGAGGCTACTGTTTTCAATAACAAATGAAACTCTACAACCTTTATTCAAAAGCAGAACATTTCAACTTACTAGTTGGTACTGTAGGTGGTGTTGGAGGTGTAGGTGGTGTTGGAGTTGTAGGTGGTGTCGGCAGTGTTGGTGGTGTTGGAGGCCCAGCTGAAAAAAACGAGAAAAATTAAAAATGTAGAAACATTTTGTTACTCTGCTGAAATGAGAAGTTTAGTTGTGAAAAGCCCAGCAGAATCGTAATTAAAAAATTGAAGAAGTAGAAAACTCTTGATGTTTTTAAAGGCAGCACATACACAGTTTCAAAAAGCTTCAGCCAATTTGGTTTCTTCTACACTAAGACAAGCAAAGATACTTTTTCATTAACAATGCGTAATCTGAATTTTATTGAAGACATACAAAAAGCTCAATGAGTTATGTCACTGCAGCCATAAAATCTCTCAATTCTTGAGTGTGATACATATTTAAATAATTTCTGCATCGTAGAATAGGTTAATAATATATATTCCATTCTTGATCAACACAAAAAGAAGAGTAAATTTCGAAACAAATTTCTAATCCCGAAGTATATTGGTTTTCAAAACTATATCCTCTGTCCTCATATCCTTTCATAACGAACAAGAATTTCTCAATAATTAGTTAGTTACCGATTGAATCTTGTTTGTAAAGCAAACACTTATTTTACATCTGCATTATGTGTCAACTGTTTTGATGAGATGCTGCAGCTTTGAAAAGAAATAAATCTTTACAAAAGGTGGCTATAGTTTTCAATAACAAGTGAAACTCTGCAACCTTTATTCAAAAGCAGAACATTTCAACTTACTAGTTGGGACAGTAGGTAGTGTAGGTGGTGTAGGTGGTGTTGGAGTTGTAGGTGGTGTAGGCAGTGTTGGTGGGGTTGGAGGTCCAGCTGAAAAAAACAAACAAAAATTAAAAATGTAGGAACATTTTGTTACTCTGGACAAATGAGAAGTTTAGTTTTGAAAAGCCCAGCAGAATTGTAATTAAAACATTGAAGAAGTAGAAAAATCTTGAGGTGTTTAAAGGCAGCTCATACATAGACAGTGTCTAAATGCTTCAGCCAATTTGGTTTCTTCTGCACTAAGAGAAGCAAAGATACTTTTTGATTAACAATGCCTAATCTGAATTTTATTGAAAACATATAAAAAGCTCAATGAGTTATCATTGCAGCCATAAAATATCACAATTCTTGAGTGTGATACATATTTAAATAATTTCTGCATCGTAGAATAGGTTAATAATATATATTCCATTCTTGATCAACACAAAATGAAGAGTAAATTTTGGAAATAAATTTCAAATCCCGAAGTATTTTGGTTTTCAAAACTGTATCCTTTGCCCTCATATTCTTTCATAATCAACAAGAATTTCTCAATAACTAGCCAGTTATAGTTATTAAATCTTGTTTGTAAAGCAAACACTTATTTTACATCTGCATTATGTGTCAACTGTTTTGATGAGATGTTGGATCTCTGAAAAGAAAAATATCTTTACAAAAGGAGGCTACAGTTTTCAACAACAAGTGAAACTCTGCAACCTTTATTCAAAAGCAGAACATTTCAACTTACTAGTTGGTACTGTAGGTGGTGCAGGTGGTGTTGGAGTTGTAGGTGGTGTAGGCAGTGTTGGTGGTGTTGGAGGCCCAGCTGAAAAAAACGAGAAAAATTAAAAATGTAGAAACATTTTGTTACTCTGCTGAAATGAGAAGTTTAGTTTTGAAAAGCCCAGCAGAATCGTAATTAAAAAATTGAAGAAGTAGAAAAATCTGGATGTTTTCAAAGGCAGCACATACAGAGACAGTTTCTAAAAGCTTCAGCCAATTTGGTTTCTTCTACACTAAGAGAAGCAAAGATACTTTTTTCATTAACAATGCCTAATCTGGATTTTATTGAAAACATACAAAACTCTCACTGCAGCCATAAAATCTCTCAATTCTTGAGTGTGATACATATTTAAATAATTTCTGCATTGTAGAATAGGTTAATAATATATATTCCATTCTTGATCAACACAAAAAGAAGAGTAAATTTCGAAACAAATTTCTAATCCCAAAGTATTTTGGTTTTCAAAACTGTATCCTTTGCCCTCATATCCTTTCATAATGAACGAGAATTTCTCAATAACTAGTTAGTTACAGTTATTGAATCTTGTTTGTAAAGCAAACACTTATTTTACATCTGCATTATGTGTCAACTGTTTTGATGAGATGTTGGATCTCTGAAAAGAGATAAATCTTTACAAAAGAAGGCTACAGCTTTCAATAACAAGTGAAACCCTGCACCCTTTATTCAAAAGCAGAACATTTCAACTTACTAGTTGGTACTGTAGGTGGTGTTGGAGGTGTAGGTGGTGTTGGAGTTGTAGGTGGTGTAGGCAGTGTTGGTGGTGTTGGAGGTCCAGCTGAAAAGAACGACAAAAATTAAAAATGTAGAAACATTTTGTTACTCTGCTGAAATGAGAAGTTTAGTTTTGAACAGCCCAGCAGAATTGTAATAAAAACATTGAAGAAGTAGACAAATCTTGATGTTTTTAAAGGCAGCACACACAGAGACAGTTTCTAAACGCTTCAGCCAATGTGGTTTCTTCTACACTAAGAAAAGCAAAGATACTTTTTCATTAACAATGCCTAATCTGAATTTTATTGAAAACATACAAAAAGCTCAATGAGTTATGTCACTGCAGAAATAAAATCTCTCAATTCTTGAGTTGGGAAACATATTTAAATAATTTCTGCATCATAGAATAGGTTAATAATATATATGCCATTCTTGATCAACACAAAAAGAACAGTAAATTTCGAAACAAATTTCTACTCCCGAAGTATTTTGGTTTTCAAAACTGTATCCTTTGCCCTCATATCCTTTCATAATGAACAAGAATTTCTCAATAAGTAGTTAGTTACAGTTATTGAATCTTGTTTGTAAAGCAAACACTTATTTTACATCTGCATTATGTGTCAACTGTTTTGATGAGATGCTGGAGCTTTGAAAAGAAATAAATCTTTACAAAACGAGGTTATGGTTTTCAATAACAAGTGAAACTCTGCAACCTTTATTCAAAAGCAGAACATTTCAACTTACTAGTTGGTACTGTAGGTAGTGTAGGTGGTGTTGGAGTTGTAGGTGGTGTAGGCAGTGTTGGTGGGGTTGGAGGTCCAGCTGAAAAAAACCAAGAAAAATTAAAAATGTAGAAACATTTTGTTACTCTGGACAAATGAGAAGTTTAGTTTTGAAAAGCCCAGCAGAACTGTAATTAAAACATTGAAGAACTAGAAAAATCTTGAGGTGTTTAAAAGAAACTCATACATAGACAGTTTCTAAAAGCTTCAGCCAATTTGGTTGCTTCTGCACTAAGAGAAGCAAAGATACTTTTTGATTAACAATGCTTAATCTGAATTTTATTGAAAACATATAAAAAGCTCAATGAGTTATGTCACTGCACCCATAAAATCTCTCAATTCTTGAGTGTGATACATATATAAATAATTTCTGCATTGTAGAATAGGTTAATAATATATATTCCATTCTTGATCAATACAAAAAGCGTAAATTTAGAAACAAATTTCTAATCCCGAAGTAATTTGGTTTTCAAAACTGTATCCTTTGCCCACATATTCTTTCATAATGAACAAGAATTTCTCAATAACTAGTTAGTTATAGTTATTGAATCGTGTTTGTAAAGCAAACACTTATTTTACATCTGCATTATGTGGCAACTGTTTTGATGAGATGTTGGATCTCTGAAAAGAAATAAATCTTTACAAAAGAAGGCTACAGCTTTCAACAACAAGCTAAACTCTGCACCCTTTATTCAAAAGAAGAACATTTCAACTTACTAGTTGGTACTGTAGGTGGTGTTGGAGGTGTAGGTGGTGTTGGAGTTGTAGGTGGTGTAGGCAGTGTTGGTGGTGTTGGAGGTCCAGCTGAAAAGAACGACAAAAATTAAAAATGTAGAAACATTTTGTTACTCTGCTGAAATGAGAAGTTTAGTTTTGTACAGCCCAACAGAATTGTAATAAATACATTGAAGAAGTAGACAAATCTTGATGTTTTTAAAGGCAGCACATACAGAGACAGTTTCTAAAAGCTTCAGCCAATTTGGTTTCTTCTACACTAAGAGAAGCAAAGATACTTTTTCATTAACAATGCCTAATCTGAATTTTATTGAAAACATACAAAAAGCTCAAGGAGTTATGTCACTGCAGAAATAAAATCTCTCAATTCTTGAGTGTGATACATATTTAAATAATTTCTGCATCATAGAATATGCTAATAATATATATGCCATTCTTGATCAACACAAAAAGAAGAGTAAATTTCGAAACAAATTTCTAATCACGAAGTATTTTGGTTTTCAAAACTGTATCCTTTGCCCCCATATTCTTTCATAATGAACAAGAATTTCTCAATAACTAGTTAGTTATAGTTATTGAATCTTGTTTGTGAAGCAACACTTATTTTACATCTGCATTATGTGTCAACTGTTTCGATGAGATGTTGGATCTTTGAAAAGAAATAAATCTTTACAAAAGGAGGCTACAGTTTTCAATAACAAGTGAAACTCTGCAACCTTTATTCAAAAGCAAAACATTTCAACTTACTAGTTGGTACTGTAGGTGGTGTTGGAGGTGTAGGTGGTGTTGGAGTTGTAGGTGGTGTGGGCAGTGTTGGTGGTGTTGGAGGTCCAGCTGGAAAAAAACCGACAAAAATTTAAAATGGGGAAACATTTTGTTACTCTGGACAAATGAGAAGTTTAGTTTTGAAAAGCCCAGCAGAATTGTAATTAAAACATTGAAGAAGTGGAAAAATCTTCAGGTGTTTAAAGGCAACTCATACCTAGATAGTTTCTAAAAGCTTTAGCCAATTTGGTTTCTTCTACACTAAGAGAAGCAAAGATACCTTTTCATTAACAATGCCTAATCTGAATTGCATTGAAAACATACAAAAAGCTCAATGAGTTATGTCACTGCAACCATAAAATCTCTCAAATCTTGAGTGTATCTTGAGTGTGATACATATCTAAATAATTTCTGCATCATAGAATAGGTTGATTATATAAATTCCATTCTTGATCAAGACAAAAAGAAGATTAAATTTGAAAAAAAGATTTCTAATCCCGAGGTATTTCGGTTTTCAAAACTGTATCATTTGCCCTCATATTCTTTTATAATTAACAAGAATTTCTCAATAACTAGTAAGTTATAGTTATTGAATATTGTTTGTATTGCAAACACTTATTTTACATCTGCATTATGTGTCAACTGTTTTGCTGAGATGTTAGATCTTGAAAAGAAATAAATCTTTACAAAAGGAGGCTACTGTTTTCAATAATAAGTGAAACTGTGCAACCTTTATTCAAAAGCAGAACATTTCAACTTACTAGTTGGTACTGTAGGTGGTGTTGGAGGTGTAGGTGGTGTTGGAGTTGTAGGTGGTGTAGGCAGTGTTGGTGGCGTTGGAGGTCCAGCTGAAAAAAATGACAAAAATTAAAAATGTAGAAACATTTTGTTAATCTGGACACACAAAAAGTTTAGTTTTGAAAAGTCCAGCAGAATTGAAATTAAAACATTGAAGTAGAAAAATTTGAGGTGTTTAAAGGCAACTCATACGTGGACAGTTTCTAAAAGCTTCAGGCAATTTGGTTTCTTCTACACTAAGAGACGCAAAGATACTTTTTCATTAACAATGCCTTATCTGAATTTTATTGAAAACATATAAAAAGCTCAATGAGTTATGTCACTGCAGCCATAAAATCTCTCAATTCTTGAGTGTGATACATATTTAAATAATTTCTGCATCGTAGAATAGGTTAATAATATATATTCCATTCTTGATCAACACAAAAAGAAGAGTAAATTTCGAAACAAATTTCTAATCCCTAAGTATTTTGGTTTTCAAAACTATATCCTTTGCCCTCATATCCTTTCATAATGAACAAGAATTCCTCAATAATTAGTTAGTTACAGTTATTGAATCTTGTTTGTAAAGCAAACACTTATTTTACATCTGCATTATGTGTCAACTGTTTTGATGAGATGCTGGAGCTTTGAAAAGAAATAAATCTTTACAAAAGGTGGCTATAGTTTTCAATAACAAGTGAAACTCTGCAACCTTTATTCAAAAGCAGAACATTTCAACTTACTAGTTGGTACAGTAGGTAGAGTAGGTGGTGTTGGAGTTGTAGGTGGTGTAGGCAGTGTTGGTGGGGTTGGAGGTCCAGCTGAAAAAAAACAAACAAAAATTAAAAATGTAGGAACATTTGGTTACTCTGGACAAATGAGAAGTTTAGTTTTGAAAAGCCCAGCAGAATTGTAATTAAAACATTGAAGAAGCAGAAAAATCTTGAGGTGTTTAAAGGCAGCTCATACATAGACAGTGTCTAAATGCTTCAGCCAATTTGGTTTCGTCTGCACTAAGAGAAGCAAAGATACTTTTTGATTAACAATGCCTAATCTGAATTTTATTGAAAACATATAAAAAGCTCAATGAGTTATCATTGCAGCCATAAAATCTCACAATTCTTGAGTGTGATACATATTTAAATAATTTCTGCATCGTAGAATAGGTTAATAATATATATTCCATTCTTGATCAACACAAAATGAAGAGTAAATTTGGAAATAAATTTCAAATCCCGAAGTATTTTGGTTTTCAAAACTGTATCCTTTGCCCTCATATTCTTTCATAATGAACAAGAATTTCTCAATAACTAGCCAGTTATAGTTATTAAATCTTGTTTGTAAAGCAAACACTTATTTTACATCTGCATTATGTGTCAACTGTTTTGATGAGATGTTGGATCTCTGAAAAGAAATATATCTTTACAAAAGGAGGCTACAGTTTTCAATAACAAGTGAAACTCTGCAACCTTTATTCAAAAGCAGAACATTTCAACTTACTAGTTGGTACTGTAGGTGGTGTTGGAGGTGTAGGTGGTGTTGGAGTTGTAGGTGGTGTAGGCAGTGTTGGTGGCGTTGGAGGTCCAGCTGAAAAAAAAGACAAAAATTAAAAATGTAGAAATATTTTGTTATTCTGGACACACGAAAAGTTTAGTTTTGAAAAGCCCAGCAGTATTGTAATTAAAACATTGAAGAAGTAGAAAAATCTTGAGGTGTTTAAAGGCAACTCATACACAGACAGTTTCTAAATGCTTCAGCCAATTTGGTTTCTTCTACACTAAGAGACGCAAAGATACTTTATCATCAACAATGCCTTATCTGAATTTTATTGAAAACATATAAAAAGCTCAATGAGTTATGTCACTGCAGCCATAAAATCTCTCAATTCTTGAGTGTGATACATATTTAAATAATTTCTGCATCGTAGAATAGGTTAATAATATATATTCCATTCTTGATCTACACAAAAAGAAGAGTAAATTTCGAAACAAATTTCTAATCCCTAAGTATTTTGGTTTTCAAAACTATATCCTTTGCCCTCATATCCTTTCATAATGAACAAGAATTCCTCAATAATTAGTTAGTTACAGTTATTGAATCTTGTTTGTAAAGCAAACACTTATTTTACATCTGCATTATGTGTCAACTGTTTTGATGAGATGCTGGAGCTTTGAAAAGAAATAAATCTTTACAAAAGGTGGCTATAGTTTTCAATAACAAGTGAAACTCTGCAACCTTTATTCAAAAGCAGAACATTTCAACTTACTAGTTGGTACAGTAGGTAGTGTAGGTGGTGTTGGAGTTGTAGGTGGTGTAGGCAGTGTTGGTGAGGTTGGAGGTCCAGCTGAAAAAAAAACAAACAAAAATTAAAAATGTAGGAACATTTTGTTACTCTGGACAAATGAGAAGTTTAGTTTTGAAAAGCCCAGCAGAATTGTAATTAAAACATTGAAGAAGCAGAAAAATCTTGAGGTGTTTAAAGGCAACTCATACATAGACAGTGTCTAAATGCTTCAGCCAATTTGGTTTCGTCTGCACTAAGAGAAGCAAAGATACTTTTTGATTAACAATGCCTAATCTGAATTTTATTGAAAACATATAAAAAGCTCAATGAGTTATCATTGCAGCCATAAAATCTCACAATTCTTGAGTGTGATACATATTTAAATAATTTCTGCATCGTAGAATAGGTTAATAATATATATTCCATTCTTGATCAACACAAAATGAAGAGTAAATTTGGAAATAAATTTCAAATCCCAAAGTATTTTGGTTTTCAAAACTGTATCCTTTGCCCTCATATTCTTTCATAATGAACAAGAATTTCTCAATAACTAGCCAGTTATAGTTATTAAATCTTGTTTGTAAAGCAAACACTTATTTTACATCTGCATTATGTGTCAACTGTTTTGATGAGATGTTGGATCTCTGAAAAGAAATATATCTTTACAAAAGGAGGCTACAGTTTTCAATAACAAGTGAAACTCTGCAACCTTTATTCAAAAGCAGAACATTTCAACTTACTAGTTGGTACTGTAGGTGGTGTTGGAGGTGTAGGTGGTGTTGGAGTTGTAGGTGGTGTAGGCAGTGTTGGTGGCGTTGGAGGTCCAGCTGAAAAAAACGACAAAAATTAAAAATGTAGAAACATTTTGTTATTCTGGACACACGAAAAGTTTAGTTTTGAAAAGCCCAGCAGTATTGTAATTAAAACATTGAAGAAGTAGAAAAATCTTGAGGTGTTTAAAGGCAACTCATACACAGACAGTTTCTAAATGCTTCAGCCAATTTGGTTTCTTCTACACTAAGAGACGCAAAGATACTTTATCATCAACAATGCCTTATCTGAATTTTATTGAAAACATACAAAAGACCAATGAGTTATGTCACTGCAGCCATAAAATCTCTCAAATCTTGAGTGTATCTTGAGTGTGATACATATTTAAATAATTTC
The DNA here is from genome assembly GCA_031216915.1 of Pictodentalium vernedei. Classification (NCBI taxonomy): domain Eukaryota; kingdom Metazoa; phylum Mollusca; class Scaphopoda; order Dentaliida; family Dentaliidae; genus Pictodentalium; species Pictodentalium vernedei. The sequence continues at coordinate 278,765,896 of CM062288.1, forward strand.
TGCATCATAGAATAGGTTAATTATATATATTCCATTCTTGATCAACACAAAAAGAAGAGTAAATTTCAAAAAAAGATTTCTAATCCCGAGGTATTTCAGTTTTCAAAACTGTATCATTTGCCCTCATATTCTTTTATAATTAACAAGAATTTCTCAATAACTAATTAGTTATATTTATTGAATCTTGTTTGTAAAGCAAACACTTATTTTACATCTGCATTATGTGTCAACTGTTTTGATGAGATGTTGGATCTTTGAAAAGAAATAAATCTTTACAAAAGGAGGCTACTGTTTTCAATAACAAGTGAAACTCTGCAACCTTTATTCAAAAGCAGAACATTTCAACTTACTAGTTGGTACTGTAGGTGGTGCAGGTGGTGTTGGAGTTGTAGGTGGTGTAGGCAGTGTTGGTGGTGTTGGAGGCCCAGCTGAAAAAACGAGAAAAATTAAAAATGTAGAAACATTTTGTTACTCTGCTGAAATGAGAAGTTTAGTTTTGAAAAGCCCAGCAGAATCGTAATTAAAAAATTGAAGAAGTAGAAAAATCTGGATGTTTTCAAAGGCAGCACACACAGAGATAGTTTCTAAAAGCTTCAGCCAATTTGGTTTCTTCTACACTAAGAGAAGCAAAGATACTTTTTTCATTAACAATGCCTAATCTGGATTTTATTGAAAACATACAAAACTCTCACTGCAGCCATAAAATCTCTCAATTCTTGAGTGTGATACATATTTAAATAATTTCTGCATTGTAGAATAGGTTAATAATATATATTCCATTCTTGATCAACACAAAAAGAAGAGTAAATTTCGAAACAAATTTCTAATCCCAAAGTATTTTGGTTTTCAAAACTGTATCCTTTGCCCTCATATCCTTTCATAATGAACGAGAATTTCTCAATAACTAGTTAGTTACAGTTATTGAATCTTGTTTGTAAAGCAAACACTTATTTTACATCTGCATTATGTGTCAACTGTTTTGATGAGATGTTGGATCTCTGAAAAGAGATAAATCTTTACAAAAGAAGGCTACAGCTTTCAATAACAAGTGAAACCCTGCACCCTTTATTCAAAAGCAGAACATTTCAACTTACTAGTTGGTACTGTAGGTGGTGTTGGAGGTGTAGGTGGTGTTGGAGTTGTAGGTGGTGTAGGCAGTGTTGGTGGTGTTGGAGGTCCAGCTGAAAAGAACGACAAAAATTAAAAATGTAGAAACATTTTGTTACTCTGCTGAAATGAGAAGTTTAGTTTTGAACAGCCCAGCAGAATTGTAATAAAAACATTGAAGAAGTAGACAAATCTTGATGTTTTTAAAGGCAGCACACACAGAGACAGTTTCTAAACGCTTCAGCCAATGTGGTTTCTTCTACACTAAGAAAAGCAAAGATACTTTTTCATTAACAATGCCTAATCTGAATTTTATTGAAAACATACAAAAAGCTCAATGAGTTATGTCACTGCAGAAATAAAATCTCTCAATTCTTGAGTTGGGAAACATATTTAAATAATTTCTGCATCATAGAATAGGTTAATAATATATATGCCATTCTTGATCAACACAAAAAGAACAGTAAATTTCGAAACAAATTTCTACTCCCGAAGTATTTTGGTTTTCAAAACTGTATCCTTTGCCCTCATATCCTTTCATAATGAACAAGAATTTCTCAATAAGTAGTTAGTTACAGTTATTGAATCTTGTTTGTAAAGCAAACACTTATTTTACATCTGCATTATGTGTCAACTGTTTTGATGAGATGCTGGAGCTTTGAAAAGAAATAAATCTTTACAAAACGAGGTTATGGTTTTCAATAACAAGTGAAACTCTGCAACCTTTATTCAAAAGCAGAACATTTCAACTTACTAGTTGGTACTGTAGGTAGTGTAGGTGGTGTTGGAGTTGTAGGTGGTGTAGGCAGTGTTGGTGGGGTTGGAGGTCCAGGTGAAAAAAACCAAGAAAAATTAAAAATGTAGAAACATTTTGTTACTCTGGACAAATGAGAAGTTTAGTTTTGAAAAGCCCAGCAGAACTGTAATTAAAACATTGAAGAACTAGAAAAATCTTGAGGTGTTTAAAAGAAACTCATACATAGACAGTTTCTAAAAGCTTCAGCCAATTTGGTTGCTTCTGCACTAAGAGAAGCAAAGATACTTTTTGATTAACAATGCTTAATCTGAATTTTATTGAAAACATATAAAAAGCTCAATGAGTTATGTCACTGCACCCATAAAATCTCTCAATTCTTGAGTGTGATACATATATAAATAATTTCTGCATTGTAGAATAGGTTAATAATATATATTCCATTCTTGATCAATACAAAAAGCGTAAATTTAGAAACAAATTTCTAATCCCGAAGTAATTTGGTTTTCAAAACTGTATCCTTTGCCCACATATTCTTTCATAATGAACAAGAATTTCTCAATAACTAGTTAGTTATAGTTATTGAATCGTGTTTGTAAAGCAAACACTTATTTTACATCTGCATTATGTGGCAACTGTTTTGATGAGATGTTGGATCTCTGAAAAGAAATAAATCTTTACAAAAGAAGGCTACAGCTTTCAACAACAAGCTAAACTCTGCACCCTTTATTCAAAAGAAGAACATTTCAACTTACTAGTTGGTACTGTAGGTGGTGTTGGAGGTGTAGGTGGTGTTGGAGTTGTAGGTGGTGTAGGCAGTGTTGGTGGTGTTGGAGGTCCAGCTGAAAAGAACGACAAAAATTAAAAATGTAGAAACATTTTGTTACTCTGCTGAAATGAGAAGTTTAGTTTTGTACAGCCCAACAGAATTGTAATAAATACATTGAAGAAGTAGACAAATCTTGATGTTTTTAAAGGCAGCACATACAGAGACAGTTTCTAAAAGCTTCAGCCAATTTGGTTTCTTCTACACTAAGAGAAGCAAAGATACTTTTTCATTAACAATGCCTAATCTGAATTTTATTGAAAACATACAAAAAGCTCAAGGAGTTATGTCACTGCAGAAATAAAATCTCTCAATTCTTGAGTGTGATACATATTTAAATAATTTCTGCATCATAGAATATGCTAATAATATATATGCCATTCTTGATCAACACAAAAAGAAGAGTAAATTTCGAAACAAATTTCTAATCACGAAGTATTTTGGTTTTCAAAACTGTATCCTTTGCCCCCATATTCTTTCATAATGAACAAGAATTTCTCAATAACTAGTTAGTTATAGTTATTGAATCTTGTTTGTGAAGCAACACTTATTTTACATCTGCATTATGTGTCAACTGTTTCGATGAGATGTTGGATCTTTGAAAAGAAATAAATCTTTACAAAAGGAGGCTACAGTTTTCAATAACAAGTGAAACTCTGCAACCTTTATTCAAAAGCAAAACATTTCAACTTACTAGTTGGTACTGTAGGTGGTGTTGGAGGTGTAGGTGGTGTTGGAGTTGTAGGTGGTGTGGGCAGTGTTGGTGGTGTTGGAGGTCCAGCTGGAAAAAAACCGACAAAAATTTAAAATGGGGAAACATTTTGTTACTCTGGACAAATGAGAAGTTTAGTTTTGAAAAGCCCAGCAGAATTGTAATTAAAACATTGAAGAAGTGGAAAAATCTTCAGGTGTTTAAAGGCAACTCATACCTAGATAGTTTCTAAAAGCTTTAGCCAATTTGGTTTCTTCTACACTAAGAGAAGCAAAGATACCTTTTCATTAACAATGCCTAATCTGAATTGCATTGAAAACATACAAAAAGCTCAATGAGTTATGTCACTGCAACCATAAAATCTCTCAAATCTTGAGTGTATCTTGAGTGTGATACATATCTAAATAATTTCTGCATCATAGAATAGGTTGATTATATAAATTCCATTCTTGATCAAGACAAAAAGAAGATTAAATTTGAAAAAAAGATTTCTAATCCCGAGGTATTTCGGTTTTCAAAACTGTATCATTTGCCCTCATATTCTTTTATAATTAACAAGAATTTCTCAATAACTAGTAAGTTATAGTTATTGAATATTGTTTGTATTGCAAACACTTATTTTACATCTGCATTATGTGTCAACTGTTTTGCTGAGATGTTAGATCTTGAAAAGAAATAAATCTTTACAAAAGGAGGCTACTGTTTTCAATAATAAGTGAAACTGTGCAACCTTTATTCAAAAGCAGAACATTTCAACTTACTAGTTGGTACTGTAGGTGGTGTTGGAGGTGTAGGTGGTGTTGGAGTTGTAGGTGGTGTAGGCAGTGTTGGTGGCGTTGGAGGTCCAGCTGAAAAAAATGACAAAAATTAAAAATGTAGAAACATTTTGTTAATCTGGACACACAAAAAGTTTAGTTTTGAAAAGTCCAGCAGAATTGAAATTAAAACATTGAAGTAGAAAAATTTGAGGTGTTTAAAGGCAACTCATACATGGACAGTTTCTAAAAGCTTCAGGCAATTTGGTTTCTTCTACACTAAGAGACGCAAAGATACTTTTTCATTAACAATGCCTTATCTGAATTTTATTGAAAACATATAAAAAGCTCAATGAGTTATGTCACTGCAGCCATAAAATCTCTCAATTCTTGAGTGTGATACATATTTAAATAATTTCTGCATCGTAGAATAGGTTAATAATATATATTCCATTCTTGATCAACACAAAAAGAAGAGTAAATTTCGAAACAAATTTCTAATCCCTAAGTATTTTGGTTTTCAAAACTATATCCTTTGCCCTCATATCCTTTCATAATGAACAAGAATTCCTCAATAATTAGTTAGTTACAGTTATTGAATCTTGTTTGTAAAGCAAACACTTATTTTACATCTGCATTATGTGTCAACTGTTTTGATGAGATGCTGGAGCTTTGAAAAGAAATAAATCTTTACAAAAGGTGGCTATAGTTTTCAATAACAAGTGAAACTCTGCAACCTTTATTCAAAAGCAGAACATTTCAACTTACTAGTTGGTACAGTAGGTAGAGTAGGTGGTGTTGGAGTTGTAGGTGGTGTAGGCAGTGTTGGTGGGGTTGGAGGTCCAGCTGAAAAAAAACAAACAAAAATTAAAAATGTAGGAACATTTGGTTACTCTGGACAAATGAGAAGTTTAGTTTTGAAAAGCCCAGCAGAATTGTAATTAAAACATTGAAGAAGCAGAAAAATCTTGAGGTGTTTAAAGGCAGCTCATACATAGACAGTGTCTAAATGCTTCAGCCAATTTGGTTTCGTCTGCACTAAGAGAAGCAAAGATACTTTTTGATTAACAATGCCTAATCTGAATTTTATTGAAAACATATAAAAAGCTCAATGAGTTATCATTGCAGCCATAAAATCTCACAATTCTTGAGTGTGATACATATTTAAATAATTTCTGCATCGTAGAATAGGTTAATAATATATATTCCATTCTTGATCAACACAAAATGAAGAGTAAATTTGGAAATAAATTTCAAATCCCGAAGTATTTTGGTTTTCAAAACTGTATCCTTTGCCCTCATATTCTTTCATAATGAACAAGAATTTCTCAATAACTAGCCAGTTATAGTTATTAAATCTTGTTTGTAAAGCAAACACTTATTTTACATCTGCATTATGTGTCAACTGTTTTGATGAGATGTTGGATCTCTGAAAAGAAATATATCTTTACAAAAGGAGGCTACAGTTTTCAATAACAAGTAAAACTCTGCAACCTTTATTCAAAAGCAGAACATTTCAACTTACTAGTTGGTACTGTAGGTGGTGTTGGAGGTGTAGGTGGTGTTGGAGTTGTAGGTGGTGTAGGCAGTGTTGGTGGCGTTGGAGGTCCAGCTGAAAAAAAAGACAAAAATTAAAAATGTAGAAATATTTTGTTATTCTGGACACACGAAAAGTTTAGTTTTGAAAAGCCCAGCAGTATTGTAATTAAAACATTGAAGAAGTAGAAAAATCTTGAGGTGTTTAAAGGCAACTCATACACAGACAGTTTCTAAATGCTTCAGCCAATTTGGTTTCTTCTACACTAAGAGACGCAAAGATACTTTATCATCAACAATGCCTTATCTGAATTTTATTGAAAACATATAAAAAGCTCAATGAGTTATGTCACTGCAGCCATAAAATCTCTCAATTCTTGAGTGTGATACATATTTAAATAATTTCTGCATCGTAGAATAGGTTAATAATATATATTCCATTCTTGATCTACACAAAAAGAAGAGTAAATTTCGAAACAAATTTCTAATCCCTAAGTATTTTGGTTTTCAAAACTATATCCTTTGCCCTCATATCCTTTCATAATGAACAAGAATTCCTCAATAATTAGTTAGTTACAGTTATTGAATCTTGTTTGTAAAGCAAACACTTATTTTACATCTGCATTATGTGTCAACTGTTTTGATGAGATGCTGGAGCTTTGAAAAGAAATAAATCTTTACAAAAGGTGGCTATAGTTTTCAATAACAAGTGAAACTCTGCAACCTTTATTCAAAAGCAGAACATTTCAACTTACTAGTTGGTACAGTAGGTAGTGTAGGTGGTGTTGGAGTTGTAGGTGGTGTAGGCAGTGTTGGTGGGGTTGGAGGTCCAGCTGAAAAAAAAACAAACAAAAATTAAAAATGTAGGAACATTTTGTTACTCTGGACAAATGAGAAGTTTAGTTTTGAAAAGCCCAGCAGAATTGTAATTAAAACATTGAAGAAGCAGAAAAATCTTGAGGTGTTTAAAGGCAACTCATACATAGACAGTGTCTAAATGCTTCAGCCAATTTGGTTTCGTCTGCACTAAGAGAAGCAAAGATACTTTTTGATTAACAATGCCTAATCTGAATTTTATTGAAAACATATAAAAAGCTCAATGAGTTATCATTGCAGCCATAAAATCTCACAATTCTTGAGTGTGATACATATTTAAATAATTTCTGCATCGTAGAATAGGTTAATAATATATATTCCATTCTTGATCAACACAAAATGAAGAGTAAATTTGGAAATAAATTTCAAATCCCAAAGTATTTTGGTTTTCAAAACTGTATCCTTTGCCCTCATATTCTTTCATAATGAACAAGAATTTCTCAATAACTAGCCAGTTATAGTTATTAAATCTTGTTTGTAAAGCAAACACTTATTTTACATCTGCATTATGTGTCAACTGTTTTGATGAGATGTTGGATCTCTGAAAAGAAATATATCTTTACAAAAGGAGGCTACAGTTTTCAATAACAAGTGAAACTCTGCAACCTTTATTCAAAAGCAGAACATTTCAACTTACTAGTTGGTACTGTAGGTGGTGTTGGAGGTGTAGGTGGTGTTGGAGTTGTAGGTGGTGTAGGCAGTGTTGGTGGCGTTGGAGGTCCAGCTGAAAAAAACGACAAAAATTAAAAATGTAGAAACATTTTGTTATTCTGGACACACGAAAAGTTTAGTTTTGAAAAGCCCAGCAGTATTGTAATTAAAACATTGAAGAAGTAGAAAAATCTTGAGGTGTTTAAAGGCAACTCATACACAGACAGTTTCTAAATGCTTCAGCCAATTTGGTTTCTTCTACACTAAGAGACGCAAAGATACTTTATCATCAACAATGCCTTATCTGAATTTTATTGAAAACATACAAAAGACCAATGAGTTATGTCACTGCAGCCATAAAATCTCTCAAATCTTGAGTGTATCTTGAGTGTGATACATATTTAAATAATTTCTGCATCATAGAATAGGTTAATTATATATATTCCATTCTTGATCAACACAAAAAGAAGAGTAAATTTCAAAAAAAGATTTCTAATCCCGAGGTATTTCAGTTTTCAAAACTGTATCATTTGCCCTCATATTCTTTTATAATTAACAAGAATTTCTCAATAACTAATTAGTTATATTTATTGAATCTTGTTTGTAAAGCAAACACTTATTTTACATCTGCATTATGTGTCAACTGTTTTGATGAGATGTTGGATCTTTGAAAAGAAATAAATCTTTACAAAAGGAGGCTACTGTTTTCAATAACAAGTGAAACTCTGCAACCTTTATTCAAAAGCAGAACATTTCAACTTACTAGTTGGTACTGTAGGTGGTGCAGGTGGTGTTGGAGTTGTAGGTGGTGTAGGCAGTGTTGGTGGTGTTGGAGGCCCAGCTGAAAAAACGAGAAAAATTAAAAATGTAGAAACATTTTGTTACTCTGCTGAAATGAGAAGTTTAGTTTTGAAAAGCCCAGCAGAATCGTAATTAAAAAATTGAAGAAGTAGAAAAATCTGGATGTTTTCAAAGGCAGCACACACAGAGATAGTTTCTAAAAGCTTCAGCCAATTTGGTTTCTTCTACACTAAGAGAAGCAAAGATACTTTTTTCATTAACAATGCCTAATCTGGATTTTATTGAAAACATACAAAACTCTCAATGAATTTTGTCACTGCAGCCATAAAATCTCTCAATTCTTGAGTGTGATACATATTTAAATAATTTCTGCATTGTAGAATAGGTTAATAATATATATTCCATTCTTGATCAACACAAAAAGAAGAGTAAATTTCGAAACAAATTTCTAATCCCGAAGTATTTTGGTTTTCAAAACTGTATCCTTTGCCCTCATATCCTTTCATAATAACAAGAATTTCTCAATAACTAGTTAGTTACAGTTATTGAATATTGTTTGTAAAGCAAACACTTATTTTACATCTGCATTATGTGTCAACTGTTTTGATGAGATGCTGGAGCTTTGAAAAGAAATAAATCTTTACAAAAGGAGGCTATAGTTTTCAATAACAAGTGAAACTCTGCAACCTTTATTCAAAAGCAGAACCTTTCAACTTACTAGTTGGTACTGTAGGTAGTGTAGGTGGTGTTGGAGTTGTAGGTGGTGTAGGCAGTGTTGGTGGGGTTGGAGGTCCAGCCGAAAAAAAACAAGAAAAATTAAAAATGTAGAAACATTTTGTTACTCTGGACAAATGAGAAGTTTAGTTTTGAAAAGCACAGCAGAATTGTAATTAAAACATTGAAGAAGTAGAAAAATCTTGAGGTGTTTCAAGGCAACTCATACACAGACAGTTTCAAAAAGCTTCAGCCAATTTGATTTCTTCTACACTAAGAGAAGCAAAGATACTTTTTGATTAACAATGCTTAATCTGAATTTTATTGAAAACATACAAAAAGCTCAATGAGTTATGTCACTGCACCCATAAAATCTCTGAATTCTTGAGTGTGATACATATTTAAATAATTTCTGCATCGTAGAATAGGTTAATAATATATATTCCATTCTTGATCAATACAAAAAGAAGCGTAAATTTAGAAACAAATTTCTCATCCCGAAGTATTTTGGTTTTCAAAACTGTATCCTTTGCCCACATATTCTTTCATAATGAACAAGAATTTCTCAATAACTAGTTAGTTATAGTTATTGAATCTTGTTTGTAAAGCAAACACTTATTTTACATCTGCATTATGTGTCAACTGTTTTGATGAGATGTTGGATCTCTGAAAAGAAATAAACCTTTACAAAAGAAGGCTACAGCTTTCAATAACAAGTGAAACTCTGCACCCTTTATTCAAAAGCAGAACATTTCAACTTACTAGTTTGTACTGTAGGTGGTGTTGGAGGTGTAGGTGGTGTTGGAGTTGTAGGTGGTGTAGGCAGTGTTGGTGGTGTTGGAGGTCCAGCTGAAAAGAACGACAAAAATTAAAAATGTAGAAACATTTTGTTACTCTGCTGAAATGAGAAGTTTAGTTTTGAACAGCCCAGCAGAATTGTAATAAAAACATTGAAGAAGTAGACAAATCTTGATGTTTTTAAAGGCAGCACATACTTAGACAGTTTCTAAAAGCTTCAGCCAAGCAAAAGATATTTTTTCATTAACAATGCCTAATCTGAATTTTATGGAAAACATATAAAAAGCTGAATGAGTTATGTCACTGCAGCCATTAAATCTCTCAATTCTTGAGTGTGATACATATTTAAATAATTTCTGCATCGTAGAATAGGTTAATAATATATATTCCATTCTTGATCAACACAAAAAGAAGAGTAAATTTCGAAACAAATTTCTAATCCCGAAGTATTTTGGTTTTCAAAACTGTATCCTTTGCCCTCATATCCTTTCATAATGAACAAGAATTTCTCAATAACTAGTTAGTTATAGCTATTGAATCTTGTTTGTAAAGCAAACACTTATTTTACATCTGCATTATGTGTCAACTGTTTTGATGAGATGTTGGATCTTTGAAAAGAAATAAATCTTTACAAAAGGAGGCTACTGTTTTCAATAACAAGTGAAACTCTGCAACCTTTATTCAAAAGCAGAACATTTCAACTTACTAGTTGGTACTGTAGGTGGTGCAGGTGGTGTTGGAGTTGTAGGTGGTGTAGGCAGTGTTGGAGGCCCAGCTGAAAAAAACGAGAAAAATTAAAAATGTAGAAACATTTTGTTACTCTGCTGAAATGAGAAGTTTAGTTTTGAAAAGCCCAGCAGGATCGTAATTAAAAAATTGAAGAAGTAGAAAAATCTGGATGTTTTCAAAGGCAGCACATACAGAGATAGTTTCTAAAAGCTTCAGCCAATTTGGTTTCTTCTACACTAAGAGAAGCAAAGATACTTTTTTCATTAACAATGCCTAATCTGGATTTTATTGAAAACATACAAAACTCTCAATGAATTTTGTCACTGCAGCCATAAAATAATTTCTGCATTGTAGAATAGGTTAATAATATATATTCCATTCTTGATCAACACAAAAAGAAGAGTAAATTTCGAAACAAATTTCTAATCCCGAAGTATTTTGGTTTTCAAAACTGTATCCTTTGCCCTCATATCCTTTCATAATGAACAAGAATTTCTCAATAACTAGTTAGTTACAGTTATTGAATCTTGTTTTTAAAGCAAACACTTATTTTACATCTGCATTATGTGTCAACTGTTTTGATGAGATGCTGGAGCTTTGAAAAGAAATAAATCTTTACAAAAGGAGGCTATAGTTTTCAATAACAAGTGAAACTCTGCAACCTTTATTCAAAAGCAGAACCTTTCAACTTACTAGTTGGTACTGTAGGTAGTGTAGGTGGTGTTGGAGTTGTAGGTGGTGTAGGCAGTGTTGGTGGGGTTGGAGGTCCAGCTGAAAAAAAAACAAGAAAAATTAAAAATGTAGAAACATTTTGTTACTCTGGACAAATGAGAAGTTTAGTTTTGAAAAGCACAGCAGAATTGTAATTAAAACATTGAAGAAGTAGAAAAATCTTGAGGTGTTTAAAGGCAACTCATACACAGACAGTTTCTAAAAGCTTCAGCCAATTTGGTTTCTTCTGCACTAAGAGAAGCAAAGATACTTTTTGATGAACAATGCTTAATCTCAATTTTATTGAAAACATACAAAAAGCTCAATGAGTTATGTCACTGCAGCCATAAATCTCTCAATTCTTGAGTATGATACATATTTAAATAATTTCTGCATCGTAGAATAGGTTAATAATAAATATTCCATTCTTGATCAATACAAAAAGAAGCGTAAATTTAGAAACAAATTTCTCATCCCGAAGTATTTTGGTTTTCAAAACTGTATCCTTTGCCCACATATTCTTTCATAATGAACAAGAATTTCTCAATAACTAGTTAGTTATAGTTATTGAATCTTGTTTGTAAAGCAAACACTTATTTTACATCTGCATTATGTGTCAACTGTTTTGATGAGATGTTGGATCTCTGAAAAGAAATAAACCTTTACAAAAGAAGGCTACAGCTTTCAATAACAAGTGAAACTCTGCACCCTTTATTCAAAAGCAGAACATTTCAACTTACTAGTTGGTACTGTAGGTGGTGTTGGAGGTGTAGGTGGTGTTGGAGTTGTAGGTGGTGTAGGCAGAGTTGGTGGTGTTGGAGGTCCAGCTGAAAAGAACGACAAAAATTAAAAATGTAGAAACATTTTGTTACTCTGCTGAAATGAGAAGTTTAGTTTTGAACAGCCCAGCAGAATTGTAATAAAAACATTGAAGAAGTAGACAAATCTTGATGTTTTTTAAGGCAGCACATACAGAGACAGTTTCTAAAAGCTTCAGCCAATTTGGTTTCTTGTACACTAAGAGAAGCAAAGATATTTTTTCATTAACAATGCCTAATCTGAATTTTATTGAAAACATACAAAAAGCTCAATGAGTTATGTCACTGCAGCCATAAAATCTCTCAGTTCTTGAGTGTGATACATATTTAAATAATTTCTGCATCGTAGAATAGGTTAATAATATATATTCCATTCTTGATCAACACAAAAAGAAGAGTAAATTTCGAAACAAATTTCTAATCCTGAAGTATTTTGTTTTTCAAAACTGTATCCTTTGCCCTCATATCCTTTCATAATGAACAAGAATTTCTCAATAACTAGTTAGTTACAGTTATTGAATCTTGTTTGTAAAGCAAACACTTATTTTACATCTGCATTATGTGTCAACTGTTTTGATGAGATGCTGGAGCTTTGAAAAGAAATAAATCTTTACAAAATGAGGCTATAGTTTTCAAAAACAAGTGAAACTCTGCAACCTTTATTCAAAAGCAGAACATTTCAACTTACTAGTTGGTACTGTAGGTAGTGCAGGTGGTGTTGGAGTTGTAGGTGGTGTAGGCAGTGTTGGTGGGGTTGGAGGTCCAGCTGAAAAAAAAAACAAGAAAAATTAAAAATGTAGAAACATTTTGTTACTCTGGACAAATGAGAAGTTTAGTTTTGAAAAGCCCAGCAGAATTGTAATTAAAACATTGAAGAAGTAGAAAAATCTTGAGGTGTTTAAAGGCAACTCATACATAGACAGTTTCTAAAAGCTTCGGTCAATTTGGTTTCTTCTGCACTAAGAGAAGCAAAGATACTTATTGATTAACAATGCTTAATCTGAATTTTATTGAAAACATACAAAAAGCTCAATGAGTTATGTCACTGCAGCCATAAATCTCTCAATTCTTGAGTGTGATACATATTTAAATAATTTCTGCATCGTAGAATAGGTTAATAATAAATATTCCATTCTTGATCAATACAAAAAGAAGCGTAAATTTAGAAACAAATTTCTCATCCCGAAGTATTTTGGTTTTCAAAACTGTATCCTTTGCCCACATATTCTTTCATAATGAACAAGAATTTCTCAATAACTAGTTAGTTATAGTTATTGAATCTTGTTTGTAAAGCAAACACTTATTTTACATCTGCATTATGTGTCAACTGTTTTGATGAGATGTTGGATCTCTGAAAAGAAATAAACCTTTACAAAAGAAGGCTACAGCTTTCAATAACAAGTGAAACTCTGCACCCTTTATTCAAAAGCAGAACATTTCAACTTACTAGTTGGTACTGTAGGTGGTGTTGGAGGTGTAGGTGGTGTTGGAGTTGTAGGTGGTGTAGGCAGTGTTGGTGGTGTTGGAGGCCCAGCTGAAAAGAACGACAAAAATTAAAAATGTAGAAACATTTTGTTACTCTGCTGAAATGAGAAGTTTAGTTTTGAACAGCCCAGCAGAATTGTAATAAAAACATTGAAGAAGTAGACAAATCTTGATGTTTTTTAAGGCAGCACATACAGAGACAGTTTCCAAAAGCTTCAGCCAATTTGGTTTCTTGTACACTAAGAGAAGCAAAGATATTTTTTCATTAACAATGCCTAATCTGAATTTTATTGAAAACATACAAAAAGCTCAATGAGTTATGTCACTGCAGCCATAAAATCTCTCAGTTCTTGAGTGTGATACATATTTAAATAATTTCTGCATCGTAGAATAGGTTAATAATATATATTCCTTTCTTGATCAACACAAAAAGAAGAGTAAATTTTGAAACAAATTTCTAATCCTGAAGTATTTTGGTTTTCAAAACTGTATCCTTTGCCCTCATATCCTTTCATAATGAACAAGAATTTCTCAATAACTAGTTAGTTACAGTTATTGAATCTTGTTTGTAAAGCAAACACTTATTTTACATCTGCATTATGTGTCAACTGTTTTGATGAGATGCTGGAGCTTTGAAAAGAAATAAATCTTTATAAAATGAGGCTATAGTTTTCAAAAACAAGTGAAACTCTGCAACCTTTATTCAAAAGCAGAACATTTCAACTTACTAGTTGGTACTGTAGGTAGTGCAGGTGGTGTTGGAGTTGTAGGTGGTGTAGGCAGTGTTGGTGGGGTTGGAGGTCCAGCTGAAAAAAAAACAAGAAAAATTAAAAATGTAGAAACATTTTGTTACTCTGGACAAATGAGAAGTTTAGTTTTGAAAAGCCCAGCAGAATTGTAATTAAAACATTGAAGAAGTAGAAAAATCTTGAGGTGTTTAAAGGCAACTCATACATAGACAGTTTCTAAAAGCTTCAGCCAATTTGGTTTCTTCTGCACTAAGAGAAGCAAAGATACTTTTTGATTAACAATGCTTAATCTGAATTTTATTGAAAACATACAAAAAGCTCAATGAGTTATGTCACTGCACCCATAAAATCTCTCAATTCTTGAGTGTGATACATATTTAAATAATTTCTGCATCGTAGAATAGGTTAATAATATATATTCCATTCTTGATCAATACAAAAAGAAGCGTAAATATAGAAACAAATTTCTCATCCCGAAGTATTTTGGTTTTCAAAACTATATCCTTTGCCCACATATTCTTTCATAATGAACAAGAATTTCTCAATAACTAGTTAGTTATAGTTATTGAATCTTGTTTGTAAAGCAAACACTTATCTTACATCTGCATTATGTGTCAACTGTTTTGATGAGATGCTGGAGCTTTGAAAAGAAATAAATCTTTACAAAAGGAGGCTATGGTTTTCAATAACAAGTGAAACTCTGCAACCTTTATTCAAAAGCAGAACATTTCAACTTACTAGTTGGTACTGTAGGTAGTGTAGGTGGTGTTGGAGTTGTAGGTGGTGTAGGCAGTGTTGGTGGGGTTGGAGGTCCAGCTGAAAAAAACCAAGAAAAATTAAAAATGTAGAAACATTTTGTTACTCTGGAAAAATGAGGAGTTTAGTTTTGAAAAGCCCAGCAGAATTGTAATTAAAACATTGAAGAAGTAGAAAAATCTTGAGGTGTTTAAAGGCAACTCATACACAGGCAGTTTCTAAAAGCTTCAGCCAATTGGGTTTCTTCTGCACTAAGAGAAGCAAAGATACTTTTTGATTAACAATGCTTAATCTGAATTTTATTGAAAACATACAAAAAGCTCAATGAGTTATGTCACTGCACCCATAAAATCTCTCAATTCTTGAGTGTGATACATATTTAAATAATTTCTGCATCGTAGAATAGGTTAATAATATATATTCCATTCTTGATCAATACAAAAAGAAGCGTAAATTTAGAAACAAATTTCTCATCCCGAAGTATTTTGGTTTTCAAAACTGTATCCTTTGCCCACATATTCTTTCATAATGAACAAGAATTTCTCAATAACTAGTTAGTTATAGTTATTGAATCTTGTTTGTAAAGCAAACACTTATTTTACATCTGCATTATGTGTCAACTGTTTTGATGAGATGTTGGATCTCTGAAAAGAAATAAACCTTTACAAAAGAAGGCTACAGCTTTCAATAACAAGTGAAACTCTGCACCCTTTATTCAAAAGCAGAACATTTCAACTTACTAGTTTGTACTGTAGGTGGTGTTGGAGGTGTAGGTGGTGTTGGAGTTGTAGGTGGTGTAGGCAGTGTTGGTGGTGTTGGAGGTCCAGCTGAAAAGAACGACAAAAATTAAAAATGTAGAAACATTTTGTTACTCTGCTGAAATGAGAAGTTTAGTTTTGAACAGCCCAGCAGAATTGTAATAAAAACATTGAAGAAGTAGACAAATCTTGATGTTTTTAAAGGCAGCACATACTTAGACAGTTTCTAAAAGCTTCAGCCAAGCAAAAGATATTTTTTCATTAACAATGCCTAATCTGAATTTTATCGAAAACATACAAAAAGCTGAATGAGTTATGTCACTGCAGCCATAAAATCTCTCAATTCTTGAGTGTGATACATATTTAAATAATTTCTGCATCGTAGAATAGGTTAATAATATATATTCCATTCTTGATCAACACAAAAAGAAGAGTAAATTTCGAAACAAATTTCTAATCCCGAAGTATTTTGGTTTTCAAAACTGTATCCTTTGCCCTCATATCCTTTCATAATGAACAAGAATTTCTCAATAACTAGTTAGTTATAGTTATTGAATCTTGTTTGTAAAGCAAACACTTATTTTACATCTGCATTATGTGTCAACTGTTTTGATGAGATGCTGGAGCTTTGAAAAGAAATAAATCTTTACAAAAGGAGGCCATAGTTTTCAATAAGAAGTGAAACTCTGCAACCTTTATTCAAAAGCAGAACATTTCAACTTACTAGTTGGTACTGTAGGTAGTGTAGGTGGTGTTGGAGTTGTAGGTGGTGTAGGCAGTGTTGGTGGGGTTGGAGGTCCAGCTGAAAAAAAACAAGAAAAATTAAAAATGTAGAAACATTTTGTTACTCTGGACAAATGAGAAGTTTAGTTTTGAAAAGCCCAGCAGAATTGTAATTAAAACATTGAAGAAGTAGAAAAATCTTGAGGTGTTTAAAGGAAACTCATACATAGACAGTTTCTAAAAGCTTCAGCCAATTTGGTTTCTTCTGCACTAAGAGAAGCAAAGATACTTTTTGATTAACAATGCTTAATCTGAATTTTATTGAAAACATACAAAAAGCTCAATGAGTTATGTCACTGCACCCATAAAATCTCTCAATTCTTGAGTGTGATACATATTTATATCATTTCTGCATTGTAGAATAGGTTAATAATATATATTCCATTCTTGATCAATACAAAAAGCGTAAATTTAGAAACAAATTTCTAATCCCGAAGTAATTTGGTTTTCAAAACTGTATCCTTTGCCCACATATTCTTTCATAATGAACAAGAATTTCTCAATAACTAGTTAGTTATAGTTATTGAATCGTGTTTGTAAAGCAAACACTTATTTTACATCTGCATTATGTGTCAACTGTTTTGATGAGATGTTGGATCTCTGAAAAGAAATAAATGTTTACAAAAGAAGGCTACAGCTTTCAATAACAAGTGAACCTCTGCACCCTTTATTCAAAAGCAGAACATTTCAACTTACTAGTTGGTACTGTAGGTGGTGTTGGAGGTGTAGGTGGTGTTGGAGTTGTAGGTGGTGTAGGCAGTGTTGGTGGTGTTGGAGGTCCAGCTGAAAAGAACAACAAAAATTAAAAATGTAGAAACATTTTATTACTCTGCTGAAATGAGAAGTTTAGTTTTGTACAGCCCAACAGAATTGTAATAAAAACATTGAAGAAGTAGACAAATCTTGATGTTTTTAAAGGCAGCACATATAGAGACAGTTTCTAAAAGCTTCAGCCAATTTGGTTTCTTCTACACTAAGAGAAGCAAAGATACTTTTTCATTAACAATGCCTAATCTGAATTTTATTGAAAACATACAAAAAGCTCAAGTAGTTATGTCACTGCAGAAATAAAATCTCTCAATTCTTGAGTGTGATACATATTGAAATAATTTCTGCATCATAGAATATGTTAATAATATATATGCCATTCTTGATCAACACAAAAAGAAGAGTAAATTTGGAAACAAATTTCTAATCCCGAAGTATTTTGGTTTTCAAAACTGTATCCTTTGCCCCCATATTCTTTCATAATGAACAAGAATTTCTCAATAACTAGTTAGTTATAGTTATTGAATCTTGTTTGTGAAGCAACACTTATTTTACATCTGCATTATGTGTCAACTGTTTTGATGAGATGTTCGATCTTTGAAAAGAAATAAATCTTTACAAAAGGAGGCTACAGTTTTCAATAACAAGTGAAACTCTGCAACCTTTATTCAAAAGCAAAACATTTCAACTTACTAGTTGGTACTGTAGGTGGTGTTGGAGGTGTAGGTGGTGTTGGAGTTGTAGGTGGTGTAGGCAGTGTTGGTGGTGTTGGAGGTCCAGCTGGAAAAAAAACGACAAAAATTTAAAATGGGGAAACATTTTGTTACTCTGGACAAATGAGAAGTTTAGTTTTGAAAAGCCCAGCAGAATTGTAATTAAAACATTGAAGAAGTGGAAAAATCTTCAGGTGTTTAAAGGCAACTCATACCTAGATAGTTTCTAAAATCTTTAGCCAATTTGGTTTCTTCTACACTAAGAGAAGCAAAGATACCTTTTCATTAACAATGCCTAATCTGAATTGCATTGAAAACATACAAAAAGCTCAATGAGTTATGTCACTGCAACCATAAAATCTCTCAAATCTTGAGTGTATCTTGAGTGTGATACATATCTAAATAATTTCTGCATCATAGAATAGGTTGATTATATATATTCCATTCTTGATCAAGATAAAAAGAAGAGTAAATTTGAAAAAAAAATTTCTAATCCCGAGGTATTTCGGTTTTCAAAACTGTATCATTTGCCCTCATATTCTTTTATAATTAACAAGAATTTCTCAATAACTAGTAAGTTATAGTTATTGAATATTGTTTGTATTGCAAACACTTATTTTACATCTGCATTATGTGTCAACTGTTTTGCTAAGATGTTAGATCTTGAAAAGAAATAAATCTTTACAAAAGGAGGCTACTGTTTTCAATAATAAGTGAAACTCTGCAACCTTTATTCAAAAGCAGAACATTTCAACTTACTAGTTGGTACTGTAGGTGGTGTTGGAGGTGTAGGTGGTGTTGGAGTTGTAGGTGGTGTTGGCGTTGGAGGTCCAGCTGAAAAAAATGAAAAAAATTAAAAATGTAGAAACATTTTGTTAATCTGGACACACAAAAAGTTTAGTTTTGAAAAGCCCAGCAGAATTGAAATTAAAACATTGAAGTAGAAAAATTTGAGGTGTTTAAAGGCAACTCATACATGGACAGTTTCTAAAAGCTTCAGGCAATTTGGTTTCTTCTACACCAAGAGACGCAAAGATACTTTTTCATTAACAATGCCTTATCTGAATTTTATTGAAAACATACAAAATGATCAATGAGTTATGTCACTGCAGCCATAAAATCTCTCAAATCTTGAGTGTATCGTGAGTGTGATACATATTTAAATAATTTCTGCATCATAGAATAGGTTGATTATATATATTCCATTCTTGATCAACACAAAAAGAAGAGTAAATTTGAAAAAAGATTTCTAATCCCGAGGTATTTTGGTCTTCAAAACTGTATCATTTGCCCTCATATTCTTTTATAATTAACAAGAATTTCTCAATCACTAGTTAGTTATAGTTATTGAATCTTGTTTGTATTGCAAACACTTATTTTACATCTGCATTATGTGTGAACTGTTTTTCTGAGATGTTAGATCTTTGAAAAGAAATAAATCTTTACAAAAGGAGGCTACTGTTTTCAATAACAAATGAAACTCTACAACCTTTATTCAAAAGCAGAACATTTCAACTTACTAGTTGGTACTGTAGGTGGTGTTGGAGGTGTAGGTGGTGTTGGAGTTGTAGGTGGTGTCGGCAGTGTTGGTGGTGTTGGAGGCCCAGCTGAAAAAAACGAGAAACATTAAAAATGTAGAAACATTTTGTTACTCTGCTAAAATGAGAAGTTTAGTTGTGAAAAGCCCAGCAGAATCGTAATTAAAAAATTGAAGAAGTAGAAAACTCTTGAGGTTTTTAAAGGCAGCACATACACAGACAGTTTCTAAAAGCTTCAGCCAATTTGGTTTCTTCTACACTAAGACAAGCCAAGATACTTTTTCATTAACAATGCGTAATCTGAATTTTATTGAAAACATACAAAAAGCTCAATGAGTTATGTCACTGCAGCCATAAAATCTCTCAATTCTTGAGTGTGATACATATTTAAATAATTTCTGCATCGTAGAATAGGTTAATAATATATATTCCATTCTTGATCAACACAAAAAGAAGAGTAAATTTCGAAACAAATTTCTAATCCCGAAGTATTTTGGTTTTCAAAACTATATCCTTTGCCCTCATATCCTTTCATAATGAACAAGAATTTCTCAATAATTAGTTAGTTACAGTTATTGAATCTTGTTTGTAAAGCAAACACTTATTTTACATCTGCATTATGTGTCAACTGTTTTGATGAGATGCTGGAGCTTTGAAAAGAAATAAATCTTTACAAAAGGTGGCTATAGTTTTCAATAACAAGTGAAACTCTGCAACCTTTATTCAAAAGCAGAACATTTCAACTTACTAGTTGGTACAGTAGGTAGTGTAGGTGGTGTAGGTGGTGTTGGAGTTGTAGGTGGTGTAGGCAGTGTTGGTGGGGTTGGAGGTCCAGCTGAAAAAAAACAAACAAAAATTAAAAATGTAGGAACATTTTGTTACTCTGGACAAATGAGAAGTTTAGTTTTGAAAAGCCCAGCAGAATTGTAATTAAAACATTGAAGAAGTAGAAAAATCTTGAGGTGTTTAAAGGCAGCTCATACATAGACAGTGTCTAAATGCTTCAGCCAATTTGGTTTCTTCTGCACTAAGAGAAGCAAAGATACTTTTGGATTAACAATGCCTAATCTGAATTTTATTGAAAACATATAAAAAGCTCAATGAGTTATCATTGCAGCCATAAAATCTCACAATTCTTCAGTGTGATACATATTTAAATAATTTCTGCATCGTAGAATAGGTTAATAATATATATTCCATTCTTGATCAACACAAAATGAAGAGTAAATTTGGAAATAAATTTCAAATCCCGAAGTATTTTGGTTTTCAAAACTGTATCCTTTGCCCTCATATTCTTTCATAATGAACAAGAATTTCTCAATAACTAGCCAGTTATAGTTATTAAATCTTGTTTGTAAAGCAAACACTTATTTTACATCTGCATTATGTGTCAACTGTTTTAATGAGATGTTGGATCTCTGAAAAGAAATATATCTTTACAAAAGGAGGCTACAGTTTTCAATAACAAGTGAAACTCTGCAACCTTTATTCAAAATCAGAACATTTCAACTTACTAGTTGGTACTGTAGGTGGTGTTGGAGGTGTAGGTGGTGTTGGAGTTGTAGGTGGTGTAGGCAGTGTTGGTGGCGTTGGAGGTGCAGCTGAAAAAAATGACAAAAATTAAAAATGTAGGAACATTTTGTTACTCTGGACAAATGAGAAGTTTAGTTTTGAAAAGCCCAGCAGAACTATAATTAAAACATGGAAGAAGTAGAAAAATCTGAGGTGTTTAAAGGCAACTCATACATAGACAGTTTCTAAAAGCTTCAGCCAATTTGGTTTCTTCTACACTAAGAGACACAAAGATACTTTTTCATTAACAATTCCTAATCTGAATTTTATTGAAATCATACAAAAAGATCAATGAGTTGTGTCACTGCAGCCATAAAATCTCTGAAATCTTGAGTGTATCTCGAGTGTGATACATATTTAAATAATTTCTGCATCATAGAATAGGTTGATTATATATATTCCCTTCTTCATTAACAAAAAGAAGAGTAAATTTGAAAAAACATTTCCAATCCCGAGGTATTTCGGTTTTCAAAAGTGTATCATTTGCACTCATATTCTTTTATAATTAACAAGAATTTCTCCATAACTAGTTAGTTATAGTTATTGAATCTTGTTTGTAAAGGAAACACTTATTTTACATCTGCATTATGTGTCAACTGTTTTGCTGAGATGTTGGATCTTTGAAAAGAAATAAATCTTTACAAAAGGAGGCTACTGTTTTCAATAACAAGTGAACCTCTCCAACCTTCATTCAAAAGTAGAACATTTCAACTTACTAGTTGGTACTGTAGGTAATGTTGGAGGTGTAGGTGGTGTTGGAGTTGTAGGTGATGTAGGCAGTGTTGGTGTTGTTGGAGGTTGGGCTGAAAAAAACAAAGACAAAAATTAACAAGAGGGATGTTACATCCCAACGCGCACCTACATTCGCGATTGATAATGTCGTTCCAATGTAATATGCCTAATATTTAGTTAATATAAATCATTAACTAGGCATCAAATGATTAATGTGGTTTATGTGATGGCTTTGGAAAGTCTATTTTTGTGCATTTATTATATATCAATTCAACATAGAATTATTGGATATAAAAAAAAAATCAGTTATATTTCTGCTTACAGTAGGGTTAATACCTAAAGTAGTTTTTGAAAAGACAAAAATAAAGAGTAATGATAAGTGAAGGCACCACAATGTGCACAAAAGATGACTTTAACGCAAAATCTTAAACCTAAACACAAATTCTTACAAGTTTTGGCAGAAAATCAGGCTCAAATTCCTCAAATATGCATGTAACGAGGGTTAAATATTACAGCAATGGAGTTCAGTAACCCAAGTGTAGAATATCAATCAGCTGGAAAGACACATAGAAACACAAGTCACCTAAACAGAAACTCTGAGAACTTAAAATTGACTAAGTTCGAGAAAAGCATGGAAATTTTTACTGAAAGAAGAAGAAATTGCAGTTAAATTTCTGCATACAGTCGGGTTAATACGTACAGTTGTTATTGAAATATGAAAATCAACAGTAATGAGAAGTTAAAGCAGCACAATCTGCACAAAAGCTGACTTTAACGCAATTTCTTACAACACCTAACCGCAAATTCTTACAAGTTTTGGCTGAAAATTGTAGGTGAAATTTGAAAGAAAGTCGTAGTCCAGGGTTAAATAATGTGCTGATAGTCGCCTACAATGTACATTTGCAATATGAAAGGCCTGAGGCCAGTGATCTTTGAAAAAGTAACCTTAACATTAAATCTTACAATATTGGACATGCCGGACGCCGACTCTGATGCCCGAGGTCATCATATAAGCTCACCACTTGTAATAGAAGTAGGTGAGCTAATAAAAATACACCAGATCAAAAAATAAAATAGGAGGTGCAAAATGGCATTATGTAATGAAGAATCACTGGAAATTGTAATTGAAGTACATTCATTGGTTATTTATTTATTTATTGATGTTTAAGGTCACATATTTATGCACAATGGCTAATCATGACCATTACAGTTTTACGTGTGGAGGAAGCCGGAGTACCCAGAGAGAACCACCGAGCAACGACGAGCAGCTGTCAGCTCCCCAACATCGTAACTCCGCACTGTAGCACAGGCAGGGTTAGATTGGTTGAAGACATGCGTAACATCGACGTGCAGTACGCCTTAGTACACAGCGTCATCGTGCCCCCACATGGGCAATGGAGATGAAGTGTCTTGCCCAAGGAAACAACGCGGTTGCCGTAGGTGGGGTTCGAACCGAGGACCTCTCGGCTTGCAGCCTGCACCTCTACCTACTGAGCCACCGTGCTCCCCATTCATTGGTTAAAGAGGAGTTGCAGAAAAACATTCGTTCAAGAAAGTGACTATAAATCCCAACAAAAATACATCACTTCAACAACTAAAATAAGCGTTAATGTTACTAGTAACAAGTATGAGAAAGTATTAAATAAAAAAAAAAAAAGTTAAAAAATTTTTTTTTTAAAGAAAGTGAATATAAGTCCCAAAAATCCCCCTCAAATTCCTCAAATATGCATGTAATGAAGGCGCAGCGTTACCACAATGTAGTTCAGTAACCCATGTGTACAATATCAATTGCCTGGAAAGACACATAGAAACAGAACTCACCTTAACACAAACTTTTAGAACTTAAAATTGAGAAAGTCAGAGAAAAACGTGAACATTGTGACTGAAAAAAAGAAAAGAAATCAGTTAAATTTCTGCATACAGTAGGGTTAATACCTAAACTAGTTATTGAAATGAGAAAATAAACAGTAATGAGAGGTGAAGGCACCACAATCTGCACAAAAGCTGACTTTAATGCAAATTCTTACTACACCTAAATGCTAATTCTTACAAGTTTGGCAGAAAATCAGCCTCAAATTCCTCAAATATGCATGTAATGAGGGTTAAATATTACTGCAATGGAGTTCAGTAACCCAAGTGTAGAATATTAATCGCCTGGAAAGACACATAGAAACACAACTCACCTAAACACAAAGTTTACAACTTAAAATTTACTAAGTCCGAGAAAAACATGAATATTTTGACTGAAAAAAAACGAAAATTTCCGTTAAATTTCTGCAAACAGTAGGATTAATACCTACAGTTGTTATTGAGATATGAAAATCAACAGTAATGAGAAGTTAAAGCAGCACAATCTGCACAAAAGCTGACTTTAACGCAAATTCTTACAACACCTAAACACAAATTCTTACATCAAGTTTTGGCAGAAAATTTTAGGTGAAATTTGGAAAAAAGTTGTAGTATCAGGGTTAAATACTGTTCTGATAGTCCCCTACAACCTACATATGCAATATCAAAGGCCTGAGCCCACTGATCTTTGAGAAATTAACTTTAACATTAAATCTTACAATATTGGACATCTCCTTTGTGTCAACTGTTTGCTCAGGATTTTTAATTTTTAAATTAATAAATCTTCATGAAAATTATAAATTTAAAGTAATTTGTATATTGACTAGCCGGTGCAAACTCATTAATTTCCAGGGCCAAGCAAATTGTGAATCCCCAAAATGTGTATACAAAACCAAAAACGTAAAGTCCTAACTAGTCCTCCATACTTTTGTTCACTGCACATGCAGTGACCAGGAAGGTAAAAAAATTGGAGCCAACATCATTCTTCCTAGTTGCTAAATGTTATGTATATATGTCAGCGGGTAGGTATGTGTGCCCAATCATGGGAGGGCAATCTGGGCCATTGGTAAGTATAAAAAAATATATAAATCACTTTAAATTTATCATATTTTTATACTAAAACCAATGGCCCAGACTTAGCTGAGTCGTAAAAAGCCTGGCATTCCTGGGCCTTAGATGACTGTAATATCTCTATTACTCCACAATAAAGAATAGCTGCTACAGGAGAATAGGAGAAGACATAGGAATTACATGTCTTTCTGTTTTTCCCAATGAAAAAAGAGAATGACATAACACCAATCATATTGGAGTAATACACAATAATTTTTCCTTTAAAGTAAACCCTTTATGCTAATTCGGTGAAGGAAATCAATTATAAGGAAGTCCAGAGAATGAGATGCCTTCTATTCATTTAAAAGTGTCCGTGGCTTGTATATTAACATTTGTATGACACGAGACATATACATGCTTCACAGTGAGTTACACTTTAAAAGCAATACATAAATGAGACATAATTGTTGCTTCACACCGAGCTACATATTAAAACCACCCAGCACAGATGCTGGACGACTGACACTGGAGGAGGTATTCCCTTGCTTTTTACTATAAAGCCAGATGATAAAAAGGGACCAGCCCCCCCCCCCCCCCCCCCCTCGACGTTTATATATGGACATCGCCCTGGCTGGACACAACTATGGTCTACGGTCGTCCGAGGACGGGAAGGCCTTAATTAAAATATGATCTGGCTGTCTATCCGGAATCTGATTCTTAGCCAAGAACCCCACTTCTGTAGTAATAGTATATGGGAATCTTCAACAGATAATGCATGGAGTTCACTAACTCTTCTGGCAGAAGCAAAGGTTAAGAGAAATGACATTCTACATTTTAGGAATTTGAATTCTGCATCCTCTAACGGCTCAAAAGGAGCTTCTTGAAGCTGCAAAAGAACCCAAGCTAAATTCCATTTAGGAATTAATCTGAGAGTTCTAGGTCTATTGATAGAGAAATTTCTAACAAGTCTGGATAAAGAAAGATCTAATCCAATACTCAAGTTATCATGATGAGAATATGTGTCTTATAACAGAGCACTCTAGCCCTTAATCGTTACGGGCTGCAGTTTGAGCATGTCAAACAGGTAGACCAGAAAATTGGCAATTTGAGCAATTGATGGATTATTGATATCCACTGACTGGTCTGTACACCAACGAAAGAAAACTCTCCACTTCACTGCATAATTCAGCGAAGAAGAGGTCTTCCAACAGTTAGAAATTGCAGCCACTACTTGTCATGTAAACTGTTTTCCATGCAAGAAGGACCACACAATGGAAATACGTGAAGGTTGTGATGTAGTGTGTGGGACTTCCTCTGAAGCTTCTGGGGAATGTCCCACAACAGACACCTGATAAGATTGATCCAGGGTTTCTGAGACAACAGAGGTTCTACAAGTAAGATTTTGCAGTGAGACTGTTTGATCCTTAACAGAATCTGCTGGATGAGAGGAGTTGGATGATATGCATATCCTATTATTCTGTTCTAGATCGACAGAGCGTCTACTGTGTATGCTCGATGATCCAGACAAGACAAAATGAATGTTGGAAGCTGATTGTTTAGGTTCGTAGCAAAAAGATTTATCATGGGACGAACCCACTGGTAGCAAATCTGCCTGAATATTCGTTTGTTGAGAGTCCACTCTGATGGCAACAGGAGATCTTTCCTTGAGAGTGAGTGTGCTACTACGTTCAGACAACCCAGAATATGACAGACTGAGAGATGAACATAATTACTCAAAGCAAATCGGAGAATTTTCTCTGTCAATTCGTATGGAGGAATTGAATGAGTGCCGTCCTGGTTCCTGAGATAAGCCACTACTGATGAATTGTTCGACAGAATCTGCACATGGACGTTGGCAACATGAGAAATCCAGTGATTCAGTGCAAGCCAAATAGACATCATCTCTTTGATGTTTACATGCTTTTCAAGAAACGAAAAGTACCAAGGACCCTGACACATCAGGTCAGGGATGCACCCCAATCTGTCGGACTCCCATCCATCATAAAGTAAAGACTGGACCCGGTACTTGAAGCGGAACTCCTTGAGTTAACCACTCAAGATCCGCCCAAATCTGAACCATTTGTTTTATCAGATCTGTTAAAACAATCAGGCCTTCACGCAAATGCGTCTTGACACTCCTGACACTCCTGAGTAAAGAAAATTTGGAAAGGACATGTGTGTAAGCAACCCAGCACAGACCCATCAGTCACATGAACTCCCTTGCTGATCCTGTGAGAGAGTGTAGACAAAACCGAGCATAGCATAGCAACTGACTAACATCGGGATATCGGAAGGTGAAATAGATTACATCGAGTCTCGAAGCTCATCCCTTGACTTGGACAGAGCTAACTCCAACTTCTTTTCTTTTACGATGAATTCGAGACATCAGATTAATTATTGTAGACTCTGCACATCGTTTTGAAGTGCATCTTTGTGCCATATCTCTGAAGAATGTCATCCAGATATGCCGACATTACCAAGACTTAATGAGCCCAGAAGTATGACATTACCGAGTTCATTATCTGAGTGAATGCCCAAGGTGCCAGGTTCAGACCAAAACACAACACTCTGAACCGATAAATCTTCCCTTGAACGGCAAAGCGCAGGTACTTTCTGAAAGCTGGATGGACCATGACGTGAAAGTACATGTCCTTTAGGTCTATGCTTGCCACAAAATCTTTCACTCGAATGCTCGCTTTTACCAACCGAATGGTTTCCATATAGAACTTTGGAGCGATAATTAGTTTGTTTATCAAGCTGAAGTCTATGACCGGTCGAAACAAGCCATCTGGTTTTGCCACAAGAAACAGGTGAGTGTAAAATCCCGGTGAGCTGGGATTTTCTACAACCTCTAATGCTTTCTTTACAAGGAGAGATTGAATTTCCGCAAGAAGAGATTTCTTTTTTAAAAGATTTGCTGAAAGAACTGTCCAACGTGGACTTCTTGAAAGTGGGGGCTTACAATGGAATGATAGCCGAGGACCCATTCTGACTACATTTCTGACCCACTGATCTTCCGTTATATCCATCCAATTTTTCGCGAAGTTTGATAATCTTCCACCAACTGGAGAGCAATAGAGGTTTAGACCATCACCTGGATGACTGCGAGGCCTTCGAAAGGAGAAATCATCTAGATGCAGAGAAGCTCTCTGAACATCTTCTCTGACCGTTTTCAATTTGCTAGGTCCAGGAAACAGTATGTGAATAGAAGATGATAAGAAAGGAATTTTCTTTCTTGAACTTGCTAGGTTAAATATTGCGTCATCAATGTGGCCTAAGGCCTCCAACACACAGACCAACTGACCTAGGAAGGAAAGAATGTCTTCTTTCCTCCACTGGGTATCCCAATCTAAGGATGATAGTGATCTCTGCCTAGCAGGCGCACCTTGCTGACCAGGAGGAACAAGTTCAGGAAAAAAACTGATGAATAAAATTTGTTTCCATATGTTGTTCCAGAAAGGTAGGAGAATCTTCCTCCATGACCTTTTCATCATCCGCTTGGTCTAGCTGTGAATTTCGGTCGGTTCCCTCCAAATGAGTGGATGACTGTACCGACCCAGCAATGTCTTACAGCTCACTCCCAGAGTCTGACAACGGTCGCACCAGCATTGGCTGGGAAGCTGTGATGAGCTGCACAATCTGTGACAGCAAGTCTGTTACTGAGGCTTGCGGAGCAGCGGTCTTATGTTTCTTTGCTGCATGGTGTTCGCGGGATGGCGAGCTGTCCCCATATTTGTTCTCCGGACGTCCCAAATGCTCCACATAATCAGGCTTCGAAGTACTAGATACCAGATGACCTGACTTCGGAGGGGAAAACTGGGGGCATCTTCACGGAACTGCTAGAATGTCTGAAGTCGGATGGCTAGTGAGCAGTCTAATATGCTTGATACTCGATGTGGAAGAAGCCGTACTGTCGCCGACCGCAGCTGCAGTGTGGAAGGAGCACCTTGATCATGCAACGAGGACGTTAGCTCCCGACTCTGTAAAGTTTCTCCGGACTGCAACAGTCGACCCTGACTGTTGACGGGACAGAGAGGGCTCTCCAGCTCATGATCTGACACCAGATCTCGCCGAGCATCCCACTGAGAAACTAGCTGGCTTCTTCCACTTTGCCATCATTGCTCGGTGAGTTTTTGATTTTGAGGTGCTCGCTCTACCCAAATCTACACTCTCCTTGACCGCTACAGACTTATCTGGAGATACGACCCCCACTGGCAGGGTTACCAGCCGAGCTAGCTGCTTGTAATGGAATAAGAGGCCTTATTTCCTTGTTTGATATTCATGAGCACCTTTGCAGCTAGCTCTGATTGCTCATCTGAGTGTGACGATGGCAGCACATTTTGGATGGGTGTCGCTATACCATCACCATATTCTTGTTCCTCTGAAAAAGAGACTGAAAAACTAGAATTGGCCTGGCTCCAACGTTTGGCATCCCAAACTACACAAGTAGCACAAATATCTGAAGGAGTGCAGCGAATACAAGCAAGACAGCATGTGTGTGAATGCGAGGCAGATTTCCTTGCCTTACACTTGGAGCAAAAAGATTTCATAATAATATCCACTGCACTCCTAAACAATCAAATAATTTATATATATTAAGGATACAGAATATATTCGGCAATCAAATTCGTTTTGAAAGAAAAAAATTGAAATTGAAAAAGCCTAAGTTCCCAAAGGGAACCTCATGAGCCCAAGGGCATCCTAATAGAGCCTAAGTGTGGACAAACACTAAAAAATTGAAGCTACACTACCAGATAATTTTTACATGTATCCTACTATATAATTTGATAACTGTGCTATACTATAATATAAAATACAATATATTAAAAGCGTTTTCCAGTAAAAAAAAAACATCAACAGGAAAAAATGGAAACTAAACAACAGGCTACACAATAAGCCCAAAGTCAGAAACCAATCAAATAATACCTGATGCAAAGCTAGATCTTCAGAAGAAAAAACAATACATCTGGTAGAAGATGCAAGACTACAAACGTCCTAACACCCCCAGGATGAGGATGTAACCATGGAGATAAACGGAATAAACATTCCATAGATCACGTTAAAACTATCAAGAAATTTAATACAAAAATTTGCAATAAAAAAGCCAATAAGCTTTGGAGTTTAACAGGAGGGTTCATGGGAAGAGAGGGAAGGAACATTTAATAAACAGTTGGTTTTTCATTACTAAGAATGATGACGTTCATGTCCATGTCCTGAAAATGGGAAACATGAATAATTTTAATTAATTATTTTTAAGTTACAGCCCTGAACGTCCAAAACTTCCATAGTTCACATCCAGCCTCCTTTCAGTTCCTTGAATCCACCATAATCATGAATGATTTGTGTCTGGCATCTTCAGAAAAGAGATTTTAAAGCACAAATGTCAATTCAGATGTTGCTGACTTTGGGCCAAACAGAAGAGTGATATTTGCAATACAGTGGAGCCCACTTAACTGGATATCTCTTAATTGTATATCCCTGTTAATTGAGTATAATTTTCAAACACAAAACCATTTACCATACCTTCAGTACAAATTTGATCTGTTAATTGCATATGGGTTGTAGAGTAAACTCCTGTTAATTGTATATAATTTTTTGTAATATGCCAAAAAAATTACTGTGACAGGCACCAAATTCCCCTTATTTATCAACCTTTTTGGCCTCAGTACATCCAATACAGACATTTATTTTATTATATCTTGTTTGACAGAGCTCTATGAGCTGTCAAACAAGATATAATAGAATAAATGCTCAGTTTACCTCCAGAACACAGGAAACTGACCAAATCCCTGTTAATTGTATACTCCTGTTAATTGAATAATTTTCACTGACAAAATGGATATTCATTTAAGAGGATTCTATTGTACCAGGGTTCCTGCACCAAACCTCTGAGCAAATTCCAGGAGTTTCAAGGAGGTTTTTAGTGCTTTTTCAAGGAATTTCAAGGAGAAAAACAGACAAAATTCAAGGATTTCCCAGGAAACATTTTCCACTTGCATCCAAGTGACAGAAAATATAACTCGACCCTTTACCTAAGCTAACAGAAAAAAACGGTCTGCACTTTCCATGAAAATCACTGTTCAATCTTTTTATATTTTCATTTTTTGCTTCTGAAACATAGGTTATGACTCTCATTGGAACGAGCGTATCACGCTCGTTCCAATGAGAGGTCACA
Organism: Pictodentalium vernedei; assembly: GCA_031216915.1. Taxonomy (NCBI): domain Eukaryota; kingdom Metazoa; phylum Mollusca; class Scaphopoda; order Dentaliida; family Dentaliidae; genus Pictodentalium; species Pictodentalium vernedei. The sequence continues at coordinate 278,796,611 of CM062288.1, forward strand.
ACCTGTTTTGAAAAAATTGAAAATGTTCAAATGCACAGTAATTTTTTCACAAGTGTCATCTGCTACTAGGTAAAAAGGTAAAAGAATGGATATCAGATGTACAGTATTTTGAAATAGCACACTGTCCAGGCATAGCCGACTCCATTTCCAGGAGTTTCCAGGATGGCCTTCAATATTTAAGGAGTTTCCAGGTCCTTGGGCAGCTGTTTTGAGATTCAAGGACTTTCAAGGAATTCAAGGAGGTGCAGAAACCCTGAATACTTCGTTACCTTCCGTAATGAATTTGCACCAGCTAATCTGGGCCATTGGTTTTAGATAAAAATATGAGGCTGCAGTTTTCAATTAGAACTGAAACTCTCCAACCTTTCTTCAAAGAGGGAATATTTCAACTTACTAGTTGGTACTGTAGGTGGTGTTGGAGGTCCAGCTGAAAAAGAAAGACAAAAATTGAAACTGCAAAGAGTCAATCAAAAAATGTGATTAGATAGCACAGACCAACTCCCAGTAAATTTTTAACTTCAATGTCAATGTGACCTTGCCTTTTGGCACTATGACCCCAAAATAAACAGAGGTTCTACCATTCATCAAACTCATCACCAAAGTCAAGTTTTTCTTAGACCGACAGATGGACAGCTATATGGCTATATGGTTATATCCCCCAGAAATTATTTCAGGAGATAAAAAAAATTGAATTGTTTTTAAACATCGAGCTGCAGGCGAGGTGTTTAAATGAGACATCCAGGTATAAAATCTCCATATACCATATACCATACATGTTGGCGGAGATAACATTGTTGTCCCATTTGAAGCACAATACAAACATAATGGAAATAAATTTGTGGACACATTTCTCAGCTCCACAATCACTTAGACCAAATTCGTGATAATTATTCTGTTTTTATAATAGCAGAAGACAACAAATAGAGTTATGTCCCTTGGGTCATTAAGGAAACAAGTAAACAGTAGTATTTTGTTGACATATCGTCCCCTGAGTTCCAATGTGTTCTATGTGCCTACTGGCACATACAACACATTGGTACTCAGGGGACAAATTATTTTCTCTTATTTTATGTTTCTCAAGCTGTTTCATTTAATTATTCAACTATTTAATTTATAATGGCAAAATATCATAGAATTGTCGGAAATCTGATATATTTGTGACTATTTTCAATTTTGGGGTTTGATTTTTAAAACAGGCGAGTGGAAGCAAAAAGCTTTTGTTCGAACCATATACCCCTATGTTTCACATGCCCTTATACCCTGGATGTTGCACGCTGTCTTATACCATGGATGTTGGGTAACTCTTTGCCATGGCTATTTGTCCAAGGCATTCTGACCAATAAAACGACAGAATTTATCGGGGTATAGGGACAAAGTTGTATACACTTGTTTGCAAAGTGAGCACTCATTTTACATCTTCATCATGTGTCTAACAATTTTGCTCTGAAATTGGAATTTTGAAGTTAATAATTCTTTACAAAAAGTAGCAGAAGTTTTCAATAAGAGCTGAAACTGCAATCTTTCTTCAAAAATGGAAAATTTCCAACTTACTAGTTGGTACTGTAGATAGTGTTGGAGGTGTAGGTACTGTAGGTAGTGTTGATGTTGTTGGAGGTCCAGCTGAAAAACAAAGACAAAAAACTGAAAATGTCGTAAAAGTTTGCCTTATATCAGACCACCAGAACTGTAAATTAGAGAGGAGAAACCAATTCCCGGAAAATTTTTAAGTTCAAGGTCAATGTGACCATAACCTTCAGCACCATGACTCCAAAATAAATAGACGTCACCATATGGTACTCCTGGAATGAAATTCTGGGGTTCTCATTGTTTCTCCATTGATATAGGAGACAAAATGATGAGAACCCCAGAATTTCATTCCAGGAGTAACATGTATATATGTTCCCAATTAACTGGTAGAGTGCTAGAAGCCACATCAGGGCTTTAATATGAAGAGCAGGTACCCCAGCATAAAGTTGTCATATTCTGTGGATGTGTTTCATATTATCGTATAAGTGAAATTACTTAGTCTTTATGGGTTTGCCTTGTTACAATTTATGGGGGAGTGCCTCTTGGCACTCTCCCATAAATTGTAACAAGGCAAAGACACATAAACAAATTTTGATGACCAAAAATAACTTAGCACTCTACCAGTTAATACTAAATTCCCATTTCTGATCAAATAAGGCCTAAAAAAATAAAAAAAATCTGTTTCTCAGGCACTTTCGCATGGTCCTTTTGGCTGCCGCATGCTCTCTTTTTATAACCAATTTAAACTTTAAAAAAATTAAAATTACATGGTTTATGTCTGATATTTTACCCAAGTTAAAAAAATTGATGAATTTGTCCCTTGAGTGCAAGAAGGCTTTGCAATGCTTTAGCATTGCAAAGCCTTCTTGCTCTCAAGGGGTGAAATACACCACCACCCATGCTATTCTGTAGATTATGAGGCCTAAAACTTGAACCAAGAACATAAACTTTTGATGGCAAAGAAGTAATTACTGAAATAAAAAATAAAATAAAAAAACGCTCGCCCACATGCAATTTCACAAATATTGGCCTGAGAAACAGAAGATCTACTTTGTGTGGCCTAAGCTGACATTTTGCAAACAGTGAAATTTTGGGTTGCGCCATAAATTTAGCCCCACCCACGACAGGTTGAAATACTTCCCAAGAACCTTTTGTTTGGACCAAATATGAATCTACACTATAAAATAGACTACATACCAAATATCAAATCATTGTGGATAGTAACTCATGAGGAGAATATTTTTTTCAGGTTTTTCTTACTACCAGCAGTGTTAAATGGTAGTCTCCATGGGTGCCCAGTAAAGAAACTGATATGATTTTTTCAGCTCAGCTGATTCTAACATTCCTAGGAAAGAACCATACCAAGTAACAAAACTCTTTCTCGTAGTTGTTGAAAAATGATACTATTTTGTACTTGTAGGAGGAACTTTAACCTACTAGATCTTGTGTGACTGAACTCACTGATCTCCGTCACACAAGATATAGTTGGTTAAATTTGCCACTACATTATGGGAATTTTCACTGCTAAAACATTGCTTTCTCCACATAATATTGTAAGGAATCAAATTTCTAATTTCAACTATTTTTAGGATTATATTACATATTGGAACGAAAAAAGAAGAGAAAGCCTTTTTCCCTCACCATTAACCTGAGTGCTGAACATGAGGCTAGACATTAAAAAGATACACTCACATAACAAAATATGATTCCTAGGTATTTATATATCCCCAAACTCGAAAAGTGGTGTGCTTTGTGGTCAATCCATATACCTTCATTGCTTCAATGTGGGCTGCTTGACCCTTTGAACACTGGTGGTATCTTCCATGCCAGTTAAATGGAAGAAAATTGGAAGAGTCCATATCCAATATTTGGGTGTAGAGCAATTAATATTTTCAACATGCAGCCTTCAGGCTGCACGTTGAAAATATTAATTGTTCTACCACGCACATTCACTTAGTAGCCATCCAACTTAATGAAAGTGTGACGTATCGTGTTGCTGGACCGGACATGCAGTCTCTCATGTTGAAAGAGTTAAACTAATGTAACTATCATATATCTTTGTTGGTTTCATATTTCTTTTCTTTTTTATGCAATATTATCATGACCATTTACTTTCTCTCTTGAACCTATATTTCCAATATATACTCAAACAAACACATAGTGACCCATCTCCTTAACAAACTTAATGATTAGTACACACTAGAGATGGGCAATATACCGAAAAACCGAACCGATACCGATATCATGGGGACACCGAAAAACCGAACCAACCCAATCTTTGAATACCGAAACCAACGGCATTTTCAATTTTCCCTGTGCATTCGCTATTTATAAGGCCTTGATGAGGACTGATAGCAGTTGAAGTGTTCATTTTCATGAAAGAAGTGACTGATTTTATTTTTCAGTTTTGTTAAGCCTTAAGGACCAGGGCAGTTGTACTAAATTATCAATAGTCTACGACCTGTACATGTCCAGTTGCTAGGCAGTGATTTCTAGCCAAGTCTTGGCTGCCTTAACAGGCAGCCAAGACTTGGCTAGAAATCACTGACCAGATACTTTTACTACTGTCATCAGGCCCACCTAAATATGACATCTTCAGGACACACATTCTATGATTACAGACGCCTTAAGTGAGCTTGAAAAGTTAAGGCGTATTTGGAACAAGTCACCAAATTACTGTAGATATGATCTGTGTTGACAAAAGATTCACAATGTTGAGCCCATCAACAATGGCATGTGTAGCACTGTGATAGAATGATTCAAGAACAACTTATTCTGTATTTTTTCTGACATGGATTCCCCTTTGGTACTATCAGTGAATCTGAAGTCACATACCGAATACCGAACCGATACCGCGGTATGCCCACACAAAAATACCGAAACCGATACCGAACTCAAAATTCCAATACCGCCCATCTGTAGTACACACTTGTTATCTCTCATATCTGATCTAATCTATATATGGAAAGAACAACAATAAGCCTGTGGCTTACTGTTGAATCTAATCCACATACTATTGTACATTACTACCTGATACTATTGGAAATAAATATTGTTTAAACTAAATATGATTCCATCCACCACATACTTTAAACGTAATCAAGTTTAAAAACTCATTAGCCACAGACTGACCTACTGAATGACTGACATTGCTATGTGTAGAGCTGTCTGTTGCAAGTAAAAAAATATAAAAAATCAATATGGAGTTCATATCATACAGTACAAATCAAAATATGTTGTAGGATAACCACTATAAACTACGTATCTTTCTCTTCATAAACTGATTAAACCAGTGAGAGCTTTCCAGAAAATGATGTCAGATTCTGATTTTATCAGTGCAGAAGCAACTGTATAGTTAAATTATTTTGACATGTACTGTATGTTAGATAGGAATTTGTTGGCAAATAATAAAACTGGTTCTTGTGTACTTCATGAAATATGGGAATTTGAATTTTTTTTCCCATTTTAACCTGTAGGAAAACATTGTTTTGGGCATAAATCAAACACATGTCATGTAATAATACTGTATAACTAATATGGTTTAATTATCTACTTGGTTTGGAAAATAAAAATTTGTAGCAGGTCCCTAAACTTTGTCCCTCTCAAATATTGTCCAAGAATCTTTCTTGAACAAAATTGAATCTTCAGCAAAGAAAAAAGCTGCACACAAAATCTAAAAGCATTGTGATTGGTGGTTGATGTGAAGAAGACTTTTATCCAACTGACTTGGAGGGGTACCTCTAAAGATAATTTTTGATAAGTTGGGGTTGGATTTCGGCCATTCGCTCAATCTTTATGACAGAAACGTTACACTAAAATAGTTCGATGATCTATTACCAACATTTGCAGTTGTTTTGAAACGGTGTTAACTTATGGTACGAACCAGACTGTGAACATGGCTAGAATGGAAGAAGCAGTTTTAAACTTCTGTCGAACTACACTTTACATTTAAAGACATTTTCAAACTTTCCAGGAAGAACATTCAACATACACAGATTTATCAAAGCATTACTCGCTGAGTATTTAGTCAGTTTCTTATAAATACACAGAACGACTCGCGTGTGTGAATGGTTTAATCGATATGGCACGAGTGCTAGCGCGGAAGGATAGAACGAGAGGCCACAGGCCTGGAGTTTTATCCTTCCGCGATGGCACAAGTGCCCTTTCAATTAACCCATTCACACACGCGAATCGTTCTGTGTTTATTACACGCCCCCGCATCTATAAAACAATTATTAGAAGGGCACTCCAAAATTCATTTGATAATTATCACCAACAAGAACACATTTTGTCGCCAACCAAACTTACGAGGGGAACCTGTGTTACTCCTTCATCCTCTGAGTTCCAAATGTGTTCTATGTGCCCACTGGCACATAGAACGTATTGGAACTCAGGGGACGACTTTTAGCTATCGCTGGGATTAAGTTGTAATTGCGGTACACGATTTGCAGAAAATTCCAGTGAAAGCAAACAATTGAGACAACATAGCGTCCCTTGAGTGCAAAAAGGTGCCATCTGCAATGCTAAAGACATTGTGGATGGCACCTTGTTGCACTCAAGGGACGATATATTATGTGATGGTAATGGCTCCCACAGACTTTCAGTCAGGTAAACTAAAGTGCATTCTTTTAACCCTTTACCCAACGTAACGGCCAAAACCGGCCAGAGCTATTCACAAAAATCGCCAATTAATTTTCAATATATTTTCATTTTTTGTCTCAAAAACATAGGTTATGACCCCTCGTTGGAACGAGCTCATCGAGCTCGTTCCAACGAGGGGTCATAACCTATGTTTTTGAGACAAAAAATGAAAAAAATTAGTTATTCAAGAATATTTTTTGCACGTGTCGTCTGCTTTTCATGTTACGTAAAGGGTTAAAAAGGAATAACTTCATCTTACTTGTTGGTGTCATGGTTGCTGTTGGTGTCGATGGAGGTGTTGGAGTTGGCACTAGAAAACAAAGACAATAAAATTATTGAAGTAGGAAGATTTTTTAATAATGAAAATCAACACATGATAAATGAGGTAGAAAAATCTAAGTCTACTTATTTTTCAAACTGTAAAAAAGGAAGCATACTTTTACATCACCAACATTTTAGCATTTGTTATTGTATGAGAACAACTGCAAAATTGCACTGACAAAACTGAATGAGCCCCCACAAAAGCGTTTCAGAAGACATGAACAAACTGCCTATAAAACAGATCATTGCAGGAAAAAAAATCCAGAACCAAATAAAATCTTTACTTATTAAAACAATTTGTATTTATTTGAAAGCCTGTGTTTTGAGGGATTTTTTGCCCTGATCTATTCACATTTGCATAAAACTAATAGACATATTTCGCTTAGTGATGCAGACCACCCAAGGTGGTATGGTCCAGTAAAGAGTAGGCCAAATGCAATCAAGTCCTTTACTGTCCGGAATTCATGCCCGACTCCATCCAAAACAGTCTGTAGATATTAGATAAGCTAACCAACTGTCACATTTCATTTCTGCATCATAAATTATGTTAAGGATATGGTCACCATATAACCAACATAATTTTCAATGTGCAAAACAAAATGGAATACTGCGGACCCGTTTAATTGATTAGTCACCTCAGTAGAGAAAAATAATTTATTCAATTAAAAAGAAGTACACAATTAACAGGAGTTGGATCATTTTCCTATCTTCTACATATAAACAGAGGATTTATTCTGCTTTTTGTTCTTTAACAGAGCTCATTGTGTTCTATCTGGTAAGATGGGAGCATGGTGGCTCAGTGGTAGGCTGTTGGACTTCTATGCTAGAGGTCCAGAGTTCGATCCCCATTTGGGACAACCCGTGTTGTGTCCTTGGGCAAGGCACTTTATCCTGGTTGCCTACATGGGGGCATGATGGCGCCATTTACTAAGGTGTACTGCACGTCAATGGTGCACCGTCCACATGTCTTCAACCGCTGTAACTCTGCTTAAGTGGAGTTTGAACAGAGTTAGAATGTTGAGGAGCTGACAGTTGCTCATTGATGCTCAGTGGTTCTCTCTGGGTACTCCGGCTTCATCCACCCGCAAACTGTCACGGTCACGATTACCCATTGTACATAAGTATGTGACCTTAAACACCAATAAATAAATAAAGAAATAAATCAGGTAAGATAAAATGAATTAAATGTCTATGTATACAAGTCCACGCAAGGTGATCTACTGGTACTGGTTATACCTGTATTAGTTCTCTTGGTATAATTATTGCCTGACCAGTTTCATACAAAATTGTACTCATCAGAGGCTTTGTGTTGTGCTGAGCGTAGCGGCATTTTATATACCTTTGGCGATAGGGGGTAAAAGGGGGTAACACTAGTGAGCCAAGGAGGCAGTAAGGGGGTAAAAAGGGGTATCTGATTTGATGTGAAGATTATAATAGCAGAGGAGATAACCAAAAGTTGATAGTAAAAATCTAAGTCGAACCAACTGTAGCAAGGGAGATAATCAATATACTCTACTGATGTGTAGGTTGTGGGGGGGGGGGGGGGGGGGGAGGGGGGAATTAAAACTGGTAATAAATGACATGGTAATAGTTGTGGCTATCTTGAATGATTAGCATAAGGAGATGGTACTTGTGGGAAACATAAAAACATATGTTGTGGTGGCTGAATATGCGGTAATCACTGGTTGGGGGGGTGGGGGGGGTGGGGGGGTGGGGGTGGGGGGGGGTGGGGTCACTCATGAATTTGCAGTTCTGAGGTATAAAATCATTTTGATGTATGCATCTTGTTCCAGGTTCAGCACAGTCTAGTTGGATGGTTCGTAGTTCCTGTCAAAGAACAAGAAACTTACACACGTAATGTTAAAGTTTGTGTGCAGCATATTCAAGTACTTTCATTGTATTGTATAGTTGACGATTTCGGTAAGGCTTGTGTTGGGCGGAGTATTGCCTTGGTGACTCAGGATATGGGTGTGCGGTGGTCCAATATCCAAATTTATGACTGGCTATGTTTGGTGTGTTCCAGTAGTGTCCACTTCGTCGTTGAAATTTTCTCGTATTCTGACACACTGTTGTGGGCAATGATCGCTCAGTGGTGACATCATATCACCCACTCCGTCTATGAGTTCCGACATTGCCAATAGTAGGCTGTCTGTATTTGATGTAGAGTCGGAACTGGTGGGTAAATCTGTGGAGATATGACAGTGAGATTGTGCAGTCGTCCCCAGCACAAATGGTGTCAATATGTAGCCTACACCATCGATAAACTCCATCATGGCCATTTCGAGAGTGTTGGTATTGGTGGCCATGTCAGAATATTTGTTGCAAACATTATTTTTATGGGTGGTAGTGGCAAGGTGTCTTGTATGGTGTTCTTTCCGTTTGAATGATTTGGAACACAAGTCACAACTAAAAAATCCCTTCTTCTGGTGTACTGTCCTCGTATGCCTGCCTAGGCCAGTTTGGTGGCGTAAGCTAATGAGCACTCGGCACATACATGCAACATTTTATTCCTCCAGTCTGTAATAACATAGTAAGCTTTCCCCTGAGTTAGGCTATTGTTACGTCATCTTGATTGTGACGTTTGTTCTATGCACAACATAAGTTTCATTGCTGGTAGGTGGCGTGAAGAACAGAAAGTGGAGGAAAAATTACAAAGTGAAAATATATTCTTAGAAATCCTTTTTGTTAAGGCCGATTGGTGTAAGTGTGCATAGTGTATATATCCATTGAATTTCACATTTTTGTCGGTGTGGAGTAGAGGCAGCACTCTCAGGGTCTGATCTGAGGACTTGGATAATTCTGTATGTCAAGTCACTCCAAGAATGGCCTTCATCATTGAAATGTATTGAGACTGGAGTCTCTCTTTTGTGGTGGATATCAGAAATGTGTTCCTTAATTCGTACTTGGAAAATGTTTTTCGTTTCACCAACATATTGTTTCCTGCATTTGTGGCAGGTGATCAAGTAGATGTAGTTTCTCATTTGACAATTGGATTTGTATGGCCCTCTGTGCCGTTTATTGGTTGCCATGCTTTTGAATCACAATTGTGTGGGGAGATTCAGGCAAACTTGGCATTGGATGGCATTGCATGGTGAAAAGGGGTTCTGTATTTGTAGGCCATTAATCTTAATCTGTTTGAGTGGGGCTACTCTTGCTCGTGTTAGGATATTCTTGAGTGATTTGTTACATCTGAAAGCAAGTAGGGGTTAGTCAGAAAAAGTTTTCTTCCGGCTTTGGTACTTGCAAAAATGGGCCACAGCCTGTATACATGACTGTATATATTGCAGTATTCTGGGTGAAAATACATAAGGTGTACGGTTGGATTCAGTCACTGGTGTGGTATTACCTTTCAGGAGATCACACCTTTGTACATTGTCTACCTTCTCAATCGACTCCCTGATCAGTTCAATGGGATAGTCTCACTTCATGAAAACAGTTTTCAGTCTCTCTGCATGTTTTTTGAAGTCGGTATTATCAATGCAGATATGTTTGACCCTAAGCAGTTGACTGTAGGGAATGTCCTGGATCTGCTTCTTCGGGTGGCAAGAATCATAGCGGAGGTATGCATGTGTGTCAGTGGGTTTATTGTATAAATCAGTTTTGATTTTATTCCCCATCTTGGTGACAGTTACGTCCAGAAAATTGATGGAAACTGATGAATATTCAGCGGTGACCTTAATGTTGGGGTGTGCCTGGTTACAGTTAGAAATAAATTCCTTCAGGGATTCTTCCCCGTCATGTCCAAATTAGAAAAATATCGTCAATGAATCTAAGGTACAGTTCGGGTTTAAGTCTAAAGTCCTCAAGAAGTTTGTTTTCAAGTGCGCCTATAAAAATGTTGGCATAGCTGGGGGCTAGTTCAATTTCCATAGCTGAGCCACCAATCTGGAGATGGAGTTTCCCACTAAATTCAAAATAATTGCAATGTAAGACCAATCCAATTGGAGTAATTCTAGTAAATTGTGGGGTGAGACATCCCAATGGGGTCGGCCTGAACAGAAAGGATTTCTAAAAATATATTTTCGCCGAATTAAATGACTATATTGGATGTATTGAGCATCAAAATATCTTTAAATGTGGGGAATTCAGTGGATGCCAATGTAATATCTTTAAATGTCTGGAATTGCAATCAAGTCCTTTACTGTCCGGAATTCATGCCTGACTCCATCAAAAACAGTCTAGTCTACAAATACAGTGGATTCCACTTAATTGGAGATCTCTCAACTGAATAACCCTGTTAATGAATATAATTTCCCAACACAAACCCATTTACCATACTTCCAGTACAAATTTGACCTCATAATGGAATGTAAGTTATAGAGTAAACTCCTGTTAATTGAATAAAAACTCTTGTAACATGTCGAGAAATTACCCTATATCTTCTCAGTATTCCATTGCTTATAGACCTATTTGACCTCAGTACATCCAATACAGGCATTTAATCAATTATATCTTGTTTGACAGAGCTCATGGAGCTCTGCCAAACAAGATATAATAGAATAAAAGCTAAGTTTATCTCTAGAATACAGTGACACAATCCCTGTTAATTGAATACTTCTGTTAATTGAATAATTTCATCAGCAGAGGCTATTCAATTAACAGGGTTCCACTGTATTCGCTTTCATCTGTGAAACAAGAAACATGCAAGTTATAGCCACAGGTGCTCGACACAAGCTGAGAAATTATATAAAAGACATTTAATAATTTATCTGATTGATGCTGTTCAGCTCCAATTCACGCTGAAGTTTCAACGGTCTTCATGCTTTCTTGGTTTATTCATTAGTGTGCCAACCCATCCCAGGATGGGAAAGACCCACACATCTCATGACAAATGTCTAGCTGCACTTGACGACAGAAAGTTGAAATGCAGAATGACTGAATAACATAGTTTCCATTTATATATATGATATGGATGAGATTCTGAAGGGAAAAAAGCCCAAGTTCGAAATGACCTGCAACACCAAATAACTGGGTAATCACCTAATTTATTCAGGTCTCATTTTCACACTTTCTCTCTGTCAGGCAGGGAAGTGTCTCACCACAGCCAGTCACTTCCATGCACAAAACATCTTGTGTGTAAAGTTTGTAGAATGCTTTCCAACTTCATTTTTTCTTGAAGGTTCATTACAGAATGCTTGTGGAATTTCTTGCATGCAAGTAGGTTGCAATGATTGCAGAGCTGGTTGCTGTGAATAACTTAGAAAATTTACAGAGGCTGTTGGAAATATTATGTTTTTAAACCCAAGGTAGTTATGATTGTGAGTGGGTTGTAAGCTGGTTGCAATGAAGAACTCTGGGTGCATTCATTAGATCCTGGATTTATTGTTACCTTATCAGCAAGTTAGAGTTTTAGCTATGACACACTTGGTTCTTGCATTTGATTGGTGAGGAGTTACTTTGCATTCGAATTACCTATATTTGAATATTGAAAACTGTATCAGGATATTCAAACACATAGTTGTAATAGCATTTTGTGTATGGAAGAGACAGTTAAAATGACTGCTAGTTTTGCTTCAGCAAATTAAATGTTCACTGGTGAAAATACATAAGCTAGCTTTAACTGTTAAAACAGAATCTGATGGTAAGCGGAAGTTCATTTTCATGGTTGTTTATATTAACGTTAATTTTTCCATGAATTTTAAGTGGCCTGCGGCAGATAGAAGCTCTACATGTGGCTCATCCCATCCAGGGATGTTTTAGAGGAAGATGGATTTGAGTGGAGAGAGAGAGAGAGAAACAAAAAAGTGTACAGAATTTTTTTTTTCTTTCCAGCCCTTGTAGCAACAGATGAAGCCATACTAAAAAAAAGTTCAGGAGACGCAATACTTTTCAGCTGTCACTTCATTTCATCTCTTGCTGGGTTAACCCTTTACCTAACATGAAAAGCAGACAACACTTGCAAACAAAATTCTTGAATAACTATTTTTATTCATTTTTTGTCGCAAAACCATAGGTTATGACCCCTCTTTGGAATGAGCTCATTCCAAAGAGGGGTTATTTAACCTATGTTTTTTAGACAAAAAATGAAAACAATAATGAAAATTAATTGGAGATTTTTGTGAATATCGCTGGCCAGTTTTGGCCGTTACAAAAGGTAAAGGGTTTTAAGTGTGTGAAGACTCCATACTTGATGGTTTTGGTCTCCTTTGGAATTGTTTTTTACTTTTTTTGGACATAAGTACCCACTATAATAAAATGACCCGAGAATTATGAGGCAAGAATTTATTAATGTAAGTCATGGATTTTAGAGAAAAAGCTGACATTTATCGGGAAAAGCAGGGTTGTCAATCTCCATTCAGGTGACTATGTGGCTGAGTGCAGTAAGGATGGTTTGGCATCAAACTGCCTTGGTGCAAGAGAGTCAACTTTTAAAAGACTTTTGGGAAGTTTTATATCAGATAATTACAATTAGTATTTATCAGGGCTTATATTTACTAAATATTACAAGTAGATCCATCCAACAATGATGATGGAACTATTTTGTACATGTAAGAGTGTAAGTTTAACTATCTGCTATGTCCATTCACTGGTGTGAAGAGGCTTCATAACCCTAGAGAAAACAAAATGGAAACAATACAAATAAAAAGGGGCTGACAAAAATGTCTCCCAAGTAAGGAGCATAGGGAGGGAGTAAATCTGGAGTGTCAAAAATATTGGACATTTACTAAATCAGGAGAGGTCAATATAGAAATATTGTTACATCTTCAATGCATGTGTAACCAAGCACTAAGTTTTCCATTCCCTACATAGCAAACTGTAGTGGTGAGAATTTATTATACCAACCAACATGCAGCCAATAAAATTTCCCATGTCAATAAAGAGAAAAAACTCTGTCAGAAATGATGTTTTCACTGTAATCTATATATATATATACTGTGCATTGTCAACAGGTGGGTAACAATATCCAAAAGTTGCAAATCACTATCTTAAAAACTGTAAGAGAAGTTGATCACACCATGCATGCACTAAAAATACACATACCTAGACATACAGAAACACAGACACCCAGAGAGAGCTGATTTCCGTAGCCATTCTCTGGAATATCAGGAGACAAAAAAAACATGGGAGGACTAACCAAAATAACAAAGAGGAAGAAAGTACAATGTTCTGCACTTAAAAATCCCCCCTCCTCTACCTCCAATGAAAAGGGATACTCTCTTGAGCTCTGTACCCTTCCTGTCTTACAATCCTTCAACGGCCTATGTTCATCGAAGAAATCCAGGCTCACATACAGGATAGCTTATTACTCCCATTCTCAGAGTCATTTTAAACTGGTTATGATCATCAAGGTTGTTGGCTCAGCTTACCCAGCTGAATTCAGTCCTATACTAACAGTGTGCTTTGTCAATCACCTGTACAAGCATGTGTAAATCTTTTAATCCAATTAATATTCAAGTTTCCAAAATATTAATTCAATGTATAGTCCCATTATGAACAACTGAGTGGTTATAGGGCCAGCTTCCCCAGCTAAACTCACTCCTATACTGATGGTGTGCTTTGTCAATCACCTGTACAAGCACGCGTAAACTTATTAATCCAATTAATATTCAAGTACCCCAAACTATTTCAAAATATAGTCCCCGTATGAATAACTGGCATGCCTGATGCTTTCAAGTTGTTTCATTAATGAATCTGTTCTCACTTGAATTATATTACCTGATATTCAACACTTTGGTTTTACAAGGCATGGAGCTCACATCTGTAATAAATTCAGTAAATTTACCTACTATTTCAGAACAACACTTTGTTGGGAATTTCATTCTCAACTTTTAAGGGTGGAAGCCCTTATGAAAAACTTCTTGTTGCTTTAATGTTGTTGAATTCTGCAGCTCTCTTTTCCCTTTGTGACTGATGCACCCAAGAATGAAAAGACAAAAAAAAGAAAAATTTTCTGCTGAAATATACTTCTACATTCTGAAACATGTAAAACTATAATGAAAAGTGGAAGTTAATTAACCTTTTTCATGACAGGCAACTACTTTCAATCCGGAGATGGTAACATTTTGTCCTGGATCAACTCGGACTATTTTAATTACAAGTTTTTTCCCACTGATATCTGTTAAATCAACTCCATATTCCTAAAACAGAATATCACTGATTAATAGACAAAATAAAACAATAGGTGTACAGCCGTTTTATAAAATATTACAAATTATTTCGAGAACAAGTGTATAAGGAAAATTCTTTCCTAACAGAATTAAATCTAGTTAAGTTGGAGATAAAGGTCTATGGAAACAAGAAATCGAGGAAAGTTAAGTGAACATTATACCTTAACAGTTTTTAGGCACCGATAATCTGAAGAAATATTTAGGAAATTTCTTCACAAGCAAAAAGGCAAATTGATATTGATATGTTTATGCATATTGCAAGCATTGCCACTTATGTAATGACTTCCTTCTATTTAGCTGATGATATGCTGTAACATATGACACACTGAGCTCTTTTAAACAGTTTGCTTCATCATAGTATTTCACTGCCAATGCCAAACAACATCAAATATTATCTAGGCCATCAACAAAATAAAAAAATAAAAAATGATATCATTCCTAAAAATAAAATATAACACAGGCGTGTTGAAAACTTAAAATAATAGTACTGTGCGGGAGAAATTAATCAATCATATGGTATCATTACATTTAGGTTATCAGAACAAAACAGAGCTGTCAGAAAGATAAAGAATCATTTCTTACACCCTACACACCAATTGCAAAATATCATAATGTAAAGAGACAAAACAAGGCCAACAATGGGTATCAAAAAGACTGGTATGAGAGTAAAATGACAGCACTGAAAATCACTTTGTATTACTATAAACTGATGATATCACATCGTAGTATCATTAAGTTTTCAACCAAATTCAAATTTTTTGCAAATTTGGCATGTGAACAATCAACATCCTAAAAAATGCTTCACACTGTACCAAAATACACAGTTGGGATGAAGTGACTTGTCCACAGACACAAAGCACATGTTGTTATTGAGGATCAAACAGGTAACCATTCAGTAGAAACTCTGATGCACAAACCAATAAGTCAATGTGCTCCTCACTTCACTGGTAGGGTACTAAATTATTTTTGATTATCAAAATTTGTTCACATTTTCTTGCTTTTTCACAATTTATGACTTGAGTTCATACAAGCACTCTTCCATAAATTGTAACAAGGCACATCCATACAAACCCAAAAGATTCACTTCAAATAAAATATGAAGCAAAGCCACAGTATACAAAGCCTTTAAATTGCAGTACACACACTTCAGGGTAAAACCCACATTCAACCAGTTAACGGGATTACAATTAAATGAAAGGGTCAATGACACTGTAGCTAAACTTGACAAACTTGAACTTGGTAAGTTTTAAGTGAAATGGCAAAATTGAAGATCATTGGTACCAATGTTATTTGGGGATATTTAAACATAACAGCATTGTGTGTGCACAATGTCAGAGTAATCCATGCATTTTTAAATGTAAACTGTAAGGCTGGCTAAAGGAAGAATGTTGATACACAAATGTAGCACGTTTAGAGAGGTTATTGTAAATGGCAACTTTTTTCACAGAAATGAATGCTAATCAATAGCTCTTATCTAGAGAGGTCTCGCCTAATGAGCACACCAAGTTCAAAAAGAATCCTATGATAAATGTGGCCTCTAGGCCATGTCAAAGAAGAATGTTGATGCACAAATGCAATAAATTCAAAGATTGTTGCTAACAGCAACAGTGTTTGATTGAAATGAAAAGAAAATCAATAGCTCCTATCTATGTCACCCTGCATAAGCATACAAAGTTTCAAAACAACCTGATAATGAATGTGCCCTCTGAGGCGTGCCAAAGGAAGATGTTAATGCACTAAGTTTGAAGGTCATTGATTGTGGCAATGTTTTTTTTAATGAAAATTCATAAATATACCTTGCAGAGAGTGCAAAAGGGATAACTTGCTGCACAAATGCAGTAAGTTCAAAGGCTGGTGATAGCGACAATAATTTTTTGAGGAAATGAAAAATGAAATGGCAAATTTGAAGATCATTGGTTCCAAAGTTATTTGGTGAAACGTCAACATAACAGCACTGTGTGTGCTAATGTCAGAGCAATGCATGCGTTTTAAATGTAAACTGTAAGGCTGGCTAAAGGAAGAATGTTGATACACAAATGCAGTAAGTCCAGATGTCATTGTAAACAGCAACTATTTTCACATGAAAATGAATCCACATGTAGAGGTGTCGCCTAATGAGCATGCAGAGTCCAAAAACGATAAATGTGCCCTGTAGGTCATGTCAAAAAAGAATGTAAATGCACAAATGCAATAAGATTCAAAGACTGGAAATGAAAGATAATCAATTGCTTCCATCTAGAGGTAATCCCAAATAAGCATACTAAGTTTCTGATCATAAATGTGCCCTGTAGGGTGTGCCAAAGGGAAATACTGAGGTCTGACTAAACTAAGTTCAAAGGCCATTGCCAGCGGCAATATTTTTATTGAGGGAAATGCAAGAAAATCGATAGCTCCCATCTAGAGGTCACCCCAAACAAGCATACCAAGTTTCAAATTGATCCAATTATAAATGTGCCCTGCAGGGTGTGCCAAAAGGAACTGTTGATGCATAAGTGCTCCAAGTTCATCAAAGGTCATTACAGAAATGAAAGATAATCAATAGCTCCCATCTAGGGGTAACCCCAAATAAGCATACCAAGTTTCAAACCGATCTGACCATAAATGTGTCCTGTAGGGTTTGCCAAAGGAATATATTGATGCCTGACTAAATTAAGTTCAAAGCTTATTGGCAGCAGCAACATTTTTTGCCAGAAATGGAAAAAAATCAATAGATCCCATCTAGAGGTCACTCTAAATAAACATACCAGGTTTCAAAGAAATCTGATCATAAATGTGCTCTGTAGGGTGTGCCAAAGGGCAATATTGAGGTCTGACTAAACTAAGTTCAAAGGCTGTTGCCTGCGGTAACATTTTTTGATGGAAATAGAAAAAAATTGATATCTCCCATCTAGAGGTCACCTGAAACAAGCATACCAAGTTTCAAATTGATCCAATTATAAATGTGCAATGCAGGGTGTGCCAAAGGTAAATATTGATGCATAAGTGCACTAAGTTCATCAAAGGTCATTGCCAGCGGCAACATTTTGTTATGGAAATGAAAGATAATCAATAGCTCCCATCTAGGGGTAACCCCAAATAAGCATACCAAGTTTCAAACCGATCTGACCATAAATGTGTCCTGTAGGGTTTGCCAAAGGAATATATTGATGCCTGATTAAATTAAGTTCAAAGCTCGTTGGCAGCAGCAACATTTTTTGCCAGAAATGGAAGAAAATCAATAGGTCCCATCTAGAGGTCACTCTAAATAAACAAACCAGGTTTCAAAGACATCTGATTATAAATGTGCCCTGTAGGATGTGCCAAAGGGAAATATTGAGGTCTGACTAAACTAAGTTCAAAGGCCGTTGCCTGCAGTAACATTTTTTAATGGAAATAGAATAGCTCCCATCTAGAGGTCACCTCAAACAAGCATACCAAGTTTCAAATTGATCTGCGTATAAATGTGCCCTCCAGGGTGTGCCAAAGGGAAATATTGATGCATAAGTGCACTTAGTTCATCAAAGGTCGTTGCCAGCGGCAACATTTTTTTATGGAAATGGAAGATAATCGATATCTCCATCTAGAGGAAATCCGATCATAAATGTGCCCTGTAGGGTGTGCCAAAGGGAAATATTGAGGTCTGACTAAACTAAGTTCAAAGGCAGTTTGCCAGCGGCAACATTTTTAGACAGAAATGAAAGAAAATCGACAGCTCCCAACTAGAGGTTACCCCAAACAAGCACATCAAGTTTCAAAGCGATCTGATCATAAATGTGACCTGTGCAGTGTGCCAAAGGAAATTGTGGACGTACGTATGTACGCCGACAGACGAGAAGTAACGGCAATAACTCAGCTTGACTTTGTCAAGTTGAGCTAAAAACAGAATAGTTATCTCTCACTATAAACTTAAAGCAATATGTGAAAATGAAAGATCTTACATACCGGCGATCCCGTAATGTTTTCTTTTACTTCATCATTGCTACCAATCACTGCTACAGTGAATGAGCCAACATTATCCGGAACATTTTCAAAAGAAACCGATTCCAATTCAATATTTTTCTTATCATCTAAAATGATTGTTATTGTCAACTCATCATCTTTAGTAAAAGTAAGTTCATTTTCATCCCCGGTCCTTAGTGCATCAGGATTACCGACAGATGTAATAACATCTGATACTAGATCCATATGGGAATCCATATAATTTTCCCATATACATTCTGAAAAAAATGAAGAAAAATAGGAAAATTATTTGAACTGAAATGATTTAGTCAGAAATGCATGGGATATCAATGTTAAAATCAGAAAAATGATGCATGCAGTGGAACCTTGTTAATTAGGGAGCAAATTTGCCAATGAAAAATAATCAATTAACCCTCTGCACTCTGATGCTAAAATGGCAAAGTTTCCAGTAGCCAATATTTCTTATAATGCAGTTGATATTTAAGCAAATATACCTTGTTTCTCAGAGCTCCGTGAGCTCTGTCAGTCAAGATATAATTGGTTAAATTCATATTTAAAGAAGATTTAAAAACAGAGTGACTGGAGAAAATTTTGTTGCACTGCCAGTGTGCTTTTAGGATTAACAAGAATATTCAATCAGAAAGATATTGAACATTTTTCTTAAATACTGTCAGATACAGAGCTTACTTAAAACAGAAGCACAGAGGTCAAAAATATCTGTCTTGCAAATAGTTTATATTTTACAATAATATTTATTCAATTAACATGCCGATAATCTATAAACCATATGCAATTAACAAGTGTCATTTGCACTGAACTTATAGCAAACAGTTTTATGTTTGATAATTATATGAAATTATCAGAGTTGTTTTAGTGAGAAATATTCAGTTAAGTGGAACCCACTAGGCTTAACAGTGTGACAGACCTTCAGATAAGAATTGTATACATAGATTAAAATATTGATGAAAGAACAACATAAATATACAGAATGACACGTTTGTGAATGGGTTAATCCATATGGCAGTTATATCATCGTTGAAAGATAAAATTAGAGGACTGTCGGACTATCATTTTATCCTTCTACGCTGGTACAGATGCAATATCAAATAACACATTCCCAGATGCATGTCATTCTGTGTTTATTACCTGCCTTCATGTCTATAAAAACAATTATCTGAAGGACGCTCAGCAATTCATTTGGCAACTATCAACAAAAAGAACATATTTTATCACTCATACGCTTGTTCTTCTGGATAGTAATCCCCTTCATATATCAACTCTATATTTTCTATGTTATTTTTGGGTGATCAATCATCTGCTCAACGATTTCCCTTCAGAACATGTGCGTGGAACAGATTTTCATTTTAGTGTTGCTGTAAATAGGGATTTCATAGAACAGGTGTGTAATAAATAATATTACAGCGTACAAATTATATATTCTTTTGATATTCAAAAATGTACTGATAAACCATTTAAGAACAAATTTCTTGTTTTCTCTCCCTCATCATTCAAAATCTGTCTGATCACTTTTCATTTTACCTAGAAATTTCTTCAATGATACTATTTCGCACTTGTAGGAGAGGAGGAAATTTAACCTACTATATCTTGAGCTCTGTCAAACAAGATGTAGTTGGTTGAATTTACCACTGCATTGTGTGAAATTCTCACTGCTGAAAACATTGGTTTCTTCACATAATAGTGTAAGGAATTAAATTTCTAATTTCAACTATTTTTATGATTGTATTGTGTATTGAATAAAATAGAAGAGAAAGCCTTCTTCCCTCATCACAAAAGTGAAGAAAGATTGCTAGAGAAATAAAAGCCTATGATACAACATTCATAGGGCTGGCCATTTTTTTTGAAGATCCACTTACCTCACAAAATGATTAACTCTAAAATCTTACTTATGCTACAATACTGGTTGCATACAAGAATTGTGAGTTTGCACCTCAGCTGTGACAGATGGTAAATATGAGACAAATTTCAAGTCCATAAATGCCAAGAAATATGAGAAAAATACACTAACCGGAGAATTGAAAATGACGCTAGACATCATTAAGATACACTTGGATAACAAATATGATTCCATTCCACCAAATACTTTAAAAAGTTATTTACTTGCAAAACTCACTGGCCACAGACCTACTGACTGGCTGACATTGCCACATGTAGAGCTGTATATCAAAGATAAAAAAAAGCAGAGAAACTGATATGCAAAGATAATGTATGCTAAGTGATGATAAATGATGGTAATGGCTCATGCAGACTTTCAGTCAGTTAAGCTAAAGTGCATTCTTTTAAAAGGGAATCCCTTCAACTTACTTGTTGGTGTAGTGATTGTCGGTGCAGTGGTTGTTGTTGGTGTTGATGGTGTTGTTGGAGTTGGCTCTAAAAAACAAAGAAAATAAAATTATTGAAGCAGAAAGATTTTGAAATAATGAAAATCAACACATGACAAACCAGGTAGTAAAATTCTAAGCCTATTTATTTTGCAAACAGTTCCAAAAGGAGGCATACTTTACATCACCAATATTTTCACATTCGTTATTGCATGAGAAGAGCCGCGAATCTCACTAACAAAACTGAATGATCCCCCACAAAATCATTTTAGAAGATATGATCGATTGCCTAAAAACAGACGATTGCAGGTAAAAAAATTCCATAACCAAATAAAATCTAACTTATTAAAATATTTTTTATTTATTTGAATCCTGTGTTTTGGGTTTTTTTTGCGTTGGTATATTCATATTCCTGTAAAACTAACGGACATATTTCACTTAGTAATGCAGACCACCCAAGGTGGTATGGTCCAGTAAAGAGTAGGTCAAAGGCAATCAAGTCTTTTGTTGTCTAGAATTCATGCCTGACTCCTTCCAAAACAGTCCGGTCTACAGATATTAGATAAGCTCACCAATTATCACATTTCATTTTTGCATCATAAATTATTTTATGGATATGGTCACCATATACCTAATATAATTTACAATGTGCAAAACAAATTGTAATACAGTGGACCCTGGTAATTGATTAGCCACTTTGAAACAGAAAAATAATTTATTCAATTAATGGGAGTACGCAATTAACAGAAGTTGGGTAATTTTCCTATCTTCTGCATATAAACTGAGTATTTATTGTTTTTTCTTCATTGAAAGAGCTCATTGTGCTCTATGACACAAGATACAATAAATTAAATGCATATATAGGATGTATTGAACCTCAAAATATCTTTAAATGTGGGGAATTCAGTGGATATCAATGTAATTCTTTCACAGATTGTAAGTAAGATTTTTTTATTCAATTAACAGGAGTTACTCTATAACCTACATGCATTTAACAGTTTTGTAATGAAAGTATAATAAATGATTTGGTGTTTGAATGTTATAAACAATTAACAGACTTATTCAGTTAAGAGGTATACAATTTAAGTGTTATTCACTGTATTCAGCAAATTTATTGTTATCTCATATTTCTTCGCACAGTCTAAAAGTAATATGGCAGATTAGAGTGCCAAGTGTCAGAATAACTTGGAAGGAAGGAAATGGAAATATTGTAAAATGAGAATGTATATGACTCGTATTTCTCCAGATTTTGGAAACTACTGCTGATCCACAAATGTAAAATTTGGTTAAAGAAATAAATTATCCACTTTCAACAGAGAAACAAAAAAAAATGCAGGTTATAACCACAGGTGCTTGACACAAGCTGAGAAATTAGATTAAAGACATTTAATTAGTGCATGGTCGGTTTTTTCAAAATTCAGTTGAGGTTTTATTTTTTTTAATTAATCTAAATCACTATCATCTTACTAGAAAAGGCCATAGAAATGTCACATGAGAACTATTTAAGGCATGCTACGTCCTACTGGCAGTACTGAGACATAGCACACTTCACTAGCACTCAGTCAGTTGACGAAGGTTTAACATGAATTTGGGGTAGATTGTATGTCATTTGATTATTTTCCTGTTGTAAATGTTCTATTCTGTAAATGCTATATAGATCAGTGGCAGCGCCAAAGGAGGAGGAGGGGATAGCGCCCCCCCCCCCCCCAAAAAAAAGAAAAAAACAAAAAACTTCAAATTGTTATCTGACACAACCTGGGTGCCTTTGAAGACCACGTTAGGCATTGTAGAAATGCTCTGATGGTGTCCAAATTATTCAAATGTGATTTTTTTTTTGTGGCGGGGGGGGGGGGGGGGGGGGGCACGGCCCACAGATTCCCAACCACTCTCACATGCCCACACCCCTGGCTCAGGACTACGACTTTCGGGAGATGCGGTAAGCATATCGACCTTGGACCCCCACATCTTACTTAGGACCCCCAGTCCTCCCCGATCGAAATTCTGGAACCGCCACTGCTGTATATTATACACCTGCTTTGTTATTTTGTGTTCAGTTTCAATTTCGATAAAATAAATAATTTTCACTTGTAACTTTTCTGTTATGTTTAACATTGCCATAATACAGGGACTCTATTCACTGTCCTGTTCCTCGATCCTTCACTGGACCTCTCACCTCCTTTCGAAGTACAGAGTATGAACTCTCGCTCATGTTGTTGTGAACAAAATAAAATGGATTTACGGCATCAACGAGTATCACACGGGGAATAAATGGTCAAAGTACCTATATAATTTTGATTATTATTTTATTTCATGCATTTAATGTGAGATAAATATGACTGAAATGAAAAAATATTAAAAATAAAAACGTTCACATGTTCCGCTACTCACCTAATTTCATGCAGTAAAAGCCCAAACTCACTGGCCATTTTCATTCTTGTGTAGGCACCACCGGCTATTCTCACAGTCGGGGTGCGACTTATACAAAGGTAATAGTCAAAGGGGAGGTATTTTGGCTGAAAAAATTGGGTGCGACTTATGGGGGCGACTAAAACACGGACATAATTATACAGAAATAATCGCTTTTGTTTTTGCCTGTTCTGCTGACATTCGTTGTCATTTTCAAAATGAGATTATGAGGGGGTCGTTGTAAATTTTTAAGATTAACGTCAAAGTATGCAAAAACTGTATGGACAGTTTTTTTGGCCCTGTCAGTTCAGTTCACTACATTTAATAACTTCTCTGATTGATGGTGTTCAGCTCTAATTATAGATATATAAATATACCAAGGTAAACAACTCACATTTCAAAACAAACCCCTCCTAGCCACTTTCTGTTCAACTGGAATTAGAATCCTCTTGGAATATTCCCAAATACCCAACATCAATTTGAAAAAGAGAGAGACACACACTGAAGTATCAATGGTCCTCATGCATTCTTGGTTTATTCATAATTAGTGGGTTCACCATCCTAGGATGGGAAGCCCATGCATCTCATGACAAAATTCTAGCTGGAAAAATACTCAAGTTGGAAATGACCAAGAACACTGAATAACTGGGTCCTCACCTAATTTATTCAGGTCTTATTATTACATTTTCTCTCTGTCAGGCAGAGAAGTGTTACACCACAGCCAACCACTTCCATGCACAAAACATCTGGTGTACGAAGCTTGTAGAATGCTTCCCAACTTGTATTTTTACTTGCAGGTTGAATGCAGAATGTTTGTAGAATTTCTTGCATGCAGAGTTGGTTGCTTTGAATAACTTAGAAAATTTATGAAGGCTGTTGAAAATACTGCTTTTAAATCCAAGGTAGTTATGATTGTGAGTGGGTTGCAAGCTGCTTGCAATGAAGAACATCTGGTGCATCAATTAAACCATGGATTTATTGCCACACTGTATGCAAGTTAAGAGTTTTAGCCATGACACACTTGGTTCTTGTATTTCATTGGTTAGGAGTTACTTTGCATTCCAATTACTGATATTTGAATATTGAAAACTGTATCAGGATATTCAAACACATAGTTGTAATAGCATTTTGTGTATGGAAGAGGCAGTTAAAATGACTGCTAATTTTGCTTCAGCAGATTAAATGTTCACTGGAGAAAATACAGAAGCTAGCTTGAAGTGTTAGAAAGGAATTTGATAGTAAGCATAAGTTAATTTTCCTGGTTGTTTATATTAACGTTAATTTTTCTGCGAATTTCAAGTGGCCTGGAGTAGCTAGAAGCTCTACATGTAGATCATCCCATCCAGGGATGTTTTAGAGGAAGATGGATTTGAGTGGAGAGAGAGAGAGAGAAAGAGAGAGAGAGAGAGAGAGAGAGAGAGATGGAAAAGTGCTCAAAAACTGGTTTTTCTTTCCAGCCCTTGTAGCAACAGATGAAGCCAGAGAAAAAAAAATTTGGAGAGAAGGAATACTTTCTGCTGTCACTTTAATTTTATCTCATGCTGGGTAAAGTGTGTGTAGACTCCATATTTGATGGTTCAGGTCTCCTTTGGAATTGTTTTTAACTTTTTATGGATGTAAGTACCCACTATAACAAAAAAAACAAAACTTCTCTTGAATTTGCTTTAATGTTGTTGAATTCTGCAGTTCTCTTTCCCCTTTGTGACTGATGCACCCAAGGATGAAAAGAAAAAAAAAAAAAAATTTTCTGCTGAAAAATACTTCTACATTCTGAAACATGTAAAACTATAATGAAAAGTGGAAGTTAATTAACCTTTTTCATGACAGGCAACTACTTTCAATCCGGAGATGGTAACATTTTGTCCTGGATCAACTCGGATTATTTTAATTACAAGTTTTTTTCCACTGATATCTGTTAAATCAACTCCATATTCCTAAAACAGAATATCACTGATTAATAGACAAAATAAAACAATAGGTGTACAGCCATTTTATAAAATATTACAAATTATTTCGAGAACAAGTGTATAAGGAAAATTCTTTCCTAACAGAATTAAATCTAGTTAAGTTGGAGATAAAGGTCTATGGAAACAAGAAATCGAGGAAAGTTGAGTGAACATTATACCTTAACAGTTTTTAGGCACCGATAATCTGAAGAAATATTTAGGAAATTTCTTCACAAGCAAAAAGGCAAATTGATATTGATATGTTTATGCATATTGCAAGCATTGCCACTTATGTAATGACTTCCTTCTATTTAGCTGATGATATGCTGTAACATATGACACACTGAGCTCTTTTAAACAGTTTGCTTCATCATAGTATTTCACTGCCAATGCCAAACAACATCAAATATTATCTAGGCCATCAACAAAATAAAAAAATAAAAAATGATATCATTCCTAAAAATAAAATATAACACAGGCGTGTTGAAAACTTAAAATAATAGTACTGTGCGGGAGAAATTAATCAATCATATGGTATCATCATTACATTTAGGTTATCAGAACAAAACAGAGCTGTCAGAAAGATAAAGTATCATTTCTTACACCCTACACACCAATTGCAAAATATCATACTGCAAAGAGACAAAACAAGGCCAACAATGGGTATCAAAAAGACTGGTATGAGAGTAAAATGACAGCACCGAAAATCACTTTGTATTACTATAAACTGATGATATCACATCGTAGTATCATTAAGTTTTCAACCAAATTCATATTTTTTGCAAATTTGGCATGTGAACAATCAACATCCTAAAAAATGCTTCACACTGTACCAAAATACACAGTTGGGATGAAGTGACTTGTCCACAGACACAAAGGAGATGTTGTTATTGAGGATCAAACAGGTAACCATTCAGTAGAAACTCTGATGCACAAACCAATAAGTCAATGTGCTCCTCACTTCACTGGTAGGGTACTAAATTATTTTTGATTATCAAAATTTGTTCACATTTTCTTGCTTTTTCACAATTTATGACTTGAGTTCATACAAGCACTCTTCCATAAATTGTAACAAGGCACATCCATACAGACCCAAAAGATTCACTTCAAATAAAATATGAAGCAAAGCCACAGTATACAAAGCCTTTAAATTGCAGTACACACACGTCAGGGTAAAACCCACATTCAACCAGTTAACGGGATTACAATTAAATGAAAGGGTCAATGACACTGTAGCTAAACTTGACAAACTTGAACTTGGTAAGTTATAAGTGAAATGGCAAAATTGAAGATCATTGGTACCAATGTTATTTGGGGAAATTTAAACATAACAGCATTGTGTGTGCACAATGTCAGAGTAATCCATGCATTTTTAAATGTAAACTGTAAGGCTGGCTAAAGGAAGAATGTTGATACACAAATGTAGCACGTTTAGAGAGGTTATTGTAAATGGCAACTTTTTTCACAGAAATGAATGCTAATCAATAGCACTTATCTAGCTAGAGGTCCCGCACACCAAGTTCAAAAACAATCCTAAAACAAATGTGTCCTATAGGCCATGTCAAAGAAGAATATTGATGCACAAATGCAATAAATTCAAAGATTGTTGCTAACAGCAATAGTGTATGATGGAAATGAAAAGAAAATAAAAAGCACCTATCTTTGTCACCCTGCATAAGCATACAATGTTTCAAAACAACCTGATAATGAATGTGTCCTCTGAGGCGAGCCAAATGAAGATGTTAATGCACAAATGCACTAAATTTGAAGGTCACTGAATGTGGCAATGTTTTTTGTTTCTTTTTTATGAAAATTCATAAATTTACCCTGCAGAGAGTGCAAAAGGGATAGCTTGCTGCACAAATGCAGTAAGTTCAAAGGCTGGTGATAACGACAATAATTTTTTATGGAAATAAAAAATTGAAGATCATTGGTACACAATGTCAGAGTAATCCATGCATTTTTAAATGTAAACTGTAAGACTGGCTAAAGGAAGAATGTTGATACATAAATGCAGTAAGTTCAGAGGTTATTGTAAAGGGCAACTTTTTTCACAGAAATGAATGCTAATCAATAGCTCTTATCTAGAGAGGTCTCGCCTAATGAGCACACCAAGTTCAAAAAGAATCCTATGATAAATGTGGCCTCTAGGCCATGTCAAAGAAAAGAATGTTGATGCACAAATGCAATAAATTCAAAGATTGTTGCTAACAGCAACAGTGTTTGATTGAAATGAAAAGAAAATCAATAGCTCCTATCTATGTCACCCTGCATAAGCATACAAAGTTTCAAAACAACCTGATAATGAATGTGCCCTCTGAGGCGTGCCAAAGGAAGATGTTAATGCACTAAGTTTGAAGGTCATTGATTGCGGCAATGTTTTTTTTAATGAAAATTCATAAATATACCTTGCAGAGAGTGCAAAAGGGATAACTTGCTGCACAAATGCAGTAAGTTCAAAGGCTGGTGATAGCGACAATAATTTTTTGAGGAAATGAAAAATGAAATGGCAAATTTGAAGATCATTGGTTCCAAAGTTATTTGGTGAAACGTCAACATAACAGCACTGTGTGTGCTAATGTCAGAGCAATCCATGCATTTTAAATGTAAACTGTAAGGCTGGCTAAAGGAAGAATGTTGATACACAAATGCAGTAAGTCCAGATGTCATTGTAAACAGCAACTATTTTCACATGAAAATGAATCCACATGTAGAGGTGTCGCCTAATGAGCATGCAGAGTCCAAAAACGATAAATGTGCCCTGTAGGTCATGTCAAAAAAGAATGTAAATGCACAAATGCAATAAGATTCAAAGACTGGAAATGAAAGATAATCAATTGCTTCCATCTAGAGGTAATCCCAAAGAAGCATACTAAGTTTCTGATCATAAATGTGCCCTGTAGGGTGTGCCAAAGGGAAATACTGAGGTCTGACTAAACTAAGTTCAAAGGCCATTGCCAGCGGCAATATTTTTCTTGAGGGAAATGCAAGAAAATCGATAGCTCCCATCTAGAGGTCACCCCAAACAAGCATACCAAGTTTCAAATTGATCCAATTATAAATGTGCCCTGCAGGGTGTGCCAAAAGGAACTGTTGATGCATAAGTGCACCAAGTTCATCAAAGGTCATTACAGAAATGAAAGATAATCAATAGCTCCCATCTAGGGGTAACCCCAAATAAGCATACCAAGTTTCAAACCGATCTGACATAAATGTGTCTTGTAGGGTTTGCCAAAGGAATATATTGATGCCTGACTAAATTAAGTTCAAAGCTTATTGGCAGCAGCAACATTTTTTGCCAGAAATGGAAAAAAATCAATAGATCCCATCTAGAGGTCACTCTAAATAAACATACCAGGTTTCAAAGAAATCTGATCATAAATGTGCTCTGTAGGGTGTGCCAAAGGGCAATATTGAGGTCTGACTAAACTAAGTTCAAAGGCTGTTGCCTGCGGTAACATTTTTTGATGGAAATAGAAAAAAATTGATATCTCCCATCTAGAGGTCACCTGAAACAAGCATACCAAGTTTCAAATTGATCCAATTATAAATGTGCAATGCAGGGTGTGCCAAAGGTAAATATTGATGCATAAGTGCACTAAGTTCATCAAAGGTCATTGCCAGCGGCAACATTTTGTTATGGAAATGAAAGATAATCAATAGCTCCCATCTAGGGGTAACCCCAAATAAGCATACCAAGTTTCAAACCGATCTGACCATAAATGTGTCCTGTAGGGTTTGCCAAAGGAATATATTGATGCCTGATTAAATTAAGTTCAAAGCTCGTTGGCAGCAGCAACATTTTTTGCCAGAAATGGAAGAAAATCAATAGGTCCCATATAGAGGTCACTCTAAATAAACAAACCA
Source organism: Pictodentalium vernedei (assembly GCA_031216915.1). Classification (NCBI taxonomy): domain Eukaryota; kingdom Metazoa; phylum Mollusca; class Scaphopoda; order Dentaliida; family Dentaliidae; genus Pictodentalium; species Pictodentalium vernedei. The sequence goes on from CM062288.1 coordinate 278,825,705, forward strand.
GGTTTCAAAGACATCTGATTATAAATGTGCCCTGTAGGATGTGCCAAAGGGAAATATTGAGGTCTGACTAAACTAAGTTCAAAGGCCGTTGCCTGCAGTAACATTTTTTAATGGAAATAGAATAGCTCCCATCTAGAGGTCACCTCAAACAAGCATACCAAGTTTCAAATTGATCTGCGTATAAATGTGCCCTCCAGGGTGTGCCAAAGGGAAATATTGATGCATAAGTGCACTTAGTTCATCAAAGGTCGTTGCCAGCGGCAACATTTTTTTATGGAAATGGAAGATAATCGATATCTCCATCTAGAGGAAATCCGATCATAAATGTGCCCTGTAGGGTGTGCCAAAGGGAAATATTGAGGTCTGACTAAACTAAGTTCAAAGGCAGTTTGCCAGCGGCAACATTTTTAGACAGAAATGAAAGAAAATCGACAGCTCCCAACTAGAGGTTACCCCAAACAAGCACATCAAGTTTCAAAGCGATCTGATCATAAATGTGACCTGTGCAGTGTGCCAAAGGAAATTGTGGACGTACGTATGTACGCCGACAGACGAGAAGTAACGGCAATAACTCAGCTTGACTTTGTCAAGTTGAGCTAAAAACAGAATAGTTATCTCTCACTATAAACTTAAAGCAATATGTGAAAATGAAAGATCTTACATACCGGCGATCCCGTAATGTTTTCTTTTACTTCATCATTGCTACCAATCACTGCTACAGTGAATGAGCCAACATTATCCGGAACATTTTCAAAAGAAACCGATTCCAATTCAATATTTTTCTTATCATCTAAAATGATTGTTATTGTCAACTCATCATCTTTAGTAAAAGTAAGTTCATTTTCATCCCCGGTCCTTAGTGCATCAGGATTACCGACAGATGTAATAACATCTGATACTAGATCCATATGGGAATCCATATAATTTTCCCATATACATTCTGAAAAAAATGAAGAAAAATAGGAAAATTATTTGAACTGAAATGATTTAGTCAGAAATGCATGGGATATCAATGTTAAAATCAGAAAAATGATGCATGCAGTGGAACCTTGTTAATTAGGGAGCAAATTTGCCAATGAAAAATAATCAATTAACCCTCTGCACTCTGATGCTAAAATGGCAAAGTTTCCAGTAGCCAATATTTCTTATAATGCAGTTGATATTTAAGCAAATATACCTTGTTTTTCAGAGCTCCGTGAGCTCTGTCAGTCAAGATATAATTGGTTAAATTCATATTTAAAGAAGATTTAAAAACAGAGTGACTGGAGAAAATTTTGTTGCACTGCCAGTGTGCTTTTAGGATTAACAAGAATATTCAATCAGAAAGATATTGAACATTTTTCTTAAATACTGTCAGATACAGAGCTTACTTAAAACAGAAGCACAGAGGTCAAAAATATCTGTCTTGCAAATAGTTTATATTTTACAATAATATTTATTCAATTAACATGCCGATAATCTATAAACCATATGCAATTAACAAGTGTCATTTGCACTGAACTTATAGCAAACAGTTTTATGTTTGATAATTATATGAAATTATCAGAGTTGTTTTAGTGAGAAATATTCAGTTAAGTGGAACCCACTAGGCTTAACAGTGTGACAGACCTTCAGATAAGAATTGTATACATAGATTAAAATATTGATGAAAGAACAACATAAATATACAGAATGACACGTTTGTGAATGGGTTAATCCATATGGCAGTTATATCATCGTTGAAAGATAAAATTAGAGGACTGTCGGACTATCATTTTATCCTTCTACGCTGGTACAGATGCAATATCAAATAACACATTCCCAGATGCATGTCATTCTGTGTTTATTACCTGCCTTCATGTCTATAAAAACAATTATCTGAAGGACGCTCAGCAATTCATTTGGCAACTATCAACAAAAAGAACATATTTTATCACTCATACGCTTGTTCTTCTGGATAGTAATCCCCTTCATATATCAACTCTATATTTTCTATGTTATTTTGGGGTGATCAATCATCTGCTCAACGATTTCCCTTCAGAACATGTGCGTGGAACAGATTTTCATTTTAGTGTTGCTGTAAATAGGGATTTCATAGAACAGGTGTGTAATAAATAATATTACAGCGTACAAATTATATATTCTTTTGATATTCAAAAATGTACTGATAAACCATTTAAGAACAAATTTCTTGTTTTCTCTCCCTCATCATTCAAAATCTGTCTGATCACTTTTCATTTTACCTAGAAATTTCTTCAATGATACTATTTCGCACTTGTAGGAGAGGAGGAAATTTAACCTACTATATCTTGAGCTCTGTCAAACAAGATGTAGTTGGTTGAATTTACCACTGCATTGTGTGAAATTCTCACTGCTGAAAACATTGGTTTCTTCACATAATAGTGTAAGGAATTAAATTTCTAATTTCAACTATTTTTATGATTGTATTGTGTATTGAATAAAATAGAAGAGAAAGCCTTCTTCCCTCATCACAAAAGTGAAGAAAGATTGCTAGAGAAATAAAAGCCTATGATACAACATTCATAGGGCTGGCCATTTTTTTTGAAGATCCACTTACCTCACAAAATGATTAACTCTAAAATCTTACTTATGCTACAATACTGGTTGCATACAAGAATTGTGAGTTTGCACCTCAGCTGTGACAGATGGTAAATATGAGACAAATTTCAAGTCCATAAATGCCAAGAAATATGAGAAAAATACACTAACCGGAGAATTGAAAATGACGCTAGACATCATTAAGATACACTTGGATAACAAATATGATTCCATTCCACCAAATACTTTAAAAAGTTATTTACTTGCAAAACTCACTGGCCACAGACCTACTGACTGGCTGACATTGCCACATGTAGAGCTGTATATCAAAGATAAAAAAAAGCAGAGAAACTGATATGCAAAGATAATGTATGCTAAGTGATGATAAATGATGGTAATGGCTCATGCAGACTTTCAGTCAGTTAAGCTAAAGTGCATTCTTTTAAAAGGGAATCCCTTCAACTTACTTGTTGGTGTAGTGATTGTCGGTGCAGTGGTTGTTGTTGGTGTTGATGGTGTTGTTGGAGTTGGCTCTAAAAAACAAAGAAAATAAAATTATTGAAGCAGAAAGATTTTGAAATAATGAAAATCAACACATGACAAACCAGGTAGTAAAATTCTAAGCCTATTTATTTTGCAAACAGTTCCAAAAGGAGGCATACTTTACATCACCAATATTTTCACATTCGTTATTGCATGAGAAGAGCCGCGAATCTCACTAACAAAACTGAATGATCCCCCACAAAATCATTTTAGAAGATATGATCGATTGCCTAAAAACAGACGATTGCAGGTAAAAAAATTCCATAACCAAATAAAATCTAACTTATTAAAATATTTTTTATTTATTTGAATCCTGTGTTTTGGGTTTTTTTTGCGTTGGTATATTCATATTCCTGTAAAACTAACGGACATATTTCACTTAGTAATGCAGACCACCCAAGGTGGTATGGTCCAGTAAAGAGTAGGTCAAAGGCAATCAAGTCTTTTGTTGTCTAGAATTCATGCCTGACTCCTTCCAAAACAGTCCGGTCTACAGATATTAGATAAGCTCACCAATTATCACATTTCATTTTTGCATCATAAATTATTTTATGGATATGGTCACCATATACCTAATATAATTTACAATGTGCAAAACAAATTGTAATACAGTGGACCCTGGTAATTGATTAGCCACTTTGAAACAGAAAAATAATTTATTCAATTAATGGGAGTACGCAATTAACAGAAGTTGGGTAATTTTCCTATCTTCTGCATATAAACTGAGTATTTATTGTTTTTTCTTCATTGAAAGAGCTCATTGTGCTCTATGACACAAGATACAATAAATTAAATGCATATATAGGATGTATTGAACCTCAAAATATCTTTAAATGTGGGGAATTCAGTGGATATCAATGTAATTCTTTCACAGATTGTAAGTAAGATTTTTTTATTCAATTAACAGGAGTTACTCTATAACCTACATGCATTTAACAGTTTTGTAATGAAAGTATAATAAATGATTTGGTGTTTGAATGTTATAAACAATTAACAGACTTATTCAGTTAAGAGGTATACAATTTAAGTGTTATTCACTGTATTCAGCAAATTTATTGTTATCTCATATTTCTTCGCACAGTCTAAAAGTAATATGGCAGATTAGAGTGCCAAGTGTCAGAATAACTTGGAAGGAAGGAAATGGAAATATTGTAAAATGAGAATGTATATGACTCGTATTTCTCCAGATTTTGGAAACTACTGCTGATCCACAAATGTAAAATTTGGTTAAAGAAATAAATTATCCACTTTCAACAGAGAAACAAAAAAAAATGCAGGTTATAACCACAGGTGCTTGACACAAGCTGAGAAATTAGATTAAAGACATTTAATTAGTGCATGGTCGGTTTTTTCAAAATTCAGTTGAGGTTTTATTTTTTTTAATTAATCTAAATCACTATCATCTTACTAGAAAAGGCCATAGAAATGTCACATGAGAACTATTTAAGGCATGCTACGTCCTACTGGCAGTACTGAGACATAGCACACTTCACTAGCACTCAGTCAGTTGACGAAGGTTTAACATGAATTTGGGGTAGATTGTATGTCATTTGATTATTTTCCTGTTGTAAATGTTCTATTCTGTAAATGCTATATAGATCAGTGGCAGCGCCAAAGGAGGAGGAGGGGATAGCGCCCCCCCCCCCCCCCCCCCCCCCAAAAAAAAGAAAAAACCAAAAAACTTCAAATTGTTATCTGACACAACCTGGGTGCCTTTGAAGACCACGTTAGGCATTGTAGAAATGCTCTGATGGTGTCCAAATTATTCAAATGTGAATTTTTTTTTGTGGCGGGGGGGGGGGGGGGGGGGGGGGGGCACGGCCCACAGATTCCCAACCACTCTCACATGCCCACACCCCTGGCTCAGGACTACGACTTTCGGGAGATGCGGTAAGCATATCGACCTTGGACCCCCACATCTTACTTAGGACCCCTAGTCCTCCCCGATCGAAATTCTGGAACCGCCACTGCTGTATATTATACACCTGCTTTGTTATTTTGTGTTCAGTTTCAATTTCGATAAAATAAATAATTTTCACTTGTAACTTTTCTGTTATGTTTAACATTGCCATAATACAGGGACTCTATTCACTGTCCTGTTCCTCGATCCTTCACTGGACCTCTCACCTCCTTTCGAAGTACAGAGTATGAACTCTCGCTCATGTTGTTGTGAACAAAATAAAATGGATTTACGGCATCAACGAGTATCACACGGGGAATAAATGGTCAAAGTACCTATATAATTTTGATTATTATTTTATTTCATGCATTTAATGTGAGATAAATATGACTGAAATGAAAAAATATTAAAAATAAAAACGTTCACATGTTCCGCTACTCACCTAATTTCATGCAGTAAAAGCCCAAACTCACTGGCCATTTTCATTCTTGTGTAGGCACCACCGGCTATTCTCACAGTCGGGGTGCGACTTATACAAAGGTAATAGTCAAAGGGGAGGTATTTTGGCTGAAAAAATTGGGTGCGACTTATGGGGGCGACTAAAACACGGACATAATTATACAGAAATAATCGCTTTTGTTTTTGCCTGTTCTGCTGACATTCGTTGTCATTTTCAAAATGAGATTATGAGGGGGTCGTTGTAAATTTTTAAGATTAACGTCAAAGTATGCAAAAACTGTATGGACAGTTTTTTTGGCCCTGTCAGTTCAGTTCACTACATTTAATAACTTCTCTGATTGATGGTGTTCAGCTCTAATTATAGATATATAAATATACCAAGGTAAACAACTCACATTTCAAAACAAACCCCTCCTAGCCACTTTCTGTTCAACTGGAATTAGAATCCTCTTGGAATATTCCCAAATACCCAACATCAATTTGAAAAAGAGAGAGACACACACTGAAGTATCAATGGTCCTCATGCATTCTTGGTTTATTCATAATTAGTGGGTTCACCATCCTAGGATGGGAAGCCCATGCATCTCATGACAAAATTCTAGCTGGAAAAATACTCAAGTTGGAAATGACCAAGAACACTGAATAATTGGGTCCTCACCTAATTTATTCAGGTCTTATTATTACATTTTCTCTCTGTCAGGCAGAGAAGTGTTACACCACAGCCAACCACTTCCATGCACAAAACATCTGGTGTACGAAGCTTGTAGAATGCTTCCCAACTTGTATTTTTACTTGCAGGTTGAATGCAGAATGTTTGTAGAATTTCTTGCATGCAGAGTTGGTTGCTTTGAATAACTTAGAAAATTTATGAAGGCTGTTGAAAATACTGCTTTTAAATCCAAGGTAGTTATGATTGTGAGTGGGTTGCAAGCTGCTTGCAATGAAGAACATCTGGTGCATCAATTAAACCATGGATTTATTGCCACACTGTATGCAAGTTAAGAGTTTTAGCCATGACACACTTGGTTCTTGTATTTCATTGGTTAGGAGTTACTTTGCATTCCAATTACTGATATTTGAATATTGAAAACTGTATCAGGATATTCAAACACATAGTTGTAATAGCATTTTGTGTATGGAAGAGGCAGTTAAAATGACTGCTAATTTTGCTTCAGCAGATTAAATGTTCACTGGAGAAAATACAGAAGCTAGCTTGAAGTGTTAGAAAGGAATTTGATAGTAAGCATAAGTTAATTTTCCTGGTTGTTTATATTAACGTTAATTTTTCTGCGAATTTCAAGTGGCCTGGAGTAGCTAGAAGCTCTACATGTAGATCATCCCATCCAGGGATGTTTTAGAGGAAGATGGATTTGAGTGGAGAGAGAGAGAGAGAAAGAGAGAGAGAGAGAGAGAGAGAGAGAGAGAGATGGAAAAGTGCTCAAAAACTGGTTTTTCTTTCCAGCCCTTGTAGCAACAGATGAAGCCAGAGAAAAAAAAATTTGGAGAGAAGGAATACTTTCTGCTGTCACTTTAATTTTATCTCATGCTGGGTAAAGTGTGTGTAGACTCCATATTTGATGGTTCAGGTCTCCTTTGGAATTGTTTTTAACTTTTTATGGATGTAAGTACCCACTATAACAAAAAAAACAAAACTTCTCTTGAATTTGCTTTAATGTTGTTGAATTCTGCAGTTCTCTTTCCCCTTTGTGACTGATGCACCCAAGGATGAAAAGAAAAAAAAAAAAAATTTTCTGCTGAAAAATACTTCTACATTCTGAAACATGTAAAACTATAATGAAAAGTGGAAGTTAATTAACCTTTTTCATGACAGGCAACTACTTTCAATCCGGAGATGGTAACATTTTGTCCTGGATCAACTCGGATTATTTTAATTACAAGTTTTTTTCCACTGATATCTGTTAAATCAACTCCATATTCCTAAAACAGAATATCACTGATTAATAGACAAAATAAAACAATAGGTGTACAGCCATTTTATAAAATATTACAAATTATTTCGAGAACAAGTGTATAAGGAAAATTCTTTCCTAACAGAATTAAATCTAGTTAAGTTGGAGATAAAGGTCTATGGAAACAAGAAATCGAGGAAAGTTGAGTGAACATTATACCTTAACAGTTTTTAGGCACCGATAATCTGAAGAAATATTTAGGAAATTTCTTCACAAGCAAAAAGGCAAATTGATATTGATATGTTTATGCATATTGCAAGCATTGCCACTTATGTAATGACTTCCTTCTATTTAGCTGATGATATGCTGTAACATATGACACACTGAGCTCTTTTAAACAGTTTGCTTCATCATAGTATTTCACTGCCAATGCCAAACAACATCAAATATTATCTAGGCCATCAACAAAATAAAAAAATAAAAAATGATATCATTCCTAAAAATAAAATATAACACAGGCGTGTTGAAAACTTAAAATAATAGTACTGTGCGGGAGAAATTAATCAATCATATGGTATCATCATTACATTTAGGTTATCAGAACAAAACAGAGCTGTCAGAAAGATAAAGTATCATTTCTTACACCCTACACACCAATTGCAAAATATCATACTGCAAAGAGACAAAACAAGGCCAACAATGGGTATCAAAAAGACTGGTATGAGAGTAAAATGACAGCACCGAAAATCACTTTGTATTACTATAAACTGATGATATCACATCGTAGTATCATTAAGTTTTCAACCAAATTCATATTTTTTGCAAATTTGGCATGTGAACAATCAACATCCTAAAAAATGCTTCACACTGTACCAAAATACACAGTTGGGATGAAGTGACTTGTCCACAGACACAAAGCACATGTTGTTATTGAGGATCAAACAGGTAACCATTCAGTAGAAACTCTGATGCACAAACCAATAAGTCAATGTGCTCCTCACTTCACTGGTAGGGTACTAAATTATTTTTGATTATCAAAATTTGTTCACATTTTCTTGCTTTTTCACAATTTATGACTTGAGTTCATACAAGCACTCTTCCATAAATTGTAACAAGGCACATCCATACAGACCCAAAAGATTCACTTCAAATAAAATATGAAGCAAAGCCACAGTATACAAAGCCTTTAAATTGCAGTACACACACGTCAGGGTAAAACCCACATTCAACCAGTTAACGGGATTACAATTAAATGAAAGGGTCAATGACACTGTAGCTAAACTTGACAAACTTGAACTTGGTAAGTTATAAGTGAAATGGCAAAATTGAAGATCATTGGTACCAATGTTATTTGGGGAAATTTAAACATAACAGCATTGTGTGTGCACAATGTCAGAGTAATCCATGCATTTTTAAATGTAAACTGTAAGGCTGGCTAAAGGAAGAATGTTGATACACAAATGTAGCACGTTTAGAGAGGTTATTGTAAATGGCAACTTTTTTCACAGAAATGAATGCTAATCAATAGCACTTATCTAGCTAGAGGTCCCGCACACCAAGTTCAAAAACAATCCTAAAACAAATGTGTCCTATAGGCCATGTCAAAGAAGAATATTGATGCACAAATGCAATAAATTCAAAGATTGTTGCTAACAGCAATAGTGTATGATGGAAATGAAAAGAAAATAAAAAGCACCTATCTTTGTCACCCTGCATAAGCATACAATGTTTCAAAACAACCTGATAATGAATGTGTCCTCTGAGGCGAGCCAAATGAAGATGTTAATGCACAAATGCACTAAATTTGAAGGTCACTGAATGTGGCAATGTTTTTTGTTTCTTTTTTATGAAAATTCATAAATTTACCCTGCAGAGAGTGCAAAAGGGATAGCTTGCTGCACAAATGCAGTAAGTTCAAAGGCTGGTGATAACGACAATAATTTTTTATGGAAATAAAAAATTGAAGATCATTGGTACACAATGTCAGAGTAATCCATGCATTTTTAAATGTAAACTGTAAGACTGGCTAAAGGAAGAATGTTGATACATAAATGCAGTAAGTTCAGAGGTTATTGTAAAGGGCAACTTTTTTCACAGAAATGAATGCTAATCAATAGCTCTTATCTAGAGAGGTCTCGCCTAATGAGCACACCAAGTTCAAAAAGAATCCTATGATAAATGTGGCCTCTAGGCCATGTCAAAGAAAAGAATGTTGATGCACAAATGCAATAAATTCAAAGATTGTTGCTAACAGCAACAGTGTTTGATTGAAATGAAAAGAAAATCAATAGCTCCTATCTATGTCACCCTGCATAAGCATACAAAGTTTCAAAACAACCTGATAATGAATGTGCCCTCTGAGGCGTGCCAAAGGAAGATGTTAATGCACTAAGTTTGAAGGCCATTGATTGCGGCAATGTTTTTTTTAATGAAAATTCATAAATATACCTTGCAGAGAGTGCAAAAGGGATAACTTGCTGCACAAATGCAGTAAGTTCAAAGGCTGGTGATAGCGACAATAATTTTTTGAGGAAATGAAAAATGAAATGGCAAATTTGAAGATCATTGGTTCCAAAGTTATTTGGTGAAACGTCAACATAACAGCACTGTGTGTGCTAATGTCAGAGCAATCCATGCATTTTAAATGTAAACTGTAAGGCTGGCTAAAGGAAGAATGTTGATACACAAATGCAGTAAGTCCAGATGTCATTGTAAACAGCAACTATTTTCACATGAAAATGAATCCACATGTAGAGGTGTCGCCTAATGAGCATGCAGAGTCCAAAAACGATAAATGTGCCCTGTAGGTCATGTCAAAAAAGAATGTAAATGCACAAATGCAATAAGATTCAAAGACTGGAAATGAAAGATAATCAATTGCTTCCATCTAGAGGTAATCCCAAAGAAGCATACTAAGTTTCTGATCATAAATGTGCCCTGTAGGGTGTGCCAAAGGGAAATACTGAGGTCTGACTAAACTAAGTTCAAAGGCCATTGCCAGCGGCAATATTTTTCTTGAGGGAAATGCAAGAAAATCGATAGCTCCCATCTAGAGGTCACCCCAAACAAGCATACCAAGTTTCAAATTGATCCAATTATAAATGTGCCCTGCAGGGTGTGCCAAAAGGAACTGTTGATGCATAAGTGCACCAAGTTCATCAAAGGTCATTACAGAAATGAAAGATAATCAATAGCTCCCATCTAGGGGTAACCCCAAATAAGCATACCAAGTTTCAAACCGATCTGACATAAATGTGTCTTGTAGGGTTTGCCAAAGGAATATATTGATGCCTGACTAAATTAAGTTCAAAGCTTATTGGCAGCAGCAACATTTTTTGCCAGAAATGGAAAAAAATCAATAGATCCCATCTAGAGGTCACTCTAAATAAACATACCAGGTTTCAAAGAAATCTGATCATAAATGTGCTCTGTAGGGTGTGCCAAAGGGCAATATTGAGGTCTGACTAAACTAAGTTCAAAGGCTGTTGCCTGCGGTAACATTTTTTGATGGAAATAGAAAAAAATTGATATCTCCCATCTAGAGGTCACCTGAAACAAGCATACCAAGTTTCAAATTGATCCAATTATAAATGTGCAATGCAGGGTGTGCCAAAGGTAAATATTGATGCATAAGTGCACTAAGTTCATCAAAGGTCATTGCCAGCGGCAACATTTTGTTATGGAAATGAAAGATAATCAATAGCTCCCATCTAGGGGTAACCCCAAATAAGCATACCAAGTTTCAAACCGATCTGACCATAAATGTGTCCTGTAGGGTTTGCCAAAGGAATATATTGATGCCTGATTAAATTAAGTTCAAAGCTCGTTGGCAGCAGCAACATTTTTTGCCAGAAATGGAAGAAAATCAATAGGTCCCATCTAGAGGTCACTCTAAATAAACAAACCAGGTTTCAAAGACATCTGATTATAAATGTGCCCTGTAGGATGTGCCAAAGGGAAATATTGAGGTCTGACTAAACTAAGTTCAAAGGCCGTTGCCTGCAGTAACATTTTTTAATGGAAATAGAATAGCTCCCATCTAGAGGTCACCTCAAACAAGCATACCAAGTTTCAAATTGATCTGCGTATAAATGTGCCCTCCAGGGTGTGCCAAAGGGAAATATTGATGCATAAGTGCACTTAGTTCATCAAAGGTCGTTGCCAGCGGCAACATTTTTTTATGGAAATGGAAGATAATCGATATCTCCATCTAGAGGAAATCCGATCATAAATGTGCCCTGTAGGGTGTGCCAAAGGGAAATATTGAGGTCTGACTAAACTAAGTTCAAAGGCAGTTTGCCAGCGGCAACATTTTTAGACAGAAATGAAAGAAAATCGACAGCTCCCAACTAGAGGTTACCCCAAACAAGCACATCAAGTTTCAAAGCGATCTGATCATAAATGTGACCTGTGCAGTGTGCCAAAGGAAATTGTGGACGTACGTATGTACGCCGACAGACGAGAAGTAACGGCAATAACTCAGCTTGACTTTGTCAAGTTGAGCTAAAAACAGAATAGTTATCTCTCACTATAAACTTAAAGCAATATGTGAAAATGAAAGATCTTACATACCGGCGATCCCGTAATGTTTTCTTTTACTTCATCATTGCTACCAATCACTGCTACAGTGAATGAGCCAACATTATCCGGAACATTTTCAAAAGAAACCGATTCCAATTCAATATTTTTCTTATCATCTAAAATGATTGTTATTGTCAACTCATCATCTTTAGTAAAAGTAAGTTCATTTTCATCCCCGGTCCTTAGTGCATCAGGATTACCGACAGATGTAATAACATCTGATACTAGATCCATATGGGAATCCATATAATTTTCCCATATACATTCTGAAAAAAATGAAGAAAAATAGGAAAATTATTTGAACTGAAATGATTTAGTCAGAAATGCATGGGATATCAATGTTAAAATCAGAAAAATGATGCATGCAGTGGAACCTTGTTAATTAGGGAGCAAATTTGCCAATGAAAAATAATCAATTAACCCTCTGCACTCTGATGCTAAAATGGCAAAGTTTCCAGTAGCCAATATTTCTTATAATGCAGTTGATATTTAAGCAAATATACCTTGTTTTTCAGAGCTCCGTGAGCTCTGTCAGTCAAGATATAATTGGTTAAATTCATATTTAAAGAAGATTTAAAAACAGAGTGACTGGAGAAAATTTTGTTGCACTGCCAGTGTGCTTTTAGGATTAACAAGAATATTCAATCAGAAAGATATTGAACATTTTTCTTAAATACTGTCAGATACAGAGCTTACTTAAAACAGAAGCACAGAGGTCAAAAATATCTGTCTTGCAAATAGTTTATATTTTACAATAATATTTATTCAATTAACATGCCGATAATCTATAAACCATATGCAATTAACAAGTGTCATTTGCACTGAACTTATAGCAAACAGTTTTATGTTTGATAATTATATGAAATTATCAGAGTTGTTTTAGTGAGAAATATTCAGTTAAGTGGAACCCACTAGGCTTAACAGTGTGACAGACCTTCAGATAAGAATTGTATACATAGATTAAAATATTGATGAAAGAACAACATAAATATACAGAATGACACGTTTGTGAATGGGTTAATCCATATGGCAGTTATATCATCGTTGAAAGATAAAATTAGAGGACTGTCGGACTATCATTTTATCCTTCTACGCTGGTACAGATGCAATATCAAATAACACATTCCCAGATGCATGTCATTCTGTGTTTATTACCTGCCTTCATGTCTATAAAAACAATTATCTGAAGGACGCTCAGCAATTCATTTGGCAACTATCAACAAAAAGAACATATTTTATCACTCATACGCTTGTTCTTCTGGATAGTAATCCCCTTCATATATCAACTCTATATTTTCTATGTTATTTTTGGGTGATCAATCATCTGCTCAACGATTTCCCTTCAGAACATGTGCGTGGAACAGATTTTCATTTTAGTGTTGCTGTAAATAGGGATTTCATAGAACAGGTGTGTAATAAATAATATTACAGCGTACAAATTATATATTCTTTTGATATTCAAAAATGTACTGATAAACCATTTAAGAACAAATTTCTTGTTTTCTCTCCCTCATCATTCAAAATCTGTCTGATCACTTTTCATTTTACCTAGAAATTTCTTCAATGATACTATTTCGCACTTGTAGGAGAGGAGGAAATTTAACCTACTATATCTTGAGCTCTGTCAAACAAGATGTAGTTGGTTGAATTTACCACTGCATTGTGTGAAATTCTCACTGCTGAAAACATTGGTTTCTTCACATAATAGTGTAAGGAATTAAATTTCTAATTTCAACTATTTTTATGATTGTATTGTGTATTGAATAAAATAGAAGAGAAAGCCTTCTTCCCTCATCACAAAAGTGAAGAAAGATTGCTAGAGAAATAAAAGCCTATGATACAACATTCATAGGGCTGGCCATTTTTTTTGAAGATCCACTTACCTCACAAAATGATTAACTCTAAAATCTTACTTATGCTACAATACTGGTTGCATACAAGAATTGTGAGTTTGCACCTCAGCTGTGACAGATGGTAAATATGAGACAAATTTCAAGTCCATAAATGCCAAGAAATATGAGAAAAATACACTAACCGGAGAATTGAAAATGACGCTAGACATCATTAAGATACACTTGGATAACAAATATGATTCCATTCCACCAAATACTTTAAAAAGTTATTTACTTGCAAAACTCACTGGCCACAGACCTACTGACTGGCTGACATTGCCACATGTAGAGCTGTATATCAAAGATAAAAAAAAAGCAGAGAAACTGATATGCAAAGATAATGTATGCTAAGTGATGATAAATGATGGTAATGGCTCATGCAGACTTTCAGTCAGTTAAGCTAAAGTGCATTCTTTTAAAAGGGAATCCCTTCAACTTACTTGTTGGTGTAGTGATTGTCGGTGCAGTGGTTGTTGTTGGTGTTGATGGTGTTGTTGGAGTTGGCTCTAAAAAACAAAGAAAATAAAATTATTGAAGCAGAAAGATTTTGAAATAATGAAAATCAACACATGACAAACCAGGTAGTAAAATTCTAAGCCTATTTATTTTGCAAACAGTTCCAAAAGGAGGCATACTTTACATCACCAATATTTTCACATTCGTTATTGCATGAGAAGAGCCGCGAATCTCACTAACAAAACTGAATGATCCCCCACAAAATCATTTTAGAAGATATGATCGATTGCCTAAAAACAGACGATTGCAGGTAAAAAAATTCCATAACCAAATAAAATCTAACTTATTAAAATATTTTTTATTTATTTGAATCCTGTGTTTTGGGTTTTTTTTGCGTTGGTATATTCATATTCCTGTAAAACTAACGGACATATTTCACTTAGTAATGCAGACCACCCAAGGTGGTATGGTCCAGTAAAGAGTAGGTCAAAGGCAATCAAGTCTTTTGTTGTCTAGAATTCATGCCTGACTCCTTCCAAAACAGTCCGGTCTACAGATATTAGATAAGCTCACCAATTATCACATTTCATTTTTGCATCATAAATTATTTTATGGATATGGTCACCATATACCTAATATAATTTACAATGTGCAAAACAAATTGTAATACAGTGGACCCTGGTAATTGATTAGCCACTTTGAAACAGAAAAATAATTTATTCAATTAATGGGAGTACGCAATTAACAGAAGTTGGGTAATTTTCCTATCTTCTGCATATAAACTGAGTATTTATTGTTTTTTCTTCATTGAAAGAGCTCATTGTGCTCTATGACACAAGATACAATAAATTAAATGCATATATAGGATGTATTGAACCTCAAAATATCTTTAAATGTGGGGAATTCAGTGGATATCAATGTAATTCTTTCACAGATTGTAAGTAAGATTTTTTTATTCAATTAACAGGAGTTACTCTATAACCTACATGCATTTAACAGTTTTGTAATGAAAGTATAATAAATGATTTGGTGTTTGAATGTTATAAACAATTAACAGACTTATTCAGTTAAGAGGTATACAATTTAAGTGTTATTCACTGTATTCAGCAAATTTATTGTTATCTCATATTTCTTCGCACAGTCTAAAAGTAATATGGCAGATTAGAGTGCCAAGTGTCAGAATAACTTGGAAGGAAGGAAATGGAAATATTGTAAAATGAGAATGTATATGACTCGTATTTCTCCAGATTTTGGAAACTACTGCTGATCCACAAATGTAAAATTTGGTTAAAGAAATAAATTATCCACTTTCAACAGAGAAACAAAAAAAAATGCAGGTTATAACCACAGGTGCTTGACACAAGCTGAGAAATTAGATTAAAGACATTTAATTAGTGCATGGTCGGTTTTTTCAAAATTCAGTTGAGGTTTTATTTTTTTTAATTAATCTAAATCACTATCATCTTACTAGAAAAGGCCATAGAAATGTCACATGAGAACTATTTAAGGCATGCTACGTCCTACTGGCAGTACTGAGACATAGCACACTTCACTAGCACTCAGTCAGTTGACGAAGGTTTAACATGAATTTGGGGTAGATTGTATGTCATTTGATTATTTTCCTGTTGTAAATGTTCTATTCTGTAAATGCTATATAGATCAGTGGCAGCGCCAAAGGAGGAGGAGGGGATAGCGCCCCCCCCCCCCCCCCAAAAAAAAGAAAAAACCAAAAAACTTCAAATTGTTATCTGACACAACCTGGGTGCCTTTGAAGACCACGTTAGGCATTGTAGAAATGCTCTGATGGTGTCCAAATTATTCAAATGTGATTTTTTTTTTGTGGCGGGGGGGGGGGGCACGGCCCACAGATTCCCAACCACTCTCACATGCCCACACCCCTGGCTCAGGACTACGACTTTCGGGAGATGCGGTAAGCATATCGACCTTGGACCCCCACATCTTACTTAGGACCCCCAGTCCTCCCCGATCGAAATTCTGGAACCGCCACTGCTGTATATTATACACCTGCTTTGTTATTTTGTGTTCAGTTTCAATTTCGATAAAATAAATAATTTTCACTTGTAACTTTTCTGTTATGTTTAACATTGCCATAATACAGGGACTCTATTCACTGTCCTGTTCCTCGATCCTTCACTGGACCTCTCACCTCCTTTCGAAGTACAGAGTATGAACTCTCGCTCATGTTGTTGTGAACAAAATAAAATGGATTTACGGCATCAACGAGTATCACACGGGGAATAAATGGTCAAAGTACCTATATAATTTTGATTATTATTTTATTTCATGCATTTAATGTGAGATAAATATGACTGAAATGAAAAAATATTAAAAATAAAAACGTTCACATGTTCCGCTACTCACCTAATTTCATGCAGTAAAAGCCCAAACTCACTGGCCATTTTCATTCTTGTGTAGGCACCACCGGCTATTCTCACAGTCGGGGTGCGACTTATACAAAGGTAATAGTCAAAGGGGAGGTATTTTGGCTGAAAAAATTGGGTGCGACTTATGGGGGCGACTAAAACACGGACATAATTATACAGAAATAATCGCTTTTGTTTTTGCCTGTTCTGCTGACATTCGTTGTCATTTTCAAAATGAGATTATGAGGGGGTCGTTGTAAATTTTTAAGATTAACGTCAAAGTATGCAAAAACTGTATGGACAGTTTTTTTGGCCCTGTCAGTTCAGTTCACTACATTTAATAACTTCTCTGATTGATGGTGTTCAGCTCTAATTATAGATATATAAATATACCAAGGTAAACAACTCACATTTCAAAACAAACCCCTCCTAGCCACTTTCTGTTCAACTGGAATTAGAATCCTCTTGGAATATTCCCAAATACCCAACATCAATTTGAAAAAGAGAGAGACACACACTGAAGTATCAATGGTCCTCATGCATTCTTGGTTTATTCATAATTAGTGGGTTCACCATCCTAGGATGGGAAGCCCATGCATCTCATGACAAAATTCTAGCTGGAAAAATACTCAAGTTGGAAATGACCAAGAACACTGAATAACTGGGTCCTCACCTAATTTATTCAGGTCTTATTATTACATTTTCTCTCTGTCAGGCAGAGAAGTGTTACACCACAGCCAACCACTTCCATGCACAAAACATCTGGTGTACGAAGCTTGTAGAATGCTTCCCAACTTGTATTTTTACTTGCAGGTTGAATGCAGAATGTTTGTAGAATTTCTTGCATGCAGAGTTGGTTGCTTTGAATAACTTAGAAAATTTATGAAGGCTGTTGAAAATACTGCTTTTAAATCCAAGGTAGTTATGATTGTGAGTGGGTTGCAAGCTGCTTGCAATGAAGAACATCTGGTGCATCAATTAAACCATGGATTTATTGCCACACTGTATGCAAGTTAAGAGTTTTAGCCATGACACACTTGGTTCTTGTATTTCATTGGTTAGGAGTTACTTTGCATTCCAATTACTGATATTTGAATATTGAAAACTGTATCAGGATATTCAAACACATAGTTGTAATAGCATTTTGTGTATGGAAGAGGCAGTTAAAATGACTGCTAATTTTGCTTCAGCAGATTAAATGTTCACTGGAGAAAATACAGAAGCTAGCTTGAAGTGTTAGAAAGGAATTTGATAGTAAGCATAAGTTAATTTTCCTGGTTGTTTATATTAACGTTAATTTTTCTGCGAATTTCAAGTGGCCTGGAGTAGCTAGAAGCTCTACATGTAGATCATCCCATCCAGGGATGTTTTAGAGGAAGAAGGATTTGAGTGGAGAGAGAGAGAGAGAAAGAGAGAGAGAGAGAGAGAGAGAGAGAGAGAGATGGAAAAGTGCTCAAAAACTGGTTTTTCTTTCCAGCCCTTGTAGCAACAGATGAAGCCAGAGAAAAAAAAATTTGGAGAGAAGGAATACTTTCTGCTGTCACTTTAATTTTATCTCATGCTGGGTAAAGTGTGTGTAGACTCCATATTTGATGGTTCAGGTCTCCTTTGGAATTGTTTTTAACTTTTTATGGATGTAAGTACCCACTATAACAAAAAAAACAAAACTTCTCTTGAATTTGCTTTAATGTTGTTGAATTCTGCAGTTCTCTTTCCCCTTTGTGACTGATGCACCCAAGGATGAAAAGAAAAAAAAAAAAAAATTTTCTGCTGAAAAATACTTCTACATTCTGAAACATGTAAAACTATAATGAAAAGTGGAAGTTAATTAACCTTTTTCATGACAGGCAACTACTTTCAATCCGGAGATGGTAACATTTTGTCCTGGATCAACTCGGATTATTTTAATTACAAGTTTTTTTCCACTGATATCTGTTAAATCAACTCCATATTCCTAAAACAGAATATCACTGATTAATAGACAAAATAAAACAATAGGTGTACAGCCATTTTATAAAATATTACAAATTATTTCGAGAACAAGTGTATAAGGAAAATTCTTTCCTAACAGAATTAAATCTAGTTAAGTTGGAGATAAAGGTCTATGGAAACAAGAAATCGAGGAAAGTTGAGTGAACATTATACCTTAACAGTTTTTAGGCACCGATAATCTGAAGAAATATTTAGGAAATTTCTTCACAAGCAAAAAGGCAAATTGATATTGATATGTTTATGCATATTGCAAGCATTGCCACTTATGTAATGACTTCCTTCTATTTAGCTGATGATATGCTGTAACATATGACACACTGAGCTCTTTTAAACAGTTTGCTTCATCATAGTATTTCACTGCCAATGCCAAACAACATCAAATATTATCTAGGCCATCAACAAAATAAAAAAATAAAAAATGATATCATTCCTAAAAATAAAATATAACACAGGCGTGTTGAAAACTTAAAATAATAGTACTGTGCGGGAGAAATTAATCAATCATATGGTATCATCATTACATTTAGGTTATCAGAACAAAACAGAGCTGTCAGAAAGATAAAGTATCATTTCTTACACCCTACACACCAATTGCAAAATATCATACTGCAAAGAGACAAAACAAGGCCAACAATGGGTATCAAAAAGACTGGTATGAGAGTAAAATGACAGCACCGAAAATCACTTTGTATTACTATAAACTGATGATATCACATCGTAGTATCATTAAGTTTTCAACCAAATTCATATTTTTTGCAAATTTGGCATGTGAACAATCAACATCCTAAAAAATGCTTCACACTGTACCAAAATACACAGTTGGGATGAAGTGACTTGTCCACAGACACAAAGCACATGTTGTTATTGAGGATCAAACAGGTAACCATTCAGTAGAAACTCTGATGCACAAACCAATAAGTCAATGTGCTCCTCACTTCACTGGTAGGGTACTAAATTATTTTTGATTATCAAAATTTGTTCACATTTTCTTGCTTTTTCACAATTTATGACTTGAGTTCATACAAGCACTCTTCCATAAATTGTAACAAGGCACATCCATACAGACCCAAAAGATTCACTTCAAATAAAATATGAAGCAAAGCCACAGTATACAAAGCCTTTAAATTGCAGTACACACACGTCAGGGTAAAACCCACATTCAACCAGTTAACGGGATTACAATTAAATGAAAGGGTCAATGACACTGTAGCTAAACTTGACAAACTTGAACTTGGTAAGTTATAAGTGAAATGGCAAAATTGAAGATCATTGGTACCAATGTTATTTGGGGAAATTTAAACATAACAGCATTGTGTGTGCACAATGTCAGAGTAATCCATGCATTTTTAAATGTAAACTGTAAGGCTGGCTAAAGGAAGAATGTTGATACACAAATGTAGCACGTTTAGAGAGGTTATTGTAAATGGCAACTTTTTTCACAGAAATGAATGCTAATCAATAGCACTTATCTAGCTAGAGGTCCCGCACACCAAGTTCAAAAACAATCCTAAAACAAATGTGTCCTATAGGCCATGTCAAAGAAGAATATTGATGCACAAATGCAATAAATTCAAAGATTGTTGCTAACAGCAATAGTGTATGATGGAAATGAAAAGAAAATAAAAAGCACCTATCTTTGTCACCCTGCATAAGCATACAATGTTTCAAAACAACCTGATAATGAATGTGTCCTCTGAGGCGAGCCAAATGAAGATGTTAATGCACAAATGCACTAAATTTGAAGGTCACTGAATGTGGCAATGTTTTTTGTTTCTTTTTTATGAAAATTCATAAATTTACCCTGCAGAGAGTGCAAAAGGGATAGCTTGCTGCACAAATGCAGTAAGTTCAAAGGCTGGTGATAACGACAATAATTTTTTATGGAAATAAAAAATTGAAGATCATTGGTACACAATGTCAGAGTAATCCATGCATTTTTAAATGTAAACTGTAAGACTGGCTAAAGGAAGAATGTTGATACATAAATGCAGTAAGTTCAGAGGTTATTGTAAAGGGCAACTTTTTTCACAGAAATGAATGCTAATCAATAGCTCTTATCTAGAGAGGTCTCGCCTAATGAGCACACCAAGTTCAAAAAGAATCCTATGATAAATGTGGCCTCTAGGCCATGTCAAAGAAAAGAATGTTGATGCACAAATGCAATAAATTCAAAGATTGTTGCTAACAGCAACAGTGTTTGATTGAAATGAAAAGAAAATCAATAGCTCCTATCTATGTCACCCTGCATAAGCATACAAAGTTTCAAAACAACCTGATAATGAATGTGCCCTCTGAGGCGTGCCAAAGGAAGATGTTAATGCACTAAGTTTGAAGGTCATTGATTGCGGCAATGTTTTTTTTAATGAAAATTCATAAATATACCTTGCAGAGAGTGCAAAAGGGATAACTTGCTGCACAAATGCAGTAAGTTCAAAGGCTGGTGATAGCGACAATAATTTTTTGAGGAAATGAAAAATGAAATGGCAAATTTGAAGATCATTGGTTCCAAAGTTATTTGGTGAAACGTCAACATAACAGCACTGTGTGTGCTAATGTCAGAGCAATCCATGCATTTTAAATGTAAACTGTAAGGCTGGCTAAAGGAAGAATGTTGATACACAAATGCAGTAAGTCCAGATGTCATTGTAAACAGCAACTATTTTCACATGAAAATGAATCCACATGTAGAGGTGTCGCCTAATGAGCATGCAGAGTCCAAAAACGATAAATGTGCCCTGTAGGTCATGTCAAAAAAGAATGTAAATGCACAAATGCAATAAGATTCAAAGACTGGAAATGAAAGATAATCAATTGCTTCCATCTAGAGGTAATCCCAAAGAAGCATACTAAGTTTCTGATCATAAATGTGCCCTGTAGGGTGTGCCAAAGGGAAATACTGAGGTCTGACTAAACTAAGTTCAAAGGCCATTGCCAGCGGCAATATTTTTCTTGAGGGAAATGCAAGAAAATCGATAGCTCCCATCTAGAGGTCACCCCAAACAAGCATACCAAGTTTCAAATTGATCCAATTATAAATGTGCCCTGCAGGGTGTGCCAAAAGGAACTGTTGATGCATAAGTGCACCAAGTTCATCAAAGGTCATTACAGAAATGAAAGATAATCAATAGCTCCCATCTAGGGGTAACCCCAAATAAGCATACCAAGTTTCAAACCGATCTGACATAAATGTGTCTTGTAGGGTTTGCCAAAGGAATATATTGATGCCTGACTAAATTAAGTTCAAAGCTTATTGGCAGCAGCAACATTTTTTGCCAGAAATGGAAGAAAATCAATAGATCCCATCTAGAGGTCACTCTAAATAAACATACCAGGTTTCAAAGAAATCTGATTATAAATGTGCCTGTAGGGTGTGCCAAAGGGGAATATTGAGGTCTGACTAAAATAAGTTCAAAGGCTGTTGCCTGCGGTAACATTTTTTGATGGAAATAGAAGAAAATTGATATCTCCCATCTAGAGGTCACCTGAAACAAGCATACCAAGTTTCAAATTGACCCAATTATAAATGTGCAATGCAGGGTGTTCCAAAGGGAAATATTGATGCATAAGTGCACTAAGTTCATCAAAGGTCATTGCCAGCGGCAACATTTTGTTATGGAAATGAAAGATAATCAATAGCTCCCATCTAGGGGTAACCCCAAATAAGCATACCAAGTTTCAAACCGATCTGACCATAAATGTGTCCTGTAGGGTTTGCCAAAGAAATATATTGATGCCTGATTAAATTAAGTTCAAAGCTCGTTGGCAGCAGCAACATTTTTTGCCAGAAATGGAAGAAAATCAATAGGTCCCATATAGAGGTCACTCTAAATAAACAAACCAGGTTTCAAAGACATCTGATTATAAATGTGCCCTGTAGGATGTGCCAAAGGGAAATATTGAGGTCTGACTAAACTAAGTTCAAAGGCCGTTGCCTGCAGTAACATTTTTTAATGGAAATAGAATAGCTCCCATCTAGAGGTCACCTCAAACAAGCATACCAAGTTTCAAATTGATCTGCGTATAAATGTGCCCTCCAGGGTGTGCCAAAGGGAAATATTGATGCATAAGTGCACTTAGTTCATCAAAGGTCGTTGCCAGCGGCAACATTTTTTTATGGAAATGGAAGATAATCGATATCTCCATCTAGAGGAAATCCGATCATAAATGTGCCCTGTAGGGTGTGCCAAAGGGAAATATTGAGGTCTGACTAAACTAAGTTCAAAGGCAGTTTGCCAGCGGCAACATTTTTAGACAGAAATGAAAGAAAATCGACAGCTCCCAACTAGAGGTTACCCCAAACAAGCACATCAAGTTTCAAAGCGATCTGATCATAAATGTGACCTGTGCAGTGTGCCAAAGGAAATTGTGGACGTACGTATGTACGCCGACAGACGAGAAGTAACGGCAATAACTCAGCTTGACTTTGTCAAGTTGAGCTAAAAACAGAATAGTTATCTCTCACTATAAACTTAAAGCAATATGTGAAAATGAAAGATCTTACATACCGGCGATCCCGTAATGTTTTCTTTTACTTCATCATTGCTACCAATCACTGCTACAGTGAATGAGCCAACATTATCCGGAACATTTTCAAAAGAAACCGATTCCAATTCAATATTTTTCTTATCATCTAAAATGATTGTTATTGTCAACTCATCATCTTTAGTAAAAGTAAGTTCATTTTCATCCCCGGTCCTTAGTGCATCAGGATTACCGACAGATGTAATAACATCTGATACTAGATCCATATGGGAATCCATATAATTTTCCCATATACATTCTGAAAAAAATGAAGAAAAATAGGAAAATTATTTGAACTGAAATGATTTAGTCAGAAATGCATGGGATACAAATGTTAAAATCAGAAAAATGATTTATGCAGTGGAACCTTGTTAATTAGGGAGCAAATTTGCCAATGAAAAATAATCAATTAACCCTCTGCACTCTGATGCTAAAATGGCAAAGTTTCCAGTAGCCAATATTTCTTATAATGCAGTTGATATTTAAGCAAATATACCTTGTTTTTCAGAGCTCCGTGAGCTCTGTCAGTCAAGATATAATTGGTTAAATTCATATTTAAAGAAGTGAGAAAAACAGAGTGACTGGAGAAAATTCTGTTGCACTGCCAGTGTGCTTTTAGGATTAACAAGAATATTCAATCAGAAAGATATTGAACATTTTTCTTAAATACTGTCAGATACAGAGCTTACTTAAAACAGAAGCACAGAGGTCAAAAATATCTGTCTTGCAAATAGTTCATATTTTAGAATAATATTTATTCAATTAACATGCTGATAATCTATAAACCATATGCAATTAACAAGTGTCATTTGCACTGAACTTATAGCAAACAGTTTTATGTTTGATAATTATATGAAATTATCAGAGTTGTTTTAGTGAGAAATATTCAGTTAAGTGGAACCCACTAGGCTTAACAGTGTGACAGACCTTCAGATAAGAATTGTATACATAGATTAAAATATTGATGAAAGAACAACATAAATATACAGAATGACACGTTTGTGAATGGGTTAATCCATATGGCAGTTATGTCATCGTTGAAAGATAAAATTAGAGGACTGTCGGACTATCATTTTATCCTTCTACGCTGGTACAGATGCAATATCAAATAACACATTCCCAGATGCATGTCATTCTGTGTTTATTACCTGCCTTCATGTCTATAAAAACAATTATCTGAAGGACGCTCAGCAATTCATTTGGCAACTATCAACAAAAAGAACATATTTTATCACTCATACTCTTCTTCTTCTGGATAGTAATCCCCTTCATATATCAACTCTATTTTTTCTATGTTATTTTCAGGTGATCAATCATCTGCTCAACGATTTCCCTTCAGAACATGTGCGTGGAACAGATTTTCATTTTAGTGTTGCTGTAAATAGGGATTTCATAGAACAGGTGTGTAATAAATAATATTACAGCGTACAAATTATATATTCTTTTGATATTCAAAAATGTACTGATAAACCATTTAAGAACAAATTTCTTGTTTTCTCTCCCTCATCATTCAAAATCTGATCACTTTTCATTTTACCTGGAAATTTCTTCAATGATACTATTTCGCACTTGTAGGAGAGGAGGAAATTTAACCTACTATATCTTGAGCTCTGTCAAACAAGATGTAGTTGGTTGAATTTACCACTGCATTGTGTGAAATTCTCACTGCTGAAAACATTGGTTTCTTCACATAATAGTGTAAGGAATTAAATTTCTAATTTCAACTATTTTTATGATTGTATTTTGTATTGAATAAAATAGAAGAGAAAGCCTTCTTCCCTCATCACAAAAGTGAGGAAAGATTGCTAGAGAAATAAAAGCCTATGATACAACATTCATAGGGCTGGCCATTTTTTTTGAAGATCCACTTACCTCACAAAATGATTAACTCTAAAATCTTACTTATGCTACAATACTGGTTGCATACAAGAATTGTGAGTTTGCACCTAAGCTGTGACAGATGGTAAATATGAGACAAATTTCAAGTCCATAAATGCCAAGAAATATGAGAAAAATACACTAACCGGAGAATTGAAAATGACGCTAGACATCATTAAGATACATATGGATAACAAATATGATTCCATTCCACCAAATACTTTAAAAAGTTATTTACTTGAAAAACTCACTGGCCACAGACCTACTGACTGGCTGACATTGCCACATGTAGAGCTGTATATCAAAGATAAAAAAAAGCAGAGAAACTGATATGCAAAGATAATGTATGCTAAGTGATGATAAATGATGGTAATGGCTCATGCAGACTTTCAGTCAGTTAAGCTAAAGTGCATTCTTTTAAAAGGGAATCCCTTCAACTTACTTGTTGGTGTAGTGATTGTCGGTGCAGTGGTTGTTGTTGGTGTTGATGGTGTTGTTGGAGTTGGCTCTAAAAAACAAAGATAATAAAATTATTGAAGCAGAAAGATTTTGAAATAATGAAAATCAACACATGACAAACCAGGTAGTAAAATTCTAAGCCTATTTATTTTGCAAACAGTTCCAAAAGGAGGTATACTTTACATCACCAATATTTTCACATTTGTTGTTGCATGAGAAGAGCCGCGAATCTCACTAACAAAACTGAATGATCCCCCACAAAATCATTTTAGAAGATATGATCGATTGCCTAAAAACAGACGATTGCAGGTAAAAAAATTCCATAACCAAATAAAATCTTAACTTATTAAAATATTTTTTATTTATTTGAATCCTGTGTTTTGGGTTTTTTTTGCGTTGGTATATTCATATTCCTGTAAAACTAACGGACATATTTCACTTAGTAATGCAGACCACCCAAGGTGGTATGGTCCAGTAAAGAGTAGGTCAAAGGCAATCAAGTCTTTTGTTGTCTAGAATTCATGCCTGACTCCTTCCAAAACAGTCCGGTCTACAGATATTAGATAAGCTCACCAATTATCACATTTCATTTTTGCATCATAAATTATTTTATGGATATGGTCACCATATACCTAATATAATTTACAATGTGCAAAACAAATTGTAATACAGTGGACCCTGGTAATTGATTAGCCACTTTGAAACAGAAAAATAATTTATTCAATTAATGGGAGTACGCAATTAACAGAAGTTGGGTAATTTTCCTATCTTCTGCATATAAACTGAGTATTTATTGTTTTTTCTTCATTGAAAGAGCTCATTGTGCTCTATGACACAAGATACAATAAATTAAATGCATATATAGGATGTATTGAACCTCAAAATATCTTTAAATGTGGGGAATTCAGTGGATATCAATGTAATTCTTTCACAGATTTTTTTATTCAATTAACAGGAGTTACTCTATAACCTACATGCATTTAACAGTTTTGTAATGAAAGTATAATAAATGATTTGGTGTTTGAATGTTATAAACAATTAACAGACTTATTCAGTTAAGAGGTATACAATTTAAGTGTTATTCACTGTATTCAGCAAATTTATTGTTATCTCATATTTCTTCGCACAGTCTAGACTATTCTAAAAGTAATATGGCAGATTAGAGTGCCAAGTGTCAGAATAACTTGGAAGGAAGGAAATGGAAATATTGTAAAATGAGAATGTATATGACTCGTATTTCTCCAGATTTTGGAAACTACTGCTGATCCACAAATGTAAAATTTGGTTAAAGAAATAAATTATCCACTTTCAACAGAGAAACAAAAAAAATGCAGGTTATAACCACAGGTGCTTGACACAAGCTGAGAAATTAGATTAAAGACATTTAATTAGTGCATGGTAGGTTTTTTCGAAATTCAGTTGAGGTTTTATTTTTTTTAATTAATCTAAATCACTATCATCTTACTAGAAAAGGCCATAGAAATGTCACATGAGAACTATTTAAGGCATGCTACGTCCTACTGGCAGTACTGAGACATAGCACACTTCACTAGCACTCAGTCAGTTGACGAAGGGTTAACATGAATTTGGGGTAGATTGTATGTCATTTGATTATTTTCCTGTTGTAAATGTTCTATTCTGTAAATGCTATAGATCAGTGGCAGCGCCAAAGGAGGAGGAGGGGATAGCACCCCCCCCCCCCCACCCCGAAAAAAAACCCAAAAAACTTCAAATTGCTATCTGACACAACCTGGGTGCCTTTGAAGACCACGTTAGGCATTGTAGAAATGCTCTGATGGTGTCCAAATTATTCAAATGTGATTTTTTTTTTTGTGGCGGGGGGCGGCACGGCCCACAGATCCCCAACCACTCTCACATGCCCACACCCCTGGCTCAGGACTACGACTTTCGGGAGATGCGGTAAGCATATCGACCTTGGACCCCCACATCTTACTTAGGACCCCCAGTCCTCCCCGATCGAAATTCTGGAACCGCCACTGCTGTACATTATACACCTGCTTTGTTATTTTGTGTTCAGTTTCAATTTCGATAAAATAAATAATTTTCACTTGTAACTTTTCTGTTATGTTTAACATTGCCATAATACAGGGACTCTATTCACTGTCCTGTTCCTCGATCCCTCACTGGACCTCTCACCTCCTTTCGAAGTACAGAGTATGAACTCTCGCTCATGTTGTTGTGAACAAAATAAAATGGATTTACGGCATCAACGAGTATCACATGGGGAATAAATGGTCAAAGTAAATAACCCTATATAATTTTGATTATTATTTTATTTCATGCATTTAATGTGAGATAAATATGACTGAAATGAAAAAATATTAAAAAAAAAAACGTTCACATGTTCCGCTACTCACCTAATTTCATGCAGTAAAAGCCCAAACTCACTGGCCATTTTCATTCTTGTGTAGGCACCACCGGCTATTCTCACAGTCAGGGTGCGACTTATACAAAGGTAATAGTCAAAGGGGAGGTATTTTGGCTGAAAAAATTGGGTGCGACTTATGGGGGCGACTAAAACACGGACAAAATTATACAGAAATAATCGCTTTTGTTTTTGCCTGTTCTGCTGACATTCGTTGTCATTTTCAAAATGAGATTATGAGGGGGTCGTTGTAAATTTTTAAGATTAACGTCAAAGTATGCAAAAACTGTATGGACAGTTTTTTTGGCCCCTGTCAGTTCAGTTCACTACATTTAATAACTTCTCTGATTGATGGTGTTCAGCTCTAATTATAGATATATAAATATACCAAGGTAAACAACTCACATTTCAAAACAAACCCCTCCTAGCCACTTTCTGTTCAACTGGAATTAGAATCCTCTTGGAATATTCCCAAATACCCAACATCAATTTGAAAAAGAGAGAGACACACACTGAAGTATCAATGGTCCTCATGCATTCTTGGTTTATTCATAATTAGTGGGTTCACCATCCTAGGATGGGAAGCCCATGCATCTCATGACAAAATTCTAGCTGGAAAAATACTCAAGTTGGAAATGACCAAGAACACTGAATAACTGGGTCCTCACCTAATTTATTCAGGTCTTATTATTACATTTTCTCTCTGTCAGGCCGAGAAGTGTTACACCACAGCCAACCACTTCCATGCACAAAACATCTGGTGTACGAAGCTTGTAGAATGCTTCCCAACTTGTATTTTTACTTGCAGGTTGAATGCAGAATGTTTGTAGAATTTCTTGCATGCAGAGTTGGTTGCTTTGAATAACTTAGAAAATTTATGAAGGTTGTTGAAAATACTGCTTTTAAATCCAAGGTAGTTATGATTGTGAGTGGGTTGCAAGCTGCTTGCAATGAAGAACATCTGGTGCATCAATTAAACCATGGATTTATTGCCACACTGTATGCAAGTTAAGAGTTTTAGCCATGACACACTTGGTTCTTGCATTTCATTGGTTAGGAGTTACTTTGCATTCCAATTACTGATATTTGAATATTGAAAACTGTATCAGGATATTCAAACACATAGTTGTAATAGCATTTTGTGTATGGAGGAGGCAGTTAAAATGACTGCTAATTTTGCTTCAGCAAATTAAATGTTCACTGGAGAAAATACAGAAGCTAGCTTGAAGTGTAAGAAAGGAATTTGATGGTAAGCATAAGTTAATTTTCCTAGTTGTTTATATTAACGTTAATTTTCTGTGAATTTCAAGTGGCCTGGAGTAGCTAGAAGCTCTACATGTAGATCATCCCATCCAGGGATGTTTTAGAGGAAGATGGATTTGAGTGGAGAGAGAGAGAGAGAGAGAGAGAGAGAGAGAGAGAGAGAGAGAGAGAGAGATGGAAAAGTGCTCAAAAACTGTTTTTTCTTTCCAGCCCTTGTAGCAACAGATGAAGCCAGAGAAAAAAAAATTTGGGCAGAAGGAATACTTTCTGCTGTCACTTTAATTTTATCTCATGCTGGGTAAAGTGTGGGTAGACTCCATATTTGATGGTTCAGGTCTCCTTTGGAATTGTTTTTAACTTTTATTGGACGTAAGTACCCACTATAACAGAAAAAACAAAACTTCTCTTGAATTTGCTTTAATGTTATTGAATTCTGCAGTTCTCTTTCCCCTTTGTGACTGATGCACCCAAGGATGAAAAGAAAAAAAAAACTTTTCTGCTGAAAAATACTTCTACATTCTGAAACATGTAAAACTATAATGAAAAGTGGAAGTTAATTAACCTTTTTCATGACAGGCAACTACTTTCAATCCGGAGATGGTAACATTTTGTCCTGGATCAACTCGGATTATTTTAATTACAAGTTTTTTTCCACTGATATCTGTTAAATCAACTCCATATTCCTAAAACAGAATATCACTGATTAATAGACAAAATAAAACAATAGGTGTACAGCCGTTTTATAAAATATTACAAATTATTTCGAGAACAAGTGTATAAGGAAAATTCTTTCCTAACAGAATTAAATCTAGTTAAGTTGGAGATAAAGGTCTATGGAAACAAGAAATCGAGGAAAGTTGAGTGAACATTATACCTTAACAGTTTTTAGGCACCGATAATCTGAAGAAATATTTAGGAAATTTCTTCACAAGCAAAAAGGCAAATTAATATTGATATGTTTATGCATATTGCAAGCATTGCCACTTATGTAATGACTTCCTTCTATTTAGCTGATGATATGCTGTAACATATGACACACTGAGCTCTTTTAAACAGTTTGCTTCATCATAGTATTTCACTGCCAATGCCAAACAACATCAAATATTATCTAGGCCATCAACAAAATCAAAAAATAAAAAATGATATCATTCCTAAAAATAAAATATAACACAGGCGTGTTGAAAACTTAAAATAATAGTACTGTGCAGGAGAAATTAATCAATCATATGGTATCATTACATTTAGGTTATCAGAACAAAACAGAGCTGTCAGAAAGATAAAGTATAATTTCTTACACCCTACACACCAATTGCAAAATATCATACTGCAAAGAGACAAAACAAGGCCAACAATGGGTATCAAAAAGACTGGTATGAGAGTAAAATGACAGCACCGAAAATCACTTTGTATTACTATAAACTGATGATATCACATCGTAGTATCATTAAGTTTTCAACCAAATTCATATTTTTTTGCAAATTTGGCATGTGAACAATCAACATCCTAAAAAATGCTTCACACTGTACCAAAATACACAGTTGGGATGAAGTGACTTGTCCACAGACACAAAGCAGATGTTGTTATTGAGGATCAAACAGGTAACCATTCAGTAGAAACTCTGATGCACAAACCAATAAGTCAATGTGCTCCTCACTTCACTGGTAGGGTACTAAATTATTTTTGATTATCAAAATTTGTTCACATTTTCTTGCTTTTTCACAATTTATGACTTGAGTTCATACAAGCACTCTTCCATAAATTGTAACAAGGCACATCCATACAGACCCAAAAGATTCACTTCAAATAAAATATGAAGCAAAGCCACAGTATACAAAGCCTTTAAATTGCAGTACACACACGTCAGGGTAAAACCCACATTCAACCAGTTAACGGGATTACAATTAAATGAAAGGGTCAATGACACTGTAGCTAAACTTGACAAACTTGAACTTGGTAAGTTATAAGTGAAATGGCAAAATTGAAGATCATTGGTACCAATGTTATTTGGGGAAATTTAAACATAACAGCATTGTGTGTGCACAATGTCAGAGTAATCCATGCATTTTTAAATGTAAACTGTAAGGCTGGCTAAAGGAAGAATGTTGATACACAAATGTAGCACGTTTAGAGAGGTTATTGTAAATGGCAACTTTTTTCACAGAAATGAATGCTAATCAATAGCACTTATCTAGCTAGAGGTCCCGCACACCAAGTTCAAAAACAATCCTAAGACAAATGTGTCCTATAGGCCATGTCAAAGAAGAATATTGATGCACAAATGCAATAAATTCAAAGATTGTTGCTAACAGCAACAGTGTATGATGGAAATGAAAAGAAAATAAAAAGCACCTATCTTTGTCACCCTGCATAAGCATACAATGTTTCAAAACAACCTGATAATGAATGTGTCCTCTGAGGCGAGCCAAATGAAGATGTTAATGCACAAATGCACTAAATTTGAAGGTCACTGAATGTGGCAATGTTTTTTTTTTCTTTTTTATGAAAATTCATAAATTTACCCTGCAGAGAGTGCAAAAGGGATAACTTGCTGCACAAATGCAGTAAGTTCAAAGGCTGATGATAACGACAATAATTTTTTATGGAAATAAAAAATTGAAGATCATTGGTACACAATGTCAGAGTAATCCATGCATTTTTAAATGTAAACTGTAAGACTGGCTAAAGGAAGAATGTTGATACATAAATGCAGTAAGTTCAGAGGTTATTGTAAAGGGCAACTTTTTTTCACAGAAATGAATGCTAATCAATAGCTCTTATCTAGAGAGGTCTCGCCTAATGAGCACACCAAGTTCAAAAAGAATCCTATGATAAATGTGGCCTCTAGGCCATGTCAAAGAAGAATGTTGATGCACAAATGCAATAAATTCAAAGATTGTTGCTAACAGCAACAGTGTTTGATTGAAATGAAAAGAAAATCAATAGCTCCTATCTATGTCACCCTGCATAAGCATACAAAGTTTCAAAACAACCTGATAATGAATGTGCCCTCTGAGGCGTGCCAAAGGAAGATGTTAATGCACTAAGTTTGAAGGTCATTGATTGCGGCAATGTTTTTTTTAATGAAAATTCATAAATATACCTTGCAGAGAGTGCAAAAGGGATAACTTGCTGCACAAATGCAGTAAGTTCAAAGGCTGGTGATAGCGACAATAATTTTTTGAGGAAATGAAAAATGAAATGGCAAATTTGAAGATCATTGGTTCCAAAGTTATTTGGTAAAACGTCAACATAACAGCACTGTGTGTGCTAATGTCAGAGCAATCCATGCATTTTAAATGTAAACTGTAAGGCTGGCTAAAGGAAGAATGTTGATACACAAATGCAGTAAGTCCAGATGTCATTGTAAACAGCAACTATTTTCACATGAAAATGAATCCACATGTAGAGGAGTCGCCTAATGAGCATGCAGAGTCCAAAAACGATAAATGTACCCTGTAGGTCATGTCAAAAAAGAATGTAAATGCACAAATGCAATAAGATTCAAAGACTGGAAATGAAAGATAATCAATTGCTTCCATCTAGAGGTAATCCCAAATAAGCATACTAAGTTTCTGATCATAAATGTGCCCTGTAGGGTGTGCCAAAGGGAAATACTGAGGTCTGACTAAACTAAGTTCAAAGGCCATTGCCAGGGGCAATATTTTTCTTGAGGTAAATGCAAGAAAATCGATAGCTCCCATCTAGAGGTCACCCCAAACAAGCATACCAAGTTTCAAATTGATCCAATTATAAATGTGCCCTGCAGGGTGTGCCAAAAGGAACTGTTGATGCATAAGTGCTCCAAGTTCATCAAAGGTCATTACAGAAATGAAAGATAATCAATAGCTCCCATCTAGGGGTAACCCCAAATAAGCATACCAAGTTTCAAACTGATCTGACCATAAATGTGTCTTGTAGGGTTTGCCAAAGGAATATATTGATGCCTGACTAAATTAAGTTCAAAGCTCATTGGCAGCAGCAACATTTTTTGCCAGAAATGGAAGAAAATCAATAGATCCCATCTAGAGGTCACTCTAAATAAACATACCAGGTTTCAAAGAAATCTGATTATAAATGTGCCCTGTAGTGTGTGCCAAAGGGCAATATTGAGGTCTGACTAAATAAGTTCAAAGGCTGTTGCCTGCGGTAACATTTTTTGATGGAAATAGAAGAAAATTGATATCTCCCATCTAGAGGTCACCTGAAACAAGCATACCAAGTTTCAAATTGATCCAATTATAAATGTGCAATGCAGGGTGTGCCAAAGAGAAATATTGATGCATAAGTGCACTAAGTTCATCAAAGGTCATTGCCAGCGGCAACATTTTGTTATAGAAATGAAAGATAATCAATAGCTCCCATCTAGGGGTAACCTCAAATAAGCATACCAAGTTTCAAACCGATCTGACTATAAATGTGTCCTGTAGGGTTTGCCAAAGGAATATATTGATGCCTGACTAAATTAAGTTCAAAGCTCGTTGGCAGCAGCAACATTTTTTGCCAGAAATGGAAGAAAATCAATAGATCCCATCTAGAGGTCACTCTAAATAAACATACCAGGTTTCAAAGAAATCTGATTATAAATGTGCCCTGTAGGGTGTGCCAAAGGGCAATATTGAGGTCTGACTAAACTAAGTTCAAAGGCTGTTGCCTGCGGTAACATTTTTTGATGGAAATAGAAAAAAATTGATATCTCCCATCTAGAGGTCACCTGAAACAAGCATACCAAGTTTCAAATTGATCCAATTATAAATGTGCAATGCAGGGTGTGCCAAAGGGAAATATTGTTGCATAAGTGCACTAAGTTCATCAAAGGTCATTGCCAGCGGCAACATTTTGTTATGGAAATGAAAGATAATCAATAGCTCCCATCTAGGGGTAACCCCAAATAAGCATACCAAGTTTCAAACCGATCTGACCATAAATGTGTCCTGTAGGGTTTGCCAAAGGAATATATTGATGCCTGATTAAATTAAGTTCAAAGCTCGTTGGCAGCAGCAACATTTTTTGCCAGAAATGGAAGAAAATCAATAGGTCCCATCTAGAGGTCACTCTAAATAAACAAACCAGGTTTCAAAGACATCTGATTATAAATGTGCCCTGTAGGATGTGCCAAAGGGAAATATTGAGGTCTGACTAAACTAAGTTCAAAGGCCGTTGCCTGCAGTAACATTTTTTAATGGAAATAGAATAGCTCCCATCTAGAGGTCACCTCAAACAAGCATACCAAGTTTCAAATTGATCTGCGTATAAATGTGCCCTCCAGGGTGTGCCAAAGGGAAATATTGATGCATAAGTGCACTTAGTTCATCAAAGGTCGTTGCCAGCGACAACATTTTTTTATGGAAATGGAAGATAATCGATATCTCCATCTAGAGGAAATCCGATCATAAATGTGCCCTGTAGGGTGTGCCAAAGGAAAATATTGAGGTCTGACTAAACTAAGTTCAAAGGCAGTTTGCCAGCGGCAACATTTTTAGACAGAAATGAAAGAAAATCGACAGCTCCCAACTAGAGGTTACCCCAAACAAGCACATCAAGTTTCAAAGCGATCTGATCATAAATGTGACCTGTGCAGTGTGCCAAAGGAAATTGTGGACGTACGTATGTACGCCGACAGACGAGAAGTAACGGCAATAACTCAGCTTGACTTTGTCAAGTTGAGCTAAAAACAGAATAGTTATCTCTCACTATAAACTTAAAGCAATATGTGAAAATGAAAGATCTTACATACCGGCGATCCCGTAATGTTTTCTTTTACTTCATCATTGCTACCAATCACTGCTACAGTGAATGAGCCAACATTATCCGGAACATTTTCAAAAGAAACCGATTCCAATTCAATATTTTTCTTATCATCTAAAATGATTGTTATTGTCAACTCATCATCTTTAGTAAAAGTAAGTTCATTTTCATCCCCGGTCCTTAGTGCATCAGGATTACCGACAGATGTAATAACATCTGATACTAGATCCATATGGGAATCCATATAATTTTCCCATATACATTCTGAAAAAAATGAAGGAAAATAGGAAAATTATTTGAACTGAAATGATTTAGTCAGAAATGCATGGGATATCAATGTTAAAATCAGAAAAATGATGCATGCAGTGGAACCTTGTTAATTAGGGAGCAAATTTGCCAATGAAAAATAATCAATTAACCCTCTGCACTCTGATGCTAAAATGGCAAAGTTTCCAGTAGCCAATATTTCTTATAATGCAGTTGATATTTAAGCAAATATACCTTGTTTTTCAGAGCTCCGTGAGCTCTGTCAGTCAAGATATAATTGGTTAAATTCATATTTAAAGAAGTGAAAAACAGAGTGACTGGAGAAAATTCTGTTGCACTGCCAGTGTGCTTTTAGGATTAACAAGAATATTCAATCAGAAAGATATTGAACATTTTTCTTAAATACTGTCAGATACAGAGCTTACTTAAAACAGAAGCACAGAGGTCAAAAATATCTGTCTTGCAAATAGTTTATATTTTACAATAATATTTATTCAATTAACATGCCGATAATCTATAAACCATATGCAATTAACAAGTGTCATTTGCACTGAACTTATAGCAAACAGTTTTATGTTTGATAATTATATGAAATTATCAGAGTTGTTTTAGTGAGAAATATTCAGTTAAGTGGAACCCACTAGGCTTAACAGTGTGACAGACCTTCAGATAAGAATTGTATACATAGATTAAAATATTGATGAAAGAACAACATAAATATACAGAATGACACGTTTGTGAATGGGTTAATCCATATGGCAGTTATGTCATCGTTGAAAGATAAAATTAGAGGACTGTCGGACTATCATTTTATCCTTCTACGCTGGTACAGATGCAATATCAAATAACACATTCCCAGATGCATGTCATTCTGTGTTTATTACCAGCCTTCATGTCTATAAAAACAATTATCTGAAGGACGCTCAGCAATTCATTTGGCAACTATCAACAAAAAGAACATATTTTGTCACTCATACGCTTGTTCTTCTGGATAGTAATCCCCTTCATATATCAACTCTATATTTTCTATGTTATTTTCGGGTGATCAATCATCTGCTCAACGATTTCCCTTCAGAACATGTGCGTGGAAACAGATTTTCATTTTAGTGTTGCTGTAAATAGGGATTTCATAGAACAGGTGTGTAATAAATAATATTACAGCGTACAAATTATATATTCTTTTGATATTCAAAAATGTACTGATAAACCATTTAAGAACAAATTTCTTGTTTTCTCTCCCTCATCATTCAAAATCTGTCTGATCACTTTTCATTTTACCTGGAAATTTCTTCAATGATACTATTTCGCACTTGTAGGAGAGGAGGAAATTTAACCTACTATATCTTGAGCTCTGTCAAACAAGATGTAGTTGGTTGAATTTACCACTGCATTGTGTGAAATTCTCACT
Source organism: Pictodentalium vernedei (assembly GCA_031216915.1). Classification (NCBI taxonomy): domain Eukaryota; kingdom Metazoa; phylum Mollusca; class Scaphopoda; order Dentaliida; family Dentaliidae; genus Pictodentalium; species Pictodentalium vernedei. The sequence continues at coordinate 278,862,287 of CM062288.1, forward strand.
GCTGAAAACATTGGTTTCTTCACATAATAGTGTAAGGAATTAAATTTCTAATTTCAACTATTTTTATGATTGTATTGTGTATTGAATAAAATAGAAGAGAAAGCCTTCTTCCCTCATCACAAAAGTGAGGAAAGATTGCTAGAGAAATAAAAGCCTATGATACAACATTCATAGGGCTGGCCATTTTTTTTGAAGATCCACTTACCTCACAAAATGATTAACTCTAAAATCTTACTTATGCTACAATACTGGTTGCATACAAGAATTGTGAGTTTGCACCTAAGCTGTGACAGATGGTAAATATGAGACAAATTTCAAGTCCATAAATGCCAAGAAATATGAGAAAAATACACTAACCGGAGAATTGAAAATGACGCTAGACATCATTAAGATACACTTGGATAACAAATATGATTCCATTCCACCAAATACTTTAAAAAGTAATTTACTTGAAAAACTCACTGGCCACAGACCTACTGACTGGCTGACATTGCCACATGTAGAGCTGTATATCAAAGATAAAAAAAGCAGAGAAACTGATATGCAAAGATAATGTATGCTAAGTGATGTTAAATGATGGTAATGGCTCATGCAGACTTTCAGTCAGTTAAGCTAAAGTGCATTCTTTTAAAAGGGAATCCCTTCAACTTACTTGTTGGTGTAGTGATTGTCGGTGCAGTGGTTGTTGTTGGTGTTGATGGTGTTGTTGGAGTTGGCTCTAAAAAACAAAGATAATAAAATTATTGAAGCAGAAAGATTTTGAAATAATGAAAATCAACACATGACAAACCAGGTAGTAAAATTCTAAGCCTATTTATTTTGCAAACAGTTCCAAAAGGAGGCATACTTTACATCACCAATATTTTCACATTTGTTATTGCATGAGAAGAGCCGCGAATCTCACTAACAAAACTGAATGATCCCCCACAAAATCATTTTAGAAGATATGATCGATTGCCTAAAAACAGACGATTGCAGGTAAAAAAATTCCATAACCAAATAAAATCTTAACTTATTAAAATATTTTTTATTTATTTGAATCCTGTGTTTTGGGTTTTTTTTGCGTTGGTATATTCATATTCCTGTAAAACTAACGGACATATTTCACTTAGTAATGCAGACCACCCAAGGTGATATGGTCCAGTAAAGAGTAGGTCAAAGGCAATCAAGTCTTTTGTTGTCTAGAATTCATGCCTGACTCCTTCCAAAACAGTCCGGTCTACAGATATTAGATAAGCTCACCAATTATCACATTTCATTTTTGCATCATAAATTATTTTATGGATATGGTCACCATATACCTAATATAATTTACAATGTGCAAAACAAATTGTAATACAGTGGACCCTGGTAATTGATTAGCCACTTTGAAACAGAAAAATAATTTATTCAATTAATGGGAGTACGCAATTAACAGAAGTTGGGTAATTTTCCTATCTTCTGCATATAAACTGAGTATTTATTGTTTTTTCTTCATTGAAAGAGCTCATTGTGCTCTATGACACAAGATACAATAAATTAAATGCATATATAGGATGTATTGAACCTCAAAATATCTTTAAATGTGGGGAATTCAGTGGATATCAATGTAATTCTTTCACAGATTGTAAGTAAGATTTTTTTATTCAATTAACAGGAGTTACTCTATAACCTACATGCATTTAACAGTTTTGTAATGAAAGTATAATAAATGATTTGGTGTTTGAATGTTATAAACAATTAACAGACTTATTCAGTTAAGAAGTATACAATTTAAGTGTTATTCACTGTATTCAGCAAATTTATTGTTATCTCATATTTCTTCGCACAGTCTAGACTATTCTAAAAGTAATATGGCAGATTAGAGTGCCAAGTGTCAGAATAACTTGGAAGGAAGGAAATGGAAATATTGTAAAATGAGAATGTATATGACTCGTATTTCTCCAGATTTTGGAAACTACTGCTGATCCACAAATGTAAAATTTGGTTAAAGAAATAAATCATCCACTTTCAACAGAGAAACAAAAAAAAATGCAGGTTATAACCACAGGTGCTTGACACAAGCTGAGAAATTAGATTAAAGACATTTAATTAGTGCATGGTAGGTTTTTTCGAAATTCAGTTGAGGTTTTATTTTTTTTAATTAATCTAAATCACTATCATCTTACTAGAAAAGGCCATAGAAATGTCACATGAGAACTATTTAAGGCATGCTACGTCCTACTGGCAGTACTGAGACATAGCACACTTCACTAGCACTCAGTCAGTTGACGAAGGGTTAACATGAATTTGGGGTAGATTGTATGTCATTTGATTATTTTCCTGTTGTAAATGTTCTATTCTGTAAATGCTATAGATCAGTGGCAGCGCCAAAGGAGGAGGAGGGGATAGCGCCCCCCCCCCCCCCCCAAAAAAAAAGAAAAAACAAAAAAACTTCAAATTGCTATCTGACACAACCTGGGTGCCTTTGAAGACCACGTTAGGCATTGTAGAAATGCTCTGATGGTGTCCAAATTATTCAAATGTGATTTTTCTTTTTGTGGCGGGGGGGGGGGGGGGGGCACGGCCCACAGATCCCCAACCACTCTCACATGCCCACACCCCTGGCTCAGGACTACGACTTTCGGGAGATGCGGTAAGCATATCGACCTTGGACCCCCACATCTTACTTAGGACCCCCAGTCCTCCCCGATCGAAATTCTGGAACCGCCACTGCTGTACATTATACACCTGCTTTGTTATTTTGTGTTCAGTTTCAATTTCGATAAAATAAATAATTTTCACTTGTAACTTTTCTGTTATGTTTAACATTGCCATAATACAGGGACTCTATTCACTGTCCTGTTCCTCGATCCTTCACTGGACCTCTCACCTCCTTTCGAAGTACAGAGTATGAACTCTCGCTCATGTTGTTGTGAACAAAATAAAATGGATTTACGGCATCAACGAGTATCACATGGGGAATAAATGGTCAAAGTAAATAACCCTATATAATTTTGATTATTATTTTATTTCATGCATTTAATGTGAGATAAATATGACTGAAATGAAAAAATATTAAAAAAAAAAACGTTCACATGTTCCGCTACTCACCTAATTTCATGCAGTAAAAGCCCAAACTCACTGGCCATTTTCATTCTTGTGTAGGCACCACCGGCTATTCTCACAGTCGGGGTGCGACTTATACAAAGGTAATAGTCAAAGGGGAGGTATTTTGGCTGAAAAAATTGGGTGCGACTTATGGGGGCGACTAAAACACGGACATAATTATACAGAAATAATCGCTTTTGTTTTTGCCTGTTCTGCTGACATTCGTTGTCATTTTCAAAATGAGATTATGAGGGGGTCGTTGTAAATTTTTAAGATTAACGTCAAAGTATGCAAAAACTGTATGGACAGTTTTTTTGGCCCTGTCAGTTCAGTTCACTACATTTAATAACTTCTCTGATTGATGGTGTTCAGCTCTAATTATAGATATATAAATATACCAAGGTAAACAACTCACATTTCAAAACAAACCCCTCCTAGCCACTTTCTGTTCAACTGGAATTAGAATCCTCTTGGAATATTCCCAAATACCCAACATCAATTTGAAAAAGAGAGAGACACACACTGAAGTATCAATGGTCCTCATGCATTCTTGGTTTATTCATAATTAGTGGGTTCACCATCCTAGGATGGGAAGCCCATGCATCTCATGACAAAATTCTAGCTGGAAAAATACTCAAGTTGGAAATGACCAAGAACACTGAATAACTGGGTCCTCACCTAATTTATTCAGGTCTTATTATTACATTTTCTCTCTGTCAGGCCGAGAAGTGTTACACCACAGCCAACCACTTCCATGCACAAAACATCTGGTGTACGAAGCTTGTAGAATGCTTCCCAACTTGTATTTTTACTTGCAGGTTGAATGCAGAATGTTTGTAGAATTTCTTGCATGCAGAGTTGGTTGCTTTGAATAACTTAGAAAATTTATGAAGGCTGTTGAAAATACTGCTTTTAAATCCAAGGTAGTTATGATTGTGAGTGGGTTGCAAGCTGCTTGCAATGAAGAACATCTGGTGCATCAATTAAACCATGGATTTATTGCCACACTGTATGCAAGTTAAGAGTTTTAGCCATGACACACTTGGTTCTTGCATTTCATTGGTTAGGAGTTACTTTGCATTCCAATTACTGATATTTGAATATTGAAAACTGTATCAGGATATTCAAACACATAGTTGTAATAGCATTTTGTGTATGGAAGAGGCAGTTAAAATGACTGCTAATTTTGCTTCAGCAAATTAAATGTTCACTGGAGAAAATACAGAAGCTAGCTTGAAGTGTTAGAAAGGAATTTGATGGTAAGCATAAGTTAATTTTCCTGGTTGTTTATATTAACGTTAATTTTTCTACGAATTTGAAGTGGCCTGGAGCAGCTAGAAGCTCTACATGTAGATCATCCCATCCAGGGATGTTTTAGAGGAAGATGGATTTGAGTGGAGAGAGAGAGAGAGAGAGAGAGAGATGGAAAAGTGCTCAAAAACTGTTTTTTCTTTCCAGCCCTTGTAGCAACAGATGAAGCCAGAGAAAAAAAAAATTTGGGGAGAAGGAATACTTTCTGCTGTCACTTTAATTTTATCTCATGCTGGGTAAAGTGTGTGTAGACTCCATATTTGATGGTTCAGGTCTCCTTTGGAATTGTTTTTAACTTTTTTTGGACGTAAGTACCCACTATAACAAAAAAAACAAAACTTCTCTTGAATTTGCTTTAGTGTTGTTGAATTCTGCAGTTCTCTTTCCCCTTTGTGACTGATGCACCCAAGGATGAAAAGAAGAAAAAAAAAAAATTTTCTGCTGAAAAATACTTCTACATTCTGAAACATGTAAAACTATAATGAAAAGTGGAAGTTAATTAACCTTTTTCATGACAGGCAACTACTTTCAATCCGGAGATGGTAACATTTTGTCCTGGATCAACTCGGATTATTTTAATTACAAGTTTTTTTCCACTGATATCTGTTAAATCAACTCCATATTCCTAAAACAGAATATCACTGATTAATAGACAAAATAAAACAATAGGTGTACAGCCGTTTTATAAAATATTACAAATTATTTCGAGAACAAGTGTATAAGGAAAATTCTTTCCTAACAGAATTAAATCTAGTTAAGTTGGAGATAAAGGTCTATGGAAACAAGAAATCGAGGAAAGTTGAGTGAACATTATACCTTAACAGTTTTTAGGCACCGATAATCTGAAGAAATATTTAGGAAATTTCTTCACAAGCAAAAAGGCAAATTGATATTGATATGTTTATGCATATTGCAAGCATTGCCACTTATGTAATGACTTCCTTCTATTTAGCTGATGATATGCTGTAACATATGACACACTGAGCTCTTTTAAACAGTTTGCTTCATCATAGTATTTCACTGCCAATGCCAAACAACATCAAATATTATCTAGGCCATCAACAAAATAAAAAAATAAAAAATGATATCATTCCTAAAAATAAAATATAACACAGGCGTGTTGAAAACTTAAAATAATAGTACTGTGCGCGAGAAATTAATCAATCATATGGTATCATTACATTTAGGTTATCAGAACAAAACAGAGCTGTCAGAAAGATAAAGTATCATTTCTTACACCCTACACACCAATTGCAAAATATCATACTGCAAAGAGACAAAACAAGGCCAACAATGGGTATCAAAAAGACAGGTATGAGAGTAAAATGACAGCACCGAAAATCACTATGTATTACTATAAACTGATGATATCACATCGTAGTATCATTAAGTTTTCAACCAAATTCATATTTTTTGCAAATTTGGCATGTGAACAATCAACATCCTAAAAAATGCTTCACACTGTACCAAAATACACAGTTGGGATGAAGTGACTTGTCCACAGACACAAAGCAGATGTTGTTAACAGGTAACCATTCAGTAGAAACTCTGATGCACAAACCAATAAGTCAATGTGCTCCTCACTTCACTGGTAGGGTACTAAATTATTTTTGATTATCAAAATTTGTTCACATTTTCTTGCTTTTTCACAATTTATGACTTGAGTTCATACAAGCACTCTTCCATAAATTGTAACAAGGCACATCCATACAGACCCAAAAGATTCACTTCAAATAAAATATGAAGCAAAGCCACAGTATACAAAGCCTTTAAATTGCAGTACACACACGTCAGGGTAAAACCCACATTCAACCAGTTAACGGGATTACAATTAAATGAAAGGGTCAATGACACTGTAGCTAAACTTGACAAACTTGAACTTGGTAAGTTATAAGTGAAATGGCAAAATTGAAGATCATTGGTACCAATGTTATTTGGGGAAATTTAAACATAACAGCATTGTGTGTGCACAATGTCAGAGTAATCCATGCATTTTTAAATGTAAACTGTAAGGCTGGCTAAAGGAAGAATGTTGATACACAAATGTAGCACGTTTAGAGAGGTTATTGTAAATGGCAACTTTTTTCACAGAAATGAATGCTAATCAATAGCACTTATCTAGCTAGAGGTCCCGCACACCAAGTTCAAAAACAATCCTAAGACAAATGTGTCCTATAGGCCATGTCAAAGAAGAATATTGATGCACAAATGCAATAAATTCAAAGATTGTTGCTAACAGCAACAGTGTATGATGGAAATGAAAAGAAAATAAAAAGCACCTATCTTTGTCACCCTGCATAAGCATACAATGTTTCAAAACAACCTGATAATGAATGTGTCCTCTGAGGCGAGCCAAATGAAGATGTTAATGCACAAATGCACTAAATTTGAAGGTCACTGAATGTGGCAATGTTTTTTTTTTCTTTTTTATGAAAATTCATAAATTTACCCTGCAGAGAGTGCAAAAGGGATAACTTGCTGCACAAATGCAGTAAGTTCAAAGGCTGATGATAACGACAATAATTTTTTATGGAAATAAAAAATTGAAGATCATTGGTACACAATGTCAGAGTAATCCATGCATTTTTAAATGTAAACTGTAAGACTGGCTAAAGGAAGAATGTTGATACATAAATGCAGTAAGTTCAGAGGTTATTGTAAAGGGCAACTTTTTTCACAGAAATGAATGCTAATCAATAGCTCTTATCTAGAGAGGTCTCGCCTAATGAGCACACCAAGTTCAAAAAGAATCCTATGATAAATGTGGCCTCTAGGCCATGTCAAAGAAGAATGTTGATGCACAAATGCAATAAATTCAAAGATTGTTGCTAACAGCAACAGTGTTTGATTGAAATGAAAAGAAAATCAATAGCTCCTATCTATGTCACCCTGCATAAGCATACAAAGTTTCAAAACAACCTGATAATGAATGTGCCCTCTGAGGCGTGCCAAAGGAAGATGTTAATGCACTAAGTTTGAAGGTCATTGATTGCGGCAATGTTTTTTTTAATGAAAATTCATAAATATACCTTGCAGAGAGTGCAAAAGGGATAACTTGCTGCACAAATGCAGTAAGTTCAAAGGCTGGTGATAGCGACAATAATTTTTTGAGGAAATGAAAAATGAAATGGCAAATTTGAAGATCATTGGTTCCAAAGTTATTTGGTGAAACGTCAACATAACAGCACTGTGTGTGCTAATGTCAGAGCAATGCATGCGTTTTAAATGTAAACTGTAAGGCTGGCTAAAGGAAGAATGTTGATACACAAATGCAGTAAGTCCAGATGTCATTGTAAACAGCAACTATTTTCACATGAAAATGAATCCACATGTAGAGGTGTCGCCTAATGAGCATGCAGAGTCCAAAAACGATAAATGTGCCCTGTAGGTCATGTCAAAAAAGAATGTAAATGCACAAATGCAATAAGATTCAAAGACTGGAAATGAAAGATAATCAATTGCTTCCATCTAGAGGTAATCCCAAATAAGCATACTAAGTTTCTGATCATAAATGTGCCCTGTAGGGTGTGCCAAAGGGAAATACTGAGGTTTGACTAAACTAAGTTCAAAGGCCATTGCCAGCGGCAATATTTTTCTTGAGGGAAATGCAAGAAAATTGATAGCTCCCATCTAGAGGTCACCCCAAACAAGCATACCAAGTTTCAAATTGATCCAATTATAACTGTGCCCTGCAGGGTGTGCCAAAAGGAACTGTTGATGCATAAGTGCTCCAAGTTCATCAAAGGTCATTACAGAAATGAAAGATAATCAATAGCTCCCATCTAGGGGTAACCCCAAATAAGCATACCAAGTTTCAAACCGATCTGACCATAAATGTGTCTTGTAGGGTTTGCCAAAGGAATATATTGATGCCTGACTAAATTAAGTTCAAAGCTCGTTGGCAGCAGCAACATTTTTTGCCAGAAATGGAAGAAAATCAATAGATCCCATCTAGAGGTCACTCTAAATAAACATACCAGGTTTCGAAGAAATCTGATCATAAATGTGCCCTGTAGGGTGTGCCAAAGGGCAATATTGAGGTCTGACTAAACTAAGTTCAAAGGCTGTTGCCTGCGGTAACATTTTTTGATGGAAATAGAAAAAAATTGATATCTCCCATCTAGAGGTCCCTGAAACAAGCATACCAAGTTTCAAATTGATCCAATTATAAATGTGCAATGCAGGGTGTGCCAAAGGGAAATATTGATGCATAAGTGCACTAAGTTCATCAAAGGTCATTGCCAGCGGCAACATTTTGTTATGGAAATGAAAGATAATCAATAGCTCCCATCTAGGGCTAACCCCAAATAAGCATACCAAGTTTCAAACCGATCTGACCATAAATGTGTCCTGTAGGGTTTGCCAAAGGAATATATTGATGCCTGATTAAATTAAGTTCAAAGCTCGTTGGCAGCAGCAACATTTTTTGCCAGAAATGGAAGAAAATCAATAGGTCCCATCTAGAGGTCACTCTAAATAAACAAATCAGGTTTCAAAGACATCTGATTATAAATGTGCCCTGTAGGATGTGCCAAAGGGAAATATTGAGGTCTGACTAAACTAAGTTCAAAGGCCGTTGCCTGCAGTAACATTTTTTAATGGAAATAGAATAGCTCCCATCTAGAGGTCACCTCAAACAAGCATACCAAGTTTCAAATTGATCTGCGTATAAATGTGCCCTCCAGGGTGTGCCAAAGGGAAATATTGATGCATAAGTGCACTAAGTTCATCAAAGGTCATTGCCAGCGGCAACATTTTGTTATAGAAATGAAAGATAATCAATAGCTCCCATCTAGGGGTAACCTCAAATAAGCATACCAAGTTTCAAACCGATCTGACCATAAATGTGTCTTGTAGGGTTTGCCAAAGGAATATATTGATGCCTGACTAAATTAAGTTCAAAGCTCGTTGGCAGCAGCAACATTTTTTGCCAGAAATGGAAGAAAATCAATAGATCCCATCTAGAGGTCACTCTAAATAAACATACCAGGTTTCGAAGAAATCTGATCATAAATGTGCCCTGTAGGGTGTGCCAAAGGGCAATATTGAGGTCTGACTAAACTAAGTTCAAAGGCTGTTGCCTGCGGTAACATTTTTTGATGGAAATAGAAAAAAATTGATATCTCCCATCTAGAGGTCACCTGAAACAAGCATACCAAGTTTCAAATTGATCCAATTATAAATGTGCAATGCAGGGTGTGCCAAAGGGAAATATTGATGCATAAGTGCACTAAGTTCATCAAAGGTCATTGCCAGCGGCAACATTTTGTTATGGAAATGAAAGATAATCAATAGCTCCCATCTAGGGCTAACCCCAAATAAGCATACCAAGTTTCAAACCGATCTGACCATAAATGTGTCCTGTAGGGTTTGCCAAAGGAATATATTGATGCCTGATTAAATTAAGTTCAAAGCTCGTTGGCAGCAGCAACATTTTTTGCCAGAAATGGAAGAAAATCAATAGGTCCCATCTAGAGGTCACTCTAAATAAACAAATCAGGTTTCAAAGACATCTGATTATAAATGTGCCCTGTAGGATGTGCCAAAGGGAAATATTGAGGTCTGACTAAACTAAGTTCAAAGGCCGTTGCCTGCAGTAACATTTTTTAATGGAAATAGAATAGCTCCCATCTAGAGGTCACCTCAAACAAGCATACCAAGTTTCAAATTGATCTGCGTATAAATGTGCCCTCCAGGGTGTGCCAAAGGGAAATATTGATGCATAAGTGCACTTAGTTCATCAAAGGTCGTTGCCTGCGGCAACATTTTTTTATGGAAATGGAAGATAATCGATATCTCCATCTAGAGGAAATCCGATCATAAATGTGCCCTGTAGGGTGTGCCAAAGGGAAATATTGAGGTCTGACTAAACTAAGTTCAAAGGCAGTTTGCCAGCGGCAACATTTTTAGACAGAAATGAAAGAAAATTGACAGCTCCCAACTAGAGGTTACCCCAAACAAGCACATCAAGTTTCAAAGCGATCTGATCATAAATGTGACCTGTGCAGTGTGCCAAAGGAAATTGTGGACGTACGTATGTACGCCGACAGACGAGAAGTAACGGCAATAACTCAGCTTGACTTTGTCAAGTTGAGCTAAAAACAGAATAGTTATCTCTCACTATAAACTTAAAGCAATATGTGAAAATGAAAGATCTTACATACCGGCGATCCCGTAATGTTTTCTTTTACTTCATCATTGCTACCAATCACTGCTACAGTGAATGAGCCAACATTATCCGGAACATTTTCAAAAGAAACCGATTCCAATTCAATATTTTTCTTATCATCTAAAATGATTGTTATTGTCAACTCATCATCTTTAGTAAAAGTAAGTTCATTTTCATCCCCGGTCCTTAGTGCATCAGGATTACCGACAGATGTAATAACATCTGATACTAGATCCATATGGGAATCCATATAATTTTCCCATATACATTCTGAAAAAAATGAAGAAAAATAGGAAAATTATTTGAACTGAAATGATTTAGTCAGAAATGCATGGGATATCAATGTTAAAATCAGAAAAATGATGCATGCAGTGGAACCTTGTTAATTAGGGAGCAAATTTGCCAATGAAAAATAATCAATTAACCCTCTGCACTCTGATGCTAAAATGGCAAAGTTTCCAGTAGCCAATATTTCTTATAATGCAGTTGATATTTAAGCAAATATACCTTGTTTTTCAGAGCTCCGTGAGCTCTGTCAGTCAAGATATAATTGGTTAAATTCATATTTAAAGAAGTGAGAAAAACAGAGTGACTGGAGAAAATTCTGTTGCACTGCCAGTGTGCTTTTAGGATTAACAAGAATATTCAATCAGAAAGATATTGAACATTTTTCTTAAATACTGTCAGATACAGAGCTTACTTAAAACAGAAGCACAGAGGTCAAAAATATCTGTCTTGCAAATAGTTTATATTTTACAATAATATTTATTCAATTAACATGCCGATAATCTATAAACCATATGCAATTAACAAGTGTCATTTGCACTGAACTTATAGCAAACAGTTTTATGTTTGATAATTATATGAAATTATCAGAGTTGTTTTAGTGAGAAATATTCAGTTAAGTGGAACCCACTAGGCTTAACAGTGTGACAGACCTTCAGATAAGAATTGTATACATAGATTAAAATATTGATGAAAGAACAACATAAATATACAGAATGACACGTTTGTGAATGGGTTAATCCATATGGCAGTTATGTCGTCGTTGAAAGATAAAATTAGAGGACTGTCGTACTATCATTTTATCCTTCTACGCTGGTACAGATGCAATATCAAATAACACATTCCCAGATGCATGTCATTCTGTGTTTATTACCTGCCTTCATGTCTATAAAAACAATTATCTGAAGGACGCTCAGCAATTCATTTGGCAACTATCAACAAAAAGAACATATTTTATCACTCATACTCTTCTTCTTCTGGATAGTAATCCCCTTCATATATCAACTCTATTTTTTCTATGTTATTTTCGGGTGATCAATCATCTGCTCAACGATTTCCCTTCAGAACATGTGCGTGGAACAGATTTTCATTTTAGTGTTGCTGTAAATAGGGATTTCATAGAACAGGTGTGTAATAAATAATATTACAGCGTACAAATTATATATTCTTTTGGTATTCAAAAATGTACTGATAAACCATTTAAGAACAAATTTCTTGTTTTCTCTCCCTCATCATTCAAAATCTGATCACTTTTCATTTTACCTGGAAATTTCTTCAATGATACTATTTCGCACTTGTAGGAGAGGAGGAAATTTAACCTACTATATCTTGAGCTCTGTCAAACAAGATGTAGTTGGTTGAATTTACCACTGCATTGTGTGAAATTCTCACTGCTGAAAACATTGGTTTCTTCACATAATAGTGTAAGGAATTAAATTTCTAATTTCAACTATTTTTATGATTGTATTTTGTATTGAATAAAATAGAAGAGAAAGCCTTCTTCCCTCATCACAAAAGTGAGGAAAGATTGCTAGAGAAATAAAAGCCTATGATACAACATTCATAGGGCTGGCCATTTTTTTTGAAGATCCACTTACCTCACAAAATGATTAACTCTAAAATCTTACTTATGCTACAATACTGGTTGCATACAAGAATTGTGAGTTTGCACCTAAGCTGTGACAGATGGTAAATATGAGACAAATTTCAAGTCCATAAATGCCAAGAAATATGAGAAAAATACACTAACCGGAGAATTGAAAATGACGCTAGACATCATTAAGATACACTTGGATAACAAATATGATTCCATTCCACCAAATACTTTAAAAAGTTATTTACTTGAAAAACTCACTGGCCACAGACCTACTGACTGGCTGACATTGCCACATGTAGAGCTGTATATCAAAGATAAAAAAAGCAGAGAAACTGATATGCAAAGATAATGTATGCTAAGTGATGATAAATGATGGTAATGGCTCATGCAGACTTTCAGTCAGTTAAGCTAAAGTGCATTCTTTTAAAAGGGAATCCCTTCAACTTACTTGTTGGTGTAGTGATTGTTGGTGCAGTGGTTGTTGTTGGTGTTGATGGTGTTGTTGGAGTTGGCTCTAAAAAACAAAGATAATAAAATTATTGAAGCAGAAAGATTTTGAAATAATGAAAATCAACACATGACAAACCAGGTAGTAAAATTCTAAGCCTATTTATTTTGCAAACAGTTCCAAAAGGAAGCATACTTTACATCACCAATATTTTCACATTTGTTATTGCATGAGAAGAGCCGCGAATCTCACTAACAAAACTGAATGATCCCCCACAATATCATTTTAGAAGATATGATCGATTGCCTAAAAACAGACGATTGCAGGTACAAAAATTCCATAACCAAATAAAATCTTAACTTATTAAAATATTTTTTATTTATTTGAATCCTGTGTTTTGGGTTTTTTTTGCGTTGGTATATTCATATTCCTGTAAAACTAACGGACATATTTCACTTAGAAATGCAGACCACCCAAGGTGGTATGGTCCAGTAAAGAGTAGGTCAAAGGCAATCAAGTCTTTTGTTGTCTAGAATTCATGCCTGACTCCTTCCAAAACAGTCCAGTCTACAGATATTAGATAAGCTCACCAATTATCACATTTCATTTTTGCATCATAAATTATTTTATGGATATGGTCACCATATACCTAATATAATTTACAATGTGCAAAACAAATTGTAATACAGTGGACCCTGGTAATTGATTAGCCACTTTGAAACAGAAAAATAATTTATTCAATTAATGGGAGTACGCAATTAACAGAAGTTGGGTAATTTTCCTATCTTCTGCATATAAACTGAGTATTTATTGTTTTTTCTTCATTGAAAGAGCTCATTGTGCTCTATGACACAAGATACAATAAATTAAATGCATATATAGGATGTATTGAACCTCAAAATATCTTTAAATGTGGGGAATTCAGTGGATATCAATGTAATTCTTGCACAGATTGTAAGTAAGATTTTTTTATTCAATTAACAGGAGTTACTCTATAACCTACATGCATTTAACAGTTTTGTAATGAAAGTATAATAAATGATTTGGTGTTTGAATGTTATAAACAATTAACAGACTTATTCAGTTAAGAGGTATACAATTTAAGTGTTATTCACTGTATTCAGCAAATTTATTGTTATCTCATATTTCTTCGCACAGTCTAGACTATTCTAAAAGTAATATGGCAGATTAGAGTGCCAAGTGTCAGAATAACTTGGAAGGAAGGAAATGGAAATATTGTAAAATGAGAATGTATATGACTCGTATTTCTCCAGATTTTGGAAACTACTGCTGATCCACAAATGTAAAATTTGGTTAAAGAAATAAATCATCCACTTTCAACAGAGAAACAAAAAAAAATGCAGGTTATAACCACAGGTGCTTGACACAAGCTGAGAAATTAGATTAAAGACATTTAATTAGTGCATGGTAGGTTTTTTCGAAATTCAGTTGAGGTTTTATTTTTTTTAATTAATCTAAATCACTATAATCTTACTAGAAAAGGCCATAGAAATGTCACATGAGAACTATTTAAGGCATGCTACGTCCTACTGGCAGTACTGAGACATAGCACACTTCACTAGCACTCAGTCAGTTGACGAAGGGTTAACATGAATTTGGGGTAGATTGTATGTCATTTGATTATTTTCCTGTTGTAAATGTTCTATTCTGTAAATGCTATAGATCAGTGGCAGCGCCAAAGGAGGAGGAGGGGATAGCGCCCCCCCCCCCCCCCCCAAAAAAAAGAAAAAACCAAAAAACTTCAAATTGCTATCTGACACAACCTGGGTGCCTTTGAAGACCACGTTAGGCATTGTAGAAATGCTCTGATGGTGTCCAAATTATTCAAATGTGATTTTTTTTTTTGTGGCAGGGGGGGGGCACAGCCCACAGATCCCCAACCACTCTCACATGCCCACACCCCTGGCTCAGGACTACGACTTTCGGGAGATGCGGTAAGCATATCGAACTTGGACCCCCACATCTTACTTAGGACCCCCAGTCCTCCACGATCGAAATTCTGGAACCGCCACTGCTGTACATTATACACCTGCTTTGTTATTTTGTGTTCAGTTTCAATTTCGATAAAATAAATAATTTTCACTTGTAACTTTTCTGTTATGTTTAACATTGCCATAATACAGGGACTCTATTCACTGTCCTGTTCCTCGATCCCTCACTGGACCTCTCGCCTCCTTTCGAAGTACAGAGTATGAACTCTAGCTCATGTTGTTGTGAACAAAATAAAATGGATTTACGGCATCAACGAGTATCACATGGGGAATAAATGGTCAAAGTACCTATATAATTTTGATTATTATTTTATTTCATGCATTTAATGTGAGATAAATATGACTGAAATGAAAAAATATTTAAAAAAAAAACGTTCACATGTTCCGCTACTCACCTAATTTCATGCAGTAAAAGCCCAAACTCACTGGCCATTTTCATTCTTGTGTAGGCACCACCGGCTATTCTCACAGTCGGGGTGCGACTTATACAAAGGTAATAGTCAAAGGGGAGGTATTTTGGCTGAAAAAATTGGGTGCGACTTATGGGGGCGACTAAAACACGGACATAATTATACAGAAATAATCGCTTTTGTTTTTGCCTGTTCTGCTGACATTCGTTGTCATTTTCAAAATGAGATTATGAGGGGGTCGTTGTAAATTTTTAAGATTAACGTCAAAGTATGCAAAAACTGTATGGACAGTTTTTTTGGCCCTGTCAGTTCAGTTCACTACATTTAATAACTTCTCTGATTGATGGTGTTCAGCTCTAATTATAGATATATAAATATACCAAGGTAAACAACTCACATTTCAAAACAAACCCCTCCTAGCCACTTTCTGTTCAACTGGAATTAGAATCCTCTTGGAATATTCCCAAATACCCAACATCAATTTGAAAAAGAGAGAGACACACACTGAAGTATCAATGGTCCTCATGCATTCTTGGTTTATTCATAATTAGTGGGTTCACCATCCTAGGATGGGAAGCCCATGCATCTCATGACAAAATTCTAGCTGGAAAAATACTCAAGTTGGAAATGACCAAGAACACTGAATAACTGGGTCCTCACCTAATTTATTCAGGTCTTATTATTACATTTTCTCTCTGTCAGGCCGAGAAGTGTTACACCACAGCCAACCACTTCCATGCACAAAACATCTGGTGTACGAAGCTTGTAGAATGCTTCCCAACTTGTATTTTTACTTGTAGGTTGAATGCAGAATGTTTGTAGAATTTCTTGCATGCAGAGTTGGTTGCTTTGAATAACTTAGAAAATTTATGAAGGCTGTTGAAAATACTGCTTTTAAATCCAAGGTAGTTATGATTGTGAGTGGGTTGCAAGCTGCTTGCAATGAAGAACATCTGGTGCATCAATTAAACCATGGATTTATTGCCACACTGTATGCAAGTTAAGAGTTTTAGCCATGACACACTTGGTTCTTGCATTTCATTGGTTAGGAGTTACTTTGCATTCCAATTACTGATATTTGAATATTGAAAACTGTATCAGGATATTCAAACACATAGTTGTAATAGCATTTTGTGTATGGAAGAGGCAGTTAAAATGACTGCTAATTTTGCTTCAGCAAATTAAATGTTCACTGGAGAAAATACAGAAGCTAGCTTGAAGTGTTAGAAAGGAATTTGATGGTAAGCATAAGTTAATTTTCCTGGTTGTTTATATTAACGTTAATTTTTCTACGAATTTGAAGTGGCCTGGAGCAGCTAGAAGCTCTACATGTAGATCATCCCATCCAGGGATGTTTTAGAGGAAGATGGATTTGAGTGGAGAGAGAGAGAGAGAGAGAGAGAGAGATGGAAAAGTGCTCAAAAACTGTTTTTTCTTTCCAGCCCTTGTAGCAACAGATGAAGCCAGAGAAAAAAAAATTTGGGGAGAAGGAATACTTTCTGCTGTCACTTTAATTTTATCTCATGCTGGGTAAAGTGTGTGTAGACTCCATATTTGATGGTTCAGGTCTCCTTTGGAATTGTTTTTAACTTTTTTTGGACGTAAGTACCCACTATAACAAAAAAAACAAAACTTCTCTTGAATTTGCTTTAGTGTTGTTGAATTCTGCAGTTCTCTTTCCCCTTTGTGACTGATGCACCCAAGGATGAAAAGAAGAAAAAAAAAAAATTTTCTGCTGAAAAATACTTCTACATTCTGAAACATGTAAAACTATAATGAAAAGTGGAAGTTAATTAACCTTTTTCATGACAGGCAACTACTTTCAATCCGGAGATGGTAACATTTTGTCCTGGATCAACTCGGATTATTTTAATTACAAGTTTTTTTCCACTGATATCTGTTAAATCAACTCCATATTCCTAAAACAGAATATCACTGATTAATAGACAAAATAAAACAATAGGTGTACAGCCGTTTTATAAAATATTACAAATTATTTCGAGAACAAGTGTATAAGGAAAATTCTTTCCTAACAGAATTAAATCTAGTTAAGTTGGAGATAAAGGTCTATGGAAACAAGAAATCGAGGAAAGTTGAGTGAACATTATACCTTAACAGTTTTTAGGCACCGATAATCTGAAGAAATATTTAGGAAATTTCTTCACAAGCAAAAAGGCAAATTGATATTGATATGTTTATGCATATTGCAAGCATTGCCACTTATGTAATGACTTCCTTCTATTTAGCTGATGATATGCTGTAACATATGACACACTGAGCTCTTTTAAACAGTTTGCTTCATCATAGTATTTCACTGCCAATGCCAAACAACATCAAATATTATCTAGGCCATCAACAAAATCAAAAAATAAAAAATGATATCATTCCTAAAAATAAAATATAACACAGGCGTGTTGAAAACTTAAAATAATAGTACTGTGCGGGAGAAATTAATCAATCATATGGTATCATTACATTTAGGTTATCAGAACAAAACAGAGCTGTCAGAAAGATAAAGTATCATTTCTTACACCCTACACACCAATTGCAAAATATCATACTGCAAAGAGACAAAACAAGGCCAACAATGGGTATCAAAAAGACTGGTATGAGAGTAAAATGACAGCACCGAAAATCACTTTGTATTACTATAAACTGATGATATCACATCGTAGTATCATTAAGTTTTCAACCAAATTCATATTTTTTGCAAATTTGGCATGTGAACAATCAACATCCTAAAAAATGCCTCACACTGTACCAAAATACACAGTTGGGATGAAGTGACTTGTCCACAGACACAAAGCAGATGTTGTTATTGAGGATCAAACAGGTAACCATTCAGTAGAAACTCTGATGCACAAACCAATAAGTCAATGTGCTCCTCACTTCACTGGTAGGGTACTAAATTATTTTTGATTATCAAAATTTGTTCACATTTTCTTGCTTTTTCACAATTTATGACTTGAGTTCATACAAGCACTCTTCCATAAATTGTAACAAGGCACATCCATACAGACCCAAAAGATTCACTTCAAATAAAATATGAAGCAAAGCCACAGTATACAAAGCCTTTAAATTGCAGTACACACACGTCAGGGTAAAACCCACATTCAACCAGTTAACGGGATTACAATTAAATGAAAGGGTCAATGACACTGTAGCTAAACTTGACAAACTTGAACTTGGTAAGTTATAAGTGAAATGGCAAAATTGAAGATCATTGGTACCAATGTTATTTGGGGAAATTTAAACATAACAGCATTGTGTGTGCACAATGTCAGAGTAATCCATGCATTTTTAAATGTAAACTGTAAGGCTGGCTAAAGGAAGAATGTTGATACCCAAATGTAGCACGTTTAGAGAGGTTATTGTAAATGGCAACTTTTTTCACAGAAATGAATGCTAATCAATAGCACTTATCTAGCTAGAGGTCCCGCACACCAAGTTCAAAAACAATCCTAAGACAAATGTGTCCTATAGGCCATGTCAAAGAAGAATATTGATGCACAAATGCAATAAATTCAAAGATTGTTGCTAACAGCAACAGTGTATGATGGAAATGAAAAGAAAATAAAAAGCACCTATCTTTGTCACCCTGCATAAGCATACAATGTTTCAAAACAACCTGATAATGAATGTGTCCTCTGAGGCGAGCCAAATGAAGATGTTAATGCACAAATGCACTAAATTTGAAGGTCACTGAATGTGGCAATGTTTTTTTTTTCTTTTTTATGAAAATTCATAAATTTACCCTGCAGAGAGTGCAAAAGGGATAACTTGCTGCACAAATGCAGTAAGTTCAAAGGCTGGTGATAACGACAATAATTTTTTATGGAAATAAAAAATTGAAGATCATTGGTACACAATGTCAGAGTAATCCATGCATTTTTAAATGTAAACTGTAAGACTGGCTAAAGGAAGAATGTTGATACATAAATGCAGTAAGTTCAGAGGTTATTGTAAAGGGCAACTTTTTCACAGAAATGAATGCTAATCAATAGCTCTTATCTAGAGAGGTCTCGCCTAATGAGCACACCAAGTTCAAAAAGAATCCTATGATAAATGTGGCCTCTAGGCCATGTCAAAGAAGAATGTTGATGCACAAATGCAATAAATTCAAAGATTGTTGCTAACAGCAACAGTGTTTGATTGAAATGAAAAGAAAATCAATAGCTCCTATCTATGTCACCCTGCATAAGCATACAAAGTTTCAAAACAACCTGATAATGAATGTGCCCTCTGAGGCGTGCCAAAGGAAGATGTTAATGCACTAAGTTTGAAGGTCATTGATTGCGGCAATGTTTTTTTTAATGAAAATTCATAAATATACCTTGCAGAGAGTGCAAAAGGGATAACTTGCTGCAC
This sequence comes from Pictodentalium vernedei, assembly GCA_031216915.1. Taxonomy (NCBI): domain Eukaryota; kingdom Metazoa; phylum Mollusca; class Scaphopoda; order Dentaliida; family Dentaliidae; genus Pictodentalium; species Pictodentalium vernedei. Next base: position 278,881,956 of record CM062288.1, read on the forward strand.
AAATGCAGTAAGTTCAAAGGCTGGTGATAGCGACAATAATTTTTTGAGGAAATGAAAAATGAAATGGCAAATTTGAAGATCATTGGTTCCAAAGTTATTTGGTGAAACGTCAACATAGCAGCACTGTGTGTGCTAATGTCAGAGCAATGCATGCGTTTTAAATGTAAACTGTAAGGCTGGCTAAAGGAAGAATGTTGATACACAAATGCAGTAAGTCCAGATGTCATTGTAAACAGCAACTATTTTCACATGAAAATGAATCCACATGTAGAGGTGTCGCCTAATGAGCATGCAGAGTCCAAAAACGATAAATGTGCCCTGTAGGTCATGTCAAAAAAGAATGTAAATGCACAAATGCAATAAGATTCAAAGACTGGAAATGAAAGATAATCAATTGCTTCCATCTAGAGGTAATCCCAAATAAGCATACTAAGTTTCTGATCATAAATGGGCCCTGTAGGGTGTGCCAAAGGGAAATACTGAGGTTTGACTAAACTAAGTTCAAAGGCCATTGCCAGCGGCAATATTTTTCTTGAGGGAAATGCAAGAAAATCGATAGCTCCCATCTAGAGGTCACCCCAAACAAGCATACCAAGTTTCAAATTGATCCAATTATAAATGTGCCCTGCAGGGTGTGCCAAAAGGAACTGTTGATGCATAAGTGCTCCAAGTTCATCAAAGGTCATTACAGAAATGAAAGATAATCAATAGCTCCCATCTAGGGGTAACCCCAAATAAGCATACCAAGTTTCAAACCGATCTGACCATAAATGTGTCTTGTAGGGTTTGCCAAAGGAATATATTGATGCCTGACTAAATTAAGTTCAAAGCTCATTGGCAGCAGCAACATTTTTTGCCAGAAATGGAAGAAAATCAATAGATCCCATCTAGAGGTCACTCTAAATAAACATACCAGGTTTCAAAGAAATCTGATTATAAATGTGCCCTGTAGGGTGTGCCAAAGGGCAATATTGAGGTCTGACTAAAATAAATTCAAAGGCTGTTGCCTGCGGTAACATTTTTTGATGGAAATAGAAGAAAATTGATATCTCCCATCTAGAGGTGACCTGAAACAAGCATACCAAGTTTCAAATTGATCCAATTATAAATGTGCAATGCAGGGTGTGCCAAAGGGAAATATTGATGCATAAGTGCACTAAGTTCATCAAAGGTCATTGCCAGCGGCAACATTTTGTTATAGAAATGAAAGATAATCAATAGCTCCCATCTAGGGGTAACCTCAAATAAGCATACCAAGTTTCAAACCGATCTGACCATAAATGTGTCCTGTAGGGTTTGCCAAAGGAATATATTGATGCCTGACTAAATTAAGTTCAAAGCTCGTTGGCAGCAGCAACATTTTTTGCCAGAAATGGAAGAAAATCAATAGATCCCATCTAGAGGTCACTCTAAATAAACATACCAGGTTTCAAAGAAATCTGATTATAAATGTGCCCTGTAGGGTGTGCCAAAGGGCAATATTGAGGTCTGACTAAACTAAGTTCAAAGGCTGTTGCCTGCGGTAACATTTTTTGATGGAAATAGAAAAAAATTGATATCTCCCATCTAGAGGTCACCTGAAACAAGCATACCAAGTTTCAAATTGATCCAATTATAAATGTGCAATGCAGGGTGTGCCAAAGGGAAATATTGATGCATAAGTGCACTAAGTTCATCAAAGGACATTGCCAGCGGCAACATTTTGTTATGGAAATGAAAGATAATCAATAGCTCCCATCTAGGGCTAACCCCAAATAAGCATACCAAGTTTCAAACCGATCTGACCATAAATGTGTCCTGTAGGGTTTGCCAAAGGAATATATTGATGCCTGATTAAATTAAGTTCAAAGCTCGTTGGCAGCAGCAACATTTTTTGCCAGAAATGGAAGAAAATCAATAGGTCCCATCTAGAGGTCACTCTAAATAAACAAACCAGGTTTCAAAGACATCTGATTATAAATGTGCCCTGTAGGATGTGCCAAAGGGAAATATTGAGGTCTGACTAAACTAAGTTCAAAGGCCGTTGCCTGCAGTAACATTTTTTAATGGAAATAGAATAGCTCCCATCTAGAGGTCACCTCAAACAAGCATACCAAGTTTCAAATTGATCTGCGTATAAATGTGCCCTCCAGGGTGTGCCAAAGGGAAATATTGATGCATAAGTGTACTTAGTTCATCAAAGGTCGTTGCCAGCGGCAATATTTTTTTATGGAAATGGAAGATAATCGATATCTCCATCTAGAGGAAATCCGATCATAAATGTGCCCTGTAGGGTGTGCCAAAGGGAAATATTGAGGTCTGACTAAACTAAGTTCAAAGGCAGTTTGCCAGCGGCAACATTTTTAGACAGAAATGAAAGAAAATTGACAGCTCCCAACTAGAGGTTACCCCAAACAAGCACATCAAGTTTCAAAGCGATCTAATCATAAATGTGACCTGTGCAGTGTGCCAAAGGAAATTGTGGACGTACGTATGTACGCCGACAGACGAGAAGTAACGGCAATTACTCAGCTTGACTTTGTCAAGTTGAGCTAAAAACAGAATAGTTATCTCTCACTATAAACTTAAAGCAATATGTGAAAATGAAAGATCTTACATACCGGCGATCCCGTAATGTTTTCTTTTACTTCATCATTGCTACCAATCACTGCTACAGTGAATGAGCCAACATTATCCGGAACATTTTCAAAAGAAACCGATTCCAATTCAATATTTTTCTTATCATCTAAAATGATTGTTATTGTCAACTCATCATCTTTAGTAAAAGTAAGTTCATTTTCATCCCCGGTCCTTAGTGCATCAGGATTACCGACAGATGTAATAACATCTGATACTAGATCCATATGGGAATCCATATAATTTTCCCATATACATTCTGAAAAAAATGAAGAAAAATAGGAAAATTATTTGAACTGAAATGATTTAGTCAGAAATGCATGGGATATCAATGTTAGAATCAGAAAAATGATGCATGCAGTGGAACCTTGTTAATTAGGGAGCAAATTTGCCAATGAAAAATAATCAATTAACCCTCTGCACTCTGATGCTAAAATGGCAAAGTTTCCAGTAGCCAATATTTCTTATAATGCAGTTGATATTTAAGCAAATATACCTTGTTTTTCAGAGCTCCGTGAGCTCTGTCAGTCAAGATATAATTGGTTAAATTCATATTTAAAGAAGTGAGAAAAACAGAGTGACTGGAGAAAATTCTGTTGCACTGCCAGTGTGCTTTTAGGATTAACAAGAATATTCAATCAGAAAGATATTGAACATTTTTCTTAAATACTGTCAGATTCAGAGCTTACTTAAAACAGAAGCACAGAGGTCAAAAATATCTGTCTTGCAAATAGTTTATATTTTACAATAATATTTATTCAATTAACATGCCGATAATCTATAAACCATATGCAATTAACAAGTGTCATTTGCACTGAACTTATAGCAAACAGTTTTATGTTTGATAATTATATGAAATTATCAGAGTTGTTTTAGTGAGAAATACTCAGTTAAGTGGAACCCACTAGGCTTAACAGTGTGACAGACCTTCAGATAAGAATTGTATACATAGATTAAAATATTGATGAAAGAACAACATAAATATACAGAATGACACGTTTGTGAATGGGTTAATCCATATGGCAGTTATGTCATCGTTGAAAGATAAAATTAGAGGACTGTCGGACTATCATTTTATCCTTCTACGCTGGTACAGATGCAATATCAAATAACACATTCCCAGATGCATGTCATTCTGTGTTTATTACCTGCCTTCATGTCTATAAAAACAATTATCTGAAGGACGCTCAGCAATTCATTTGGCAACTATCAACAAAAAGAACATATTTTATCACTCATACTCTTCTTCTTCTGGATAGTAATCCCCTTCATATATCAACTCTATTTTTTCTATGTTATTTTCGGGTGATCAATCATCTGCTCAACGATTTCCCTTCAGAACATGTGCGTGGAACAGATTTTCATTTTAGTGTTGCTGTAAATAGGGATTTCATAGAACAGGTGTGTAATAAATAATATTACAGCGTACAAATTATATATTCTTTTGATATTCAAAAATGTACTGATAAACCATTTAAGAACAAATTTCTTGTTTTCTCTCCCTCATCATTCAAAATCTGATCACTTTTCATTTTACCTGGAAATTTCTTCAATGATACTATTTCGCACTTGTAGGAGAGGAGGAAATTTAACCTACTATATCTTGAGCTCTGTCAAACAAGATGTAGTTGGTTGAATTTACCACTGCATTGTGTGAAATTCTCACTTCTGAAAACATTGGTTTCTTCACATAATAGTGTAAGGAATTAAATTTCTAATTTCAACTATTTTTATGATTGTATTTTGTATTGAATAAAATAGAAGAGAAAGCCTTCTTCCCTCATCACAAAAGTGAGGAAAGATTGCTAGAGAAATAAAAGCCTATGATACAACATTCATAGGGCTGGCCATTTTTTTTGAAGATCCACTTACCTCACAAAATGATTAACTCTAAAATCTTACTTATGCTACAATACTGGTTGCATACAAGAATTGTGAGTTTGCACCTAAGCTGTGACAGATGGTAAATATTAGACAAATTTCAAGTCCATAAATGCCAAGAAATATGAGAAAAATACACTAACCGGAGAATTGAAAATGACGCTAGACATCATTAAGATACACTTGGATAACAAATATGATTCCATTCCACCAAATACTTTAAAAAGTTATTTACTTGAAAAACTCACTGGCCACAGACCTACTGACTGGCTGACATTGCCACATGTAGAGCTGTATATCAAAGATAAAAAAAAGCAGAGAAACTGATATGCAAAGATAATGTATGCTAAGTGATGATAAATGATGGTAATGGCTCATGCAGACTTTCAGTCAGTTAAGCTAAAGTGCATTCTTTTAAAAGGGAATCCCTTCAACTTACTTGTTGGTGTAGTGATTGTCGGTGCAGTGGTTGTTGTTGGTGTTGATGGTGTTGTTGGAGTTGGCTCTAAAAAACAAAGATAATAAAATTATTGAAGCAGAAAGATTTTGAAATAATGAAAATCAACACATGACAAACCAGGTAGTAAAATTCTAAGCCTATTTATTTTGCAAACAGTTCCAAAAGGAGGCATACTTTACATCACCAATATTTTCACATTTGTTATTGCATGAGAAGAGCCGCGAATCTCACTAACAAAACTGAATGATCCCCCACAAAATCATTTTAGAAGATATGATCGACTGCCTAAAAACAGACGATTGCAGGTAAAAAAATTCCATAACCAAATAAAATCTTAACTTATTAAAATATTTTTTATTTATTTGAATCCTGTGTTTTGGGGTTTTTTTGCGTTGGTATATTCATATTCCTGTAAAACTAACGGACATATTTCACTTAGAAATGCAGACCACCCAAGGTGGTATGGTCCAGTAAAGAGTAGGTCAAAGGCAATCAAGTCTTTTGTTGTCTAGAATTCATGCCTGACTCCTTCCAAAACAGTCCGGTCTACAGATATTAGATAAGCTCACCAATTATCACATTTCATTTTTGCATCATAAATTATTTTATGGATATGGTCACCATATACCTAATATAATTTACAATGTGCAAAACAAATTGTAATACAGTGGACCCTGGTAATTGATTAGCCACTTTGAAACAGAAAAATAATTTATTCAATTAATGGGAGTACGCAATTAACAGAAGTTGGGTAATTTTCCTATCTTCTGCATATAAACTGAGTATTTATTGTTTTTTCTTCATTGAAAGAGCTCATTGTGCTCTATGACACAAGATACAATAAATTAAATGCATATATAGGATGTATTGAACCTCAAAATATCTTTAAATGTGGGGAATTCAGTGGATATCAATGTAATTCTTGCACAGATTGTAAGTAAGATTTTTTTATTCAATTAACAGGAGTTACTCTATAACCTACATGCATTTAACAGTTTTGTAATGAAAGTATAATAAATGATTTGGTGTTTGAATGTTATAAACAATTAACAGACTTATTCAGTTAAGAGGTATACAATTTAAGTGTTATTCACTGTATTCAGCAAATTTATTGTTATCTCATATTTCTTCGCACAGTCTAGACTATTCTAAAAGTAATATGGCAGATTAGAGTGCCAAGTGTCAGAATAACTTGGAAGGAAGGAAATGGAAATATTGTAAAATGAGAATGTATATGACTCGTATTTCTCCAGATTTTGGAAACTACTGCTGATCCACAAATGTAAAATTTGGTTAAAGAAATAAATTATCCACTTTCAACAGAGAAACAAAAAAAAATGCAGGTTATAACCACAGGTGCTTGACACAAGCTGAGAAATTAGATTAAAGACATTTAATTAGTGCATGGTAGGTTTTTTCGAAATTCAGTTGAGGTTTTATTTTTTTTAATTAATCTAAATCACTATCATCTTACTAGAAAAGGCCATAGAAATGTCACATGAGAACTATTTAAGGCATGCTACGTCCTACTGGCAGTACTGAGACATAGCACACTTCACTAGCACTCAGTCAGTTGACGAAGGGTTAACATGAATTTGGGGTAGATTGTATGTCATTTGATTATTTTCCTGTTGTAAATGTTCTATTCTGTAAATGCTATAGATCAGTGGCAGCGCCAAAGGAGGAGGAGGGGATAGCGCCCCCCCCCCCCCCCCCCCCCCAAAAAAAAAAAAAATGAAAAAAACAAAAAACTTCAAATTGCTATCTGACACAACCTGGGTGCCTTTGAAGACCACGTTAGGCATTGTAGAAATGCTCTGATGGTGTCCAAATTATTCAAATGTAATTTTTTTTTTTGTGGCAGGGGGGGGGGGGGGGGGGCACAGGCCACAGATCCCCAACCACTCTCACATGCCCACACCCCTGGCTCAGGACTACGACTTTCGGGAGATGCGGTAAGCATATCGACCTTGGACCCCCACATCTTACTTAGGACCCCCAGTCCTCCCCGATCGAAATTCTGGAACCGCCACTGCTGTACATTATACACCTGCTTTGTTATTTTGTGTTCAGTTTCAATTTCGATAAAATAAATAGTTTTCACTTGTAACTTTTCTGTTATGTTTAACATTGCCATAATACAGGGACTCTATTCACTGTCCTGTTCCTCGATCCCTCACTGGACCTCTCGCCTCCTTTCGAAGTACAGAGTATGAACTCTAGCTCATGTTGTTGTGAACAAAATAAAATGGATTTACGGCATCAACGAGTATCACATGGGGAATAAATGGTCAAAGTACCTATATAATTTTGATTATTATTTTATTTCATGCATTTAATGTGAGATAAATATGACTGAAATGAAAAAATCTTTAAAAAAAAACGTTCACATGTTCCGACACTCACCTAATTTCATGCAGTAAAAGCCCAAACTCACTGGCCATTTTCATTCTTGTGTAGGTACCACCGGCTATTCTCACAGTCGGGGTGTGACTTATACAAAGGTAATAGTCACAGGGGAGGTATTTTGGCTGAAAAAATGGGGTGCGACTTATGGGAGCGACTAAAACACGGACATAATTATACAGAAATAATCGCTTTTGTATTTGCCTGTTCTGCTGACATTCGTTGTCATTTTCAAAATGAGATTATGAGGGGGTCGTAAATTTTGAAGATAAAACGTCAAAGTATGCAAAAACTGTATGGACAGTTTTTTTGGCCCCTGTCAGTTCAGTTCACTACATTTAATAACTTCTCTGATTGATGGTGTTCAGCTCTAATTATAGATATATAAATATACCAAGGTAAACAACTCACATTTCAAAACAAACCCCTCCTAGCCACTTTCTGTTCAACTGGAATTAGAATCCTCTTGGAATATTCCCAAATACCCAACATCAATTTGAAAAAGAGAGAGACACACACTGAAGTATCAATGGTCCTCATGCATTCTTGGTTTATTCATAATTAGTGGGTTCACCATCCTAGGATGGGAAGCCCATGCATCTCATGACAAAATTCTAGCTGGAAAAATACTCAAGTTGGAAATGACCAAGAACACTGAATAACTGGGTCCTCGCTTAATTTATTCAGGTCTCATTATTACATTTTCTCTCTGTCAGGCCGAGAAGTGTTACAACACAGCCAACCACTTCCATGCACAAAACATCTGGTGTACGAAGCTTGTAGAATGCTTCCCAACTTGTATTTTTGCTTGCAGGTTGAATGCAGAATGTTTGTAGAATTTCTTGCATGCAGAGTTGGTTACTTTGAATAACTTAGAAAATTTATGAAGGCTGTTGAAAATTCTGCTTTTAAATCCAAGGTAGTTATGATTGTGAGTGGGTTGCAAGCTGCTTGCAATGAAGAACCTCTGGTGCATCAATTAAACCATGGATTTATTGCCACACTGTATGCAAGTTAAGAGTTTTAGCCATGACACACTTGGTTCTTGCATTTCATTGGTTAGGAGTTACTTTGCATTCCAATTACTGATATTTGAATATTGAAAACTGTATCAGGATATTCAAACACATAGTTGTAATAGCATTTTGTGTATGGAAGAGGCAGTTAAAATGACTGCTAATTTTGCTTCAGCAAATTAAATGTTCACTGGAGAAAATACAGAAGCTAGCTTGAAGTGTTAGAAAGGAATTTGATGGTAAGCATAAGTTAATTTTCCTGGTTGTTTATATTAACGTTAATTTTTCTACGAATTTGAAGTGGCCTGGAGCAGCTAGAAGCTCTACATGTAGATCATCCCATCCAGGGATGTTTTAGAGGAAGATGGATTTGAGTGGAGAGAGAGAGAGAGAGAGAGAGAGAGAGAGAGAGAGAGAGAGAGATGGAAAAGTGCTCAAAAATTGGTTTTTCTTTCCAGCCCTTGTAGCAACAGATGAAGCCAGAGAAAAAAAAATTTGGAGAGAAGGAATACTTTCTGCTGTCACTTTAATTTTATCTCATGCTGGGTAAAGTGTGTGTAGACTCCATATTTGATGGTTCAGGTCTCCTTTGGAATTGTTTTTAACTTTTTTTGGACATAAGTACCCACTATAACAAAAAAAAAAAAAACTTCTCTTGAATTTGCTTTAATGTTGTTGAATTCTGCAGTTCTCTTTCCCCTTTGTGACTGATGCACCCAAGGATGAAAAGAAAAAGAAAAAAAATTTTCTGCTAAAAAATACTTCTACATTCTGAAACATGTAAAACTATAATGAAAAGTGGAAGTTAATTAACCTTTTTCATGACAGGCAACTACTTTCAATCCGGAGATGGTAACATTTTGTCCTGGATCAACTCGGATTATTTTAATTACAAGTTTTTTTCCACTGATATCTGTTAAATCAACTCCATATTCCTAAAACAGAATATCACTGATTAATAGACAAAATAAAACAATAGGTGTACAGCCGTTTTATAAAATATTACAAATTATTTCGAGAACAAGTGTATAAGGAAAATTCTTTCCTAACAGAATTAAATCTAGTTAAGTTAGAGATAAAGGTCTATGGAAACAAGAAATCGAGGAAAGTTGTGTGAACATTATACCTTAACAGTTTTTAGGCACCGATAATCTGAAGAAATATTTAGGAAATTTCTTCACAAGCAAAAAGGCAAATTGATATTGATATGTTTATGCATATTGCAAGCATTGCCACTTATGTAATGACTTCCTTCTATTTAGCTGATGATATGCTGTAACATATGACACACTGAGATCTTTTAAACAGTTTGCTTCATAATAGTATTTCACTGCCAATGCCAAACAACATCAAATATTATCCAGGCCATCAACAAAATAAAAAAATAAAAAATGATATCATTCCTAAAAATAAAATATAACACAGGCGTGTTGAAAACTTAAAATAATAGTACTGTGTGGTAGAAATTAATCAATCATATGGTATCATTACATTTAGGTTATCAGAACAAAACAGAGCTGTCAGAAAGATAAAGTATCATTTTTTACACCCTACACACCAATTGCAAAATATCATACTGTAAAGAGACAAAACAAGGCCAACAATAGGTATCAAAAAGACTGGTATGACAGTAAAATGACAGCACTGAAAATCAGTTTGCATTACCATAAACTGATGATATCACATCGCAGTATCATTAAGTTTTTAACCAAATTCAAATTTTTTGCAAATTTGGCATGTGAACAATCAACATCCTAAAAAATGCTTCACACTGTACCAAAATACACAGTTGTGATTAAGTGACTTGTCCACAGACACAAAGCTGATGTTGTTATTGAGGATCAAACAGGTAACCATTCAGTAGAAACTCTGATGCACAAACCAAGAAGTCACTGTGCTCCTCATTTCACTGGTAGGGTACTAAATTATTTTTGATTATCAAAATTTGTTCACATTTTCTGGCTTTGTCACAATTTATGACTGAGTTCCTACAGGCACTCTTCCACAAATTGAAACAAGGCACATCCATACAGACCCAAAAGATTCACTTCAAATAAAATATGAAGCAAAGCCGCATTATAGAATGCCTTTAAATTGCAGTACATGCATTTCAGGGTAAAACCCACATTGAACCAGTTAATGGGATTACAATTAAATGAAAGTGTCAATGGCACTGTAGCTCAACTTGACAAACTTGAACTTGGTAAGTTATAAGTGAAATGGCAAAATTGAAGATCATTGGTACCAATGTTATTTGGTGAAATTTAAACATAACAGCATTGTGTGTGTACAATGTCAGAGTAATCCATGCATTTTTAAATGTAAACTGTAAGGCTGGCTAAAGGAAGAATGTCGATACATAAATGCAGCAAGTTTAGAAAGGTTATTGTAAAAGGCAACTTTTATCACAGAAATGAATGCTAATCAATAGCTCTTATCTAGCTAGAGATCCTGCCTAATGAGCACACCAAGTTCAAAAACAATCCTAAGACAAATGTGCCCTATGGGCCATGTCAAAGAAGAATGTTGATGCACAAATGCAATAAATTCAAAGCTTGTTGCTAACAGCAACAGTGTTTGATGGAAATGAAAGAAAATCAATACCTCCTATCTTTGTCACCCTGCATAAGCATACAAAGTTTCAAAACAACCTGATAATGAATGTACCCCCTGAGGCATGCTGAAGGAAGATGTTAATGCACTAAGTTTGAAGGTCATTGATTGTGGCAATGTTTTTTAGGTTTTTTTTAATGAAAATTCACAATATAATATACCTTGCAGAGAGTGCAAAAGGGAGAACTTGCTGCACAAATGCAGTAAGTTCAAAGGCTGCTGATAATGACAATAACTTTTTATGCAAATGAAAAATGAAATGGCAAAATTGAAGATCATTGGTACCAATGTTATTTGGTGAAATTTCAACATAACAGCATTGTGTGTGCACAACTTCAGAGTAATCCATCCATTTTTAAATGTAAACTGTAAGACTGGATAAAGGAAGAATGTTGATACATAAATGCAGTAAGTTCAGAGGTTATTGTACAGGGCAACTGTTTTCACAGAAATGAATGCTAATCAATACCTCTTATCTAGAGGTCTCGCCTAATGAGCACACGAAGTTCAAACAACAATCCTATCATAAATGTGGCCTGTAGGCCATGTCAAAGAAGAATGTTGATGCACAAATGCAATAGATTCAAAGATTGTTGCCCACAGCCAGTTTTTTATAGAAATAAAAAAAAAAAAATCTATCGCTATCTCTGTCACCCTGAATGAGCATATGAAGTATCAAAACCTGATAATGAATGCGCCCTCTTAGGCATGCCAAAGGAAGATGTTAATGTTGATGCACAAATGCAATAAATTCAAAGGTTGTTTCTAACAGCAACAGTTTTCTTATGGAAATTCATAAATATACCCTGCAGAGCGTGCAAAAGGGATAACTAGCTGCACAAATGCAGTAAGTTCAAAGGCTGGTGATAACGACAATAATTTTTTATGGAAATGAAGAATGAAATGATAAATTTGTAGATCATTGGTTCCAAAGTTATTTGGTGAAACTTCAACATAGCACCAGTGTGTGCCAATGTCAGAGCAATCCATGCATTTTAAATGTAAACTGTAAGGTTGGCTAAAGGAAGAATGTTGATACACAAATGCAGTAAGTTCGGAGGACATTGCAAACAGCAACTTATTTCACAGAGGTGTTGCCTAATGAACATGCAGAATCCAAAAACGATAAATGTGCCCTGTAGGTCATGTCAAAAAAGAATGTAAATGCACAAATGCAATAGATTCAAAGATTGTTGCTCACAGCCAGTTTTTTATAGAAATAAAAAAAAATCTATCGCTATCTCTGTCATCCTGAATGAGCATATGAAGTATCAAAACCTGATAATGAATGCGCCCTCTTAGGCATGCCAAAGGAAGATGTTAATGTACAAATGCACTAAGTTTGATGGTCCTGGCTGGTGGCATCGGACTTTTTATCTTTTTTATGGAAATTCATAAATATACCCTGCAGAGAGTGCAAAAGGGATAAGTTGCTACAAAAGTGCACAAAGTTATAAGGCTGGTGCTAACAACAACAATAATTTTTTATGGAAATGAAAACAAATCAACAGCTAACATCCATAAGCCACCCAGAACATGCATAAGTTCATCAAAGGTCATTGCCATCCGCAAAATTTTGTTACAGAAAAGGAAGATAATCGATAGTTCGCATCTAGGGGGTAACCCCAAATAAGCATACCAAGTTTCAAATCGATCTGATCATAAATGTGTCCTGTAAGGTTTGTCAAAGGAATATATTGATGCCTGACTAAACTAAGTTAAAAGCTCGATGGCAGTAGCAAGATTGTTTGCTAGAAATGGAAGAAAATCAATAGCTCCCATCTAGAGGTTACTCTAAAAAAGCATACCAGGTTTTAAAGAAATCTGATTATAAATGTGCCCTGTAGGGTGTGCAAAAGGGAAATATTGAGGTCTGACTAAACTAAGTTTAAAGGCCGTTGCCTGCAGTAACATTTTTTAACAGAAATAGAATAGCTCCCAACTAGAGGTCACCTTAAACAAGCATACCAAGTTTCAAATTGATCCGCGTATAAATGTGCCCGGCAGGGTGTGCCAAAGGGAAATATTGATGCATAAGTGCACTTAGTTAATCAAAGGTCATTGCCAGCGGCAACATTTTTTTTATGGAAACGGAAGATAATCGATATCTCCATCTAGAGGTAACCCCAAATAAGCATACCATGTTTCAAAGAAATCCGATCATAAATGTGCCCTGCAGGGTGTGCCAAAGGGAAATATTGAGGTCTGACTAAAGTAAGTTCAAAGGTAGTTTGCCAGCGGCAAGATTTTTTGACAGAAATTGGAAGAAAATCGACAGCTCCCAACTAGAGGTCACCCCAAACAAGCATATCAAGTTTCAAAGTGATCTGATCATAAATGTGACCTGTGCAGTGTGCCAAAGGAAATTGTGGACGTACGTATGTACGCCGACAGACGAGAAGTAACGGCAATAACTCAGCTAGACTTTGTCAAGTTGAGCTAAAAACAGAATAGTTATCTCTCACTATAAACTTAAAGCAATATGTGAAAATGAAAGATCTTACATACCGGCGATCCCGTAATGTTTTCTTTTACTTCATCATTGCTACCAATCACTGCTACAGTGAATGAGCCAACATTATCCGGAACATTTTCAAAAGAAACCGATTCCAATTCAATATTTTTCTTATCATCTAAAATGATTGTTATTGTCAACTCATCATCTTTAGTAAAAGTAAGTTCATTTTCATCCCCGGTCCTGAGTGCATCAGGATTACCGACAGATGTAATAACATCTGATACTAAATCCATATGGGAATCCATATAATTTTCCCATATACATTCTGAAAAAAAATGAAGAAAAATAGAAAAATTATTTGAACTCAAATGATTTAGTCAGAAATGCATGGGATATCAATGTGAAAATCAGAAAAATGATGCATGCAGTGGAACCTTGTTAATTAGGGAGCAAATTTGCCAATGAAAAATAATCAATTAACCCTCTGCACTCTGATGCTAAAATGGCAACGTTTCCAGTAGCCAATATTTCTTATAATGCAGTAGATATTTAAGCAAATATACCTTGTTTTACAGAGCTCCGTGACCTCTGTCAATCAAGATATAATTAGTTAAATTCATATTTAAAGAAGTGAAAAACAGAGTTACTGGAGAAAATAAATTTTGTTGCACTGCCAGTGTGCTTTTAGGATTAACAAGAATATTCAATCAGAAAGATATTGAACATTTTTCTTAAATACTGTCAGATACAGAGCTTACTTAAAACAGAAGCACAGAGGTCAAAAATATCTGTCTTGCAAATAGTTCATATTTTAGAATAATATTTATTCAATTAACATGCCGATAATCTATAAACCATATGCAATTAACAAGTGTCATTTGCACTGAACTTATAGCAAACAGTTTTATGTTTGATAATTATATGAAATTATCAGAGTTGTTTTAGTGAGAAATATTCAGTTAAGTGGAACCCACTAGGCTTAACAGTGTGACAGACCTTCAGATAAGAATTGTATACATAGATTAAAATATTGATTTCAAGTGAAAGAACATCATAAATATACAGAATGACACATGTGTGTGAATGGGTTAATCCATATGGCACTTATGCCATCGTTGAAAGATAAAATTAGAGGACTGTCGGACTATCATTTTATCCTTCCACGCTGGTACAGATGCAATATCAATTAAGACATTCCCAGACGCATGTCATTCTGTGTTTACTACATGCCTTCATGTCTATAAAAACAATTATTTGAAGGACGCTCAGCAATTCATTTGACAACTATCAACAAAAAGAACATATTTTATCACTCATACTCTTCTTCTTCTGGATAGTAATCCCCTTCATATATCAACTCTATTTCTTCTACGCTATTTTTGGGTGATCAATCATCTGCTCAACGATTTCCCTTCAGAACATGTGCGTGGAACAGATTTTCATTTTAGTGTTGCTGTAAATAGGGATTTCATAGAACAGGTGTGTAATAAATAATATTACAGCGTACAAATTATATATTCTTTTGATATTCAAAAATGTACTGATAAACCATTTAAGAACAAATTTCTTGTTTTCTCTCCCTCATCCTTCAAAATCTGTCTCATCACTTTTCATTTTACCTGGAAATTTCTTCAATGATACTATTTCGCACTTGTAGGAGAGGAGGAAATTTAACCTACTATATCTTGAGCTCTGTCAAACAAGATGTTGTTGGTTGAATTTACCACTGCATTGTGTGAAACTGTCACTGCTGAAAACATTGGTTTCTCAACATAATAGTGTAAGGAATTAAATTTCCAATTTCAACTATTTTTACGATTGTATTGTGTATTGAATAAAATAGAAGACCCTCATCACAAAAGTGTGGAAAAATTGCTTAAGAAATAAAAGCCTATCATATGACATTAATAGGGCTGTTTTTTTTAAAGATGTACTTACCCCCACATGATGATTAAAATCTTACTTATGGTACAAGACTGGTGACAAAAAAATTGTGAGTTTGCACCTAAGCTGTGACAGATGGTAAATATGAGACAAATTTCAAGTCCATAAATGCCAAGAAATATGATCATTAAGATACAGTTGCATAACAAATATGATTCCATTCTACCAAGTACTTTAAAAGTTATTTAATTTAAAAACTCAATGGCCACAGACAGACCTACTGACTGGCTGACATTGCCACATGTAGAGCTGTTTGTCGAAGCTAAAAACAAGCAAAGAAACTGATATGCAAAGATAATGTATGCTAAGTGATAAGTGATGGTAATGGCTCATGCAGACTTTCAGGCTGGGAAGCTAAAGTGCATTCTTCAACTTACTTGTTGGTGTAGTGATTGTCGGTGCAGTGGATGTTGTTGGTATTAATGGAGTTGTTGGAGTTGGCACTAGAAAACGAAGACAAAAATATTATTAAATCAGAAATATTTTGAAATAATGAAAATCAGCACATGGTAAAAATCTAAGCCTACTTATTTTTCAAACAGTGAAAAAAGGAAGCATACTTTACATCAGCAATATTTTGGAATTTGTTATTGTATGAGAAAAGCTGAAAATTTCACTGACAAAACTGAATGATCCCTTATAACATAATTTTAGAAGACATGAACAAATTGCCTATAAAACAGAGGATAGCAGGGGAAAAAATTAATAACAAAATAAAATCTTAACTGGTAGAGCGCTGGAAGCCCATATTTGGGCTTTATTCTGAAGTGCCGGTACCACAATTTAAAGGCTTCATATTCTGTGGATGTGCTTCATATTATCTTTGAAGTGATATTATTTTATCTGTTAGGATTTGCCTTGTTACAATTTATGGGAGAGTGCCCAGTTACAAGGCAAAGATGCACAAACAAATTTTAAGGACCAAAAATAATTTAGCACTCTACCAGTCAACTTATTAAAACCTTTTTCATTTATTTGAAAGCCTGTATTTTTTTTTTTTTTCAGACTAATCAATTCACATTTGCATAAAACTAATAGACATATTTCACTTAGTGATGCAGATCACCCAAGGTGGTATGGTCCAGTAAAGAGTAGGTCAAAGGCAATCAAGTCTTTTGTTGTCTAGAATTCATGCCTGACTCCTTCCAAAACAGTCCGGTCTACAGATATTAGATAAGTTCACCAATTATCACATTTCATTTTTGCATCATAAATTATTTTATGGATATGGTCACCATATCACCAACATAATTTACAATATGCAAAACAAAATGGAATACCGTGGACCCTGTTAATTGATCAGTCACATTAGAGGAGAAACATAATTTATTCAAATAATAGGAGTACACAATTAACAGGAAATGGGTCATTTTCCTATCTTCTAAACTGAGCATTTATTCTGTTTTTTTTGTTCTCTGACAGAGCTCATTGAGCTCTAGCACATAACATAAAATAAAGTCTATAGATGTATTGAGTTCAAAAAGATCTTTGAATGTGGGGGAATTCAATGGATGGCAATGTAATTCTTTCACAGATTGTAAGATTCTTTATTGAATTCACAGAAGTTTACCCTATAACCTATATGCAATTAACATTTTTGAACTGAAAGTATGGTAAATGGTTTTGGTGGTTGAAAGTTAAAACAAAATTAACAGGCTTATTCAGTTAAAAGGTATATAATGAAATGGTCTCCACTTTATCCCTTTACCTAACATGAAAAGCAGACGACACTTGCAAAAAAGAATTCTTGAACAACTAATTTTTTTCATTTTTTGTCTCAAAAACATAGGTTATGACCCATCATTGGAACGAGCTCGATGAGCTCGTTCCAATGAGGGGTCATAACCTATGTTTTTGAGACAAAAAATGAAAAAATAATGAAAATTAACTGACGATTTTTGAGAATAGCGCTGGCCGGTTTTGGCCGTTACGTTGGGTAAAGGGTTATATGGCAAATTCACTATTTATCTCATATTTGTACTAATTATTTCATCAACAGAGTGACTTTCAAACTGCTTCATTTTTCTAGATTTTTCACACATGCAGTAATTTAAACGATGTTCCGAATAAAGTGTTGTTTAAATAACAAATTAGTTTATGATTTGAAGTAAGATGGAGTGAGCTCACCATTTATTATTTAGTGATTATTTGTCCAGTGATATTGTGGGGTACACGATAGGTTTATAAACTTGTTATCATAAAGTTTTCATGTTCCTATCATGATGTAGTTTAGGG
This sequence comes from Pictodentalium vernedei, assembly GCA_031216915.1. Taxonomy (NCBI): domain Eukaryota; kingdom Metazoa; phylum Mollusca; class Scaphopoda; order Dentaliida; family Dentaliidae; genus Pictodentalium; species Pictodentalium vernedei. The sequence continues at coordinate 278,899,585 of CM062288.1, forward strand.
GCTGTGGATAGGGTTTTATTGGAACATATACAGTCTTGTGATGAACTGATGGTAGCATAGTCTGAGGTTTGTAGCTCAGAGTGTATGTTCAACCTGAATGCATCAGTTAAAAGGCTGCCCATTTTAGAGGACTTCCCCTCCAAGTATTGGTGACTGGGTCCTATTTTACCTGTAAAACTGAGCTTGGTTACCACAGTAAATAAGCTTTGCTTCACTTCCCCAAGTTCCCACAGAGACATCTCTTACTTAATCTATTATCAATAATGACTGGTTCTCAGGCCACCGGTCTAATTCAGAATGCAACTTGATGCTGTCATGGACTATTTATTTGTATAACTTTTCACAAAGATGACCGTTGATGTGCCTTCACTTACAAAGATATTAGGTCCTTTTCTTGTCCCAGTTATCGATACTGCAATCAGTAAGTATTTAATTCCCTCTGAAGCCATCTAAATATTCAACCTTTAAACACTAGTGGCATCTTCCATGGCAGCAATCGGAAGAGTCCATATTCATTATTTGAGGGCAGACCAATTAATATTTGGGTTATGGGCTGCACATTGAAAATATTTATTGGTCTACCCCACACATTCAAAACAAGCAGCCATCCTACGTAATAAAATTAGGACGTCTATTGCCCTGGGTTGAAAAAGCAGCCTCTCTGGTTCAGGGTTAACATAATTTTGTGGAACTTTACATGGTGTAATCATAAAACAACGGTTGTGGCAAATCTTCATTTCTGATTGTAAAGTTAAAGTTCACTAGTACTATGCAGTTCTCATTGTACCTAGCTGTAAAATAGGAAACTGTTGTGGGATTGCCTTGCATGACTGTTTGTGGAGCACCAGCAGTATCCTCCATTGGGTTGAGCTGAGAATGTCATGGAATGAACAAAGGGTGTGCACGCATATGATACGGGGTAATAATGTAAGTTAGAGAGCATTGCAGTGAATTCTAGACTTTAATATTGCATTATTATTTATTATTAAAATTGCATTTTGAAACCCTGTCTGGCTCTACAGTTAGAGGGGTGTCACCTGAATACAGGGCTGAACCAAAAAGGTCAGAACCCTAGTTTAATAAGATTTTGCTCACAAATAATTTTGTTACAATTTTAAATCAACATTTTTTTTTACCACAGGGCAAACAAGCTAAAAATACCTACCATATAAAGCTACTAAAGTAACTTTCAGAACTTTTAGTTGAGCCACAATATTAGCTTCAGACACTATACCAGTTAAGGCCTAAAAAAGTTAAAAATCTGTTTCTCAGGCCCTCTAGCATGTTCCTTTTGGCTGCTGCATGCTCTCTTTATAACCAATGCAAACTTTAAAAAAATAAAAATCCAATGGGTTAAGTCTGATATTTTAACAAGTTAATAAAATTGATAAATTTGTCCCTTGAGTGTAACAAGGGTTTACAATGCTTTAGCATAGCAAAGCCTTCTTGCACTCAAGAGACAAATACACCATTATTCGTGATATTCTGTAGATTATGAGGCCTGAAACCTAAAACAAACCAAGAACATGAACTTTTGATGGCAAAGAAATAATTACAAAAACAAAAATGCAAAATAAAAAAATCACCCGTCCACATGGAATTTCACAAAAAAATGGCCCGAGAAACAGAAGATCTACTTTGGGGGGGGGGGGGGGGGGGGGGGGGGGGGTGGCTAATCGTTTTGCCTTTTTTACTGTACACATAATGTGAACCTACTTTTCTAGGCTTTGAAATTTCATTTTTTGTCCAGACTTGTTTGTTGATACCGTATTTACTCTATGTATTGGGACACTCTATGATTTGGGACACACATCTTTTCCAGAAAACTATATTTTTTTATGCTCCAAAGTTTGGGACATTCAGGAGATTTGTTTCCAGTTGGCCTGTCGCTAGTAGCAGGCGACACTCATAAAAAAAAATTCTTGAGTAACTAAAAGTTTTCATTTTTTGCTTCGAAAACATAGCTTATGATCCCTCATTGGAACGAGCGCAATGCGCTCGTTCCAATGAGGGATCATAAACTATGTTTTGGAAGCAAAAAATGAAAATATAAAAAAAAATTGTACGGCGATTTTCATATATGGTGAAGGAAAATGAATCGCACACAACTTTATTCAGCATCAAATCAAGACCAGGCTGTGTTCTTTCCCCATTTTCTAAGAATTGGGACACCTGTGAAAATAATTATTTTTAGCTGTCCCAATATATAGAGTAAATACGGTACATAAGAATTTGAAAGAGAATAAAAGTATAAAAAAGTCAGCTTACATAAAATTGTAAAAGATTAAAACTGTGAAAGCCTATTTACAGTAGGAAAAAAATAATAACCTATAGGAGCACAGTTAATTTCATCACTTCCATCCTTACAATCCAAGTTTCCATCACAAATTTTCTCAGCTTCAATACATTCGCCATTCAGGCACTCATACTGGTCATCAGAACAAATCACTTCAAATAAAAAGAAAATTCTTCAATTCCACATCACTAATTGTAAACCTGAATCTCTATTAATAAAAAAGAATAATAAATTTTAGAATATTTATTAAGGCATGGAATTTATTTGATTGGGCCTGATCAAACATACATTTCAGTAAAAACCATTATAATAATTAACAACACAAAATACATGTACATCTCCAATTCATATTATAAAAAGTTATGGTGATGAACTGACAGTAACATGGACGGAGGTTTATGTTTTGGTAGAACATATGCTCTGAGCCCAAAACCTCAGACCATGTTACTGTCAATTCATCACAATAACGTATATGTTCCAATAAGACCCTGCCCACTGCCCAAATGCCACATCATGAAATGAACAAGGTAATTTTTAACAATAACAAGGTTAGTAAATGAATGTCCTATGTAGCCCATGACATCACAGGACAAACAATAAATCAGATAAAGATCAAGGTCACTCCATCTTAGTTGAAATCGTAAGCTGATTTGTAAACAACACTTCATTCAGAATACCGCCTGCTGCACATGTGAAAAATGTAGAAAAATGAAGCCGTTTGCAAGTCATTCCATTGATGGAAAATGGACAAACTCATATCCAAAATTTTGCAGGATGGCATCAGACAGTAAGATATGGTGCTGGAGCCATAAACATAAAAAAAACCTTAGCGAGCTCTTGTCCAATCAGAGGAAGGGGATTTTAGTGTGATTGGAACATACATTCATTGTATTAAATAAGGCATGAAATGTGATGCAAGAAATGTGTTTTGCAGTTTTGAGTGTCGTGAAACATATGAAATGAGGAAAACAAATGGAGTTTCACAAAGAGTACTACAGAACACCTTAACTTTAGAGAAGGGATTTAATTTCAGTTAGAGATGGGTGGTATTGGAAATTTGAGTTTGGTATCAGTTTTGGTATTTTTATTTGGGTATACCACAGTATCGGTTCAATATTTGGTATCTGACTTGACTGAGATTTGCTGCTAGTACCAAACAAAAAATTAACACCAGGAAAATACAGAATGAGTTGTTTTTGTATCATTCTATCACAGTGCAACAAATGCCACTGTCAATGAACCCAATATTGGCACTCTTTTGCCAACACAAATCATATCTACAGTAATTTTGTGATTTGTTCCAAACACACCTTAATGTTCAAAGACTTATTTCAGTCTTGCTATTTCAGAACATGTGCCATTCACTGGCCATTTTATTAGGAGGTTCTGCTGACAACAGATGTATCACCCGAGGAGTGACTAGAAATCACTGCAAAGCAACTGTGCATGCAGAAGTAATATTCTAATGGGAATTCAGGACAATTTCCAAGGCCCTTAATGGTAAACAAAACTGAAAAGAAAATCAGTCACTTCTTTCATGAAAATGAACCCTTCAGCTGCTATCAAGCCCCTCGCAATGCCTTGTAGGTAGCAAATGAAGGAAAATATGAAAATTCGGACAGTTTTGGTCTTCAATGATGGGTTCTGTTCAGCTTTCGGTATCCCCATGTTATCAGAATCAGTTCGTTTTTTTCAGTATATTGCCCATCTCCAATTTATTGTATATTATACAACATCTAAACAAGGAAGAAACGTCTTAATTATCAATAGGGAATCTATCCTATCAAAATAATCAATTCTACAACAGAGACAGAGAAATAAATTACCCATTTTAAATGTGAATTTCTTTGCCGCCAATTTGAAAAAGGAAAGAAATGGCAGTTCAGGGCAGGAGGGTACATATATTTTTTCAAATGAAACCACAAATCAACTAGTCCTGATCCAAAAGTTTCAAAAAATGATTCAACTGAGGCAGAGGCACTATTTTTAACCTAAGTAATGTTGACCAATGCAAAGCTGTACTATACTTAAATAGGTCCCTTTCAAATCAACACTGCAGTTAATAATTACATCATTTGAATTGATATCAATTCAAATAAATAGAGATTATTACCATTATGTGGATGTACAAAACATGTATCCGAGTCGAGCTCCTGGTTCTAAGGGCAGATCACAACGAGTCAAAGACGAGTCGTGATCTACCCTTAGAACCCGGAGCGAGACTCGGATACATATTTTGTACATTCACATTATGGTAATAATCATTTTATTTTACAATATATTGGGGATAAGTAAGAATGTAGACAAATATATAACAAACTATTTATTGGTACGGATGAACAAAAAGAAAAAAAAAATGGAATTCACGCGAAAAGAACATGCTTGTATCCAACCCCCTGATACAAACATCTGTATCAGGGGGTCGGATACACGACAGTTGTGGAGTTAATAGACAAAATACATGCTGATTGTAAGATAATATCATTTATCTTACAACAGTTTCATAATTCCCCCAGTACAGGTAGAAATGTCTAGACAAAATACAAATCTGTATTCAGGGTAGCAAGCACAACAGGTGATCATTTGATTCAGGAAGAGAATGTTTTTTATCTGCACTTATCAAAAACCGATAACACATGTCAAGGCCAGCATTTTGATAAAGGTTAGTAAATGATAAATAAATCATCAACACAGCAACATAAACTAGAGGTACTGTGAGCAAGCTCACAAAGTGATACCCCCCGAATGTATAAGTTAGATTATCTCCCCTTGGAAATGTCAGAACGGAATTATATTGCTTCGTGCACATCTTTATATGGAGTTCTTCCACTGTGTGAAGTTTTATGAAAATTCTTCAAAAGGTTTAGGAGGAGTTGTGCTTATAAGATGGACAGACGGATGGACGGACAGATGGACAGGGTTATTCCTATATACCCCGCAAACTTTGTTTGCAGGGGGTATAATTAAACTAGATCATTTTTTGCTATGATATTTTTATATAGGCCTACCATGCATTAAACCTGGAAAATAAAATAAAGAATTTATTTAATTATTTATTTATTGGTGTTTACGGTCACATATTTCTGCTCAATGGCTAATCATGACCACCAATAAAATAAAGCAACAGACATATTATTTATTTATTTATTTATTTAGTGGTGTTTAAGGTCACATACTTATGCACAATTGCTCATCATAACCATGACAGTTTACGGGTGGAGGAAGCCGGAGTACCCGGAGAGAACAACCGAGCAATGACGAGCAGCCGCCAGCTCGAAATGATTGCTCAGACAGTCACCCATCCGAGGACTAACCAGGCTCGACATTGCTCAACCCTTTACCCAACGCAGACGATTTCAAAATTTATTATTTTAAATATCATTTTTTAAATTTTTTAAAAACATTTCAACAAAACCATATCATGTGACCCCTCTTTGGAACAAGCTCATTTTTTCAGCTGCTGAGTTTGCATATAACGCGGGCGGATGCAGGCAATTCATCGGGTAAAGGGTTAACTTCGGTGATCTGATGAGAACCAGTTACCGTAAAGCCACCGTGCCCACCAGCAACAGACAGATGAAATACTACTATAACCTTTTATGCAATACTATTTATTTATTGATTTATTTGGATTTAATGGCACTTTTGACAGGCAGGGTCAATCTCCACGCAATGATTTCTCCCTTTCAGCGGATACATCTCTGCCAGAAGTTACCGAATCTGCAAGAATCTTGCAGATTGGGCATCGTGCTGTACGGGTTCATAAATTCAAATCAGTCCGATTTTTAATTAAACAGGTTTTATTACCTGAGAAGGAATTTTCAAAAATACTGTTTGAATCAATGAGAAATTGGGGAAAGTGAAATAAATAAAGTCCGAGTAAGAATACACCGACAATCACGTGATATTTGTAAACAAATAAACGCACGTGTCATCTAATTCTCAGACGACAATCGGCATGGAGTTTGATGAAGCACTGCAACATAGTGTGCAATTGTTAAACTAAGTAACTTGAGCTTCATTTGAACATTTTATTTTCTGCACCGTGGGTTACTTAACTTAAAAATAGTAGCAATACTCGTCCGCAAGCACGAGAAACACTTTGCCGGTGACGATTTTGTTGGTGTTTGTGGTGCCATGTTTATGAATTGAATGTCTGCGTTTCCTTTTTTGTTTTGGATTGGGGGAAACCGTGAATCTAAATTTAGACGTAAAAAGTTCAGTAACTTCTGGCAGAGGTGTATCCGCTGCAAGGCGTTGCAAGGGAGAAACCGTTGTGTAGAGATTGAGGCAGGGTCATTTCGTGCCGGAAAAACACTACTTTAAACTTACAGAAGTGGAACAATGAATGGGGATTACGTCACACCTCAAGAAAGTAATACCATGACAGCATGATCTTCATTCATAAAAATCAATTCATAGATGCTGAATGATTGTGAAAATATAAGTGAACAAATCAAGAAAGGGAGGAATATTGTAAGATAAATTAGTTGTTGTTACCACCAAGTGGGTTTCTGAGATGGTGAGATAAATTTGTAAGTCAATGTACCGTATTTACTCTATGTATTGGGACAGCTAAAAATAATTATTTTCACAGGTGTCCCAATTCTTAGAAAATGGGGAAAGAACACAGCCTGGTCTTGATTTGATGCTGAATAAAGTTGTGTGTGATTCATTTTCCATCACTATATATGAAAATCGCCGTACATTTTTTTTTTTATATTTTCATTTTTTGCTTCCAAAACATAGCTTATGATCCCTCATTGGAACGAGTGCATTGCACTCGTTCCAATGAGGGATCATAAGCTATGTTTTGGAAGCAAAAAATGAAAATTTTTAGTTACTCAAGAATTTTTTTTATGAGTGTCGTCTGCTACTAGCGATGGGCCAACTGGAAACAAATCTCCTGAATGTCCCAAACTTTGGAGCACAAAAAAATATAGTTTTCTGGAAAAAATGTGTGTCCCAAATCATAGAGTGTCCCAATACATAGAGTAAATACGGTAAATGGTAAGTTTGGCTTTTTGTGTGTGGTAGATCAATCAGCCCCAAGGCTGCATGTTGAAAATATTAATTGGTCTATCCCTAAATAAATAACATGGACTTTTCCAGTTGCTGTCATTGGATTAATATGGAAGATACCACCAGGGTTCAAAGGGTTAAGAACTTAAGAATATATATCAGTATATCACCTACCAACTCTAAATAACTGTCAACTTTGGTATTTTGTTTAACGAATGTGTTTTTATGGTAATTTGTAATTTTTTATTGTTCCCATGAAAAAAATAGCTAAACTCACTTCCTTGGGGTTTATATTAATGGAAAGAATAATATCTGCATTAAATATCATGATGCACACATTGTTGATATAATGAACAGAGAAAGGTTACCGATCATCAAAAGATGTTGAAAAAGCATTTTCAAACAAAACTCAGGTGTGATTGGCAAACATGTGACAGACCGATACGTAAACAGAAAATACAAATGAAAATTGTGTCCAAATAGGTTATTTGTTCATATTTTTAAAACATTTTCTAATTGACATTCGAATTATGGGCTGCTAATGCAGCCTCCAAATAGATCTGGGCCAGAATGTGATGTTTTAATTGGTCAATTACAAAAATGGGCAGAGTTTAGTTCTTTTGTTGGACCCGTGACATCAGCTGGAAATGTAGTCTGTCAATGAAAATCCATATATGGAACACATGATCCGTACAGATTTGTAAATATGAAACTGGAGGAAAAGTAATAGGCATATAATAATTTCAGTTTCAAAAGGTGTCGCAAGTTATCACACATCTCTCTTGAAAAAAGACTATTCTGTGAAGGTGCAGAAGGCAATAACAAAACAGCCACACACCATTCCTTCTCGTCACTTCTGTTACTCTACTTTGAATCTGGATAATGTTAGAAAGTCATGATCTTCATTCATAACAAATCAATTCATAGATGCTGAACGACTGATAAGTCAAGAAAGGGAGAAATGTTTTAAGATAAATTAGCTGTTACCACCAAGTGGGTTTACGAGATGGTGTATTGAAGTTTTGACTTATCCTAACAGACTCGTCGATATATGCCCAGAGATGAGGTCTCAAATTCAATACACCATCACAGAAACCGTGGTAATAACTTATATTTATTGTCGCAGACAGACTCTTTCCTGTCTATTTCAACAACAATAACCAGACAGAACATGATGATGGCATATGAGGGGCTGGAATCAAAGAACCAAGGTGAAATTTTCTTGTATTTCATGAGTGCCAAAGGAGTACATGAAATACAGAAAAAACTCCATCAAAGGTTATTGATTCCTATTACCCATATTCTTCCCGAGTTTTGTTATGTATTTATACCATGATTAAACATGATAAAAAAAGTGAATGAAGCCGATATTTTTAACCCTTTACCCAACGAATCGCCTGTATCTGCCCGCGTAATATGCAAATTCAGCATTTGAAAAAAATATTATTTTTAAAAAAATTTCAACAAAACCATATCATGTGACCCCTCGTTGGAACGAGCTCGTTCCAACAAGGGGTCACATTATATGGTTTTGTTGAAATTTTTTTAAAAATTAAAAAAAATGATATTTAAAATGATAAATTTTGATATCGTCTGTGTTAGGTAAAGGGTTAAAGAAAACTGACAACTTTCTTGCTTGACACTGTTTTGTGTTGAAGCATTTCATTCACGTCATAATTTCACACAGACATGTGATGTTCAAACAGATGCATTCTTGTAGGACCTTTTTACACATAATCCAGATTCCACGCATGGTGAATCTGTAATATTTCCCAGTGTCTGTATTGTATTGCATAACGATGAATACACACAGCAATCATGCTATAAAGACTCTCTCCTCTGCTTTTCAACAACAATATTTGTTTATTTATTATATGCTAGCCGGTGAATTATCACAAATTATCTAAAATATATTTCTCAATATCCATCGACTTGATGGATAAAAAGAAATATCCCTCAGTAGCTTCCAAAATGACCTCACCCTTCGTGCATGACACTGCCTTGAAGGAACGATGAGCTGATAATTGTTATTTGCATTTGAATTGGGGTGAATATTGCACAGTAATATGTCTCATACTGTGGACCTGAAAGTTTTATTTTTCACGAGTACATGTGCAAGTGAAAAATAATATTTTCAGGCCCACATGAATGATATAAAATGTCACTAAGCATATAATAAAAAGAAAATCTACACTATTTGAGTGAATATTGAGAATTATCTCATTGGTGTGGACCTGAAATATCAGCTCCACAGTAATGAGATAATTCCTGATATTCACTAAAATAGTGTAGATATCCTCTGTTTATTGGGGTTTAATGATACTTTTGACAGACAAGATCAAATTGTCAGAAACTTTTTATGGGTGGAGGAAGCCGGAGTACCTGGAGAGAACCATCAAGCAACAGTGAGCAACTGTCAGACTCCCCAACATACTAACTCCACACAAGCATGGTTAGCATTGGTTGAAGACAGGTGCACCATTGATGTGTAGTATGCCTTAGTACACAGCTCCCCCATGCGGGCAATTGGGATTAAGTGCCTTGCCCAAGGACACAACATAGCCACCCAGGACTATTTAGTTATCATTAGAAATAATGCTTTTCAAAAACAAAGAGAGAACTTATTATAAATAGTATTTCATTAATTGAATTATTAGTGTTTAAGGTCACTTTCAGCGTCTTTGGCTATATCATGATATTAATGTAGGTATGAATCTAAGTTTAGCCAATCAAATACACTCTCGCTGCTGGGCGCCATTTTGTTTCCGAATTAATTTTCACCTATTATTGTACAAATAAAAGACAGTTTCCTGATAAATATTAAAAAAAGTGAAGCTATTTGAATCTTTTAATTTATTATTTAATTTTCTGGTGGCATGACAAATACGTTACAGGACTTTTACTTGCCAGGTATGGCGTCATATGAGGCTTAGCATGATCAATATTAGGCTCAGCTACAGCCTCGCCTAATATTAATCTCACTTCACCTCACATGACGCCATACCTGGCAAGTAAATGTCCTGTAACTTATAGTACGATAACACAAAAGCTCTATTAGATCTAGAGTAACTTCCCCTTGATCATTCTAATTTTTCTAGGGGATCAGTTACTTAGCCTATTCAGTCAGAGAAAAACATAAATCAGGAAAAAAAATACACAGAGCAGCATTTGCGTTCGAACTGTCATTTTTTATAGCACAAGGTCGTTTTGGGTGGAGGGATAATATTGAATGAGAAGCCAAAGGCTTGGAGTTCAATATTATCCCTCTGCCAAAATCTAGTGAGTGCGGTAAAAAATGACACGTCAAACGCATATGGTGTTCTGTGTATTTATTGCATGCCTACAGTTTATGAAAAAAAATGTTATACTGGGTCTTGCAGTTCGGTTTTTCTGGTTTGTGCAAAAAAACAGTACCAAACTGGAAAACTGCCCCCCTCCCCCCCCCCCCCCCCCCAACCCAATCCTATGGACAAAAATGGTGTTTGAAATATTTTGAGTAATCTATCAAAAGTGAAGGGACTCATGAGAAAATTTATACATACCAATACAGTCATCTTCATCACTACCATCTGAACACTCTCTTACATCATCACACAGAATTGCACATTTATCATCACACATAATCTCTCCCTCGGTACAGTATGGCTAAAAGAAATTTACAAAAATCAAAATCAGTACACTGCTGCAAATTATATAAAGACTGTAAACGGAATCAAATGATAGTTTTTTTTCTGCCCAATTCTGACAACAGACTCAAACGTGATCCACGAAATATAAAGGATCCATCAAATCATGTCCTCTAAACAGTGGTAGCATAACCAGGTGGAACAGGGTGACTGTGCCTCCAACCCACCTTTTTCCAAAGTTATATTACCCGTTAAGACTCTTTCCATCATTTGGAAATTGAATGAACAATTGTTAAAAATGAATTATACTTAAGACGAATATTAACACTCCACCTAACAAAAAAAAACAGACAACTCTTGCAAACAAAATTCTTGAATAAGCAGTTTTTCATTTTCTCCATCAAAACATAGCTTATGACCCCCCCCCCCCCCTCCCACCCTCACTGGAATGAGCACAATGAGTTCATTCCAATCAGTGGTCATTAGCTTTCTGACAGCGTTTTTGTTTCTCATTCTTTTCACTAAGTCTAAAAATCAGAACATCACGGCTTCCCCAATGGGGTAGCTAAAACATTCGGATAGATGAACTACCTCTTCTCTCACTTTTCCACATCTCCACTTATGACTCTGAATCTTAGCTTGCAATGAATTTTCTATATCATTATTTATTATTATTTATTGGTGTTTAAGGTCACATATTTCTGCACAATGGCTAACCATGACCGTGACAGTTTTATGGGTGGAGGAAGCCGGAGTACCCGGAGAGAACCACTGAGCAACGGCGAGCAGCTGTCAGCTCCCCAACATACCAACTCCACACAAGCAGGGTTAGCATTGGTTGAAGACAGGTGCACCATCGACGTGCAGTACGCCTTAGTACACAGCATCACCGTGCCCCCCACGTGGGCAATGGGGGTGAAGTGTCTTGCCCAAGGATACAACGCGGTTTTCTATATCATTGTCTTCTTTCTTCTCTTCATCCACCTCATCATTTCTTATTGCCATCCTTAACCCTTTACCCAACGCAGACGATATCAAAATTTATTATTTTAAATATCATTTTTTTAAATTTTTCAAAAAAATTCAACAAAACCATATCATGTGACCCCCTCATTGGAACGAGCTCATTGAGCTCGTTCCAATGAGGGGTCACATGATATGGTTTTGTTGAAATATTTTGAAAAATTATTTTGAAAAATTAATTTTTTTCAACTGCTCAATTTGCCTATTACGCGGGCGGATGTGGGCGATTCGTTAGGTAAAGGGTTAATTCCTTGTCAAAGAAAAAACTCTGCTTCAAACCACTCAATCAATTTTCCCGATTGCATTCAATGAATAGCTGTGAACATTTTGATGTAAACAAATTGGTTGCACCTAATAATGCATCAAGGGACATGACTCTAGTTTGGTTCATATTGAATGCATTCGGCATTATATCATCTGAGTTTGAAGCCATATCAGACAAGTTTGATTATGGGCAATTCTGGGAAAGAAAATCATATCTAATAAATAAAATCTGATAAATACACAGAACACGCACGTGTGAATGCGTTAATCACTATGGGTCGAGTGCCAACGCATAAAGATAGAATGAGAGGATGCAGGCCTCGAGTTTTATCCTTCCATGATGGCACAAGTGTCACATCGATTAACCCATTCACGCACTCATGTCATTCTGTGTTTATTACATGCCTTCATGTCTATAAAAACAATTATTAGAAGGACATTTAGCAATTCAATTGATAGCTTTGAACAGAAACAAGACATTTTATCGCCAACCAAATTTGCTAGGGGAACCTGTGTTACTGTTTTATCCCCAGAGTTCCAATCTGTTCTATGTGCCTACTCGCACATAGAACTACACTGGAACTCAGGGGATGATTTTCAGCTATCACTAGCGATTCTGATTGTAATTGCATTGCACGATTTATAGAAAATTCCAGTGAAATTTCACTTCTGTTTCAAAATAGTCTGTCAACGATTTCCGTTCTGCACATATGTGCGGAACAGATTTTCATTTTCCCCATGATTCAGTGTTGCTGTAGATGGGGATTTCATAGAACAGGCATGTATTAATAAAAAAGACTGGTACTGTACCTCCTGATGCAAGGGTAACAAACTAATAGTACAGTATGGTGTCCCATTACCTTAATGCTGACATAATGATCAGTGAAATTTTTTTTATTGCAACATACTTCCTTCCACCACGGGGTTGAGACTACTGGGAGAAAAAAGAGATATTTTTGAGTAGGTATTGTAGCAGTTAAGGTATAAAGGTCATTTACCATAAAGATCTGGTTGGTCTCTCTTAACTGGTAGAGTGCTAAATTATTCTTGGTTGTCACAATTTGGTTACATGTCTTTGCCTTGTTACAATCCAGACAGACCAAATAATTTCACTTTGCAGAAAATATGAAGAACATATATAGAATATAAAGACTTGAAGTTGCAGTTCCTGCACTGCAGTTTAAAGCCCAAATATGGGCTTCCAGCACTCTATCAGTTAATCTCATTGTAAATCGGTTTCTTTGTGTGCTAGGGGTGTTGATGGTCCGAGCCTCGGCTCCCACACTTCTCTCTCAATCTGTTACATAGGTGCCATGACCAGTCCTCAACAGTATTCGGCATTGTGACTGTTGTGGTGAAGCATGGTGGATGTTTTGCCTGTTTTGAGGTGGAATCTAGGGCGTGAATCACCAGGGTTGAATCACAAAAGAACATGAGAGCGGTATAGTAGTCAAGGTAAAAAGCCATTTATCAACCAGCCTGGTTGGTCTGGATCTCTTAGTCTCACGGTAAATAGGCCACTTTGTGTACTAGAGGTTGACGGTGCAAGACTTGATTCCTGCACTTCTCTCTTGATCTGTTACAGTATACTGAAGAAGCATAAAACTATACAGCCGCGCCTGTGTAAAAAGGGCTGTGAGTGATCTTCTTGTCAGGCCATTTTTGTAAAATTACATGTGGCTGGGCATTTTTTTAATTTTTTTTTATTATTTCTTTGCCATCAAAAGTTCATGTTCTTGGTTTGTTTTAGGATTTAGGCCTCATAATCTATAGAACAGCATGGATGGTGGTGTATTTTGTACTTTGAGTGCAAGAAGGCTTTGATACGCTAAAGCATTGCAAAGCTTTATTGCACTCAAGGGACAAACTTATCAATTTTATTAACTTGGGTAAAATATCAGACACAAACCATCTAAAAAATTTTTTTAAAGGTTTCATTGGTTATAAAAAGAGAGCATGCAGCAGCCAAAAGGACAAAGCGAGAGGGCCTGAGAAACCAATTTTTTACTTTTTTAGGCCTGATAAATAAGTGTTATTTTGAAATGTTCATATACACTTATAATGAGTTTCAAAAAATTCCACTGGTCATTATTATGTCGGTGAGATGGAAGCTCTCGAACAAATTGTACCATCAGTGACCATGATGAGCCACTTATTTGCAGGCTTGTGCTCCATCTCAGACACATGCATGAACCTTAATGGTATTTACCCACACCTCCCCATCATCATCATTAAGGTAAAGGATAAAAACATAAGTTATTGTGATGAACTGACAGTAACAGGAACTGAGATTTGTGATTTTTTTTAGCTTAGGTTCAACCGAAAGCATCTTGCTTGAACATACACTCCAAACCGTGAACCTCAGACCATGTTACCATCAATTCATCACAATAATGTATATGTTTCAACAAAACCTCACCCACAGCCTGAAACCCACATCGCGAAATGAACACGGTAACTTGAATGAACAAGACAACCTTCATGATAACAAATTTGATAAATAAACATCTTGTGTACCCCACAACATCACTGGACAACAAAAAATCAATAACTTAGAAAAAAGGTCGAGATTACTCCATCTCAGTTCAAATTATGACCTTATAACGGGGTTGTGAGTATTCATTCACAGAATGATCACTGACCTTGGAAAATAAAATTTTATAGGCAGTATGCACTTTGAATCTCCTCCCACTATTATCATCTTTTCAAGTATTTCATATGGTGATGTCAAACGGTAACATGTGCCACTACAGCCATAAACATAGAAAAGACTAAATGAGCTCTCATTAGATGTGTTAAGTCTCACTATTTTGGAGGGAGACTCACTATTTTCCAGAATGATTTTTTGTTGAATGAGCCTAAAATTGGGATTTTTTACAGAATCACACTATAAAAATCAATAAATTTTACTCTGTAAGCCATTTAAAAATTACAACCTCACTAATTTTGTTCAGAAATCTCACTATTTTACAATTCACCAGCTTAACCCTTTACCTAACATGAAAAGCAGACGACACTTACAAAAAAAATTCTTGAATAACTAATTTTTTTCATTTTTTGTCTCAACTTAGATGTGAGTCTTCCATGGAAGACGTGTGTCGCCTGCACTATATTTTAATATTTCAGACAGACTTCTAAGTGGAAAAGGGGCATAACTCTGGAAAAAATACAGCAGATCAAAAAATAAAACAGGAGGTGCAAAATGCCATTATCTGATAAACGATCACTGAAAGTTTCATCAAAATCCATTCATAGGTTAAAGAGGAGTGGCGGATAAGAGAAAGTGTGACGCGGACGACAACGCAGACAACGCGGACGATGCAAGACGACAAAAGTAATCCCTATATGTCGCTCCCCATTTTGTGGGGCGGCAACACAAAAACATAGGTTATGACCCCTCATTGGAACGAGCTCAACGAGCTTGTTCCAATGAGGGGTCATAACCTATGTTTTTGAGACAAAAAATGAAAAAATAATGAAAATTGGCGATTTTTGAGAATAGCGCTGGCTGGTTTTGTCTGTTACGTTGGGTAAAGGGTTAACATGTCTGGCTCTCATCCAATAAGATGGTGAGAATTTTAGTCTTATTGAAACATATGCTGTTTTTAACCTTTTACCCATCTTAAGAGGTCAAAACCGGCCAGTGCTATTAACAAAAATCGTGAATTAATTTTCATTATTTTTTTCATTTTTTGTCTCAGAAACATAGCGTATGACCCCTCATTGGAACGAGCTCGATCATAAGCTATGTTTCTGAGACAAAAAATGAAAAAAATTAGTTATTCAAGAATTTGTTTGCAAGTGTCGTCTGCTTTTCATGTTAGGTAAAGGGTTAACCAAACCTAATTCAATTAATCACAATAAAAAAATGTCAATTTCCCAAAAACTCTCCCCAAAATTAAAAATATTTCTTTTGAAAAACAAATGAAAACCCATCACCAATCATGAAGTGTAAAATAACTTCAAATAACAACCAATCCAAATAATATGGACCTCGGAGAGTTTTAATGGTGTGAAAAGGAGAGGGAGGGAGTCAAAACTTCCTGTAGGAGAGCTTTAGTCCCCCAGATCAAGAAAAATTTGTAAGAATCATTATTAACCCTTTACCTAACACGAAAGGCAAACGACACTTGCAAATAAAATTCTTCAGGAACTAATTTTTTTCATTTTTTGTCAAAAACATATCTAGTTTATGACCCCCTCATTTGAACAAGATCAATGAGCTTGTTCCAATGAGGGGTCATAAGCAATGTCTTTGTGGCAAAATAATTTTTGTGAATAGCACTGGCCAGTTTTGATGGTTACATTGGGTAACAGGTTAACCCTTTACCTAATGAATCAACTGCACCTATCTTCGCACCACTCTTCATAATTTACATATTTAGCAATTTAAAAAAACATTTCAACGAAACCATATCAGGAGACCCTCTCCTTATTCCAACAAGGGCGTACATGATATGGTTTAGTTGAAATCTTTAAAAAACTTGCAAAAAATATTTAAAATTAAAAAATGTTGATATCATCTATGTTGAGTAAAGTGTTAAGAGAGATTTAAAATTACATGTGAACTTGAGTTACTGTTTCATGCATTTTGGTTTCTTTTATTAGATGTTTTAGATGTGTTGCATCCAGACATGTTAGGCCTAAAAAAAAATAATAATCTGTTTCTCAGGCCCTCCTGCATGGTCCTTTTGGCCGCCGCATGCTCTCTTTTTATAACCAATGTAAACTTGAAAAAAATAAAAATTAAATGGTTTATGTCTGATATTTTACCCAAGTTAAATAAAAAAATGATTAACTTGTTCCTTGAGTGCAAGAAGGCTTTGCAATGCTGAAGCATTGCAAAGCCTTCTTGCACTCAAGGGACGAAATACACCACTATTACTAACACTATTACCCATGCTATTACGTAGATTCTGAGGCCTAAATCATAAACCAAGAACATGATCTTTTGGTGGAAAAGAAATAATTGCAGAAATAAAAAATAAAATAAAAAAATGCACGCCCGCATGAAATTTTACAAAGAATGGCCTGAGAAACAGAAGATCTACTTTGTGTGGCCTTAAGTCTCACTATTTTAGAGGGAGGCTCTCTATTTTCCAGAATGAATTTTTGTTAAATGAGCTTGAAAATTAGTATTTTTATAGGATTTCGCTATTAACCCCCTGCACACTGATGTCGAAATATCTAAAGTTCAGGGTGCAAATATTTCCCATAATGCAACTAAAAATTTAACCCTTTACCTAACATGAAAAGCAGACGACACTTGGCAAAAAAATTCTTGAATAACTATTTTTTTTTCCATTTTTTGTCTCAAAAACATAGGTTATGACCCCTCGTTGGAACGAACTCGACGAGCTCGTTCCAACGAGGGGTCATAACCTATGTTTTTGAGACAAAAAATGAAAAAATAATGAAAATTAATTGGCGATTTTTGAGAGTAGCGCTGGCCGGTTTTGGCGTTACGTTGGGTAAAGGGTTAACCAATTTAATCTAGCTCAATGAGCTCTGTCAAACAAGATTGAATTGGTTAAATTCTCAGTTGCATTATGGGAAAAATGGCTACTTCAAATCTGGATATTTTGACATCCGTGTGCAGGGGGTTAAAGTCAATAAATTCTCCTCTTTGAGCCATATAACAATCAAAATCTTACTATTTTTTCTCAGAAATGTCACTATTTTACAGTTCATAAGCTTAACATTTCTGGTTGCATCTGGGATGAGGGACTCATTGTTTACACATTAGACTTTAGCTCAAAAGTCACATAAGAAAAATATCACCTTCGGCAGTCTGTTTAAATTCTTGCCCGACATTGTTTTGTGTCAATGCATTTTTTCATCTAAAATTAAGGTTTATTGATGATATTCTAGAATGTGTGATAAAAATAAAGTTGTACCGCACATGTTTGTGATGCAGGTTTTTGCACTTTTTCAATATAAAAATGGAACCAGTCATATTTCTGGGGATACATGGACCCATTCCGATACAAAGGACAATTTATTTTGATGTTGTAACGTAGATCTTAGCAGTCTATAGTATCTGAGTTTCTGTTATTTCCGTAGAACCTTAGATACTATCAACTAAACGAGCATCAGAGGAAACTTTCTAATTTATTTTATTAGATGGGAAAAATACTGAATATTTATTGCACGACAATATGGGTTAACATAAAATATGACATGGCAATGACAGACAGGCAGTTCAAACTAAGAACCATGTACCATTAAGTGACATTACTTTGAATGAATGATGTCGCATGAACAAGTTTTTAGTTCAAGAAAAATAAAAATAAAAAACAAAGTGTGTGTCGAACAACTGCATGTTTTTTAATGTTCATTGGAATTCACATTGATTCTGTACCTCTCTTAAACTCTATAACACAGACTTTAATAAATGGTGATGGGGCACTGTGAATAATACAATGATTTATCTCAGAGAATGAGGATATAACAACAGCTGAGTGGAAGTTGGATAAACTTGTGAGTTTTTATTATTTCCCATTGGAGTATATTTTTTCAAATTGAGATCCACTGTTTGTTGTGAAAGTACGGTAATTTTTTTTGGTGAGGATCACATCAAACACTCACAATTTATGTTATAAAGTAAGGCATAAAAGGATTGTAAGTTATATTTCAGTTTTACAGTGTCTCATCGATTGAAGTGGTGATGCACTGAAAGCTGAAATTATGAATAAAAGTTTGAAAAGCGTAATGGAGTAACTGGTCCCCTGACTGAAGATTATTTTGGATTTTTCTCTTATTTTGTTTCCTTGGCATCTACTTCCTGCAGTAATACTAGAGAAAAATAAAGACTACAAACAGTTTAACCATTAAACATTTAACCCTTTGATACTTTTGTACATCTTATGACGTACAAAATCAAAAAGTACGTTAATACTTTGTGGTCATTTGTTTTCTTATTATTTTTTGAAGTTTTAACCTCTATTTCTATTTTCTTCAGAATAGTGCTTAGTGACAGCCATTAAGCCAAATGTTATCTCAGCTTAAAATACTAATATAATCCTGCTGTCAAGACTTCTTAACTGGTTGAGTGCTAGAAGCCACTATCAGGGCTTTCAAAAATGAGGATACCAGAGCAAAAGCCAACACTTTACTTCCTTATATTTCATATTCAGTCAAACACAAATAATGTTTTGTTTATATAAATCTGTTTTATTACAAATTATTGGAGAGTGCCTGTGGGCACTCTTCAATAATTTGTAATAAAACAAGTTTTGAATAAAAAATTCAGACCACCAAAAATAATCTAGCCCTCAACCAGATAATCACTAATGTGAAAAATATGTTGTTATTTGTACTTTCTGATGTTTGACATCGCATTTTGAAAAACGTTGAAGAAACTGAATTCCCAGTGACATTTGAATGTCCCGATAATTCAAGTCTCAAAGGGTTAAACAATAAAAAAAATGTATGTCATCTACAGAACTGTGGAGCCCACTTAATCGTGTATCTCTTAACTGAATAACCCTGTTAATTGAATACAATTTCTAAACTCAAAACTATTTACTCTACCTTCAGTACAAATTTGACCTGTTTTTTTTCTTTTTTACAGGGGTTTAACCCTTTACCTAACATGAAAAGCAGACGACACTTGCAAAAAAAATTCCTGAATAACTAATTTTTTTCATTTTTTGTCTCAAAAACATAGGTTGTGACCCCTCATTGGAACGAGCTCGTTCCAATGAGGGGGTCATACCCTATGTTTTTGAGACAAATAATGAAAATTAATTGGCGATTTTTAAGAATAGCGCTGGCCTGTTTTGGCCGCTACATTGGGTAAAGGGTTAATAACACTTTCAGAAGCCGGGGTCACCTCATGTCAGTGTTTTATGGTTGTGGAAGCTGGAGAGAACCAAAGAACAGTGGCAAGCAACTGCGAGACTCCATAATGTACTAACTCCACACAAGTAGGGTTAGCATCGGTTGATGACAAGAGCACCATCGACGTGCAGCACACCTTAGTACAGAGTGCCACTGTGTCCCCAGGTGATCACATATATTATTATATATGCATTGTTATTACGCATTAAAATTTAAAATTCAAACTTTCAACAAATTCCAACCCAATTTTAATGGAAAAACGATGGAAATGGGCTTTATGTAACAGGATTGTTAGATAAATATATTATCATGACCAAATGCATGTCCTGTAATTTGTATCTGATTCTTGGTTGTGTTTACAATTGGATCACAACTCAACCTGATGGGCTCGTTGCGATCCGATTGTAAACACGACCTTGAATCTGACACAAATTACAGGACATGCACATGGTCATGATAATGTATATATACTACTCAAAGCGTGCTAAGCACCAAATTTTTGAAACATCATTATGAAATTTGCTTGTGACATATTTGCAATATTCTTGGTGGATGTGATTGAGGAATGTATTGAGATGGTCAACCATGTTTACATTACTCTCTTGACAGGCAGACTTTTCGTGACAGTCATGGAAAGCATGTACCCCTTGATTTTCATGATATTTTCCTGTACTGTCTTCATGCACATGACATGTGTGGGGTATTCAATCTTCACTTCAGCACAAACCCTTGTGATTTAATGATTGAATATGGCAAATTCAAATGTAAGAAGACATTTGTCTGAAGCAGAAATGTGGCGAGCTGTAGGGATGGTGGAGCAAGGGGCTACCCATCATCAGGTTGGTGAAGCCCTTGGTGTGCACAGTACGGTGATCACCAGAGCCTGGGCACAACAGCAAGACAGCATGGTGGTGGCAGAGACAGGGCAACATCTGCAGCTGAAGACCGGTTTTTGATCATTCAGGCCCATAGGAACCGCTTTGCCACAGCAACCCAGCTCCGCACTGACCTTCAGAATGCATCCGGGGTAAATGTTTCGATGCAGACTATCCAGGCAAGGTTGCACGAAGGTGGTCTCCGATGGAGAAGACCACATATATGCATTTCGCTGTCCCAGAACCACCACCAGGCACAATATGAATGGGGCATGGACCAGAGAAGATTGGCAATCTTTTTTTACAGATGAGGCAAGGTACTGCCTAGACCGCACAGATTAGTGGTCTAGGGTATGGAGAAGACCAGGAGAGCAATTCCATGCAGCCAACATTGCTGAGCATGACCGCTATGGTGGAAGGTAAGTCATGGTCTGGGGTGGAATCAGCAGAGATGGACGTACAGATCTCTGTGTCCTTGAACGTGGCACATTGACTGCACAGCGGTATATTGATGAGATCCTGGATGTCCTCATCAGATTGTATGCAGGTGCAGTGGGTGATAAATTCATTTTGACGGATGATAATGCCCGTCCTCATGTTGCCCATGCTGTCTGGGAGTACCAACAGATGGAGGGGATTGAGCGTATGGGCTGGCCAGCAAGATCTCCTGACCTCAATCCAACTGAACATGTCTGGAATGAGTTGTAGCTTGCAATTTCAGCCCATCCGGTCCAGCCAAAAGAAGTGTCCAGGAGCTTGGTGCCATGCTGGTCCAAGAATGGAACAACATCCCACAAAGGACCACCAGGAACCCGATTGGGAGCATGAGAAGGCATTGTCAAGATGTAATTAACAGTAATGGGTCTCTCATGCCCGATATTGAACCCATACCAGTTCGCTCCATCAACTTTTTGGCAAATTTGAAAAATTTCCTCTTTCACCAATAATATCCATTTTCCATAGTTATCGTATTCAAAAGCAAAAAAATAATGTCAAACACAAATAAAATCTTAATTTCTGTACTTAAATCATTAAAGATATAATTAAATAAAAAATATATGCACTTTTCATAACAATATTTAAACTAAAACATAAAACAGGTAGTTGAATACATTTGGTGCTTAGCAAACTTTGAGGAGTATATATCTTGTTTGTCATAGCTCCATGAGCTGGTAGCATGCTAAATTATTTTGTGTAATGAAAATTTGTTCACATATCTTTGCCTTGTTATAATATGTGGCCAGTAGGCACTCTCCCATAAATTGTAAAAGGGCAAATTAGAAAGACAAAATAATTTCACTTCAAAGGTGACATGAAGAATAAGCACAAAATATGAAGACTTTAAGTTATGGTATGGCACTTCAGAATAATGGTCAAATATGAGCTTCCAAATTCCTGTTAATTGAATATTAATGTTAACTGAATAATTTTAATTGGCAAAGAGGATATCCAATTAAGAGAGTTTCACTGTCCCAAAAAGTGGAAAAATTATTTAGGTATACATACCGCAGGTGTTGCTGAAAAAGTTGAAAATGACAAAAATTGAATGTATGAGGTTCATTTTTAATCCATTCATGTTATCATATTGGCATCTTTTCTTTGAATGAATAAGTTTTAACCCTTTACCCAACGTAGACGATATCAAAATTTATTATTTTAAATACCATTTTTTTTTAATTTTTCAAAAAATTTCAACAGAACCATATCATGTGACCCCTCATTGGAAAGAGCTCGACAAGCTCGTTCCAACGAGGGGTCACATGATATGGTTTTGTTGAAATTATTTGAAAAATAATATTTTTTCAACTGTTCAATTTGCATATTACGCGGGCAGATGCAGGTGATTCGTTGGGTAAAGGGTTAAAGTCTTCAGTACAGAACACTTAGAAAGTAACACTTTCAACAGCCAGGGTCACCTTGTGTCAGACAGTTTTATGGGTGGCGGAAGCTGGAGAGAACCAAAGAGCAGTGGCAAGCAACTGCCAGATTCCCTGACATACTAACTCCACACAAGCAGGATTAGCACTGGTTGAAGATAAGTGCTCAATTGAACACCTTAGTGCAGGCTGCCACTATGCCCCCAGGGGGGCAATCAGGATTAAGTGCCTTGTCCATGGACACAATGCAGTTACCCCTGGTGGGGATCAAACTATAGACTTTTTAGTTTGAAGACCAATTCCATAACCACTGAGCCACTACACCCCCATTTGATTTGACCTGTTGATTTAAGAATTGAATGCAATTTTTATAATCTTTATTGGAGTATGAACGTGTGGGAATGGGTACAAATTGTATGGAAGGGATTCATACATTTTGTACCCATTCCCACACGTTCATACTCCAATAAAGATTATAACAAGTGTTTGACCACCGAGGTGGTATTAGTCCCCTACGGCGCTTTTGTGACATAAGGTGTTTTTGTCACAGAAGAAACAAGAGTATATAAGCATCTTGGATTTTGAAAAAAAAATATTGAGCGTGCATAATCCCCTCACAACCCTTTATTCATGTACTATATATGAAAGGCGTAGCTTGAACCATGTTGGAGGGAGAGGTGGTAACATAAAATAGAGAAAAAAGCTTAAAAAACACAACAAAAATGGCCACCATTCTGCCATCTTGGATTTTGAAAAATAAATATTGACTGTGCATCATCCCCTCAGAACCATTTATCCACGTACCAAATACGAAAGGTGTAGCTTGAAGCATATTAGAGGGAGAGGTGGTAACATAAAAACAGACAGACAGACAGACAGATGTTAGATTTTGGAAAAAAAAATACTGAGCGTGCATAATCCCCTCACAACCCCTTTATCCATGTACCATATATGAAAAGTGCAGCTTGAACCATGTTGGAGGGAGCAGTGGTAACATAAAATAGAGAAAAAAGCTTAAAAAACACAACAAAATTGGCCGTCATGCCGCCATCTTGGATTTTGAAGAAAAAATATTGAATGTGCATCATCCCATCCCAACCCTCTATCCATGTGCCAAACATGCAAAGTGTAGCTTGAACCATGTTGGTGGGAGGGGTGGTAACATGAAAAATAGAGAAAAAAAGCTTAAAAAACACAACAAAAATGGCCGCCATTCCACCATCTTCGATTTTGAAAAAAAAATTTTGAGCGTGCATCATCCCCTCAGAACCATTTATCCATGTACCAAATATGAAAGGTGTAGCTTGAACCATGTTGGTGGGAGGGGTGGTAACATGAAAATAGAGAAAAAAAAAGCTTAAAAAACACAACAAAAATGGCCGCCATTCTGCCATCTTGTATTATGAGAAAAAAAATTTTGAGCGTGCATCATCCCCTCAGAACCATTTATCCATGTACCAAATATGAAAGGTGTAGCTTAAAGCATGATGGAGGGAGAGGTGGTAACATAAAAAACAGAGACAGACAGACAGACGACAGACAGACAGACAGACAGATGGATGGATGGATGGACGGACAGATGGACAGACAGACAGACAGACGGAGTGCAATCCTATAGACCCCTTACGGTTCCCATAGGGGACTAAAAATTGCATTCAATTCTTATAATTACATTCTGTAACTGTTTAAACTACCTTTTAACAAACAACAAAGCAGAAGTACGAAATAAAACATGTACAAACGAACGAGGCCAAAAACCACCCTCACACAAAAGACACCGCGCACAACTCTGATTTTTAATTTTCACAACTTTAGAAATGGAAACGAGTATTTCAGTAACAGGCTTTATGCCACAGTTGGGAAATGTCACCAAAGAAACAGCAGCAGAGTTGATCACTGCGAGAGACGCTAAAAGTTAAAAACCCACCCAAACACCGCCCGAATTACATTCTGTCAACTGCGCTCTACCGTAAATGCGGGTCAATGTTTGATCAAACATATTCATTGGAAAATGAATTACATTTGGTGATGACGTTTTCATCCAGCTGACCAATGGGAATTGAGTATTTGGACCCAAAACGTATAACTACATTAACAATGTAATTATTGCATGTTGATTATCGGGTTTCATCACTACTTTACTAGTTACTTTCCTCCACATCATGCTCTTAAGAAGTGTCAAAACCTGTAGAATATCAACATAAATTGTGTGTAAAGGTACAACACATGACGCCAGGTCTGGCATTCTAGAAAATATGGGAGTACAAATAATTGCCCTTCTTAGTTTGCTAAGGAGTGCAGATGCCTTATTAAATCTCAATGCAGCTATTATTAGACTCTTGACCACATCAGGTCCAAACCTGAACCTAGGCTCAGGTTTGGGCTTGAGATGGTCAAGTCTGAATTTTCCCCAGAGAGCAGTAGGCATGCAGCATACCTGTAAGCCTGAAGAATGTCCGACTAACTAATGACACAAAAATACTTTTATATAGTTGATTCTAGAGGTTAGAAAGTATAATTAATTCTTAACATGCTGAGTATTTTCAAGACATTTTTCATCAAATCATGTCATGGCTGCTGTGAAGTAACCATCACTGGATTTGATGAAAAATGCATCTACATTTAACGTGAGAGATCATTGGCAAAAAAAATCCAATCCATTTACAGAGAGAATTTGGATTACATATACCCAAATTATACTTATTTTAATGGCAAGCAAAATCCTACTTGAACAGATTTCCCCATCTCACACCCACCCTCATCAGGGATAATTTTTCTCCCCCACCAAAATATTCTGACATCATCAAAAGTAATCCAGGAGCACATGCAGCTACAGTACGTGGAGAGTGGATTGTTACTAAATCACCCGCGAAGTGGAGTTATCACGCAAACTATAACTTTCAAATTGTGTATATATCGACCAAAAACAAAAGCAATGTTTCAGCCAATGGACCTCCGGGTTTCACCCGGAGGTCCATTGTCTGAAACTTTGCTTGTGCTTGTTATGCTTTGCAACAAATTTGTAATTATTGCTTGGGTGGAATCTCCACTCTGCGGGTGATTTAGTAATAATACACTCTCCACGTACTGTATATCGAACAATTTTGTTGTCCATTTCTGACAGCAACTGATTGCTTATCAGAAAGAGCACACAAAACTTCTGTATATACCACGAAAATTAAATCCCAATGCCGACAAGACAGGGGTTAAAAATCTGTAGCGAAATGAACATTGACACATTCCAATGATGTCAGTAAGGCACGTGCATCAATCGATTGATGGAAATTCTGCAATGTCATTTGACATTATTTGCTTTCCATATTTATGTTTCTTCAAATGTCTATCAGGGTTCATACAGAATTCCCATATTGAAATTCAAGGCCATTTTAGGGCTTTTTTAATGCCATTTTTATTATTTTTCAAGGCTCTGAACACAGACCCGCGAAGTGTGTCTGCAGTGGCACTAAGATGGAGGAGGTTCAATGGGGGAGTCTCCCCCTGGGTTTGGAGATTTAAAAAAAAAACTACCTCTAGAATTAGACTCACCTGTGCCTTCTGAGCCTACTTTTCAATTAGTTTAAAAAGATAAAACTCACCTGCAGTACATGATTCTTGACTGCAAACAGTGGCACAACACATGATTTCTCAGATTTGTTTACATGTACTTCAGAACTTCATGCCTAATGTATATTCACAATATGTACACTCTCTGTGAACTCTGGTGTCCAAATGTCCTGCTGGTCAAGTGTCAACTTATCTCAGTCAAAAATTCAACAATTTATATCTTGGGTGACAGAACTCCAACGAGCTCTGTCAATCAAGATATAAATTGTTGAATTCTTGACTTCACAAGAAGGAATATTATAAAACATGTAAAGTTTACAAGTGGTTGAAAACAATTATCCGTTGATTGTTCATTACTTTTATTTTTTTCACTTCTCGAATGCGATCGGAGTGCACTCTCACCCATTTTTCCCAGATCAATTTTCTTTCAACAACATAAGCAATACGCTTTATATTTGTCGTCTCTCACTTTTCCTTAAGAATGTGCACCGGCCCATGTCCCTTTGAATTTTTCCAGTGCGTGGTTGAAATCACATAACAAAAGCTTTCTGAATGAATAAACACGTGTTGGATGCTTCCGGTATCTGTAATGCTCCGTAATACCGACTGAAAAAAACACCTCCACGGCTGTTTGCGACTAAACCCCATTTATGTTCAACAATCACTCGGGAAGTTGGGGTGGGGGGGGAGGGGGGTTCGGGTGGTTTTGGGGTGCGCAGTCATGTTTGAATGTTACTTTCACTTTTCTACAAACAATTAACAGTACTTTCTCACCTATTCACTAATTCCTTTCAAATTCAAGGACTATTCAAGGCTGGTGGTCAATTCTCAAGGGCTTTTCTAGGCTTTTATCAATTTTAGGGCCTTTTCAAGGCAGACACGGAAATTCAAGGACTTTTCAAGACTGTGCGAACCCTATCTATTGAAACTTCCTATCGTGCCTCAAAGGTAACTCTTACTCCCGGCTGTCTTCTGTGCAGACATTTATTGAATTCTGCAATGTATTCACATAACTTTTTGATAGGAATTTCATGCAACTCTCTCCACTCAAAATGGCATTCACCCAAAAATTCATATAAAAGTGTCCACTAGTTTTGCAGTCTGAGCTTTTATTCTATTTTCCTTGACAAACGTTCATCTGCTAATATTTCCGAAAAGTGATGCCATGTTGTTTGTTTACAGAAAAATGTGCGATGATTAACCCTTTACCATACGAATCGCCCGCATCCGCCCGCATAATATGCAAATTCAGCAGCAGAAAAAATATTATTTTTCAAAAAATTTCAACAAAATCATATCATGTGACTCCACTTTGGAACGAGCTCATCGAGCTCATTCCAAAGAGGGGTCACATGATATGGTTTTGTTAAAAATTTAAAAAATCGCGACATCAATGCCGTAGCTGTGACGGGTGGTGCAATTTCACAAAATTCTAAGTCCATCAAGGGCCATAACTCCAAGAAAAATATTTGGAACAACACATGCATTGAACAGTGGCTAGACATCAGTAAGGTGCACTTACATGCCAAATATAAAATCATTCCATCACGTATTTCAAAAGTTATTGAGTTTTGAAACTCGTTGGTCACAGACAGACCGACCGACATGCTAAGTTCATTAAGGGCCATAACTCCAAGAAAAATACTTGGACCAACACATGCATTGAAAAGTGGCTAGACATCAATAAGATACACTTACATGCCAAATATAAAGAAACTCATTGGTCACAGACCGACCGACCGACCGACCGACCGACAGACAGACAGACAGACAGACAGACAGAGACAGACAGACAGACAGACAGACAGACAGACAGACAGACAGACAGAGACAGACAGACAGACAGACAGACAGACAGACAGACAGACAGACAGACAGACAGACAGACCGACATTGCCACTTATAGAGCTGCTAGTCGCAGCTAAAAATGATATTTAAAATAATAAATTTTGAAATCGTCTGCGTTGGGTAAAGGGTTAAACAGTCTGTGCACTCATTAAATATGCTAATAAGTCGATCAAGTGAGTCATGTGAGATAGATATCTATCTCACGTGGCCTTCTCACATCAGACACGCATATTTTGCATTGGAAGTGTGGGGGGGGGGGGGGGGGGGGGAGAAAGAAAACAAATCTCTTTTCATTAGAATGGGTGAAATTGTTCTTTTAGCCCTTTACCCAATGTGCTGCGTATCAAAATTTATTATATGCTTGTCTGCGAATTGTCTAAAAGATATTTCTCTATAACCCATAGTAGCTTCCTAAATGACGTCACACTACGCCTTGAAGGAACGATCAGCTGATCTTTGCTATTGATTTGAAACAGGCATATGGGGTCAAATTGGGCTGAATATTGTGCAATAAATTGTCTCGTAGCATACAATAAAAAAGAAAATCTACTCTATTTTCGTCAGTATCGGGAATTATCTCAGGAGTGTGGACCTGAAAGTTTTATTTTTCACGAGTGCTTGCATGAGTGAAAAATAATATTTCCAGGTCCACACGTTGACATTTTTCAGAAGTTTTCCTAAATGAAAACCAAACAAATAGTGAGGAGTTATTACTCATTACAAGCTTGAGGCCATTGATCCCTCTCTTTCAACAATAATCTCAGGCGCATGGCCAGGATTCTATAATTGGGGATGCCCTAGCCAGATTTTTTGTTGGGGGGGGGGGGGGGAGGGGGGGGGGTGCGGGTTAGATATTTGAAAGGCCATTGAGTGAGGTTTTGCAGGCATCCCCTCATCCTAACTGGGACCCTAAAGGGAAGTGGGAGGTGGAGGTAGTGACTGAAGGGTTCTAGGTAGAACTAGCCCCCCCCCCCCCCCCCCCCACCACACACATACCCCCCAGAGAAAATTTTGCAATATTTAGTGCTCTGAGAGTGAATGTGAGGCATTTGTAGCCTGTGTAGCTCCTATATTGGAGATCAGGCCATTTTGGGGCTCTATGTTGTGTGAAACTTGCATTGGGCCAATGTTTTTTGAGGGGAGGGGGAGTGGGGGGGGGGGGGGGTAAGCTTCAAATCGCAATTGTTTCCCATAATGCAATTATGAATTTAGCTAGTTCCATCTTGTTTGATAGTGCTCAGAGATAGTGCTCAGAAACAAATCACTGTAGAAGAAACGGGAGAGTATGAGTATCTAGGGGTAAGCATAAATATAACGGGAAGAGGGGGAAAACACTGTGGGAGAGGGTGGGTTTACCAAGTATAACGTATGGCACGGACGTGATTCCATTAAACCAAACCGTTATTAAGAAGTTGGAAAGTACTCAGAATGATGCCGGCAGATGGATAACAGGGTCGAGTAATGCTGCAGCTTTGGAAGCAGTAAGGGGGGAGCTTGGGTGGATGAAAATCAAGGACAGGGTAGATTTGGGAAAACTGTGTTACTTTAACTACTTGAGAAACCTGCCTGACAACCGGTGGTGCAAATTGATGCTCGATACCATTTGGAATTCTAATATAGGTACGGGGTGGTCAAAACATGTGAGGGAACTAATGGACAATTACTCTATAGAGGTCACAAACAAAGAAGTAGGAATGAAAGAAGGCAAAAGGTTTGTCAAAGAGAGAGTCATGGAAGATTGCAATCGAAACTGGCGAGCAGGGGTTAGCGTGAAAAGATCACTGCAGGGGTTACAATATAAAGAAAAGCCAGCTTTTGAGAAGTACCTAGATGGCACCTTTGGAGGGTCACTGCTGTTCAAACTGAGATCAAGATCACTGGAGCTTCGGGGAAAAATTGGGAGAGATGGAGAAAAGGGATGCCAAATGTGCCACTCTGGAGTAGTGGAGACCCTGGAACATTTTCTCTTGGAATGCCCACAGTATATACCTCATAGAATAAAATTTACTGGAAGAATAATGCAGAAGTGGGGTGAAGAAACAAAGGATAGATGGCTGAAGGGGGACACGAGGGAGAGGGTAGGAATGCTTATTGAAGAAATTGAAAAAGAGGAAGTGAGGGACACTATTAAGCAGTTTATATCTGAATGCTGGGAGGAGAGGAGGGGAAGAGGGGGTGGGGTGCAGGGGGAATGATGGCCTTCTCTTATGAGGACCGCGACAAATCAGCGGCTGGCCAAAGAGTTATTATTATTATTATTATTAAATAAATTCTTAGTTGCATTATGGGGAATAAAATATCTGCACCATAAAATTTTGATATTTAGTCATCAGTGTTCAGAATGTTAACCCGTGAGAGACCTGGATGGGTTTTATGCAATTTGTTCTGCAATTTTGAAAGTCTGCATTCTGTGGCCTTGTAGTTGTGTTTCTTGGCACATCTTGGCTGCTTGCACAGGCAGCCAAGACTTGTCTTGAAACAACTGCCTATGTACTTAGAAATTAACTTGTTAGTTTCTTGTGTCTATAAGCAACTGCCAGGGTACCTAAAAAGTAACTTCCCTTGGTTCACCTGTTCTGTTGCAGTAAAAAGTGATCACAGTTGGGATTTGGACCATAAGGGTCAAAGCATTATGTGAGAAGTGTGATAAATGAATTAACTAGTTAATTAAAAGTGGGAATAAGAAGTTAAAAAAACTCACTTGCATTAGTTGTTGGTACTGGAGTTGTCGTGACTGAAAGGAAAAAAAAAATGGAATCAAACTATAGCCATGGACTTTAGTATAATTATCAGATAATCATTGTAATACCAAAACCAACCTGCGCTATTCACAAATACTAACATTCAAACTTTCTCTTTTTATTTCTAATCTCAAAACATATATTATGACCTCTTCATTTCACTGAACATATAATAATTTATATTTTTTTCCAATGAGGAGTCTAAAATATAAACATTTTCGGTTATTCCAGAATATTTTTTTCCTGCAATCGTTATCTGCTATTTGTCTTTTGTCAAGGAGTAAATTATGGTATACAAAAAGAACCAAAAAATTCAATCAACAACAACTTGTGTACATGTCAAGGATGTTTGGAATCAAATCTTAATTCAATTTAATTCTTTATTACTTTAACCTCAAATCGGGCTGCTCGGTATTACGGTATACTGGTTGGTACCGATATTGAAATCGTCAATACTGTTATACTGTGAGAAACGGTATACAATTTTGGGGTCCAGTATTATGATTTGAAATTCGTGTTTTCTTGAAATAAAAATATAAATAATGTGCGAAAATATAGCAAACACATATTAAATGCAAGGGATATCAGGAATAAAAAAGATATTTTTGGAGCAAAAGATAGAAGTATCACTTACTACTCTGGGAAAATGAGCGATTTGAATGGAAGAAGACAATAATCCATGTCTACAAAGTTATTGAACCTATTGTTTAATATGAAAATAAGCCATAAAATTATCATGGGTTTACTAGCTTTCATCTGAATCTGTGATACAAGTAAATTAGTCTTTGTCAATTTAATTCCTGTAAAAACATGGTCAACCTCTCTTGACTGATAAGTGTTTAATTACTGAGCCAGTCAATTGTCACAGTGTGTTAACTGCATGTGTGGCTTCATGAAAAACAGTGGCAAACAAAACTCTTTTTATAAAAACAACGGGTGTCCAGTTGATGGAATTCCGAGGGCCTGGTTACACAAAGAACCAGTAGTAGCTCCTCCCCTTCTATCTTCCAGCAGTAAACTTCCTCAGATGATAACAATGTCAAATGTCATCTGTCACATGTCAGGCCAGTCGGTCTGTTGATATTAAGCACGCCTCCGAGACGTGATCACCCTTCAGTTTCATGATAGTCTGCAGGTGTCCATCACCAGCTGACAATGTTTTCTCCCAGTGATGGTGTCATATTTGACCAAAATTGTTGCACATTTCGCAATTGTGAATATGTGTGATTTGAAACATTTTTGTGTCAGATTGCTGACAAACAACGAATTAATGAACTTCAAAATTCTTTTACATCCAAAGTAAACTCAAAACTTAGAATGTACCGAATTACATGAGTTGTTTGTCACCTGGGACCTTCCTTGTACATAATATTTATCAAGCACTTTCAGAAAAGTAAGGAGGTCCATGCATTTCAGTTTTATTTTGTTTTCAATCTGAACTGTTTCACAGTATACCGGTATACCGCTGTATTGTTTTCAATACCATCACCGGTACTAAAATCTGAATACCATGCAGCCCTAACCTCAAACCATTAACATTGTACCTGAGATATTGATATATTTCGCACATAAAAATAATAAACAAAGTGAATAGGTTGAAAAGAGAAGCAGTTGGTTTTGGACGTTCCGAATAAGGTGTTTAAGATCCCTTTACCATGATTATGGTGGAAAGATGCGCAGAGAAGGGTTATCAACACTTTGCTGTATGCTCTGAAAGTGGGTAAGATGGATACAAGCATGAACTTGAAATAGCAAGGCAATGATACAGCTCTCATCCTTGGAAACATGTGCATGCATATGTATGGATGCATATGTGTAATGTGTGTATGCTTCTTTTGTGATTACTGCAGTTATCCAAATAATCGATCATCTCTCCGGCACTATTACAAGCTATTAATTGAAAATAGAATATGTTTTCATTTTTGGAATTCACTTTAAAAAAAATTTCAAGGGCCCAATACATGTATTTCTATTAGTTCCTTGAATGTTGCACGCTATGTAACATATAACCAACTAACCGTACATTTTTACTAGCTTTAGTGTATATTTAACCCTTTACCTAACGTAACGGCCAAAACCGGCCAGCGCTATTCTCAAAAATCGCCAATTAATTTTCATTATTTTTTTAATTTTTTGTCTCAAAAACATAGGTTATGACCCCTCGTTGGAACGAGCTCGTCGAGCTCGTTCCAACGAGGGGTCATAACCTATGTTTTTGAGACAAAAAATGAAAAAAATTAGTTATTCAAGAATTATTTTTGCAAGTGTCGTCTGCTTTTCATGTTAGGTAAAGGGTTAATTATTTTTATTTGTGATACAGCATTACCAATTTTTTATAACCAGAAAGTGTGACTTAACCCTGAGCATTCCAAAAAATGAAGAAAACATATTCTATTTTCAATTAATAGCTTGTTTATAAAACTGAACCAACCAGACTAGTTAGTACATGGTTTTTATCTCACAAGAACTTATTTTCCCCAATACAGCCCATACAGAAATGTCCTATAGGATCCTATATGATTTCTATAGGAAAATATAGGAATCACACAGGATTCGTATAGAAATGATGAGTATACGGAAAGAAAATTATGGGAGTCTTTCTTCCAAAAGGAATCCTCTATGCATTCCTACAGAATTTTTCATTTAATTGTTGAACTGTTGGGAGATGTATTATTCCAAAAGGAATTCTGCTCACCTTTAACATTCAGTCTCTTCTGATTTAACTAAATGTTTAAGAGTTATACAGAAATATTATAGGATATTCATAGAAATTATAGGAAAGCATTTTTTTTTTTTTTTTTTTTTGTAAATTATAGTTGAATTTAAGTAAAAGTCTATTTCCTTTAATAAGCATATTTTGTTCATTTCAGCCAAATGAAAACAGTTTCATATATGTGTAGCTCTTCGATTAGAAGAGTTTGCCTCAGCAAACTCTTCTAATCGACAGGGCTACATGTATATTCCTATAGGATCCTGTAGGAATATATTGTTTTCTATATGGATTCCTATAGGATCCTCCTAATTTGCATACAAATTACCTATACATTTCCTATAGGAAACCTATGTGAATTTCCTATACAAAACCTATAGGAATCCTATTTTGGTTCCTATAGGAGTGTTTCATACAAGTAGTAAACGATTGTCAAAACATATGCAAACAAGAAGAATTTTACTAAGGTAACACATGCCCCCCCCCCCCCCCCCCCCTGTGACCTTCACTCTCTAATCGACAGGGCTACATGTATATTCCTATAGGATCCTATAGGAATATATTGATTCCTATATGGATTCCTATAGGATCCTCCTAATTTGCATACAAATTACCTATACGTTTCTTATAGGAAACCTATGTGAATATCCTATACAAAACCTATAGGAATACTATTTTGGTTCCTATAGGAGTGTTTCATACAAGTAGTAAATGATTGTCAAAACACATGCAAACAAGAAGAATGTTACTAAGGTAACACATGCACCCCCCCCCCCCCCCCTTGTGACCTTCACCTTGCAGATGTGGCGAAAACTATTATACGCGACCCACCTTCTGACTGTCCTTAACATTTGTAAAAAGTTTAACAATTGTACTATGATTCATTTCTGAGTTATGGCTGAGAAACGAATATTGACTGATTTTTAGTGTGACCTTGAAATGTGACCTTGACCTTGAAGGTATGAACCCGACTATGGTGTGTGAACATCCTCCCATGGTCCTTTATAACTGTGTGAAGTTTGATGACCGTGGCCCCAACAGTTTTCGAGTTATTGGCTCGGACACACACACACACGGACACACACACAGATGGACAGACACACACACATTTCAACCACTATATGCCACCCGAATTAAGTCGGGGGGGGGGGGGGGGGGGCATAAAAAAACAATTACTTACAACAGTTCACTTCATCACTTCCATCTTCACAGTCTTTATGCTCATCACAATGCTGACTATCTGGAAGGCATGTTCCATTCTGACATCTGAAGCTCTCCAATGCTGGACATTCTTCCTCTGAAAGATTAACATTAACTTGTTTTATTCCAAATATAGATCAAGTCGATGCAATATCAGAGAAAAACTTTATTATAAAGACCATGAAGGGGCACGATGGTTCAGTGGTAGACTGTTGGACTTCTACGCCCTATTCCCAGTTCGATCCCCGTCAGGGAGACCCACATTGTGTCCTTGAACAAGGCACTTTATCCCGGTTGCCTACATGGTGGCACGATGCCACTATGTACTAAGGTGTACTACACGCTCACGGTGCACATGTCTGCAACTGCTGTAACCCTGCTTGAGCGGAGTTTGAACAGTTAGAATGTTGAGGAGCTGACAGTTGCTTGTCAATGCTCGGTGTTTCTCTCTGGGTACTCCTGCTTCCTCCACTTGTAAAACTGTCATGGTCGCGATTAGCCATGCATAAGTATGTGACCTTAAACACCAATAAATAAATAAATATAAAGACAATGGTTGTTCTGAACAATACTGAACAATACAATACTGATTCGTGGATCTGAAGAAGATTTGTAAAAATTATTCTTCATATCACACTAAGTTAAAGTGCAAGCTCCAATAGGGAGCTCAAACATTAGTCAATGGAGTTGACTTGAAGAAACTTGAATCTGACCTCCCTAAGAATGCTGTATACCAAACATAAAAATATTCTGACTGGCAGATCTGAAGAAGATTTTCAATGATTATTCCCCATATGAATCCCTGACATCTGCCCCCCGGCTGTCTGCCCCCCACCCCCGCCCCCCTGTAAAAATTGATAGAATAGGACACCTGCCCCCCTCATGATTTTCCTGAGATGGACACCTGCCCCCCTACTAAATTTTTTTAACAGGACACCTGCCCCCCAGCTAAATTGTATACCGTGGACACCTGCCCCCCTGCTGGTTTATACACCTATAGGACATATGGCCTATTTTCTAACAAAAAATGTTATAGTAACTTATTGATATGAGCAGGCTTTTTACTGTGGAACACGCAATATATTTTTAGGTTTTATCCAGTGGGGAATAGAATATAATGAACAACATTTATCATTGAAATTGTCGACACATTTTTGACTGCTTAGCCTTCTGCTAGCCTTCTGCTGGTTAATTTGAGAAAAAGTGGGAAAAATAGATTTTCTACTTATTCCAAAACAAATTCATATGAATCTTCTAGAAAAAAAAAACTATGTGCAATGGTGGGGATATACTTGAGTGGTATTAAAATGAGATTAAATGGGTTTGTATTGTATTGATGTTTCTATTTATTCTATTTATTACTCCAGGGCTAAAATTTCGACGAGAATCCGAGAATCGATTCGCACAAAGATTTGCGCAATAAAACCGGCGAGAATCCATGTAGATTCTCGCTGCACCTCTGCTAGGATTCGCGTGAAAAGAATTAAGTCAATTTAACCCTTTATTTAACACAACGGAAACAAATTAACCAGCAGAAGGCTAACATGAATAGCGTAATAATATAAGAAGTATGGTGTTAAATTTTAGAGTCTAATTCAGTTAATTCACACTCAATGTATTATATGTAACTGCTTTATTGCTCAAGATTATGTACCTGTATGTTATTGTTGTTATTTGAGACAATTGTGTTATGGAAATATATCACATTGACACTTTTTTGACAGTTTTAGTTTTTATTATTAGATGTGTCCTTTTGGTGTATAAACCAGAAGGGGGGCAGGTGTCCACGGTATAAAAATTAGCTGGGGGGCAGGTGTCCTGTTAATAAAATTTGGTAGGGGGGCAGGTGTCCAACCCTGGAAAATCATGAGGGGGCAGAAGTCCTTTTCTATCAATTTTGACAGGGGGGCAGACAGCCGGGGGGCAGGTGTCCGGATCCCTCCCCATATTGCACTATGCATAAATTCAGGCTTCCATTAACCCATTTGAACCTGAGCAGCCACTTTTCTGGCCAGGAACATGATACATCATAATGTCATTAAATAGGATGGATGTTCAGTAAATATGTGGAGTAGACCAATCAATATTTTCAATGTGCAGCCTGAGGCTGCACGTTGAAAATATTGATTGGTCTACCCCAAATAATGAATATGGACTCTTCTAAGTGTTTCCATTCAACTATCATGGAAGATACCACTAGTGATCAAAGGGTTAAGGACCCAATTATTAACTGGTGAGCTTGATTTGAACAAACTTGATTCAGAAAAGCGTTTTAAAGATTATTCCTCACACTGGACTAAGTTAAACTTAAGGCTTCAATAGGCAGCCCAAATATTAACACAGGAACTTGGTTTGGACAAACTTAGATCTGACCTCCTTAAGGATTCTGCAAATATCAAATATCAAAATTCTGACAGGTGGATCTCAAGAATATGATTTTCAAATATTATTCTTAATATTGAACTGAGTTAAAATTTGTGCCCCCACAGGGAGCCCAAACATTAACTAGGGGACTTGATTTGAACAAACATGAATCTGACCCCAGAATCGATGTTGTATTCCAAATATTAAAAGATTCTGACTTGTGGTCCTGGAGAAGAATACTTCTCATATCGCACCAAGTAAAAATTTAGGTTTCTGTATTGAGCCCAACTATAAACTGAGTGGCTTAATTTTAACAAACTGGTATTTGACCCTCATATGGTGGCTGTTTATTATATGACTAATAGCCTCTCAATACCACTGCAGTTCACCCATCAAATCCAGCTCCCTGGAAAACAAAAGTGTCAAGTTTTTCCAGATTGTTATCATGCTTGTCTCAAATGAGGCACATGTGAAGGGACTATTTCTACCAGTGACCTATAAATAAATATAGAACATAAGCACAGAACATAAACATGAGTGTCTTCCAATTAAACTCCATTGACAAACATTCCAGTCAAAATCTATTTGAAAATGCTGTGCTGAACAATTGCAAAATAACAATCAACAGAGGAGATTTCCCACCCACACTCAACGAGGATAATAATAATCTAAAAGATACCTTCACAATTTGCTTCATCGGATTCATCACCAATACCACAGTCCGGTTTACCATCACACTTATAATCTTCAGGAATACACACCTGCGAGTCACACTGAAATTCATTCTCTTCACATTGTTGATGAGCTAAAATAAAAAAAACAGGAAGAACTAGACTTTAGGATTCTGGAGAATCATGGCTTTTCCCGATTAGAATCCATGATTTTTCTTGACCCCCACAGTGTCTGATGAATTGTTTTTAACTGTCTCACTAAAGTTCCTTCATTGATGTTATGAGAAAGGTGAGTACAGCAGTCTCAAATGACTCGGTTTGGGTTTGATAAAAAAATGTTTAGGTAAAACCAATCATTAATGGTAGAATGGGTTAATATCAATATCAATGTTTCCCTATCAGTTTTGCGTCCGGTAAAAGAAGTTACGTTTCTCTGTGGCATTTCCATTTGATGTTGTTGGTGTCCAAAAACAGACTATTTCCTCAATTTTTTTTACATTTAGCAGCCCATGAAGGGTTAACAAATGCCTACCTGAATAATTGATCCATGCAACTGGTCATATGACACCAAGACCTATCAACGGCCATTTTCTCTTGAAAACCCCACAAAATGTTTGTAAAGAAATTCAGGGAATACAATTTTTTAAGCTTTTGATGGGTATCCCTGTTAACCTCCCCAACAGGGGTTAACGCTTGGCTTTTTGAATACCTTTATTACTTTCAAAAATGGTCCTCTGTGAATTCCACTTCAAACAAAGGAGATTATGTTTATCTCTCATGTATACATTAGGTGCTGTGTGTGTCTGAAAACAGTCCCATGTTAACAACATTATGATGCTTGGCAGCTTGTAGATGGTTAAAAAACGCTCACCGGAGTATTTTGTCCAGGCAACTTGTAATGTCACATAAAGACCTATGAATAGTCAATTTGTCTTGAAACCCTACAAGTTACCGTTAGGGAAATTCACAGAAAATGGGAATTTAAAGCTTTCAAGGGATATCTCTCTTTAGCCTGCCCAAAATGGGTTAAGACGTCGACTTTTGAATACCCTTACTACTTACAAAAATGTTTCCGTATAAATTGTACGCACGATAAAAGAAGGCACTTTTCTTTGTGGTGTACCCTTTGGGTGCTGTTGGTGTGCAAAAACAGCCAATTTTATCGCAATTTTGACCTTCAGCAGCCAGGGGAGGGTTAACTAATGCTGACCGGAATATTTTGTTCATGCGACTTGTAATGTCACACCAAGACCTGTAAATAGCCGATTGTTCTTGAAAACCTACAAGATGTTGTTAGAGAAATCCACAGAAAGCGGGTATTTTAAGATTTTAATGGGTATCTCTCTTTAACCAGCCCAAAATGGGTTAAGACGTCAAATTTTGAATACCCTTACCACTTTCAAAAATATTTTGCGATAAATTTTGCGTCCGATAAATGAAGGCCCCTTTCTCTGTGGTATATCGTTTGGGTGCTGTTGGTGTCTAAAAACAGCCCATTTTATCACAATTTTTATGTTTAGCAGCTCAGGGAGGGTTAACTAATGCTGACCGGAATATTTTATCCATGCAACTTGTAATGTCACACCAAGACCTCAGAGCGACCAATTTTTCTTGAAAATCTAAAAGACTCGTTTAGAGAAATCCACGGAAAACATGAAGTTTTGAGCTTTTTTGGGGTATTGCTGTTTAACCAGCCCAAAACGGGTTAACACTTGGTTTTCTGTACACCCTTATTACTTACAAAAATGATCCTCGGTGAATTCCACTTCCAATGAAAGAAGTTATGTTTACCTCTCGGGTATCGTTTGGGTGCTGTGGGGGTCTGAAACCGGCCCATTTCATCAAAATTTCGATGTTTGGCAGCCTGTGGAGGGTTACCATATGCATCGCCTAATATGTCGTGTGCATCAAAGGTTGTGTCATAGGCAGGTCTAGTAATGATGAATGTTTAAAAAAAATCCTAAAGGCAAAATAAGGGTTAAATCGAAAATTCCGCTTCGGTACATTTTTAGATTTTTTGCCACTCTATGCGTGTGCCAAATTGTGTGAAAATCGGTTCGAAAATGGCTTCTGAATCGTACGGACAAAAATGTGTGGAAAAAAAAAAACAAAAAAAAACCCAAACCCCCCCCCCCCAAAAAAAAAAAAAAAAAAAAAAAAAAAACCCCCCAAAAAAATAATAATAATCCGTAGAAAAACAATAGTCTTTTCCAGAGGGAAAAGCCTAATTACTCCTATAGCAGTGATAGAACTTCACAGTTGGCATAATACAACATTCAAATATCACGTTATGTTCCAATGAGACTAAAATCCTCATCCTCTTATTGGACAAGAGCTTGCTTGTTATATTCTATGTTTATGGCTCTAGTGGAAAATGTTACCGTCTGACATCGCAATGTGAAATATTTGAAATGACATCGTCCATTTCGTAACTGCTTCATCAACAGAGTGACTAGCAAGCCGCTTCATTTTTCAGGATGTTCCACGTGAGCAGCAGAAGCAGTTTCAGATGAAGTGTTGTTTAACCCTTTACCCAACGCAGATGATATCAAAATTTATTATTTTAAATATCATCTTTTAATTTTTTTCAAAAAAATTCAACAAAACCATATCATGTGACCCCTCGTTGGAACGAGCTCGTTCCAATGAGGGGTCACATGATATGGTTTTGTTGAAATTTTTCGAAAAATAATATTTTTTCAGCTGCTGAATTTGCATATTGCGCGGGCGGATGCAGGCGATTCGGAGTAAAGGGTTAAATTACAAACTTTTCGATTTGAATTAAGATGGAATGAGTTTATCTGGTTTAGTGATTATTTATCCAGTGCTGTCGTAGATACACAAGAGGTTTATTTACTAAACCTGTGATCGTTAAAAGTTGCCTTGAATAAGGAAATTTTCAACGATCACAGGTTTAGTAAATAAGCCTCTCATGTTTCACGATGTAGGTTTAGGGCTACAGGTAGTGTCCATTGGAACATATATGTTATTGAGATGAATTGACGGTAACATGGTCTGAGGTTTGCGGCTCGAAGCATATGTTCAACCTTGATGCTTTCACATCTCCGTCGAACATAAGCTAGGAGCCACAAACCTCAGACCATGTTACTGTCAATTCATCACAATAACTTATAATGTAATGGAGGAGGAAGGAGGGAAGTGATAGTTTAGGTGTATTAGTGAAAAATTTAACTGATAAAGTAGAACCCTGTTGAGAAGACACTTTATTGGAGTAACATTTAGAGGTTATTATCAGTCCCAGATAACCACATTTCAGCCTGATATCTAAGCCAATAATGAAACTAAGTAATAACCTCTTTATTTATTTATGGAACCAAAAGAAAAAAGTACAATATGTTCTCAGACAGTGTTATTGTTTCTCATTTTTTTTCACAAAGTCTGAAGTTTCCTCTTCTCCTAGTTTAGCTATCCAAACGTCTCGGCTTCCCCGCTGCAATATCTTTTATTACATGCCTATTCTATGAAATCCCCATTTACACCAACTAAACTGTGTGGAAAATAAAAATCTGTTCCGCACATATGTGCGCAACGGAAATTGTTGATGGACTATTTTTAAATAGAAGCGAAATTACACTGGAATTTTCTACAAATTGTGCATTGATTAATGCAAGTACTATTTGAATCGCTAGCGATAGCTGAAAATCGTCTCCTGAGTTCCAATGTGTTCTATGGGCCAATAGGCACATAAAACACATTGCAACTCAGGGGACGAAATATTAACACGGGTTCCCCTCGCAAATTTGGTTGGCGATAAAATGCGTTGTCTGTGTTAATAGTTATCAAATGAATTGCCCACCGTCCTTCTAATAATTGTTTTATAGACGTGAAGGCATGTAATAAACACAGAATGACACACATGGGTTAATCGATATGGTACTTGTGCCATCGTGGATGGATAAAACTTGAGGCCTCTGACCTCTTGTTCTATCCTTCCGCACTGGCACTCGTACCATATCAATTAACCCATTCAACGCATGTGTCGTTCTGTGTATTTCTCCCACTTGTATTTTCAGTACAACACTCTTCTTTCATCTCTTCATCTATCTAATCCTTACTTATTGCCATCTTTAATTCCTCATCATACAAAAACTCAGCTTGAATCACTCCTTTATCACATGCCTGTTCTATGAAATTCCTATCTACAGCAACACTATTCCGTGCGAAAAATGAAAATCAGTTCTGCACATATGTGTGGAACGGAAATTGCTGATGGACTATTTTTAAATAGAAGTGAAATTTTACTGGAATTTTCTACAAACCAGGCACTGCAATTATAATTTGAATCTCCAGCGATAGCATTGGAACTCAGGGGACGAAATAGTTCCCCTTGCAAATTTGTTTGGCGATAAAATATGATCTTTTTTTTATAGTTGTCAAATGAATTGCTGAGTGACCTCGCAAACTTTTTTTTATAGATGTGAAGGTGTGTAATAAACAAAGAATGACAAACGCGTGTGAATGGGTATATCGATATTGCACTTGTGCCATCACAGAAGGATAAAATTCGAGGCCTCTGGCCTCTTGTTTTTATCCTTCCGTGCTGGTACTCATGTGTCGTTCTGTGTCTTTATGCCTGGTTACATCAGTTGTCATGATTGTGTTTAGCAACAATAGTGAAAGATTTCCATGTAAACAAACTGGTTGAATTTAGAACATCAAGGGGGACAACACTAGCTTGGTTCATATCAGCCGAGATCAGCATCATATCAGGCAAGTCATATCAAAAAGAAAATCATATCTAGTATACACAGTATGTGGAGTGGACTGCAACAAAATCACCTGCAGAGTGGTGTTATCACTCAAAAGTATCACTTTCAAATTCTGTACATATAGACAAAAAACACAAGCAATGTTTCAGCCAATAGATCTCCGTGGTGGACATTGCTAGCTGGAATTT
Source organism: Pictodentalium vernedei (assembly GCA_031216915.1). Lineage (NCBI taxonomy): Eukaryota > Metazoa > Mollusca > Scaphopoda > Dentaliida > Dentaliidae > Pictodentalium > Pictodentalium vernedei. The sequence goes on from CM062288.1 coordinate 278,942,426, forward strand.
TGCTTGTGTTGGTTACACTTTGCAACAAATTTGCAATTATATTGCTTGGGTGGAATCTCCACACCATGGGTGATTTAAGGTTAATACTCTCTACACATGCTGTAAATATAATTAACAAGAGTATTCCATCACCAAGAATGTTTCCCTTTTCTTTATTCTAGATAGAAACTGAACATTTATTCTATCTTATTTGAGCTCTGTTAAATAAAATAATATATACACCTGAAACTTAATTAAATGTTTCATGACAGTGAAGTTGCTGTTACTGACTATTAGGTTTTAATGACTGCTATGTCTTGCAGTACATTTCATCTCGTGAAACATGATGTTTCTGGTTGATAGCATACCCCAAACACATCCCTTCGTCCACGGGATGCATGCTATCCATGAATGTCACAAAAACACTATCAACTACATGCAATATCTGGGTATAAAACAAGAAAATATGTCATTTCTTTTTTCAGTAAATGGCAAGGAGGAGACTGTCAGACACACTAAGATGGCATGCATGCATTGCAACAGGTATGACATTTAAAGCTATTGGAAGGCAACTTGGCTATGGTCATTCTGTCATCAGCAGACTTGTCCAAAAAATCAACAAACCAACAATGTTAAGGACCAAACAAGGCCTGGACAACCCTGAAAGACCTTTCCTCAGGAAGATTGGAGTCTGGCATGCCTCATTGGATGTGATCCCTTTGCTTCAAGTGGGGTTTTGAAATGTCTTTGCTCCCCGCACCCTCCAATAGGCATTTGTGCAACAGAACTGTCTGAAACCATCTCAAAGCACTGGGTATGAGGTCCAGAAGAGTAATCAGGCATCCAGCTCTGTTTGATCAGCATCAAAGATGATGTTTGGAGTGGTGTTGGAATCGACACAACAACATTGAAATTTCAGGATATGGAGGAGAGTCCATTGGTCAGACGAGAGTAGGTTCCTGCTCCATGATATAGATGGTCACATGAGAGTGTGAAGGCATAGAAATACTGTTTACATGCCCAGGAACATCAGACCTGCTATTCATTATGGTGAAGGATCAGTAATGATCTGGGGATGCCACTCTCTGATGATTGTAAACTTGATATGGTGACTGTGCGGGGGAATCTCAATGGTCATCAGTACATCTGGGGCATTCTCAATCAAAATGCCTCATTTTAACAACCACCCGTTGGCTACTCATCCTGTGTTCATGGACGACAGTGCAAGGCCACCTCATTCCCATGCTGTGAGAGCATTCCTTCAGAACAACGCTATTACACCACCTTGGCCTACAATGAACCCCGATTTGAATCTCTCAGAACAAATCTGGGATTTCCTTGGACGCCGTGTACAAGCAAGGGATCCACCTGTACATAATTTAGCCCATTTGGAAGCTGCGTTGCATTAGAAGTGGCAGCAGGTGCCTCTGGACCGTATCAGAAGACTCACTAGTAGCATTAGGAGGGTTCAGGCTGTCATCTGGACACGTGGTGGATACACTTGCTACTGAAGTCAGACACTGCTATTGTGTTCAGGAGAGCCCAAGTTACTTTTGTCAGTAATTACCGGCATTGTTTCATCCTGGACCGTTCCAGCGCCTACTTGTCGAGAGAACATTTTTCCATCAAAAACATTAGTGACAGATATGTGTAATTAATGCCATTAAAATACTGCATATTTTCATCATTGTGTTGTCTTTCATTTGCCAATAAACCATTCTTTCCACAAACAATCACTTTTGGCCATCTTAAAGCTAGCATGAAAAAGACAGTTTCTATTAACACCAATAGGAAAAAACAGGGGTGCTTAATTAAGTTCCAGGTGTATATATGTAAAATCCAACTTGCTACTCTATACCTTACATTTAAAACTCAGCGAGTCAGATTTACATGAATTATTCATAAATCTAGTCATGGCTGCTGTAAAGCAGCCATGACTAAATTTAATGAAAAATATTATAAAGACACTGCTATTGATTTCAGGAGATAACAAGTTACGTTTTTGTCAGTAATTATCAGCATTGTTTCATCATGGACTGTTCCAGCACCATACTTGTCAAGAGAACATTTTTCCATCAAAACCATTAGTGACAGATATGTGTTACTAGCATCATTAAAATACTGCAATAGACCATTCTTTCTACAAACAATCACTTTTGGACATCTTAAAGATAGCATGAAAGTAATGACAGTTTCTATTAACACCACTGCGAAAAAAAAGAAGAGGGTTCTCAATCAAGTTCCAGGTGAATAGATTACTAATTAGATAGGATTTTCCTTCCAAGAATGCCGCTAATCAAACTCAGCAGATATGACTTCAAACACACCTGGTATGATGCCAATCTGGTCCAATATGAACCAAGCTAGAGTTGTCTCCCTTGATGAATTACTGGGTAGAATCAGTTTGTTTACATGGAAATCTTTTACCATTTTCGATAAATGCAATCAAGAAAATTAGTGGAACCGGGCATAATCAAGTGATTTGAAGCTGAGTTTTTGTATGAGAAGTTAACCCTTTACCTAACATGAAAAGCAGACGACACTTGCAAACAAAAATCTTGAAAACCTAATTTTTTTCCATTTTTTGTCTCAAAAACATAGGTTATGACCCCTCATTGGGGTCATAACCTATGTTTTTGAGACAAAAAATGAAAATTAACTGGCGATTTCTGTGAATAGCACTGGCCAGCTTTGGACGTTACATTGGGTAAAGGGTTATAGACAGCAGTAAATGAAGAGATAAAAGCAGAGAACTTGTCAGAAAATGAAATGCAAACTAAGACTCAAGCATCAAAAGCAGATATTCATCAATGTGGGAGAAGAAATAGTTCTGCTTTCCAAATGTCACACAGGGACGTGGCTAGAGGTTTGCAATTGGGAAGGGGGTGTGTAAGGTAGTTAATTTCCAACTGGGGAGAGAAACGCCCTCTTAGTCCTTCCCTCTAGTTGGAATTTGACTACCGAGAAACATTTTGAAAATGGAGCCCTGAAAGGAGGACATAAAATTTATTCTAGTTACTGAAATGCGAACACATTTATCACAGAATTATCAGGTTATTATTATTTGGTATTATTCTGGGAAATGAATATGTGCTAAACAAATGCTCAAGCAAGCTGAGAACTTTGAGCAATTCACACTGTCCAAACATTAAATCCGAGATCTTATGCAGGAATGATCAATTTTCAATGTTTCATCATTTTGTAACTATGAACGATGGAATTTACTCAGGATAACAATTTTACATGATATGATTTCCTTGAAGTGCATTTTGAAGATTTTTTTTATTACGATAAGTAAATGTACTATAGAAATCTCATCGATATTGCATACACTGTAGATGTAAATAGTAACAGTTGAAATTTTTGCCGATTTGAAACAGAGTTGGAATTTTGGGAAGTAAGATATCAGCAGCATCACCAAAGAAGCTCTAAAATCTGGAAAGATGGAATTTCCAACTACTCATGACTTGCCCTCTGAATTTCCAACTACAGGCCATTTTGGACAGGATTGGGGTAGGGTGGGGGTTGTGATCCCCCACCCCTTCACCACCACCCCGCTCCCCCCTGTCGCCATGTCCCTGATATCACATCCTTCCCAGTGGGGAAGCCAGGGTGTCAGAAATCTGGAACAGATCAGAGAACATTTTGTACTTTGTTTTTTTTTATATATAGAATAAACGTATAGCGTTTTCAAATAAAAAATTTATTCTATGAAACCGACTCTGGCAAGTTGGTGTCATTCTTAATTCTACAAGTAGAATAAATGTTTTACTTGAAAACACTATACTTTTATTTTGTTTATCCCATAAATCTTTTACAGGGCAGCTGTGGTGAAATCATGCTGTTACTCGATACAAAACACACTAAGAAGTGAGGAGCACATAGGTCCAATTCAAAGTCAAGCAAAATTGCACAAAATAAAAAAGGCGCAGTGATACATTTCTGTCTAAAAATAATTCCCCTACAAACCGGTGTTGAACTTGCAAAAATACTTTATTAAATGAACAATATGTCATGTTTTCTACTAGTATTGTGTAATACTTTCAAACAGGTTTAAAGAAAACAACAATTGAACTGTTAATTATACTACACGAATGTGGTAGAGGTCAGAGGTCAACAAGCCTGTCTCTACTGTAGGAATAAATTCTTTCAGTGTTTATCACCCTACAAGGTGAATAAAGCAAGGCATTTATTGTTCAAATAAACAGATATTTATGGGATAAAATAAATAAAGAGGTTATTACTTGGTTAGTTTCATATCAGCCGATATCAGCCAGAGGTAACTTCATATCAGCCTTCGACTAAAAAACTGTTTGACTCAAGGTGAGTCTAGCAGCCAAAGTGTCGTTAAACTCCAATAACAAAAACAGGTCACATGTGTAGTGAAATTATGGTAAATGGTTTGTTATTTGTAAGTTATAGGCCATTATCATGTTATTCATTTAAGAAGCATGCAATTAAGTGGGCTCCACAGTATATCACATTCTACAAAAATTTATCCTTACTGATTGCAATCTAGTATGAATTATTTTCTGATGATGTTCAAAATTACAAGTGACAATCAAACTTTCTTTGGGGTTAAGTGATCACATTTGATCAAGGAACAAGTCATTTTACCAAATATGACCAGTAGTAACCCTGCAAAGAAATTTTCCAAAAAATTAATGAAAAATTAAAATTGTTTGCCTACTCATTGGAACACACTCAAGAGAGCTCATAAGCTCTGTGTTCGAGACAGAAACAGAAAAAAAATCCCAATAGAAAATGAATGGTGATTTGTTTGTGAATTCAGCTGCTGGATATGGTACACTGGAGCCGACTTAATTGGATATCACTTAACTCTTAGAAGCTGGGGAATTGGAATGAATTTATTGAACATGACATACCGTGAAAAACTTACAGTAAGCAGGTGCTTCTCGTCAAGTGTCATCTGCCTATTCAGGCAGCAGGCAGACAACACTTGACTAGAAGCACCTGCTCAGTGTTCAATTCTCCCCCAGCCCAAAGACAGCCTAACCGTCACAGCCAGATTAACTCTCATATTACATCACAGGCAAGAAAATTCAACTCCCGGCTTCTAAGAGTTAACTGAATAACCCTGTATAATGACTATAATTTCCCAACACAAAACCATTTACCATACCTCCAGTACAAATTTTACCTGCTAATTGAATATAGGTTCTAGAGTAAACTCCTGTTAATTGAATAAAAAATCTTATAACCTGTCGAGAAATTACCCTGACTCTCCAAAGTTTTCCTTTGTTTATAGACCTGTTTGGCCTCTGTACATCCAATACAGACATTCAATCTATTATATCTTGTTTGACAGAGTTCATGGAGCTCTGTCAAACAAGATATCATAGAATAAATGCTAAGTTTATCTCTAGAAAAACAGGAATGTGCCACAATCCCTGTTAACTGAATACTCCTGTTAAATGAATAATTTTCATTGACAAAGAGGCTATTCAATTAACTGGTAGAGTGCTAAGTTATTTTTGGTCATCAAAATTTGTTGATGTGTCTTAGCCTTGTTACAATTTATGGGAGAGTGCCAAGAGGCACTCTCCCATAAATTGTAACAAGGCAAACCCAAAAAGACTAAGTAATTTCACTTCTAATATAATATGAAGCACATCCACAGAATATGACACCTTTAGGCTGGGGTACCTGCTCTTCATATTAAAGCCCTGATAGTGGCTTCTAGCACTCTACCAGTTAACAGGGTTCCACTGTAATTGCATTTGGATATTAACTCTTGACCCGCTGAGTATTTTCAAGTCAGTTTTCATCAAATCTAGACATGACTGCAGTAAGTAATCTGACTTTTTACCTTGATTACCTATTCTACTATATATACGAAGCGAATGACATGAATTTTAGCTCTATATAAACCAACAGTGGTGAACATGTGTGTCTGTGGTAAACATGCCAGTATGGGATTTCAATAGTTAAAATTTACATCTACAGTGAAACTACTTCCAAGTTGACCTTTGGTGACCTCGACTTGAATGCAAAATGGACTAAATTTATCGCTCGTAGCCTTGCAAAGAGTGAAATAAAAGCAGCAATTATTTATTACATTTTTAAATGAGTTTACCTCATAAGATACAAAAATTAACAAACATGTGTTGTCTCATGTTAATAAAGCATTCATAACTTTAAATAGCATGTTATTATGTTATTAAAATGAAAAAGGTCCCGTGATTTGCACATTTCTTTTTCCATTTCATTTCGCCGATAAAATTGACAGTCTAGCGGTGGTCATGTAAACAAAAACAGATTTGCATGTGTGTACATCTGCTGCTCAGTGAAATCAAGAACAAATAACAGTAACTTATGAATCAAGATTTGCTGACGGTCATAGTATAAATAAATATACCCAAAGTGGCTTGGGCTACCAAATGTTCACCATTCATGATGAAGTGGTGTTAACTTCTCACCAAAGGCTCATGGGTAACACCACTTCAACACTTGTAGTGAACATTTGGTACACCAAACTACTATGGGTATATTGTATATATTACTCAAGAAATTTTGGTGAAAAAATCAGTATTCAATTTACAGGGTGGGGAGGGGGTAATTTTTTTAAATGTGCCCTGATTATACTTATTTCAGTGGCAAGAAAAATTCAGTCCTGGGTGGGAATATCCACCAGAAGTATGCAAAGAGTTAAATAAACAATTCTTGTTTCTCAAGCACCTCCCTTGTCACTGAAAATCTGCCTTATTGCTCATTTTTTTCATCTGGAAATCTCACAAATGCTTCTATTTTGCACCTTAGGACCATTTAACCATCTAGAACTTGTGGGACAGAGTTCACTAGGCTCTGTCAAATGCAATATGGATGGTTAATTTTGAAACTGCAGCATGACGAACTTCCACTGTTGAAAACACTGATTTTTCACCAGATTAGAGTAAGAAGTTGAAATAATAATTCCAACTCTATTCCGGGAATTAACCAGATACACCACGATGATGAAACAGATCGAGCCCACCAAGTCCAGAATGGTTACTAACATGCCATACTAACCACTACAGCAAATGGTTGGTCACCTGGTTTCATACAAAATGGATCTGACAGATTTCAAAATAAAGATTTAATTATTACCTGAGGACATATATATAATCAAAAGCTCATTGGTACAGTGATGTTTTTGGTGTGCTGTATTGTATCTTGTTTGAGGACCTTCACCAAGTGTACTCATCGGTTACTAGACTCATGCAATACTGCTTGGTTAAAGGTCCTCAACTGGATGCGATGCAGCACACACAAAACTTCACTGTACTGACAATCTCTATTTATCCCACAATCAACAGATTTCCCCTCCCCCCTCCTGATACAAGCTAAAACATCTAGATTGATACAAATTTGTATCAGTGAGCCATAGTAACTTCAGCAAGCATGTGTGATCATTTGATTCAGAAAGAGAACATTTTTACCTGCACCCAATAAAATCTGATTACACATGCCAAGATCACTGTTTTGATAACAGTCATTACATGATAAATAAATCACCAACTCTTCAAAACAAATTAGACAAGATCAGTTATTGCCATGATGATATTTTCACATAGGCCTACTTGGGCTGCACGATATTCGGATTTCAATACCGGTAACGATATTTTAAAAAATATCGCGATATACCGGTATATCGTCAAGTTCAAAACATGTAAGATTCTCACCCAAATTGTCCCAGTATTTTTTTTGACATTCGAAGTCAAATAATTACGTTTTAAAAGCATTGAAATAATAAGCCTAACTTGTCTTAATTCATTCTTGTATAAATATTTGGAAATAAACTTCATGATGGCACAACAAATATCGTTTATTTTGAGTCGATAATTTCAAATAAATATATACTATTTGATCCATTGCTTTACAAATCAAAAATGCTTAACCTGCATTTTGTCGTATACATATGAATAGATCACCACTAGAGGACGTTTGCCATGTACTGGTTAAGCAGGACACCGCTAGAGGGCTAGGAGTTTCTACACTTTTCCACAAATGAAAGCAGTCAGTTTTGTCACGCAGCATCACAAACAGCTGAAACGCCCATGCTCGATAGGCACGTTTTGATGTACCAGTGAACCACCTCGTGCAGTGGGTGAATACTGGTGATGTATAAATACTATTTCAATATTAAATCACTCTTAACAAAGTGAAAATAAACAATATTATTCCCTTTATATTTTATTAGTGTTTTGATGACTATCTGTCTAATTTTTAAGATGTGGCATACAAGTCAGATCAAAACGTTCACCTACTTTTCAAAACATTAACACGTGCGAACTGGTGTTGACAAAAATGAATATTCATTACCGCAGCGCTTGGAATTGTGGGTTCATTAATACGTATGCGATTTGTTCATACTGAAAAGCACATTCCAAGAGTGCCAGTAATAAAAAATTGAAAATAATTCTGCAGTGCTTGGAATTGCAAGAACAAGTGCAATGAAGTGGGAGGAACTATTAGTATTAAACCAGAAATTTCCCGGTTCAACAAAAGCCATTATTAATGGAAATACAGTAATCATTCTTCACGGTTTACGTTCAAAGCCATACTGTTTGGGGAAAATCTGTACTTACCTGTGTCATCGGAGAAACAAAAATAAAACAGCTTATGGGAGAATATTTTACTAGTACCAGGACATGAAGTGTATTGATAAAAAACAAACTAATTTCACAGTTTCTGTTTATATACACCTTTTTTCAATCAGCTGTGAGATTAAATAGAATTTTTACGGAAAATGTCTGTCACTAAAAACCGCGGCTCGAAATGAATATTGTCACAGACGATATACCGGTATTTAAAAAAAATGGACGATATTTAACTGGTTAAGATTTCAATACCGGTATATCGAAATACCTTGCAGCCCTAAGGCCTACTATGCATTAAAGCTGAAAAATAAAACAAACAAAAAAAACACACAGCTGAAACACTACTATAAACTTCAGTGGTTCTAGTACAAGTGGAAAGGAACACTGAATGGGGATTACATCATGCAAAGCTCAGGAATGTAATACCATGATGTCATCATGATCTTCATTCATAAAAAATCAATTCACAGAATGGTTGTCAAAATACATGCAAATAAGTCAAGAAAGGCGGCCTAGCCGCACTACCTAATATGACCACCATCTCGGCTTGATACTAGTTTCTCGATCATCACATAGCGGTGAGAAGATATATTTATTAACATGATAAATACAGATTATCACGATAATGTGCATGTCCTGTGATTTGTATCAGATAGGAGGTGGTGTCCAGAATGAGATCACAATGAGTTGTGATCCCATTCTGGACGCCACCGACAATTTGATGCAAATCACAGGACATGCACATTATCATGATAATTCATTTATCTAACAATTCAGTCACATAATCAGATTAAATCTTAAACTATTAATATAGTTCTTTGACATAATGTTGTTAGGCATGAAAAAGTTTTTAAAAAAAACATATTTTATGGAACTATATTGTTGGTGCATTCTGACAAACAATGAGTAATGCAGTCACTGCAATTGTCAAAGTTGTGTTGTCAAATTGTTTACTCTCAATGTCACTTCTGATGATGATCCACTTGAATTTATGAGTTTTCGATGGGGGCACATCCTCAGGAACCGGGTTGGTGTACTATTGAATTAAGCCGTTTCTATTTATTGTAAAATGTTTAGCCAATCGCCCGCAACTGTCACTGTCACATTACCGGAAACGAGTCGTCTATATGATACGGAATCAGAATAAGTCATCTATATGATACGGAATCAGAACACATTATGTGATACATACTGTTTCTTGGGCTTTCAGGCCAAAATCTTTATGATTGTTGGGTAAATACAATTAAACTGATGCTTCAGAAGTTTTCTGAGAAAGCTTCCCAAAGATAAGTGACAAGTGTTTGTATTATTACAGTTGAAAATAGAATTCCTATGACTGTAGTGTACACTATTTTGAAGTAACAGAATGCTTAGTAAAAGCACTTTTGTTCCTATCAAACTGCACCATTAGCATAACTCAATTCCTTTAGAAAAGCAAAGTGACCAACTCTGTACAACTCTATACTAGCAAACAGATATCATTAACCCTTTACCTAACGTAGACGATATCAAAATTTATTATTTTGAATATCATTTTTTTTAATTTTTCAAAAAATTTCAACAAAACCATATCATGTGACCCCTCATTGGAATGCGCTCACTTTCAAGGAAAAATATAAATCTTGTAAAGAATTCATGAAAATAATGTTTTGGAATGTAATTCTACATACTACACTTGTCATCCAATTCATCGGCAGCATTTTGCACACAATCTTCAACTCCATCGCACATTTTCTCTTCACCAATACAGAGTGTGCTGTTTTCCATATTTCCATTACAGCTGAATTCTCCAGGTTCACATGTATAAGCTGTCGAAATATTAATGAGCTAGACTTAAATATTTGCAATGATGAGCCAAATATCATACCTTTTACTGTATGATTAGGCAAAAAAAAAGGATTTTGGTCTTCATGCAATCGCTCATTTAAAGTGAAGCCCCTCGATGAAACTTTTTGTTGGTTTGCAGTGTCTTCCAAAATTACTATGAAGTTGTGAGACTTTAATATGTTACCTTTTTTGGTTTTCAACAAAATGTAATTAAAATACAGTGTACATTTATTATGATTCAATAAAACTAAAATCCTTGCCATCTGACTGGATGAGAGCTTGCTAAGTTTTGTCTATGTTTACAGTAGAGTACTGCAAATATTCAAGATTCGATTCGATATCGATACCATATGTCTGCCCCGAGATCGATCCCAAATCAGCCTCGATTCAATTTTTTTAATCTTTCCTACTAACTTCAATTTGTTATACAGTAGAATCCTCTTAATTGAATATCCATTTTGCCAGTGAAAATTATTCAATTAACAGGAGTATAAATTAACAGGGATTTGGTCAGTTTCTTGTGTTCTGGAGGTAAACTGAGCATTTATTTTATTATATCTTGTTTGACAGAGCTCATAGAGCTCTGTCAAACAAGATATATTAGAATAAATGTCTGTACTGGATGTATGAGGCCAAAAAGGTTGATAAATAAGGGGAATTTGGTGTGTGTCACAGCAATTTTTTCGACATATTACAAAATTTTATATACAATTAACAGGAGTTTACTCTACAACCCATATGCAATTAACAGATCAAATTTGTACTGAAGGTATGGTAAATGGTTTTGTGTTTGAAAATTATATTCAATTAACAGGGATATACAATTAAGAGATATCCAATTAAGTGGGCTCCACTGTATTTCCAACAAAAACTGGATGAAATTTACATTAGACAATTCATTCATGTAGGCTCAATTCAGTTTCATATTTAATTGAGTAATTGACAATGGTTAATTGTTAGGTAAGCAGTGAATTTTGCCCAGAACATCATCTATAGTTTTAGTTTTTGAAGGCTTAACTTCTCAAGAAAGTGAATAGTAACAAATCAAGCCTTCAAAAGCTAAAACTACAGTAAAACCTGTCTTGAGAGACCACTGTCTTGAGAGACCACCTGTCTTGAGAGACCACATCTACCAGGGACCGATTGGTTTTACTCTATAATGGACCTGCTATGGGAGACCACCTGTCTTGAGAGACCACCTGTCTTGAGAGACCACATCTACCAGGCACCGATTGGTTTTACTCTATAATGGACCTGCTATGGGAGACCACCTGTCTTGAGAGACCACTGGACCTGGTACCAACTTGTATTTTTATGCCATAAAAGACCTGTCTTGAGAGACCGCCTCTTTGAAGACTGAAACCATGACAAAAACTTTTACCTGTTCTGGAATTGGAAAATCCATTGTGGTTATACTAACATAATTAAAAGTATTAAAAGCTCTTAATTGGGTTTCAATTGCTAACTCATTAAAAGATTGAGATGTTTTTATAAGACCCCTGTGAAATTGCTGAATAAACAATTTCATACATACCTGAAATGAGACAGATAGGAATAAAAATAAATTTGTGTTGAAAATCTTTTTGTAACAAATTGAAATGGACTGTTATAAAAATATAAAAATTCAATGAAGAAATGAATGAACACTAATTTATTTTTATAATTTTTATAACAGTCCATTTCAATTTGTTACAAAAACTTTAAAAAAAAAAGAACAACTACAAAGCAATTACAAAAATCCTTTCTTCTCCATTTCTGAATTTTGTGGTTGGTTATTCACTGACTTGAGAAAACCTGAAACCTGTTATGAGAGACCATCTGTCGTGAGAGACCACTTTTGTGTGGCCCAAAGGGCAGTCTCTCAAGACAGGTTCTACTGTATGGGTAATAGGCCTTACTGTTTCGATGACAGTGCCACAGAGAATATTTATTTATTAGTTTTTAAGGCGTCAGTCAGTCTTGTAAGAGTCATCACAGTGTACCATAACCTCTGTTTGGTGCAATATGAAATAACTTGTCTTTTAAGATTCGATTTGGGAGGGTGCACAGTAGCATTGTGGTAACCGGTCTTTTAAGATTCTATTCGAGATTAAATTTTATATCGATATCAGAGTCATGATTAACAGATCTAGTACCATATTTTATTGTCTAACATGACCATGCAAAATATTTGAAATTTGGTTGCCTGTTTTGCTTTTGTTCCTTTAATATAAATATTTTTATCTTTTTTCACGAATACAGACAACCTCTAAATTTCTTCAAGTTCAGTAATTCCAAAATAAGAATTTGATTTATTATATCTTGTTTGTCCAAGCTTATACAAGTGCAATGCGAAGTGTGGCATATGCCCCAACATAAAAAGGTAGATAAGTTGTAGAAAGTCCCTCGGACAGAACCTCCATTTGAAAATGACTATAAGTGAACAGCACTTACTAATAGACTCTGGAGCCTTGGATGTCATCAGACAGGCCCTAGTACCAAAGATGTAATTTTTAAAGAAGCAGCAAAAAAATTAAGATATGGCTTCTATGGAAAGCATACTGAAATGGCGATTGGCAGCCCTTTTGGTTCAGCTGACTGGTCCAAAATTGACAGGAAGCTTTCTCTAAACACCAACAATGCATAATCAAAAAATAAAATTGATTTGAGTCACCATTCCTTAGTTATTGGATGGAAACAAAATTCAAGATTGCCATTACTGAAGCCATAATGAATTGGCCACTGGTGGCCATTTGGTTCTGCTGGCTGGTCCAACACTGAAAGGAAGATTCCTCTATACACCAATAATGCATAACCAATAAAATGAAATTGATTTGAGTCAATATTCATTAGTTATTGGATGGAAACCAAATTCAAGATGGCCACCACTGAAGCCATAATGAATTGGCCACTGGTGGTCATCTTGGTTCAGCTGACTGGACCAACACTGAAAGGAAGCTTCCTCTAGACACCAACAATGCATTAAAAATATAAAACTGATTTGAGTCGGCATTCATCAGTTGGATGGAAACCATGGTGGCCATATTGAATAGTCTAGCTGAACCAAAATCAAAAGTAAGCATTGTCTAGTCATCCACATGTAACGCACTAAAATTATGATTTGATCAAATAAACAGTTCTTTAGTTATTGGATGGAAACCAAATCCAATATGTCCTATATGGAAGCCATAATGAATTGACCACTGGTGGCCATCTTGGTTCAGCTAACTGGTCCAACATTGAAAGGATGCTTTTTCTATACCAACAGTGCATAATTAAAAAATAGAAATGTTCAGAGTTAGCATTCATTAGTTATTGGACAGAAACCAAATTCAATATGGCCACCAATTGGCAAGCTGGACCAAAATCAAAAGAATGCCTTGTATAGTCATCCACAAGTAATCCCTAAAATAATGATCTGATCAAATAAGCAGTTTTTTCATTATTGAACAGAAAGCAAAAGTAATGGATGGATGGACAGACGGATGGATGTACATATGGGCCGATTATATATTTGTTTATTAGGATTTAATGAAAATTTAACAGCCAGGGTTATATCATGCCAGTGACAGTTTTATGGGTATTTACAATCTGAACCCGGAGAGAACCAATGAGCAATGCCGAGTTGCTGTCAGCTCTCCAACATCATAATTCTGAACTCTGCAGCGTGACGCAGGCAGGGTTAGATTGGCTGAAGACATGCACACTATCGACGTGCAGTACGCCTTAGTACACAGTGTCACCATGCCCCCATGTAGGCAATCAGGTTTAAGTGCCTTACTCAAGGACACAACATGAGAGCACGAATCTGTCGCTGAAATGGTCACCCATTCAACTACTAACCATGCTCAACATTGCTTAACTTCGGTGATCTGATGAGAACAGGTTACCGTGAATGCACCGCGCCACCGAATGGACAGATGGATGGATGAACATGGTGCAAACATAATGTCCCTGAGAGGGTCGGGGCATAATAATATTACAAAAACTTTATCAAAAATATGCAAGAAAATAATTAATTAAATTTGTTAATGGCATATTTCTGACAAAGGAATATTACTTTTCTTTAAATTACATGCAAACAAAAAAAAATTAAAATGTATGGCCACAAACTTTAGGTTTTAAACAAAAAACACAAAAACTAGGTACTATCAAACGAAATGTTCTAATATAATAATTTATGATATGACTGTCCATTTTTTCCTCCAAATACCACTATTTGTTTTCCAATCAAATTCCTGTGTCTGACAAAAAACATGTGTCTGATCCACAGCAGTAACAGTATTGTTTGAAATCTGTGTCAGTATGGTTTGAAATGAGGTCATCAGAAGGGATGGAACTATTGATGGCATGTGTTATTTAAACTATAATAAATACTAAAATTATTTAAATATTATTCAGTATATTTTTGACTAGTGGTGTGGGTAATTATTTATTTATTGGTGCTTAATGCCACAATAATACGGTAAGGCTAAAAAAAATAATGTTTTGATTCTCAGGCCCTCCCTCGTTGGATTTGAACCTCCTCATTAGACATTTTTATTATGTCATGTTTTTTTAAGAATTTGTGAAAACTTGGAATGGTCATTTTTTCACATTTCTCGAAATATAATTGTTTAACTGTGTTCGCAGTAAATTTGGTTTTTCTTGTTGCAGTTTATGGGAGAGTGCCCAGAGGCACTCTCCCATAAACTGTAACAAGGCAAATTCTGATATACTGGATCATGATTTAATTATTTATTTATTTGCTGGTGTTTAAGGTTATATTTCTGCACAATGACTAATAATGGCCGTAACACAGATATAAACTCACTCAAGTTTAACCAATCATTTAGATCCATGTTTCCGATTTTAAAGGACTCCTACCCCAAGCATTGGTTACTCACAGGGGCCTATTCTAACGGATCATGTTTGACAGATGTATACCATTAAAAAGAACAATAAAATACAAATCCTTTTAGCTGTTGTTACATCAGTTAGTTATAAAAGTTATACTATAATTACACTAAAATACAACCTTTTCTCTTTTTCAAGTGAAAAGACAGCAAAAAGATTTACTGAGTATACTCAACCCTTTACACGGAAAAAAAAAATTAAAAAAAAAAAAATAAAAATAAAATCCTCCCTCCCTCCCTCCCTCCCTCACTGATTTGAAAAAAAAAACTGCCTGAGAATAAATTCATTTTTTGTATTTGGCCTAATATAATAAACATATTATCGGTTTAGTGAAGTGATATGTGACATAGTATCATGTCGAGTTGATGAGGTTCAGATTGCTGCAGACAGCGATCTGACCCTCATCATATCAGCATGATATTATGATCCATCAACTCGATGTGATACTACCACCCATATCACTTCACAAATCTGACCCTTGTCAACTCAATGTGATACTATCACCCATATCATTTCACTAATCTGGCCCTCATCAACTCAACATGATACTATGACCCACATCACTTCACTGAAGCGATGATATGTATATAATACTTACGGCATTCTTTCTCATCAGATCCATCAGGGCAGTTCCAGGAGGTATCACATTTATCTTGAAGAGGTATGCAATGACCATCGTCACATGTGAACTGATCCTCATTGCACTCCTCTATGCATCCTTCTTCATCCTTACAATCAAAATGACCATTTTTACAGGTACTACAAAACAAAACATCACAGGAATGAGAATGAGAATCGATTTTTTATCAAAGCCATTTTTCTTGTTGATTTGATATTCCATATTTATTTATTTATTTATTTATTTATTTATTTATTATTAAGTACTCAGATTAATTTATATGTGTGGAGTTAACCTGATGTAGATTGCCTTTTGCTTTGCTGATGATGCAATCCATCCAATAAATTCTCCCTCACAGCAGCCAATGATCCCTTGCCTAACATTATAACCAATAACACATAAATCACTATTAGTGTTGGGAGGTTATGATATTTTTCCACGGTTTCGTTTTCTACTCGTTTTTTTTTTAAAAAAGAGTTGATTCCAGTTTCGTTTTTTTTTAGAGAAAAATATTCAAGTATTAAACACTTTTTAAACACTTGGATTTTTCCCAAATATTAGTTTTAATAAAAGTTCAAAGTGCAAGTACCTTCCCCACTCTCTAAAATTATGAGATTGTATATAGCTCAGCACATGTACAGTGAACCATTAATCCGAGAAGACAATGAAGATAGTTCTCAGAGCCCTGGATATACAGTTGAATAGCATTGGCAGCCAACCTAAAAGTAGCTCATTTAGGTCATTGTAACCCTAATTTTTATCAGACTTCAACTGTGAATTTGAAACCTATTTTGAGGTTAAAGCTTCCCAAAATACATATAGAAATAAATATATCGGACAGTATAAATGCGGAGTAAGTGGTAAGTTCCAGTTCAGAAAAGGAAACCGCATTTGATAAATTGATCATTTTATAGATCCTATTAGTTATCCTTGTGTTTTCCAGGGTGTTTGGGAATTTACACCGGTTTGGGAACTCATACACCCTGAGGTGAAGCCGAAGGGTGTATGCGTTCCCAGACCGGTGTAAACTCCCATACACCCTGGAAAACACAAGCATAATGGATTTATTTCCAAGAAGTTTGGTGTACTTAATACTTTATCCCAAATGGTGGGAAACAACTGACAGAAAATTTGTACTTTGTAAGTTTCTTAATAAAACCAGACAAATATGGATGAAATTGGAACTGGCTCAATGAGCCACTTCCAGTGACATCCATATCTGTAATATTTTATTACACATACATACTAAATTTCCGTTATTTTTATTTTTGTTCTAATATTACCGGGCAGAAGGTATGAATTAATAATTAAAAATGGGTACTTTTTTAGCCATATAGCCTGCTATTGTGTATTCTTGTTTTTACACCGTGGTTAACCACGGTGTAAAAAAAAAGCTATTGTGGATTGCAAGTTACACCGTACCTCTCAGCCAATCAAAATGCAGTATTTTGTTTCATTTGGAAATAAAGTGTTTTACCAGTGGTGTTGAAGGCCATGAAAATTAAAGAATATCGTGTTCAGTTTCGTGTATTGATACTGACTGAGTCACAAATATTTTCCTTTATCTACATTCAACCACCTTTTTACTCTTCTATTTTGTTTTTCATGGGAAGTGACTGGAAACAGACTAATAAGCCATGTCGCCTCCTGAAGATGCTTTATAGTGAAACCCTGTTAATTGAATAGCCACTTTGCCAATGAAAATTATTCAATTAACTGGAGTACTCAATTAACAGGGATTGTGTCACTTTCCGGTATTCTAGAGATAAACTTAGCATTTATTCTATTATATCTTGTTTGACAGAGCTCCATAGATTAAATGCCTATAGTGGATGTACTGAGGGCAAATAGGTCTAGAAACAAAGGAAAACCGAGGAGAGTCAGGTTAATTTCTAGACAGCTTGCAAGACTTTTTATTCAATTAACAGGAGTTTACTCTATAACCTATATTCAATTAACAGGTCAAATTTATGGAAAATGGTTTTGTGTTGGGAAATTATATTTAATTAACAGGGATATTCAGTTAACTGGTAAAGTGCTAGAAGCCACTATCAGGGCTTTAATATGAAGAGCAGGTATCCCGGCCCAAAGGTGTCATATTCTGTGGATGTGCTTCCTATTATCTTAGAAGTAAAATTAATTAGTCTTCATGGGTTTGCCTTGTTACAATTTATGGGAGAGTGCCTGTTGGCACTCTCCCATAAATTGTAACAAGGCAAAGACACGTGAACAAATTTTGATGACCAAAAATAACTTAGCACTCTACCAGTTAAGAGATATCCAATTAAGTGGGCTCCACTGTAACCATCTGTACCCTACTGTATTCATTATACTTTAACATAACTGCATTCTTCGAATAAAGTTCTGAATAAAGTTCTGTTCTGTAAACAACTACTGTATATACAAGTAATCAGTTACAGATGACTTAAGAGTGTTCATACCGTGATTATGTATTCTACTAAAAATGAAAAGCCTATGACATAAATTTTAGCTTTACACACCAACTGTGGTGAACACACCAGCAATGGGATTTCAATAGTTAAAATTTACACCTACAGTGGAACTACATCCAAGCTGACCTTTGGTGACCTTGACCTGAATGGTGACCTTGTCTAAATTTATCGCTTGTCACCTTGCAAAGAGTAAAATGAAAGTGGCTGTTACTTATGTTTTAAATGAGTTTACCTCAGAAGATACCAAAAATTAAACATGAGTTGTCTCATGTAAATAAAGCATCCGTAACTCAAAATAGTATGTTATTATGTTATTAAAATTAAAAAAGCCCAGTGATTTCTCATTTCTTTTTCCATTTTGTTTCAGTAATAAAATTGACAGCTGAAGTACTGCCCACCGGTGCTCATTAAAACAAAAAGAAGATTTGACGTATGTACATCTGCTGTTTAGTAAAATTAAGAAAAAAAATAATTGCGACTCTTAATAATCTGATGATCATGGTATAAATAAAATATACTTAAAGTAGCTTGGTGTACCAAATGTTCACTTATACCATTCATGGAGAAGTGGTGTTTGCTCACTGGAGGCTCATGGTTAACACCACTTCACCACTTGTGGTGAATATTTGGTACATCAAGCCATTATGGGTATATTCTATATTTCTACATTATTGTTGGTTGCCTGTACAGGCAGCCAATAATGAAGTAAAAATACTCAAGATAAATGCATTCTACCGGTAGAGTTATCAAGGAAGAATGAAGATTATTTTCAAATGAAACAAAATACTACATTTTGATTGGCTGAGAAGTAGGATGTAACTTGCCATCCACAGTAGCTTTTTTTTTACACCGTGGTTAACCACGGTGTAAAAACAAGAATACAAAATAGCAGGCTGTATGGCTAAAAAAAAGTACCCATTTTTAATTATTAATTCATACCTTCTGCTCAGTTATGTTAGAACGAAAATAAAAATGCAGGAAATTTATTATTTTAATATTTATGTCCAATAAAATATTACAGATGTGGATGTCACTGGAACTGGCTCATTGAGCCAATTCCAATGACATTCATATTTGTCTGATTTTATTAAGAAACTTACAAAGTGCAAATTTTCTGTCAGTTTATGCACACAATTTTGGTTAAAGTATTAAGTACACCAAAATTCTTGGAAATAAATCTGTTATCCTTGTGTTTTTCCAGGGTGTATGGGAATTTACACTGGTCTAGGAACAATGCCTCAGGGTGTATGAGTTCCCAAACTGGAGTAAATTCCCATATACCCTGGAAAACACAAAGATAACTAATAATACTCTTAGGACAACATTTTCAGAGCAATATAAAGGGGCTGTTTGTGGCTGTTAACCGTCTGTATATTGATGTCAAAATTTCTTACAGTGTAACTATTATGGGAAAGATTTGCTGCTTGAAATTTTGATATCTGTGTGAAGAGGGTTAAATTTTATTTAATATTTTCCATTTATTTGATTCGTCCTTTTTGAAACATGACTCTGTGATTGGATATCACAACTTCAACATAAACAGAACTACAGAATCAAAACCGAACCAATAGTACATAGTCAAAAATCACCCTTGAAATATCATTGTTTTTTAATAAATAGCATGGCTCAGGAAACTTTATTGGAACAAACACATTGGGTTTGTTCCAATGAGGGTACGTAAGCTATGTCTTCGAAATGAAAAATGAAAATTTCTAGTTGATCTAGATTCTTCATAATTTTTTAGCAAGTGTTCTAGGATATATGTTTTGTATGATATAAGTGCTGTATGATATTTGTGGTAGGTTCAGAGTTAACAACATTAAACTCTCAGATGAGAATAATATAATTCATCATGAACTTATGTCACTGGAGGGGCAAGATTTTGGGCCGGACATGGGGCTTTCGAGCATCCAGCCCAAGGATGAGATTTTTCCAACTCACACATCAGGTCATGATGGATCATTTTTCTCTCACTACCAGAACCTTGCTTTAATCCTCTAATCAATCAAGACTATATATGACAATTTCATGGCTTCTAAACCATCATGCTAATCTGAAAAATAATGCACTCCTCCATTTTTTGAGAAGTGATGTTTCAGTGTATACTGTAAGTACAGCTGAAAATAAAAGTTGTCACAATCAGCTCAGAAAATCCTCATTAGTTAATGCACTCCTTATTACAGAGGAATATTATAATCCCTGATGGGTATGGGTGTGGGATGGGAAAATCTCACCCGAGGGCAGGATATCTGGGCCAGACACGAGGCTTGCCGAGTGTCTGGACCAAATATCTTGTCCCGAGGGTGAGATTTTCCTATCCCACACCCGTACCCATCAGGGATTATTTTTCTCCCCCCCCCATACAGTGGTAACGTTAGCCAGAGGTAATCGGCGGTCATGTGCTGATATAATCAACTCATTTGGTATTCGTTGTTTTGAAAAACTAATGACACCATTGGAAAGTGCATGCAAAAGTTACGTATATACCAAAGGTATATACCACGAAATCAATTAGGAATGGTGGCATCTTGGAGTTTAAAGAGTTTTAGAGCATCAAACTTTGATCACACGGCATTCTGATGACGTCAGTATGAATTAGTTGGTAGCAAAAAACTGATACGATATGCATAACATCATAATAACGTTATAAATGTATAACGTCACATGGGTGGGGTGGGATACATCTGTCTCTCCCTGCTATCTCACCCGAGACACACGTATATTACACATGCAGTGGAGGGAGAATGAAGTACTCTGAAATACTAAAGAGTATTTGCACCATGCAATGCAAAATATAATGTGCTGTTAGCAAGGTCGGTAGTGAAGTCACAAACTGAACCGATCAAACAGAAAGAAAATATTGAGACTGTGGAGGGTGGATTACTACTAAATCGCTGTGGGATAGATTTTTCACTTGGAAATTATTTACAACTTCAGAGGGCAAAACACAAGAAGCACTTGCAAACTTGTATTTTGTCCTCTGAGGTTGTAAAACACAATGTCATGAGAGGTGAGGGACGTTGTACAACCACGAGTGTGCGAATGCGCATGAGTGTTTTACAATATAGTCCCTCACCTCGAATGAATTATTCCACGTAAACCGTCCAGTCAAGCGATTACTCTGTTTATTACTTTTCATTATTAACGATAATTATATTATTTAATCCTTTACCTAACATAACTGCCAGCGCTATTCTCAAAAATCGCCAATTTATTTTCAGTATTTTTCCATTGTTTGTCTCTAAAACATAGGTTATTACCCCTCATTGGAACGAGCTCGTCTGCTTTTCATGTTAGGTAAAGGGTTAAAAAAAAAACCCAAAAACAATGAAGTCTCCATGACACCCATGGTAAATCATCTTCTTTTGCATGCATGGATAGATGACCCAATTGTTGATTGCATAATTCACTTGTGAAGTTATCGTTTATAATCAAACCCGGAAATCCCAGTAAATCACACTTTGGAAAGAAATAAAACTGTATATACCATAAAACTTAAACCATGTATATGGCCAGTATCTGTAGGGTTATTGTGTTTATCACTGTAAAAAAAAGTTGACATCTTTCATCAAGAGTGCTGTGGAATGTGTGGAGTGATTGTACCAACATCAACAAATACAATGTGCTTCTACAACAAGAATTGTTGAAAAAGTTTTAGCTGACCAGCCATTTTCTTCAGAGTGTTTTTATTTTCATTTGCTTTGATGGATTTGGACGTATCTATACAGTACGTGGAGAGTGGATTGTGACCAAATCACCCACAGAGTGGAGTTATCACCCAAAGTATCGCTATCAAATTCCATATATATGGATAAAAAACACAAGCAATGTTTCAGCCAATGGACCTCCAGGTTTAACCCGGAGGTCCATTGGATGGAACTTTGCTTGTGCTTGTTATGCATTACAACAATTTTGCAATTATTGCTTGGGTGGCATCTCCACTCTCTGGGTGATTTAGTGATAATACACTCTCCACGTATTGTAGATGTGAATTGAGAAATGATAGCCATTGTGTTTGTTTACAATTGTAGATGATTTTAAATAGTTCCGTAATCAATTATTGTCACATAGTCTTTATGAGATAGTAGTCACATGGTGAGATAGGAAAATCTTCCATGACTTTCTTACATAGGCTTCTTGTAAAAATGGAGTAGGGATGCAAGATTATAATCCCTGATGGGTACGGGTGTGGGATGGGAAAAGATATTTGGGCCAGACACGAGGCTTGCCAAGTGTCTGGATCAAATGTCTTGTCCCGAGGGTGAGATTTTCCCATCCCACACCCGTACCCATCAGGGATTATTTTTCTCCCCCCACCATACAGCGGTTACGTTAGCCAGAGGTAATCGGCGGTCACGTGGTGATATAATCAACTCATTTGGTATTCGTTGTTTTGAAAAACTAATCACACCATCGGAAAGAGCATGCAAAAGTTATGTATATACCAGAGGTATATACCACGAAATCAATTAGGAACGGTGGCATCTTGGGTTTTAAAGAGTTTTAGAGCATCAAACTTTGATCACACAGCATTCTGATGACATCAAAATGAATTAGTTGGTAGCAAGAAACTGATACGATATGCATAACGTCATAATAACGTTATAAATGTATAACGTCATGTGGGTGGGGTGGGATACATCTGTCTTTCTCTGCTATCTCAACCGGGACACACGTATGTTACACATGCACGGGGAGGAGGGGGAGGGGGACCATGTGTGTGAAGAATACATAAATTAACAGCATACGGTGGTAAATGGATACTGCTAGCTGCAAGTTTCCCACCAGAGATAGAAAATCAAACAGATCATGTTTTCAATTATGGCTTACCATGTTTCACATTCAGAGGGTTTAATTTCTGTTCCATTTGGATATTTCATGTTGTTATAAACACAAGGACATTTATCTGCAGGAACACAAGAGTCTCCTGAAATAAACAAAAAATCTCGAAGTGCAGTTATTTTTGTTAACATTTTATCTCATGAAATTTCAATAGCCCTTTACCTAACATGAAAAGCAGACAACACTTGCAAACAATATTAGTGAATAACTAAATTTTTTCAATTTTTGCATCAAAAACATAGCTTATGACACCTCAATGGAATGAGCTCAGCAAGCTTATTCCAAAGAGGAGTCATAAACTATGTTTACAAGACAAAAATTTTAAAATAATGAAAATTGAATGCAAATTTTGTGATTAATGCTGGCTAGCTTTGGCCGTTAATGGGATGACCAACATGGACACAAGGCAAACCGTTATCTCTCACGTCTTATCCATAGTGCAGATTCCTCCTGTGTGATATAAGGGTTAACTCTTCATCTCAGTTAATCAGCCACATATGCCCATGCAATTTATAAATTGAGCGTGTTGAACAAAATTTAGTTGAAAAACTACAACAAAACCATATCATCTAATACCTCATTGGAAAGAGCCCATCAAGTTTGATCCAATGAGAGGGTCACATTATATGGTTTAGTGGAAATTTTGTGAAAACTCTGAAGTAAAATATAATCAAAATAAAAATTTTTATGTCATGTGCTTAACCCTTTAACAAACGAATCGGCCGCATCCTCCCACATAATATGCAAATTCAGCAGTTGAAAAAAGATCATTTTTAAAAAAATTTCAACAAAACCATATCATGTGACCCCTTGTTGGAACGAGCTCATTGAGCTTGTTCCAACGAGGGGTCTCAAGATATGGTTTTGTTGAAATTTTTTGAAAAAATGATATTTAAAATAATAAATTTTGATATCGTCTGCGTTGGGTAAAGGGTTAAATGACTCAAATTTACTTCATGATAGCAAAAATCTTGCATTCTTACTAACAAATATGACACTTCCAACTATCACTGAGTGAGGAATTTATTTTTGTATACATATATGACAAATGTAGAGATATGCAACTTTTCAATCAAAATAAAGGGTTTGTATTGTTTGAAAATGACAGGATGTTTTTAAAGAACATGGGAATTACAGGCCTCCTGACGGCCTGATGGTGTTTAATGTTTTCAATAACCACAGGCAAATCATTTCACATAGGTTTACAGATGGTGTTGACCAGAGTTTGTGAAGGTCTGATTGTAGTTAATAACTTTTACAAATGACCACAGACAAATCATTTCTGTAGTCATTGTAAAGATTATTGGGTCTTTTTACTTTCCAAAGTGTGATTTACTGGGATTTCCGGGTTTGATTATAAACAATAATTTCACAAGTGAATTATGCAATCAACAATTGTGTCATGTCTCCGTGCGCGCAAATGAAGACGCTTTGCCATGGATATAATGGGGACTTCATTGTTTTTTGGGTTTTTTTAACCCTTTACCTAATATGAAAAGCAGGGGACACTTGCAAAAAAGAATTCTTGAATAGCTATTAATTTCATCTTTTATCTCAAAAACATAGGTTATGACCCCTCATTGGAATGAGCTTGACGAGGGGTCATAACCTATGTTTTAGAGACAAAAAATGAAAAAAATAATGAAAATTAATTGGCAAGTTTTGAGAATAGAGCTGGCCGTTTTTGGCTGTTATGTTAGGTAAAGGGTTAAATAATATAATTATCATTAATAATGAAAAGTAATAAACAGAGTAATCGCTTGACTGGACTGGTTACGTGAAATAATTCATTCAAGGCGAGGGACTATACTGTAAAACCCTCGTGCGCATTCGCGCACTCGTGTTTGTACAACGTCCCTCACCTTTCATGAATTATTTCACGTAACCAGTCCAGTTAAACGATTACTCTCTATTTCATTATGTTCTCAGATTAATTTTTTGTTAATACAGTGGAGCCCACTTAATTGGATATCTCTTAATTGTATATCTCTGTTAAGTGAATATAATTTTCAAACACAAAACCATTTACCATACCTTCAGTACAAATTTGATCTGTTAATTGCATATGGGTTGTAGAGTAAACTCCTGTTAATTGTATATAAATTTTTGTAATATATCGAAAAAATTACTGTGACTCGCACCAAATTCCTCTTATTTATCAACCTTTTTGGCCTCACTACATCCAATACAGGCATTTATTCTATTATATCTTGTTTGACAGAGCTCTATGAGCTCTGTCAAACAAGATGTAATAGAATAAATGCTCAGTTTACCTCCAGAACATAGGAAACTGACCAAATCCCTGTTAATTGTATACTCCTGTTAACTGAATAATTTTCACTGGCAAAATGGATATTCAATTAAGAGAATTCTACTGTAACTATTATTTTACCAGAATACAACTGTAGGTGACTTAACAGTGTTCCTATATTATTGTTGGTTGCCTGTATAAGAAGCCAACAAAAATGTAAAAATAATGTCAAGATAAATGCACCCTACCAGTACAGTTATCAAAGAATGATACTTTTAGTACAACAATTTCCGGGCAATATAAAAGAGGGTGTTTGTGGGGCTGTATTGGGGATGGGGGGAACTAAAGTGTTAAAGATAGTGCTAACCAGAACACTTGAAGATTTGTATGTGATTAATAATGTTTACAATGACTAGATAAATCATTCCACATAGATTTACAAATGGTGCTAACCAGAACACTTGAAGACTTGTATGTGATTAATAATGTTTACAATGACCACAGATCAATCATTCAACATAGATTTACAAATGGTGCTAACCAGAACACTTGAAGACTTGTATGTGATTAATAATGTTTACAATGACCAGATAAATCATTCCACATAGATTTACAAATGGTGCTAACCTGAACACTTGAAGACTTGTATGTGATTAATAATGTTTACAATGACCACAGATAAATCATTCCACATAGATTTACAAATAGTGCTAACCAGAACACTTGAAGACTTGTATGTGATTAATAATGTTTACAATGATCAGAGATAAATCATTCCACATAGATTTACAAATGGTGCTAACCGGAATACTGGAAGACTTGTATGTGATTAATAATGTTTACAATGACCACAGATAAATCATTCCACATAGATTTACAAATGGTGCTAACCAGAACACTTGAAGACTTGTATGTGATTAATAATGTTTACAATGACCAGAGATAAATCATTCCACATAGATTTACAAACAGTGTTAACCAGAATACTTGAAGACTTGTATGTGATTAATAATGTTTACAATGACCACAGATAAATCATTCCACATAGATTTACAAATGGTGCTAACCGGAATACTTGAAGACTTGTATGTGATTAATAATGTTTACAATGAATGACCACAGATAAATCATTCCACATAGATTTACAAATGGTGCTAACCAAAACACTTGAAGACTTGTATGTGATTAATAATGTTTACAATGATCAGAGATCAATCATTCCACAAAGATTTACAAATGGTGCTAACCGGAATACTGGAAGACTTGTATGTGATTAATAATGTTTACAATGAATGACCACAGATAAATCATTCCACATAGATTTACAAATGGTGCTAACCAAAACACTTGAAGACTTGTATGTGATTAATAATGTTTACAATGATCAGAGATCAATCATTCCACATAGATTTACAAATGGTGCTAACCGGAATACTTGAAGACTTGTATGTGATTAATAATGTTTACAATGACCAGATAAATCATTCCACATAGATTTACAAATGGTGCTAACCGGAATACTTGAAGACTTGTATGTGATTAATAATGTTTACAATGATCAGAGATCAATCATTCCACAAAGATTTACAAATGGTGCTAACCGGAATACTGGAAGACTTGTATGTGATTAATAATGTTTACAATGACCAGAGATAAATCATTCCACATAGATTTACAAACAGTGTTAACCAGAATACTTGAAGACTTGTATGTGATTAATAATGTTTACAATGACCAGAGATAAATCATTCCACACAGATTTACAAACAGTGTTAACCAGAATACTTGAAGATTTGTATGTGATTAATAATGTTTACAATGACCACAGATAAATCATTCCACATAGATTTACAAATGGTGCTAACCAGAATACTGGAAGACTTGTATGTGATTAATAATGTTTACAATGACCAGATAAATCATTCCACATAGATTTACAAATGGTGCTAACCAGAACACTTGAATGTGATTAATAATGTTTACAATGACCACAGATAAATCATCCACATGGATTTACACATTTCTAACCCAAATACATGAATACATAAAGTACATAGTTGCTCAGTGAGTTTGTGTGTTTGACCAGTCATTAACCCTTTACCTAACGAATCGCCCGCATCCGCCCGCGTAATATGCAAATTGAGGAGTTGAAAAAATTAAATTTTTCAAAATATTTCAACAAAACCATATCATGTGACCCCTCATTGGAATGAGCTCATTGGGCTCTTTCCATTGAGGGGTCTCATGATATGGTTTTGTTGAATTTTTTTGAAAAATGTAAACAAATGATATTTAAAATAATAAATTTTGATATCGTCTGCGTTGGGTAAAGGGTTAAGGCGGCATATTAACAATACTGATCAGTCTTCCCCCAAGTAATGAATGTGGACTCTACCTGTTGGTGACTCTGAAATGGAATATACTATCAGGGTCTGAAGAGTTAACCCGAGGACTTGAATGCTAGAATATGATTAGTAATACAGTGGAGCCCACTTAATTGGATATCTCTTAATTGTATATCCCGGTTAATTGAATATAATTTTCAAACACAAAACCATTTACCATACCTTCAGTACAAATTTGATCTGTTAATTGCATATGGGTTGTAGAGTAAGCTCCTGTTAATTGTATATAAATTTTTGTAATATGTCACAATTACCGTGACACGCACCAAATTCCCCTTATTTATCAATCTTTTTGGCCTCACTACATCCAATACAGGCATTTATTCTCTTATATCTTGTTTGACAGAGCTGTATGAGCTCTGTCAAACAAGATATAAGAGAATAAATGCTCAGTTTACCTCCAGAACACAGGAAACTGACCAAATCCCTGTTAATTGTATACTCCTGTTAATTGAATAATTTTCACTGGCAAAATGGATATTCAATTAAGAGGATTCTACTGTATTTGAAACTACCAAAGTAAAATAATTTTTCATAGATTTATAGATAGCCGAAAATATTTTTTACATTACTTCATCTAATAAAGTCACTTCCAAATTTGATAAGTATCTGCACTTGATCAATATTATGACCCAAATATGCTTCAAATATAATAAGTTATTATTGTGATGAATTGGCAATACCATGGTCTGAGATGAATGGCTCCGTGTTCATGTTTGGGGCATCAAAGTTGAACAATAGCTCCGAGCCATAAACCTCAGCCATGTAACCTTCAATTCATCACAATAAGGTATAATAATTATGTTCCAGTAAGTCCTTACCCATAGCCCAGTTCACATTGTGAAATGAACAAGGCAACTTTTAACAATAAATTTAGTAAATAAACCTCTTGTATACCTCATGATTTACTGGACAAATAATCAATAATTCAGATAAAGGTCAAGATCACTCCTTCTTAGTTCAAATCGTAAACTGATTTGCAATTTAACCCCATGCACACTGATGTCGAAAAATCTAAAGTTATAGGTGCAAATTTTTCCCATAACGCAACTAAAAATTTAACCAATTCAATCTTGTTTGACAGAGCTCATTGAGCTCTGTCAAACAAGACTGAGTTGGTTAAATTCCCAGTTGCATTATGGGAAAAAAAAAGCTACTTGAAAGTTAGATATGTTGACATCAGAGTGAAGACAGTTAAATAACCCTTCATTAGGAACATCATCTGCCACTCATCAAATTTCCAATTATTGCTTGGGTGGAATCTCCACTCTGTGGTGATTTAGTGATAATACACTCTCCACGTACTGTACTACTAGAGCTGTAAACAAACAAAAAATTACACAAGCTTGTCCAATCGGATGGTGAGGGTTTTAGTCTTATTGGAACATGATACAAGAACAAGCATGTGCATTAAATACAACCCTTACCATTCTTCACAAATCCTTCTTGACAGAAACAGCCCTCTGTACATTTTGTGATAGAACATAACCACCTTGGTAACTGTTCTTCACTTCCACAAGTGTCTGCACAAGGTGAACCACATGACTGGTACTGATACCCATTGTCACACTGCATAGCTGTAAAATATGACAAAAAGAGCAGCTTTATTACATTGTTCTAGTATTTTTTCTGGAAACAACCCCACTTTCTCAAAATTTTCTTAACCCTTTACCCAACGTAATGGCCTAAACCGGCCAGCATTATTCTCAAAACCGGCCAGCACTATTCTCAAAAACTGCCCATTAATTTTCACTATATTTTCATTTTTTGTCTCAAAAACATAGGTTATGACCCATCAATGGAACAGGCTTGTCGAGCTTGTTCCAATGATGGGTCATAACCTATGTTTTTGAGACACAAAATGAAAAAAAATAGTTATTCAAGAATTTTTTTTACAAATGTCATCTGCTTTTCATGTTAGGTAGAGGTTAACTGGTAGAGAGCTAGATTATCCCTTTACCCAATATAATGACTAAAACCGGCCAGCACTATTCACAAAAATCGGCAACTAATTTTCATTCTTTTTTTCATTTTTCTCTCAAAAACATAGGTTATGACCGCTCTTTGGAATGAGCTTATCGAGCTCATTCCAATGAGGGATCATAACCTATGTTTTTGAGACAAAAAATTAGTTATTCAAGAATTTTGTTTGAAAGTGTCGTCTGCTTTTCATGTTAGGTAAAGGGTTATTTTTGGTCTTCATAATTTCTTCACATGCTTTTGACATGTTATTATTTATTGGAGAGTGCCGAGTGCCTGTGGGCACTCTCCCACAAATTGTAGCTAGGTATATCCATTCAAATGGAATAATTCCATTTCAAAGATAATATGAAGCTCATTCACAGAATGTGAAGTCTTTAAATTAGGGCACCTGCAGCTCTGAAGACAACATATATATGGGCTTCCAGCACTCTACCAGTTAAAATTAAACTCATTACTGTGTTCAGTTTTTGCAAACAGAATTGTCTGAGCTTCCTTCAGATCAGATCAACAAGCAGAAATTTCAGTTTAGGCCTAAAAAAATTAAAAATCTGTTTCTCAGGCCCTCCTGCATGGTCCTTTTGGCTGCCGTATGCTCTCTTTTTATAACCAATGGAAACTTTAAAAAAAATCAAAATTAAATGGTTTATGTCTGATATTTTACCAAAGTTAAAAAAATTGATAAATTTGTCCCTTGAGTGCAAGATGGCTTTGCAATGCTTTAGCATTGCAAAGCTTTCTTGCTCTCAAGGGATGAAATACACCACCTACCATGCTCTTCTGTGGATTGTGGGGCCTAAAACATAAACCAAGATATGAACTTTTGATGGCAAAGAAATAATTACAGAAATAAAAAAATAAAATAAAAAAAACCTCGCCCGCATGCAATTTTACAAATAATGGCCTGAGAAACAGAAGATCTACTTTGTGGGGCCTTAGCCTTCTGTATATATTTTGTGCAACTCAAAATTTCAATTTGATGATTCAGTTAAGAATTCAACAAATTAAGCTTTGTTTGACAGAGCTCCCTGAGCTCTGTCAAACACGACTGGATTGGTTAAATTCATGGGTAGATGACTTCCAAAAGCTTATAGCTTACTGTTGAATCCCCTACAAGTATTCTTGGATTCTGTTCTTTTGTTACATTGTATACTATTAACTTCATGAGTTGTTCCTTTTTATCTGTTTTTGTGATGTATACAATTGACACTTCCAGTAATAAAATATTGTTTAAACTAAATTCATAGTTGCATTATGGGAAAAATTGCTGCTTGTAATTTGAGTGCTTATACATTAGTGTACAGAGGATTGATGGAACCAGAGGGCATTTAATGAGTTACACTTTCATACTGAGTTCACTAAAAATAGCCATTAGCGATTGGCTACACTTTAAATCTTTGTTTCAAGTTTATTATGCTCCCTTACTGGCTGTGTAAATTAGTATTAACATGAAAGTAGTGCCCAATGAATTGATAATAATAAATATTAAAAATACTGAAAACAGCAAGACAACTTTGTGCTTTATAGCCCAAGAACATTAGGTTTCACTAGGGAAAAAAATCAGAGAAAGCTGATTTTTTCAGGGAATGTCGAGTACATGTCACTGAACGATTAGACAAAAGTCCCCTAAAATCCCAGTTGAGCTTTTTTTTCTACAGCCTTTTTTCGAAAACGCGTTTGAAAAAAATAAAAAAAAATCGCACGAACTTTGTAACCTCGAATTGATCCAACTGTATTGTTTGTTTACGCGTATTTCGAGCTACATAATGTCTAATATACATTTACCTAGAGGAAAATGTGCATTCTGTGACAATTTTTGCGAAAAATTATTGAAAATTCACAAAAAAGTATCGGATTTACGCAAAAAATGACGATTTTCCTAACGGATTTGCCCAAAGGGTCGTAGTACAGAACGGGATGTTAGTTGGACAGACGATAAAAAATCCACCACCATTTGAAGACTTTTATCATTGCTTACAAAATAGACATTATGGAAGACCCCCTCTGCTTCTGGCCGAGTTCCCCTTTTGGTATAAAATTCGTCAGCATGAGAACTCAACTATTTTCGGGCTTGGGACCGAACAGACACGTCTGTGTCTGGCAGCATTAGATCAATAAATAATATTTACAGAATGTACAAAAATCAATAAATAATATTTACAGAATGTACAAATCAATCAACATGGATTAAGTTACATTGACTATTATCAACGCTATATACAGAAATGACATGACCTATATACATATTATTCATCAAACTCAGAAATTTCCGACAGGACAGTGTTTCTGTGGTTGTTACAAGAATCCGAACTGCAATTACACAAACCTGAGCAAGAGAGTCCTGCCTTCTTACACCCACACCTTTTTGTACAAGCACTCTTGCAACCACAACTGATCAGATTCAGTAGGTTATTGGGGGCACATGGCTTTGTGATTGCAGTCGGTACAAGAAGTCCATTGTCTAGCGACCACCCACAATCCGTCGGAGGAAGCGAAGTGCCCAGCCATTGTTGGACCTGGAGATAACATCTGTAGACATGTTGTTGTGCAGCATCGCTGCTTGGTGGGAGTGAGGCTAGGTCGATGGGTTTATTCAGTTTAGATTTTGCTACATAACGCTTGTAAGTGACATATCTATATTGGTCGAGAGAGGAAGCAGTTTTACTCCCGTATAAGATCAGGAGAAGTTGTTCCCCGGCTGCGGCTACTGCACTTGGTGTACTGTCATCCGCCAAAATTGTGTTGACATACTGTTGTGAGTCGCTAGTAACATCGGAGACAATTGTACTGAATACTTTCTTCTTACCAACTCGAAAGAGTGCAGAAGTAGTGTCACAACCACTTGTAGAATGTGCTACAAGGAGGTTGCTTCTATGGTCACCCATTTTGGTTGCTATTTCACTAACTGAAACTAGTAAGTTTGGGGTAATGGAATACATCATGTGAATATTACATCCCGGTTGAACTCGAGAGGTAAGAATGACTAACAAGTCTGTGTCTGTTCCCACAACGACAACATTGTTGTCATCTTGAGCGATGTCAAGTGCAGTTTCGGCTATCAGTACATCAGCATCAGCCTCGGCCTGCTTGGACTGAATATTGATAGCAGATAGCTCCTGCATTAGAAGATCGATCAGTTGGGTTTTGTTCTTGGCATATGCAAGGAAATTGGATTGGGGTGTGGTGGCTGGTAACTCGGGTGAGATATTGATATCAATGGAATACCTGTCTTTAGATCTACGGGCTTGTTCCATGCCCTTTGTCGACATTGTACAAGCATAACCATCAAAAACAACCACGACGTTCGCCCCAAAATCTCTCACTAGATAATTGGAATATGATGTACATATGTCCTTATATGACGACTGTTTAGGCCATACAACTGCCCTCAATAAAAATCCACCATCTACAACAAACAGAGAATGTTCTGGGATTTTAGTTTGCTCGGAACCGTATGTTTTGGGGATCTTACCGAGCGTGCTTTTCTGTGTCTTCCTCATTCCAGCAGAATCAAACAATGCTGGTGGTTTCGGGGCGAGTTCATATTTGAGATACTCTTCCATCTCTGCTTGTGACTGAATAACACATGTGATGCGGTTGAACAGAATTGTGGGGTCAATCACTACCTTACTTCCACGGACTTTGATGCTATTTGCCATCGATGCGAAAGACTTCACAGTGTCAACACGTCGTAGTTTGATGCTGTTGAACGTTTTGCTTACAACATTCGATGCGCAACATTCACCAATTTTGCGAACTTGGTCACAGTTCACAGTTTCATCGGCCACAAGCACGTTCGCTATAGAGACTAATTGTAGTGGATCTCTATTCTGAAAGGGGGAATGCACTCTGAGCCAGTTCAATAATTTGGTGATATCATTGGCATCAGTCAATTGTGAACTTTGACGGAGATCCCGATGTTGTTCGCCATGACCAGTGTGAACATGAACAAAATTTTCGAGAGCATTACATATCGGAAGGCAAAGAGGTAGTCCAAGTACCCATTTCGCAACAGTGCTATCGGTTATTCCCCTGCCATGTGTGAGACCACCAGGGAGCTTGAACATTCTCATTAAACACTGCTCTATGGTCTGATCAGAATATATCCCGTCCCAGAATTTATCTGAGCGCCTTATGGTAAAGTAACCTTTCTCAGTGAACAACTTCAAATCATCCTGTTGCATTATTTCTGTTAGCTCATTCATCTGCTGCAAATAGAGATGAGAACTTTTTGCGTATGCAAAATGACCACCTGCGTGAAATACTGGAATCATATTACGAACACAATATGTGTGGAGTTCCCAGTCGCCTGTGCGCTCTGCTCTCAAGAACAACTGGAGAAGACCTATTTGCTCGTAGTATTGTACCCAAAGCTTTCCTGTGCGTCCTACGGACGCATTCTGGAGCAGTTCGTGTAATTTTGACAGTAGATGGTTGACACTTTCTTGATTGACAGCGTCAGCTGTTGTAAAGTCACCTCTGGCAAGTCCACAGAATATTTCATTGACTTCTGTGCAGTCTATGTTATCTAGTGTTCGGCTTTCTTCAAACACAAGTTTTGTAATGGCAATTTGTGTTAGCAAATGGGCACGAACTGCTCTTGAATATGCATGACCACTGATAAATGATGGATTGACCCACCAGCATAAACAGTCCCCCAAAGTTCATCCAAGCCGCTACCAGCCATGATCGAACCAATTGCCCCTAAATATGACATAATCATATGGAAGCCGCCGAGTCTAACAAAAACTTTTGTCAACTTATCTGACGAAGACACAATCTCCACTGCTTTGATATAAAGTGGTTTACATGCCAATGCATCTTGAGTGTAGGCGAACACCACATTATGTGATTTAATCGAACATGGAAATTGAAACAATGATGCTATAATACGGTATTTGAATGAGAAAAGTCGATGCCGTTTGAATTTGAGTTTAGGGGGTATGATTAATATTTCACACGTTTCACCAGTTCATTATGGAATAAATGACTATTGTTATATATCATTATAAAGCCACTGCTTTTCTGCAATTTTTGATATATAATTTAACTCCCAAAGTAGTTGTAGATTTGATTTAATGGACGTTGTGTACCGTTATGTGTATGAAAACAATAAAAAAATTTTCGTAATTTTGTACATTTTTGTGAATATTTCACCATTGAGTGTGAGGATTGGTACAAAGTTGGCATTTTCTGTTGGGGATATGTATTCTCAATATAATTCAGCACGATATTTATGATTCTCACCCTACTAAGGCGAATAAGAATGAGAAATATGGAGCTGGGTCGAATTTTTTTTAAAAATTTTTTTTCATCAAAAAAACGCTACAACTAAAAAAAGCTCAACTCGGATTCGCGGGGACTTTTCACACTTTATCCACAATGTGTGTCCCGGAAACATATAAAAAAAATCAGCTTTCTCCGATTTTTTTCCTTACTTTCTCATTTTTATGTCTAATGTGCCTGGACTATTAGAAATCCACATATCCACAAACTAAGGGTTTATAATTTAGTTATGCATAACAAAATATAAATTTACTTCCTGAGCACCAACTCGGAGATTAATTGCACTTGGATAAAACAAACTGAATTTTTAATTTGGGAAATGCATTTTCTTGAATTATGGGAAATGAAGACTGATTGTTCTTGATAAAATAATCCACATTTTTATTTGGGGAAAATGTTTCTCTTGTCATAGGTTATAAAAAGCGATGATGCTGGGGTAAATTTCCCGAAAAGAATACCCATGTATCATATGACCAGAGTTCCTGCAAGTAAAATTCAAGGCTTTTCAAGGTTGTTTCTCAAGATTGTTCCACGGCCCTACCGTAGTCAAATTCAAGGATTTCAAGGCCCACACCTTCACTGATCTTAATGAGGACCCGTGTCATTACCTCCATCCTGCCACTTTCCTTTATGGGAAGTGGTAGGAGTGGGTAATAAACTGGAGAACACTAGTAAGACTATGCCTTCATGAAGTTTTGCACATAAAACTATATAGCTATGGTAACGTGCTTTCAGCATATTTATTTCAGGAATACTGAAGGTTTCTTAAAGCCTCCTTGTCCCATTTCCAGAACTTCAAGGCCTTGAATGGTCTTTAGTAAAATTTATGACCATGCCTTAACCCATTACCTAACATAAAAAGCAGATGACACTTGCAAAAAAATTCTTGAATAACTAATTTTTTCAGTTTTTGTCTCAGAAACATAGGTCATGACCCCTCATTGGAACAAGCTTGATGAGCTTGTTCCAATGAGGGGTCATAACCTATGTTTTTGAGACAAAAAATGAAAACAATAATGAAAATTAACTGGTGATTTTTTAGAATAGCACTGGCCAGTTTTCCGTTAGGTTTGGGTCAAGGGGTTAAATCCAAGGCCCTGTGGGAACTCTGTATGCCAGACATGGACACGATGAACATTGTTGAATATTTAAGCGAATTTACAAGACAAATTGCCAACTACTCACGACATAATTCTTGAGTCCTCCATCTAACTGGTACACATATCCTTGAGCATTCTTCAGCAAAATTTGATATAGCCTCACACAAACATTCACAATCACCACCTTCATTACATCTATAACGAAAAAATTAAATAATATTCCTCTCCTCATTCTACAACTGTGAATATGAGAGAGAGAGAGAGAGAGAGAGAGAGAGAGAGAGAGAGAGAGAGAGAGAGAGAAAAGAGAGAGAGCGATAGATAGATAGATAGATAGATAGATAGATAGATAGATAGATAGATAGATAGATAGATAGATAGATAGATAGATAGATAGATAAAAGCTTCATGAATGAGATGCAAGAGAGCGAGAGAGATAGGGGCAGAAAGAGAGAGAAAGAGAGATCTAAAGAGATCTAAATAACAGCTTCATCATGAGTCATAGACAGTTGCTGATTCACTCAAGTGATATTATTACATATCTTTATATCAGTCAATTGATATGGGCCATATATATTATTACACATCCATCTAAAATTAAGGTATTCTAGAATGTGTGATAAAACTGAAGCTGTACTGCATGCACACTTGTGTTATACAGGTTTTTGCACTTTTTCAACATCAGAATGGAACCAGTCCTATTCCTGGGGACCCATTCAGACACATTGGACCATTTATTTTGATGTTGTAATGTGGATGCCTATAATGTCTGAGTCTGCGTTATTTCCGCAGAAAACAAGCTATTAATTTAAAACAGAATATGTTTTTAATTTTGGAATTCACTTTAAAAAAATTTCCACAAGCCTGTATGAGTAATTCATTTTTAAATGAGTAACTTACCCTCTGCACTGTACTGACCGAGTATAAATCAAATCTAAATCAACTTGTTTCTCAACGTAATGGTCAATACTAGCCTGTACTGTTCAAACTCAGCTTAAGACAACTCATTGGTTTTTTTATTGAAGGACAAAAACAAAAACATATTCTACTTTCAATTAATAACTTGTTAGAAACTCATTTACTGTACACCGAGCAAGCATTAAAAAACCTTTCTAATTTATTCTATTATGCCAAACCACAAAGAATAATAGTAAAAATTGATTGAGCAGCTGTATGGGTTAAAATATGACATGGCAATGACACACAGTAGTTCAAATAATTAAACTTATAGACAGAATCTGAAAGCATCCTTCAGTGACGTCACTTCAAATGAATGATGCCTTGCATGCAAGTTTATAAGTCAGCAAAATCCAAATACAAAACAAAGTGTGTATCGAACGACTGTATGTTGATATTTATTGGAATTCATATTGATTCTGTACTTCTGTTAAACCCTATAACATAGCTCTTAATGAATGGTGAGAGGTCAATGTTTATTTAATTACCCCACAATTTGTGCTATAAAAGTTAACCATAAAAAGTTGTATTTCAGTTTGACAATGTTTTTGCGATGGAACCTGTATGGAAATGGCCTATAGGATCCTATATGATTCCTACAAAAAAAATATAGGAATCATAAAGGATTTCTATAGGAATGATGAGGGTACGGCAAGAAAATTATGGGAGTTCTTTTTCCTACAGGAATCCTCTATACATTCCTATAGAAACTTCCATTTCATTGTTGAACTACTGGGAGATGCAGTATTCCTAAAGGAACTCTGCTCACCTTTAACATTCCATTGAGAGGCCACATATGGTTTTGTTGAAATTTTTGGAAAATATTCTATACAGAAAACAATTATAATACTAAATTGTGAGTAGGGGTAACTAGCAGACAAATGCTTGTTGAAACTGTATGCAGTTGTGTTGAATTTTTGCACGCCTTGGATAATTTAATGAGTGCATACATATTCAACACTCTGAAAGACTGCACACTTCAAACAGCACAACTACAAATTGTTCCAGCTTGATTGCTTCCAGTGATTCAGATGTAAAAGCATAAAAGCAAATTGGTTCCATAATTTAATAATCAGGTTTTTGAGAAGTGTTTTTTTTTTTCATTTCATGGAAAGAAACTCGCAAATGTGTTTTTCGAAAGCAGGTAACGTTCTGTAAATAGCATTCTAAACAAATTGCAACCTTGCTAGCAGTTGTAATACACAGTTGAAAGATACAGATCTTGAATCAAGATATTTCATGATTTTTCCGTTTAATCATGTACCAAATACAATTATACACCCAAAAGAGTGGAACCCTGTTAATTGAATAGCCAGTTTGTCCATGAAAAATTATTCAATTAACAGGAGTATTCAACTAACAGGGATTGTGTCACTTTCTTGTATTTTGGAGATAAACTTAGCATTTATTCAATAATATCTTCTTTGACAACAGCTCTGGGAGCGATGTCAAACAAGATATAATAGATTAAATGCCTGTATTGGATGTATTGAGGCCAAATAGGTCTATAAACAAAGGAAAACTGGGGAGAGTCAAGGTAAATTTCCGACAAGTTACAAGATTTTTTATTCAATTAACCGGAGTTTACTCTCTAACCAATATACAATTAACAAGTCAAATTTGTACTGCAGGTATAGTAAATGGTTTTGTGTTGGGAAATTATATTCAATTAACAGAGTTACTCAGTTAAGAGATATTCAATTAAGTGGCCTCCATTATATGATAAATCATTTTCTGTTGAGCTGACAAGACCTGATCAGCAAGATCAAACAAGACACAGTAGGTTGACCTGGTCTCATCAACAAGTATGACAACCCAGATTGATTGACTGACAACCTGTACTTAATAAATGTGGGAGCATAGTGGCTCAGAGGTCACTGCATTGAACTTCAAACTAGGGCTGCACGGTATATCGATAAAACGATATATACCGGTATTCAAACCAATATCGATTGAATACCGGTGTAATTACAAAAATATCGGTTTATCGTCATTATTTATTTACTCACAATTTAATTTTCAAGATGTCTTGAGTTTTTTAACTGTAGACCCGATTGAATAATATTATCCCTTTACCCAAGGAATCATCTGCATGTGCTTACGTAATATACAATTTCAGCAATTGAAAAAATAATTTTCAAAAATTTCAACAAAACTATATCATGTGACCCCTCATTGGAACGAGCTTGTTGAGCTCATTCCAATGAGGGGTCACATGATATTGCTTTGTACAATTTTTTTTTGAAAACCTGATTAACTTTTTTTTTAAATAATAAATTTTGATATCGTCTGCCTTGGGGTACAGGTTTTTCGAACCGCATCAACAAAGCATGCTAATTCGTTCCAACTGTGATGCCCCAAGCCTCGATTGTGGTACTTATGTTCATTTTTCTGAACAGTTTTCGATATACCGGTATACCGCAGTATTTTTTTGAATACCGATACCGGTATTCCGTTTTGAATATCGTGCAGCCCTACTTCAAGTTGAGAGGTCCACAGTTTGATCCCCACCATGGGTAACTGTGTTTTGTCCTTTGGAAAGGCACTTAATCCTAATTGCCTACATTGGGGCATGGTGGCACAGTATAAAGGCATACTGCATGTCGATGGCACACCTGTCTTCATTCAGTGCAAACCCTGCTTGTGTGGAGTTTGAGTATGTTGGGGAGTCTAACAGTTTCTTGCCATTGCTTGGATTTCTAATCATCACAGTATTTTCACTCCAAAACTGTTAATTTGAACACTGATACAAAATTCTTTTCTGCAGTTCAAGAATGATTGAATTTCATTCAGTATTCACAAACAAAATATGCAACATAAGTTAAAAAAAGAAACAATAAATACTCCACCTGACAGCATCAGCTACACAGTTTTCAAACATCTGTTCAATAGTAGGAGGCCCAACCCATACATCTCTACATCCTTGAAATGCCGGGCCTTTTTTGATAACACTGCAAGATTCTTCAGCCCAAAGTCTTCTCCTTTGTGTTTTCTTTCCAAAATACAATAGGAAACCAGATAAATATTTCATGATTTTTCCCTTTAACCCTTTAACTAACGGAACGACCAAAAATGGCCAGCACTATTCTCAAAAAATGGCAATTAATTTTCATTATATTTTCATTTTTTCACTCAAAAACATAGGTTATGACCCCTCTTTGGAACGAGCTGATCAAGCTCGTTCCAATGAGAGGTCATAACCTATGCTTTTGAGAAAAAAAAGTAGTTATTCAAGACTTTTGTTTTCAAGTGACATCTGCTTTTCATGTTAGGTAAAGGGTTAATCGTTTACTAAATGAATTGGCTGTATCTGCCTGCATAATATACAAATATAGCAGTTGAAAAATTTTTTCCATGAGCTCATTCCAATGAAGGATCACATGATGTGGTTTTGTGGAAATTGTTTTTTTAAATTTCAAAAAATAATATTTAATACAATAAATTTTGATATCATCAGCATTGGGTGAAGGTTTAAAGTGAGTGTAATATATAAACTGTGGTGCCCAATAGCATTAGGCAAATGTAAATTTTTGTTTGAATCAATCAGGAAAATCCCATGCTATCATTTCGCTTTAACACACAGGATATCAAAGTTTAGGATTTTAAATACTATTTTTTCAAATTTTCAAAAACATTCAACAAAACCATATCATGTGGTCCCTTACTGAAATGAGCTCAATGAGCTCATTTCAAACAAGGTCACATTATGTGGTTTTGTTCAAATTCTTTGAAAACAAATTTTCTCCAATTGCTCAATTTGTAAATTATTTGGAGTAGACGCAGACGTTTTTTTAGATAAAGGATTAAGTCAATAAAATGTAAATGAATTTTAAAAGAACTAATCATATGTACAACTTTTAACTCTGCATCTGAGACAGAAGATAGAAAGCACCGTGTCATGTCAGTGGCCATCAAATGGACAATGGAGTCACATTTTGAAGTTACCATCATACCACACTCATCTGATCGAAAACATGATTGTAAGTTGATCATAAATGTTGACAAGAAAGACTTTTTCTGCTTTTTATCTAACAATCAACTTCATTTGCACCCCAAAACTCGGAAAAAATGTTTGCATCAGTGCCCTTGTTCCGATTCCGTATCGGACAGATTCAACTTCCGGTAAACACCGCACTATTGTTTTATGCAACATCACAAAAGCAATATGCATTATGATTATGCATATAAAATGCAAATTTTGACCAATTCCAACCCAATTTAAACTGAAAAATGGGGAAAATGGGCTTTATGTAGTGGGATTGGTAGATAAATGTATTATAATCAGGCCAGAAAATAAGCAATCTGACATTTGCTGAATAAGGTCCCCAGAGGGTGAATTTGATGATGCTATCCCATACAGTAGGCTAGTTTATCCTCTGGGTACCTCTTTCTGTTTAGTCTTAGACCCTGATTCAGATTGAGGTTCACATAGGGTAAATTTAGTGATGCAACCCTGCTGTGCAGGGTAGCATCACTAAATTCACCCTCTGGGGACCTCATTTTGCAGATGACAGTCTGCTTATTTTCTGCTTGATTATAATGACCAAATGCACACTTTAACAGCATAACTGCAGATTGTTCCAGCTTGATTGATTGCTTCCAGTGATTCAGGTGGAAAAGCATAAAAGCAAATTGGTTCTATAATTTAATAATCAGGCTTTTGAGAAGTGTTTCTTTTCATTTGTTTTTTCGAAAGCAGGTAATGTTCTATAAA
The DNA here is from genome assembly GCA_031216915.1 of Pictodentalium vernedei. Taxonomy (NCBI): domain Eukaryota; kingdom Metazoa; phylum Mollusca; class Scaphopoda; order Dentaliida; family Dentaliidae; genus Pictodentalium; species Pictodentalium vernedei. The sequence goes on from CM062288.1 coordinate 278,984,314, forward strand.
TAGTATTCTAAACAAATTTCAACCCTGCTTGCAGTTGTAATATGCAGTTGCAAGATACAGATCTTGAATCAAGATATTTCATGATTTTTCCATTTAATCATTTACCAAACACAATTATAGACCCAAAAGAGAGGAACCCTGTTAATTGAATAGCCACTTTGTCCATGAAAATTATTTCAATTAACAGGTGTATTCAACTAACAGGGATTGTGTCACTTTCTTGTATTCTGGAGATAAATTTAGGCTCGTTGCAATCTGAATGTAAACACGACCTTGAATCTGATACAAATTCCAGGATGTGTGCATTTATTTATTTAGGTTTAATGACACTTTAACAGCCAAGCTCATATGTGTCTGTGACAGTTTTACAGGTGGAGGAAGCTGGAGTACATGGAGAGAAGCACAAAGCAACGACAAGCTGCTGCCAGCTCCCCAACATAATAATTCTGCACTGCAGCAAAGGCAGGGTTCGATTGCTTGAAGACATGTGGACAATCAGAGTTTAGTGCTTTGTCCAAGGACAAAAAGCAGGAGTCCAAATCGATTGCTCAGACGATCAACCATCCAAGGACAAACTGGGCTCAACGTTGCTTAACTTCGGTGATCTGATGAGAACCAGTTACCACAATGCCACTGCATCCCAGGACATGTGCATGGTCATGATAATGTATATATATTGATGATTTGAAATTGGAGGCTGAAGAGAGTTTCTAATTTCTTGTAGTGATGACTGACTGATGGATGCATCGAAAAGAAGACAAAGTCACGGCGAATGTTTTATTATTACATGCCTGTTCGTTGAAATCCCCCATCTACAGGAACACTAAACAACACTTAAAATAAAAATCTGTTCTGCACATATGTGCGGAACAGAAATTGATGATGGACTATTTTCACTTGAATTTTGTACATATTGTGTAATGCAATTATAATTTGAATCCCTTGTGAAAGCCAAAAAATCGTCCCCCGAGTTCCAATGTGTTCTATGTGCCAGTAGGCACATAGAACACATCGGAACTCAAGGGACGAAATAGCAAAAGAGGTTCCTCTCACAATTAAATAAATTGCCGAGTGTCCTTCTAATAATTGTTTTTATATACGTGAAGGCATGTAATAAACAAAGAATGACACACTCATGTAAATAGCTTAATCGATATCGCACTTGTGCCATTGTGGAAGCATAAAACTGGAGGTGTGCGGCCTCTTGTTTTATCCTTCTGTGCTGGCACTCCTGCCATATCAATTAACCCATTTACGTGTGTGTTTCGGTCTGTGTATGTCTGATCTTACACAAATTCCACTCCAGTTATACTTCCACCACTACATCTAGGGTGTTACTTTACCATTCAGGAAAGACCAAACTTTGACAAACCACATGACATCTACCATCGATGTGGTAAGATGTTACTTCTGAGGTCCCCGGAGGTCAACCTATGTGGCATAAAAATGAATTCATATACAACTGATACCACTACTACTGCCCTACATTGGAGAAAATGTGTCCTACACCAGAGATGTGTCTCACATAGAAGATAACAGTTCCTATATAAGAGACAGCAAGTTCTAAACACGAGATACTATGCCCTGTGTAGGAGATGCTATGTCCCCTGTACAATACTATGTTCTTCAAAAAGATACTATGTCCCTGTACAATACTATGCCCTACTTAGGAGATACTACGTCCCTTGTACAATACTATACCCTACTTAGGAGATACTATGTCCCTTGTACAATACTATACCCTGCTTAGGAGATACTGTCCCTTGTACAATACTATACCCTGCTTAGGAGATACTGTCCCTTGTACAATACTATACCTTACTTAGGAGATACTATGTCCCTTGTACAATACTATACCCTGTTTAGGAGATACTGTCCCTTGTACAATACTATACCCTGCTTAGGAGATACTATGTCCTTTGTAAAATACTATACCCTGCTTAGGAGATACTATGTCCCTTGTACAATACTATACCCTACTTAGGAGATACTACGTCCCTTGTACAATACTATATCCTTCATAGGAGATACTATGTCCCTTGTACAATACTATGTCCTTCAAAGGAGATACTATGTCCCTTGTACAATACTATGTCCTTCATAGAAGATGCTATGTCCCTTATAGAATACTATGCCCTGCATAGGAGATGCTGTAAAAGTCGGTTATTACAAATAATTGGTTATAGCGATTTTTTTTTAATCCCTGGCCGACCCCTGTAGAAATCATGCTTAATTTTCATGCTTATAGCAGAATCGGTTATAGCGAATTATTGGATATAACGAATACAAATTAGTACCCGAGGCCATAAATTGCATCACATAAAATGAAGTTAGTCTTGACTAACAAGTCATTAATTGATTTTGGCATTTAACTCAAATATCTACTGTGACTCCAGGGGATTAGAGAAGTGTTGATTAACAATAAGTAGCATGCACAAGCATCTTAATTCTTAATTACTGTGAGTATACATTAGCGGAAGAAACTATATAAATTTTTGTTATTGTGACCAGTTAATTTAGTTTAATGGAAACTTCTAACACGGAAAGTGACATTCTCGAATCTATTACAGGCAGTGGGTTAACAGAAAGTAGTGATGACCAGGGACCAGCCGTGAGGGCGACTAGGGCGATTATGTCACCCTTCTAAGCCCAAAGTCGCCTAGAAAAATAGCCGGGGCGATTACAAGTCGCCCTCTAAAAATTGGCCAAAATGAGGAAAGGCTGAACTGAGTGAGGTTTACATGAAAACGATTATTTTCAAAAATCGAATGTGCTCGAGTGTGATAAATGGGCATTTTAATTCGTCAAATAAACGTCCATTTATTTGAAATCACATGACAATCAATTGTCCATTGTCGCTTTTGGTGGATTTTTTTATTTCTATTTTGTTGCGTTCCAGTTGACTTACGCGACTCAACAAAATAACCCAGTTTGAAAGTAGGTTATTTCACTTAGGATGCCAAAAATGTATACACAATGGACATATTTTGTAACACATTATTTTTCATTTCGTTCTGCTGACGACAGTTAACTGTTGGGCTGTCTATTCCCAGAAAAACACGAATGGAATTGAAACACATGAAAAAAAGCTTTAGTGATGACACGAAAAGCTTTGTACAGGACACAAGTGTGCATGTGGACGATCTTGAAAAAGGGTCCTCCTAAACACTGGAATGACATAAAATGACGCAGAATGACACCGGAATGCCATAAAAATGATGCGGAATGACATTTCTTTTACAAAATACTCAACCCCAGAATGTATTTTGTTTCTTAACTAACAAAGTACCTCCCAAGCAACCTTCTTACATCTGGTCCTGTTCACACTTTCAGACTTTCAGGAAATTATTAGCTTAGTAGACTTTGGTGAAAGGCAACCACAGGAGGGTAATGGGGGATTGGCACGAAGAAGAGGTGAGGGGTCATGAAAGAGAAGGTAGCAGTGGGGGATTTTCAGTCAATAATTACATTGGGATTTTTTAACCTAGCACAGATGCATCATAGACAACTGGACCTGGATTATCTGGATGTTAATGGAGGACCACAAATTGAAAATATGAAGGGGTGGCGGGGGTGGTACATGAATATTCTTAATTTTCCCCACTTGCCTATGAAGTCTCCCTACATGACTCTGCAGTCTATTTTTTCTGGAGGGAGACTTGAAGTCTCCCTAAAATTCCCCCCTAGGCTGGTCCCTGGTGATGACGAAAGTGATGGAGCATCTGAACCTTCAGAACCATTACCGACAAAGTAGGTAACACTGGATGCTTTACAAGCAGTTAGGTATTTAGAAGGACAATGTAAAATAAAAGAATCAGTGTTCAGAAATTTGTATTCATTAGAAAATTCTGTAAAACACACAGCCAATTGCCAGTCAACATTAAATGAGTTCTTTAAAAAATTATTTCAAAAAAGGGTGTAAAAATTATTAAATATGTTTTATACCAAGAATACACCATGTTTCCAGCTAATTCTTTATATTCTTTTTTTATGTCCTTTTCCCGTGAGTCAAATATAGCAAATTTACTTAATACGGATATAGCAAATATCAGTTATAGCGAACTAATTTCTTTGGTCCCGAGGACTTCGCTATTAACATGTTTTACTGTATGTCCCCTGTACAATACTATGTCCTTCATAGGAGATGCTATGTGCCTTGTACAATATTGTCTTTCATAGGCGATACTATGTCCCTTGTACACTACTATGCACCGCATAGGAGATACTATGTCCCCTGTACAATAGTATGTCCTTCATAGGAGATACTATGACCCTTGTACAATACTATGTCCTTCATAGGAGATACTTTGTCCCCTGTACAATACTATGTCCCCTGTACAATACTATGCCCTGCATAGGAGATACTATGTCCCCTGTACAATAATATGTCCTTCATAGGAGATACTATGTCCTTTGTATGATACTCTGGTCTGCATAGGAGATACTATGTCTTTTGTGCAATACTATGGCCTTCATAGGAGATACTATGTCCCTTGTACAATACTGTGCCCAGCATAGGAGATACTATGACCTCTGCTTGATACTATGGCCTGCATAGGAGATACTATGTCCTTTGAACAATACTGTGTCATTCATGGGAGACACTGTATCCTGTGTATGGTACTATGCTTGATGTAGGGGATATTAAGCTGTTTGTACTATTTATTAAGTCGTATGTAGAAGATACTGTATCCTATTAGAATATAAGAAGTGCCATGAAGTAGATAATTCATAGGAAAATCAATAATGAAAGTGTAGAGCAAAAAAATATTACCTCACAGGGTTCTTCTGTCAATGAATCCTCTGGTTCTGCATTCGCACAATATTCATCAGTTTTCCATGAATTAACAAGAGCTGCAGCCGTGCCTAGCAACACTCCCGATTTGGAAGTATAGTCATTTTGAGAATTACCATCATAGTTTCCACAAAGACCTTGAACATTTCCCATCCACTTTTTGTCAAGATTAACTATAACACTGGTTCCTGAAAATTCAAAGAACATACCATATTTACTCTATGTATTGGGACACTCTATGATTTGGGACACACATATTTTCCAGAAAACTATATTTTTTTATGCTCTAAAGTTTGGGGCATTCAGGAGATTTGTTTCCAGTTGACCCGTCGCTAGTAGCAGACGACACTCCTAAAAAAAATTCTTGAGTAACTAAAAATTTTCATTTTTTGCTTCCAAAACATAGCTTATGATCCCTCATTGGAACGAGCGCATAAATGAAAATATAAAAAAAATTGGACAGCGATTTTTGTATATAGTGATGGAAAATGAATCACACACAACTTTATTCAGCATCAAATCAAGACCAGGCTGTGTTCTTTTCCCATTTTCTAAGAATTGGGACACCTATGAAAATAATTATTTTTAGCTGTCCCAATACATATACGGTATGACAGTTAGGCTATTAACTCCTACCATGCTGAGTATTTTCAAAATATTTTTCATCAATTCCAGTCATGGCTGCTTCAATGATTTTTCAATGATTATCAGGGCAGCACAAATTACCTGTATGGGAATGTCCTATAGGACTCTATATGATTCCTATAGGAAAATACAGGAATCATACAGCATTCCTATAGGAATGATAAGTGTACGGCAAGAAAATTATGGGAGTCCTTATCTTATAGGAATCATCTGTGCATTCCAAAAGGATTTTTTATTTAATTGTTGTACTATTGGGATGTAGTATTCCTATAGAAACTCTTTAACAGTTCAGTCTCTTTGGATTCAACTAAATGTTTAAAAGAGTTCTATAGGATTATTATAGGACATTCATGGCAATTATAGGAAAGCATTTTTTTATTTGTAAATTATAGTTGAATTTAAGTAAAAGTCCATTTCCTTTTATAAGCTTTTTTTTTTCACTCCATCCAAATGAAAACAGTTTCATATACATGTAGCCTTAGGCAAACTCTTCTAATCAACAGGACTATATGTATATTCCTACAGAAATATACTGTATTTCCTATATGGATTCCTATAGGATCCTCCTAATTTGCATACAGATTACCTACACGTTTCCTTTAGGAAACTTCTGTGAATTTCCTATAGGAAACCTATAGGAAGGGGCGCGGTGGCGTCGCGGTAACCGGTTCTCGTCAGATCACCGAAGTTACGCAACGTCGAGCACGGTTAGTTGTTGGATGGGTGACCATTTCAGCGACTGATTCGTGCTCCCGCGTTGTGTCCTTGGGCAAGGCACTTAACCCCGATTGCCTACATGGGGGCACGATGACGCTGTGTACTATGGCGTACTGCACGTCGATGGTGCGCATGTCTTCAACCAATCTAACCCTGCCTGTGCCGCGGTGCAGAGTTCAGAGTTACGATGTTGGAGAGCTGACAGCTGCTTGTCGTTGCTCGGTGGTTCTCTCCGGGTACTCCGGCTTCCTCCACCCGTAAAACTGTCACCGACATGATATGACCCTGGCTGTTAATGTGTCGTTAAACCCTAATAATAAATAAAAAAAAACCTATAGGAATCCTATTTTGTTCCTATAGGAGTGTTTCATATATGACATATACAGAACCACACTTATGTTTGAATATTACACACCCAACCCTGAAAAAGAATTCACTGTAATTAATCGCTAATTTACTTAACCCTTTACCCAACGTAACGGCCAAAACCGGCCAGCGCTATTCTCAAAAATCGCCAATTAATTTTCAAAATATTTTCATTTTTTGTCTCAAAAACATAGGTTATGACCCCTCGTTGGAACGAGCTCGTCGAGCTCGTTCCAACGAGGGGTCATAACCTATGTTTTTGAGACAAAAAATGAAAAAAATTAGTTATTCAAGAATTTTTTTTGCAAGTGTTGTCTGCTTTTCACGTTAGGTAAAGGGTTAAAGAGTCGACGATTTAAATGGTTGAAAGAATTTTAGAGAGAAACAGGCAATTTTGTCAGAGAACCAGTCTAAGTCATTGACCTTACCACCTGTAGAATCACTTTTGAATCATTTTATTCGCAAAAAAAAAAAATGTCGGTCCGAACACTCAAAACTCAAAAGACTGCATCAACATATCAGACGTCACAAATTATGAGGTCTGAAATGTGTTTTCAAAAGTGTGTGTACAGGCATCATTATATTTGGAGGATGGAAAATCTACAAGGATTTTAATTTAAATACTGTGCAAACTGGCTGCTCTGTTTAAGTTTCGTGCTTTTTAAACTGAAACTAAAATAGAAGTTTGAACTCGGCTTAACTATACATGCACTACTGCCACTAGGCTATTGCATGTGAACATCGGTCATTTCTGTTCTGCACTGTAACAAAAGTACACACTGGACTAGAAAAGACATTTTGTGCAGTAATTTACCTTCCGGGGCATTCATTCGATCGTTTAGAGTAACTGAGTCTCCATTCTGAGTGAACTCTGCAGTCTTGGTAAGTCAGCACTTTATTTTTCAACATTATAAAGTTTCTGACTTGAAATTTAACCTTCTTTTTAGTTTACCCTAAGTCTTGATAACCTTTGTTTGAAATGGGCTGCACTTACAAATAAAGGCTTTAGGTTGTCCACATTTACTACAAATATACAAAGGGAGAAATATATTGCACGATAACTGCAAGAAAATGTCATGTCTTGTCTCCACAAGTAATTTAGTTTGTACACCTTTTTTACAACCCCCCCCCCCCCTCCACCCATCTATAACCTGGCAGCATTTTCTTGAAAGCTCACGAAATGAGTATCCAACAGTATTAGTCAGAGGCTGAAAGAGAAATAAGAGGGGGCAGGGGGTGGGGTTGTTCTCACCAGTAAACTCCAACTTATTTGGTTGATAATATTTTCAAAGATTGATTAATGTTTACATTATTTTGTACTAGTACTATATACTTCACCAGTTTGTTATCTGAACGGTTCTGTCAATATTTTTTTCAACGTATCTGGTTCAAAAATAATTTTTTATGTGTCTGCTCCAATATCTTTTCAATCTTAAATTTGGAATTTGATATTCTGAATTTGCATTTAGTAAGTAGTTTTAAAGAGGACTGATAGAATGTGGCTAAAATGATAGGTTTTTGGAGGACATTTCCTTGGGCATGGGGACTGACCAATCAAACTGCCCTGAACTATTGTTTCAAAATCAAAATGTAGGCCCTTTCCTTGAAGTTGCCTATGAAAATGCTCTGCCCACTAAGTAGCTAAGTCACATAGGTGGCATTCGATTTAAGTTTTGTTGCTGAGAATTAAAGCAAAATAATATCCTTGTATAAAACAGAAATACTAGCAAAAATCCTTAATTAGTGATTTAAAAATACACATCAATCTGTGTCTGGAAAATATTGTCATATTGTCTATGTTTTAAATATTCTAATAATTATTTTTGAATTTCATGGAAGTCATCTCATAAAATTGACAATATATTGCATTCATCAGACCACGTGTATTTATCACCCCTCCCCTCTTCGTAGTCTCATTCCCACCCTATTCAAGACTTTTCACAATTTTAGTAGTGGGTAGCTGGTAAATTTTTTTAATTTCCCCAGTACAAACTCCAGAAAGTCATATTTTAGCAATACTACATCCCCCTAAAAACGCCCTTCCCGCACCCCCCACAAAAAAAAAAAAAATAAAATAAACCTGTTGCCCCAACAACCACTAGCACGTAAAAAAACATTGGTTCCACAAATGTAAACTACTGAGTTTTTCTTATAAAACCAGGCTTTTCATTCTTCCGAATTTATTTTCTTCATTCAGCTAGTGTGGGGGGGGGGGGGGGGGGGGGGGGAGTGGTCATCTAGTAAGGGTGGAATTGGTGATATTAAAATTTATAGTAAATTTCCTTTCTTATTATACCTACCACAATTGTTTACTACAGGCTTGCACTGCAGTTGAAGACCCTAACTCGGAAAATATACTCTATATTTTGATCTTTCCCAAGCGATTTGGGAAAGAAAAGTGGTGCAAAAGCACCAAGAAAAAATAAGCCAAAACTGGGCCAAGTGCAACCGGCGCAGACACAGTAGGGGGCGCTCTTCTCTTAGTACAATTCCACGGCTTCCGGAACCAGTGCGTAGGCAGTCACAATGAATCATTCTTTTGAGTCCGCCAACATAGGAGTTATGTGATCAGTGGGGAGGAAGGATTCTTACCCGAATAAGAAGACGGGAGGGCCTCCATGTAAACAATTGCGGTAGGTATAATAAGAAAGGAAATTTACTATAAAATTTAAATTTCTTATCAACCTACCTTACAATTGTTTACTACAGGCTGAACAGACAATAGGATGGAGGGAATCACATAACCAACCCCCACATAGCCCAATTGCACTGGAACCGTGGACAGAGGAAGAGGTCCCTAGGCCTATCAAACCATAGCATCACAAACATTAGTAAAATACACTGAGAGATGAGGCATATGGTTATGTGCGACGTACAGACAGAAAGGGCAGGTAACAGCACTGAGCTGGAACTGACCTTGTAAGAAGCCGAATGGCTAGGGTAGACAACAGTCTGAGCAGAAGAAAGAAGGCCCATAGTACAAAGGTCCTCTGCCTGCTTCTGCAACTGATGCAGATAGGTGGAGAAAGTAGCATTTCTCCAGTAGGCTGCCAGCATAACATCTGACAACATGACAGAGTTAGTATAAGCCCAAGAGGTAAACAATGCACGCACCTCGTGGGCAGAAGTACGTTTGGTAATACAATTGCCAGTTGTTAGACGAGCGTAAGCCACGCGAATAGCAAGATAAATCCATCGAGAAATGGAATGGAGGAGAGATCTTCCGTCGACCAGGAATAAGAGACATAAAAAATAGTTTCCTACCCTTCCTAATGAACTGCGTCCAATTGAGATAAATGCGAATTGCAAGTTTAATGACTCGTTTGACAGGTGTTTGATGAAGTTTCCTTGTCAAAGTCATGAATGCAGCTGCTCTCTTTTTTGTATTTTGAGTTTTTTAAAACGTCGTGCATATTATAGCTTTAACCAAGCTTTAACCATTCAGTAAAAAAAATTAGGATACCTGGGAAGTGCGTGCCTCCTAGTCCTCTGTCCGTACAGTGGAAAAAGTACCCAATGATGTTAAAACAGAAGTTTTGTGAATTTGTAAAATGTTTGAAGTGTGCTGTCATTCGCCCGGTGCAATTAATTAAAAACTCCCGGGTCAAATTTCAGATCCGGTCTTCGCCAGCTCGCACCCAAACCAGTACAGTAATATCATAGAATAAGGAGAAGCTTTCTGAGTGTTTCAGGCATGTATTTTATTTTTATATCAATTAAAAATTGTGGGCGACTTGGGTGAGGGACAGAACGCTTGCATGAATTAACGGCATCTTTGTTAAAATTGTACATCAAAGTATTTTCTTCAATGCGTGCCAGTGATTAGGTTAGGTGATATCAGTGCTTGCTGCTGAAATCAAAGTTGTAACATTATCGACATCAACAAATGACAATGATTGCATTGATATCCACTTCTCAATACAATTTAAAATAGGTCCACCACGAAGCAGAAACGTCTGATGTTTGTAATCATTAACCCCCACTATTGTGCCATTTTACAACTTCATCTTTGAGTTTTCCGAATAGTCGACTGGCGGATTTCAGAGTCGATTTTTCTGAAAATCGAATCGACTTCGACTAGTAGACTAATCATTTCAACACTAGCCATCTTGTATGTAAGAAAACGCATATCCACCTGGGATAAATGTTCGAACGGCGCCCCCCCCCCCCCCCCCCCCCCCCCCAAGCAAAGCAGCACCCAAGAAAGATTCCATCGTGGGGTAAGCTGCAAAGTCCTAGGCTTTTTCAAGGAAAAGTGCCGAACAAGCTTGGAGAGGTATGGATTAGTACCGATCTGACACTGTCCCACATACGAAAAGGTCTCCGAAAGCATGGACCTGTACCCTTTGATGGTAACAGGCTGGAGACCCCGAGAATCAAACAGGTATACCAGAATCTGTGTGATCGAAGGATTGGCATAATCAACAGAGTGATCTGCACACCATCAACAGAAGACCTTCCACTTAGCCACATAGGCTAAATCAGTAGAGGGCCTCCTTGAAGAAAAAAAGCACTCCACTGCTCATCTCGAAAAACCTCTACAGACGAGACATGACCTAACAAAAGATATGCGCGAAGGCACAATGATGTCGGGTCGACGTGAAACCTCCTCGGGTGACCTTGGCAAAGAAGGTTGCGATGTAGAAGGAGACATGCCAGAACCGCCGCCAACAGAGAGCGGAGCAGATTGATCCACACCCACTGAGGCAACAGGGGAGCGATCAAAATGATCAGTCAACTGCAGGTTCGTATCTTGGTTAGAACCTGAGGCAGAATCGGAACCGGCAGGAAGGCATAGCCAACAGGACCGTACCAACCGAGTGACAGAGCGTCCACGGCGAAAGCCAGAGGATCTGGACATGGGGACACGAAAGTGTCCACCTGATGGTTCCAACAAGTCGCAAAGAGATCGATGTGGGGACGACCCCAGAGATCGCAAAGTGACTGGAACACCACCCTGTGGAGCATCCACTCGGTGGAAATGAACCTGCCCCGTCGGGACAGGGAGTCGGCTAGGACATTCAGATGACCGGGAATGTGATGAACCACCACTCTGGCGTTGACATCCTGAGCGAGCAGTAGAAGATCCTGAGCCAATTCGTACATGGGAACAGAGTGCATGCCGCCCTGGTTCCGAATGTAAGCAACCACTGTGGAATTGTCGGACAACAGAAGGACCTGGCGATTTGAAGGGTGGAGGATCCACTGCCGACTACTCAGAAGAAGAGCAAGAAGCTCCTTAGGGTTAACGTGAAGAGCTGCTTGATCCTGGTCACATGACCCGTGAAGGGAAAGATCTAGAGGATCCAACGTCACACCCCATCCAAGATCGCTGGCGACAGCCATCAGAACACGATCGGACGTGGGGAAATCCAATGGAACTCCCTGCATAATCCACTGAACATCCGTCAGGGGAGAAGGTGATGAGGAAGAGACTCTGGTAACTGAAGCACCTGATCCAGAGGATCGACATTCGGCCTCCAACGACTACTGAGCAGAAAGTGTTGGAGAGGTCTGACATGCAGCCGACCTAGAGGAATGAGATCCATCACCAAACCGCAGAGACTGAGCAGCCGGGGAAGACTCTGAGCTGTTGCGGATGTGAACTGGGACAGAGTCAGGGAAAAAGCCGAGAGAATCACAGCCCTTGCCCGGGAAACCGTCACTGTAGTCAGCTGAGTATGGAAGCCCATCCCTAGATGACAAAACGATGGAGAAGGGACCAGGTGGGACTTCTCCTCGTTGACTCTGAACCCTAGCAATGTGAGCATGCTCAACGGTGTGTCGACATCTGACTCGAGAAAGGCAGCATTGGAATGCCTCTAGAGGATATCATCCAGATATGCCGAAGTAGTCACCCTGGACTGTGTGCGATGTAAGGCTAACACATGCGACATCAGGCAGTTGAAGGCCCAAGGAGCCAGGTTGAAGCCTTGAACTGGTAAAACTCGCCCCAGAAAAGTGAACCTGAGATACTTTCGCGATGTCCGATGAAACGGAACGTGAAAATAAGCATCTCGCAGGTCGATGCTGGAAGCGAAAACTCCCTGGTGAATCGAGTGGCGAACCGACCTGAAAGCCTCCATGCTGAACTTAGGAGCAATGATAGACTGGTTCAGGATATCCAGATCGATAACCGGTCGGAGTCAGCTGTCTTCTTCGACACCAAGAACAGTCGGGAATAAAATCCCACTGAATGAATTTTCTTGATGACCTCGATCGCCCCCTTTGACAGGAGATTGCCTATCTCCGTGATCAAAAGTTCCCAACGTGTAACGTCGAAAGGGACTTGTGTTGGAAGAGGCACTCTCGACTGAGTTAGATGCCTCAACCTGGGACGAATCGAGGTGACGACTGCCGACGCCTACCCTTACCCCCTGAGTAAGTAGAAGCGGTGGCAGGAGGATCAGCCCTTGGCTTCGCGGAGGAAGCAGAAGGGCACTTGTTAGGCTTTGGATGGCCCTTGCCTCAAACAGAAGGCTGATCAAGCTGACAAAGCAGCAGCTGATCTATGGAATGACATAAGGCATCATCCCGGACCGTCACCATGCAACCATGGAATAGTTGCGGACCCGCCGAAGAAGCAGCGCACTGCCCCTCAGGAAGGGAATGGCTAGTGTCCAGCACAGCATCCCTGTGAACTAATTCCAAGTTAGCCGTGTTACAGGCTAAAAGTAAAATGAGTAAAATGCATGAGCGCCTTGGACAGCACACACAAAGGAGCCTGTACGTCATCAAACTTATCTGGGGGCAGATAAGCAGCAAAGCAGAGACGACGTGATCTGAGACAGAAAGCATGTCCAGCATCTCTCTCGATAAGCCCAACACGGACTCCAGAGTCTCCATATGAATAACGGCCGACTTGGGCTTGGAAAGCCTGAGGGAGTTGGAGTCCTGACCCAAGACAAAGTCTGGCAGACGGATTGGCGGAATTGTAGGAACGATAAAGTGCCAGAGGCAAAAAAGTGTCAACCCTGGTGAAGAACGACGTCTTCATAGCCTTGGAACTCAGCTTAAGTTGTAAACGATTCAAACACCTGTACCGAAAGGCACGGTTGAAGGCACCCAGAAGCAGGTTGCTCCACAGGCTGTAGGCGTGCGACCGATGATCGCGGCCGGGCTGACACTGTCAGCTGGTTTGATGGTTTGTGATCCGGAAGGAACCCAAACACAAAGTCAAGAGCTGCCCCCAAGTCAGAAGACTGTTGGCTCTCGATGTCAGGTATGTCAGACTCATCCGCTGAGTCGGAAGACACATAGCCCATCATGGGCAAACCAGCTGATGCCTCCCATGGTGTTGGCACACCAGGGGGATCAGAAAGTTGCCTGTTTCCAATCCTGGGAGGTGGCACCACAGGGGGCACCTGGGAACCACTTGTAGCCTCGCTGGAAGCAACGGGAAGGCTCTTGGACAGAACCTGAGTGAGCAAGGAGAGGGCATCCCTAAGCTCACTGCCTGTGTCCGCCAGTTCGACGTGGGAACGAACCGGCAAAGTGGCTTCAATACTGACCCTTTTAACCAGCGAAGAGTCACGATCCTCAAATACACCCGACGCGGGGTGACAGGCTGCAGCCAAAACCATCTGAAGGCAGATGTGTATAGGGGTATGATATACCCCGAGGATCGCCAGAGCAGAAACTCAGGAGAGTCATCGCGGACCTCTGAGGGACAGAAGGTCCAAGCTGAACAAAAGGCGTTGGTCCTGCAAAACTGGCCATGGGACCAGAGTGCGCGGATGGAAATGCCACAGAACTCATGGTGGTCCCACCATGAACATCCAAATCCAATGAGAAAACTGTGGTGCTCGACGGCTGAGAGACCACAGTAGAGGGTTCGGCCGGTAGCCCCTTCCGACTTCGATGAGTTGAAGTCAGGGAAGGCTGAGGCCGATACCCCACGTCTACACTACCAGACATCTCTGCAGACCCCTGCAGGGATAAAACTGCTGTGCTCAATAGCTGAGAGGCCACAGCAGGGGGTTCTGTCGGCAGCCATTTCCGACTTCACCGAGTTGAAGTCAGGGAAGGCTGAGGCAGATACCCCACGTCTACACTACCAGACATCTCTGCAGACTCCTGCAGGGATGAAACTTGCTGTGCTCAATGGCTGAGAGGCCACAGCAGGGGGTTCAGTCGGCAGCCACTTCCAGCTTCGCAGAGTTGAAGTCAGGGAAGGCTGAGGCCAATACCGCACATCTACACTACCAGACATCGCTGCAGACCCTTGCAGGGTTAACCCGAGGCTGGCTGAAACGGTGACTGATGACGTTGCAGACAGAACAGCAGTAGCAGCAGATATGGCGGGAGCTGTTGAAACTGGTGGAAAAGGGGAGAGAGCAACCGAGCTCGGCCTCCAAAGGAGGAGTCACAATCCTAGTGACAGCCTCAGATGTCGACTGGACAGGGACCATAGTCCTGCACATCCCCCATGGAGGGGGTATAACTCTCACCAGATGTGGTCATGTCGGGAGTTCCCAAAACGACAGTGTTCCCCCCGTCCCTACGGGTGCAGGAGGAATGGCCACGAGAACGCACCATAAGCGAGGGCAAAAGGCATTGCCCTAAAGGAACCGTAAGGGACATAACAGAGTTGAGAGCAGTAGAAGAAAAAGGTGAACTCAACAGATTTAGAAAGTAGAAGAACACCCCCATTTATGAGAGAAAGGTGGCAGAAAAAGTACCAGCGGGAACACAATGGAACCCAGACGGTGGACAGAGGGACCCAAAAAACAGAAATTCTGCCCTCAACAGAGAGGAGAAATCCTGTCCATACAGTCCCCCATTGACACCTAACTCCAATAATAATAACAAAATATATCAATCGAAAAATTTTATGTATGAATCGCATGGCATGGTACGCGAAAGTCGCTTGCGACACGGAAAATATATAAAATACAATGAAAATGTAGTTGAAAATAATAAAGAGAATATCTAAAACAGTCCTGTTATTATACGATCCTCAGATCCATAATTCCAGTCACAGGAAACCATTATCAACGAGTTGAATTATCACTGTTACTGAATGCCACATGGCAGACGAAAAAAAAAATGATTCATTGGTGACTGCCTGTGCACTGGTTCCGGAAGTCGTGGAATTGTACTAAGAGAAGAGCGTCCCCTACTGGTTCTGCGCCGGTAGCACTCGACCCAGTTTTGGTTTATTTTTTCTTGGTGCTTTTGCACCACTTTTCTTTTCCAAATCGCTTGGGAAAGATCAAAATCGAGAGTATATTTTCCAAGTTAGGGTCTTCCACTGTAGTGCAAGCCTGTAGTAAACAACTGTAAGGTAGGTTGATAAGAAAAGTTAATTAGTAACTGCATGTACCAACTGTACCAACTGTCAAACAACTGCAGACGCTGTCGGCGTGTTGCCTTCTGTTTTTCTACTTCACCGTAAGCAGTTTTCAAGACTGATTTAGTCTTGCTTCCTGACAACTACTTCAACTTAACATGCTCTTCAAAGTACGTTTGCATTGGAAAATGTGCTGCTTCATTGCCGAAGTGTGAATTGAATAGGATTACACAGTAGACCTCGTATCGACTCGTCGGCAGCACGCAGCAGTAAGGGCAACATTGTAACAAAGTTTTATAGGAACTGTACTAGTGGCTGGCTGCAATATCGAACCCAATTGGCTTTTTTGCCCTAAAATTAATTAAGTTTCCTCTATTTTCAGTAATGAAAGCAAAGGTTGAGTTTCACTGTTCAATTTCTTGGCAGAGATCATGTGTATTTCATGACTATGAATAGTTTTTAGCATAGTTGTGCATCAAACATTTTGTAATGAGAATCGGTAATTCCGACAGATAAATATAGCCGATGGCTCTCATTGGTTATGTTCCACTGAATGCTACAAACGATAAGAACCAGTCTAATGAGAGAACTTGTGCACGCGAAGGGTACTTTTTATCGGATCGCACTAGAGCTTTCTGGTTAAAATTACCGCATGCCCCTAAAATCCATGTGATCGTGACAAATACAGTTATGGGTGTGTAAAGGTAATTATAAATTTTTATGATAGTTCTGACCCATTGTCTGAAATTGACGATTCAAACTGTCAAAAGGCATCTCTTCCTACTTATGACTTCATTTTTCAATGAGACCAAGGAAGTGAAAATGTGTTTATTCACAAATCTAGATATGTATATTGTTGATGGAATATTTTATCTGATAATTCCTAGTCTTATCTCATACAGTAGAATCCTCTTAATTGAATATCCATTTTGCGAGTGAAAATTATCCAATTAACAGGAGTATACAATTAACAGGGATTTGGTCAGTTTCCTGTGTTTTGGAGGTACACTGAGCATTCATTCTATTATATCTTGTTTGACAGAGCTCATAACAGATCAAATTTGTACTGAAGATATGGTAAATGGTTTTGTGTTTGAAAATAATATTCAATTAACAGGGATATACAATTAAGAGATATCCAATTAAGTGGGCGCCTCTGTATAAACCCAAAGATGGAGTATTGCCTGATCAACCTAACTGGGCTGCTAAAATCCCAATTAATCACCTTTCAATGAACTTGGGCTGTCCTAATGGGACAAATAGCCCTCAAAGTGCAGATAATCACATTGACTGAGAAGAGTTTGCCTCGACAGGGCTACATGTATATTCCTATAGGACCCTATAGGAATATATTGTGTTTTCTACATGGATTTCTATAGGAACCTCCTAATTTGCATATAAATTACCTATACATTTCCTATAGGAAACCTATGTGAATTTCCTGTAGGAAACCTACAGGAATCATATTTTGATTCAACTAGGAGTGTTTCATACAAACAACTGTTATGTTCGCCTGCTATTCTCCTAAAAAGAAATATGAGCAATTGTTTGTTCACCTACATTACTAGATCTTCGACAAATATCTTTATTTGAATTGCCATTTTATTCATTTGTTAACGCTTCTCGAACCATGATTAACTTTGTAAATATGATAAAACCTATTAGATGGCATAATGATGAAACAATGTGATATAACATTCTGTTGGAAAGGGCTCTCTGCATATTTCTAAGTGTGGGTGCTGCAACTTTATAAATTATTGTGATGAATTGATGGTAACATGGTCTGAGGTTTGCGGCTCGGAGCATATGTTCAAACGAGACGCGAAGGTTGAGGTTGAACATACACTCCGAGCCGCAAACCTCAGGCCATGTTACCATTAATTCATCACAATAACGTATATGTTCCAATAGACACTACCCATAGCCAAAAACCTACAATGTGAAACATGAGAGGCTTATTTACTAAACATGTGATTGTTAAAAGTTGCCTTGTTCAAGGCAACTTTTAACGATCACAGGTTTAGTAAATAAACCTCTCGTGTGTCCCACGATGGCACTGGATAAATTATCAATAAACCAGATAAATTCATTCCATCTCAGTTCAAATTGTAAATCGGTTTGCAATTTAACCCTTTACCTAACGAATCGCCCGCATCCGCCCGCGTAATATACAAATTCAGCAGTTGAAAAAAATATTATTTTTCCAAAAATTTCAACAAAACCATGTTATGTGACCCCTCGTTGGAACGAGCTCATCGAGCTCGTTCCAACGAGGGGTCACATGATATGGTTTTGTTGAAATTTTTTGGAAAAATTAAAAAAAAATGATATTTAAAATAATAAATTTTGATATCGTCTGCGTTGGGTAAAGGGTTAAACAACACTTCATCCGGAACACCGTCTGCTACACGAGTGAAAAATCCAGAAAAATGAAGCAGCTTGCTCGTCACTTCGTCGGTGAAGCAATTATGAAACAGGCAACGTCATTGCAAATATTTTGCATTGTGACATCAGACGGTAACATTTGCCACTTGAGCCGTAAACATAGAATACACTAAGCAAGTTCTCGTCCAATCAAGGGAGGAGGATTTTAGTCTTGTTGGAACATAAAGGATTCATATTCTGTGATGTGCGTTATAATATTGTTGAAGTGAAATTATTAAATCTGTGTGGATTTGTCTTGTCACAGTGTAGGGGACAGTGACTCTTGGCACTCTCCCATAAATTGTAACAAGTCAAAGACAAAGTCAGCAAATTTTCCTACCAAAAATAATTCAGCAGTTTACCAGCTAAATAATAGTCTATTCTTGCTACTGGAAAGCAGAAAAATGAGTGCTATGACTACAAGTCAGAAAAAAGGATTAAATATTTTAGACATCCATTTTTAAATTATTTCCAAACGTCGGGAAATTACATCACATAGACTTTTGATAATTTTCTATGCTTTCCTGGGCAACTTTTTGTTGGAAAAATTATGGTCATAAAACGTACTTTAACCCTTTACCCAACGCAGATGATATCAAAATTTATTATTTTAAATATCATTTTTTAATTTTTTTCAAGAAATTTCAACAAAACCATATCATGTGACCCCTCTTTGGAACGAGCTCGATGAGCTCGTTCCAAAGAGGGGTCACATGATATGGTTTTGTTGACATTTTTTTTAAAATAATATTTTTTCAGCTGCTGAATTTGCATATTACGCGGGAGGATACGGGTGATTCGTTGGGTAAAGAGCTAACACACAGTTAACAGTAACAAAAATTGGACTCCATTCGTCATTTGCTTTTCAAGTTGTTGCATGGACAAGCAGAACCATATTAAACAGTAAAAAATATGAGAAACTGAGGGTGTGCTTTGCTTATGAGAGGACTAGATTTTTTATCCAAGTTATTGTTTTTATCAAAATGGTAAGCATGAGAACTGAACAAGGCGCAATGCCACCGATATCCCCCAAAAAGAAGTGGTTACTAACCAGAAACCACAAGTTGATAAAAAATCGAAATAACTCAAGAAAAAATGATTGGACAAAGCCCATTACGTTTGAGTATCCTTTCCCCCATGGTGGTCTATCAGCATACCAAAGATCATTTAAATCCAACATCCACTGACTGAGATATGAAGGTCCAAAGTTGTTACAGATGGATGGATGGACTGACAGATGGATGGATGCACAGACCAAAGGACTGATGGATGGATAAATGGACAGAACACATTTCTGCATCCCCACAAACTTCGTTTTGGTGGGGTATAATAATAATGGTTCTAAATTCATGAGATAATAAAACAAAACAATAGCATGCAAATTGAGTACGAACAACTTCCTGGTTGATCAAATTTACACCAGATCAATTTATTCCATCAATTAATTTCAAACTGTCACAATTCAATTCTTAAATGACACTGACTGTGATTTATTAAAAGATATATTATGGTTCAATAAACACTCAATTGCCAGTATATTATTTTTGCTATAATTTCAAAAGAAAATTATTCTGAATGGCTTAAAGATTTCAGTACAGTGGCGCACCCACTTAACTGAATATCTTTTAACTAAATAACCCTGTTAACTCAATATAATTTTTCAACACAAAACCATTTACCATAGCTCAAGTACAAATTTGACTAGTGTTAAATGAATATAGGTTATAGAGTAAACTCCTTTTCATTGAATATAGAATCTTGTAACCTGTCAAGAAATTACTCCGACTTTCCACAGTTTTCCTTTGTTTATAGACCTATTTGGCCTCAGTACATCCAATACAGACATTTAATCTATTATATCTTGTTTGACAAATCTTTTGGAGCACTTGTCAAACAAGATATTATAGAATAAATTTTAAGTTTATCTCTAGAATACAGGAATGTGATACAATCCCTATTAAGTGAATACTCCTGTTAATTGAATAATTTTCACTGGCAAAATAGCTATTCAATTAACAGGGTTCCATTGTAGTAAGTTTTTCAGGACATTTATCGGAATCTTGAACACCGTGGTGTTTTCTTCTCAGGAATTAAAAAAAAAGTTTTCCATAAATGATAAATTACACTCACCTCCATTCCATTGAACTGTGATGCCCTGAGAGCTAGCTATCATGTAATTTGTGCCAACTTTCCAAATTCTTAGTGATTTGTGTGAAAATATGTTCGAGACATGAATGCCATTTACAGAAATTGGTTTTCCTCTCAGTAGCTGAATATTAAAGGAACCAATTGTTATCAACACATGTTTTGAACACTGAAGACCTGCATGAGAACAAGCAATGTTTTCAACAAGAATATCGAGTGGTTCTTCACCACTATTGGATCTAGCGAGTGTATACTGGCATTCTCCCTGAAGTGAATAGTGCTTCCTATCAAAGGTTAAAAGATGATCTCCAGAAAGCCAACAACCATCTGAAAGTAAAAGAAAAACATGTAACAGTCTTTCAATTTTGAGGTGCGCTATCGCTCTTGTGTGCCATGGCGCCCGCAATGTTAACTTCTTGCGAGCCAACAACAGCGCGCCTCGGTTCTGCTAAGAGAGCGATCAAAATCTGGTAATTCATTCCAGTTGAGATATCATTTCTGTGTGAACAGCCAATTATTTTTTATTAGGTAACAAGGGACAAATTTTTGGCAGTGGGTTTTTAGTAACAGTGTGAATGTATTCAGCATAAATCCTATTTATTTCTACTGTTTGGAAAAACCTGGTGTTCTCTGAGAGGTTCGTGCTCCCTGGACCAATCACAATTCAGTATTCACCAATGGAGCAAATTTATTAGCTCTGCATAAATTACAGCCGCAGTGTGCTCCTTTCTTTTGTTACTTCGAGCATAATACATCGTCATGACCCAAAAGTTGGGATTTATTTAACCCTTTACCTAACATAACGTTCAAAACTGGCCAGCGCTATACATGAAAATCGCCATTTAATTTTTTTTTAATATTTTCATTTTTTGCTTCCAAAACATAGGTTGTGACCTGTCGCGCACTTTCCAATGAGGGGGGGCACAACCTATGTTTTGGAAGCAAAAAATGAAAATTTTTAGTTATACGATAATTTTTTTTACGAGTGTCGTCTGCTACTAGTGTTAGGTAAAGGGTTAATGAAAACCAGGAAAGCACCAAATCGCCCAGCTTCCATGTTGCTGTTCAATATGGATGTGCCCAAATACCGTACTGAATGCACAGTGCTGTCAATTACTGGATGCATTCTTCATTGCAATTTTCATGTTAATTGTTCTTGCCAACAACACGACCATCACTCGACGGAGCTGGATACAGGATAGCGTGCCTCACATCAAATAGCAGCGAGCGATGTATAACGCGCCTACGATTTTCAAAATCGAAAGACTGATGTAAGGCCTCACAAAGTAGATCTTCTGTTTCTCAGGCCATTATTTGTAAAATTGCATGCAGGCGAGCGTTTTTTTTATTTTATTTTTTATTTCTGTAATTATTTCTTTGCCATCAGAAGTTCATGTTCTTGGTTTATGTTTTAGGCCTCATAATCTACAGAATAGCATGGGTGGTGGTGTATTTCGTCCCTTGACAGCAAGATGGCTTTGCAATGCTAAAGCATTGCAAAGCCTTCTTGCACTCAAGGGACAAATTTATAAATTTTTTTAACTTGGGTAAAATATCAGACATAAACCATTTAATTTTTATTTTTTTTTTAAGTTTACATTGGTTATAAAAAGAGAGCATGCGGCAGCCAAAATGACCATGTGGGACGGCCTGAGAAACAGATTTTCAATTTTTTTAGGCCTAATTTGATTATTATCCATCAGTCAGAATGTTAAACAATATTTTTCTGCTCTTACAGTATTCAGTTTGAGGCTCAATATGATGTAAAATGTAAGTGTGATCATGGCCTCCAAGGGTAGAAATTATTGCTTGAGCCAGTGGTAGTTTCAAGTTAAGTGGAGCCCACACACCTGAAGGTTTCTTCATGAAATAACCCTACTAATGGAATAATATTTTTGAACTGCAAACCATTAACTTGTCTGAGAAAGTCATTTCTACTCCTCGTTTGTTTATCTTGTCCAAATTGGCTTCCTAGACTAATAAATACTTACAGGTGAAAAATGTAATTAAGCAGTGGTACAGTGGAGCCCACTTAATTGAATCTCTCTTGTCGTTTTTTTCCAGGTACCCTTGCTTACTCCACCCATAAAACTGTCTGACATTAGGCGACCCTGGCTGTCATAAATAATGAAAATCTCTGTACAAAATTCAGGCCTATGCAGGGGCTATTTTAAATCGATAAGGGGCATAATTTTGACAAAACTAATCTGACTGGAACTTACTGCCAAACAATGACATGAGAAAAAAATGAACCATGATACTATGAACGCAATTCCCATAAACATTCTTCAGTCCAAACTTCATTGAGAGCCAGGAGCCCCAAACCAGAGACAGGCAAGGTAATTGTGAAGGCCAGAAACTCCTGTTACTGAAGTCTAGTAACAATCGGATCATCCACTTTGTTTTACTACAGGGACATGACTCATTTGAAAGCATTCCCCATAAACAAAATTCATTACAAATTTCAATGAAATCTGATGACCAAACCTGAAATATGAGAACAGACAAAAAATTAGCTATCTTACAAGGTAATCAGCAAATTTTCAAAGCTAAAAAGGGGGATAAGTATAAAACGTGAAAAGTAAAAAGTATTATTAGAGACCCATTTGAATGTCTTTCCCATAAACAATCTTCATTCCAAATTTCATTCAGATCCAATAAACCAAACCAGAGGTACGAGGCGAACAGACAAAAAATATCCTATTTTTGTGTATTCAAAGGGCCATAACTCACGATAGTGAACATTTGTGTGAAATTTCATCGAAATCTGAGCAGTATTGTTGAAGTTATAACATGAACAGACATCTGAGTGCAGATGGACAGATGGCAAGATGGATGGACAGAGGCACGGATGAATGCACAGACAGGCACAATCCAGTATACTCACTTTTTGAAAAAAGTGGGGGGGTATAATCATGTACTTATGTTGACGGATGAATGAATGGATGGAAGGACAGATGGATGGATGGATGGTCAAGATGATTGTAGTACCCCCCCCCCCCCTCCCCAACTTGTTGCATGGGGTATAAAATAGCCATGTCACAAATGACTTTCAAAAAATAATTTAGAAGTCTACCAGTAACTGGTTGAGTGCTGGAAGCCCATATTTGGGCGTTACTCTCCAGTGCAGGTATTGCAATTTAAAGGCTTCAAACTCTGTGGATGTCCTTCATATTATCTCTGAAGATACATTATTTAGTATGTAGCAATTTATGGAGAGTGCCTACAGCCCACAGGCACTCTGCCATAAATTGTTATAAGGCAAAGACTTGCAAACAAATTTTGACAACTAAAAATAGTTCAGCACTCTACCAGTTACAACAGCAAAATGATGACTTTTGTCATTTGACTCATAGGAGTTAAATAATGAATTATTGGGATCTGAATTCAGTCATTCAATGATTTCAGGGTGGGGGGGGGGGGGGGAGGTGCGGTGGCTCAGCAGGTAGAGGTGCAGGCTGCAAGCCAGAGAGTTACTCAGTTCGAATCCCAGCCTCAGTAACCGTGTTGTGTAAATGGGCAAGACACACCCCCCCCCCCCCCCCCCCCCATTGCCATTGCCCATGTGGGGGCACGGTGGCATTGTGTACTAAGGCGTACTGCACGTCGATGGTGCATTTGCCTTCAACCAATGCTAACCCTGCTTGTGTGGAGTTAGTATGTTGGGGAGCTGACAGTTGCTCACTGTTGCTCAGCGGTTGTCTCCGGATACTCCATCTTCCTCCACTGCCGTGGCCATGATTAGCCATTGTGCAGAAATATGTGACCCTAAATCCAAATAAATAAATAAATTCCATGATTTCAATTTCTATAAAAACACCTACTAATTAGTATTCTCGTGGGAACAGGAGTTCAAATTCTGTTTAAAAATCTGAAGAAACAGAAATGAAGTTACAGCTGATGAATTATGTACTAAATCGAGGGGAAACATTTGGTGAAACTTTATCTGTCCTTCTTCAGATATCTATAGCATATGAAATATCTGATAAAATCCCAATTCCGTGAATGATGATTTTATACAAACTACTTTTTGAGTATGGTACTTATCCCTTGAGTCAACCAATGAATTGTTCTAAGAATAATTTGAACATGAAAGGTCTTCAGTTTTTTATGAGAAATAAACAGGGTCCCTGCACCAAAGCTCTAAGCAAATTCCAGGAGTTTCAAGGAGGTTTTTAGTGCTTTTTCAAGGAATTTCAAGGAGAAAAATAGACAAAATTCAAGGATTTGCCAGGAAACATTTTCCACTTGCATCCAAGAGACAGAAAATATAACTCGACCCTTTACCTAAGCTAACAGAAAAAAACAGCCAGTGCTTTCCATGAAAATCACTGTTCAATCTTTTTATGTTTTCATTTTTTGCTTCTGAAACATAGGTTATGACTCTCATTGGAACAAGTGCATCACGCTCATTCCAATGAGAGGTCACAACCTATGCTTTGGGAAAAATGAAAATGTTCAAATGCACAGTAATTTTTTCACAAGTGTTGTCTGCTACTAGGTAAAAAGGTAAAAGAATGGACATCAGCCTTCAATATTCAAGGAGTTTCCAGGTCCTTGGGTGGGTGTTTTGATATTCAAGGACTTTCAAGGAATTCAAGGAGGTGCGGGAACCCTGATAAAAAAATAAGTCACTCAGAACCATGGTAATCATAAATGATGTAGTAGTATCGGGAGCAGTAGCAAAGCAAGACCGGTTCTTGTTAGATCACAGAAGTTAAACAACGTCAAGCCCTGTTAATAATTAGATGGGTGGACCACTAGGCAATTGATTCAGGTGTTTCCTGTACTAGTGGCTTGTATGCTATCGCGACGTTTTGTGTGACTCTGACATCAAATCATGCGCCAGCTCTGAATGCTGGGAAAGTTCACCAGTACTATTCAAACCTCACCGTACCTATGTGTAAAATAGGAATCTGTTGAAGCATTTGCCTTGCGTGTCCATCTCTGGAGTACTGGCAGTATGCTTCATAGAGTTGGGCTGAGGATGTCATAGAATGAACAAAGGTGTGTAAGTCTGTGATACAGTGTAATAATTAAGTCCGAGAGCACTGAGGTGGAATCTAGACGTTACCACAGTGTTACTTGTTCACACCTCTTCCTGGTTAACTGGTAGAGTGCTAAATTATTTTTGGTCCTTAAAATTTGTTTGTGCATCTTTGCCTTGTAACAATTTATGGGAGAGTGCCAGTGGGACCTCTCCCATAAATTGTAACAAGGCAAATCCTATCAGATAAAATAATATCACTTCAAATTCAAAGATAATATGAAGCACATCCACAGAATATGAAGCCTTTAGATTGCAGTACCGGCACTTCAGAATAAAACCCAGATATGGGCTTCCAGCATTCTACCAGTTAAGAAACTGGAAACAGTGGGTATAAGTTTCATAACAATGTGATTAAAAGTGAGCCGGCAGCATACTTTACAAGGTGTTAACATTTTAGCTTTAACAAAAACTGCATATGTTCCAATAAGACTACAAATCCTCGCCATCTGACTGGACATGAGCTCGCATAGTTTTTTCTATGTTTATGGCTCTAGTAGCATATGTTACCATTTGATGTCACCACATGAAATATTTGAAATGAGAATGCCTGTTTTGCAATTATTTCATCAACAGAGTGACTTGCCAACTGCATCACTTCTCTAGACTTTTCACAACATCAGACGATGTTCAAAATGAAGTGTTGTTTGAATTAAAAATCAGTTTACGATTTGAACTAAGATGGAGTGACCTCAACCTTTATCTTATTTATTACATGCCAGTTCTGTGTAATCCCCATCTATAACAACACTAAACCATGCGGAAAATGAAAATCTGTTCGGCACATATGTGCAGAACGGAAATCTGTTTTTAAACAGAAGTGAAATTTCACTGGAAGTTTCTACAAATCGTGCAACGCAATTACAATTTGAATCACTAACGATAGCTGAAAATCGTCCCCTGAGTTCCAATGTGTTCTATGTGCCAGTAGGCACATAGAACATATTGGAACTCAGGGGATGGGATAGTAACAGGGGTTCCCCTAGCAAATTTGGTTGGTGATAAAATGTGTTGTTTTTATTGAAAGTTGTCAAATGAATTGTTGAGTGTCCTTCTAATAACTGTTTTTAAAGGCATGAAGGCATGTAATAAACACAGAACAACAGACGCGTGTGAATGAGTTAATCGATATGGCACTCGTGCCATCGCAGAAGGATAAAACTCGAGGCCTGTGGCCTCTCGTTCTATCCTTCTGCGCTGGCAGTCGTGCCATATTGATTAATCCATTCACACGCGTGTGTCGTTCTGTGTATTTGTTTATTTGTCCAGTGAATACGTGGGAAACACAAGAGGTTTATTTACTAAACTTGTTATTCTAAAAAGTTGGCTTGTTCATTTCACAATGTGGTTTTGGGGTTATGAGTAGGGTCTTATTGGAACATATATATTATTGTGATGAACAGATGGTAACGTGGTCTGAGGTTTGTGGCTCGAAGCTAATGTTCAAACTCGACGCTCCACATCCTGGTTGAACAGCTGCATACCTCAGACCATGTTACCATCAATTTATTCCAATAACCTATAAAGTGATGAACCAGTCATTTTTAAAATCTACTTTTCTAGTATGTTACCTGGACGTTCGACTCTGGATGATACTTCCCATTTCCTATGCCAACATTTCCTGAAATTTCAGATTAAATCTATTTAGTCTATTGAAATATCAGTATCATGTTTGTACATCTGAGGGAGATGTTACAAATTATAAAAACTGCAACTACAGTATATAAGTCCATGCTTGCTTAGGTACAATTTGCTTTCATTTTTATTCATCAGAGCCTGCGAGAAACTTTGCAGGAGACCAAATAGTTTTCTACATATAAAAAGAAGAAAACACATGTCTGAAAAGTTTAATTATCAAAATATGAATTCATGTTGCTATCATGTATCTGTATCTGAATAAATGGAAGGATTTAAGATAAAACAACATACATTTACAGCAATAACTGTTTTTTAATCATAATATATTGTTAAGTTCAAATGGATATCTTGAAAGTTCAAGGCATCCTAATGTAGCTGAAAACAAAATGACCAATATTTTATGAGCATAAATAAAATGAATTCTGATTTACAATGCTGCAGTTAAAAATAGAAGTCATGTGGCTGTATTGTGAACAATTTTGAAGTAATAGCGTGCCGAGTTAGTACACTTTTGTCCCTATCAAACTGCACCATTAGAGAAATTTAATTCCTGTAAAAAAACAGTGTGCCCAACTCTGTATAATTCTATACTAACAAATGCTCTTGCGTATTTCAGACAACTTTATTCTTCTGCAGTAAGGAGTGCTTTAGCTAACAAGCATTTTCTGTGCTGTGCAAATTGTGACAGGGCTTCCAGTTTCAAATGTATTGATACTGCAATTGACAATTGTAAAATAAATATATCAACACCATTATGTTTAACCCTTTGATACTTTTGTACGTGTTATTATGTACAAAATCTTTTGTTTAATTTAACCCTTTGATACTTTTGTACGTGTTATTATGTACAAAACCTTTTGTTTAATTTAACTCTTTGATACGTTTGTACGTGTTATTATGTACAAAATCTTTTGTTTAATTTAACCCTTTGATACTTTTGTACGTGTTATTATGTACAAAATCTTTTGTTTAATTTAACCCTTTGATACTTTTGTACGTGTTATTATGTACAAAATCTTTTGTTTAATTTAACCCTTTGATACTTTTGTACGTGTTATTATGTACAAAACCTTTTGTTTAATTTAACCCTTTGATACGTTTGTACGTGTTATTATGTACAAAATCTTTTGTTTAATTTAACCCTTTGATACTTTTGTACGTGTTATTATGTACAAAATCTTTTGTTTAATTTAACCTTTTGATACTTTTGTATGTGTTATTATGTACAAAATCTTTTGTTTAATTTAACCCTTTGATACTTTTGTACGTGTTATTATGTACAGAATCTTTTGTTTAATTTAACCCTTTGATACATTTGTACATGTTATTATGTACAAAATCTTTTGTTTAATTTAACCCTTTGATACTTTTGTACGTGTTATTACGTACAAAATCTTTTGTTTAATTTAACCCTTTGATACTTTTGTAAGTGTTATTACGTACAAAATCTTTTGTTTAATTTAATCCTTTGATACTTTTTGTACATGTTATTACGTACAAAACCTTTTGTTTAATTTAACCCTTTGATACTTTTGTACATGTTATTATGTACAAAATCTTTTGTTTAATTTAACCCTTTGATACTTTTTGTATATGTTATTACGTACAAAATCTTTTGTTTAATTTTAAGCATGTTGATACTTTGTGGTCATTTGTTTTGTTATTGTTTTTCGATTTTTAAAGTTTTAATCTCATTTCCTATTTTCTCCCGAATAGTGCTCAGTGATAAACCATATGTGCCAAATGTTATCGCAGCTTAAAATACTAACATAATCCTGCTGTCAAGACTTCTTAACTGGTTGAGTGCAAGAAGCCACTATCAGGGCTTTCAAAAAATGAGGATACCAGAGCAACACTTTCCTTGCTTATATTTCATATTCAGTAAGACACAAGTAATATTCTGTTTGTATAAATTTCTTTTATTACAAAATTATTGGAGTGTGCCTCTGGGCACTCTACAATAATTTGTAATAAAACAAGTTTTGAATAACAAATTCAGATCAACAAAAATAATCTAGCCCTCAACTAGATAATCACCAATGTGAAAAATATCTTGTTACTTGTACTTTCCGATGTTTGACGTCTCAATTTGAAAAATGTTGAAGAAACTGAATTCCCAGTGACGTTTGAACGTCAGGATAATTAAAGTCTCAAAGGGTTAAGTTAAGTATAACATGACAACTTCCTTAGCAGGGTTTTTTCCTG
The DNA here is from genome assembly GCA_031216915.1 of Pictodentalium vernedei. Lineage (NCBI taxonomy): Eukaryota > Metazoa > Mollusca > Scaphopoda > Dentaliida > Dentaliidae > Pictodentalium > Pictodentalium vernedei. The sequence continues at coordinate 279,013,588 of CM062288.1, forward strand.
CTTTAAACATCAGTTTACTGTGCAGATTTCTGAAGTGGTGAGTGGGGGAGCAATTTAGATAATGGTTTTTTTTGCTTACAAATGAGTTTTGAAAGATTTCGAGGACTTTCCTGCAGCATTGGTTGGCGATGTAAATGTGTTCTTTTTGTTGATAGTTGTCAAATGAATTGCAGAGTGATCTTCGAATAATTGTTTTTTTTATAGATGCTAAGGCATGTAATAAACATAGAACGACACAGGCATGTGAATGGGTTAAGCGATATGGGACTTGTGCTGTCGCAGAAGGATAAAACTCGAGGCCTGAGGCCTCTCATTTTATCCTCCCGCACTGGCACTCATGCCATATCGATTAACCCATTCACAAAAATGTGTCGTTCTGGGTATTAACTCTGACTTGTCATCAAAAATTATAGAAGAGAAACAGAACTTCTCCAATTTCAAAGTGCATTTGGTCTGAAAAATCTGTAAAAAATTCTCAATAGTTCAAATTAATTAGTTTACTGAAAAGTAATATACATTTCAACAGCAAAATTCAGTTCATTCTGAATGTTCTGTTACTGGATGAAAAGAAAAAAAATTTCCTAAATTTTCCTACTGCATTTTGACTGTAAAATTATAAAAACTAGAGCTGGCTGTTAGAGGTGGCTATTCCCCCCCCCCCCCCCCCCCCCCCAGAGTGCCCCAATACAGCAACAAGGGCAGAAACCAAGAAAATGTATAAATTAAAGGTCATTGTGATCTTGAGCACAATTGCCCCAAAATAAATATGGTTCTTCATCTCATTATACCCAACCTGCATGTCCAGTTTGGTGTCGACCAGCCTAACAGAACTTTAATTAGAGAGCAGAAACCATGAAAATCTGTAAGTTGAAGGCCAGTGTGACCTTGACTTTTTGCATAATGATCCCAAAATAAATAAGATTCTTTCTCTCATCATACCCAACCCACATGTAAAGTTTGACTTCGATCTGCACAGTGAAAATTCAGTTAGAAAGCAGAAACACAAGGAAGAATTTTCAGTAACTTGACTTTGAACCTATTAGAAGGGTTTCAACTGTGATATACCAGCCATGTTGGGGTATAACCCTATAAAGTTTCACAAAAATATCTTCAATGGTTATAACCCACTGGCCTGTCAGCCATTCATATTAGCTACGTCTATGACTTGCTTCTGCTAAAACAGCCGAGACAAAAAGTATTATCAGAGTTTTGCTTTTGTTTCTAATGTGAGATCTCAATTTTTCTTTCACTCATTGAGATATGACCTTAGAAAGAAATACTTGACTCTAATACAACATTTTGTACTTAAAAAACATAATGCTGATAATTTATATTTCTCTTGAAGTATTAATGCAATCATGATCAGAGTACAAAAAAGTAACTATTAGGCCAAATAAAAAAAATGAATTGATTCTTAGGCAATTTTTTTTTTCAAATCAGTGAGAGAGGGAGAATTTTATTTTGAATATTTTTTTTTTTTTTTTTTTTTTTCGTGTAAATGGCTGAGTATACTCATTAAATCTTTTTGCTGTCTTTCCACTTGAAAAATAGAAAAGGTTGTATTTTAGTGTAATTATAGTATACCTTTTATAACTAACTACCGTAACAACAGCTAAAAGGATTTGTATTTTATTGTTCTTTTTAATGGTATAGATCTGTCAAACATCATGATCCATTAGAATAGGCCCCAGTAACCAATGTTTGGGGGTAGCAGTCCTTTAAAATGGGAAATATGGCTCTAAATGATTGGTTCAACTTGAGTTTATATCGGTGTTGCGGCCATTATTAGTCATTGTGCAGAAATATATGACCTTAAACACCAGCAAATAAATAAATAATTAAATCATGATCCAGCATATCAGAATTTGCCTTGTTACAGTTTATGGGAGAGTGTCTCTGGGCACTCTCCCATAAACTGCAACAAGAAAAACCAATTTACTGCAAACACAGCTAAATAATTACATGTCGAGAAATGTGAAAAAATGACAATTCCATGTATTCACAAATTCTTAAAAAAACATGACATAACAAAAATGTCTAATGAGGAGGTTCAAATCCAACGAGGGAGGGCCTGAGAATCAAAACATTATTATTTTTTTTAGCCTTACTACATTTGTGAAACACAAGAAATATTGCTGTGAATAAAACTACTGAAGTTTTATAATGGAGCTGATAAACTAATGTAATGAAAATGTAACAAAAATAAATGGTCCTAAAATAAATAGATAAACCATTACCTAACATGAAAAGGCAGACAATATTTGCAAACAAAATTCTTGAATAACTATTTTTTTTGTATCTGGCATAGTTTCTTTTATGTTTATGGCTCCAGTAGCAAATGTTACTGTATGAAGTCACAATGCGAAATATTTGAAATGACGTCGCCCATTTCATAATTGTTTCGTCAACGGAGTGACTAGCAAGCCGCTTCATTTTTTCTGGATTTTTCACACACGTGCAGCAGACAGTGTTCCAGATAAAGTGTTGCTTAAATTACAAACCAATTTACGATTTGAACTAAGATGGAATGAGCTTATCTGGTTTATTGATTATTTATCCAGTGCCGTCATGGGTACATGGTAAGTTTATTTACTAAACCTGTGATCGTTGAAAAGCTGCCTTGAACAAGGCAACTTTTTAATGATCGCAAGTGTAGTAAATAAGTCTCTCTCATATTTCACGATGTAGGTTTGGGCTATGGGTATTGTCTTATTTGAACATATACGTTATTGTGATGAATTAACGGTAACATGGTTTGAGGTTTGGGGCTTGGAGCGCATGTTCAACCTTTTTGTCTCGGTTGAACATAAGCTCCGAGCTGCAAACCTCAGACCATGTTACCATCAATTCATCACGATAACTTATATAGAACACTAAAATGGTCGCCAATATAAAGTTACACTCTCTATAAATGCATTAGATTCACTCTTAGAGCACTGAACTTTGCAAAATTTTCTTGGGAGTGAGAGGCCTAGTATGCTCCAGCTGTTACCTCCTCATCCCTTTTCCCTTTTGGGAAGTGGGAGAAGGGGGGGATAAGAACAGGGTGGGAGGCTAGTTCAAAATAGATGAGGCCTTCACACCCCCTCCTCACTACACCCATGACAGCCTTTCAAATAACATTAGCACCCCCCCCCCCCCCCAACTGGCTACGGCACTGCCTATTATAGAATCCTAACAACACGCCTGGTAGCATGCACTTGTACTCCAAGTAAATTGTCAGTTATAATATTATACATGATCAATACGGAATACAATGAATTAACATCAATGTCAAATTAGGACCACTCAAACTGTGAAAGAATTTTGTGACAGATTTTATACGCATAAATAATTTACAAACTGAAAGTGATAGAGTTCCAGCCCCCCCCCCCCCCACCCCCACCCCCCCCCCCCCCCCCCACCCCACCCCAGCACTGATCTCGGAATGGAAAAATGTTCACATCTGACGTGACAATTTTACCACGCAATTTTTTGTTACCTGGATGACAGTGGTTATAACTTTGTCAAAACCGTCTCGGTTGACGAATCTTCCCAGGGACGCCCGTCTCAATACACATGGTGTTAATCTTGAAGTGGAAGTAAACAAGGCCACCTGACATGCAGTATGGGTTTGATAACCTCGACCAAATTATTGAAATTATGGAAACGAAAGTGTCAAAATTTGGATCTTTGTTGAGGTAGACTGACAGGGTTTGAGGTGACTGGTTTTTAACCCACTTTGCCTCTGTAATGTTATTCCCCTTTTTCGCGATAGTGATATGTTCAAACAATGACGAACAACGCAAAACTTTCCACACAACGTATACGAATCTTATTCAGGAACAACAGACTTCAAATCGACACACTCACACAAAAGCTGCACTCATCATAACGTCTCTAATGCTCTCGTAAGTCTTGTTTTTGTTAACAATAATCATTTTGAAAAAGTGCCGATGCAAAGTGTTTTTTAGCCGACGCCAACTGCCATTGCTTCAGCATTTTTTTTGCCGAGGCAAATTATCTGAATTGCAAGGGCTGCTAGATTTGATGAAAAATATCTTGAAAATACTCAGCAGGTTAAGAGTTAAATGTGCTCAAATTATACTTATTTCACAACAAACAAAATCTTGTCTTGGACAGGAATAACCACCAGCAGCATACCATATTAGGAGTTAATGAATGTAATTCTTTTAACATAATAATAATAGAGTGTTTTCGTACTGAGGATATTTTTGCATATGTAAATTGCAATTTCGTCAATCGGTGAACATTTTTCTCAAATTGGTTGCTTTCAGAGTAAATTCGGGCATTCTGACATCCGAATATTTAACCGACAAATCACAAATATTTCTGACAGACACAGTCAGGAGGGGGGCAGATACGACCCCTATAGGTTTGTATCTGATTATATCAATATGCAATGTTCTAATATCACATGATCAGCTGGTATTCATGGGGCTAATCACATGATCAACTGATCCATCACCAATACAGTGTTTATTGAAGAACATTTCAGATGTGGTAAAACATTACTGCATAGAACATTGTAAGGCAGAAGTATTTCAACTCTTTCATGAGAAGTACATTTTACACCGAAAACCATAACTCTTTTGAATATTCACCATATGCCAGGGATTTTTCTAGGTGACGACAGGGGCCGAATATAGGCCCCATTCCCAATGAGATTTAGGCATGATTTTTCCCAATTTGTAACATTAAATTCCCAATTGGTAACCAGTATCAACTTGGCCATAACATTTATGATTTTTACTGCAAAAGTTGGTCTTATAATGCTGATAAAAGAACTGTAAAACCATAATTTCAATTAATAAAACCAACTTCTTCATTTTTAATGTACCTGTAGAGAAGAAATGTGCACTTTTCTCCACTCTACAGCATCAACAGGATTCCCAATTTGGTCCTATAAGATGTTTTTTTCCCAATTGCACGGGCCCTTGGACCCATTCCCAATACACCTAGAAAAATCCCTGTATGCATACAAATTTATTATCAGTTAAATACTTACATCTGGAAACATCCTTGTGTTACCAGTGATCCAGAGGAATAATATTTTCCATTAAATGTACAAGGGCAGGTTTCTGGGCTAACACACTCTCCCTGTAAGTATAAACATAGAGGATATTCACGAAAATTTGATGAATACCAAAAATATCTCGTGAGTGGCTACAAAGAAATATGAGGATCTTCACGAGCGACACAGTCGCGAGTGAAGATCCTCATATTTCTTGTAGCCATGAACGAGATATTTTCGGTATTCATCAAATTTTCGTGAATTTTCTTTTTATTTAATGCTCTACGACTACAAACTCTCCAATTTGTGGCCTTTATTTGCCATTAAGGCGCAAAATTTATGTGCCGAACCGGCGTCCATACAAAAATTACAACAACCAAACTCCAACCATTGGAATGTGTGAATATCTGCACAAAAAGTAGTCCCGTCTTATTTCTCCCCTAACTTTACGATTTACCAAGGCTGGCGAATTGAAATAATCGCAATGTGTTTCGAAGAAATAGAACAATAACAAAAAACACCACTTTCTTATTTTCAATAACAAGACACGTCATTTTATTTTTTTTGAACTCAATGCACTGAAGACGTGTGAAGTTGAACTGAAGAAATTTGAAAGTGATTTCGGCTTTTCGCTGGAAGGTGAATGAGAAAGTCAAACTTTGAAACCGCTGATTTAATGAATTGATTTAGTCACTGTCACTATCAATTATTCGAATTCGTTTGTATTTGGGACTCTGGAATTCATTACTGATGTGCTGACTCGTTTAAAGTACATGTGATTCGTCATCCGAACCTACGATGAAATATCGATTTCTAAATATCATTTTGATATTTCGTTTTGCCAACCGACAGGGGAATATGACTTAATTTTTCAGCGTGAATTGATGCCTGAGCATTAAATAAATTCTGTTCCTTAACTTGCATAAAGCTAACTTATTGAGAGCCACAAATGACACCATCCATTTCCTACAAGATTTCCTTTGTTGACAAGGCCAATGCTAATACAGGGGGTGGCAGATTATATGAGAAACTTCAATTAGAACTTCTGTCAGACATTCTTATTGAAAATACAAAGAGGTTATAACCACCTTGTGAATTTCTGAGATGGTGTATTGAAGTTGAGGCCCCGCCTCTGGGTATATGTCGATGAGTCCTAATGGACTCATCGAAATATGACCCAGAGGCGAGGTTGAGACTTCAATACACCATCTCCGAAACCCACTTGATGGTAATAACCAATTTTTATTACTTTCCAAAGTGTGATTTACTGGAATTTCTGGGTTTGATTATAAATGATAACTTCACAAGTGATTTCTGCAATCAACAATTGTGTCATGTCTCGTGCATGCAAACAAAGATGCTTTGCCGTTGGTGTAATGGGGACTTCATTGGCTTTTTTTTGCTTTTTTTAACCCTTTACCTAACATGAAAAGCAAACGACACTTGAAAAAAAAATTCTCGAATAACTATTATTTTCCTTTTTTGTCTAAAAAAACTTAGGTTATGACCCCTCATTGGAACGAGCTCGTTCCAATGAGGGGTCATAACCTATGTTTTAGAGACAAAAAAGGAAAAAAAATTATGAAAATTAACTGGCGAGTTTTGAGAACAGCGCTGGCCATTTTTGGCTGTTTCATTAGGTAAAGGGTTAAATAATACAATTATCGTTAATAATGAAAAGTAATAAACAGAGTAATCGCTTGACTGGACTGGTTACGTGAAATAATTCATTCGAGGAGAGGGACTATATTGTAAAACACTTGTGTGCATTTGTGCACTCGTGTTTGTACAACGTCCCTCACCTCTCATGAATTATTTCATGTAACCAGTCCAGTCTAGCGATTACTCTCTATATCTTACAATATTCCTCTCTTTCTTGAATGTTAATCGTTCAGCATCTATGAAATGATTTTTTTATGAATGAAGATCATGACTTTCTAACATTATCCAGATTCAAAGTAGAACAACAGAAGTGAAGAGAAGGAATGGTGTGTGGCTGCTTTGTTTTTGCCTTCTACACCTTCACAGAACAGTCTTTTTTCAAGAGAGATGTGTGATAATTTGCGACACCTTTTGAAACTGAAATTATTAACCCTTTACCCAACGAATCACCCGCATCTGCCCACGTAATATGCAAATTCAGCAGCTGAAAAAATTTTTTTTTTTTTTTTTTTCGAAAAATTTCAACAGAACCATATCATGTGACACCTCTTTGGAAGGAGCTCGTCGAGCTCGTTTCAAAGAGGGGTCACATGATATGGTTTTGTTGAAATTGTTTGAAAAATTTTTAAAAATTATATTTAAAATAATAAATTTTCATATCGTCTGCGTTGGGTAAAGGGTTAAATGCCTATTACTTTTCCTCCAGTTTCATATTTACAAATCTGTATGGATCAGGTGTTCCATATGGATTTTCATGGAAAGACTACTTTTCCAGCTGATGTCATGGATCCATCAAAAGAACTAAACTCTGCCCATTTTTGTAATTGACCAATTGAAACATCGCATTCTGACCCAGATCTATTTGGAAGCTGCATTGGCAGCCCATAATTCGAATGTCAATTAGAAAATGTATTTGTTCAAATCCACCAAAATTAACAAATTAAACTGTTTCTATAAATGGGGAGTGATTTTATAACACTCAAGTTTGGACAGTGAAGCAAATATTTCCCAGATAATGACAGATAATTTCTTTAAAATATGAACAAATAACCAATTTGGACACAATTTTCATTTGTATTTTCTGCTTATGTATCGGTCTGTCACATGTTTGCCAATCACACCTGAGTTTTGTTTGAAAATGCTTTTTCAAAATCTTTTGATGATCGGTAACCTTTCTCTGTTCATTATATCAACAATGTGTGCATTCTGACATTTAAGGCAGATATTGTTCTTTCCATTGATATAACCCCTAGGAAGTGAGTTTAGCCATTTTTTTCATGGGAACAATAAAAATTTGCAAATTACCATAAAAACACATTCGTTAAACAAAATACCAAAGTTGACAGTTATTTAGAGTTGGTAGGTGATATACTGACATATATTCTTAAGTTCTTAACAATTTGAACCCTGGTGGTATCTTCCATATTAGTCCAATGACATCAACTGGAAGAGTTCATGTTCTTTATTTAGGGATAGACCAATTAATATTTTCAACGTGCAGCCTTGGGGCTGCACATTGAAAATATTGATTGATCTACCACACACAAAAAGGCAAACTTACCATTTGTAACATTTAATAAATGAAAACAACAGACAGCTCCGGGGGCTGTCTATTGTGTTTATTTCAAGCAGATGTAAGAACTGTCAAATTCTACAAATAAGACCAAATGTTGCATGATGAGCACTGGCAATCATACTGTATTGCTGAACACATTCACACATCATATTCTGGGTATTTATCCATGAACCCTACAAATAGGAATGTGAGCAGAACAAGCTTTCGTTATGAAATTGTTCCCACTGATATCCATATTCAAATAGTTTTCTTTCATAGCAGGCCTTTAAAATTCTCCCATAGTTACACCATTAAAAGCTGTGCCCATATAACAAAAATATACCCAAATTAGCATTTGAACAAACAAACTTTTCATTAAAGATGCAAAGCAAGCTCTGGCCATAATACCTTTCAGAACAAATGGTAATGAAAACATGGAAAAAAAACAAGAAATTTCACTGAAGTGACACATGCCCCTCCCCTCCCCCCCCCAAAAAAAAAAAACAAAAACAAAAAAAAACTAATAAATGGGACAGACCTCAACTATTGTGGAAAGTTCAATTATGGTAGCCACAACAGTTTCAGTGTTATGGCTGAGACATAACACGTGACCGTCAAATGAAAGAATGACCTTGACCTTAAAGATGTGCAAACATTATATTGCAGACACCTTCTGTCTTTAAAATTTGTATAAAGATTGGTAATTGCAGTTGGACTCATTTCAGAGTATTGGGTGAGATGCATGTAAAATTAAGTGTGACCTTGAAATCTAACTTTGACCCTGAAGTTAGAGATCCAGCTGTGGTGTGTGACACATCCAATTACTGTCCTTTATAGTTGTGGGAAGTGTGATGAATGTAGCACCAAGTTTCCATGTTATTCCAGAGACATGATTTGTTATCTTGAACAGGGTTCCTGCACCAAACCTCTAAGCAAATTCCAGGAGTTTCAAGGAGGTTTTTGGTGCTTTTTCAAGGAATTTTAAGGAGAAAACAGACAAAATTCAAGGATTTCCCAGGAAACATTTTCCACTTGCATCCAAGAGACAGAAAATATAACTCGACCCTTTACCTAAGCTAACGGAAAAAACGGCCAGCGCTCTCCATGAAAATCACTGTTCAATCTTTTTATATTTTCATTTTTTGCTTCTGAAACATAAGTTATGACTCTCATTGGAACGAGCGTATCACGCTCGTTCCAATGAGAGGTCACAACCTGTTTTGGAAAAAATGAAAATGTTCAAATGCACAGAAATTTTTTCACGAGTGTCGTCTGCTTCTAGGTAAAAAGGTAAAATAATGGACATCAGATGTACAGTATTTTGAAACAGCACACTGTCCATGCATAGCCGACACAATTTCCAGGAGTTTCCAGGATGGCGTTCAATATTCAAGGAGTTTCCAGGTCCTTGGGAGGGTGTTTTGAGATTCAAGGGCTTTCAAGGAATTCAAGGAGGTTCGGGAACCCTGTTGAATATATGGGAGTCACGACTGACCTTGACCTTGAAGATTTGCAAGCAACTTTTATATGTGACAAACCTTCTGACTGTCCTTAACATTCGTATTAAATCTGATAACTGTTAATTCATTTGAGTTAAAGCTGAGACACGATTAAGTATGACCTTAAAATGTGACCTCGATTTAGTTAAGGACCCAGTATTGTCCTTTATAATTGTGTGAAGTTTGATGGTTGTAGCCCCAATAGTTTCTGAGTTTTGCCCGAGACATGATTTGTGACCTTAAACATATGGCCTTAAAAGTATGACCTTGACCTTGAATATATACCAGCAATCAGTTATATGTAACACACCTTCTGCCTGTACTTAACATTTGTGTGAATTTTGATAATTATAGTTTGATTCGTTTTCGAGTTATGGCTGAGATATGAATTTTTCAGTGTAACCTTGAAAGGAGATAATGACTTTGAAGTTACAAACCCAGTCACAGCATTTTACACATCCTTCTATTGTCTCTTGTAACTGTGTGAAGTTTGATGATTGTAGCCCTGACAGTTTCTGAGTTATGTCTGAGAGATGATTTGTAACCTTGAACATTCAGAAATCAAGAATGACCATGACCTTGAATATGGGCAAGCAACTATTATATATTACAGATCTTTTGTACTTAACATTTGTATGAAGTTTGATAAACGTAGATTTATACATTTCTGCATTGAAGCTGAGGCTATGCCTCGACTCGTCTTCGATAGATTTATCTTACAAATCTCAACTAGTACGTAATAACCTGATTGTCACTTTACCTCTCACGTAATTTACAAATGGAGCAGTTGAAAAAAGCATTATTTTTTCTAAAAATTTAAACAAAACCATATCATGTGACCCCTCATTGGAATGAGCTCGGTGAGCACATTCCAATGAGTGTATCACAAGATACAGGTTTGTTGAAATTTTGGAAAATAATTTCACTTTCAGACTGATAAAATTGCTTATCATCACATATGAAACCATCTGTGGCTGCTTTGAACTTTTGTGATCCTTGGATAAACTTATTGTGCACATACATTTTCAACATTCAGAAAAGACTGTGCACTTTAACAGTATAACTGTGTGTTGTTCCAGCTTGAATAATGTTCCCGTGATTCAGATACAAAACATAAAAGCAATTCGTTTCCATAATTTAATACTCAGACTTTTGAGAAGTGATTTTTTTTCCTTCGTATAATTAATGTTCAAGGTCCCTCGCAAAAGCTTGTAATATTCTACAAATAGCATTGTAAAGAAATTGTAACCAGTGCACGGTTCTATTTAGCAGTTACAAGATACATATTACATATTTTGTATCAGGGGCCCCAAGTTATTTATTTATTTATTTATTTATTTATTTATTTATTTATTTATTTTTAAGGAGACATATTTCTGAACAATGGCTAATTATGACCACAACATCATTGGTAATTAAGGACCCAATACATACCTATTGTAAGATAAAACTTCAAACTTCATAACAGTCTGAAACTGAAGATCAAAGGTTGATGTGTAGTTACTGAGGGCTCATATCTTGGCCAATACAAAACTAACCAAGTAATAACCTCTTTATTTTTTAAACCAAAACAATTAAGTGCTAACTTTTCTCCTAACTATTACAGTTTTCTGATAGAGTTATTGTTCTTATTCTTTTCATAAAGTCAAGTTTTATCTTCTCCTAGTTTTGCTATCCGAATGACTCATCCTCTCCATTGGGGAATCTGTGACATTCGGATACGTGAACTACCTCTTCACTTTGCTGAATCTCTGCTTACGACTCTCAATCTTGGTTTGCATTGAATTTTCTGTACAACTCCTTTCTTCTCTGCATCCACCTTATCTTTTTTTATTGCCATCTTTAATTCCTCATTATCCCTTTACCTAACATGAAAAGCAGATGACACTTGCAAAAAATATTCTTGAATAACTAATTTTTTTCATTTTTTGTCTCAAAAACATAGGTTATGACCCCTCGTTAGAACAAGCTCGTCGAGCTTGTTCTAACGAGGGGTCATAACCTATGTTTTTGAGACGAAAAAAATGAAAATTAATTGATGATTTTTGAGAAAAATAGTGCTGGCCAGTTTTGGCCATTACAAGAACTGAACTTCAAGTCAATCCATTAAACTAGGTCACACCAATTTTAATGATTGCATTTGGCAAAAACACTGAAATATTTCAATATAAACAAACTGGTTACACCAAAGAATGCATCAAGAGAGACAACGCTAGCTTGGTTCATTACAGCTGAGATCGGCATCAGATTAGCGGAGTTTGAAGTCATATCTGCCAAGTTTGATAATCGGCAATTCTGGAAACGGAAATCATACCCTGAAATAAGCTTTAATTATTAATTATTTGCTCGCATTACTGTGCATTGGTGTATCATGGGCCACTCATCTTCCACTTTCATGTAGAAAATAGAGGATATCTACTCTGTTTTAGTGGATATCGGGAATTATCTCATGAGTAAGGACTTGGAAGTTTTATTTTTCACGAGCCCATTCGTGAGGGAAAAATAATTCTTTTAGGTCCACACAAATGAGATAATTCTCTATATTCACTAAAACACCATAGAATTTCTTTTTATTATATGTTACGTAAAATTTTACTGTGTAATGTTCAGCCCAATTCTGCTGCAAACAGTTTCAAGACAATAAAAAGCTGCTGATCGTTCCTTTAAGGAAACATTCAAGGCGATGTCATGTGCCGAAGCGTAATGTCATTTAGGAAGCTACTGAAACAAGAGTTCCCATGGGCCCTTAATCGCTCACCTGCCAAAGTGGTTCAAAGAAGTATTTGGGGGTCACATTCAGTTAGACATGGTTCATCAACACTACAAAGGAATGAGGTCATGATATTTTATGGAAAAACACTAAGGAATGGATTTGAAGAAACCTGAGCCTAACATGCAACGCCCCCCCCCCACCCCCCGCCACCCCCCACCCATAGAGAGCCCAAATATTAAACCATGGACTCAAATTGAACAAACGTGAATCTGATCTCCCTTGAGATGTTATATACCAAATATGAAAGAATTCTGACTGGTGGATCTGAAGAAGGTTTTTAAAGAAATGTCCTCACATTGCACTAAGTAAAACTTTGGGCCCCAACAGTGCGCCAAAATATTAACCAAGGGACCCGATTTGAACAAACTTGAATCTGACACACCTAGAGTCGTTGTATACCAAACATGAAAGGATTCTGACTGGTGGATCTGAAGATTTCTTAAACAAGTTGTTCAAAGAAGTATTTTGGATCACATTCAGTTAATCATGGCTCATCAACACTTCAGAGGAATGAAGTCATGAAATTATTATAGGGATCCCTTTTTTTTACATAAATTCACTCTAATACCTTCAAAACGCATTTTGAAGCAATTTTTTTTCCTCTGCTTAATTGACTCCCAGAAGTGGAGAGTGGGGTTGGTGGTCATAGGGGTATTTTTTTCTTTTTTGGGAGGGGGGGGGAGGGGTGATAAACTCACTCTAAATCTTTCAAAATATATTTTGCAGCCAAACATTTTGTTACATCTAACTGCCCCCCCCCCCCCTCTCCAATAAGGAAGGGAGGGGAGGATATAGGGTAAAAACGTTTTAAAGCACTCTAATTCATCTAGGAACTTGATTCTGAAAAGAACCGGACCCAAAATTTTCAGGCTAAAAATTTTTTTTTTCCATCTCAAAATTGAACGAAACACATAAAAACACATAAAAAAAAAACACATAAAAAATACCAAAAAAAAAACATTCCGAATTTTGGTCCAAAATTTTGAAGTGCGAACTGTACCCAAAATTTTCAGGCTAAATTTTTTTTTTCCCGTCTCAAAATTCAACGAAATGTATAAAAAACAAAAAAAATTCCAAATCGGAACCAACCCCAAATTTTCCAAATTTTGGCCCAAAGTCGGAACTGGACCCAAAATTTTCAGGCTAAAATTTTTTTATTTTTTTTTCAGTCTCAAAATTGAAAATGCATAAAAAATTGAAAATTTTTTTTTTCCAAATTTTGGCCCAAAGTCGGAACTGGACCCAAAATTTTCAGGCTAAAATTTTTTTATTTTTTTTTCAGTCTCAAAATTGAAAATGCATAAAAAATTGAAAATTTTTTTTTTTTCAATTTTGGTCCATAATACAATATAAAGCAGAGGCACTGAATATGCGCCTTCGAGCTGTGATACCTGCACTATGAGCTTCCAGCACTCTTATCTGTTAGGTCACATATTTCTGCACAATGGCTAATTGTGACTACCTTCAAATGTTACTTATTTATTTATTTGTTAGTGTTTACGGTCACATACTTACGCACAATGGCTAATCATGACCGTGACTGTTTTATGGGTGAAGGAAGCCAGAGTACCCGGGGAGAATCGATGAGCAACTGTCAGCTCCTCAACTTTCTAACTCTGTTCAAGCTCCGCTCAAGCAGGGTTACAGCCGTTGAAGACATGTGCACCATCGACGTGCAGTACACCTTAGTACACGACATCATCGCTCCCCCTCCCCCCCCCCCTCCCATGTAGGCAACTGGGATAAAGTACCTTGCCCAAGGACACAACACGGGTCGTCCCAGACGGGGACTGAACTTGGGACCTCTAGCATAGAAGTCCAACACTCTACCACTGAGCCACCGCACTAGGGCTGTCATGATTAATCGATTAATTGTCAATCAGTCACGCCGAAATCGATTAGTATTTTTCGTTGTCGAACAATCGGTAAATTTTACCCCGTTTTAGAAGTTTAATAATTAAAAAAAAATTGATGAAAAAATATTTTTTCTAAAGATAAAAGGTCAAGAACGTCCACGTTAAACCTCAAGAAGATGTTAGAAGCATTTGTCTTTTAGGTACATTTAAAGCTTTGATGTTCTGAACTTTTGAACCGTCAGTGTAATAATCAAGACCGGTTTCCAGTTGGTAACTTCACAACTGCCGACCAGTCTTGATTATTACAATGACGTTTCAAAAGTTCAGAACATCAAAGCTTTGAATGTACCTAAAAGAGGATCGTCTTCGTTGTTTACTTGAGGTAGGTCAGCTGACTTGAACTTCATTTTTAACGACTTCAAAGAGAGGGAGGGGGGAATCTAGGTACGATTGTTATCAATTACTTGCGACGATTAATCGATTCCTAAATTAAAAAATCGTGACAGCCCTACACCGCACTCCCTTCAAATGTTACTAACAACCAAGTATATATATATGGATGGATGGATGGACATGGGTAAACAATATGCCTATCAACTATTCATCATGGAGGCATAACAACATCCAGGTATGGATTCATATTAACTGAACTGTTCACAATTTTGTTGCCCACTACAAAAGGGGTACTGGCAGCACTATCAATAGGGCCTATTTTACAAGTGTAGACATCCTAATCCACGAGAAATCATACTCAATGTGACACACTAAAATGTAAATGTTTCTTAAAGAAAAATCTGAAATTACTCACATTTGGTGCCATAGTTGCATTTTGAGGGCAACCACAGACTTTATCTGACAACCTGGGACCTGTGTTACAGACTGCTTCACCTTCATCATAATTATTGCAAGTAGAAGGACAAGATGTACTATTCACCGCTACTTGGTTCTTAGGGCAAGTAATCTCCTCTAAGCATGCTTCTGATGAGCAGTTCCACAAACCATACTCACAGATGCTAAAATGATAAAACAAATTATTATGTATTTACATGAAAGATTATTAGGCCCCTCAAAGTAGTTCTGTTTCTCAGGCCTTTTTTTATAAAATTGCTTGTGGGCGGGCGTTTTATTTTATTTTTTATTTTTGTAATTGTTTTTTTGCCATCAAAAGTTCATGTTCTTGATTTGTTTTAGGTTTTAGGCCTCATAATCTACAGAATAGCATGAGTGGTGATGTTTTTCATCCCTTGAGTGCAAGGAGGCCTTGCAATGCTAAAGCATTGTAAACTCTTCTTGCACTCGAGGGACAAATTTATCAATTTTATTAACTTGGATAAACCATTTAATTTTTCATTTTTAAGTTTCCTTTGGTTATAAAAAGAGAGCATGCAGCAGTCAAAAGGATCATGCAGGAGAGCCTGTGAAACAGATTTTTAACTTTTTAGGCCTTATGTATTCTGAAAAAAATTTGGAAAGATTTTCTTAGTTACCTTTAGTTTATAACTCCATTAGTAAGTTATTTTGATGCTAAAATCAGATTGATTGGATGATCAACAAATCCTCATACTGAATTTGTTGATATTCCTGTTTTGTTCAATGACTCAAGGCTGAGAATTAACTGATAGAGCAGGATAGAGTGCTAAATTATTTTTCATAGCTAATTTGAAATGTGAGCATTTTTTTCAAAGATACCATGCAACCAAAAGTCAATCCTCAGTTTAGCAATCTTTTGTGTCATAAATATTTGTTTTGTTACTATTTATTGGAGAGTACCCCTTGGCACTCTCCAAAAAAATGTAACAAAACTACTGTAGGCCACACAAAGTAGATCTTCTGTTTCTCGGGCCACTATTTGTAAAATTGCATGCATTTTTATTTTATTTTTTTTATCAGTAATTATTTCTTTGCCATCAAAAGTTCATGTTCTTGGTTTATGTTTTAGGCCTCATAATCTACAGATTGTATATTATGTATTTTGTCCCTTGACAGCAAGAAGGCTTTGCAATGCTAAAGCAATGCAATGCCTTCTTGCACTCAAGGGAAAATTTTATCAATGTTTTTAACTTAGGTAAAATATCAGACATAAATCAATTAATTTTTTTTTTTTTTTAAGTTTACATTGGTTATAAAATGAGAGCATGCGGCAGCCAAAAAGTCCATGTGGGAGGGCCTGAGAAACAGAGTTTTCATTTTTTTTTAGGCCGTATATAACCATTTTTTTCCTACTGCCATGCAAACAATAAGCTAATACTTTACTCAGTGCACACAATATTAAAATTTATTATTTTAATTATTGTTTATTAATTTTTTTCAAGAAATTTTATCAAAACCATATCATGTGACCCTTCATTGGAATGAGCTTGACAGGCTCTTTCTAATGAGGGGGGGGGGGGGGGTTGCATGACATGGCTTTGTGGAAACTGTTTGAAAAATATATTTTGTTTAACTGCTTAATTTGTAAATTATGAAGACAGGTGCTTTGTAAGATAAAGGGTTAATAATGCCATATTTGCACCTTATCGAGATGATAGCCTGTAACTTATTGTGATGATATTCCCATTGCCTTAGTCCAAATTTTAATGTCATGATGTATATCATAAGATGAACATGCAATATTTTCACAATCATTTTCCACAAATTAACCCTTTACCAAAAACAAAAGGAAGATGACACTTGCAAACAAAATTCGAGCATGTGTGATCATTTAATTCAGAAAGAGAACATTTTTACCTTCACTCATCGGAAACTGATTACACATGTCGAGGACCAACTCAGAGTAATAAATTAGACTAGATCAATTGTTGCCATGATGATAGTTTTATATAGGCCTACCGTGTGTTTAACCCTTTACCTAACGAATCGTCCGCATCCGCCCGCGTTATATGCAAATTGAGCAGTTGAAAAAATAAAATATTTCAAAATATTTCAACACAACCATATCATTGAGCTCGTTCCAATTGTTGAAATTTTTTTAAAAATTAAAAAACATATTTAAAATAATAAATTTTGATATCGTCTGCGTTGGGTAAAGGGTTAAGCTGAAAAATAAAACAAAAAAGAAAGAAACACACAGCTGAAACCCTCTATGAACTTCACGGTTCTAGTATACGTGGAACAATGAATGGGGATTACATCCTGCACAGCTCAAGAACGTAATACAAGGACGTCATCATCTTCATTCATAGAAAATCAATTCATAGACACTGAATGATTGTCAAGATATATGCTAACAAGTCAGGAAAGGGAGGGATATTGGAAGATAAATTGTTTATTACAGTGGAGCCCACTTAACTGGATATCTCTTAACTGAATAACCCTGTTAACTGAATATAATTTCCCAACACAAAACTATTTACCATACCTCCAGTACAAATTTGACCTGATAACTGAATATCGGTGAAAGAGTAAACTCCTGTTAATTGAATAAAAAATCTTGTAACCTGTCGAGAAATTACCCCAAGTCTCCCCAGTTTTCCTTCGTTTATAGACCTATTTGGTCTCAGTACATTCAATACAGACATTTAATCTTTTATATCTTGTTTGACAGAGCTCATGTTGCTCTGTCAAACAAGATATAATAGAATAAAAGATACATTTATCTATAGATACAGAAAAAGTTACACAACCCCTGTTAATTGAATACTCCTGTTAATTGAATAATTTTCATTGGCAAAGTGGCTATTCAATTAACAGGGTTCCACTATACCACCAAATGGGTTTCCGAGATGATAAGAGATTTGTCATCACCTCTATGTGGTGATAACATATATTTATATGGTTTTTATCATCAAGATCCAGGAAAAACCTTTACTAGTTAACAGAGTATTTTTGTACAGTGAAACCCTGTAAAGTGAACAGACACTTTGCCAGTGAAAAATATTCAGTTAACTTGAGTAACCAAGTAACAGGAAGCTGGCAATTTTCCTGATTTCTTGTGATAAACTGAGTGTTTGTTCTATTATATCTCCTTTGGCAGAGGTCATGGAGCTCTGTCAAACAAATTATAATACAATAAATGCCTATATTGGATGTACTGCGGTCAAATGAGTATAAACATTGGGAATTCAGTGTTTGTTTGAGAGATTCCTTTGATATATTACAGGAGTTTTTATTCATTTAACAGGAATTTACTCTATGTATGCAATTAACAGGTCAAATATGCACTCAAGGTATGGTAAATGGTATGGTGTTTGGAAATAACATTCAATTAGGATATATCCCAAAAATTGGGGCACACTACACTCGATAAAAGTCTGCCTGCATAAGGCAAAAGAAATAACCTACCTATCTAAAAGTTGTAAGCAATGATAGACCCAGTTCTACGTGTTGATGGTGATGAGGAAGGAACTGCTGATATACATTTGATAATAATAAAAGGGGGTTTTGAGCGTAGTTTTTTTTTACAAAAAAACTGCACACAAACCCCCTTTTATTATCATCAAATCATGAAACCCCCTTATTTTAATAATAATCTGTAGGTATGGTTGGCTGTTTTGCATTGGCTAACCAGCCTGTTGCAGCTGTGAGGTTGCCCCACCTAATTATCTTTTATATTTATTTATTTATTTATTTATTTATTGATGTTTAAGGTTACATACTTATGCACAATGGCTAATCATGACCGCGACAGTTTTATGGGTGGAGGACGCCGGAGTACCCAGAGAGAACCATCGAGCAACGACGAACAGCTGCCAGCTCCCCAACATCGTAACTCCGCACTGTAGCACAGGCAGGGTTAGATTGGTTGAAGACATGCGCACCATCGACGTGCAGTATGCCTTAGTACATGGCATCATCGTGCCCCCATGTGGACACTCAGGGTTAAGTGCCTTGCCCAAGGACACAATGAGGGAATCTGAATCGATCGCTCCGACGGTCACCCATCCGAGGATTAACAGGGCTCAAAGTTGCTTAACTTCGGTGATCTGATGAGAACCGGTTACTGCAATGCCACCATGCCCCCATTCTCATGTTTGGTGAAGCTCTAAATGGAGGGGTTTGGGCACTTCACTTCTAGTTGCATAAATCTGTTTATGTGTTGCGATAAACACCATATAGATCATAGAGTAAACTCCTGTTAATTGAATAAAAAATATTGTAATATGCTAAGAAATCACTCTGACAACTACCAAATTCACTTGTTTCTTTTTAACTTTTTGGCCTCACCACATGTAATACAGACGTTTAATCTATTATATCTTATTTGACAGAGCTCAATGAGCTCTGTCAAACAAGATAGAATAGAATAAATGCTCAGTTTATCTCTAGAGAACAGGAAAATAAAGAAATCCCTGTTAAGGCCTAAAAAAAATAAAAATATGTTTCTCAGGTCCTCCCGCATGGTCCATTTGGCTGCTGCATGCTCTCTTTTTGTAACCAACCCAAACTTTAAAAAATCCAAATCAAATGGTTTATGTCCGATATTTTACCCAAGTTAATAAAATTGTCCCTTGAGAGCAAGAAGGCTTTGCAATGCTTTAGCATTGCAAAGCCTCCTTGCACTCAAGGGATGTAATACACCACTACCAATGCTATTCTGTAGATTATGAGGCCTAAAACATAAAACAAACCAAGAAAAACCAACTTTTTAATGGTAAAGAAATAATAACAAAAATAAAAAATAAAATTAAAAAACGCTCGTCCGCATGCAATTTTACAAAAAATGGCCTGAGAAACAGAAGATCTACTTTGTGAGGCCTAATTGAATACTCCTGTTAATAGAATACTTTCCATTGGTAAAGTGGCTGTTCAATTAGCAGGGTTGAACTGTATCACTGTATAAAGATGATAATAATAAAAGGGGATGAGGTGTAAGTTGTTGTTGTTGTTGTTTTTTAACCCTTTACCTAACCTGAAAAGCAGACGACACTTGCAAAAATAATTCTTGAATAACTAATTTTTTTCACTTTTTGTCTCAAAAACAAAGGTTATGACCCCTCGCTGGAACGAGCTCGATGAGCTCGTTCCGACGAGGGGTCATAACCTATGTTTTTGAGACAAAAAATGTTAAAAATAATGAAAATTAATAGGGGATTTTTGAGAATAGCTCTGGCCGGTTTTGGCCGTTACGTTAGGTAAAGGGTTAAACTGCGCTCAAAACCCCCTTTTATTTTCATCAACATTTGTAATGTGAGAACAATGTTTATAAAAGTTGGCCAACAAACATTTGAGTATCTTGAAGCCTCATAGGCTGTAAACTAACCTACCCAAATCCAAAACTAACCAACCAAAAGGAATGGAATTCAGAAGAGCATAGTATAAAATATACTCCTTAACCCTTTTCGTGGCTCAGCCAAACCGGCTGAACAGGCGTGTAATAAAATTACAGTTCATCAAATATCATTATTCATGACTCTTGCTTTATGGAACATGAAAAAAGGTCACCCTAGTTCAACTGCTGAATCCCCAGTAACTTCCCCACCCAGGCCACACGCATATACACTTCAGAAGGGCCTAAACATAGGGTCAAGCATTCAGCCATTTACACACTGTGGCAGTTACCCACCTCATACCTAACAATGGTATGAAATAAATTCATACAAACATTCATTCTCTCTTCACACTTCCATCACCTTATTACCAACCCTATAAGTCTCCATTTAACTTGAATGTTAACTTCTGTAGACTACATATCACTGAACACTAACTCCAACCAACAGGGTGATGCACGTAATCTTAAAAAAATTGCCAGAAATCAAATGTGACTTCAAGAACTTGGCACCAAGACTGAGTTAAATTGTTGATTGTGACATTCGCTCAGGCCTGGCAATCTTGAAAATCAAGGAGTGCAAAACAGTTGCCCTCCTCAGATTGCTTGGGAGTGCAATTGCACCTGAAATTTTCAATGCAAAAATTTGTATACTATTTTGGCTATATTCACTTCAAAGTATTAATACTGTGACTGAAAAATTGAACTACATTCAGCTACATAGTGGAAATATTGGCACACATATCTCATTATTCAAAATGTTGCATTCAGTTCTTATGTGACTGTCTTCTACACTCAACATGTATCGAAATGCAACATAGAATGGGTCATGAATTATTGAGAATCAATGCAACATTGACAAATCGTCCCCTGAGATCCAATGTGTTCTCTGTGCCAGTAGGCACAGGGAACACATTGGAACTCAGGGGACGAAAATGATAATTGATTTTGAAGGCAATCCCAAACACTGGCCTGGCATTCTAAAAAGTCAATGGGTGCCAAAAACTGCCCTCCTCGATTTTTTCGAGGCGTGCGGTAGACATGCAGCACCCCTGCACTCCTAAAGAATGCCAGGCCTGCATTTGCTCAACATATCTCTTGTATTCTAACTAGGATTCTCAGCTTATTTCCTTCTCCTCTCGCATCCCTTTAGGGAAATGGGAAGAGAAGTTAAGACCAGAGGGGTCCTAGTTAGTACTATTAAACCAGCTCCCCCCCCCTCCCCCTCTCTTAGAGAGGTGCAATCTTTCATTTTTTGCACCTCAACAGATGTGAGAATCTAAGGACTGTTGGTAATTGGACTACTGTATGGTTGGATGGCTGAACTGTATCATACAGTATCACTGATGGCTGTATAAAATTCTTAAAACCAGGCCATTTGTTAAGAAAGAATATAACACATGCACCTGGCAAAAATGAACTTTGATTTGATGCTAAATTTCTTGCCTGATCCGATTGATGTCCAAAACTGAGATTTACATATATCCAGTACCAAACAGTACAGCTGGTTGTAATCCACGTGTGGGCAGTGATTTATGCACATGAGTTTCCAAGGTGATTAAATTTTTAATGATTATTCCTGTAATTAGTGTTTGGAATCTAATATTATGGCATCCACAGAAGTACTGCACACCTGCGGAAAGTGACCCATGCATGGTGGCCAAACTGTAATACTATGACATAACAAATGGATAGCCGATATACTATTAGAAATCTTAATTTTTCAAAACATTATAATCACCAAATTGTGCATCCACTGGTCATATTTTGTCCGGCCTGGTATACCATTCCTGCGGTTTTATCACGGCAGGTACATTCTTTTCGTTCTCTGCATGTTCCAAGGTGATCAATGAGCTTATTATCATCACAATAACAACCAGCTACACAATCTTCCTCACAATTCTCATCTCCACTTTCAAGATCCGCACATGTTCTAAAACATGCAGATCCACAGTCTGTGTACTTAAGTCCTTTACGACAGTTAATTGCTGAAATAAAAAGAAATAAAAAGATTTATGAATTAAAAACAAATCGTATTCCCACTCTCACTCGCTGAAAATGGTCCTGGATCCCACTTAATTGGATATCTCTTAACTGAATAACCTGTTAATTGAATATAATTTCTCTACACAAACCCATTTAGGCCCCCCACCCCCCCCCAAAAAAATGGTTTGGTTCCCAGGCACCGCCGCATTGGAAAAATACCCCCCGCATCGAATTTTTTTATGGAGGTTCGAGATTTTCCCAAACATAAACAATGCACCGCCGATCTCAGAGACATTCATTGCAGTATAACAAAAATAGGTATAAAAACGAACAGTTTTTAAAAACCCTCCCGATTTGCTATAAGACGCCATGTACGATTACATTAATATGTCGATGTACAACTGAACTTGATCCGGTATTTATATAAAGGTTCAAACAACTCGGACTTGGCATAAACAAACAATGCAATTGATCAGTGGCGGCAGAGCAATAATGAGCCCCCCCGGACTTGCTAGGGTTAGGGCCCCAAACATACCGGGCCGACTCCCGATGGGAGAAAACTTTGAATTTATGTTTAAAAGAAGCCATTTTCTTGAATGTAGAGACGGAATTGGCGATTCATTCACATCCACACGAAAGGGGGCCCCAGTTAGCTTTATGTAGCTTCCCACATTTGTCCACCCCCCCCCCCCCCCCCCCCCCGGCCCAGGGTCCCCTGAACTTGTCCATTGTACACCTAATGGGGTGAGCTGCCACTGCAATAGACATGCATTAAATAGTTGCCTTATGCACTGAAACATCTATTAAATGGTCTATCAATAACGTTACAATCACATTATTTTACCACAAGGGCGAATCCAGTCATCGGCGCACTTGGTGAACCCCCCGCCCCCTCCCTATTTTCTCCCGGAGACAGGCTGTGCATTGTGGATATCTGCTTCGTGCTCTAGGTAATCGCAACTTTGGGATTAAATTTCAGAATCTGGTTGACAATACACTCCAGCAAACTTGGGCCTAGGTGCGCCCCCCCCCCCCCCCCCCCACCCTCACAGCTTTTAGTAAAGTCCTTCATCCACCACTGAACCAACATTGTTCTAAGTGGCATTGGGACATATAAATAGCTCACCAGCAGCATATTAACAAGTGTATTTTTGTACTGTTGAAAGGTAACTAATGTAAGAGAGGTAATCAAATTAGCTATCAAAGAACTCGTTTTTTTTCATGCAGTGGAAATAGCTGATAGTGCTTACACCAAAATCTTGAAACATTTTGTATGAATTCTGATGATTGTGAAACTGAGTATAGTATCATTGTGGGGTAAAATTTCAACCTCAGAATGAGAAATGACATCTCTAACTGGTTTGGTGCATTTCTTCTGGCCTGCTATGAACTGCTGTGTTGATCTGTAGTGAAATCCTTGACAAAAACAATGAATAGTTGTTTGTTTATGGAAGAATGTGCAATAATTAAATAGTCTGTGCACTCAATGAATATGCTCATAAGATGCGGTTAAGTGAGTCATGTGAGATACATATGGTCTTCTCACACGAGGCACGCATATCTTGCATAGGAAGTGAGGGGAGAAAATCAGTGTGGCCCACGAGAGGATAAAATCGTACTTGAATCTGAGCAGTGAACTTTTGTATTTGTTTTATTTTCTCTTTATTTGTTTTCCCAAAACAACCCGTTATAACTGATTCAACTCTACCAATCTGAAATTTAAAAAAAAAATAGTCTGTTATCTCTGAAAGTGGAATACGATGCTGGGAGTGGAATTTCATTTTTGGCAAGTGTGAGTGGGAATATGATTTGTTTTGGTGGAAGAAAAATGAATGAAAATAAAATAAAAACATTTATTCTATTATATCTTTTTTGTCACGGCTCATGGAGATCACTCAGACAAGATACATAGAATGAATGTTCTGTTTGTCACTGCAACAAAGGAAAATTACAATATTCCATGATGGGAGTGGAATACAGTGGAACCCTATCAAATGAATAGCCACTTTGCCAATGAAAATTATTCAATCAACAGGTAGATTCAGTTAACAGGGATTGTGTCACTTTCCTGTATTCTAGAGTTAAACTTAGAGCATTTATTCTATTATATCTTGTTTGACAGAGCTCCATGAGCTCTATCAAACAAGATATAATAGGTTAAATGCCTGTTTTGGTTGAACTGAGGCCAAATATGTCTATAAACAAAGGAAAACTGGAGAGAGTCAGAGTAATTTCTTGGCAGGTTGCAAGATTTTTTTATTCAGTTTACAGGAGTCTACTGTATAACCTATATTCAATTCACAGATCAAATTTGTACTGGAGGTATGGTAAGGCCAAACAAAAAAATGTTTTGGTTCTCAGGCAATTGGTTTTCCAAATTCAGTGAGGGAGGGCGGGCGTTTTTTTTGGTTTTTTTACCACACCAAGTATTCTAGTACTTTTCCAGTATGTTCCAGTATATTCCCAGTGTCCATTGACAAGTACTATATTCAAAGTTATTAACTATACAGCTACTTAACTGGTAGAGTGATAAATTATTTTTCAAAGGTGATTTGAAACATGGGTATATTTTTTCAAAGAAATCCTGTTACCAGCAAAAGTATCCTTAGTTTAGAAATGTTTTTATTCATAAATAATTGTTTTGTTACAATTTATTGGAGAGCGCCAGTTCAGTATTACCAAGCGGAAGAGTCTATATTCATTACTTGGAGGTGCAAATCAATAATTGTTGGGCTGAATGTTGAAAATCTTGATTGGAATACCACACAACTTCACCGAGCAACTATCTACTTTAAGAATTCTGGTTCTATCAAGATCTTCGACAGGAAAGTAACCTTTCAGGTTCATAGGGTTAAAATATATATTTAAAATTTCAACTCACAACAATATTCTGCTATATCAGGATGACTTCTCCATTCACCAATGGCAATATGTTTTGAACATTCAGCTGCAAATGCTGATATAATCATGCACATACTTTCATGATTGCTAGGAATGGAGGTAGCACACACATCATGCATACATATCCTATGGAAGTATGCAGCTGATTCCACAACCTTATAGCATTCCCCAAATATAGACCTGTCCCAAATGAACTTGCATTTTTCTTTAGCAATGTCTTTTCTCTGTAAATAGAGAGAGCATATTATTACCTTTCAAAGTGTGATTTACCGGGATTTTTGGGTTTGATTATAAACGATAAATTCACAAGTGAATTATGCAATCAACAATTGGGTCATGTATCCGTGCGCGCAAACGAAGACGCTTTGCCATAGGTGTAATGGGGTCTTCACTGTTTTTTGTTTTTATAACCTTTACCTAACATGAAAAGCAGACGACACTTGCCAAAAAGAATACGTGAATAACTATTATTTTCATTTTTTGTCTCAAAAATACAGGTTATGACCCCTCATTGGAACATGTTCGTTCCAATGAGGGGTCATAACCTATGTTTTAAAGACAAAAAATGAAAAAATAATGAAAATTAATTGACGATTTTTTAGAATAGCACTGGCCGGTTTTGGCCGTTATGTTAGGTAAAGGGTTAAATAATATAATTATCATTAATAACTAGAACTATCACTGAAGGTGATTAATACTCCCGCTTTGGGTTTTTAGAGGAATGCACTTCTGATCATGTAGGCGAAGGCCATAAGGAAATGTATACATAAAGATAATTTTTTGTTGTTGAAATTTGTATTTGCATGTGGCCTTCCACAGAACAGCACTGAATACTTAAAGAGCCCACACATATATGGTTTACATTTGGAAAAACACATTTACAATGTGCAACATGTATTCAAAATCGGTTCATTAATGTAGGAGGAGTTGCACACACAAGAATCCCATTTGAAAACCCATAATAAATCCAAGTTAAAGGGAGATAACCTGGTTAAAATTGTCGCAGATCAAAAATTTGGGAATATGCGTATGTTCACTTAGTTGTGATAATGTTTGAAAGGTTTCGTCAAAATTGATTGATAAATGTAGGAGGAGTTGCACGCACAAGAATTTAATGTAGAAACCCATAATAAATCTAAGTTAAAGGGAGATAACCTAGTTAAAATAGCCACAGCTCAAAAATTTTGGAATATGCGCATGTTCACTTAGTAGTGATGATGTCTGTAAACTTTCGTCCAAATTGATTGATAAATGTAGGAGGAGTTGCGCACACAAGAATTTCATGCAGAAACCTATATTAAATCAAAGTTCAAGAGAGATAACCTGGTTAAAATTGTCGCAGATCAAAAAGTTTGGAATATGCACATGTTCACTTAGTAGAGATGATGTTTGAAAGGTTTCATCAAAATCGGTTCATTAATGTAGGAGGAGTTGCGCACACAAGAATTTGTTCGAACGGAAAGACATAATAAATCTAAGTCAAAGGGAAATAACCTGGTTCAAATTGTCGCAGATCAAAAATCTTGGAATATGCGCATGTTCACTTAGTAGTGATGATGTCTGAAAAGTTTTGTCCAAATTGATTGATAAATGTAGGAGGAGTTGTGCACACAAGAATTTCATGTAGAAACCCATAATAAATCTAAGTTAAAGGGAGATAACCTAGTTAAAATTGCCACAGCTCAAAAATTTTGGAATATGCGCATGTTCACTTAGTACTGATGATGTCTGTAAACTTTCGTCCAAATTGATTGATAAATGTAGGAGGAGTTGCACACACAAGAATTTCATGCAGAAACCCATATTAAATCAAAGTTCAAGAGAGATAACCTGGTTAAAATTGTCGCAGATCAAAAAGTTTGGAATATGCACATGTTCACTTAGTAGAGATGATGTTTGAAAGGTTTCATCAAAATCGGTTCATTAATGTAGGAGGAGTTGCGCACACAAGAATTTGTTCGAACGGAAAGACATAATAAATCTAAGTCAAAGGGAGATAACCTGGTTAAAATTGTCGCAGATCAAAAATCTTGGAATATGCGCATGTTCACTTAGTAGTGATGATGTCTGAAAAGTTTTGTCCAAATTGATTGATAAATGTAGGAGGAGTTGCGCACACAAGAATTTCATGTAGAAACCCATATTAAATCAAAGTTCAAGAGAGATAACCTGGTTAAAATTGTCGCAGATTAAAAAGTTTGGAATATGCACATGTTCACTTAGTAGAAATGATGTTTGAAAGGTTTCATCAAAATCGGTTCATTAATGTAGGAGGAGTTGCGCAATGTTCACTTAGTAGTGATGATGTCTGAAAAGTTTTGTCCAAATTGATTGATAAATGTAGGAGGAGTTGCACGCACAAGAATTTCATGTAGAAACCCATAATAAATCTAAGTTAAAGGGAGATAACCTAGTTAAAATTGCCACAGCTCAAAAATTTTGGAATATGCGCATGTTCACTTAGTAGTGATGATGTCTGTAAACTTTCGTCCAAATTGATTGATAAATGTAGGAGTTGCGCACACAAGAATTTCATGCAGAAACCCATATTAAATCAAAGTTCAAGAGAGATAACCTGGTTAAAATACCTAGTTAAAATTGCCACAGCTCAAAAATTTTGGAATATGCGCATGTTCACTTAGTAGTGATGATGTCTGTAAACTTTCGTCCAAACTGATTGATAAATGTAGGAGGAGTTGCGCACACAAGAATTTCATGCAGAAACCCATATTAAATCAAAGTTCAAGAGAGATAACCTGGTTAAAATTGTCGCAGATCAAAAAGTTTGGAATATGCACATGTTCACTTAGTAGAGATGATGTTTGAAAGGTTTCATCAAAATCGGTTCATTAATGTAGGAGGAGTTGCGCACACAAGAATTTGTTCAAACGGAAAGACATAATAAATCTAAGTCAAAGGGAGATAACCTGGTTAAAATTGTCGCAGATCAAAAATCTTGGAATATGCACATGTTCACTTAGTAGTGATGATGTCTGAAAAGTTTTGTCCAAATTGATTGATAAATGTAGGAGGAGTTGCGCACACAAGAATTTCATGTAGAAACCCATATTAAATCAAAGTTCAAGAGAGATAACCTGGCTAAAATTGTCGCAGATTAAAAAGTTTGGAATATGCACATGTTCACTTAGTAGAGATGATGTTTGAAAGGTTTCATCAAAATCGGTTCATTAATGTAGGAGGAGTTGCGCACACAAGAATTTGTTCGGATGGAAAGACACAATAAATCTAAGTCAAAGGGAGATAACCTGGTTAAAATTGTCGCAGATCAAAAATCTTGGAATATGCGCATGTTCACTTAGTAGTGATGATGTCTGAAAAGTTTTGTCCAAATTGATTGATAAATGTAGGAGGAGTTGTGCACACAAGAATTTCATGTCCGGAAAGACGTATGGACGGACGGACGTACGGACGTACGGACATACAGGGCGATTCCTATATAGCCTCCACTTCTTCAAAGCGGGGGTATAATAAAAAGTAATAAACAGAGTAATTGCTTGACTGGACTGGTTACATGAAATAATTCATTCGGGGCAATGGACTATATTGTAAAACACTTGTGCGCATTCGTGTTTGTACAAAGTCCCTCACCTCTCATGAATTATTTCACGTAACCAGTCCAGTCAAGCAATTACTCTCTATTTAATCACTGAAAAAGATAAAAAACAAAATAGTCTAAAACTTTAATTTGTACACATTGGCCCACCTATCCAAGGAAGGGTTTTTACACTTGCAAGGAAAAAAAGTTCCATCCTTTTTCCACACTTTTTCTAGACATGTCAGCTAGGGCCGTGCGAAGCTTCGAGATTCGATTTGATTTTGAATCTTATGTAGATATTCAGTTTGATTTTAAATTGGCAGCCTGATTCATTTCCTCCTGCATATTTTTATAGGAATATAGCTTGGTATCAGCCTCATCTCATATAGAGGATCTCAAACGAGTGATGTTTGGATATAAGATTTTTTGAAACAAGCCTTTAGGCGAGTTGTGAATCGAATTCATCAAACGAGTTTCAAAAAATCTTATATCCAAACATCATGAGTTAGAGATTCTGTATATCACATAAATTTTCAAATATTTTTTACACTTTTTATTAAATTCATTGTCGCTAAATTCTCCCAAAACAACCGACAATCAGTTTGTTGGCTCAGACGCTTCACACCATGACGTCACGAATGCGCTTTACTTGAACCTGTTGTCATAATTGATGTCATGTGAACTATGCACAAGAATACAATGCTGCTGCTATGGGACCACGCCCCAATTAGACACTAGTTGATAATCAGGAAATAAGACATGGGTTGTTACATCGAAATTAACAATGTTTCATGTGATATAAAGCATATAATTCAGATGGAAACTCTACATAAATAATGTTGAAATAAAAGACTGAGTGTAACTTCCACTACATTAACATAAATAATATCTGTAATTATGCCACTAGCCATGCTAATTCTAATATCACTAGTCCCTACCACTGTTGAATGAAAATTAAAAGTTTCTAACAATGAAATATAATCCTTACAGGGTAATAGTCCAACTACATCATCAAGGCATGACTTCGACAAAGGCATGCCTTGATGATGTAGTTGGATTATTTTATCAGTCAGGACTTGTTCCATCACAGTCAGAACAAATCAGATTTATAGCATCCCAACCCCCATCGGTCATCTTCAAAACACCACTGATTCGATCTGAGGTTTGATTGGATTTCGAATAATAGAAATGTCCTATAGGATCATATATGATTGTCTATAGGAAGATACAGGAATCATACAGGATTCCTATAGGAATGATGAGTGTACAGCAAGAAAATTATGGGAGTCCTTTCTATAGGAATCCTCAATGCATTCCTATAGGATTTTTCATCTAATTGTTTAACTACTGGGAGATGTAGTTCTCCTATAGGAACTCTGCTCACCTTTAACAGTTCAGTCTCTTCGGATTGAACTATGTTTAGGAGTTCTATAGAATTAATATAGAAAATTCATGGTGATTATAGGAAAGCATTTTTTATTTGTAACTTTTAGCTGAATTTAATTAAAAGTCTATTTCCTTTAATAAGCAGATTTTTTTTCACTTTAGCCAAACGAAAACAGTTTCATATACATGTAGCCCTGTAGATTAGAAGAGTTTGCCTCAGCAAACTCTTCTAATCGACAGGTCTACATGTATATTCCTATAGCATCCTACAGGAATGGATTGTGTTTCCTATATGGATTCCTATAGGATCCTCCTAATTTGCATACAAATTACCTATACATTTTCTATAGGAAACCTCTGTGAATTTCCTATAGGAAATCTATAGGAATCCTATTTTGATTCCTATGAAAGTGTTTCAAACGGGCTGATTCGTTTGGAGATTCGATTCAAATTCAAAATGTGTGATTCGCAGGGCCCTAATTTCAGCCCATTTTCCATATCCATTTCATCTACCACAAACTTATGAAAACTTGACTGTGGTAAGATTTCTATGAAAGCTGTCAGTAACACAGGGTATTATTTCTGGATTTTTAAAAAAAAACACTGCAAGCTTGTCATTTCTTGATATTTGTATTGTTTAGGAAAGCTGTGTGTTTGAGTAAACAAAAGACTATTAAATTACAAGACATTTTAATTGTTTTTTTTTTTATTACAAACGAGTTTTAGAATGGCCTCCATGAACTGGTCACTTTCCACGGGTGGGCAATGTTTCCATGAATGCAATAATATTAGATTCCAAACACTAATTACAGGAATAATCATAAAAAATATAATTAATGAAGCACTGGGTACAACTTGGTGCTTTATTAATTAAAATTTTGCTGCTCTGTACGGCCTGTTGCAAACTTTTCAAAAGCATGTAATGTTCTATAAAACGTAATGTCACCAAATCCTGACCGAACACACCCTTGTAAACTGCAATTGCAGGATACAGATTTGTATCAGAGACCGCTGATACATGATGTATTCAGGTAATTACAGACTCAATGCATACTTACTGTAAGATAAAATATAAAACATCTCAGTCATAGTAACAAGAGCTTGTGATCCTTAGATCATTGTTCATTATTATAGTCACGCCCAAATTAATTTCCTGTTTTACATCCCCCTCCCACCAATGGTCTATTTAGGCCTAAAAAAGTTAAAAACTGTTTCTCAGGTCCTCCTGCATGGTCCTTTTGGCTGCCACATGCTCTTTTTATAACCAATGCAAACTTAAAATAAATAAAAATTTAGTATGGGAAAATCTCGTGGAGCTGACTACTCATAAAATTTAAATTTTGCTTTGAAACTTTGTATATATGATCAACATCAACTACAAAGATGAATAAGGCCTAAAGAAGTTGAAAAATCTGTTTCTCAGGCCTTCTCCACATGATACTTTTCATTGCCATGTGCTTTCTTTTTATCAAAACCAATGCCAACTTAAAAAAATAAAAATTAAATGGTTTGTGTCTGATATTTTACCCAAGTTAATAAAATTTATAAATTTATCCCTTAAGTGTAATAAGCTTAAGGCTTTGCAATGCTTTAGCATTGCAAAGCCTTCTTGCACTCAATGGATGAAATACACCATCACCCATGCTATTCTGTAGATTATGAGGCCTAAAATATAAAACATCCAAGAACATGAAATTTTGATGGCAAAAAAATAATTCAAAAGATAAAAAAATAGAATAAACAAGAGCGCACATATCGCTGAAGCAATACAATGTCCCCTACCGGACTAATGAGCATTAATAATTGTACAAATGTTATAACCTAGATTTGATCAGCATGAATTCCGTTCAAGCATTTCTAAAAAAAAGTCCTGAAAACTGATATTTTGGCGCTTTTCCATATTTCCAAGTGCCATAACTCACACAAGAATAATGCAATCAGCATGAAACTCAAACTTGATCTGTAAGTCATCGTTCTATAGTAGGTTACCAAGAATGAAATCATTCGGTTGAAGTATTTCCAAAAAAAGTCTGGAAAACTAAAGTATGACTGACAGACTTACTGACAGACTGACGGATGGACAGAGTGCAAATGAAACTTGATCTGTAATTCATTGTTCTATAGTATGTTATCAAAAATGAAATCATTCCGTTGAAGCGTTTCCAAAAAAAGTCTGGAAAACTAAAGTATGACTGACAGACTGACTGACAGACTGACAGATGGATGGACAGAGTGTAAATGAAACTTGATCTGTAAGTCATCGTTCTATAGTAGGTTACCAAAAATGAAATCATTCTGTTGAAGCGTTTCCAGAAAAAGTCCGGAAAACTGATATTTTGGCACTTTTCCATATTTCCAAGGGCCATAACCCACACAAGAATAAGGCAATCAGCATGAAACTCAAACTTGATCTGTAAGTCATCGTTCTATAGTAGGTTACCAAAAATGAAATCATTCCGTTGAAGCGTTTCCAAAAAAAGTCTGGAAAACTGATATTTTGGCACTTTTCCATATTTTCAAGGGCCGTAACTCACACAAGAATAATGCAATCAGCATGAAACTCAAACTTGATCTGTAAGTCATTGTTCTATAGCAGTTTACCAAACATGAAATCATTCCGTTGAAGCGTTTCCAAAAAAACTCTGGAAAACTGATATTTTGGTGCTTTTTCCCATATTTCCAAGAGCCGTAACTCACACAAGAATAATGCAATCAGCATGAAACTCAAACCTGATCTGTAAGTCATCGTTCTATAGTAGTTTACCGAAAATGAAATCATTCTGTTGAAGCGTTTCCAAAAAAACTACGGAAAACTAAAGTGTGACTGACAGACCTACAGACTGACAGACTGATGGATGGACAGAGTGCAAACCTATAGTCCCCTCCGGCGATGCCGGTAGGGGACTAAAAAAAAACACCAGCCCACATGCAATTTTACAATAAATGGCCTGAGAAACAGCAGATCTACTTTCTGGGGCCTTCACAGTACATGATTATGATGAACACATTGTAAATACAAGTTATTAAATACTTACAGATGCTCGCTCACATGGATCAACTGGATTGTTTGGATGTAAAATTGAAATACAATCTGGAACCTTCCAAGCTATAGCAAAGAAATTATTTGTATTTGATTGCATCATCCCAGATGGTGTGTACATGTCATTATTAAGATTATAATCAAATTTTCCACATAGACCCATGACCTGCAATTGAAAAAAAAAATAAAGCCATGCATCCAGTAGTATTTTTTATTATACACTAAACGATAGATTATCGGTGAAATTGTGGAAAGATAGAAATCATATCCCTTACTGTGAAGATATAGAAATTTTATATATACAAGTAACCCAGTCGATTAGAAGAGTTTGTTCCTATAGGAATATATTGTGTTTATGGGAGTCCTTTCTCCTATAGGAATCCTCAATGCATTCCTATAGGATTTTTCATCTAATTGTTAAACTATTGGGACATGTAGTTTTCCTATAGGAACTCTGCTCACCTTTAACAGTTCAGACTCTTCGGATTTAACTATGTTTAAGAGTTCTATAGAATTAATATAGAAAATTCATGGCAATTATAGGAAAGTATTTTTTATTTGTAGATTATAGTTGAATTTAATTAAAAGTCTATTTCCTTTAATAAGCAGATTTTTTTTTTCACTTTAGCCAAATGAAAACAGTTTCATATACATGTAGCCCTGTCAATTAGAAGAGTTTGCCTCAGCAAACTCGTCTAATTGACAGGGCTACATGTATATTCTTATAGGATCCTATAGGAATATATGTGTATATTATATCTCACGTGACCTTCTAGGCTCCTGATTGGACGAATGCTGCACCCCTATTTCGTGTAGTTTGCATCCATAGAACTGACCAGGCACTACACGTTTTCTATTTTTAGCACACTACTATATCAGTTTTCTTTTCATACTGGGCGAATAAAACTAATCAGGCTAAATTTAAATATCAATTCACAGAGTCACAACATCCACAAAACGACTCGGAAAGAAATCATTGTGGAAAAATGTATCGCTTTTCCATTGTTGAAGTCACATTTTCCGAGGCGTTCATTTTATTCCTTGAGAAGATGATCCATATCTCGTTTCGAAGAGAATGATCCATACCTGGGTACAACATTCATGAGAACGCGTCCGGATATGAAAAATCATTTGTTTCGCTGCTCATATTATTTTGCTATTTAATTGTATGTTTTGGACAGTAAATGAATAAATAATGGAAATCATTTGAATCTTCCGAGTTTTGTATCCCATACTGACCCATGCGTTAATGTAAATGTGTGGAAATTGATCAAACTGCGTTGTCAAATTTTGAAAATTTTAGCTTTCATTCGCGAGTTGCACGATTCTAGAATACACAGTTCCATTTGGGGGAAATATTTTGTTTACCCTTGTCGACCGATTCAAAATTTGTCTCCTGCTCATATCAATAAGAAGTGTTTCGGAAAAAGAAAATGTTTTTTAAAAACTACATGGTATTTTTTTCTATATAACGCTGGTTGGTAGGGCTGCTACCTTGGTAGTAGATTAACAAATTGGACAGATGTTTTTCTTGCTGGGTGTTCGATATAATATAAGGATTAGTGCATGTCTTGTCGTTGACTACGCCCATATAGTTCCCAGTGAGGTGGTGTAGTTCCCTCCGCTTCGCGGCGGGAACTACACCACCTCACTGTGCACTATATAGGCGTAATCAACTCCAAGCCATGCACTATTCCTTAATTATATCATATCCCCCACTGTGAAGATATAGAAATTTTATATATACAAGTAGCCCTGTCGATTAGAAGAGTTTGTTCCTATAGGAATATATTGTGTTTCCTATATGGATTCCTATATGATCCTACTAATTTGCATAGAAATTACCTGTATGTTTCCTGAGAGACAAGCACTATCCAATCTGAAACATAATCCCACCATTGTAATAAAAAAAAAAGCAGAAAAGGACGAACCACCACACTTTTAGACCATGAAACATAAGTAACTGAAGGACTGTGACAATTAAATTCAGAAGGCCATTATATCCTAATACCTACGCACCTACCTCCAAAAACACTTAGTGAAGTGAATACCACACTCCTCCAATGTACAACAAACAAGAGATTGACTACTGTATGTACACATCACTGAAACCTGATCACCCAAAAAACCAAGCAATCAACACTCCACCTCCTCCCCCAAATCCACAATCCCCCCCTCCCCCCACAGGTAGACCTACTATAGCCAACTACAGCAGTCCCACAACAGCCATATTTGCATCCTGTACTTTTTTCTTGTACCCATTGCACAGAAACAACCCACATACATCTGAGATACACCACATTTTATACAGCTTATTGAAGAACCCATCCCTCAAAATGTCTCAATCATCTCTGCTGACATTGCCAACATGTATATCAATATATCCCATAATGAAGCACTAAATGCAGTTCATGAGGCCCTAGAGTCCAACAAGGATTTACAGTATCCCATTCCCGAACCGTCACGCTACTCACTCATGACTCAGATGAATATTCAGACACTTGGGGCCGCCAGGAGATCCCTGTGCAGCCCTAAAGTTTCTGATATAACCACCTACCAATGGGTATAGTCCTTCCTCCAAATGAGGCCCCTTCCCCATCCACAAATGGTGGTGAACATACCGTTACCTTGATGATACCTTTATAATATGGTCAGGCTCTAAAGCTGATCTCCATAACTTTATGGAACACTCTGATCAAACCCATTCCACCTTCCGATTTGTGTATGAAGTGTCCTCTCACCAAGTCACCTTCCAAGACAAAGAAATTTACAAAGGCCCACACTTCAACAGTACAGGCATTCTTGACTTGGTGTCCGACTACATGTCAAGCCTACAGAAGCCTTCCAATTCCTTCACTACCCACACAGAAATGTCCTATAGGATCCTATAAGATTCCTATAGGAAAATATAGGAATCATGCAGGATTCCTATAGGAATGATGAGGGTATGGAAAGAAAATTATGGGAGTCCTTTTTCCTATAGGAATCATCTGTGCATTCCTATATGATTTTTCATTTAATTGTTGAACTATTGGGAGATGTAGTATTCCTAAAGGAACTCTGCTCACCTTTAACAGTTCAGTCTCTTTGGATTTAACTAAATGTTTAAGAGTTCTATAGGATTATTATAGGAAATTCATGTCAATTATAGGAAAGCATTTTTTTATTTGTAAATTATAGTTGAATTTAAGTAAAAGTCTATTTCCTTTAACCCTTTACCCAACGTAACGGCCAAAACCGGCCAGCGCTATTCACAAAAATCTCCAATTAATTTTCATTATTTTTTTCATTTTTTGTCTCAAAAACATAGGTTATGACCCCTCTTTGGAACGAGCTCGTCGAGCTCGTTCCAAAGAGGGGTCATAACCTATGTTTTTGAGACAAAAAATGAAAAAAATTAGTTATTCAAGAATTTTTTTTGCAAGTGTCGTCTGCTTTTCATGTTAGGTAAAGGGTTAATAAGCAGATTATTTTTCATTTCAACTGAATGTAAAAAGTTTCATATACATGTAGCACTCTACCAGTTACAATACTGGTGCCTAATCAAGCCACTCCATGATCTCTTTCCCAATTCCCTTATACTGGCTTTCCAACTCCTTACTAACCTAGGTAATATCCGAGTTAAAGGATGTCTACATACCCTCACAATGGCAGCTTCTCCTGATAAACACAGTATATATCCACCCTAAACAAGCCCTTCCCCCCTCACCCAAATCTCTAAGTCTCCCGAAAGTAAACTCTTTTCATGACTTGAAACATGACATGCTGTAGCTATCTACCCATCTCACATGCATGCACCTCATCCCCATATTTCCTAATAGGCCATATCCTAATTCACACCCATTGAAGGCGTTCTCATCAATATCCATTCACATGGGTCCAGCATCTCTGTGCCTGGTCGTCCACAATTCCCATTTCCGATCAGTGAACCTGCTCCACAATCTGATATTCTGTAAATAAAAGGTCTTTAATGCTGTCCGTCATAATGCATCCCATGATTACCTTGCTTTCCATCCAATATACCCTATAATGAGCAGGGTTTTTTAAACCCGGCTTATTTTAATCCCCACCAATGAGGCCTATCAGGAATTCACATATGTCTAACTGGAGAAAGAGAACAGAGAAGTGTTGTCCTGGAGGTGCTCCTTGATTATGTACATAGGTATCTGTTGGGTTAATGCATAGTTATAACATATTATCTCCCTTGATATGCTCACTGGTGGACAATCTCCCTTTGTGGTCATTCACTGACAGGAACTGGTATTGACAAGACGTCTGTTATGGGTAAGTGTAATGCTCTGCATAGTGTCAAAATACCTCCCTCAGTGAATCATTTGGATTTATGATTTTATCCACACCTTACAACAGAAGCTTGCCTTACACAACAAGGGGACCCAAAATAAGAAGCCACCCCTAGATTCAGCTTTCTCTCCCAGAAGGCTAGAATGGTGCAAAGAAACAAGTTTTGTGATCACTGGTCAAAATTTGTTAATTCCTCGGGCTGGACCTACTACATTAGGCCACCCAGGCCTCACTCCTTTAGGAATGATGAGTGAATGGCAAGAAAATTATAGGAGTCCTTTTTTCTATAGGCCTTCTCTATGCATTCCTATAGGAATTTTTATTTAATTGTTGAACTATTGGGAGATGTAGTATCCCTATAGGAACTCTGCACACTTTTAACGGTCCGCTCTCTTCAGATTTAACTAAATGTTTAAGAGTTCCATAGGATTATTATAGGAAAT
Source organism: Pictodentalium vernedei (assembly GCA_031216915.1). Lineage (NCBI taxonomy): Eukaryota > Metazoa > Mollusca > Scaphopoda > Dentaliida > Dentaliidae > Pictodentalium > Pictodentalium vernedei. The sequence continues at coordinate 279,051,766 of CM062288.1, forward strand.
CCATGGCAATTATAGGAAAGCATTTTTTATTTGTAAATTATAGTTGAATTTAAGTAAAAGTCTATTTCCTTTAATAAGCAGATTTTTTTTCATTTCAGCCAAATGAAAACTGTTTCATATACATGTAGCCCTGTCAGTTAGAAGAGTTTGCTGATCAACAGGGCTATATGTATATTCAACAGAGCTATATGTATATTCACAGTTTCATATACATGTAGCCCTGTAGATTAGAAGAGTTTGCCTCAGCAAACTCTTCTAATCGACAGGTCTACATGTATATTCCTATAGCATCCTATAGGAATATATTGTGTTTCCAATATGAATTCCTATAGGATCCTCCTAATTTGCATACAAATTACCTTTTGGTTTCCTATAGGAAACCTATGTTAATTTCCTATAGGAAACCTGTAGGAATCCTATTTTGATTCCTACAGGAGTGTTTCATACAAGTAATCATAAATTTTTATGACAGTTCTGACCAATTGTCTGAAATTGACGATTCAAACTGTTAACAGGCATCTCTTCCAACTTATGACTTCATTTTTCAATGAGAACAAGGAAGTGAAAAGGTGTTTATTCACAAATCTAGATATGTGTATTGTTGATGGAGTATTTAATTTGATAATTCCTAGTCTTATCTCATATAAACCCAAAGGTGGAGTATTGCCTGATCAACCTAACTGGGCTGCCAAAATCCCAATTAATCACCTTTCAATGAACTTGGGCTGTCCTAATGGGACAAATAGCTCTCGAAGTGCAGATAATCACATTGACTGTTGAAATTGAAAATCAATGGGACTTGTCTGAATACTATAAAGAATCTACATATGTCATTTCATCTTCCTAAGTGAAACACTCCTTGACTTAGAGCATAGAAAGCATCAAGTCTACAGACAGTTGCAAATGGAGACCTTCACTTTAATGTTTGCCCTTTAATAATCTCATAGTGATTATCCTTATGCCATAAGGAATATATATAGACAGTACGCGATGTGTGTTTGAATTGGTGGGTGTTTTACATAACGAGTTGGAATGGTGTAGTCATATTTCACGAGAGCCTACGCCTCTCGCGAAATATGATTACGCCATTCCAACGAGTTATGTAAAACACCCACCGATTCAAACACACATCGCGTTCTGTGTTTATTACACAACCCATGCATTAAAATTCATTTAAATAAACAAATTTTAATTCTGATGTTTAAACCCACAGGTGAAAAGTCTGTTTAGTTTGACTGAAGCTGTACTGATCAAATGGATCGAGAAAAAATCAAAACAATCTTTTCGGAACCAGTGTTTGTTGAAATTCGAATGGCTGTTTCACTTTGGCTGGTACTCATTCACGCCTAACCATTAGGTGGCTGTTACTGTTAGTAAAAATATAAGTACAAATTTGTGCAGATTTGCAAAATAGCTGGGAGAAACATTTTTAAAAGCCGTTCGAAGCATGGTAAGATGTACGAAGATTTACCGAAATAAAGTTGACCAATTTAGAAAAAAAGGATCCACAAAACGAGATGGCCACAGAATTGAGTTAATGTTATGGTTGGAAATGATTGGGTTTTTTTTTTTTTTAAATATTATCTCATTTTTGGTTAACTTATTTTTTGTGATCCGACTTTATTTTGCATTGGACGTTTTCATTTTCACACTATGCGACAAACTGTCGATAATTGTATAATGAAATTTGGAAACTTTTCGAAGCTTAACTAATGACTCGATGAGAAAGAAACTAGTATGAACGGTGCTGGGAAAAAAGTTACGTCTTGTACTTCACCCATTGATGACAGAACCATTTATGTCATAGCAGCTATTCCATTAAATACAAGGGTTTAAAGTTGAATGGGTGTGTAATAAAATTTAATCCTTAAGTCCCTACATCCACAAACAGCCTCTTTTATATTGCTCTGAAAAAGTTGTTCAAAGGGTATTCTTCCTTGAGAACTCGACTTGTAGGATGCATTTATCTTGACTGTGTTTTTACATTATTGTTGGCTGCCTGTACAGGCAGCCAACAATAATTTAGAAACACTGTTAAGTCATCTGCAACTTTGCACATGTATATATGGCAGTTAATAACGTAATATTACTCAGAGGACTAAAGGGTTAATTTGATATCACCAGGTGAAACACTTCTTGACTAAGAGCGTAAAAATGATTGTGTCTACAGATGGACTGAAATGCTTACCTTGACATTCAAAATCAATAATGGGTTTTCTTATTCATTAAGGAATGTATAACTTCCTACAGTAGAACCTGTCTTGGGCCACACAAAAGTGGTCTCTCAAGACAGGTGGTCTCACATAACAGGTTTCAGGTTTTCTCAAGTCAGTGAATAACCAACCACAAAATTCAGAAATGGAGAAGAAATGATTTTTGTAATCACTTTGTTGTTGTTCTTTTTATGAAGTTTTTGTAACAAATTGAAATGGACTGTTATAAAAATTATAAAAATAAATTAGTGTTGAAAATCTTCCTTGAAGATTTTCAACACTTAATTTATTTTTATAATTTTTATAACAGTCCATTTCAATTTGTTACAAAAAGATTTTCAACACAAATTTATTTTTATTCCTATCTGTCACATTTCAGATATGTATGAAATTGTTTATTCAGCAATAATCCTAATCTTTATAAAAACATCTCAATCTGTAATGAGTTAGCAATTGAAACCTAATTAAGAGCTTTTAATACTTTTAATTATGTTAGTATAACCACAATGGATTTTCCAATTCCAGAACAGGTAAAAAGTTTTTGTCATGGTTTCAGTCTTCAAAGAGGCGGTCTCTCAAGACAGGTCCATTATGGCATAAAAATACAAGTTGGTACCAGGTCACAGTGGTCTCTCAAGACAGGTGGTCTCTCAAGACAGGTGGTCTCCCATAGCAGGTCCATTATAGAGTAAAACCAATCGGTGCCTGGTAGATGTGCACGTGGTCTCTCAAGACAGGTTTTACTGTATTCCCAAATGAAACCTGTCTTAATTTTGAGCACTGAAAGCATTGTGTCTTCACATGGACAGATCTTGACCTTTGATCTTCAAAGTCAACAGGGATTATTCTTACGCAATAAAGATGTACAAGAAGAATTTTCTATTCCTTGGTGAAACAATTCTTTATTTAGAGTGCAGAAAATGTTGTGACTACAGATGTGAGTACAAAGAAGGACATGGCGAATGATGTACCATATCTCTTTAAAAAAAAATAGTAGTTCCTACATAAATTACAGTTACATAAATCAAAATAAATATATCACATAAGGTTCTGCTCCACAGTTTCGCACTATTGCACAGGGGTGAAATTCTAAACAAAGGGCGCATGTTGAAACTAAGGCCATGTAAAATAGAGATATATTTTTAGTATCAGATATATGATTACATTAGGCTTTTTGTTGGACACGAAAATTTGAAGTTTTGGTCCCAAAGTTGGAGTCTGATACATAGGGGTAAATTACCAGATGAATTATGGGAAACGGTGGCTTCGAAAAATTGGCTATTTTTTTAAATGTAATTTTGACACGGGTTTGTTACCAGACAGGTAACTAAAAAATGAGACGGAAACATATAATTTTTTTTTTGCATTTTAGAAACAAGGGATGCTCTGCTCCAGGGGTGGGTAGGCGGGGTTGGTGGGAAAATTCTGCTTTTGAGGCTGCTAGGTGGCTGAAAATGACTGGTTTTGGTATTTTTTCAGGCAATTTTTCAGGTTGAAGTCTTGCCTTTGACAATAAATAATTCCACCCACATTCAGATTGTTTATTTCTACTTAGTCAGTGTTAAGTTTTTTTGTGGATTTGGGAAATGTAATACATGTAATGGGTTAGATAACTAAGTTACAGGATATTTGCATTTGAAGAGAGTGTATGGCATGTCACATTTTGGAAATGCCTGGAAAACTGTGGAGCGGAACCTTAAATCATCATTTATTTAAAAAAAAAATAATACTAAACCTACCTTTCCTGCATAATATGGTGCCAACTGCACAAGAAGTCTTCCGCTGGGATCATATAATATTCTAAATGCAAATCCCTCAATAATAATAAAAGTTGATGTTTGACGTATTAGTAGGTTCTGTGTTTTGTACTGGGTCTTTTCTCTGTACTCCACATCATCAATGAAAATGGAGTTTCCTCTAATTTCAACAATGGTGTTTCCAAAATTTACACGTACACCAGACATGGCATTATATCCTTGTGCTACAGCTGAATGGTCAAAACTCAACCAAATTATCAACTTTTTTATATCTCTCATTCCATGCAATGGCTGAAAAACAAAGCAAAGTTCATTTTTTCTTACTCTTTTTAACTCTTAACCCTTTACTTAACGAACTGGCCGCATCTGCCTGCATAATTTAAGGGTCATATGATATGGCTTCATCAACTTTTTTTTTAAAATTTGAAAAAGTATTTTTTTTTAAACAGCAAATTTTGATATAGTCTGCCTTGGGTGTAAGTTAAAAGCAAGAGATTATTGCACACTTTGCTATACTCAGACTGTCTCGATTCTGTAGATGTACAGTTGTTTCTAGGCAAGACTTGGCAAGTATAGGCAGCCAAGATCTAGGGCAAAGCTAGGATTTCCAATTGTGGGGGAGGGGGCATAACTTTTTTAGGGGTGCCAGGTCGATATATGCGAAGGCCATAGGCCTGAGGCAGGGGGTAGGTATGGCCCTCCCATTGTGGAGTTTGGAAGCTCCCCCAAGAAAATTTTGAAAATTCAATACCCTCAGAGTGAATCTGGGACCCTCTGGTGCTTTACTTTCCCATTTTGAGGAGGGGGGCACTGTAATTTTTAGAGGAGCCATGCCAACCTAGTTCTGCTAGCCCTCCTCCAGATATGCCACTGACCAAGACTTGCCTAGAAACTGCAGCTAAGGTAATTGAAATGTAACTTGAAAGTCTTCCCACAGAGTGGATGTTGGGCTGCTTGTTTTGTTGCAGTAAAGAGTGATCAAAGTAAGAATTAGCCACCCCCCACTCCCACCCACCCCAACCCCCAAGATCAATAGTGTCCATTATTAAAATCTCATTAACAGGTTGAAGGCTAAATTATTTTTTAAAGGTGATTTGAAACATGGGGATTTTTTTTTTCAAAGATACCAGTAAGCATACCCTTAGTTTAGCAAAATTTTGTTCATAAATGTTTGGTTACAATTTATTGGAGAGTGTCAATAGCACTCTCCAATAAATTGCAACCAAACAATTGTGTATAAGAAATTTTTCTTTTACTGCTGAGTAAACATCAAGCAATTCCATAGTGTAAAGCCACTAAAGTGACTTCCAGCACTTTTCAATAGAGCAATGATAGTGGCTTATAGCACTCAACCAGTTAATTATCAGAGCGTCTGAATTTGAGAAGCAGGTGCTTTGAAGACTCTTGTTTTAGATAATGGGAAGGAAAAACAGTGCTATAATCCATTACCAAAAAACAGGAGGGAACACTTCATCCATAATCTGAAATCATGCTACACAGCACTTGGAGTCCTTCTGAGAAAAGGGATGTTATTTCCCCCCCCCCCCCCCCCCCCCCCCCCCCACTGCATGTGTAACATACGTGTGTCCCGGGTGAGATAGCAGGGAGAGACAGATGTATCCCACCCCACCCACGTGACGTTATACATTTATAACGTTATTATGACGTTATGCATATCGTATCAGTTTGTTGATACCAACTAATTCATATTAACATCATTGGAATGCAGTGTAATCAAAGTTCGATGCTCTAAAACTCTTCAACCCTCAAGCTGCCACCATTCCTAATCAATTTTGTGGTATATACCTTTGGTATATACATAACTGGTGCATGCTCTTTCCGATGGTGTCATCAGTTTCGCAAAACAACGAATACAAAATGAGTTGATTGAATCAGCATGTGACCCCCGATTACCTCTGGCTAACGTAATCGCTGCAGGGTGGGGGAGAAAAATCATCCTCGATGAGTCTGAAAGAGGGAATGGGGAAATCTCACCCTTGGGGCAAGAGATTTGAACCAGACCCTCGGCAAGCCTCGGGTCTGGTTCAAATATCTTGCCCCTCGGGTGAGATTTCCCCATCCCACCTCCAGACTCATCGGGGATCATAATAGTCCTTGTTTTACCATCCCAAAAGAGTAAATGTTGAACAAGAACACACAATTTCTTGTACATCATTTATTCTTTTGCAATGGGGAAACAAGGGCAGGCAATAATTTTTTTATATAATTATCAAAATCAGACATAAATGTTTTGGCATAATCATCCTCTTTTGAATACATTGAGAAATAGGACGAACTCTACCGAGTGACAGATATTTTGATCATAAGTAATTTACTAATTCTGCAATCATATTTTCACTGCGGAAGCTAATGTATTCTGGTTACAGAATATAACTTTATTTGAGGAATGCAGCTATGTACAAGTACAATGAATACAATGAATATAGTTGGATACAGTCAGTTATTAGCATCTTCAGGAGGCAACATGGCCTATTTGGCTGTTCCAGTCACTTCCCAGAAACAAAAAAAAAAACCCAGAAATGGAGAGTAAAAAGGTAGTTAAATGTAGATAAATGAAAATAGTAGTAACATTTTTTGGAAAAAATATATATAAAGTCATAAGTTGAGTGTTATAAAATCACTCCCTACATAGAAAATAAGATTCTTTCATTTTGGTAGATTTGAACAAAAATATTTTCCAGTTGACATTATCTAGGTCAGAATGTCACGTTTTGAATGGTCAAATATGAAAATGGGCAGAGGTCAGTTCTTTTGATGGATCCATGATGTCAGGTGGAAAAATAGTCTTTAACAGAAATCAATATGGAACCGAATTATGTTCTGTATGGATTTGTAAATATGGATCTGAAGGAAAAGTAATAAACATGTAATAAAGTAAATTTCTGTTAATTGAAATCTAAGATCTTGTGATCTTTGCAAGAATTACTCTTATAACAACCGAATTTCACATGTTTACAGTAGGGCTGTCATGCTTTTTGAATTAAGGAATCGATTAATAGTCGCAAATAATCGATAATAATCGATTAATCACACCTAGATGACCCCTCACTCTCTTTGAATATATCTCTCAGAAAACTCAATCTTTCATCCTAGCTAGTGGCAGCTTCATTTTTGTCATTATATTCTCAGACTAGCCTCTCTCCTGTACAAAATAAAATGTCTTATAAATGTCACGTCCCTCATCTTAGAACTTGCCATCCAATATCTTTCTTTGAGAAAATAAACAGCTTCAGTGTCCAGTCCTATGTGGCTGCCTGTTTCAACAACATCATTTCAATTGTAAATAGTGTAAATATCTATTCATTTGGGAATCAATCTATGTATCTTACAGCCGCATCTATGCAAGCCAGAAAATAAGCAGACTGTCATCTGTAAAATGAGGTCCCCAGAGGGTGAATTTAGTGATGCTACCCTGCACAGCAGGGTAGCATCACTAAATTCACCCTTTGTGAACCTCAATCTGAATCAGGGTCTCAAAACTAAACAGAAAGAGGTACCCAGAGGATACATTGGGCCACTGTATGGGACAGCATCATCAAATTCACCCTCTGAGGACCTCATTTTGCAAATGTCAGACTGCTTATTTTCCGGGCTGCATCTATGTATTGATTTTCTATTGTATTTATGGAGAGGAGTTAACATAAGTTGTATAACTTGTACTCCAATCTTTTTTGCAAATTTATGATAAATAAAATATGTTTAAACTAATCAAGGTATATAGACAGAACGTGATGTGTGTTTGAATCAGTGAGTGTTTTACATAATGAGTTGGAATGGCATAGTCATATTTCGTGAAAGTCATAGGCTTGAGCGAAATATGACTATGCCATTCCAATGAGTTATGTAAACCACCCACCGATTCAAACACACATTGCGTTCTGTGTTTATTACACATCCCATTCATTAAAATTCATTTAAATAAACAAATTTTAATTCCGATGTTTAAACCCAAAGGTGAAGAGTCTGTTTGTTTTGTTTGAAGCTGTACTGATCAAATGGATCGATAAAAAGCAAACAACCTTTTGAGAACCAGTCTAAATTACATTCGTTATCTTTTCTAATCGGCATGTTTGTTGAAATTCATGTCGCTGTTTCTCTAAGGCTGGTATCCATTCATGCCTAACCATTTGGTGGCTATTTCTGTTAGTAAACATATAAATACAAATTTGGGCAGATTTGCAAAACAGCTGTGAGAAACTTTTTTAAAAGAAGTTAGAAACGTGTCAAGATGTCCGAAGATTTACCGAAATAAAAGTTGACCAATTTAGATATATAACAGGATCTGCAGATGAGATGCCATGGGACTGGGTGAATGTCATGGATGGAAATGATTGTTTTTTTTAATATTATCTCATTTTTGGTTAACTAATTATTTTGTGAACCAACTTTATTTTGCTTTGGACGTTTTCATTTTCACACTATGCGGCAGATGATCAATAATTGTACAACAAACTTTGGAAATTTTTCGAAGCATAACTAATGACTGGACAGGAAAGGAAGTAGTATAAATAGAGCTGGGAAAAAAGTTCCGGCTTGTGCATCATCCGTTGAATACAGAAACAATTATGTCACAGCGGCCCGTTAAATACAAGGGTTTAAAGTTTAATGGATGTGTAATAAACATACTGAACACAACTGGGGTAGTGGATGGGGGAACGGGAATCAACAACCCTTGGTGGAGTTTCTCCGGTATTTCACATGTGCCTTGGCAGCCCCATCCCCTATACTCCACCCTCATTGTGTTCTGTCTTAATATTGATGTAAATTGAAAACTTTGGTGAAATGAATATCTTCACTGGTAAAATGTCTCTTCAGTAGTGTTGAAACGATTAGTGATTTTGGGGAATCGACGAGTCGCCAGCAGTAATCGATTACTAATCGACTAGTCGAAGCCCCCATGTTATTGTTATCGAACATGTGTACCACCGTTCTTCCCTGGTTAAAACTAACAGTAATACTTGCAATGAAACAATGGCAAGTGGAGCTTTCAAAGTCCCCAAAACCTCTTTCAGTTTTGAGAGAGAATTAATGTTGGTAGCTTCTGTTTAAAATCATTTTTTCTCAATATAGCCACTGATATTTTAATAAAATAAATCATTATTCAGGTCTTCTTTTTATTCGTTCCATCCCATTGAATGTCAACAAAAGGAAGTGCTCTTTACTCATGCGTGATGCACATCCCCTGTCGAAAATTAAGCATGGTTAACGCCCACAGCAGTCATCAGTCTGTCAATAATTGTACACAGAACACTCCCACACAACTTCTCATATTATGACTTTACCTCTCATCTGTCCATAATTATGCACACATCGAACACGCCTACTAATTTCCATATTGTTTGCTTTGAAAATCATCACCTGGTCTGGTTGGGTTTCCTCTTAACTTAGTTGCAGTGCGAGGAAGAACTAGTTTCACTTTCAATTTCCCAGAAACTCGCAGATTTCCAGGAATTTGTCTGCATGTACTGGTATTTACAAAGTGAAAATAAAAAGCACATGGATTTTGAAATTGGTTCTTTAGTGATAACAAATTGTTCCAAATACGAACTGGTATGTGTTCTTCCATAATTTCTCTTTGATGTTTCTGTAAGACATTTCGAACTTACCAGTACCAGGTGAACAAACTGATGTCCGTAGGTGGCCTAATTCCACGTCAACTTTGGGTCCTAATTTTCCTGCAGGCTGCTCCTTCGAGAATAAGCTCACCCATATATTTTTCCGTTTACTTCACCAAGTTGTCAATGCCTGGATTCGCCCTTGTGGTAAAATAATGTTATTGTAACATTATTGATAGACCATATAATGAATGTTTCAATGCATAAAGCAAAGTTCTATTTGATGCTTGTCAATCGCGTTGTTTGTTTATGCCAAGTCTGAGTTGTTTGAACCTTTACATCAATGATTGCATTAATATCCACTTCTCAATACAATTTAAAATAGGTCCACCACGAAGCAGAAATGTCTCATGTTTGTAATCATTAACCCCCAATATTGGCATTTTACGACTTCATCTTTGAGTTTCCCGACTAGTAGACTGGCAGATTTCAGAGTCGATTTTTCCGAAAATCGAATCGACTTCGACTAGTCGACTAATCGTTTCAACACTACTCTTCAGTGAACAGGTTTCCTCTGTACGTGTTGTGTACAGGTAATTTTGTTTATATTGATCTGTCTTCTTTGCTTAATTGGTAGAGTGCTAAATTATTTTTGGTCAGAATTTGATTACAGGTCTTTGCCTTGTTACAATTTATTGGAGAGTGCCTGTGGGCACTCTCCAATAAACTCTAACAAAGAAAATCCTTGCAGACTAAATAAGTTCACTTCAAAGATAATGTGAAGCATGTTCATTGAACATGCAGCATTTTAATTGGGGTTGCCGTGGTTCAGATTAAAGCCCAAATATGGGCTTCCAGCATTCTACCAGTTAAGTGATATACTTACTGAGTGATGGAGTCCTTATCTACAATGGTGAATCTTAACATGGTCAGTTTTTGTTAGTTTACACAACATAACAAGATAACTTTCTTCGGGAAAAGAACAAAATACTGTAAAAGGACTTACCATAACAAGAATGTATGAACAGGGTTCAGCATAAAAATCATAATCTTGACCATCAAATGTTTGAACATGTCCATATCCAATAACATAACAATTTGATGAACACATAGTTTTTGTACACAGCCACATCCCTCTATCACAGGTACTGAAAAATACAAATCATTCCTATAAGGCCCCGCAAAGTAGATTGTCTATTTCTCTGGCCATTTTTTTAAAAATTGCATGCAGGCGTTTTTTTATTTTATTTTTTATAGTTATTTATTTGCCACCATAAGTTTCATATTCTTGGTTTGTTTTATGTTTTTGGCCTCATAATCAACAGAATAGCATGGGTGGTGGTGTATTTCGGCCCTTGAGTGATAGAAGGCTTTGCAATGCTAAAGAATTGTAAAGCCTTCTTGCACTTAAGGGACAAATTTATCAATTTTATTAACTTGGGTAAAATATTTTTACTTTTTCAAGTTTGTATTGGTTATAAAAAGAGAGCATGCGGCAGCCAAAAGGACCATGTAGGAGGGCCTGAGAAACAGATTTTTTATTTTTTAGGCCTAATCTGGTCCTTAATTACAAAGATATTCTTTTTATTGACTTCATCTACATTCGTTAACCCTTTACCCAATGCACACAATATCAAAATTTATTATTTTAATTATTGTTTTTTTTTTAAATTTCAAAACATTTCAACAAAACCATATCATGTGACTCCCCTCATTGGGACGAGCTTTGTTCACGACAGTTCACATGATATGGTACTGTTGAAATCTAATAATTAAAAAAAATTTTCAACTGCTTAATTTGTAAATTATGTGGCCAGATGTGGCCGGTCATTAACATAAATTTCTATAAAAAAAAGAGTTTCATAATTAGAGAACTTTATTTACTACTCATGTCCAACTCTCTGACACTGACCAATGTACCCTCATCCTAATATTTCTCTTGATCCCTTTATTATAATTATGCCATCATTTTCTTGATATTTTGGGGCATGGTGACTCAGTGATTACAGTATTGGACTTGACACTAAAAAGGACCATGGCTCGATCCTCACCAGAGGTAACTGCATCGTGTCCTTGGGCAAGGCACTTAATCCTGATTGCCCATGTGAGAGCATGGTGGTGCTGTGTACTAAGGTGTACTGCACATCGATAGAGCACTTGTCTTCAACCAATGCTAGCCTTGCTTGTGGAGTTAGTATTTTGGGGAGACTGACAGTTGCTCAACACTGCTCAATGGTTCTCTCCAGGTACTCTAGCTTCCTCCACCTTACACCTGTCTGACACGAGGTGACCCTGGCTGTTGAAAGAGTCGTTAAACCTCAATAAATAATAAATAATAACAAACAAGTTATTATTTGAAAATAGAATATGTTTTTATTTTTGGAATTCACTAAAAAACCAATGAAGGGTGTTAAAGTGAGTTTGAATGCTTTTTGAGAATATAGTATTGGCTGGTTTTAGACATTCCTTTGGGTAGAGAGTTGATTTTGATAAAATTTACACTAAGGCTGAACAGTGCACAGGGTTAGTTACTCACTTGATAATAAATATTTTTATAACCAGGAAGTGTGACTAACCCTGTGCAGTGTGCAGGGTTAGTCACACTTTCTGGTTATAGAAAATTGGTAACTGCCACTTCACACACTATATGAAAATATACATTGATGCAAAATATACATGGTTGGTTGGTTACATTTTACATGTGGTACGGGTTTCAAGGATCTAATGGAAATACTTATACTGGATTGTGAAAATTTTTTAAAGTGAATTCCATATTAAAAACATATTCTATTTTCAATTAATAGCTTGTTAATAATATTTCTTTTAGATGAAATGTATAAGTGTACCCAGGAAGGAAGAAGATCTAAGTACATTACAAGGCCAGTATTGACTGTATTGGTCTTTTCAATTACTTTTTATTTGTGGGGCTGCAGGGTATTTCTGTCCCTTTTATAGTAATCTTGTCAAATATGTTATCTTGCATGGCAGATAATCTGGCCCTACGTGGATAGTGGATGAGAGTCTCTTTTAACCCTTTGAATCTGAGAGGCCCTTTTCCAGCCCAGGAACATGATACATCATAATTTCATTAACCCTTTACCCATAGAACCGCCCGCATCCACCCACGTAATATGCAAGTTCAGCAGTTGAAAAAATATTATTTTGCGAAAAATTTCAACAAAACCATATCATGTGACCCTTCTTTGGAACGAGCTCGTTGAGCTCGTTCCAAACAGGGGGTCACATGATATGGTTTTGTTGAAATTTTTTGAAAATTTTTTAAAAATTATATTTAAAATAATAAATTTTTAAATCATCTGCATTGGGTAAAGGGTTAATTAAAATGGTTGCCAAGTAAATGTGCCCCCAGGCTGCACACTGGAAATATTCATTGGTCTATCCCCAAATAATGAATATTGACTCTTCCAATGGGTGCCATTAAACTAATTTGGAAGCTACCACTAGGGTTCAAAGGGTTAAGCTAAGATAGATATTTATGTGTGTACAATATGTAGGAGAAATGAAACAATAATTCAGAATATAGATAAAAAACATAAATAACTATAATTTATACCATGATTACTATTTATTCTACAAAATATAAAAAGCCTATGACATAAATTTTAGCTTTACACACCAAACATGGTGAACATGCCAGAAATGGGATTTCAATTGTAAAGATTTACACCTACAGTGGAACTACATCCAGGTTGACATTTGGTGACCACAACCTCAATGCAAACTTGTCTAAATTTATTGCTTGTCGCCTCGTGAAGAGTGAAATGAAAGCGGCAATTATTTATTACGATTTGAAATGAGTATACCTCAGAAGATACCAAACATTTTACAAACATGAGTTGTCTCATGTTAATAAAGCATCCATAACTCGATATAGTATGTTATTAAAATGAAAAAGGCTCTGTGACCGCCCACTGCTGCTCATGTAAACAAAAACAGATTCGCAAGTGTCAATATTGAATGTTGTATTACTTAACATTCAAACTCTTAATAATCTGACGATCACAGTATAAAATATAGAACCTTAGTGAGCATGCTCACATACCCCACGCGCCCTGATATTTCAAGCTCGGAAAAGTGTAATTTTTAGGAAAATTACCCGGAAATCTGTTACTTGTATTTTTCAGAGTCCAGGGCCCGTAATTTCCGCAAAAAACAGCCGAGCAGAATGAAACGCAAACTTGATCTGTAAGTCATTGTGGTAGACTCACATATAAAATGGCCGTAATTTCGATATCTGAAAGCATGTAGAAAAAAAGTCTGGAAAACTGTAATTTTGATGAACTTTTCAAAGTCAAAGGGCCGTAATTTCGGTAAAATTCAGTGGAGCAGAACAATATGCAAACTTGATCTGTAGGCCACCATGTTAGACAAACATACCAAAAATCAGCTCAATATCTGGAAGCATGTAGAGAAAAAGCCTGGAAAACTGTAATTTTGATGAACTTTTCAAAGTCTATGGGGCCGTAATTTTGGTAAAAATCAGTGGAGCGGAACAAAACCCTAAACTGTTCTGTAGGCCACCATGTTAGACTAACATACCAAAAATCAGCTCAATATCTGGAAGCGTGTAGGAAACAAGTCTGCAAAACTGTAATTTTGATGAACTTTTCAAAGTTCAAGGGCCGTAATTTCGGTAAAAATCAGTGGAGCAGAACAAAATGCAAACTTGATCTGTAGGCCACCATGTCAGACTAACATACCAAAAATCAGCTCAATATCTGGAAGCGTGTAGAAAAAAAGTCCGCAAAACTGTAATTTTGATGCATTTTTCAGAGTCCAAGGGCCGTAATTTCGGTAAAAATCAGTGGAGCAGAACAAAATGCAAACTTGTTTTGTAGGCCACCATGTTAGACTAACATACCAAAAATTAGTTCAATATCTGGAAGCGTGTAGGAAAAAAGTCGGCAAAACTGTAATTTTGATGAACTTTTCAAAGTTCAAGGGCCGTAATTTTCGGTAAAAATCAGTGGAGCAGAACAAAATGCAAACTTGATCTGTAGGCTACCATGTCAGACTAACATACCAAAAATCAGCTCAATATCTGGAAGCGTGTAGAAAAAAAAGTCCGGAAAACTGTAATTTTGATGAATTTTTCAGAGTCCAAGGGCCGTAATTTTGGAAAAAATCAGTGGAGCGGAACAAAATGCAAACTTGATCTGTAGGCCACCATGTTAGACCCACATACCAAAAATCAGCTCAATATATGGAAGCGTGTAGAAAAAAAGTCCGGAAAACAAGTAGGACTGACAGGCGGACTGACAGACTGACGGACGGACCAGTCAAGAACATTATACCTCCGCAATTTTGTTGCGTGGGGTATAATAAAATATACCCAAAGTAGCTTGGTGTGATAAATGTTCACCACTCGTGGTGAAGTGGTGTTAACCCCTCGCCAAAGGCACGTGGTAAACCGACTTAACCACTTGTGGTGAACATTTGGTACACCAAGCTACTATGGGTATATTCTATATTTATCTAACCACACAGTTGATGACCTGTCAGTCCAAATTGTACAAATCCTATTTCAGAATCCCAAAAGCCGTGGCGTACCACAGGGAGGCCTCGGCAGCCCTCCATCCCCCACCCTTCTCTCAAGCCCACAAAATCAAACTTCAAATTACTATCTGACCGTGATTTTAACACCCAATATCACACTCGCAAATGGCACACAACAATACACATCATGTTAGGTGTTGTAGAAACACTCAGATATCGCTCCCAGGGTGTCCAAATATGAAACTTTTTTCCAGATCCCTCCCCCCCCCCCAAAAAAAAAAAGTGGGTGAGGGACACCATCCTCCACAGTTCAGCAATCTGACAGGGGGTAGCCACTACATTCAGATCTCTGAACTACCTCCTCCCCTTTCCTTCTCTAGCTCAGGCCTGCGGAGTTTGGGAGATGCCTTTGGCATCCCGATCTTGGACCCCCCTCCCCCCATATTTTACTTTGGCCCCCTAAACTGAAATCCTGGCACCGCCATTGCCCACAAGGGAATGGAACACACAGATCAGAAAACAAAGGAAGAAACCCTGGTTGCACACTATGCAAATGTTGCAGCCACTCGGTCCCAAATTAGTTGTAACTGCGGTGACTCCGCAATCTGGATACTTTAGCCTGAAAGAAGTGCTTTTTGAAAGCTGTTTCAATATTTTAATATTTCTCCAGAGCTCACATGCGATGAACCCCCTCAGCTTTGTGCCAGACAAACTGAATTGTGTGGACAACATATTTTTTTGCTTCCATTGACAATATAAAACTATTTTATGCTCATACTTCATTCATACAACACATTCTGAATGCAGTCAACTTTATAATGAGAACTTGAAACTATATCGTACCATTTATTACATCTAACTTTAATAGTTTCTCCACTTTCGTAAGTTTCTCCAACATAGTTGCATGTACACTGTGCAACAGGAACGCATGAACCACCCTGTAAGACAGTTCCAGCTCCACATTCGCATCCTCGGACACATTCATGGCATGAAGGAGGTTGTATGTCAAACCAGTTGTTACATGTTTTTGGACACTTTAATGCACACATTGTAAACTCCATGCCTACTGGACATTCTTTAGCTGCAAACAGATAAAATACACCACATTTCATATGATTACTTCTTCAGCAGCTGGTTAATAACTGCCCCAAATTACTCTACTAATTTAAACAAGTTATTAATTGAAAAGAGAATATGTTTTCATTTTTGGAATTCACTAAAGACAATCCCAGTGTGGGTTCTTAAGATGAGTTTGAATCATACTGGCTGGTTTTGACTACCGTATTTACTCTATATATTGGGACAGCTAAAAATAATTATTTTCACAGGTGTCCCAATTCTTAGAAAATGGGGAAAGAACACAGCCTGGTCTTGATTTGATGCTGAATAAAGTTGTGTGTGATTCATTTTCCATCACTATATATGAAAATCGCCGTACAAATTTTTTTTTATATTTTCATTTTTTGCTTCCAAAACATAGCTTATGATCCCTCATTGGAATGAGTGCATTGCACTCGTTCCAATGAGGGATCATAATCTATGTTTTGGAAGCAAAAACTGAAAATTTTTAGTTACTCAAGAATTTTTTTTATGAGTGTCGTCTGCTACTAGCGACGGGCCAACTGGAAACAAATCTCCTGAATGTCCCAAACTTTGGAGCACAAAAAAAATATAGTTTTCTGGAAAAAATGTGTGTCCCAAATCATAGAGTGTCTCAATACATAGAGTAAATACGGTATTATATTGGGTAAAGAGTTGATTTATTTATTTATTTATTTATTTATTTATTTATTGGAGTTTAAGATCACATATTTCTGCACAATGGCTAACCATGACCATGACAGTTTTACGGGTGGAGGAAGCCAGAGTACCCGGAGAGAACCACCAAGCAACTGTCAGCTCCCCAACATACCAACTCCACACAAGCAGCGTTAGCATTAGTTGAAGACAGGTGCACCATCAACGTGCAGTACGCCTTAGTACAGAGCGTCACCATGCCCACACGTGGGCAATGGGGCTGAAGTGTCTTGCCCAAGGACACAATGCGGTTGCCACAGGTGCAGACATGTTAACCTCCAGAATAATTTTTCAGGGAACCTGAGGGTGATTTTCAGGGAAATGGGATGGATTTCAGGGAAAAGTTCACGCGGGGACAAAATAAAAGAAAAAAACTTGTGAATTTTCAGCTCATGGACCACTATTAACACCAGGTTATATCCAGAGCTAGTTATCAACTATGCTGATGCATTTATGCTATGTTAAACAAGAGGCCCCAGGGGGCCTGAGGGCGCTCACCTGACATGGTAGCCTAAATATCAACCCAGAGAATTGATTTCCACAAGTTGCATCTGCTCCTCCTAAGAAAAGCTGAAACCAAATATCCAAATATTCTGACCAGTGGATCTAAAAAAAGATTTTTAAAGAATATTCCTCATACTGAACTAAGTCATAATTCGGGCTCCCACAGGGAGCCCATATATGAACCCAGGGACTTGGCTTTAACAAACCTGAATCTCACACCCCTAAGGATTCTGCACACCAAATATCAAAACATTCCGACTGCTGGATCTGAAGAAGAAGATTTTTAAAGAAAATTCCTCATTTTGAACCAAGTTACAATTCGAGCTCCCACAATCAGCCCAGATATGGACCTAGGGACATGGCTTGAACAAACTTGAATCTTACCCCCCTAAGGATGCTGCATAAAAAATATCAAAAGCATTCATCTGCTGGATCTGAAGATTTTTAAAGAAAATTCCTCATTTTGAACTAAGTTGTCATTCAGGCTCCCATAGTGAGCCCAAATATGAACCAAGGGACTTGGCTTGAACAAACTTGAATCTCAGCCCCCAAGGTTGCTCCATGCCAAATATCAAAACATTCCAACTGCTGAATCTGAAGAAGAAGATTTTTAAAGAAAAATTCCTCATATTGACTAAGTTATAATTTGGGCTCCCACAGGGAGCCCACATATGGACCCATGGACATGGCTTTAACACACTTGAATCCCCCCCTCCCCCCCCCCCCCCCCCCCCCAAGGATGCTACTCACCACATATCAAACCATTCGGACTGCTGGATCTGAAGAAGAAGATTTTTTAAGAAAATTCCTCATTTCGAACAAAGTTACCAAGCTCCCACAGTGAGCCCAAATATGGACCTAGGGACATGGCTTGAACAAACTTGAATCTCACCCCCCCTAAGGATGCTGCATACCAAATATCACAAGATTCTGCCTGCTGGATCTTGAGAAGAAGATTTTCAAAGAAATCTGCCTGAAATGCACTAAGTTCGAATTTGGGCTTCTATCGTGAGCCCAAATATGAATCCAGGTGGCTGATTTGAACAAACTGGAATCAGATCCACCCCACAATGTTGCATACCAAATATCAAAAGATTCTGCCTGCAGGATCTGGAGATGAAGATTTTTGAAGAAATTTGCCTGAAATGCACTAAGTTCAAATTCGAGCTTCTATAGTGAGCCCAAATATGAATCTAGGGAGCCGATTTGAACAAAATAGAATCAGATCCACCCCACAATGTTGCATACCAAATATCAAAAGATTCTGCCTGCTGGATCTGGAGAAGAAGATTTTTTAAGAAATTTGCCTGAAAAGCACTAAGTTCAAATTTGGGCTCCTATACTGAGCCCAAATATATACCCAGGGAGCCGATTTGAACAAACTTGAATCAGATCCACCCCACAATGTTGCATACCCAATATCAAAAGATTCTGCCTGCTGGATCTTGAGAAGAAGATTTTCAAAGAAATTTGCCTGAAATGCACTAAGTTCAAATTTGGGCTCCTATACTGAGACCAAATATAAACCCAAGGGGCCGATTTGAACAAACTTGAATCAGATCCACCCCACAATGTTGCATACCAAATATCAAAAGATTCTGCTTGCTGGATCTGGAGAAGAAGATTTTCAAAGAAATTTGCCTGAAATGCAGTAAGTTCAAATTTGGGCTCCTATACTGAGCCCAAATATAAACCCAGGGGGCCGATTTGAACAAACTTGAATCAGATCCACCCCACAATGTTGCATACCAAATATCAAAAGATTCTGCCTGCTGGATCTGGAGAAGAAGATTTTTTAAGAAATTTGCCTGAAATGCACTAAGTTCGAAATCGGGCTCCTATACTGAGCCCAAATATGAACCCAGAGGGCCGATTTGAACAAACTTGAATCAGATCCACCCTCCAATGTTGCATACCAAATATCAAAAGATTCTGCCTGCTGGATCTGGAGAAGAAGATTTTTTAATGTTTTTCCCATTGCCTACAGTGTTAAAAAGTGCTGACTCAGCACTTTTTCAAAGTCCCGAAACTGTACCCTATGATAAAACCGATGGCAATTTTTTTTTACCAATTCTTTCTGTTGGTCCTAAGGAAGCTTCACACCAAATAAAAATTCTCGGTGCCGTGCAGTTTTGGAGATATGGGCGTTTTAATTTTTTTCTATTTTTAGCTCCTGCGGTTCCCATGGGGCTACGGGGAAAAAAAAATCAGCATAAATTAGGTACTTATGACCCAATAAGCCCTCACATAAAATTTGGTTCAAATCAGCCTCTCGGTTTGGAAAATAGAAATTTCGGGCGGGGCCAAACATTTTGCCCCTCCCATAACGACGCCAAGTATAGCCCCACAAACTTCTCTTGAACAAATCTGAGTCTACACCTCAAAAGGAAGCTGCACACCAAATATCAAGTCTCTGCTACTGCTGGTTCATGAGAAGAAGATTTTTTAAGATTTCAGCTCACTTTTTGGGTGTGGCCCTACCCACGGGCGGGGCAATTTGATTTGAACAAAATCAAATTGCGATGTCATAACAAACTATTATCTCAAATATCAATTAAATTGGTTCAGCGGTTTGGGAGGAGAAGACGCAAACACCATGTTCACGGACGACGGACGACGGACGCCAGACGACGGACGACGGACGGTGAGTGATCACTATAGCTCTCCTGACTGAAAGTCAGGTGAGCTAAAAATCATAAAATAACTGTTGATTTGCCACCCACCCACACTGTCCCACAGAGCACCTCCACCTGTGGTTTGTTCTTATCAAAGTCTGCTTAGCTAATAATTTCTCAAGTCTGGAAATGTTAACAGGAAAAGATGTCCTAATATTCAGTTACTTCAAGAACATTGGAACTAAGAAAGTATCTTTATCAATGTGGGATGCTTGTGCCCTACACAAAACTTTTCTTTTCATCATTGAAACATTTTTTTTTTAATTCCATTCGAAATTTTCTGGGTACAGATGGCCAACAGTTAACAGTTCTGTAGTCAACACAACAGAATGAATGTCGTCTTAGAAAATAAGTTCATTGTGTTTAAATATGCAGTCATAATTTTTCGGCATCCTAAGCGACTTTAACCTACTTTTAAACTGTGCTAAATAGTTGTTGTTTACGTTTTGATTTTGGAAAAGGGATGAGAATTAAAGCTATTCTGTGAAGGAATAAATAAATATATATTATTTAATTCCTTTTCATATATTTTAATTTCGAAAAACTGCATTTAAATGAAGGTGGAGTTTTCAATTTTTTAAAAGTAAGTCACCTATTTTCACTTCGACACTCGCACATTGATCATGAATCTCCGAAGAAAAAACACAGAAATAAACATGAACACAGTTGAAATATATATCATAAAATACCCCTTTCTTAAATAAATTTAACGTATATCCATATTTTACTGCTTTGTGGGTTTTTACCAGAGTTTGAAATGCATGTGATTTGACTCTGAACGTTTTTCATAAGTTACAACGGGAACGAAATATTTGACTGTTGTTTTCCGGGATTTTTGGTCCAAAATTGATTCCCGTCCGGGAGGCCGGGAATTACACTGAAATTCCGGGATTTTCCCGGGCATTCCGGGAGAGTTAACATGTCTGCACAGCTGGGATACGAACTGAGGACCTCTCGGCTTGCAGCTTGCACCTCTACCAAATGAGCCACCGTGCCCCGTAAAGAGTTGATATAGATGACATTTACACTAAGGCTGTACAGTGCACAGGGTTAGTTATTCAGTTAAAAATGATTTTTTTTTTATAACCAGAAAGTGTGACTAACCCTGTGCAGTGCACAGGATTAGTCACACTTTCTGGTTATAAAAAAATTGGTAACTGCCATATCACATGCTACATGAAAATATACAATGACTAAGGCTGTAAAATTGCTTTGGGTAAGTTAGTTACATGTCATTACATAGGGTACAGGATTCAAGGAACTATTGGAAATACAAATGTACTTACACTGGATTGTGGAAATTTTTTAAAGTGAATTCCAAAAATGAAAACATATTCTATTTTCAATTAATAGTGTGTTTAAAATGTTTGTATTCTTGTGCAGTCTGTAAAAAGTAAAAGAACTAAGACTCCACAAAGTAGATCTGTTTCTCAGGCCATTTTTTGTAGAATTGCATGTGGGCAGGTAGATATATATTTTATTTGTTATTTTTGTAATTATTTGTTTGCCATCAAAAGTTAACATTCTTGGTTTGTTCTATATTTTGGACCTCATAAACTACAGAATAGCATGGGTGGTGGTGTATTTCATCTCTTGAATGCAAAGCTAATGCATTGTAAAGCCTTGTTCACTCAAGGGACAACTTTATCAATTTTATTAACTTGGGTAAAATATCAGACATAAACCACTTAGGCCACACAAAGTAGACCTTCTGTTTCACAGGCCATTATTTGTAAAATTACATGCGGGCGAGCGGTTTTTTATTTTATTTTTTATTTCAGTAATTACTTCTTTGCCATCAAAAGTTCATGTTCTTGGTTCAAGTTTTAGGCCTCATAATCTACAGAATAGCATGGGTGGTGGTGTATTTCATCCCTTGAGTGCAAGAAGGCTTTGCAATGCTAAAGCATTGCAAAACCTTCTTGCACTCAAGGGACAAATTCATCAATTTTTTTAACTTGGGTAAAATATCAGACATAAACCATTTAATTTTTATTTTTTTTAAGTTTAAATTGGTTATGAAAAGAGAGCATGCGGCAGCCAAAAGGACCATGTAGGAGGGCCTGAGAAACAGATTTTTTATTTTTTTAGACCTTAATTTTATTTTTTTCAGTTTGCATTGGTTATAAAAGGACAATGTAGGAGAACCTGAGATACAGATTTTTAACTTTTTTAGGCCTAAATATTTGAAGTTCAAAATTTTTGTCTTTAAAAATTTAGAGTAACTATATGGAAGTGTTGAGAGGCAGCACTTGCCATGTCCATTCCTTTCAATATACCAACATTTTCTTTTGGAATACATTATTGTTAAGAAAGAGTTTCGTTTAAGAAAGCCACAAAGATGAAATCTATAGAAAACAACAGGGATGCAGCAGGTTATTGTCTACATAGTCCTGCAACTCATTTGAACAGTAAAAGGTTTTACCTAGCATGACAGATTATTTGCAAAATTTGTCTTGAATAAAACCTGAAGAAAAAAATTTCAGTTTTATTTTAGAGAGGGAAAAAGACCCTTTTTGGTTAATTCTCAAATCAGTCTGGAAAACAGATTAAATTATCAAATTAATTCCTTGCATTATCATGTGAAAATGCCAATGTTTTCAGCAGTAAAGATTTCACATAATGCAGTTGTAAATATAATTTTATTACAGTGGAGCCCATTTAATTGGATATCTCTTAATTGTATATCCCTGTTAACTGAGTATAATTTTCAAACACAAAACCATTTACCATACCTTCAGTACAAATTTGATCTGTTAATTGCATATGGGTTGTAGAGTAAACTCCTGTTAATTGTATATACATTTTTGTAATATGTCGAAAAAAGTACTGTGACACCCACCAAATTTGCCTTATTTATCAACCTTTTTGGCCTCACTACATCCAATACAGACATTTATTCTATTATATCTTGTTTGACAGAGCTCTATGAGCTCTGTCAAACAAGATATAATAGAATAAATGTTCAGTTTATCTCCAGAACACAGGAAACTGACCAAATCCCTGTTAATTGTATACTCCTGTTAATTGAATAATTTTCACTGGCAAAATGGATATTCAATTAAGAGGATTCTACTGTACAAGCATGTTCTATAAAATCCCCATCTACAGCAACACTAAACCATGCAGAAAATGAAAATCTGTTGACAGACTATTTTTAAATAGAAGCGAAATGTGTTCTATGTGCCTAGTGAAACAGTAACACAGGTTCCCCTCGCAAATTTGATTGGTGATAAAATGTGTTGTTTCTGTTGATAGTTGTCAAATGAATTACTGAGTGTCTTTCTAATAATTGTTTTTATAGAGGTGGAGGCATGTAATAAACAGAGAATGGCACGTGCGTGTGAATGGGTTAATCGAAATGGAACTTGTGCCATTGCAGAAGGTTAAAACTCGAGGCCTGTGCCCTCTTGTTTTATCCTTCCCCACTGGCACTCGCGCCATATGGATTAACCCATTCACACGCGTGTGTCATTCTGTGTATATTTATTGGTGTTTAAGGTCACATATTTATGCACAATGGCTAATCATGGCCGCGACAGTTTTACGGGTGGAGGAAGCCGGAGTACCCGGAGAGAACCACCGAGCAACGACGAGCAGCTGCCAGGTCCTCAACATCGTAACTCCGAACTGCAGAACAGACAGGGTTAGATTGGTTGAAGACACATGCGCACCATCGACGTGCAGTACGCCTTAGTACACGGAGTCATCATGCCCCCACGCGGGCAATCATTGTGTATATATCGCTTGACAGAGTTGAGTGAGCTCTGACAAAAAAGATACACTTCAATTTTTACATGTCCAATGTTTAGTATACAACTGTAAAAAAGCCTTGTTTAATTGTTTTCCAGGAACCAATACTATAAAACTTTTACAATTGTATTTCTAGTTATGACTCTTTAATGGGTTGAAATGAAGCATTAGAATTTTCAAATTGCCATATCTTTTCTTTTAAGATGTCAGTATTTAATCAGTAATATTAACTGCAGAAAATATAATCTAGAAAATACAAATGTAAAAGTTCTATAGTATTGGCTTCTGGTAAAACAACCATTATGTGAAGCATGAACAAGATCTCTCCATTGAATCACTTTTTGTAGACCAAATAAATTTAAACCACATGAATGATATATGACCTTGACCTTCAAGTTATGATCTTGGGTCAAGGTCATGACACGCCAGTGAAGCATAAGCAATAATTGTTTGAAATATGAACATGATCTATCCACTAAATCAATTTTTATGAATGGGACACAATAGAACTCACGAACAGTCTTCTGACATTATAAGTTATTGCAATAAATTGACGGAAACATGGTCTGGAGTTTGCGGCTTGGAGCCTATATTCAACCGAGACACAAAGCATCAAGGTTGAATATACACTCCAAGCCGCAAACCTCAGACCATGCTCCTGTGAATTCATTACAATAAAGTATATGTTCCAATAAGACCATACCAATAGCCCAAAATCTACATCAAATGAATAAGGCAACTTGAATTGAGGCAACTTTAATGATAACAAATATAGTAAATAAACCTCTCATGTACCCCCACAACATCACTGAACAACAAAAAATGAATAACTTAGATAAAGGTCAAAGTTATTCCCTTTCTGTTCAAATCATGAACAAGTTCGTGATTTGAACTGAGATGGAGTAACATCAACATTTTTATAAGTGAGTTGTGGGTATACATTCATAGAATTATCACTGGCCTCAAAAAATATGATTTTATAGGCAGTATGCACTCTGAATCTCCTCCCATTGTTATCATCTTTTCAAATATTTCACTTGGTGACATCAGATGGTAGCATAAATCACTGGAGCTGTAAACTTAGAAAAAACTAAGCAAGCTCTCGTCCAACCAGAGGATGAGGATTTTGGTCTTACTGGAATATAATCAATCACTGTGTGAAGTATGAACAGGATCAGCCAACTGATTAATACTTTATGAAGTGGACAAAGACAGACAGTTGACATATCTGAAATGACGATTCCATGCTCAAGAAATATGCCGTCACATTTGACACACATACTAATTTGTTAAAACACTGATGATGTCTCACATGGGTCAATGCAGAAAGAGTTTGAAGGCTGTCTGATCAAATGTCAAGCCACTATACCCATCTCTTCTGCATGGATGCTTGTGTCGTCATGGTGGACTTGTGTTTCCCCCTCTTCAGTTTCTTGAACTCCAAATTTTCTGCGGGGGACATGCCATCAAGTTTGAGATTTTTTAAACACTTCGAAGAAAGCATCCATGGAACTCAATTATGAACACACAATTTGAGAATGACCTTTTCTTTTCTTTTGGACATTTTTAATTTTGTTCCTAGCAATGATGTCTATTCATTGTGTCAATGACTGTTGAGTTATTAAGAGAAAGATGCATCATAAGAAGAGGTTAACCCTTTACCCAATGAATCAGCCACATCCACCCACGTAATATTCAAATTCAGCAGCTGAAAAAATATTATTTTTCAAAGAATTTCAACCAAACCATATCATGTGACCTCTCTTGGAACAAGCTCATTGAGCTCATTCCAATGAGGGGTCACATGATATGGTTTGGTTGAAATTTTTTGAAAATTTTTTGGCAATGTTATTTAAAATAATGAATTTTGATAAAGGGTTAACAAAATTCTAAGGGACTTTTCTACCTCTTGTTGAGATCTTTTGTTCTACATGTAGGCTATGAGGGTTTAATTGCTTTTCAGTCCCTGTCCCTCTTTCTGTTTATTTTTTTCTCGACTTTTTCTTTTGCTTCCGATTTTTAACACCATAAGACTCAATGTTTTTGATGTCACAAATCTTGTCTTTGCTTGGTAAACTTTTACCATTGCTGTTACTATTGTGCATTGTTGGTCAGGGCTGAAATGGGTTGGCTCATTTTCGTAACCGACTAACCAAGAGCTATAACCGGATAATATCCGGTTATCCGTATCCATTATTTCACCGAATACGGGATCAAAACTCTAGGAATTGGAGAGCAGTATTCTCAAACTATTCAGTTGTGTGCATACAAACGAACGTTGTTGAGTACTCGCCAATGTTCGTTTGTATGCATACAACGGAATAGTTTGAGACTCGACAACGTTCGTTTGTATACATACTACGGAACAGTTTCTGAGATTTCTCAGTACTCACGGAATCAGTCAATCATTAACGAAGTATTGAACTCCAAAGTCATTATTTCTCAATATATACAACGCGAATTTGAGGTGTAATCTATCACAAAGAAGGGGGGTGTGGTGGCATTGCGATAATCAGTTTCCGTCAGATCACCTAAGTTAAGCAACGTCAAGCCCAGTTTATCCTCGGATGTGTGATAGTGTGAGCGATCGTTTCGGACTCCCACGTTGTGTCCTTGGGCAAGGCACTTAACCCCAATTGTCTACATGGGGGCACGATGACGCCATGTACTAAGGCGTACTGCATGTCAATGGTGCGCATGTCTTCAACCAATCTAACCCAGCCTGTGCTGCAGTGCGGAGTTACGATGTTGGGGAGCTGGCAGCTGCTCGTCGTTGCTCGGGGGTTCTCTCCGGGCACCCCGGCTTCCTCCACCTGTAAAACTGCCCTGGTCATGATTAGCCATTGTGCATAAGTATGTGACCTTAAACACCAAAAAATAATAAAAATAAATAGTAATCACAAAGGAGAAGCGACAAATTTACTACGTTTTAAACGTGGAATGATGATCACTATTGAGTTTCCGGATAATTGGTTGACGGTTTTTCTAATCGGTTAACTGGTTTCAAACTGATTATCCAGTTAACCATTTCAGTACTATTGTTGGTGTTACTCCCCATGTTGGTTTGACTGTTGATAAAAGTGTCAATAGCTATTTGCAACATTTTCTACAAAAAACATCAAGTTTCTCCAAAATTTTTGTTTAAAAGTTGTTCTCTCACAATCAAACTATTTTTTTCAACCTGTTGGTCAGTTTTTTCAAATGTTGACCTGGATGATGTGCTTTGCGCTAGGGGTTTTGGAAGAGAAGGTAGAAGGTATAGGCACCTGACATTCATTATCACATGTGGATTTGGATGATGAAGATTCCTCTTCAAAATCAACATAATCTGATTATGGTGGTACTTTAGGCTCTGGAAATTCATCATCAGAATTAACATTGTCCGATCTCAGGACAAGTCCATTCTCATCCATGAAGTTCATCAAAATGGACAAATTTAAATTTCACATTGATAAGAAGTCAAACCCATTTCATTCACGAAGCCACAGACATTTCTGCATTCCACTAATTTATTACACACCTGTTCTATGAAATCCCCTCTACAGTAACATTAAAATAAACCAGGTGGAAAATGAAAATGTGCAGAACGGAAATCATTGAGACTATTTTTAAATAGAAGCAAAATTTCACTGGAATTTTCTACAAATTGTGCAACACAATTACAATTTGAATCGCTAGCGATAACTAAATGTCGTCCCCTGAGTTCCAATGTGTTCTATGTGCCAGTAGGCACATAGAACATATTGGAACTCAGGGGACAAAATAGTAACATGGGTTCCCCTCGCAAAATTGGTTGGCGATAAAAAGCATTCTTTTTGTTGATGGTTGTCAAAGGAATTGCTGACTGTCATTATAATATTTTTTTTATAGATGTGATGGTGTGTAATAATCACAGAATGACACACGCATGTGAATGGGTAATCAATTTAGCACTTGTACCATATCGATCAACCCATTCACACGCATGTGTCGTTCTGTGTATTTCTGTGCTTGGTACTGGTCAATAAATAGTACCTCTTCAAATTGTTCAGAAGTGGCAGTTTGAACGTTGATTCCCACTATGACAAATGATTTTACTATTAAAATAGGAAAATGTTTGATGGTTAGGACCTCTCTGTTCAGCTTTGGCCAGTGATAATTCACTTAAACAAAAGACTTCCCAAAAAACTGCCGTGAAATCATCTCACAAAAGGTTGAGTGAGAAAATAAAATAAGGAAGGAAGAATATGGTTTCCTTGCTTCCTTCTTTTTACGGCAATGTCAGTGTGATAAATCTTGTAGATAATAATAATTTACCAATGATGCATTAGGTCTAAAAAAGTTAAAAATCTGTTTCTCAGGCCCTCCCACTTTGCCCGTTTGGCTGCCTGATGCTCTCTTATATAACCAATGCAAACTTAAAAAAATAAAAATTAAATGGTTTATGTCTGATATTTTACCCAAATTAATAAAATTGATAAATGTGTCCCTTGAGGGCAACAAGAATTTGCAATGCATAAGCATTGCAAAGCCGTCTTGGACCCAAGGGATGAAATACACCAAAATCCATGCTATTCCATACATTATGATGCCTAAAACATAAAGCAAACTAAGAACCTAAACTTTTGATGGCAAAGATATAATGACAAAAATAATAAATAAATAGAGGATATGGAATGAGTGTTTTTCTCATATAATATTTATGAAATGAGTTTAAGAATTATCCGTTTGGGCGAGCCTCTGGCGAGCCCAAACGGAAAATTCGGACGAGTTTCATAAATATTATATGAGAAAAACACTCATTTTATATTCTATTCATCATATGACAGACACACGCACAAATTAGCCACTTAGTATGATTTTTTAACCCATCACCTAACTTGAGTTGCAGACGGCACTTGGAAAAAACATCCTCGTATAACTAAAAATTTTCACTTTTTGCTTCCAAAACATAGGTTATAACCCCTCATTGGAACGAGTTCGACAAGCTCGTTCCAATGAGGGGTCATAACCTATGTTTTGGAAGCAAAAAGTGAAAATATAAAAAAAATTGAATGGCGTTTTTCTTGTGGGCAAAAGATTAATACAAGATAACCCACCCTAAATAGAACAGATAACGTAAATTCTCCCTGCTGAAATTATGCAAATGTGACCCAGTTGTATTTTGTTTAGCCAATCAAATTGTCCAGTTTTGAAATTGACCAATGAAAGCTCCCAACTCTAATTATGCGAATTATGAAAATATGGCCCAGTTGTATTTTGATCAGCCAATCAAATTGTCTAGTCTTGACATTGACAATGAAATTGATGGAAGGCTTTATTTATCACTGATTAATATGAAAACAAAATATCAAATGTTTTAAAGTGAACAAAACGGACGAGTCATATGATAAAATAAAATAAAGCCTGCCCGCTTGCAATTTTACAAAAAAATGGCCTGAGAAACAGAAGATCTACTTTGTGGAGCCTTAAAGAGACAGCAACACTATATCCAGGTTATAGAATTACTAATGTTTAGGAATCTAATATGACACATCTTGTTGATACAAAGTAAATTTTATGAATATCAAGATAACAGGTAATCTCAAACAAGAGTACAGCAGGGGAGATAATCAGACCACTGGGAGTGTATACATTAAGAAATATTCACCTCCAGCAGCTGTTCTCAGTACACTTCTATCACTCAACCATTTAACACTTTCTATTTCTTCAGGCTTAACTTTTAGAAAAATCCAGGGTGGCAAAAAATCACTCTCCTGGGTATTCTTTGGGTGAGGAAATTGCTCGCTAGAACTATTTTTCACTGTTTTGCAAGCATCTGCAAGATGCTGATTAAATGGTGTGTGTTTTTTAAAACCACCTTCTCTACCCCAGTGTGAGCCAACTGAGCAAGATGCTCTGCCTAGATCCCAGGCAGAACTTCTTGCTCAACCTGCCAACACAAGGATAGAGGGATTTGCAAAGATTCTAACGATTCTCTTTGTGAGAACAGATACTATTTTGTATGCAAAACTGAAAAAATATTATTACAGATAATATAATGATTTTGGAGGGTATTGCACTTTATTAATGGTCCAACAGGAATGATTAACAACCAGACAAATCAAACATAGTACATTTATTTTTTTGAGTGTTCAAGTTCAAAAGCAGGATGTATGCCACTTCGGTTGTATGCTTTGTGAAGGGAGATGAGTGTCTGCGATACCAGCTACGTGGAAAACAGATGAAACCGGGAAATCAAAAAATATTTTTTTGCAGGATTAAAAATTGTGCAAATGGTAGATGTGCTGAAAAATTATCTGTGTTAGATTTCCATCACTATCAAATTAATCAAGCCGTCTCAACAGTTAGCTTTACAAAAATAAGAAAACTTACGACACAGGTCCACTAATCTCCATGGTATTCTAATCTGTTCAGGTGAACAAACTGATAAGTAAGCATAAAATACATCACAGGCTGCTTTCTTGGCAGCCTCAGGATCAGCACTACAGAAACTGTTTATACAGATGTCCATCCAAACTGCTTGGCTAGGCTATAAAATGAAACAAAATTCAGAGTAAAACAGTGAGAAAGAGCAAGCAAAGATCTGAATGAGATTTGGGTATTAACCCTTAAAGGCCTATTTCCAGCTTTTATGACCTCAGAACAGGTGCCCTTAACATACCATCATGAGGAGGTCATGTTGACAACAGACAAATTAGGTAGGCAGTGGTTTCTGGTCACAGCTTGGCTGTTAAGGCCCCTAAGACTTGACTAGAAATCATTGCTAAACCCTTGGACATATAGAAGCTGTTGGCTGGTGAAAATTCAGGACACTTGTCCAGGCCCTTAAGAGTTAAGGGTATATATTTGCGATAAAACGGTTAGGAAATCCTGAATCCAGTTAAACCTTTTACCCAATGCACACAATATTATAAATTATCTCAGGCAACATCCAGGATGCATGAAAATTTAATACCTGGATGTCGATTCTCAATCCTGAGGTGAAAGCCGAAGAGTTGAAACAGAGACATCCTGGTATTAACTATTGCATGCTGCTGAAAGATATTTTCTGCTGAAGACAGAGAGACTCTTGTAAATAAAATAGGAATAATTGAAAAAAAAATTTAAAATCATATCTTTTCAGAGTGGCTTTTGACAGTATGTAACCTGCTGGCCTTCACACCTTTCTCAGTCTGTATATTGCCTTGATAGTCACAAGCTCATTGTTTATTTAACTGTACAGCGTTTTAGAGCACTTCGTGATTTTACACTTTATAAAATTTCCTTATTATTATTATATATTAATTTGAGACTCATAACCAAATTTTTTCCTGTAAAATAAACTCCTTCCTAACCAATGATTTATTCAGTTCAATTTTTGTGAATTTTGGATCAAATCTCATCATGGCTGCTTCATAGCTTAGTTTTGATACTATGCAGAGTAGCATCACTAAATTCACCCACTGGAGACCTCATTTTGCAGATGTCAGTCTGCTTATTTTCTGGCTTGAATGTGATATTGTCCCTTGAAAGCATAAAGATGCAAACTGTTTGGCTGGTACATTGTGGTTGACACCTTTATGTTTCAAGGGATGAAAAAGTTGTTCAAATAGAATAGAAATCATGCATGAAGCAAGGGAATATGAAGATGGACAGTTGGCTATTATGTCACCCATAGCCATCTACCACAATTTGTCATGCCATCAACTTTAGTTTCCTGTCATGTCAGAAGAGTTAAAATAAAGTTCATATTTAATATACAGTAATTATTTTGTGCTGAAATTACAATCCGAGAAGAAACTGCTATTTCAGAAGCACTGGAATGTAATAATTGAATGTTATAATTTTCTTGTCAGGGACCATTAAATTCCACTAAATGCTCACAGATATATAGGGTCCCAAAAATACAGGAATATTCCCAAATTTAGGGCATAACACACAGTATTATTAATTACTCTGTTCCTGTTCATGTAGTACAGATTTTTACCTACCCGAAGCCAGCCATATCCCATGAGGCTGAAGGCCGAATAGGATACATCTGGATGAGGTACGTAAAAATTTGTACTACGTGAACAGGCATGGAGTGATGATTTTATCGATTCATGATTAAAACTGTCAAAGTTTGCACATACTCTGGGTCCCATTTGTTTGGTAGGGAAGAATGATATAAACTAAAATCTATTTAATGTATTATAATAAATTAACACGGAACAAGCTTAGAATAGTCTGAAGTTTTAATCACTCCTCTCCTTTCTTTGGACCTGCAAAACACACATTAACACTGTAAAACACACATTAACACTCTTAATGTAGCAGCTGTTGAATAAGGGCCTATTGCTACTATTATTACACCCAGGCAAACTTTTCACAGTTCTAGCATTTGATATTACAGTTGAAGTTTGTCCATCTACATAAGTAATTGCTTAAGTAGCTGATGAGGTGCTGGCAATTCATGACGTCAGCACACGATATGAAATTCCAGAATGTGACGAATACACAGTATGGAAAATTTTCATGTGAAATGAAATATCATGGGTTCCGACGTTTTCCACATGATACAGGTTTATATCATTTATCTCTTGACCAATCAAATTTTTGTTTACATTACAGTGAATAGATGTTTGTTATTTGTGCTTTCTTTTCAATTTTTGTTGAAATGATTTAACCCTTTGATACTTTAGTACGTCTTATGACGTACGAAATCAAACAGCACGTTGATACATTGTGGTCATTTGTTATTATTTTTCGATTTTTTAAAGTTTTAACCTCAGTTCCTATTTTCTCCCGAATAGTGCTCAGTGACAACTGTTGAACTAAATGTTATCGCAGCTTAAAATACTGATATAATCCTGCTGTCAGGACTTCAGAACTGGTTGAGTTGTAGAAGCCACTATCCGGGTTTTAAAAAACTGAAAAGCCAACACTTTCCTTGCTTATATTTTATATTCAGTAAAACACAAATAATATGTTGTTTATATAAATTTGATTTATTATAAAAGAGTGCCTGTGGGCACTCTCCAATGATTTGTAATAAAAGAAGTTTCGAATAACAAATTCATACCACCAAAAATAATCTAGCCCTCAACCAGATAATCAGTAAAGTAAAAAATATCTTGTTATTTGTACTCTCCGACGTTTGACGTCGCATTTTGAAAAACGTTGAAAAAAACTGAATTCCCAGTTATGTTTGAACTTCAGGATAATTAAAGTCTCAAAGGGTTAACCTGGAAAAGCCTGGAGATTTGTATTCATTTTTGCTCATCAATGGCAGTCTACATCCTGTGGCTTTGCAGTTGTTTCTAGGCAAATCTAGGTTGCCTGCATTAATACAAAGGTTCTTTTGATTTAACTTCAACTTTACCCAGTTACACTAAGGGACAGCATGTTGTGGCTCCTGATCTATTGCAGTAAAAGGGAAAGGTGATCAGAGTTAGAATAAGGCCCATAGTGATACATCATGAGTGACCACTCTAGCTTGGTTCATATCAGCCAAATCTTGTATCCTGTCAAAAAATTACCCTGATTCCCCCCAGTTTTCCTTCGTTTATAGACCTATTTAGCCCCAGTGCCTCCAATACATGCTTTTAACTATTATATCTTGTTTGACAGAGCTCATGGAGCTCTGTCAAACAAGATATAAAAGAATAAATGCTAAGTTTATATCTAGAATACAGGAAAGTGATGCCATCCCTCTAAATTGAATACTCATGTTAATTGAATAATTTTTAGAAGTTAATTAAGAACTTTTATGATGAGATACAGTGATAGATAGGACAGGAAGTTGAGGACCCACAATCCATAGATCAGGCCTTGAGACTGGTTTACAGTTGCTGCACAGCCCCATTGAAGAAACTTTTGGCCAATACTGACTTTATGAAATGCCATTTTTTGGTTTTCTAGGCAGTATTGATGCCTCTGAATATCTGTTATAGGTAACTCAATGAGACCATATTCCAATACTGATCACTTTATAGAACAGGTGCCCCAACATGTAGTCTTTAGGTAGCTCTCGATAAACTCAAAGTTAAATTGTAAGTGCTGTGGCAGTTATTTCTTGGCAAGTCTCGGTCACCTACATAGGTGGTCGAGACTTGCCAAGAAATAACTGCAAAGCCATGGGATGAAGATTGTTATTGAGTAGAAAACTGTAGATTCAAATGGAGAACTTTGTGGGTTAAGCAATTTGATCAAAATTGGAGAAGAAGGCAAAAATTAAAAAAACACTTATTAAGTGTTATGGCCTCCAAATTTGGAACATTCCTGTAATCTGGGGTCACTGATTACCGATTACCATCGTGAGTTTGGTGGAATTTAAAGGCCTACCAGATTTGAAAAAAACTTGAACCCACAAGACTCTGATAACTGATAGAGTGCTAAATTACTTTTCAATAGACATTTGTAATGTGAGTATTTTTTTCAAAGATATCCCACTGTGTGCAAAAGGAGGCTTTGTTTAGCAAGATACTGTTCATCAATAATTGTTTAGTTGCAATTTATTGGAGAGTGTCAGTTGGCACTCTTCAATATATTGTAACAAAACAATTTTATATAAATATTTTTTCTTCTACTGCTGAGTCAACGACAAATTAGTGAAAACATTGTAAAGCCATTATAGTGGCTTTCAGCACTTTTCAGTAGAACCCTGATAGTGGCTTTTAGTGCTCAACCAGTTAAATCAAATCCTGATGACTTGACTGACTTGAATAAAATCGTGAAGTTTTGTGGGGTCCTACACAATTTTTTATGTCATGATTACCTATTCTACTATATATAAAAAGCCTACAACATAAATTTAAGCTGTATACACCAACCGTGGTGAACTCGCCACCAATGGGATTTCAATAGTTAAAATTTAGAACTACAGTGGAACTACATCCAATTTGACCTTTGGTGACCTTGATCTGAATGCTAACTTGTCTATTATCGCTCGTCGCCTCGCGAAGAGTGAATTGAAAGCGGCAATTATTCATTATGTTTTCAAATGAGTTTACCACAAAAGATACCAAACATTAACAAACCTGCATTGTCAAATGTTAATAAAGCATCTATAACTCAAAATAGAATGCTATTAAAATGAAAAAGCTCCCATGATTTTCACCTTTCTTTTTTCATTTTGTTTCGGTGATAAACTTGACAGTGGAAGTACGGCCCACCGGTGCTCATGTACACAAAAACAGATTTGCATGTGTTAATACTGAATACTGTAGTATTTAACATTTAAACTCTTAATAATCTGGTGATCATGGTATAAATAAAATATACCCAAAGGAGCTTGGTGTACAAAATGTTCACCCCTTGTGGTGAAGTGGTGTTAACACCACTTCTCCACTCGTGGTGAACATTTGGTACACCAAGCTACTATGGGTATATTCTATATACACTCAACAGTACAAGTGTACAAGACAGGTCACTGAATATTTTTTTTTGTTCTAAATCAGTCTCTACTATAGATCTGTCATGACTATCAATTTTCATAGTTGACTAATCACCACCATTAGTCAATGGTTAGTCGATTAATAGTCATTTCCAGTGAATTCAACAATCTCTAATATACTTGCAAAATAAATGTAAAACTGACAACGTTTGAACGTGTATCTTTCTGCATCGAGATAAAATAGAAAAACAGAAATACCTCCGACAGACTCCAATTGATTTGAAGAATTTAAACAGAAGAACATGTTTCTTTTCTGTAACTAATATTCAGAAATTTCGAATATAAAACCCCTCCATTCCAACACAAGTTACAACTTTGTACTACACGTGAAGTTACCGCTGTGGGTCTTGTGAAATTTTCTCACTTTCCCGGTTCCAATCATTCCAAGTGCCCAAGACCGAAGATTCTATTTACTCTGCAGTTACTTCCCAAAAAGCAAATATTAAAAGATACACTGTTTGAAAGATATTCTTTAGCACTGATTAACGGGTGCTGATTAATACTACAGAACAACAATTATTAAGATACACCATTTGAACAATACTCTTTAGTACTGATTAACAGGTGCTGATTAATACTACAGAGAACAGGAAGGCTCAGCGTTTTCAAAATTAAGTTGTTGCACAATAATGTGGAAAACAAATGCCATGGGATATTACAAGTAACTAGGGCGAGACATTTCAAAGGTTAACAATCTGTTAATTTACCTCATGACACAGCAGAATTTTAATCTGTCTTGTACCACTTTAAAAATGAACGGCAATCGACTAAAAATAAAAACCATCGACTTCCACAACAGTCGACGGTAAGTCGATTAATCAAATTAATCAAATAATCATGACAGCCCTACTCTACTACTTACTTCACTATGGCAAGGTTTAAAAGTAGGTGATCTGATTAAATTACATGCACGTCGAGCTACCTCCTCTCTTTCTGGTGAGTCACATGATTGTTCATTATTTCCTGGAGTTGAACACTGAAATGAAAATAAAACAATAATTAAGCATCGCCGATGTTCCAAGAAGAGTAAAATCCTCGCCATCTGATTGGATGAGAGCTGGCGTGGTTTCTTTTATGTTTACAGCTCAAGAGGCAAATGTAACCATCTGACGTCACCACGCAAAATATTTGAAATGAAGTTGCCCGTTTCGTAATTACTTCATAAACGGAGTGACTAGCAAGTTACTTCATTTTTCAGGATTTTTGACACGTGCAGCAAACAGTGTTCTGGATAAAGTGTTGTTTAAATTGTAAACCGCTTTACGATTTGAACTAAGATGGAATGAGTTTATCTGGTTTATTGATTATTTATACAGTGCCGTCATGTGTACACAAGAGGTTTATTTACTAGACCTGTGATCGTTAAAAGTTGCCTCGAACAAGGCAACTTTTTGCGATCACAAGTTTAGTAAATAAGCCTCTTGTGTTTCACTATGTAGGTTTTGGACAATGGGTAGTGTCTTATTGGAACATATACGTTATTGTGATGAGTTGACGTTAACATGGTTTCAGCTTTGCAGCAGGAGTGTATGTTCAACCTCAATGCTTCATGTCTTGGTTGAACATATGCACCTGTAAAGCTTGATATTATAAGAAAATCAAATCCATTGATATTTGTTCCAGTTATCACACTAACAAACTGAAAACAGACAAAAAATTAACCAATCAAGAGTAATAAATCTGCTTGGTGTGTTCGAATGACACTGGTTTCTGAACAAGTTAAGACATTGTTAAGAAAGTCTAACATACCAAATATTAACCAAATTCATTGATATTTGTTGAAGTTATCACATTAAAGAGGTCAAAACAGTCAAAAATTAACTAATTTAGAATCATAAATCTGCTCAGGATGATTAAATGATACTGGATTCTGAACTAGTTCAAGACATTGTTAAGAAAGTCTAGCATACCAAATATTGACCAAATTGATTGATACTTGTTCAAGTTATAGTCGTAACAAGCAGAACACAGGCAAAAATTAACTAATATGACCAAACCATACCAGTTTTCTAACTCATTCAAGACATTGTTAAGAAAGTCTCACATTCCAAATATTGACCAAATCCATTGATATTTGGTGAAGTTATCATGCAAACAAGATTGAAACAGTCAAAAATTAACTAATTAAGGGTCATAATTCACTGAGTATGACCAAACCACACCAGTTTTTCGACCTCAAGCAAGACAATGTTAGGAAAGTCTCACATACCAAATATTAACCAGATCCATTAAAATTTGTTGAAGTTACCATGCTAATGAGCTGAAATGAGGCAAAAATTAATTAATTATGGACCATATTTTCATTCAGTAAGGCCAAATTCCACCAATTTTTTTAACTCATTCAAGACATGGTTAAGAAGGTCTCAAATACCAAATACTGATCAAATCCATTGATATTTGTTGAAATTATCATAACGAACTGAAAATAGTAAAAAATTAACTAATTAAGGGCCATAACTCTGCTCAGTATGACCAAACTGCACCGGTTTTTGAACTCTTTCATGATATTGTTGAGAAAATCGCACATTGGATAATAGGACACTGTCCAACCCAGTGCTTTGGGACACCAGGTTCGTTTTTTTGGCACCTGATCAAACCAGTTCGGTCTGTTTTTGTCTTTTTGTCTTTTCTTGCTCTCTTAAGGTTTTTTCTCTCAGAGATCTTTCGAAATCTGCTCATTTCCAAAGGAGTAATGATATGAGATTAAGGCACTTGGGTCACTTTGAGTAAGAAATGTGACCAATACTCCATGAAATTTTCACTGTTGCATGCCATTAGACTTCAGACTAATCAAATTTCACTTTCCAAGAATTGGTATGTAAATAACATATTTCAACCAACTTCAAAGGCCAGTAATGCTACACACTGTCTTTTTGCGCATGCATATTGTGAAGAATCATCTGACTGACTTATGATTGCTCCATGGAAGTTGCATTTCCTGTTTTATATGAACTCAAATAAACTTGATTATTGCTACAAAAAGCTTATTCGAAAAATTGGGTAATATTGTTGGAATCCCTGTTTACTGTGCACAAGTGGAGTGAATGGTGTGCAGATGTTTTTCTTGAACAAGCCAGAAAATAAACAATCTGTCATTAGCAGAATGAGGTCCCCAGAGGGTGAATGTTCTGATGCTATCTCACACGGTGGGCCAATTTATCCTCTGGGTACCTCTTTATGCTTAGGCCTGAGAACATGATTCATATTGAGGTTCACAGAGGGTAAATTTAGTGATGCTACCCTGCTGTGCAGGGTAGCATCACCAAATTCACCCTTTGGGGACCTCATTCTGCAGATGACAGTATGCTTATTTTCAGGCTTGTTCTTGAAACATTTTCCCAATGCTGGGACTCCACAACAGTGTGCTTCAGTTCAAATGGTAGCAAGCCATATAGAGTGTACCTCCCATTTTCAAAATCAAATGATGGCTGTTAACTGAATAGCATAGCAACATTGCCAGTAAAAATATTAATTAACAGAAGTATTAAATTATAGTACAGTCACCGTGGACTGATCGTCATCTACATGTGGGCAGTGATGTCCATGCAAGCATTGATCAGGTAATAAAAGTCATCATAAGCAAAATATTAATTAATGAAGCACCCGGTTGTACCTGGTGCTTCATTAATTAAATTTTTGATTATTATTCCTATAATTAGTGTTTTGAATCTCATATTATTGCATCCGTGGAAATATTGCCCAAATGTGGAAAGTGACCAGTCCATGGGGGCCGTAATGTAGTAGAAATTTCATCATTCACCTGTATTCTTGAGATGAAGTAAGTATCTATTCCTTTATGTTCCAATAAGAATAAATTCCTCAGCATCTGACTGACAAGAGCTTGCATAGTTTTTTCTATGTTTATGGTACCGAATAGCATGTGTTTCTATTACAAAATGTATAAATTTTATAGTAAATTTCCTTTCTTATTATACCTACTGAAATTGTTTACTACAGGCTTGCACTACAGTGGAGGAACCTAACTCGGATAAAATACTCTCTATTTTAATCTTTCCCAAGATTTGGGAAAGAAAAGTGGTGTAAAAACACCACGAAAAAATAAGCCAAAACTGGGCCGAGTGCCATCGGCGCACACCCAGTATGGGACGCTCTTCCATAGTACAAATCCACAACTTCCGTAACAGTGCGCAATGCGTCAATTCGTCATTCTTTTGATTCCGAACAACACAGGAGTTATGTGATCAGCGGGGAGGAAGGATTCTTACCCAAATAAGAAGACGGGAGAGCCTCCATGTAAACAATTTCGATAGGTATAATAAGAAAGGAAATTTACTATAAAATTTATACTTCTTATCAACCTACCTCAATTGTTCACTACAGGCTGAATAGACAAAAGGCTGGAGGGAATCACATAACCAACCCACACATAACTCAATAGCACTGGGACCGTGGACAGAGGAAAAGATCCCTAGGCCTATCAAACCATAGCATCACAAACATTAGAAAAGCCAATGAAAGATGAGGCGTATGGTGAAGTGCGACGCACAGACAGAAAGGGCAGTAACAGCACAAAGCTGGATCTGACCCTGAAAAAAGCTGAAAAGCTTGGATAGACAACATCCTGAGCCAAAGAAAGAGGGCCCCAAGGTTCTTGGTCGGCTCCTGCAACTGTCGCAGATAAAAGGAGAATGTAGCATTTCTCCAGAAGGCTGCCAGTATAACATCAGTCATCCGACAACATGACAGAGTTATTAAAAGAGGAAGACAATGCACGCACCTCGTGGCAGAAAAAACAATTGGTAATACAATCACCAGTAGCTAGACGAGATGAAGCTGCACGAATAGCAAGACAAGTCCATCAAGAAATGGATGCAGGAGAGATCTGGCATGTGGGAAAACGCATATTCATCCAGGATAAAGGCGTGAACACCCCCCACCCCCAAGCAGAGCAGCGCCCAAGAAAGTGACCATCTTGGAGTAAACTGCAAAGTCCTAGGCCTTTTCAAGGAAAAGAGCTGAGCAAGCTTGGAGAGGCAAGGATGAGTGTCGAAACAATGCGGTATCACACAGGAAAAAATGTCTGCGAAGCATGGACATGTACCCATTGCTGGAGACCCCCAGAAACAAATATATACCAGAAACTCCGCAAGCGATGTGATCGAAGGAGTGACAGAAGCAACAGAGTGATCGCACACCATCGACAGAAGAACCTTCCACTTAGCCACAGAGGCTAAACCAGTGGAGTGAGTGCCTCCCTGAAGAAAAGCAACTCCACTGCGTGTCTCGAAAAACCACTACGGAGGAGACAGGACCTGATAAAAGACATGTGCAAAGGCACAATGAAGTCGGGTCAACTTGAAAACCTCCTCGGGCGACTTTGGCAAAGAAAGTCGCGAGGTAGAGGGAGACATGCCGGAAACGCCGCTAACAGAGAGCGGAGCAGATTGATCCACACCCACCGAAGCGACGGGTGTGATCGAAAGGATTCGACGACTGCAGGTTCATATCTGGGTGAGAACCTGAGGCGGAATCAGAACCGGTAGGAAGGCGTAGCCGACGAGACCATCCCAAAGGAGGGCCAGAGCGTCCACGGCGAAAGCCAGAGCATCTGGACACGGGGACACGAAAGTGTCCACCGGATGGTTCCAACGAGTCACAAGAGATCGATGGAACCCGCCATGTGGAGCATCCACCTGGTGGAAATAACCCTGCCCCGACGGGATAGGGAGTCGGCTAGGACGTTCAGGCGACCGGGAATGTGACGAACAGCCACCCCGGAGTGGACATCCTGAGCGAGCAGTATAAGATCCCAAGCCAATTCGTACATTGGAACAGAGTGCGTGCCGCCCTGGTTCCGAATGGAAGCAACCACCGTCGAATGGTCGGACAACAGAAGGACCTGGTGATTCGACAGGTGAGGGATCCACTGCCTGAAATGCAGAAGAAGAGCAAGAAGCTCCTTCTGGTTGATGTGTAGAGCTGCATGATCCTGGTCCCACATCCCGTGAATGGAAAGACCTAGAGGATCCAACGTCGCACCCCATCCGAGATCGCTGGCATCGGCCGTCAGAATGCGATCATACGTGGGCAAGTCCAACGGAACACCCTGCGAAAGCCACTGGACATCCGCCCAGAAGAGAAGGTGAGGATAAAGATATTCTGGAAACTGAAGCACCAGATCCAGAAAATCTACATTCAGCCTCCAACGACTGAGCAGAAAGTGTTGGAGAGGTCTGACACGCAGCCGACCTAGAGGAATGAGATCCGTCACCGAACAGCAGAGACCGATTAGCCGGAGAAAACTCCGAGCCGTCGCGATGTGGACTGGGACAGAGTCAGAGCAAAAGCTGAGAGAATCGCAGCCTTGGCCTGGGGAACCGCCACCAAATTTAATTGTGTGTGGAAAGCCATCCCCAGATGATAAAACGACTGAGAAGAGACCAGGTCCGACATCTCCTCGTTGGCTCTGAAACGTAGCGACGTGAGCAAGCTCAACAGATTGGCGACATCCGACTCCAGTAAGGCAGCATTGGAATGCCCCTGGAGGATATCGTCCAGATATGCCGAAGTAGTCACCCTGGACTGTGTGCGATGGAAAGCTATCACATGCGACATCAGTCTGGTGAAGGCCCAAGAAACCAGGTTGAGGCCGAAAGGCATGGCCTTGAACTGGTAAACTCGCCCCAGAAAAACGAACCTGAGATACTTCCGTAACGCCCAATGAATCGGAATGTGAAAGTAAGCGTCTCGCAGGTCGAAGCTGGAAGCGAAATCTCCCTGGTGAATTGAACGGAGGACCGACCTGAAAGTCTCCATGCTGAACTTGGGAGCAATGATAGACTGGTTCAGGAAACTCAGATCGAGAACCGGTCGGAGTCAGCCGTCCTTCTTCGGCACCAAGAACAGGCGGGAATAGAAACCCACTGACCTAATGTTCTTGATGACCTCAATCGCCCCCTTTGTCAGGAGATTGTCTATCTCCATGGACAAAAGTTCCCGATGTAAAATGTCTGAAGGAACTGTGGTTGGAAAAGGCACCCTGGACAAAGTGGGGTGCCGTCGCAGCCCGAACCAAACAACATCTAACATCCAAGGATCGAATGTGATGGTGGCCCAACGGTCTGCAAACTCTGCTATCCTTTCTCCAACCTGGGACGAGTCGAGGTGAGGACCTTCATTGCGAACCCCGACGAGGCTCGCGAGAGGAGAAAACACCTCCTCTACTGAATGAAGAATCCTGGGACTTCCCTCAAGACTGCCGACGCTTACCCGTACCCCTTGAGTAAGAAGTAGAAGCGGGGGCAGAAGGATCAGCCCCTTTGCTTCGCAGAGGAAGCAGAGGGTACTTGTTAGGCTTGGAACGGCCCGTGCCTACCCTAGAAGGCTGATCAAGCTGAAGAAACAGCAGCTGATCGTTGGAATGACGTAGGACGTCATCCCGGACCGTCAACACAGAACCATGGAAAAGTTGCGGACCTGCCAAAAAAGCAGATCGAAGAGTAGCGCACTGCTCCTCAGGAAGGGATCGGCCCGTGTCCAGCACAGAGTCCCTTCGAACTAATTCCAGATTAGCCGTGTTACAGGCATGCGTGTGAGTAAGATGCATGAGCGCCTTGGACAGCACACGCAAAGGAGCCTGTACCTCGTCAAACTTATCTGGAGGCAGATAAGCAGCTAAAGCTGAGACGACGTGATCGGAGAGAGAAAGCATACCAAGCATCTCTC
Organism: Pictodentalium vernedei; assembly: GCA_031216915.1. Taxonomy (NCBI): domain Eukaryota; kingdom Metazoa; phylum Mollusca; class Scaphopoda; order Dentaliida; family Dentaliidae; genus Pictodentalium; species Pictodentalium vernedei. The sequence continues at coordinate 279,094,639 of CM062288.1, forward strand.
TCGATAAGCCCAATGTGGACTCCAGAGTCGTCATCGGAATGACGGCAGACTTGGACTTGGAAAGCCCGAGGGAATTGGAGTCCTGATCCCAAACCGTCAAAGTCTGGTAGACCGACGGATTGGCGGAATCGTAGGAACGATAACGCGTCGGAGGCAAAAAGGTGTCAACCCTGGTGAAGAACGGAGCCTTCATAGCCTTGGAACTTAGCTTGGAGTCCAAGGCTGAAAATGCTTTAACCAACTGTACCGACAGGCACGGTCGAAGACGCCCAGAAGCAGGTTGCTCCATAGACTGTTGGTGCACGACCGATGATCGCGGCCTGGCTGACACTGTCGACTGGTTAGATGGTTTGAGATCCGGAAGGAACCCAAACACGAAATCAAGAGCTGCCCCCAAGTCCGAAGACTGCTGGCACTCGACATCAAGCATGTCTGACTCTTCCCCTGAGTCGGAAGACACATAGCCCATCATGGGCAAACCAGCCAATGCCTCCCATGGTGTCGGAACACCAGGGGGATCAGAAAGCGGCCTGTTTCCAATCCCGGGAGGCGGCGCCATAGGGAGCACCTGGAAACCACTCGCTGCCACGCTGGAAGCAACGGGAAGGCTCTTTGACAGAACCTGAGTGAGTAAGGAGAGGGCCTCCCTAAGCTCACTGCCCGTACTGGCCGGTTCGACAGAGGAACGAACCCGCAAAGTGGCTTCACCTCTGACCCTCTTAACCAGCAAAGGGTCACGATCCTCCAAAAGACCCAATGTGGGACGACGGGCGGCAGCCGAAAACGTCGGAAGGCAGACATGTATAGGGGTGTGACACACCCCCGAGGATCAACATAGCAGGAACTCATGAGAGTCACCGCTGACCTCTGCAGGGCAGAAGGTCCAGGCTGCACAAAAGACGTTGGACCCCCAAAACTGGTCATGTGGCCAGAATGAGTGGACGGAAACGCCACGGAGTTCATAGTGTCCCACTAAGAACAACCGAATCCAATGACAACTGTGGTGCTCGGCGGTGCAGAGACCACAGGAGAGGGTCCGGCCGGCAGCCACTTCCAACTTCGCCGAGTTGAAGTCAGGGAAGGCTGAGGCCGATACCCCCACGTCCACACAACCAGACACCACAGCAGACCACTGCAGGTATAAAACTACTGTGCTCAATGGCTGAGAGGACACAGTAGGGGGTTCAGTCGGCAGCCCCATTTGACTTCGCCGAGAGGAAGTCTGGGAAGGCTGAGGCCAAAACCTCACAACCACACTACAGACATCCCTGCAGACCCTGGCAGAGAGAAGCCGAGGCCGGCTAAAAACGGAGCCCAATGACATTGTAGACGGAACAGCAGTAGCAGCAGATACGACAGGAGCTGTTGGAACTGGCGGAAAAGCGGAGAGAGCTACCAAGCTCAGCCTCCAAAGGAGGAGTCACAACCCTAGTGACAGCCTCAGACGTTGACTGGAGAGGGCGCATAGTCCCGGAACCAGGCATCTCTACACCAGAAAACCAACAGCTCCCGCAGTATCCACCGCGGTAAAACACTGCACATTCCCCATGGAAGGAGAATAACTCTCACCAGACATGGTCGAATCGGGAAGCCCTGAAACGACAGCAGTCCCCACCCCCCGCTGGTGCGGGAGGAGCTGCACATCCCCCACGGAGGGGGGGCAATTCTCATCAGACATGGTCGAATCGGGCGACCCGAAACGATAGCGTTCACCACCCCCCGTGGAAGCCGGAGGAGATGCACATCCCCCACGAAGGGGCTCAAACTCACACCAGACGTGGTCGAGTCGGGGGCCCCGAAACGACAGTGTCCACCACCCCCCCCCCCCCATGGGGGTGGGAGGAGCTGCACATCCCCCACGGAGGGGGTAAACTCATATCAGGCGTGGTCGAGTCGGGAGGCTCCCGAAACGACAGCATTCCACACCACCCGCGGGTGCGGACGAAACGGACACGAGAACGCACCAATGGCGAGGGCAAAAGGAATTGCCCTAAAGGAACCAAACTGGAAAGAACAGAGGTGAGAGCAGTAGAAGAAAAAGGTGAACTCAACAGAAACAGAAAGTAGAAGAACACCCTCAACTACGAGAGAAGGTAGCAGAACCCAGACGGCCGACACCTACTCCAATAACAAATTTTTATCAACCGAAAAATTCATTGTCGAATCGCGATGACACGATGTCGCAAACAAAACATTCGCGAAAACGGAATAGTAAATAATAAACAATGAGAATGTGCTTGAAAATATAAACGAGAATATATAAAACACAGTCCTGTTATTATACGATCTTCAGATCCATAATTCCAGTCACAGGAAAACCATTATCCACGAGTTGAATTATCACTGTTTCATAATGCAAATGGCGGAAACACATCCTGCTCTTGCCTCGGATAGAAAAAGAATGACGAATTGACGCATTGCGCACTGTTACGGAAGTCGTGGATTTGTACTATGGAAGAGCTTCCCATACTGGGTGTGTGCCGATGGCGCTCGGCCCCGTTTTGGCTTATTTTTTCGTGGTGTTTTTACACCACTTTTCTTTCCCAAATCTTGGGAAAGATTAAAATAGAGAGTATTTTATCCGAGTTAGGTTCTTCCACTGTAGTGCAAGCCTGTAGTAAACAATTGAGGTAGGTTGATAAGAAATTTGAATTCAGGTTGCCTGTTTCGCTATTATTTCATCAATGGAGTGACTTGCAAACCACTTCATTGTTCTAGATTTTTTCCATGTGCAGCAGACGATGTTCCGAATGAAGCCCAAATATGGGCTTCCAGCACCCTACCAGTTAAAAGTTGCCTTGTTCATGTCATGGTGTGGGTTTTGGGCTATGGATAGGGTTTTATTTTAACATGTACATTATTGTGATGAATTTTTGGTAACATGGTCTAAGATTTTCGACTCAAGCTTAGGCTCAACCTTGATGCTCCGAGTCTCAGTTGAACATAAACTCTAAGCCACAAGCCTCCATGTTAGCATCATCAATTCATCACCTCAGACCATGTTACCATCAGTTCATCACAATAACTTATAGATTCTTCTTTAACAGATCTCCCATTAATGTATGGATGGAGTGATGTCTGTTTGAACATAAAGTGTATTCCAACCTTTTTGAAAAAGTGGCAATATAAAAACAAGGACTACGCAAAGTGTGGGCCACTGCACCCAACCTGTAGGCATGTTCGAAGTTGCCTTAAAGATATTGTGGGACAGAAAAATTTGAAAGAGTGAAAAAGGGCCATAACTCTGGGAAGAATTATTGGAAGGAACCCATTCCTTGTGCACATCAGTTCCCCAGACAGGTCTATCAGCATACCAAAAGATATCCAAATCTGACAGACGGCTTTGAAATTACAATACAATGTATGGACGGTAAGACGGACGGACGACGGACAGATGGATGGACGATGGACAGATAGATGGATGGACAGGCAGGCAGACAGAGGTCTTCACTAGATAACTCTGAATCCTCATACAGAAGGAGGGGGCATAACAATCCTCATATTTATATATTTAGTCGAGTTTAACCCTTAGGAGCTTACTTCCAGTTTTGGTGAGTTTCTGATCTTACAAGTACATGTAGTGCACATGTTGCAACATACAGGCCTTTTGGTGGTCTTGCTGGCAGAAACTACAGTACTTGGTTGTAGTTTCTAGTGAAGTATTGGCGCCTGCATAGGCAGCCAACACTTCATAGGCAGCCAACACTTCATTAGACAACACTACTCAAAGTGTCACTTTATTATGAGGAGGGAAAAAAATTTACTCTATGTCTTTCAGGGCACATTCAGATTCTATGGCAAGAATCAAATGAACATTTTGCAAAAATCAAAATATATTCTCATTGAGTACCTTGTGAGAATCATTTGCAAGAATCGATTCTTAATCTGGCATGAATTTTTGGCCCTTCGAGTTAATGGGACTATTATAATCCCTGATGGGTACGGGTGTGGGATGGGAAAATCTCACCCGAGGGCAAGATATTTGGGCCAGACACGAGGCTTGCCGAGTGTCTGGATGAAATATCTTGTCCCGAGGGTGAGATTTTCCCATCCCACATCCGTACCCATCAGGGATTATTTTTCTCCCCCCACCATACAGCGGTAATGTTAGCCAGAGGTAATAGGCGGTCACGTGCTGATACAATCAACTCATTTGGTATTCGTTGTTTTGAAAAACTAATGACACCACCGGAAAGAGCATGCAAAAGTTGCGTATATACCAAAGGTATATACCATGAAATCAATTAGGAACGGTGGCATCTTGGGGTTTAAAGAGTTTTAGAGCATCAAACTTTGATCACACGGCATTCTGATGACGTCAATATGAATTAGTTGGTAGCAAGGAACTGATACGATATGCATAACGTCATAATAACGTTATAAATGTATAACGTCATGTGGGTGGGGTGGGATACATCTGTCTCTCCCTGCTATCTCACCCTGGACAGACGTATGTTACACATGTAGTGGGGGGAGAAAAAAAACTTCCAAACATTACTTGTAAATTCTTACCAGATTTGTATTATCTCCCACAATATGATAGTTTATAAACTCCTTGAGGCTGACAGGGTCTCCAATGTCATTCACAATATCATCTGAAAACAGAAAGAAACTGTACTTTTCAGAACTACCTTAACCCTTTACCTAATGAATGAAGTTAAACAGTTGAAAAATGTTTGTTTTTAAAAACATGTCAACAAAACCATATCATGTCACCACCTCATTGTGATGAGCTTGTTGAGTTCATTCTAATGTGTGGTCACACGACATGGTTTTGCTGAAATTTTTTTTTAAATTTAAAAAAAACCAATAATTAAGTGTGAATGTATCGAGGTTGGCAAATTGGGTCATGTCAAAGGTGATGCATGTGATGAAAGTTTGCAAGTCTTTCTTATGCTGTTATGAACAACTACAAACACTTTTCGAGTGGAGAGTATATGGCCTACCGGGTGCAGCCTGGTGGTCTATGTGATGAAAGTTTGCAAGTCCACGCATGGTCAGTATATCCATGCATGCAGTAACAGTGGATCTCCAACATAAAACAATAGAATTGCCATCAAATTTTCAAAGAATGAAGCACATGGTGTGACCTGGTGCTTCTTTCATTGAATATTTTCTCAAAACTACTGATTATTGATTGAAAATAGTGCCCAGGAGCAATACTGCCCGCGTGTTGATTCTGACCATTCCATGGCAGCTGTACTGTGTTACTGCTTGGTCATGGGAGGAAACACAAAATTTCTTGTGTCCATGAATAAGATACTTGTTGTTATTTATTAGATGTGATTTTCCTTCCTAGAATTCCCCATTATCAAGCTTGGCAGATACGACTTCAATATGACTAATATAACCCTGATCTCGGCTGATATGAACCAAGCTAGAGCTATCCTCCTTGATGAGTTACACAGTGCAACTAATCTGCAAAATGAGGTCCCCAGAGGGTGAATGTAGTGATGCTATCCTGCACAGCAGGGTAGCATCACTAAATTTACCTCGGTGAACCTCAATCTCAAATAGGGTCTCAAAACTAAACAGAAAGAAGTACCCAGAAGATAAACTGGCCCACTGTATGGGACAGCAAATTCACCAATCAATCAAATTCACCCTCTGGGAACCTCATTCTGCAAATGTCAGACTGCTTATTTTCAGGCCTGCAACTAATTTGTTTACATCAAAATGTTTACAGTTATTCATTGAACACAATCAGAAAAATGGGCGTTGCCCAGCATAATGAAGTAGTTTGAAGCCAAGTTTTTGAGTGGTAAGCAATTAATGATGATAACTTAGATAATGATAAATTGGAGAATTTACTCTAGTACGGTCACTGAGGCAAAAAAACAGGCCCGGACCACGAATAAATTATTAAATGTTATCAATTGGTATCATTCAATGCAGGAGATTCCAAAGAACAGAATGAAAATAAGTCCGCAAAAATCTGGCTTGGGGAAAATCTTTAATTCAAGATGGCATCAAAGATGGTGCTGAAAGTAGGTAAATGTTTATTTATGTCATTTATGGGTCAATCTCCCACAGTAGAAGCCTAAACTATCTTGCTGAACAACAGCAACTGCCACATGAGTATTATCTAAATGTGTGTATAGGATACCGATGGTCTATGTCCAAGATGGCTGCCAATATGGCAGAGGAAAACCATGAAATTCAAATTTTTTTCCCTGCAAAAATACTCTTGAAATGAAACTCCTGCGCATTAAATGATTAATGTGACCAGTTTTCTTGAAAAGAATTTATGATGAAATGAAAAATCAAAGGTGAACACATGGTCTTTTGTGCACCATATTCAAGCAGTCTACTCAGCATCCATACTATCTGCATTATTATCAAACATGTCCTACTCTCAATTGTTGCATTCTTCTCCTCTGCAATCATTACAACTCATAACACATTTCAGGCCATTCTTGCAACAAGAAGATATGTTTGTGCTGCATGGTGATCTACTTGTTAACTTACAGCGATATCGCACAAATTTGAGAAGGTAGTTTGGGACTGCTTCCAGGTTCATCATAATTGGAACAGGCTCAGTTCCATCTAATTTTCAGCCCCACTTCTTGGCATCTAATGCATCAAGTTGCAATGTGCTCCAAATGACAACTTGCAGATACATTCTTAATTGGTAGAGTGCTAAATTATTTTTGGTCATCAAAATTTGTTCACATATCTTTGCCTTGTTTAAATTTATGGGAGAGTGCCTAAAGGCACTCTCCCGTAAATTGTAACAAGTCAAGTCCTTATAGACTAAATCACATCACATCAAAGATAATACGAAGCACATCCTTTGAGTATGAAGCCTTCAAGTTGCAGTATCTTCACATCAGAGTAAAGCCAAATATGGGCTTCCAGCACTCAACCAGTTAAGCTGTGAATATGAGCAGCATGTCCAGTTGGTGGAAATTTGTGAGCCTCAAAAGATGTTCGACTAGTTGAGACCAAGTCCATGAATGTAGTGTGCCTCAAGATTGTCAAGATATCTGATGTCTTAGTGCCATATAGTATTTTGAAAAACTGTGCACCAGCAATGCCAACCTCATCCACTTTTACTGTGGCATTCTCAAATGCTGATGCCACGGCTTGTACTGAACTCAAGCTGTCCACACATTTCAAAAGATTTGTTTTCAATTGCCAAAATATTGCCGATGAGATGTCGCAATTTGGGAAGGTGAAGCAAGCACACATTCTTTTTTATACATGCCTGGACACCACATCAGCATCATTTGCACTAACAAGCATTTACCCAATTTCGGGGGATATCTTGGATTAAAAAAAATATCCGTAACACCAAACAAAATTAAATATTTGATTCTCAGGCAATTTTAAACAAATGAGGGAGGGCGGTTTTTATTTTATTTTTTATTCCTGATGGAGTGGTTGCCGATACCTAAAATCCAATTGTAAATTAAATACTAGAGCTTCCAAGTTGATTTTGCAGATAGTCTTTCTTTTTTTTGTAACAGCGATCACACAACACAAAATCAGTATAGAACAACTAAAAAGGAGATAAGAAATAATAAGAAGTTTTTTAAATGATTGAGTGCTTGAAACAACAAACAATCAGACCTTTCAAAACAAGATTCTCCAGGAGGCCTGAGGGCACTCGCCTGACATGGTCGCCTAAATATCAACCCAGGGTATTGATTTGAACAAGTTGCATCTGCCCCTCCTAAGAAAAGCTTATACCAAATATCAAAAGATTCTGACCTGTGGATCTGAAAAAAAGATTTTTAAAGAATATTCCATATTGAACTAGTTATAATTTGAGCTCCCACAGGGAGCCCAAATATGAACCCAGGGACTTGGTTTGAACCAACTTGAATCTCACCTCCCTGTTGCATACCAAATATCAAAAGATTCTGACTTCTGGATCTGAAGAAAAATATTTTTAAAGAATATTCCTCAAATTGAACTAAGTTACAATTCGGGTTCCAATAGCAGCCCAAATATGAACCCAGGGACTTGGCTTGAACACACTTGAATCTCACCCCCCTTAGGATGCTGCATACCAAATATCAAAGATTCTGATTGGTGGATCGGAAAAGGAAGATTTTTAAGGAATATTCTTCATATTGCACTAATCTGAGCATTTGTGCTCCCATAGATAGCCCAAATATGATTTCAATAAACGTGTGAAACAATCTTCCAAAGATGTTATATGTGAAATTTGAAAGCTTTTGGAGCAGTGGTTTGGGAGAAGATTCTTAATTTTTTTTTCCTATTACCCACTGTTAAAAAAAGCTGACTCAGCACTTTTTCAAAAGTCCCGAAAAAGTACCCTATGATAAAACCAATAGCAATTTTTTGGGACCATTCCATTCTGTTGGTCCTAAGGAAGCTTCACACCAAATAAGAATTCTCAGTGCCGTGGAGTTTTGAAGATATGGGGGTTTTAAATTTTTTCTATTTTTAGCTCCTGTGGTTCCCATGGGGCAACAGGAAAAAATGTTTTGGCATAAATTAAGCACTTATATGACCCAATAAGCCCTCATATCAAATTTGGTTCAAATCAGCCTCTCGGTTCGGAAAATATAAATTTTGGGCGGGGCAAAAATTCTTGTCCCTCCCATAATGACAGCAAATATAGCCCCTCAAACTTCTCTTGAACAAATCTGAGTCTACACCTCAAAAGGAAGCTGCACACCAAATATCAAGTCTCAGCTACTGCTGATTCAAGAGAAGAAGATTTTTTAAGATTTAGGCACACTTTTTGGGAGTGGCCCTACCCAGGGGTGGGGAAACTTGATTTGAACAAAATCAAAATGTGATGTCATAACAAACAAGCATCTCAAATTTCACTTAAATCAGTTCTGCGGTTTTGGAGGAGAAGATGCAAACACCATGTTCACGGACGACGGATGGACAAGATGACGGACGGTGAGTGATCACTGTAGCTCACCAGACTGAAAGTCAGGAGAACTAAAAATGAGTGTACCAGTGCAAAAGTAACATTTTCCTTACCCATGTTTTGTATTCAGTTAAAAGTAACTAATAGTTTGTTTATGTCTGTTGGCACTCTCCAATAATTTCTAATAGAACAATTTTTGATGAACAAATTCAGACCACCAAAAATAATCTAGTCCTCAACCACTTTAAATATTTATTCTGTATACATATGAGAATCATGTCGTATTTCACGAGGAGAATAACAATACTGTATCAATGTATACGACATAATGCATCGCAAATGGCAATGTGATACCGCTAAAATCACATGGTAGTTTTGTACATCAGAAATAAAAATGCCGAATGTGGGCTGAATGCACTGGTGCCTGAGAATCAAAAGATTAATTTTATTCAGCCTAAGCCAGATTTTTGCCAGCCTTTTTTATATCCTGTTCTACAGAATCTCCTGCATCGAATGATACCAGATTTGATAACTCCATAACGTCCACACTACTCTGACAGCCACTGAATTTCTGACATACAGGACTGTGTGGACTGGTCTTAATCCACGCATGGACATGCATTTACCAGGTAATAAAAATCATCATCAACAAAATTTTAATTGTATCTGGTGCTTCATTAATTCAATTTTTGATGATTATTCTTATACCGTATTTACTCTATGTATTGGGGCAGCTAAAAATAATTATTTTCACAGGTGTCCCAATTCTTAGAAAATGGGGAAAGAACTGAGCCTGGTCTTGATTTGATGCTGAATAAAGTTGTGTGTGATTCGTTTTCCATCACTATATATGAAAATCGCCGTCCAATTTTTTTTTATATTTTCATTTTTTGCTTCCAAAACATAGCTTATTATCCCTCATTGGAACGAGCGTATTGCGCTTGTTCCAATGAGGGATCATAAGCTATGTTTTGAACACAAAAAATGAAAATTTTTAGTTACTCAAGAATTTTTTTTATGAGTGTCGTCTGCTACTAGCGACGGGCCAACTGGAAACAAATCTCCTGAATGTCCCAAACTTTGGAGCATAAAAAAAATATAGTTTTCTGGAAAAAACGTGTGTCCCAAATCATAGAGTGTCCCAATACATAGAGTAAATATGGTAATTAGTGTTTGGAATCTAATATTATTGCGTCCATAGAAACATTGCCAACCCATGGAAAGTGACAAGTCCTTGGTAGCCGTACTGTACGTAAATATTTTTGGCCTCAGTACAACCAATATAGGTATTTGAAATACTAGGAGCTCTATAAAACAAGACATAATAGAATAATGCTCAGTTTATACCCAGAAGAGAGATTACTGTCACATGTATACTCCTGTTAAATATTTTTCTCTGGCAAAGTATTTATTCAATTAACAGGGTTCCAATGTATTTGGCAGCTAAAATTTAAACTTTAGCCACTTTCTTCAAAATTAGAAATTGGACATTTTTAGAACAAATCACTGTTCCTGATGCTGACCTTGTATTTTGCTGGTGATTTTTACTTTTAAGATGATCAGTCACAAGGTTTCACTTCAACTTGACTATGTGAGAGGCAGTACAGTGGAGCCCAATTGAATAAGCCTGTTAATAGAATATACCAGTAATTTCCCAACACAAAAAATTTTACCATACCTCCAGTATAAATTTGACCTGTTAATTGAGTATAGGTTAAAGAGTAAATTCCTGTTAATTGAATGAAAAATCTTGTAACCTGTCAAGAAAATACCCTGACTCTCCCAAGTTTTCTTTTATTCATAGACCAATTTGGCCTCCGTACATGCAATGCAGGCATTTAATCTATTATCTTGTTTGGCTGAGCTCATGAAGCTCTGTCAAACAAGATATAATAGAATAAATGCTAAGTTTATCACTAGAATACAGGAAAGTGACACAATCCCTGCTAATAGAATACTCCTGTTAAATGAATAATTTTAATTGGCAAAGTGGCTATTCAATTAACAGGGTTCGACTGCAACATCAAACTACTGTAACATCAAACTACAGACATCGAAATGTTTCTAAGCTTTACTGGTTTTTGATCCCATTGATATTTCATGATGAGAAAGTGACTGAAACAATGTGTTAATGTTACACTACCTGATGGATTATCATTGGGAGTACCACAAAGACCACTGCAACCTTCAAGTTGTCCAGAGTCTTTATCAACTGTAACAACTACATTGCTGGTGTCATCAAATTGTAAAGTCAAACCCCATGTAGTAGTAACTTGGAGAAAATATCCATCTCTTCTGATCTTTATACCTGCGAAGACAAAAATTAATACTTAATCTTTATCCTTTTGATCAGGGTTCACAAAGCCATTTGCAAAGTGCAACCTGTATGGAAATTTCCTGTAGGATGATATATAATTCCTATAGGAAAATATAGGAATCATACAGGATTCCTATGGGAATGATGAGTGTACGGCAAGAAAATTATGGGAGACTTTTTTCCTGTACGAATCCTCTAAGCATTCATATAGGATTTTTCATTTAATTGTTGAACTATTGGGAGAGGTAGTATTCCTATAGGAACTCTGCTCACCTTTAACAGTTCAGTCTCTTCGGATTTAACTAAATGTTTAAGAGTTGTATAGGATTATTATAGGAAATTCATGACAATTATAGGAAAGCATTTTTATATATATTTGTAAATTATAGTTGAATTTAAGTAAAAGTCTATTTCCTTTAATAAGCAGATTTTTTTTTTTCATTTCAGCCAAATGAAAACAGTTTCATATATATGTAGCCCTATCGATTAGAAGAGTTTGCCTCTGCAAACTCTTCTAATCGACATGGCTACAAGTATACTCCTATAGGATCCTATAGGAATATTTTGTGTTTCCTATATCAAATCCTATAGGATACTCCTAATTTGCATACAAATTACCTATAAGTTTCCCATAGGAAATCTGTTTGAATTTCCTACAGGAAACCTATAGAAATCCTATTTTGATTCCTATAGGAGTGTATCATATGGGCAGTATTGATTTACATATTATAAGTTATTGTGATGAATTGATGGTAACATGGTCTGAGGTTTCCGGCTTGGAGCTTATGTTCAACCAAGATACGAAGCATCGAGGCTGAACATATGCTCTGAGCCGCAAACATCAGATCATGTTACCATCAATTCACGAAGGTAACATGGTCTCAGCTTTGTGGCTTAGAGTTATGTTCAACCAAGATGCGAAGCATTGAGTTTGAACATACACTATTAGCACCACAAACCTCAGACCATGTTACCGTCAATTCATCACAGTAATGTATATGTTCCAACAATAAACCCTACCCTTAGCCCAAAACCCATATCGTGAAATGAATAAAGCAACCCTTAATGATAAAAAGTTTAGTAAATAAACTGCAATTGCCACTTGTGTACTCCACAACATCACTCTACAAATAATCAATATATCACACAAAGGTTAAGGTCACTCCATCTACGTTCAAATCATAAACTGATTTGTAATTCAACCTTTACCCAACGCAGACGATTTCAAAATTTATTATTTTAAATATCATTTTTTATATTTTTTCAAACAATTTCAACAAAACCCTATCATGTGACCCCTCATTGGAAGGAGCTCGTTCCAAAGAGGGGTCCCATATGCTTTTGTTGAAATTCTTCAAAAAATAATATTTTTTCAGCTGCTGAATTTGCATATTACGCGGGCGATTCGTTGGGTAAAGGGTTAAACAACACTTCATTTGGAAAATCGTCTACCTCACATGTGAAAAAATTTAGAAAAATGAAGCAGATTCCAAGTCAATCTATTGGTGAAATAATTGTGAAATGGGCAACCACATTTTAAATATTTCGCATGTTGTCGTCAAATGTTAACATATGCTACTTGAGCCGTAGGGAGCACGGTGGCTCAGTAGGTAGAGGTGCAGGCTGCAAGCCGAGAGGTCCTCGGTTCGAATCCTCCCTGCGGCAACCGCGTTGTGTCCTTGGGCAAGACAGTTCATCTCCATTGCCCGCGTGGGGGCACAATGACGCCATGTACTAAGGCGTACTGCACGTCGATGGTACGCATGTCTTCAACCAATCTAACCCTGCCTGTGCTGCAGTGCGGAGTTACGATGTTGGTGAGCTGGCAGCTGCACATCGTTGCTCGGTGGTTCTCTCCAGGTACTCCGGCTTCCTCCACCCGTAAAACTGCCATGGTCATGATTAGCCATTGTGCATAAACATGTGACTTTAAACAACAACAAATAAATAAATAACTTGAGCCGTAAACACAGAAAACAATAAATCAGCTTACGTCCAATCATAGGGTGAGGAACTTATTAGAACATGATTCTATGTTTTATTTATTGTGAAACATTTCACAGGCAAACTATCATACCATAGAGAACACTTTCAAGGAACATGCAACATAATCCATGTAGATTCTCACTGCACCTCTGCCAGGATTCGCGTGAATAGAATTGCGTCAATTTAACCCTTTATCTAACACAGCGGAAACAAATTAAGCAACAGAAGGCTAACGTGACCTGAAGTATCCTGACACTTTGTCAATAAAATTGCACAAATATGGCTGTCATTGGAACCGGCTCATTGAGCCGGTTCCAACGACAGCCATATTTGTAAGATTTTATTAGTAAATATTGTTCATTTAATTATTTTATCATTTATTTATTATTTATTGTTTAAAAATTATCAAATTTAGTTTTAAAAATTAAAAAGGTGTGTTGGGTAAAAGGTTAACATGTGTTATCAGTATACAACAGCGGTTGAACCATGGTGGCGTCATCGGATCCTGGGACACACATAGTAGGTATGGATTCTCGCAACCATTTTCACGAGAATCCAAATGGATTCTCACAAATTTAGATGAAATATAAGCCCTGCTGTCGGTTTGTCAGTACCTATGTTATTGTGGAGTCTTTGTTTGAAAGCGTAAAGAACACCTTTAAGATACTTTATGTAATTGTTTATAAAAGTATATCAATAGTATGTGAAGCTGTGGTGTGATTGGCGATTCCAGCACCGATCAACCCACAGATGAGCATACATCGGAATACAGGAGAATTCTTTTTCGATATTTCTTTTTTGTCAGTTTTTCTAACAAATCTTTCAATTCATAAACTGGGTACAGACATTTGTTATTTTTATTTTTCAGGGTCATGTTTGATATTTCATGTGTGATGTATAAACATTAGATGTTGTGTATATAAATATAGAATACAGTGGAGCCCACTTAATTGGATATCTCTTAATTGTATTGTATATCCCTGTTAATTGAATATAATTTTCAAACACAAAGCCATTTACCATACCTTCAGTACAAATCTGATCTGTTAATTGCACATGGGTTGTAGAATAAACTCCTGTTAATTATATATGTGTATTAATTGTATATAAATTTTTGTAATATGTCGAAAAAAATTACTGTGACACGCACCAAATTACCCTTATTTATCAACCTTTTTGGCCTCAGTACATCCAATACCGGCATTTATTCTATTATATCTTGTTTGACAGAGCTCTATGAGATCTGTCAAACAAGATATAATAGAATAAATGCTCAGTTTACCTCCAGACCACAGGAAACTGATCAAATCTCTGTTAATTGTATACTCCTGTTAATTGAATAATTTTTACTGGCAAAATGGCTATTCAATTAAGAGGATTCTACTACCATAGTAGCTCGATGTACTAAATGTTAAACATGAGTGGTGAAGTGGTGTTAACTGCGAGCCTTTGGCATGCAGTTAACACCACTTCACCATGAGCGGTGAACATTTGGTACACCAAGCTACTTTAGGTATATTTTATTTTTACCATGCTCCTCAGATTATTATGAGTCTCTATTATTTTTTCTCGATTTTACTGAGCAGCAGATGTACACATGTGTGAATCTGTTTTGTTTACATGAGCACTGGTGGACAGTACTTCTACTGTCATTTATATCGCTGAAACAAAATGGAAAAAGAAACACGCAAATCATGGTGCCTTTTTCATTTTAATAACACAATAACATACTATTTCGAGTTATGGATCTTTTATTAACATGAGTCAACACATGTTTGTTCTTGGTATCGTATGAGGTAAATTCATTTAAAAATGTAATAAATAATTGCTGCTTTTATTTCACTCTTCATGAGGTGACGAGCGAAAAATTTATACAAGTTTGCATTCAGGTCAAGGTCACCAGTGGTCAACTTGGATGTAGTTCCACTGTAGATGTAAATTTAACTAATGAAATCCCAGTGCTGGCATGTTCTCCACAGACATATTTACCATGGTTGGAGTGCAAAGCTAAAATTTATGTCATAGGCTTTTTATATCTAGTGGAATAGGCAATCATGGTATAAATATAAAGAACTGAAATACTGTGTAAATAGAAACTTCTAGAGTTCCATAAATATTTTATCGACACAAGGATGGACCCAATGCCCACTCTGCAATATTAAGGAGGACATTCCATAAATCAGTTTCAGGCTCTGGTATAACTGAATATTTTTCTCTGGTAAAATGGCTTTTTAAGGTTTCGGTGTATAACAGCTTTAAAAGAAACCCAATTAGTGCTTACTATATTAGAATTAGATTTAACCCTAAACCTAACCAGAAAGGCAGACAACACTTGCAAACAAAATTCTTGAATATAACTACTATACTACTCGAAGTTTGCTAAGCACCAAAATATTTGACACATCATTGTGAAATTTGCTTGTGACATATTTGCGATATTTTTGGTGGATATGATTGAGGAATGTATTGAGATGGTCCCCAGTGTTTACATTAGCTCTCTTGATAGGCAGACTTTCCGTGACCGTCACAGAAAATCATGTACCTTTTGATTTTGTGATGTTTTCATGTACTGTCTTCATGTACATGACATTTGTAGGGTATTCAATCTTCATTCCAACACAAACCCTTGTGATTAAAATATGGCAAATGCAAATGGAAAAAGACATTTGTCTGAAGCAAAAATGTGCCGGGCTGTAGGGATGGTGGAGCAAGAGGCTACCCATCATCAGGTTGGTGAAGTCCTTGTTGTGCACCATACGGTGATCACCAGAGCCTGGGCAAGATTTCAGCAGTATGGCACACCAGTAAGACGGCATCGTGGTGGCAGAGACAGGGCAACATCTGCAGCTGAAGACCAGTTTGTGATCATTCAGACCTGTAGGAACTGCTTTGCCACAGCAACCCAGCTTTGCAGTGACCTTCAGAATGCATCTGGGGTAAACATTTCGACGCAGACTATCCGGGCAAGGTTGCACGAGGGTGGTTTCTGATCGAGAAGACCATGTATTCGCATTCTGCTGTCCCAGAACCACCGCCAGGCATGATATGAATGGGCCATGGACCACGTTGGATGGACCAGAGAAGATTGGCGACCTGTCCTTTTTACAGATGAGTCAAGGAACTACCTAGACCACACAAATAGGTGGTCTAGGGTATGGAGAAGAACAGGAGAGCAATTCCATGCAGCCAACATTAATGAGCATGACTGCTATGGTGGAAGGTCAATCATGGTCTGGGGTGGCATCAGCTGGGATGAACGTACAGAGCTCTGTGTCTTTGAACGTGGTACATTGACTGCACAACGGTATATTAATGAGAACCTGGATGTCCACGTCAGATTGTATGCAGGTGCAGTGGGTGATAGATTCATTCTGATGGACGATAATGCCGTCCTCACGTTGCCCATGCTGTCAGGGAGTATTGACAGAGGGAGGGGATTGAGCATATGGACTGGCCAGCAAGATCCCCTGACCTCAATCCAATCAAACATGTCTGGAATGAGCCGCAGCTTGCAATTTCAGCCCGTCCAGTCCAGCCAAAAAGTGTCCAGGAGCTTGGTGCCATTCTAGTCCAAGAATGGAACGACATCCTACAAAGGACCACCAGGAACCTGATTAGGAGCATGAGAAGGCATTGTCAAGCTGTTATTAACAGTATGGGTCTCAGTTCACTCTGTCAACTTTTTGGCATATTGAAAAATTTCCTTTTTTACCAATATCCATTTTCCATGGTTATCGTATTTTACAGCTAAAAAATAATGTCAAACACAAATAAAATCTTAATTTCTGTACTTAAATCATTACAGATATAATTATATAAATGAAAGTGTCAATGACACCATTGTAGCTCAACTTGACAAACTTGAATTTGGTTAGTTATAAATGAAATTGCAAAATTGAAGATCATTGCTACCAATGTTATTTCATGAAATTTCAACTTAACAGCATTGTGTGTGCACAACATCAGATTAATCCATGCATTTTTAAATGCAAACTGCAAGACTGGCTAAAGGAAGAATGTTGATACACAAATGCAGTATGTTGAGAGGTTATTGTAAATGGCAACTTTTTTTCACAGAAATGAATGTTGATCAATAGCTCTTATCTAAAGGTCTTGCCTAACGAGCACACCAGGTTAAAAAACAATCCTATGATAAATGTGGCGTGTAGGCCATGTCAAGGAAGAATGTTGATGCACAAATGCAATAAATTCAAAGATTGTTGCTAACAGCAACAATTTTTGATGGAAATGAAAAGAAATTCAATAGCTCCTATCTTTGTCACCCAGCATAAGCATACAAAATTTCAAAACAACCTAATAATGAATGTGCCCTCTGAGGCCTGCCAAAACAAAATGTTAATGCACAAATGCACTAAGTAGAAGGTCACTGATTGTGGCAATGTTTTTTGTTTTATGGAAATTCATAAATATACCCTGCAGAGAGTGCAGGAATAAGAGAGAGGAATAAGTTGATGCACAAGTGTAGTAAGTTCAAAGGCAGGTGATAATGACAATAATTTTTTGTGGAAATGAAAAAAGCAATAGCTCACATCTAGAGGTCACCCCGAACACACATACCAAGTTTCAAAGTGATCTGATCATAAATGTGCCCTGAAAGGTGTGTTAAAGGGAAATATTGAGGTCTGACTAAACTCAGTTCAAAGGTCAGTACCAAAATTTTTTGACAGAAATGGAAGAAAATCGACAGCTCCCATATAGACACCAAGTTTGCAAGCGATCCAATCATAGATGTGCCCTGCAGGGTGTGTCAAAGGGAAAATTGATGCTTAACTGCACTAAGTTTTTATAAGTTCATCAGAGGTTGTTGCCAATGCCACCTATGTTTGACGGAAATGGAAGAAAATCGATAGCTTCCATCTAGAGGTAACCTCAAACAAACATACCAAGTTTCAAACCATCCTGATCATAAATGTGCCCTTATAGGGCATGTCAAAGGAATATGTTGATCCCTGACTAAACTAAGTTCAAAGATCGGTGCCAGAGGCAACATTTTTCGTTGGAAAATGGAAGAAAATCAATAGCTCCCATGTAGAGGTCACCCCAAACAAGCATGCCAGGTTTCAAAACAATTCAATCATAAATGTGCCCTGTATGGTGTGACAAAGGAAAATATTTGGGTTTGACTAAACTAAGTTCTAAGAATGTTGCCAGCGGCAACATTTTTTGTTTTGACGGAAATGGAAGAAAATCGATAGCTCCCATCCAGAGCTCACCCCAAACAAGCATACCAAGTTTCAAAGTGATCTGGTCAAAATTGTGCATTGCAGGGTGCGCCAAAAGCGAAATATTGATGCATAAATGCACTAAGTTCATCGAAGGTCATTGCCAGTGGCAACATTTTTTGACGGAAATTGAAGAAATCGATAGCTCCCATCTAGAGGTAACCCCCAAACAAGCATACAAAGTTTCAAACCGATCTGATTATAAATGTGCCCTGTAAGGCATGCCAAAGGAATATATTGTTGCCTGACTAAACTAAGTTCAAAGGTCATTGCCAGCAGCAACATTTTTTGATGGAAATGGAAGAAAATCAATAGCTCCCATCTAGAGGTCACTCCAAACAAGAATGCCAGATTTCAAAGCAATCCGATCATAAATGTGCCCTGTAGAGTGTGCCAAAGGGAAATATTGAGGTCTGAGTAAACTAAGTTCTAAGAACATTGCCAACGGCAACATTTTTTGATGGAAAGGAAGAAAATTGATAGCTCCCATCTAGAGGTCACCCCAAACAAGCATACCAAGTTTCAAAGTGATCCAGTATTAAATGTGCCCTGCAGGGTGTGCCAAGGGGAAATTTTGATGCATAACTGCACTAAGTTCATCAAAGGTCATTGCCAGTGGAAACATTTATTGGCAGATATAGCAGAAAATCTATAGCTCCCATCTAGAGGTAACCCCGAACAAGCATATCAAGTTTCAAACTGATCTGATCAAAAATGTGCTCTGTACGACGTGCCAAAGGAGTATATTGATGCCTGATTAAACTAAGTTCAAAGATCGTTGCCAGCGGCAACATTATTTGACGGACGGAAATGGAAGAAAATCGACAGATCCCATCCAGAGGTCACCCCAAACAAGCATGCCATGTTTCAAAGCAATCCAACCATAAATGTGCCCTGTAGAGTGTGCCAAAGGGAAATATTGAGGTCCGACTGAACTAAGTTATAAGAACGTTGGCCGCGGCAACATTTTTTGACGGAAATGAAAGAAAATCGATAGCTCCCGTCTAGAGGTAACCCTAAACAAGCATGCCAGGTTTCAAAGCAATCCAATCATAAATGTGCTCTGTGAGGTGTGCCAAAGGGAAATATTGAGGTCTGACTAAAACTAAGTTCGAAGAACGTTGGCCGCGGCAACATTTTTGACGGAAATGGAAGAAAATCAATAGCTCCCATCTAGAGGTCACCCCAAACAAGCGTAACAAGTTTCAAAGCGATCAAATCATAAATGCGACCTTTGAGGTGTGCCAAAGGAAATTGTGGATGTACGTATGGACGAGAAGTGATGGCAATAGCTCAGCTTGACTTTATCAAGTTGAGCTAAAAATATATACACTTTTCATTACAATATTTCAACTAAAATGTAAAACAGGTAGTTGGATGTACTTGGTGCTTAGCAAACTTTGAGTAGTATATTTTTTTTATTTTTTACACCAAAAACATAGCTTTTGACCCCTCACTGGAATGAGCTCAATGAGCAAAATATGAGCCAGGACATTCACATCATTAGAATTTGATGAATTCTTATTATCTGATGATAAACTGCGCGTTTAGTCCATTCGGTCTTATTTGACAATGCTTTTGAATACAAACTTACTTCTGTCTTGATTTGTCCATGAATCCCCATAATTTATGGTCATTGTTTGATTTCCAACAGAAACTACATAATTAGTGATGACAATTGGCATCTCGCCTTCAATCTTGAGAGTCACAGTCTGAAACAAAACACTGTTGTTGTTAATACTGAAATTTAGTTTTAACCTATTTCTGCACACTCAGATTATTGTCACATTGCAATAACAGCTGGAAATTTGATTGGTTAGCTATCATCCCCCTTATTTTAGAATCTCCAACTGAGATCATGTTCACATCTCCACACATGCTTTTGTCAACAATCAACAATACTGTTGCTTAATTAAAAAAAATGAAAAATGAAAGTGAGAAAGTTTGGAACAAAACTTGGCTTTTATGAGCTCTTCAAAACAGCATGTACTTTAAATATTTCAGACTCAAAAATGTTGATGAATGCACTTGAACTGCCTGTACACTTCAGTTGGTCTGAGTACACTTCAACTGGCCTCTTTTTCACCTATATTCACCTCGGATGAAAATGGCAACCAGTTTTCATTCACCGTCATCTGTACACAGCACGGCACAATGTGTGAATGTGCTTGTCAATACAGCATGAGTGCCAATGCAGAAAGATAGAGAGAGAATTGCTTCTGAAAATGAGCCAACTGTTTCAGCCCTAATTATGACATGCTATGTTTATTACATGTCTTTATGATATAGAATTCATTTATTCAAAAATTCAAACATCACACACAGAAAATTTCAAACTTTAAATCTCCTTGTTATTTTTCCAACTGACATTTGATTTATCGACTGTCGCTGCAGCTCTCAAATTCATCTGGGTCAGAAGGCGATGCTTTGGCTGATTACAATAAACAGCTGCGCCATGAGCGCATGACAGGCCTGTTATTAATTACAAGAGGGAAGCACACAATATGAGTATACATGTGTACTTGTCAGTTTAAATATACTTGCCACCAAAAATCATGAAAATTGCTCAAAGTACGACATGTGAAAAATTGCCTATATTTTGATGAATAAAGTTCCATAACTCTGGAAAGACAAATCGGACAGTGACACAAATCGAAAGGGAGATTCCTTCTATCAACATATACTTGCCACCAAAAAATCATGAAAATTGCTCAAAGCATTTTCAAGTTATTGTCCGATATGTGAAAAATTGCCTATATTTTGACGAATGAAGTCCCATAACTCTGGAATGACAAAACGGACAGCGACACAAATTGAAAGGGAGCTTCCTTCCATCAACATATACTTTCCACTAAAAAATCATAAAAATTGCTAGAAGTGTTTTCGAGTTATTGTACGACGTGTGGGCAGACAAACAGACAGACGAACTGACAGCAGTATACCATAATACGACCATTTTTTCAAAACGAGTGTATAAAAATAGGCAGAGAATAGTTCTTTTGATGGATCTTTGTCAGGTGGAAAAATAGTCTATCAATGAAAATTCGTACGGAACAGGTGTTCAGTATGGATTTGTAAATATGAAACTGAATGAAAGTAATAGGCGTATAATTAATTATTTACTGAGGGTTTAACGAGAAGTTGAACAGCCAGGGCCAGAGTCAATTTCAACAAAACAATATCATGTGACCTCTCTTTGGAATGGGCTCATCGTGCTTGTTCCAAAGAGGGGTCACATGATATGGTTTTGTTGAAATTTTGTGAAAAGAATTAAAAAAATGATGTTTAAAATAATTTTGAAATCGTCTGCATTGGGTAAAGGGTTATAAGAGCCAGGTAAAACTAAATTAAAATATCATACTTTTTTTTTGTTTTATTTATTTTATTAGATTTATTCAAAATATTTAAAGTAATATAAATTATACAGCGTATTACCGTAGATGGTGGATCCGACAAAAGCCTAAAAAGCTTATACAAGGTCATTTCCACATTCAACATTTACAATACAGTGGAGCCCACTTAACTGGATATCTCTTAATTGTATATCCCTGTTAATTGGATATGATTTTCAAACACAAAACCATTTACCCTACCTTCAGTACAAATTTGATCTGTTAATTACATATGGGTTGTAGAGTAAACTCCTGTTAATTGTATATACATTTTTGTAATATGTCAAAAAAATTACTGTGACACCCACCAAATTCGCCTTATTTTATCAACCTTTTTGGCCTCACTACATCCAATACAGACATTTATTCTATTATATCTTGTTTGACAGAGCTCTATGAGCTCTGTCAAACAAGATATAATAGAATAAATGTTCAGTTTATCTCCAGAACACAGGAAACTGACCAAATCCCTGTTAATTGTATACTCCTGTTAATTGAATAATTTTCACTGGCAAAATGGATATTCAATTAAGAGGATTCTACTGTATTACAATATAATGGCATCAATGATGGCCATAAAGTTGCATATATATGGTTTAAACTATGCTCATTAAAGTCAGAGATGTACAAACTGAGCCTATGATGATACCAGCCATCTACAAGCATGACAGGCATACACATCCTTTTGTTAAATTCAAACCACCATTCCCTAAAACACAGCTCTCTACACCAAAGTCCCGACCACCACAGCTGCCCTACCCAGGACAACTTTACCAATTTAAATTGATTATTTGGCTATAATCACCCTGATGAAGACTACAGTGGCCACCGAAACGCCAGCGCAAAAAAAAAGCTGCACTACTCCAAAGATTGGAATATATATACAACTCACATTTTGCTAAGGATCACTCCCCATTCGTCAACATAATTTGTACATGAAAGGAATAAGGGGACATTATTTGTTTGTTTATTATTGGGGAGCAGTGACACTTTAGTCTGGGTCATATTATGTTGTACAGATTTACGGGTAGAAAAAGCTAGAGTTCCCATAGGAAGGCACTCAACAATGCCAAGTAACTGTCACACTCTCTGATTCATCATCTTGATACAAGCAAAGTTAGCACTACTTGAAGGCAAGTGAGGGTAAATTAGAGACTCGCCATTGCTCAGTTGTTCTCTCTGGGTACTCCGACTCTCCCCATGAGTAAAATTGTCTGACATGATATGATCAAAGCTTGTGGAAGTCCTGTTAAACCTTAATGAGCAATTAAACAAACTTAAAACAATACACATAATTTGACCTTTTATGTATCAAATATATAGATGGGTAGGAGTAATCCTTATCAAAATGTGAATAGTATATATACACACTTATATTTACTGAAAGCGCTTTGTAGCTACAATATAATCTTGGGACTAGATCAAAGACTGAGCTATTATATAATGCTTTGAGTGAAACAAGGTACCATCAGCAATGCTTTAGCACTCATGGGACGACACATGGTTAATTTGTACTCATTTATGATTGGATTCCATTTGGCACTAAAATCTTTCATTTGGCACCCAAAAAATTTATTTGGTACTGAACAAAATTCCACTTTGCACCAAAACATTCAGAGCTAGTGTGAAAACTGTTCCAAAGCCAGTAATACTTGTACCTGACTCTCATCTTTGGAATATTCCCAAGAATTAGTATTAGGAGCAGGTGGAGGCCTGACAAAATCCTCCTTGCTAATCCCCCCACACCCCCCTCCCCCCCCCCGACATAATCCCATCCAACAAAATCCCCCTGACAAAATCCCTCCACATGTACGACAAAATCACCCCATGATAATAAATGACTGACCAACACAAATTTTTTATTTTTTTATTTACACAAACTATAAAATATGACAAAAAATCAATCAACATTAGAGCAACCGAGCGAGAAAAAGCACGGAAATACACACCGCACAACAATCCATTAACTTATGAAAAGATAGGTATTTGAGTTAGGCCTGCACCACCCCCAGTCCAAACATGGCCTGAAAGACTATGCTTCATACAGATTGTTGGTCCTATCCTCCTCATTCAAAGTGATTCCACATTTATTCCACACATTAGGTTGAAATGAAGAGGAGGATTTTGTCCACGTTAGTAGAAAAGTTGTGAGGGATTTTGTTGTGGGGAGGGGGGAAGGGGGTGTCAGGTGGATTTTGTCTACATAAGTAGAAAGTTGGGAGGGATTTTGTCGGGGAGATTTTGTCAGGAGAGATTTTGTCGGGATGTTGTCAGGGAAGAGGGGGTGGGTAGGTACATGTATTACCAAAGAGAACAGGAAATCGGGTATCCCTCATTAGTCAGACACACAAGTGGTCAGACATTCTATAATCACAGATTATCTGGTTGTGTGAACAGCTAATCCCTTACTCAGTTTAAAGTGGGATGCACCAACAAGTTAGACAGAAAAGGAACTATTAACTTTTGTTGGTTTATTTCTTTACTTGATGTTCATTAACCCTTTACCTAATGAATCACCCACATCCGCCCGCGTAATATGCAAATTCAGCAGTTGAAAAAATATTATTTTTCAAAAAATTTCAACAAAACCATATCATGTGACCCCTCGTTGGAACGAGCTTGACGAGCTCGTTCCAACGACTTACGAGGGGTCACATGATATGGTTTTGTTGAAATTTTTTGAAAAATTTGAAAAAATGATATTTAAAATAATAAATTTTGATATCATCTGCGTTGGGTAAAGGGTTAATCTCAAAACATGGAGATAATGTTTTGTACAAAGATGAAGGAATGAATCTTACTAATAAAAAAAAATAATGTTTCATGAAGAATCATACAACTAAATAATGTTTTATGATATAGAGGATCTCAAACGAGTGATGTTTGGATATATGATTTTTTTAAACGAGTTTGATGAATTTGATTCACAACGAGCCTTTAGGCGAGTTGTGAATCGAATTCATCAAACGAGTTTAAAAAAATCTTATATCCAAACATCATGAGTTAAAGATTCTGTATATCACATGAGTTTTCAAATGTTTTTTACACTTTTTATTTAATTCATTGTCGCTAAATTCTCCCAAAACAACCGACAATCAGTTGGTTGGCTCAGACGCTTCACACCATGACGTCATGAGTGCGCTTTACTTGCACCTGTTGTCGTAACTGACGTCATGTGAATTACGCACAAGAATCTGCTGCTGCTGCTGCTGCTGCTATGGAACCACACGCCGATTAGATACTAGTTGATAATCAGGAAATAAGACATGGGTTGTTACGTCGAAATTAACGACGCTTCATGTGATATAAATAAATAGAAAATCATATGTTTTAAAAAAAAAAATAAATAAAAATATGAAATAAAAATGAAAAATAAAATGTAAAATAAAGAAAACATTTCTAGACAAATAAGAAATCATACAAATAAATTATATTTTACGATAACTAAATAAAAATCTTTGTTTCATGAAGAATCATACAAATAAAAATAGTTATTGAACCCCGGTGCCTCAAATAGATTAGTGTTGATACAAAATATGTGTGATTATTTAATTTTGATTACTCATATGGAAATATCCTAGAGGATCCTATATGATTCCTAAAGGAAAATATAGGAATCATACAGGATTCAGATAGGAATGATGAGTGTACGGCAAGAAAATTATTGGGAGATGTAGTATTCCAAGAGGAACTCTGCTCACCTTTAACAGTTCAGTCTCTTCAGACTTAACAAAATGTTTAAGAGTTCTATAGGATTATGATAGGAAATTCATGGCAATTATATGAAAGCACTTTTTTATTTGTAAATTATAGTTGAATTTAAGTAAAAGTCTATTTCTTTTAATAAGCAGATTTTTTTCATTTCAGCCAAATGAAAACAGTTTCATACACATGTAGCCCTGTCGATTAGAAGAGTTTGCCTAATCAACAGGGCTACATGTATATTCCTACAGGATCCTATAGGAATATATTGTGTTTCCTATATAGATTCCTATAGGATCCTCCTCATTTGCATACAAATTACCTATAAGTTTTCTATAGGAAACCTATGTGAATTTCCTATAGGAAACCTGTAGGTATCCTATTTTGATTCCTATAGGAGTGTTTCATACGGAAAGTTATCAATAAATTGTCAAACATCATTGCTTTTTACCAAAAAAACTGTCATTGAAACCCTGTTCCTCAAACAGATTAGTGTTGATACAGAATGTATGTGATAATTTAATTTTGATTAGTTTAATCAATCAATTGTAAAACATCATTGCTTTTACAAAAAAAATTGAAAAAAACAACAGCAAACTGTTCTGAAAAAAATATTTTGTTTCAAATTTTAGACAGCTGGTTCCAAAGGTGTTACAAATATAGGTGTGATTTTTAAGTTCTGATTATTTGTTAGAAAATAATTAAGTATTATTTTTATTATATGATAGCTTTGAAACAGTCTAAAATGCGAATTTTGTTCAAGTTGCACACATAATTACTCGGTACTTTCAAATCACACAAACATTTCTAGGCAGTTCCATTTACGATATGCAATCATCTATTTTAACTTCAGCTAATCCCCTATTAACTGTATGACAATTGGAGTGTCTGACTGGTTTATTGCCATTTCATCAATTCCCATTTCATCAACTGCCTCTAAAATTATATTTTCCCATTTCATCAATTCCCACTTCATCAACAGAATGAAAATATGTTTTATGAGACAAATTAATTTAGAAACAAATTAGTTTAAAATGCCTATTCTCAAGTAATTTGTCTCTTTTGAGTAACAAATTAGTTTAGAATGCCACTAGGCATTCTAAACTAATTTGTTACTCAAAAGAGACAAATTAATTTAGAAAGCCAACAGGCATTCTGAAGTAATAGTATGTTACTAGAGTATTGTGCTTTAAATGTTACCTTCTGATAGATATTTAAATGTTATATGTTACTTTTCCCCACTTATTATGTGTAGTAATCCAGTTGCTCTGTGTGGCAGACGTATATTTTATATTTTTATCTTATTGTTATTTAACATACATTCATTAATCCACATAGTCCCTTATGAGTGTTTAGTAGACACCTGATTGCATTTCGGGATCAGTGTCCGAAATAAGCAAGTTCAAGATTGTTAAAATGTGTTTCCATATTTTTCCTGCGTGAACAGGTCATGTGACCCTGAAATGAGTTGTTTTGGTGATGGTCACTTCGTCCATGTTTGATGTAATGCTGTTATACTCCTTTGATTGTTGACTGTTTAAATTATTATCTGGAAACTTGGTCAGTATTTACTGTGGTGTATTTGTTCATTCTGTCGAATACCGTTTTGATCTCCTAAATCATATTCAATCGGCTTTTCGTTTATTTCGATTAAATCTACATTTGAGTTGTCGATTTTATGACTGTTGACTGTTGACGATGACAATGATGTTCTTAACAAACTGCATGAATGGTTACAGGTTGTTATATTTTCAGCTTAACTATATAGCACATTGTTGTATGAAAGCTGGAGATGGTCTAATGGTGATGGATTGTCTGATTGGAAATGGAATGATTGGTGTAGCGGGACTCAGATCCACAATCTGGTAAGGACTACATATATTTTTGTAGAATACTGTAATGTCATGTATTAACAGGTATGTGTCCAGTGAGGCAGGAGGAGAATCATGATTTGGTGAGATCACTGTTTATATATTGTTAGTATTGTATGTTGGGATAATGTATAATATGTGTAAATCAGTTTAAATTGGGGACTATTGTGGTAAAAGTGTATTATCTTTATATTTTCAGAATCCCTGTTATTTTAAATGTTTATTGTTGAATAAATGGTACAATTGGTTCTACGACTGAGTTGGTTGATTTAGAGCCCAAACACCGGAGATGTAGGGTTGGTTACATCTGAATAAAATATTTGAAGTGTGTTAGAGAGATAAAATTACAACTGTGTCTGCATGCCTATCTGGTGTTAATATGCAATAAAGTATAAATAAGAAACTCTATTCTCTTTGTGGTGACTAGTCATTGTATAACCACTATCCAAACATTCGTCTGACAAATGTCTGGAAAGTGGTTATATAATAAACCCTCAAAATATTGATTTTTCATCAACTGGCTAATTGTATTTTTAAAATGTATAATATGAAATTATAAAACACACCTGAAAAAAAATCGGTTGATGAAGTGGGAATTGATGAAATGGGAAAATATACTTTTAGAGGCAGTTGGTGAAATGGGAAATGATGAAATGGGAAGACACCGTCTGACTTGTGACGGTAAACTGAAATTAGGGATGAGGAATGACAATGAGTACAGATGCTGGAATGCTGAAAAGTTCAACTCCACCACATCTCCCTTAATAAAAATCTTTCACTTTCATATTCTGATGAAAAATGCTGGAAAAAACTGAAAAAAGCTGGAACTTTCCTATACAGGCCTATAAAAATTCCTTGTTTCTCAAGCAATTTTTCAACTTTATGATGAAGGGCGGCTTCTTTATGATTCTTATATTTACAATCTACAAAGCAGTACAATGTACTACAAATGAGTGAGAAATTTAACTTTGTACAGAATAAAGTGGAAAAACCAATATTTTCAGGAAAATTTCCCATAAAGCAGTCACACCAAGCCAGAAAATAAGCTGACTGTCATCTGCAAAATGAGGTCCCCAGAGGGTTAATTTAGTGATGCTACCCTGCATAGCTATGTGAATCTCAATCTGAATCAGGGTCTCAAAACTAAACAGAAAGAGGTACTGAAAGGATAAACTGGTCCACTGTATGGGACAGCACCATCAAAGTCACCTTCTGGGGACCTCATTCTACAAATGTCAGACTCTTTATTTTCAGGCCTGAGTCACACATTCAACGAACTATATCTCGTCAGATAGTTATAGATGGTTAAATGTTTAGTCCTACAAGTGCAAAATAATTTCATTGAAAGGATTTCCAGGTGAAAAGGAAGTGATGAGGAAAATTTTCATTGATGTGGGAGGTGCTTGCTCATGAAACAAAGAATTTGTTTTTAATAGCCAAAATATAATTTTTATAACACCATAAAACAGTTTTCAAGTGAGCCTTTGATCAAACAGTCTCAAACTATTAGCTTAATATATTTTTCAAGAATTTTCCAATAATTTTCATGAAAGTCCAGTTTTCAAGCACCTTCAAGAACATGGAATTTCATTTTTAAAATTCAAGCACTTAGTAAAAAAAACTGTAAAGGACTTTGATGAACCCGACTGCCAGTGCTGATTGATTCATGGACATTATAAGCTTTTCTCAGTCAAAAAGAAACAATTAATTCTACCTTTCGGCAACTGCTTGATGATACACAGTCTTCCATGTTCTGATATACTGCCCATTTTAAGCATTCTAACAGAATATATTCACAGAGTCCTTTAAATCTGTATACCAATCTATCCAAAGTTTGATAGTAGTCTGGTCCATAGGTAATACACTTATGGAACGGCGATTCACGGTCTTCCTGAACAACTGGATACTCTGTAATTGAATAATTCAAAAAGAAAATTAACAAATATTTTTTTTGAGAATCATGTTCTTTAATATGAAAACAACGACTAACATCAGAAGCAGTGTTCAAAATTTTAGCATTGGATCCCTGCCTAGCCCGAGATGTAGCTTTATATTTTGTTCCAATTTTTTTACTTAAATCTTAACTCACAGAGTAATTTTCATGAATTTTTCATCCAAAATAGTCATGGCTGCTGTGTAGCAGTCATGACAAAATTTGATGAAAAATTCATGGAATTTTGACTCGAGAAATAATTGGTCAAAAAGTGTATGCAATTTACAGTGGAAAATTTAATTGTGAATGCTCAAATTTGACTTATTTTAACCCTTTACCTTCAACCAATGCTAATCCAGCTGCTTGTGCAGAGATGGTATGTTGGAGAGTCTGGCAATTGCTTGCAATTGCTTGGTGGTTCTCTCCAAGTACTCTGGCTTCCTCCACCTGTAAAACATGAGGTGACCCAGGTTGTTGAAAGTGTTGTTAAACCCCAATAAATAATAATGTCACGAGATTTCCTGCCCTGGGCAGAAATATCTGCTGACTGCACTAAGGAGTTAATGATAGATCGATTATCAGTAACTGTTAGAGTAGTTAATAACGACACATAAATCTAATATATCAGCGTGATTTTGGAATTGGCAAAACTCATGGCCCAACAACCGATAACATCATTTCTTGTTTAACCCTTTACCCAATGCAACGGCCAAAACATGGCCAGTGCTGTTCAGAAGAATCGGCAATTAATTTTCATTTTTTTGTCTCAAAAACATAGGTTGTGACTCCTCTTTGGAATGAGCTCATCGAGCTCGTTCCAAAGAGGGGTCCAAACCTATGTTTTCGAGACAAAAAATGAAAAATATTAGTTATTCAAGACTTTTGTTTGCAAGTGTCGTCTGCTTTTCATGTTAGGTAATGGGTTAAGAAGATCGATCATGCAGGCAAATATTAACTCTGGAGTCAATGAAGCTGATTTTACAAATGAATTTTAACCCTTTGAACCTTGGTGTTATCTTGTCAGTTCAATGGCAGCAGTTGGAAGAGTGCATTCATTATTTGGGGGTAGTCCAATAAATATTTTCAATGTGCAGCCTTCCTATAGGAACTCTGCTCGCCTTTAACAGTTCTGTCTCTTCAGGTTTAACTAAATGTTTAAGAGTTCCATAGGATTATTATAGGAAATTTGTGGTAATTATAGGAAAGCATTTTTTTATTTGTAAATTATAGTTGAATAAAATTTTAATAAAATTTGAGTAAAAGTCTATTTGCTTTAATAAGCAGATTCCTATAGGATCCTTCAAATTTGCATACAAATTACCTATACATTTCCTTTTGGAAACCTATGTGAATTTCCTATAGGAAACCTATAGGAATCCTATTTTGATTCCTATAGGAGTGTTTCATACAGGTTCTTCTCAAATGTTTTTGGATCTGTTATCAGCTTGAAAGGTTTTTGTGAATATCCTCAGCTTCCTATGTCTTTACATTGGTTCTGAGCTGCTGTCTTTCAATTTTTCTTTCATCTGGTTGATGGTTGTGTACACTTGGGGCATGTACGACAGATACTGGTGCTTGTTAGATCTGCCTTTATTCTGGCTGGACAAGTTGTATTCGTACACCGCCAGGATATATCACCTCATTTCAAATCCCTCCCTAAACAGACTATATACCTCTTGTAACACAGGCATTTTAAAACCCTATTTGTCGCCAATAGCCGCATGTCCATACTTGTTGGCGGAAAGCTATTATTAGACTGATTTCAAGTGTGAACAGTGTTAGCAGTATTCACGATTATTCATGAATTGTCTTACAAAAAGAAAATATAACAGTGTAGAACAGTTAACTATGTTCATTAAAATTTAATCACATACAGGTTAATTTTATGCATTTGCCCAAACGTCCTTTTTCTCTTTTGCACAAATGTCCTCTTTGGAATACAGGTAAATTTGCGCAAATGTGCTTCTGCAAACAAAATGCACCAAATGATCCTTGGTAAAGCCTGGACAAAGCAGGACAAGGCACAATTTTACAAAGGCTAAAAGATGAGTGTCCATACAGAAATGTTCTATAGGATCCTATATGCTTCCTATAGGAAAAGACAGGAATCATACAGGATTCCTATAGGAATGATGAGTGTATGGCAAGAAAATTATGGGAGTCCTTTTTTCCTATAGGAATCCTCTATGCATTCCTTTTGGATTTTTCAATTAATTGTTGAGCTATTGGGAGATTTCCTATTCCTATAAGATCATTGCTCCCCTGTAACAGTTTTGTCTCTTCTGATATAATTAAATGTTTAAGAGTTCTATAGGATTATTATAGGAAATTCATGGCAATTATAGGATAGCTTTATTTTATTTGTTAATTATAGTTGAATTTAAGTGAAAATCTATTTCCTTTCATAAGCAGATTTTTCTTTTAATTTCAGCCAAATGAAAACAGTTTCATATACCGGTACATGTAGCCCTGCCGATTGGAAGAGTTTGCCTCAGCAAACTCTTCTAATTGACAGGGCTACATAATATTCCTATAGGATCTGATAAGAGTATATTGTGTGTTCTCTATGGATTAATATAGGAGCCTCCTAATTTGCATACAAATTACCTATACATTTCCTTTAGGAAACCTATGTGAATTTCCTACAGGAAACCTATAGGAATCCCATTTTGATTCCTATAGGAGTGTTTCATACAAATCTAACAGAAAAAAAATATTGAAATATTACCTTCATCTGTTGTTAAACAATCCATGCAAGTATTTTGTCCTTCTAGAGTAGGTCCTCCCCAGCTACCTCCACCATCATTACAACATTCATCATATCCAACTACACGATTGCTTATATTCAGAGACTTCTCACGATAACAATTTTTTTCTTTATAACAATATTTCTCTGTATCTGTGACATCTACAAATCAAAATCAAATCACTGTAATTGAATAGCTGTTTTCATTAGTACTGAAATGGTTAACTGGATAATCGTTTGAAACCAGTTAGCTACCTAACCGATTAGAAAAGCCACCAACCGGTTATCCAAAATATCGATAGTGATCATCATTCCACGTTTAAAACCTTAGTAAATAAGCCTCTTCTCCTTTGTGATAGATTACACATCGAAGTCGCGTTTTATATATTGAGAAAAAATCGACTTTGGCATTCAAGACTTTAATGATCAGCAGTTTCCAGGAGTAATGGGTAATCGCAGAAACCATTTCATAGTTTGTATACAAACGAAAGTTGTCAGTTACCCGACAACATTCATTTGTATACATACTACAGAATAGTTTGAGAATACTGCTTTCCAATTCCTATAGTTTTGATTCCATATTTGGTAAAATAATGGTCATGCATAACCGGATATTATCCGGTTAATGCTCTTGGTTAATTGGTTATGAAAATGAGCAAACCGTTTCAGCCCTAGCTTTCATGCAAAGACGGTATTTAACCACCTTCCCACAAAGACCGAAATATAAAAAATTTTGGTTGAACATTTTTTCTGTAATCTAAATAAAAAGTTAATCCTTTCTCTAATGTAATGGCCAAAACCAGACAGCGCTATTCACAAAAATCACACAAATCTAATTTTTATTATTTTTTGTCTCAAAAACCTAGATTATGACCCATCATTTGAACAAGCTTGTTGAGCTTGTTCCAATGAGGGGTGATGAGCTATATTTTTGACACAAAAAAATGAAAAAAAATAGTTAACGAAGAATTTTGTTTGCAAATGTCATCTGCCGTTTGTGTTAAGCAATGGGATAACCAAATGAATCTTGTTTGGCAAAGCTCGCTGTCAAATAAGACAGAATGTGTTAAGGTGAATGTAAAAAGACACAATTTGGAGAAAATCATTGTGTGTAATTTCGAGAATGTGTTAAGGTGAATGTAAAAAGACACAATTTGGAGAAAATCATTGTGTGGAATTTCTTTTTATTCCTAGTTTAGAATGCACTCTTGGAGCACTTGCATTCTATACTTAAAATAAAATGAGTGTTATATAGCCCCATATTATATTGAAATTGATATATCCTTAGTGGATAATTATATTGAGATTGATATTTTTCTGCATTTTCTGACTGGTCTGACTCATTTGCACTCAGTGACCTTTATTTACATCTTTGTTACACTAATATATTGTACATATAGCTGTTGATTGTTTAATTAGGTCAATGACCTTGTTTACTTTATCTATGACAGAATCCCCTAGAAACTGTTAGAACTTTGTAGAAAACTTCATCTTCTAGGACATTCTATCTGAGTACTATATATGTAAAGGTTTGTCAACAGAATTCAAAAACTCATTTTTTTAGAAAGCATTTCAGAAAGACTCACTTCAACTGTTTCCATTGGAGATTATTATTGTTTCAGAACAGTGCATTTATTACAGAAGCAGTGCTTCTTTGAGAATTTTGAAGAGAATTTGTTGGTCTTGGAAAAGAGAATTTATACTTTCTGTGAAACAGAATATTATTTTGTGAAAATCCAGGATTCTACTGGATTATTTGGAAATTACCTGTGGTGCCAATACTTCTTGGATTTTTACTCCATTTGAATTTTGTGGAGCATTTTATTATATTTTATTGGAGACTGCTGAAATTTCTAAGTGAAAATTTTATTACAAATCTATGGGATACTGTTTCTGAAGAGACATTCTTGGATTTAATACTACATGCACCAGCTGGTAACTTTCTTCACAAGATTCTTCACCACTGGATTACTGGATTCTGTCAAACTGAACTTTGGACTAATTCAATAATTGATAAGTACCACTGTTTTTATTTTCTGTAAACCAATTAGTGTAAAAGATCTTTGTATCATTTTTTTTTTTATATTAATTTTTTTTAATTAAATTTCAGAATAGTTAAATTCATAGTTATTGTTGCTGATTCTCAGATTTCTTTCTGTTACCAATATCAATAATATTTCCATACCGTAACAATGAGGCTGGCAATACTTACTGAAATTTAGAAGTAGGGAAATGGAGGCTTATCATTGCAGTAATGGCCGATGATATGCATTGTTGGGAGATAGCCCAAGAGGGGCTACCCCTCTCTAGGTGTATGAGGGTGCAAGAAAATTTTGAAATTTATTATTGAAAACTCAAATTCTTGTTGATTTTCTGCTGTAAATTTCATTAGTCTGATTGCCTGATGATTAGGATGCTTCTCCCTCCTTCTGTTTTATTGAGAAAAACATAAAAATGCTTTGGTGAGACCTGATTGAGTGAGAAACCAAAATAAACGTGTGCAACTTATCAAAGATGTCACTTTCGTGATGTAATTCTCTGTACTTATATCCGACTGTGTATCATTTTATAATTCGGTAGGCAAATATCTTACAAACAACTAAAATGGGTTTAATGTAGCTAGCAAGACAAAGGAGTGCTCATTGTGTTGAACTCATTGAGCACTCCTTCGTCTTTTTCGGTGCACAGTATGTTGGATACCCATACAGAAATGTCCTGCAGGACCCCATATGATTCCTACTGGAAAATATAGGAATCATACAAGATTCCTATAGGAATGATGAGTGTTTGGCAAGAAAATTATGGGAGTCCTTTTTCCTATAGGAAGCCTATAGAATTTTTCATTTAATTGTTGAACTATTGGGAGATGTAGTATTCCTATAGGAACTCTGCTCACCTATTTAACAATTCAGTCTCTTCGGATTTAACTAAATGTTTAAGAGTTCTATAGGATTATTATAGGAAATTCATGGCAATTATAGGAAAGCATTTTTTATTTGTAAATTATAGTTGAATTTAATTAAAAGTCTACTTCCTTTAATAAGCAGATTTTTTTTCATTTTAGCCAAATGAAAACAGTTTCATATACATGTAGCCCTGTCGATTAGAAGAATTTGCCTCAGCAAACTCTTCTAATCAATTGGGCTACATGTATATTCCCATAGGATCCTATAGAAATATATTGTGTTTCCTATATGGATTCCTGTTAGTTATTTATTTATTTATTTATTAGGGTTTAACAACATATTAACAGCCAATGTCATATCGTGTTGGTGAGTTTTACGGGTGGAGGAAGCCGGAGTACCCAGAGAGAACCACCAAGCAACAACAAGCAGCTGCCAGCCCCCATGGATTCCTGTAGGCTCCTCCTAATTTGCATACAAATTACCTATACATTTCCTATATGAAACCTATGTGAATTTTCTATAGGAAACCTATAGGAATCCTAATTTGATACCTATAGGGATGTTTCATATGGGTGACTAGAAAAAATTATTATTGAAGGTGAGTTTATTAAATACTTAAATTATTAAAACAAAATTTGAACCTCTTGGCATATATTACTTATGGTATAGCATGCAAAGGAATTGAAACTGCATCATAAAATTGGGAAATTCCCTGTGAACACCCATACGTGTAAACCAGATTTTGTTCTGTTTTCCTCAGTGAAAATTTCAGTTGCAATTTCAACTCAAGGCATATCATTAAAACCTTTACCAACCACAGACAATACCAAAATTCATTATTTTAAATAATATTATTTTGTCAAATTTTTCACAAAATATCAATAAAACGATATCATGTGACCCCTCATTAGAAAAATCTGGTAATTTAATTCCCTAAAACACACAAGAGAATTGTTGATATACTTCAGTGTTGTTGATCTGTTCTATTTTTAGTGAAATCGAGTTGATATTTCACTGCTCTGTCATTGTTGTCTATAACAATAACAGGTAGGTTGATATATATATTTATTTATTAATTGGTGTTTAAGGTCATATACATATACACAAAGGCTAATCATGACCATGACTGCTTTATGGGTGGAGGAAGCCGGAGTACCCGGAGAGAATCACCGAGCAACGACGAGCAGCTGCCAGCTCCCCAACATCGTAACTCTGCACTGCAGCGCAGGCAGGGTTAGATTGGTTGAAGACATCATACCATCGACATGCAGTACGCCTTAGTACATGGCATCATCGTGCCCCCATGTGGACAATCAGGGTTAAGTGCCTTGCCCAAGAACACAACGTGGGAGTCCAAATTGATCGCTCAGACGGTCACTCATCCAACAATTACCGGACTCGACGTTGCTTAACTTTCGGTGATCTGACAAGAACTGGTTACCGCAATGCCACCGTACCCCCGGTAGGTTGATATAATGATTCCAAATACCCATTTGCGATAAAAACAGAAATAGTATTTCCAACTTGCTACTTCCTTTCATTTTCCTGGTCCAATGTTTAGGAATGTTCAAATTTAACAATTAACTACAACTGTAGTTAGTGCACATTACTTCTTAGAAATATTATGTTGAAATTAAATGCTGTTTTTTCTTGAAAAATATGTAATAACAAGAGCTCACACATCGCTGAAGCAATACAATGTCCCCTACCAGACTAATGAGCATTAATAATTATACAAATGTTATAACCTAGATGTGATCAGCATGAATTCCGTTGAAGCGTTTCCAAAAAAAGTTCGGAAAACTGACATTTTGGCACTTTTCCAGATTTCCAAGGGCCATAACTCACACAAGAATAATGCAATCGGCATGAAACTCAGACTTAATCTGTAAGTCATCGTTCTATAGTAGGTTACCAAGAATGAAATCATTCGGTTGAAGCATTTCCAAAAAAATTCCGGAAAACTAAAGTGTGACTGACAGACTGACGGATGGACAGAGTGCAAATGAAACTTGATCTGTAAGTCATCATTCTATAGTAGGTTACCAAAACTGAAATCATTCCGTTGAAGCGTTTCCAAAAAAAAGTCCGTATTTTGGCACTTTTCCATATTTCCAAGGGCCATAACTCACACAAGAATGATGCAATCAGCATGAAACTCAAGCTTGATCTTTCAGTCATCGTTCTATAGTAGGTTATCAAAAATGAAATCATTCCATTGAAGCGTTTCCAAAAAGTCTGGAAAACTGATATTTTGGCACTTTTACATACTTCCAAGGGCCATAACT
Source organism: Pictodentalium vernedei (assembly GCA_031216915.1). NCBI lineage: Eukaryota > Metazoa > Mollusca > Scaphopoda > Dentaliida > Dentaliidae > Pictodentalium > Pictodentalium vernedei. Next base: position 279,131,877 of record CM062288.1, read on the forward strand.
CACACAAGAAGTAAGTCATCATTCTACAGTAGGTTTGGTTAAAGCATTCCCCCAAAAAGTCTGGAAAACTAAAGTGTGACTGACATTTTCCATATTTGCAAGGGCCATAACTCACACAAGAATAATGCAATCAGCATGAAACTCAAACTTGATCTGTAAGTCATCGTTCTATAGTAGGTTACCAAAAATAAAATCATTCGGTTGAAGCGTTTCCAAAAAAAGTCTGGAAAACTAGAGTGTGACTGACAGACAGACAGACAGACAGACTGATGGATGGATGGATAGAGTGCAAACATATAGTCCCCTCCAGCGATGCCGGTAGGGGACTAATTAAAGCAAGGAGTTTGCAAACGATTTTTTTTGTCATGATAATAAAATAATAACTGACTTTCCTTGAGGTTGATACAAGGAATTATCAACCCTTGAAAAGTAATATTCACTTCAGCCTATGGCCTCTGTGAATATTACTTAAACTTATATAAACTATTTTTTGGTCCAAAGTTTTCTCAGTCATCTTTCAATCGATCTTTTCCGAACTCTGCATGAATAATGACCACAATAGGAACCTGCACACCTGCAATTTTTTAGGATGATCGGAATAACCCTTCCAAAGTTAAGACTTTTTACTGCTCTCAAGTCCGTTAACTTTTTTTTGGTGGTTTTCTCAACCATGTTTCAACTGATCATCTCCAAACTTTGCACGAATAATAACCACCATAGGAACCTATGAACGTAGGAGGATAATTCAATTAACCTTTTGAAAGTTAGGGCCAGGTGGACTTACATTTTTCAGTGCTCTCGGAAGAAAATTTGCTACAAATCAAATTGCTCAATGGGTATAGTTAGCCATGCCGGGTATTACTCTTGCTTTGTCTTTGTGTACATGTGGTTGGTGTGTGTGTGGGCTGGGGGGTATGTGGAGGGGGGGGGGGGGGGGGGGGGGTATTATGCAGATTTAACTCTTCTTAAGCTACAGAAGAATTTGTTATATCACTATCAGTCAAATTGTACTGCAGGAACGGAGCAGAGCTTCGTTTGACTGTTCGTGGAAAAAATAATAAACGTTATATCAAAGATTTATTGTACTGTCAAGCTTCTATATAACTGTGATGTTCTTCAAAGATAGTTTATCAACTCACCTGCTGCATATTCATCACATAAACCACCTGTGTAACCTCCAGAACATTCACAAGCATTGGGCTCCACACATACTCCAGTGCCACGGTGGCATAGTGGTTTACAGATCGCTGAAATCATAAAGTAAGTTCTTTTTTTATCCCTTCACTTATAAGCAGTAAAATCATGTGAAATATTTGAACCCTTTACCTACCACAAAAGAAAGATAACACTTGAGAACAAAATTCTTGAATAACTAACGTTTTATCTTTTTTCACGTTAGAAATATAGGGCTTATATTTAGGCGAAAATACAAGAATCAATTCATGCAAAGATTTGAGCAACAAAACCAGCGAGAATCCATGGAGTTTCTCACTGCATCTCTGACAGGATTCACGTGAAAAGAATTTAGACAATTTAACCCTTTACCTAACATAGCAGAAATAAATTACCCAATACAAGGCTAACATAACCTGAAATATCCTGATACTGTGTCAATAAAATTGTACAAATATGGCTGTCATTGGAGCCGGTTCCAATGACAGCCATATTTGTAAGGTTTTATTGGTAGATATTGTTTATTTTTTTTTTTTTAAATTATCAAATTCAGTTTATGTTTTAAAAATTAAAAAGCTGTGTTGGTTAAAAGGTTAACATGTGTTATCAGCATACAACCAAGGTTCAACCATGGTGTCCTCATGGGACCCTGAGACACCCATAGCAGGTATGGAATCTCGCACCCATTTATGCGAGAATCCAAATGGATTCTCCCAACTTCAGATGAAATATAAGTCCTGATTAAGACCATACACTGGAATGAGCTCATTCCAATGAGAGGTCATAAGCTATGTTTTGGAGACAACAAATGAAACAATAATGAAAATTGAATGGTGATTTTTTTATGATTAGTGCTGGTAAGTGCTGGTTGGTTTTTGCTGTTATGAAATAGCCATAGTAATCAGCGATGCCATTGCAAAAGTTTGTTTTTTTACCCCGGCATTGACGATTGCCTGTATAATAAGCTAATTATGTTGCATAACTGATGCTTTGATGTTTTGTTTCCAATTTTGAAAATTGAAAAAAAAAGATATAAAGTAATGGAAACAGAATTTCCTATCCATGATTTTCCAAAATCTTAAGGGACAAGCATGGAAATAAGCAGACTGTCATTTGCAAAATGAGGTCCCAGAGGGTGAATGTGGTGATGTGCAGGGTAGCATCAATAAATTTACTCTCTGTGAGCCTCAATGTGAATCAAGGTCTCAAGCCTAGACAGAAAGAGGTACCAAGATGATAAATTGGCCTGCTGTATGGGATAGCATCAAAAAGATCACCCTCTGGGGGCCTCATTTTGCAGATGACAGACTGCTTATTTCCTGTCATGCTTAGGGAGCAACTCTTCCATTACTGAAAAAATTAGGCACAATCAAATGTCAAAATCTAGTACAGTAAAACCTGTCTTGAGAGACCACTGTCTTGAGAGACCACCTGTCTTGAGAGACCACATCTACCAGGCACCGATTGGTTTTACTCTATAATGGACCTGCTATGGGAGACCACCTGTCTTGAGAGACCACCTGTCTTGAGAGACCACTGTGACCTGGTACCAACTTGTATTTTTATGCCATAATAGACCTGTCTTGAGAGACCGCCCCTTTGAAGACTGAAACCATAACAAAAACTATTTACCTGTTCTGGAATTGGAAAATCCATTGTGGTTATACTAACATAATTAAAAGTATTAAAAGCTCTTAATTGGGTTTCAATTGCTAACTCATTACAGACTGAGATGATTTTATAAGACCCCTTTGAAAAGATTAGGATTATTGCTGAATAAACAATTTCATACATACCTGAAATGTGACAGATAGGAATAAAAATAAATTTGTGTTGAAAATCTTTTTGTAACAAATTGAAATGGACTGTTATAAAAATTATAAAAATAAATTAGTGTTGAAAATCTTCAATGAAGATTTTCAACACTAATTTATTTTTATAATTTTTATAACAGTCCATTTCAATTTGTTACAAAAACTTCATAAAAAAGAACAACTACAAAGTAATTACAAAAATCCATTCTTCTCCATTTCTGAATTATGTGGTTGGTTATTCACTAACTTGAGAAAACCTGAAACCTGTTATGAGAGACCACCTGTCTTGAGAGACCACTTTTGTGTGGCCCAAAGGGCGGTCTCTCAAGACAGGTTCTACTGTAATGGCTTCTTTGAAGCAGCAATGACTAGATGTGATGGTCAACTCATGACAAGTTAACTCTAGACATCAATGGTAAAATTGTTGATTCAATTTCTAGTAGGGCTGTCGCGATTATTCGATTAGTCGACTAACCGTCGACTATTGAAGTAGTCGACGTTTTTTATTTTTAGTCGATCGTCGTTCATTTTCAAGGTGGTACACGTCTACTACACGTCGGGGCTAAATTGCATTGTTTTGTGAGGTGAATGATCAATGAAGGTGAATAACTTTAAATATCTAACCATAGTTAACATTCATATCCGGAAGACTGTACGACTGTCACTGACTGTGTAAGAAAGAAAACTCACAGTTACTCGAGAAGAATAGATTCTTCTGAATTTCTCCAGTCTTGTACACACAAATGCACCCATTGGAAAACCCAAAGCGCGGAAGTGACAAAATTATGACGAAAGTCAGAACGTCAGATCACTTCTCAAAGTTCGGAACTTCAGACTAAGATCCAATTTTAACAACTGACGAGGGAATGCATAGATCTCAATGTTCAAAATTTCGAGAAACTTATTGCAGAAAGGAAACATATGCAGGAACGTTCTTTGGTAAATTCATTTTAATTCATCGGCTTCAATCTAGTTCAAACTTGGACCCGCAGTCAGTAATATTATTTTTGGGGTTGGTACATCCTACAGGACGTACCAACCCCAACAATTATATTACGAACTGTGGGTCCAAGATTGGACTACATGTAGCTTCAGTCGGGACCGATTTGTTGTTCCCACAACCCCACTTCGTCTGAACACACTGGTGCCATTGTCATTTTCAGAGTTTTACGAACAGAAGTATGATTTGCTAAAAAATCATGGGAAGCGACTATTAATCGACTAACCGTCGATTACTGGTCACGATTAGTCGATTACAAAAAATGATAGTCGCGACAGCCCTAATTTCTAGGAGAAGCTTGGGTGAAAGGGGACAAAATATACTTATTTCAGTGGCAAGAGATTTTTTTGTCCGTGGGCAGGAATATCTGCCAGCAGCATTCAAGTAGTGAACCCTGCGCAAGTCACAGTAAAGGGTGAATGACTGCAACCCATCCATAATATTTTTTGAGTAATGGTAAACAACTGTCAGACAACATCCCAACGTACTGACGCTACACAAGCTGGGTTGGCATTGGTTGAAGACTGGTGCGCCATCGACATGTAGTACGCCTTAGTACACACCATCGCTGTGCCCCCACATGGGCAATTGAGATGAAATGGCTTGCCCAATGACACAACGCAGTTACCGCTAGTATGGATCGAACCATGGACCTTTTCGTTTGAAGTTCAATGCTGTAACCACGGAATCTCAGCGTTTGCATTTTTTAAGTGGCATGGACTACAGAGATCACAGTTTGATGCATCATTCATGTTTTATATGTGGCTATGGTCAAGGCTGCAAATAAGTAGCCTGTCATGTAGAGCTCAAATGGTTAATCGATTAATCGATTTATCAATGATCAACATCTTGATCAATCAAAAATTAATTGATCGATTAACCGTTACTTCTGAACTACTGTAATATAATGGTTAACAAAGATACAAACTTGCTCCAAAACAGACAAACATTGTCACAATGACTCACATCAATTATATGAGACAGAGTAAAGCATGCAAGTTACTTGCTGACACACTTGTTTACTTGCATGGTCATCATAATGTAATCAGTGGCTAGAAATGGTCATTCTTAACCTTTTACCCATTGCGGGTAGCATACAATACTTGCAAAATAAATTCATGAATTACTAGAAATTTTCAATTTTTGTATTAAAAACATAGCTTATGACCCCTCATTGGAAAGAGCTTATCAAGGGGTCATAAGCTGTTTTTTATACAAAAATTGAAAAACATAATAAATTTGAATGGAGATTTTTGTATACAGACCTAGTTGGTTTTGTTTGTTACATTGGGTAAAGGGTTCATGCTGTAAATCATCAACGGTATGGCTATTATTCAGATATCTATTTGGACAAGTGATTAATCAGTTAACCAAGGTTAATGCACATGATTTATCGATCAAGAAAATCCCTTAACCGATTCAGCTCTACTATCATGGTCACTGACAGGCACAATTTACATGTTTGACAGGCACCTGTCCACTTATACCTGATATAATGACCAGGGACCAATAAATGTACTATAAAACTTTTACAATTGTATTTTCTAGAATTGTATTTTCTACCTATTGACATAACTGACTAGAATGAATCATTTGCATTTTAAGATCTGTCCATAATTGCCACATCTTTGAAAATGCTAATGGTTCATTTCAACTGATTTAAAGTCATAACTATAAAATACAGTTCTAGAAAATACAATAGTAAAAGTTTAATAAAACTGGGCACAGGACATTTTCTTTATATGAGTCTATGAGTCTAACGTAAAAACATGTCTAATTTTTGTTGGCTTTACCAGTATCAAAATCTTAATTTCTGAAATATGTTTGAAAGCTCACTCACAGAGAATGTTCCAATAAATTTATTTATTTATTGGGGTTTAATCACACTTTTGACAACCAGGGTCCCCTTGTGTCAGACAATTTGAAGGGATTGGGGGGAAGCAGGTGAAAAAAACTAGGCAATGGCAACCAACTGTCAGACTTTCCAAAGTAGTAACTCCACACAAGCAGTGTTAGGAGTGGTTGAAGACAAGTGCATCATCAGCATTCAGTATACTACCGTGCCCCCATATGGGCAATCAGGATGAAGTGTTAGTAGATGAGAAGACAAGAATATTGAGGGATCTGCATATAGAATCAACATAAATTTTTATATTAGGCCAAACAAAATTAAATAATCAATTCTCGGGCATTTCTTTTAAACAGATGAGGGAGGGCAGTTTTTATTTTTATTTTTAATTCCTGCTGGAATGGTCGACAATGCCTAAAATCAAATTGTGAGAGCCTAAAATTAACTGGTTGAGTGCTAAATTATTTTTGAAAGGTAATTTGAAACATGGGTATTTTTTTGTCAAAGATTCCATGCTACCAGCAAGGGTAGCCTTAGTTTTGATAGATTTTGTTCAATAATAAGTGTTTGGTTACAATTTATTGGAGAGTGCCAGTAGCACTCTCCAATAAATTGCAACCAAACAATTTTATATAAGAAATTTGTCTTCTACTGTTAAACGAACTTCAAGGTAATGCATACAGTGTAAAGCCACTAAAGTGGCTTCCAGCACTTTTCAATAGAGCCATGATAGTGGCTTCTAGCACTCAACCAGTTAAATACTAGAGCTTCCATGTTGATTTCGCTGATAGTTTTTGGGTTCTTTTTTGTAACAACGATCACACAACACAAAATCAATATAGAACAACTAAAATGGAGATAAAAAATAATAAGGTGTTTTTTTACTGATTGAGTGCTAGATGCCACAAGCAGGCCTTTCAATAGATGAGTGTACCAGTGCAACAGTAACATTTTCTTTACCCATGTTTAGTATTCAGTTAAATGTATATAATAGTTAGGGGGAGCGGTGGCTCAGTAGGTAGAGGTGCAGGCTGCAAGCCGAGAGGTCCTCGGTTCGAATCCCACCTGCGGCAACCGCGTTGTGTCCTTAGGCAAGACACTTCACCCCCATTGCCCATGTGGGGGCACGATGACGCCATGTACTAAGGCGTACTGCACGTCGATGGTACGCATGTCTTCAACCAATCTAACCCTGCCTGCGCTGCAGTGCGGAGTTACGATGTTGGGGAGCTGGCTGCTGCTCGTTGTTGCTCGGTGGTTCTCTCTGGGTACTCTGGCTTCCTCCACCCGTGAAACTGCCACGGTCATGATTAGCCATTGTGCATAAATATGTGACCTTAAACATCAATAAATAAATAAATAAATATAATAGTTTGTTTATACAAATTTATTCTATTCCAAATTATTGGAGAGTGCCTTTTGGCACTCTCCAATAATTTGTAATAGAACAATTTTTGATGAACAAATTCAGACCACCAAAAATAATCTAGTCCGCAACCAGTTAAATAAATATTTATTTTGTATACATATCAGAATCATGTCTCATTTCACAAAGAGAATAACAATACTGTATCAACGTTTCCGACATAATGCATCGCAAATCTCGATGTGATACCACTAAAATCACATGGTATTTCTGTACATTTTGAATTTTACCTGAAATAAAAATGCCGAATGTGGGCCGAAAAAACAAATATGCCAGTGCCTGAGAATCAAAAGATTAATTTTCTTTAGCCTAATAAACATATTATTAATATGGAATAGAATTCAACTTTGGAATTTAGGAAGAGAAAGTAGAGAGCTGAAATTGAAAAACAGTGGTCTGTCATTTTGAAAATCACAGGAGAGTGACTAAAATGCTAATGGTTCATTTTAACCCATTTAAAGTCACAACTGGAAAATACAATGCCAGAAAATATAATTGTAAAAGGAGATTGACTAACGTTATCTTGAGAAAGGTTCTAAACCAGCCACCAAAAATTACTCAGCGATGTGTGTATTCCTAACTAAAAATCATTATTAAAATCAACCTTCGATAAAGTTATCACCCTTAAAGTTATCTCCGAGGGAACTGTCTGTTGTTTTCATTTTTTAAAAGTTACAAAAGGAAACTCTTGCTGTACATCAGTATCGCACCTAGTGCCACCTACCAACACTAAGTAAGTGTCAACTTTGGCTATTAATAATGTGTTTTTCCAGTAATTTGCAAGTTTTTATTCTTCCCAGGAAAATGTTTTAGCAAATCTCTCCTCCTAAACTTTTATATTAATGGAAAGGACAATGCCTGTATTATATGCCATGATGTGCACACTGCTGATATAACCTATAACAAGGAGAGAAAACATTACAGAACTTTGAAGGCTGGTGGAAATGCCGTTTCTTATTTTTAAATGAGTTTCAACTGAGAAGTGATTGTTTAAAAATGGGGGAAAACTTTAAAAAGACTCCTTTTGTATATTATACTACTACACAGGAAAATGCCTAATATTTGTGTAATGATATGGGCATCATTGATACAAATTTGCTATCATTTCAAAAGGCCATTGTGTGGGGTTTTGGCAGTCTCCCCTAGTCCTATCTAGGACCCTCCGGTCATTGTCCACTCCTGCCACTTCCCTAAAGGGAAATGGCAGCAGGTGGCATTAACTGGAGGGTTCCAGTTAGGAGTGACTACCCCCACCCTGCAATGTTCTATTTATTGAGGTTTAGAGGCATTTTTGATGGTCAGGGTCACCTCTTGCCAGATAGTTTTACAGGTGGAAGAAGACAGAGTATCTGGACAAATCTTCCAAGCAGCAGTGAACAATCAGGGACTGATGGGAAAGGAGAGTTATCACAATCACTCTCCTAAACATTTTATAAGGGAAGCAATTAATCACTTAATGATATGTGCAGAAATTATGTCTAATATTGCATTTCAGTCACCCATTACCTGACCCAACTTGGAGATGATACTTGCAAAAGATTATCTCGCATAACTAAAATCTTTCATTTTTTGCTGAAAACATATCTTATGACACCTCACTGGAATGAGCTCAATGAGCTCGTTCCAATGAGGAGTCATAAACTATGTTTTAGAGCAAAAAATGAAAAAAATAACGAAAATTTGTATGGTCATTGTTGTGTACAGGGCTGGTCAGGTAACGGGTTAAAATCACTATCTTGAATTTTTCATTCTCGCAAAATCAAAATGAGAAGGAAGAGTGATCATTCACTTGCCAGCATTTTCTTCCCAACAGTCATTGAGCAACCGTGATTTACTACTCTAAGAGTGAATCTAAGGAATTTGTAGCGCCAGTGTGTAGCCCCAATACTGGATACAGTTTTAGGGTTTCATGTTGTATGAAACTTGCATTGGGCCAATGTTTTTTTTGGAGGGAGGGGCAGGGACGTGGCTAAATGTTTTCGATTGGCGGTTTAGGGTAGTGAATTTCCAACTGGGGAGGAACCAGGAGGGAAAGCCCCCTCTCAGTCCCTCCCCCAAGCAGGAAATTCTCTACGGAGAAACATTTCGAAAATGAAGCCATGAAAGGGGGCATAAAATTTATTCTAGTATAAACTTAAATACCAACACATTTATGATAGAATTATCAGGTTATTATTATTTGGAATTATTCTGGAAATTGAATATGTGCTGAACAAATGCTCAAACTGAGAACTTTGATCAATTCGCACTTGTCCTAACATTAAATCAGATCTTAAGCTGGATTAATTAGTTTTCTATCTTTCGACATTTTGTAACTGTGAATGATGGAATTAACTCAGGATAACGATTTTAAATGATGCGATTTTCTTGAAGTGCATTTCAAGGATTTTTTTTTATTACGATAAGCAAACGTTCTATAGAAATCTCGTACTGATTTATATCATGCATACTTATATGAAGCTCGATATTGCTTACACAGTAGTTGTAAATAGTAAAAGTTAGAATTTTTGCCGATTTGAAACAGAGTTGGAATTTGGGGAAGTAAAGGAGACATCAGCATCACCAAAGAAGCTCTAAATCCAGGTAGATGGAATTTCCAATTACTCACGACTTGCCCTCCGAATTTCCAGCTTTGGGATTTTTTGCCAGGATTTCGGGGTCAGCGCTTTCCAAGTTTTACATTCCGGTCGTCTGCTGCAAGAAACATTTGTTCGCGTCTTCGCAGATGTTGGGCTATACAACTACCTGATTTTTTGGTTTAAATATTCTGCCAGCGAATCCACTATTTAAAAAAAAAATATATACGTTACGTCATTTATCGTCCTATGCTTTTATTATCTCTGCCTTTTCCTGATATCCCTCACATGTCAAGTGCTCTTTTTCCATCAATCTACCGAGCAACATTCAACGACGCGCCTGTTGGAAAAATGATTGTATCGGGCGAGACAGTCGATGGGCGCGAACAGGTTCTTTGCTTTCATTGGTCCGTGACCAGACAGAACGAAAAAAATTCCTTATTTGGCAATGGTAATGTTAATTTCACTTACGTCTCGTCTCAGCGCACGATAAAAGCGAACAGTTGTGTGTGCTGTGTATATTTAGCCTTTTCTGCATGTTGTTCCAGTACCAGGGACGTGGCTAGAGGTTTCCGATTGGGGAGGGGGTGGGGGGTGTTGCGTAGTGAATTTCCAACTAGTGGGATGGACTGGGAGGGTGTTCCCCCTCTGGTCCCACCACAGGCGCCTGGAAACTCATTATATATAGCCAAATGCTTCAAAATAACCCTCATATATGTCATCCCCCTAATATATATAATAACAATCTAGGGGGGTGGCATATATGAGGGCTATTTTGAAGCATTTGGCTATATATAATGAGTTTCCAGGCGCCTGTGGTCCCACCCCTAGTTGGAAATTCACTGCTGGGAAAGATTTGAAAATGAAGCCGTGAAAGGGGGCATAAAATTGATTCTAGTAACTGAAATGCCAACACATTTATGATAGAATTATCAGGTTATCATTATTTGGTATTCTTCTGAGAATTGAATATGTGATGGCAGCCCAAACTCACCAGCACTATACACGACATTGACCATACAAATTTTATTTTTCATTTTTGCTCTAAAAACATAGTTTAGGACTCCTCGTTGGAACGAGCTATTTTTTCCGACAAAGTCTATCTATTTATCCCATAAATGGCCGTTTATTTGAACAATAAGGGTCTTGGATACATTTTTGCTTTATTCACCTAGTAGGGTCATAAATTTGGTACAGGCCCAATTGAGCAGGCCAAATGCTTGTTCGTACACCGATACGGGGAGATTTCACCCTTTACCTTAAGAACAGACGGCACCCGCCCACGTAATATTCACATTCAGCAGCTGAAAACAACTTCTTTTTTTTTTTAAATGTCAACAACACCATATCATGTGACCCCCTCATTAGAAAGGGGTCACTTGATATGAATTGAAGTATTCATCAGTATTTAATTCAATAGTGTTAATATTCCACAAAATGTTACATCAGTTTAAGTGTACAGGTATACCGTTATGGGGTGCTTAACCTTATTAGCTGTCTGTACCTGATGATGACAGGTACAACATGCTGAGCACCTATCTCAATAATGAGCACCCCCCCTCCCTCCACCCCTGACTCGGCAATCCTTCTCTATTTGAAAAGGTATTTCTAAATTTCAACGAAAAAGGAATTCTTACGTGTTTCACAATCAGGATCCTCGTATCCATCACAGCAACCTTCTATATGTCCATGCTTTTGTCTGGAAAAAAAACAACACAAATACATGCATTAATAACAGTGCATTTACAGTGGAATAATTACATTGTTAATGTAGTTATACGTTTTGGGTCCAAATACTCAATTCCCATTGATCAGCTGGATGAAAACGTCATGACCAAATGTAATTCATTTTTCAATGAATACATTTGGTCGAACTTTGACCCGCATTTACGGTAGAGTGCAGTTGACAGAACGTAATTCGGGCGGTGTTTGGGCGGGTTTTTAACTTTTAGCGCCTCTCGCAGTTCTCAACTCCGCTGCTGTTTCTTTGGTGACATTTCCCAACTGTGGCATAAAGCCCGTTACTAAAATACTCGTTTCCATTTCTAAAGTTGTGAAAATTAAAAATCAGGAGTTGTGTGCTTTGTCGTTTGTGCGAGGGTGGTTTTTCGCCTCGTTTGTTCGTACATGTTTTATTTCATCTTTCTGCTTTGTTGTTTGGTAAAAAGTAGTTTAAACAGTCACGGAATGTAATTATAGGAATTGAATGCAATTTTTATAATCTTTATTGGAGTATGAACGTTTGGGAATGGGTACAAATTGTATGAATCCCTTCGGGATTCATACATAATTTGTGACCATTCCCACACGTTCATACCCCAATAAAGATTATAAAAAATGCATTCAATTCTTAATTGTTACAAAAACACATGTGGAAAGGGATTTCTGCTGGTTTTATGATTATGTTGGCATACAATTTCCAATTGAGGCTTCAGTAAAACGTTGAGGGTCAGAAAATATTTCTGGATAGTTAGTACAGTGAAGCCGAATCAATTGGATATTTCTTAATTGCATAACCTTGTTAATTAAAAATAACTTCCAAACACTAAACCGTTTGCTATACATAGTAAGTGACATAAGTGTAAGTATATAGATTATCGAGTAAACACCCATTAACTAATTTTATTTTACGTGTTTTCAGAAGAATTGAATGTCTGTAAGTTTGTTAATCCTTTGATACTTTTGTGCGTCTTATGACGTACGAAATCAAACAGCGCCTTGATACATTTTGGTCAGTTGTTTTGTTATTGTTTTTTGATATTTTAAAGTTTTAACCTCAATTACTATTTTCTACCGAATAGTGCTCAGTGACAACCGTTGAGCCAAATGCTATCGCAGCTTAGAATATGCTACTCAACGTTTGCTAAGCACCAAGTATATCCAATTTCCTGTTTTAAGTTCTAGTTGAAATATGGTAACGAAAAATGTATATATTTTTTTATTTAATTATATCTTCGATGATTTAAGTACAGAAATTAAGATTTTATTTGTGTTTGACAATATTTTTTAGTTTTTGAATACGAAAACCATGGAAAATGGATATTATTGGTAAAAGAGGACATTTTTCAATATGCCAAAAAGTTGACGGAGCGAACTGGTATGGCTTCAATATCGAGTATGAGATCCATTACTGTTAATTACAGCTTGACAACGCTTTCTCATGCTCCCAGTCTGGTTCCTGGTGGTCCTTTGTGGGATGTTGTTCCATTCTTGAACCAGCATGGCACCAAGCTCCTGAACACTTCTAGGCTGGACTGGGCGGCCTGAAATTGCAAGCTGCAACTCATTCCAGACAAGTTCGATTGAATTGAGGTCAGGGGATCTTGCTGGCCAGCTCATACGCTCAATCACCTCCCTCTGAGGGTACTCCCCGACAGCATGGGCAACATGAGGAGGGACATTATCGTCCATCGGAATGAACCTATCACCTACTGCACCTGCATACAATCTGACGTGGACATCCAGGATCTCATAAATATACCGTTTTGCATTAAATGTACCACGTTCAAGGACGCAGAGCTCTGTACGCCCATCCCAGCTGATGCCGCCCAGACCACGATTGACCCTCCACTATAGTGGTCATCTTCAGCAATGTTGGCTGTGTGGAATCGGTCTCCTGGTCTTCTCCATACCCTAGAACGCCTATCTACGTGGTCTAGGCAGTACCTTGACTCATCTATAAAAAGGACAGATCGCTAATCTTCTCTGGTCCATCCAACATGGTCCATGGCCCATTCATATCGTGCCTGGCGGTGGTTCTGGGACAGCGGAATGCGAATACATGGTCTTCTCGATCGGAGACCATCTTCGTGCAACCTTGCCCGGATAGTCTGCGTCGAAACATTTACCCCGGATGCATTCTGAAGGTCACTGCGAACCTGGGTTTCTGTGGCAAAGTGGTTCCTACGGGCCTGAATGATCAAAAACCGGTCTTCAGCTGCAGATGTTGCCCTGCCTCTACCACCATCATGCCGTTGTTACTGGTGTGACATACTGCTGATATCTTGCACAGGCTCTGGTGATCACAGCATGGTGCACACCAAGCGTTTCACCAACCTCACGATGGGTAGACCCTTGCTCCACCATCCCTACAGCCTGCCACATTTCTGCTTCAGACAAATGTCTTCTTAAATTTGCATTTGCCATATTCAGTCATTAAATCATAAGGATTTGTGTTGAAATGAAGATCGAATACCTTACACATGTGATGTACATAAGGGGCGTTCTCTCATCGAGACATTATCTGAAGGCATCCTACCAAGTTACAATGAAATCCCTCCATAAATATGACCTATAGACTGTGCTAAAGGTTTTCGGGCTTTGGGCCCCTGTGGCCGTCACAGTTGACCAATCGTGACCACAAGGGGACGTTCTCATCTAGACACTATCTGGAGTCATCATACCAAGTTACAATGAAATCCCTTCATAAATATGACCTATAGACTGTGCTAAAGGTTGTCGGGCTTCGGGCTCCAGTAGCAGTCACAGTTGACCAATCGCTACCAAAAGGGGGACGTTCTCATCTCGACATTATATGGTGTTAACCTACCAAGGTGCAATGAAATCCCTAAATATGACCTGTAGACTGTGCTATAGGTTTTGGGGCTCGGGCAGTCGTCATGGTTGACAGATCACGACCAAATGGGGAAGTTCTCATCTAGATATTATACAGAGGCATCCTACCAAGTTACAATGACATCCCTTCATAAATACGACCTGTAGACTGTGCTAAAGGTGTTGGGGTTTTGGGCTCGGGCAGCCATCACGGTAGACCGATCGCGGCCAAAAAGGGACGTTCTCATCTAGACATCATACAGAGTCATCCTACCAAGTTACAATGAAATCCTTCCATATTAAATATGACCTGCAGACTGTGCTAAAAGTTTTTGGGTTTCGGGCTTGGGCAGTCGTCATAGTTGACAAATCATGACCAAAGGGGGACGTTCTCATCTCGACATGACCCCAAACCTGCATATGAAATTTTGTGATGGTCGGATAAGAACTACGGGGTGTAGCCTGTGCTAAAGGAAATGTGAAGAGACTAACAGACTCACAGATTCACAGACTAACAGACTTCCGCACGCGTGATGGCAATAGCTTATGTCGACTTTGTCAAGTTAAGCTAAAAATCACGAACAGATCAGTAATTCCGGTGACAGATTCCAACTCCAAACTCGGAGAAAGACTATTTTGCTATTTCATCTGATGTGTTACAAACGCCCCGAAGAAACACACAGCGCGTGTGTCGTTCTCGGTTTATTACACGCCTTCATGCCCATGAAAGCAGTTATTAGAAGGACACTCAGCAAGTCATTTGACAACTCGTCTCTTGAGTTCCAATGTGTCCTATGTGCCAACAGGACACATTGGAACTCATGAGACGAGTTGTCAAATGACTTGTTGAGTGTCCTTCCGCTTCAAAGTTTTCCAGACATTTCCAGAAATCACATGCCATGCATTGACTTTAAATGCAAATATTCTATAACTTAGTAATCTAACCCATAAATTACATTTCCCAAATCCACTAAAAACATACAACACTATCTCACTAAGCAGAAATAAACAATCTGAATGTGGGTGAAATAATTTACTGTCCAAGGCAAAACTTCAACCAGCAAAATAGCATAAACATGCCAATACCAGTCATTTTCAGCCACCTAGCAGCCTCAAAAGCAGAATTTTCCCACTACCCCCACTACCCTTGACATGGGGCATATAACCCCCCTGTTTCTAAAATATGGAAAAAATTCCCTGTTCCCGTCTCATTTTTTAGTTACATGCCTGGTAACAAACCCGCGTAAAAATGGAATTCCAAAAATAGCCAATTTTTCGAAGCGACCGTTTCCCATAATTCATCTGGTAATTTACCGCCAATGCATCAGACTCCAACTTTGGGACCAAAACTTCAAATTCTCTTGTCCCACAAATAGCCTAATATGATCATATATCTGATACTAAAAATATATCTCCAATTTACATGGCATTAGTTTCACTATATGCCCTATTTTCAGAATTTTACCTGTGAAATATAGCGAAACTGTAGAGCGGAACCTCAGGGCCAGTCAGGGGACGAACTATCAACAAAAAGAAAGCATTTTATCGCCAACCAAATATGCAAGAGGAACGAACCCCTGTCATAATGTTTAGTTACCGTTAGCAATTCAAATTGTAACTGCGGAGAACGATTCGCATAAAATTCGAGTGAAATTCCACTTCTAGTTAACCCTTTACCTAACATGAAAAGCAGACGACACTTGCCAAAAAAAAAAAAATTGATTGAATACCTAATTTTCTTTCATTTTTTGTCTCAAAAACATAGGTTATGATCCCTCATTGGAACGAGCTCGACGAGCTCTTTCCAATGAGGGGTCATAACCTATGTTTTTGAGACAAAAAATGAAAAAATAATAAACATTAATTGGCGATTTGTGAGAATAGCGCTGGCCGGTTTTGACGGTACGTTGGGTACCGTCAAAACCGGCCAGCGCTATGGGTTAAAATTAGTCCTTCAACGATTTTCGTTTGGCACATATACGCGGAATAAACATTTTTTTTTATTTTTTGCATGGTTTAGTATTGCTATAGATGGGGTTTCATAGAACTGGCGTGTAATAGAATGAAAGAAAAAGAAATAAGCTTCGATTTTAACCCTTTACCTAACGTGAAAAGCAGACGACACTTGCAAAAAAAATTCTTGGATAACTAATTTTTTTCATTTTTTGTCTCAAAAACATAGGTTATGACCCCTCGTTGGAACGAGCTCGTTCCAACGAGGGGTCATAACCTATGTTTTTGAGACAAAAAATGAAAAAAATAGTGAAAATTAATTGGCGATTTTTGAGAATAGCGCTGGCCGGTTTTGGCCGTTAGGTTGGGTAAAGGGTTAAAAATCAGTGGGTGGGGTGTGGGGTGGGAGGGGGGAACAAAATGGCAGCATTTTGGAATTGTAGATACAATGGATTGGAATTAGTCTTATTGCTCATTCTTCTCGTGAATGAAAAAAAAGATTTCCCCGAGTCTGTACTAGAAGGATTGCAAAATTCAACTATCCAGTCATTTTAACCCTTTACCCAACGAATCGCCATCATCCGCCCACGTAATATGCAAATTCAGCAGCTGAAAAAATATTATTTGTCGAAAAATGTCATCAAAACCATATCATGTGACCCCTCTTTGGAACGAGCTCGTCGAGATCGTTCCAATGAGGGGTCACGTGATATGGTTTTGTTGATTTTTTTTTTAATTTAAAAAAAACGATATTTAAATAATAAATTTTAATATCGTCTGCTTTGGGTAAAGGGTTAAAGTATTTTATTGCAAAATTTTTAGTCTCTTCCTTATGCCATATCATGCAGACTTTCAGGCAGTGCTACCAACCACGTGGCAGCCGTTTTCTACCAAATTTCGATTTCCACATGTTCTATGTTTATTTCGAAGCATTTTGGTATATAATTTATTGAGGTTATTTTTTATTTCTTTGTGGCCATTTTTCGACTTTGGATAAAGTTTTCTACAATGTGGCCAAAATGAGGTCAGATGACCCCTTAATTTCCAGTGTGGGCTTTCACTGAGACTTACTTGGTAAAAATGCACATGTGAGCTGTATCATTAGTAGCTTTCCATTCCATCAGCTGAGCATATAGCAACTGCTCTTCCATGTCTGCAAGTCCAGAAGCTTCTCGATCCAAATTCAAGCCTTCAAACATAGGCACCAGAAAGTGTCCACATGGAATCGACTTCTTATCCACCAAAGACACAGTCTTGTTACAGTACCTGAAAAAAAAAGGTCAAAACATAAAATTCTGATCATAAAGTTGATCTCCGTGCTTTCGCGGGATGGTGGCGGTAGAGGAAATAAAGAAGAGAAGCAAGGGCACTGGAAACGAACTGCTGCCACTTGTCCTTACACCGGGGGAGGGACAATGATCGGGGGGGGGGGGGGGGTCCTTTTTCGCCAGAAGCACAATAGTGAAAGAAAACTTGACTTCAGAAAGCTGTAACTGGGCTACTTTCGAGTATCCGTCTGTAACTGAGCTACTTTCGAGTATCCGTCTGTAACTGGGCTACTTTCGAGTATCCGTCTGTAACTGAGCTACTTTCGAGTATCCGTCTGTAACTGGGCTACTTTCGAATATCTGTTTAAACGGATTTTACGTTTATTTTACGCGTGTCAACTCCAACGGGGCGGTGGTGGTGGTGGTGGTGGTGGTGGGGGGGGGGGGGGTGTTTGTATCAGGAATAATGACGGAGTTTGATCAACAATCGCCAAAAAGAAGCTGTACAATCGGAGAGGGATTTCTAACGTGATATGTCTTCCCTTGTGTTGAACAAGGTGCCATCTGCAATGCAAAAGCATTGCAGATGGCGCCTTATTGAACTCAAGGGACTGTGCACACTATTGAGTGTCATGTTACAATTTGGGACACGTTGTAAACTCTCGGTGTGAACTCATACCTCGACTCGAATGTCCCTTTTAATAGCCCCCCCCCCCCCCCCCCCCCCCCCTTTGTGGTCAGGCCATCGACTTCCACCTCCCCGTCCCTCCCCTAGTTAGAACTTCACAACCCAACATCCCACCAATAGGAAACCTCTAGCACCGTCCCTGTGTACGGTATAAGCTGTAATGATGCGCGAGAGTCTCAACATAAAACTGCGCGATTGGTGTAATACATTACTCACAATAAGCATTTCTTTATGAACGAAGCTGACTCTGTAAGCTTGGGTGATTCGTTTATTACTAATACTAACAGGCAGCCCTGGTAATTCACCCTCAACAATCAGCAGTGCTGAGGAAAATGCCGAGGAAATGAAAAATATCCACAGCAAAAATACTGCCGAGGATGGCTTCTTCAGAAAGCCTAGTGGTAGCAGAAATTGCACAACTTCCAGGTTACACAATGAATCTAACATTGGATTGCACTATGTTGTATTGCTAATCTTACAATTTACAGTACAAATTGCAGCATAACCACTAGAAACTACATGTATGTGTTCTTCTTCTGTGTCGATGACACTAGAATCTTACAGAGCTTTCCAGAAACTGATGCCAGATTCTAGTGTTATCAACTTAGAAGCAGTGAGATACTTAGTTTGTGGTTATGCTGCATCTTATTTTCACTCATGCTATACATATTGAGCAAGTTGCCTGCTTACTTCTAAGTTTTTTTTCTCAGCATTCACATGGTTCATGATATTGGCATGATCTGAGTGAAAGATTCTGCACATTAATTGTGATTATATACACATGTATCTCGAACTACTTTCACATGTTAAAGATACTTGAAAGTTTTCACTTCACTGCATACTACATATGCATGGCAATTGTGACTATGTCCTGCCCCCTGATGATTTCTACGTAATCGAACAGGCTTCACAGCAATTGCCGTAGAAGCACCAGTTGTGTACAGCAATTTTTTGGCCGAGGAAACAAGGATGAATTACCAGGACCAAACAGGTTAAAACGTGCTAGTTTTACCGGTATCAGGGTTCGAGATTCGGCTCGATTCGATACCAGGAAAGTGACTCGGCTTGAGACTCGATTCCCGCTAAAACCCTCGATTCGCAGGGACCTACTTCAGCTGGGTTATGTGTCGTAAGATAGTAAGTAGACAGAAGTCAGGAAGAAAAATGAAAATTATAATTGGAAAGACTGACTGAGGCTGACTGGGGAAGTAATAAGATGCATAGATACATAAAGAAAATGAGTAAAACAAAAGAATTCACAACATATTTTATACACAAATGTGTTTCTCTACAAATATGAGAGCTACATGTACAAATGGGCCCAGAATATGGGCAATCCACATTATGCCTAGCTTGGTTCATACATGTATAATCGCATCCTCAAATCCCCTATTAATCCCATTCATTCTAGTCTACACTAGACGCTTGGATTTTGAAGTGATGTACCCGGTAGTCACACTCATGACAGCCCACTTTCTTCAAGAAGTGCCTAAGATTATCTCTTGGTCACGGCCAAATGCAGTACTGGCCTGTATGATAGCTGAATAAAACTTGCACCGAACTACATTTGAGTTTACACTGCAAAAAATATAGGTTCGCTTTAGAACCAAAACTGGTTCTAATCTTGTCCCTGAGATGGAACCAGTTCTCTTTAAACAGTATTTATTTCAAATCAAATAAATTTACCAAGATTAGCATTCAATTTCAACAGAATATTACATGAACTGAAGTAGATTCAGCAGTAAACTTGGAGCTTATTCAACGCAGTCGTCAAACATTTTGAAACAAAGGAGATGTGAACAGTTGGCATATCGAACCAGTTTTGGTTCTGTATAGAACCAAAACTGGTTCGACATGCCAACTGTTCATATCTCCTTTGCTTAATAATGATTTGAATCAACCTCGTATAAGCTCTAAACTTTATTTGATTCAAAATAAATACTGTTTAAAGAGAACTGGTTCCGTCTCAGGGACAAGATTAGAACCAGTTTTGGTTCTAAAGAGAACCTATATTTTTTGCAGTGTAAACTCAAATGTAGTTCGGTGCAAGTTTCAATCAGCTATCATACAGGCCAGTACTGCACTTGGCCGTGATCGAGAGATAATCTTCGGCACTTCTTGAAGAAAATGGGCTGTCATGAGTGTGACTATCGGGTTCATCACTTCAAAATCCAAGCGTCCATGGTAGACTAGAACGAATGGGATTAATAGGGGAGGTGAGGATGCGATTATACATGTTTTGGTTCTAAAGAGAACCTATATTTTTTGCAGTGTAATCCGACTGGCCGACCAGGTTGTGTAAATAAAAAAAGGATCCCAGTCAACTACTCTATAAAGGTACTGCCATCGGTAAATGCACGGTGCTTCACAACAAATTTAAGCAGTCCACCGGCTGCCCACAGAGTTGTGCCGTACCGGTAACCCATGATTCACGATGATATTTGGTTTGGGTTTAAGTCGGTGTATATGATTAAGTTTGTCAATTCCTCCACAAAATCATTGTGCTGCCTGGCGCTGGTGGGTTAGAGAAAATAGCATCAATACAGTGCACATGTATGTCCTACATTCTATTGCCTTTACTACCCCATCAACTCATCTCAACTCACCTCCAAAATCACATTTAATCTAAGTTCGATTCTAATGGTCACTCGAAGTGTTGTAAGGATGACTTAACCCTCTACCTAACATGAAAAGCAGACGACACTTGCGAAAAATTCTTGAATAACTAATTTTTTTCATTTTTTGTTTAAAAAACATAGGTTATGACCCTCTTTCCAATGAGGGGTCATAACCTATGTTTTTGAAACGAAAAATTAAAAAAATAATGAAAATTAATTGGCGATTTTCAAGAATCGCACTGGCCGATTTTGGCCGTTACGTTGGGTAAAGGGTTAATAATGCTAGGTTTTGTTGTATATCACATGAGCGGCCAAAAAACACAATTACAACATTGTCTTAGGGAGCTACATCCTGCAGATCTACTCAAGTTAGTGAATATAATTGAGCTTGTCACCTCAATAACGTATGCTAAAATACTATAAAATATAATTTGGAACAATTAGGTACCATTAAATTATTGCTGACATTAAGTATTTATCTTGCTTATCTGGGGTTTTGCTCAAAATCTGCTTTGTTTTTTTAATTTTCTCTCCTTTTGTGTTGTTAGAAGAAATGGAACAGCTGAAGCGGATCAGTAAAATGACTAAAATCCAGACAGTTTTGTGTTAAGGATTCATATTCAGGGGTTGAACATGGCTGAAGGGGGTGGATCCCCCACAAGAAAAAAGGGAAATTTTTTTTCCCTCCCAAAACGGGGGTGGTGGGTGATCTCGAGGCGGAACAAGCTTTTTTTCAGCCCTATGCAGAGGAATTTTTTCAAGACCCCCTCCACTGGATTTGTCATTTAATTGACCAGGTTGGTTATATTTCAACAACCTTAATTGGTGATCAATTGATGCCACCGTTAAGGGCGTTTCTTCGCGCGAAAGCACGTGCAACCCAAAGTGTACACGTTATTGAATTTGCCTTCTAAACTCTATGGTTAGGACATAATGAGGGACTTCAATGAGCACATTTGGCGTGGACAAGAAGAAATGGGAATGGCGATAAGAAAATCAACATCAATGAGTAGAAACCCATGGAATGTACTCATGAAATGTGTCTCAAAATATTAGTAGTGGACACTGGGGCACTGAACAAAACAAAACAATGGGTCAAGCATACCCGTCTCTTTATTTATTTATTTATTTATTTATTTATATATTTATTTATTTATTTATTGTGGTTTAAGGTCACATATTTTTGCACAATGGCTAATCGTGACCGTGACAGTTTTACGGGCGGAGGACGCCGTTAGACCCGGAAAGCCGAAGTACCATTCTAACTCTGTTCAAGCAGGGTTACAGCGGTTGAAGAAATGTGCACTATCAACGTGCAATACGCCTTAGTGCACGGTGTCATCGTGCCCCCATGTAGGCAACCAGGATAAAGTGCCTTGCCCAAGGACACAACGCGGGTCGTCCCGGGTGGGGGTCGAACTCGGGTCCTCTAACAAAGAAGTCCATCTTCATCCATTTATACGAATATCTTCGCTAATAATTATTCGACCTTGACACATCATGCAGGATTTTACAGCTTGGGATCTGCAGTTTCGGATGATGGCTTAATCCTTTGAACACGAGAGGCCGTTTTTACAGCCCCAGAATACGATACGTCATAATTCCATCAAGTAGGATGGCTTCTAAGTGAATGTGTGGAGAAGACCAATCATTATTTTCAACGAGCAGACCAAAGGCTGCACGTTGAAAATATTAATTGGTCTACCCCCAAATAATGATCGATAGATCGATAGTTTTATGACAACAACGTCCACATGAGACAGATGCCAGTAAATAATAACAATAAACAATACAAAAAAAAACATACATTTCAGTATATGTCTATTACTCTACACATGAATATAACCAACACTTATTTGGGGAATCATTTCTTTTACGAAGAAATGATCTAACCATGTTGCAGATGACGTTGCATGTATCACTTCTGTTGTTACTCATTATACATATGAATTTTTGTTTGTCGCTCATGTTTGTGAAGTTTTGATTTAGTTTCCCAATTTCCGCGAAATATCGTTTTCTGTGATCAGTATATATTGGACATCTCATGATGCATTGTTCTTGTGTTTCGATTTCTGAATTACACTTTTTGAAAATCCTTGGGGTTGCTCGTCTCTCCCTTTCTCAACTTGCAACAATGACTACTAATTCGTAACTTGAATTCACAGAAGAGTTTTCTCAAGTCCATATCTTTAACACTTTTCAAATATATGATTCTTATTTATTTATTTATTTATTTATTTATTTATTTATTTATTTATTTATTAGGGTTTAACGACACTTTAACAGCCAAGGTTCTATCGTGTCGGTGGCAGTTTTACGGGTGGGGGAAGACGGAGTACCCGGAGAGAACCACCGAGCAACGACGAGTAGCTGCCCTCTCCCCAGCATCGTAACTCAGCACTGCAGCACAGTCAGGGTTAGATTGGTTGAAGACACGCATCATCGACGTGCAGTACGACTTATTTATTATTTATTTATTTATTTATTGGTGTTTAAGGTCACATATTTCTGCACAATGGCTAATCATGACCACGACAGTTTTACGGGTGGAGGAAGCCGGAGTACCCGGAGAGAACCACCGAGCAACGGCGAGCAACTGTCAGCTCCCCAACATACTAACACCACACAAGCAGGCTTAGCATTGGTTGAAGACAGGTTCACCATCGACGTGCAGTACGCCTTAGTACAGAGCGTCACCGTGCCCCCCCCCCCCCACGAGGCGATGGGGGTGAAGTGTCTTACCCAAGGACACAACGCGGTTGCCGCAAGTGGGATTCGAACCGAGGACCTCTCGGCTTGCCATTACACCCAGGGTAAACCTTCGTTTGCGCGCACGGATACGTGACACTATTGTTGATTGCTTAATTTACTTGTGAAGTTATCGTTTATAATCAAACGCGGAAATACCAGCAAGATACACTTTGGAAAGTACTAAAAAGGGTTAATCGGTTAAAAAATAAAGAAGAGAGTCATAGACCATTATCTGTCAAAACAAACACAAATCCATATTTGACACTGGCATTTCAGTTGTCACAGTGCAAGGTGGGTGTTTTTTATCTGAGGCATCTTTGTTGGATATTTACAATCACGAAAATGGCGGGAAACTGGAGTTGGGGCACAATGAATGACTGAAGCCGGCAACCGTAACCGATCGCCGACTGCAGTCGGAAAAAAACTGTGATCAGGGGTAGAAAATTCACATTCAAATCGACTTGTCAAAAAAGCCTGAAAACTTAAAAACATGAAGGAAATTGATTTCTTCGAATTTCCAACTATTGGAATTTATATCTTCGAATTTCCAACTATTGGAAATTATGATGCTACTTGAGACCCCCCCCCCCCCCCTTGTTGCTACGTGCCTGCACCCCCCCCCCCCCCCCCCCCCCGCCTGGAACGCAGCAGAACAACCCCCGACGAATTATTTGCTAAATGACTTGATTCCAGTTCGCGCGAGTGTAAATATGTGTGGGCGTTATGACTGGGGTATGGTTGGGTGGGGTTGAGAGATAATGGTATATAAGGACTTGTGAAGACATAAGCGGACAGACAATTTCGACCGGATTGACACATGATCGCGTCCCATTCTAGATTATCTTTTCACTTTTCTTCTCAGAGCACTAGAATTTCCCCCACCGGAAAACAAAATGCCACTAAGTGACTCCGTTACAATTTGTAGGAGTGTTAACATGTGTTTGACGGGGTGAGTGGGGTAAGAGTGCGTACGGAGTAGGGATGCACAATATATCGATAAATCGATACATACCGGCATTCAAACCAGTATCGATTGAATACCGCTGTAATTACAAAAATATCGGTTTATCGTCATTATTTATTTACCCACAAATTAATTTTCAAGATGTCGTGAGTTTTAACTGTAGCCCGAATGAATAATATTATTATTTATCCTTGTGTTTTCCAAGGTGTATGGGAATTTACACCGGTTTGGGAACTCATAAACCCTGAGACTTCGCCTCAGGGTGTATGAGTTCCCAAACCGGTGTAAATTCCCATACACCCTGGAAAACACAAGGATAACGGATTTATTTCCAAGAATTGTGGTGTACTTAATACTTTTACCTGTATTGGGGGCAAAAACTGACAGAAAATTTGTATTTTGCAAGTTTCTTAAATAAAACCTGACAAATATGGATGTCATTGGAACTGGCTCAATGAGCCAGTTCCAATGACATCCATATCTGTAATATTTTATTCCACATAAATATTAAATGTCCTGTATTTTTATTTTTGTTCTAACATAACAGAGCAGAAGGTATGAATTAATAATTAAAAATGGGTACTTTTTTAGCCATATAGCTTGCTCTTGTATATTTTTGTTTTGTTTTTACACCGTGGTTAAACACGGTGTAAAAAAGCAACCGTGGATTGCAAATTACACCGTACCTCTCAGCCAATCAAAATGCAGTATTTTGTTTCATTTGGAAATAATATTCTTTTACCCAACGAATTGACCTTAGCCGCCCACGTAATATACAAATTCAACAGTTGAAAAAATATTTTTCACATTTCAACGAAACAATCATGCGATCCCTCATTCAAATGAGGTGTCACATGATTCTGTTTTGTTGAAATTTTTGGAAAAAGGTCGATAAACTAATATTTAAAATAATA
Source organism: Pictodentalium vernedei (assembly GCA_031216915.1). Taxonomy (NCBI): domain Eukaryota; kingdom Metazoa; phylum Mollusca; class Scaphopoda; order Dentaliida; family Dentaliidae; genus Pictodentalium; species Pictodentalium vernedei. The sequence continues at coordinate 279,157,425 of CM062288.1, forward strand.
AATTTTGATATGATCCGCGTTGGGTAAAGGGTTATTCGAACTGCATCATCAAGGCAAGCTAAATCGTTCTAACTGTGAAGGCACAAGTCCCGATTGTGTATGCTCAGATATCTGAAAAGTCTTTCCATATACCGGTATACCGCGGTATTTTTTTGAAAACCGATGCCGGTATTCAGTTCAAAATATCGTGCAGTCCTAATATGGAATGAAGAGTAATGGTGAGAGCGGACAGAGAATTTTGATCGGATTGCGACGGTGTCACGACCCAGTCAAGGTATTCGTCCAGTGTTCTCCCCTACAACACTACAACACTATGGAATCTCATTCATCGGAAAGTAACAGCCAAAAAAAAAATAAATAAAAATACCCGAGCTTCTTCATTTTCGACATCCCAAAAAATAAAACGAAAAGAGAGACAGCGTGAGGGTGTGTGTAAGGAGAGGGTGATAGAGAGAGTGTATGTAGGTGTGTGTTTTTCGAAGGACACAAAATGTTCTGGGGGAAATTAGAATGTTGGTTTCTGATGCCCCGCCGAGAAATGAACTCACTGCAATCCCGCCTGGCAATCAGGAGTCCATCATCTGAACCACAAGACCATTGCACATCGTCAAAAAGCCGATGGTTGGAATTGAGCTTTTTAGATGAAGGGTTGCATATGGAGAGCAGGGTAATGGTGAGAGCGGACATTGAATTTCAATCGGATCGCGACAGTGTGACGGCCCGGTCGAGGTAATTCTTTCACTTTTCTCCCCCACAACACTATGGAATCTCCTCCATCGGAAAGTAACAGCGAGAACAAAATACTCGCGCTACTTCTTCACTTTTGACGTGCAAAAAGTAAAAGGAAAGAAGAGCAATGTGACTGTGTGTGTGTGTGTGTGCGTGTGCGTGTGTGTGAGGGAATGGATTAGAGTGGGTTTGTCTTACCAACTTGACGAGGTAACTAGACAAAAGAGTTTGCGTGTTTCGCCTTATCGAGGTACAAAAGACAAAAGAAACCCTTTACCTCGGTTGTTTTCCCGGAACTGTACCGGCAAAACGAGGTAGAAACCGTTAGTCCACACAAAGGACAAACAATTGGGTACCTCGGTATGTTGGATAGACAAGACGCTGTGTGGTTGAGGTTAAAAATCGCACTGGCACAGACATTTCCTACTGAAACGTTTTTTTCTTTTAATATGCCGCCGAAAAATTGTTTTCATTTACTGAACCCTGATGGGTTTCGAACATGACAAAAAATTACATAAAATTGATTTAAACTAAGTGATGAGCTTCGGAACTGGTTAAACTGACTGGCAATAATTGATGTTATTCATTGATGGGCTCTAATTTAGTCCTTACAAGGATGTTACGCAAGCTTTTGTTTTTCTTATAGGCGATGACAGGTCGAAGATTCAAAGGTTCATTTAATTTAGCATTGGTAAAATTGAATTCATCTTTTAACATTTTTGCTATTTCGATATTCATTCTGTTGTACGTTAAAGTGAAAGGAATGATGGACCTCCTTTCGCATTCGCCCTCTGATATGTTCATACCAAATGGCCAGAGGGTTTGAAGCGTATTGATCCAAAAAGCTTCACGTTTTTTTCTAAATTCATCCGTTTCTTCTAATGTGTCTTTAATTGGTGGTTGTTCAATAGGATGGATTTCGAAATCGTCCAAAGAATGGCCAGGAAGGTTAAAATGTTGTGCTACTGGGGCATCAGCATTATGTTTTATATCCTGTTTGTGCCTAGCAACACGTTCTCGGAAAGGATTTTGATTTTGACCAATATACTGTTTCCGACAGCGCTTACATGTGATAAGGTAAATAATGTTTGGTGAATCACAATGGAGGGGGTTACGGATCTGATAATGATTTTTTGTTTTTTTCGGAGGAAAATTTCTCTTTCTGATCAGGCATAAAAGTATGCAATCTACATCGAGGCTTTTTGCAATTACATACCGCGCCACTACCATTCTGCAACGGTCTGTTGTGTTCAATCTTCAGTGGTTCGAAATCGGTAGTTTCAGCTGGTCTTTCGAGCTTTTTCAAGGTGTGAGATTTTAAGGTACGCAAAAAGCGCAGTGAGTGTCCTCTCGATCTGAGGGCGCCGAATAGAGTGGAACAAGCCTCATTGAAATTTACCTTATCACTTGAATTGCGGTGGAAACGAATGAGCTGTGATTTGATGATACCTTTAAATGATTTTGTGTGCAACAATTGATGTGAATCAGTTGGTTTAAAATATACTTTATAATCTAAATGACCGGACGCTTGAAATTGCTTGCCTTTTTTTCACGATCACATCGAGAAAATCAACAGAATTTTCACGGATAGTAGCTTTCAATTTAATATTTGGATCGTGATTGTTCAAAATTTCTAAAAATTCATCAAAATCTTCTTTTGAATGTTCCCAAATAATAAAAATGTCATCTAAATACCTGAGATATACGAGAGGATGCTTTGCACATTTGCTTAAGGCATTTTCCTCCCATTCCGCTACATAAATGCTTGCAAAATTAGGACTGAATCCTTTGCCCAAAGGACAACCCATTATTTGTAGAAAATATTCTCCATTGAATTGAAAGTCATTACCTTTTAAGCTCAGCTCTAAAAGATCCAAAATTTGTTCATCCGGGCGTTTCGCATCCGGATATTTTTCAAATGCATTTTTAATTGATTTAACACCTTTATCAGTATCAATGTTCGTATACATACTGTCGATATCCAAAGTAGCCAGAATTGCATTTTTCGATATTTTCAATTTCGAAATTTTTGACAGGAAACCCTGTGTATTTTTTAGATAGCTCGGATGTCTATTTGCTATAGGTTTCAGATGATAATCAATTAATTCCGAGATCGCATAAGATTCCGAATTACAATCTGATACAATTGGCCTCCCGGGTGGAGTTAAGTTATCCGTCCATGAAGAACGGTCCTTGTGGATCTTTGGTAGGATATAAAATTGTCTTGTTTGAGCACTGAGCTTAGCTGTTAAATATTTCAATTGTTTTTTAGTAATGTGACCTTCGTCGAGGAGAAATTTTAGGATCTTATTGAATTTTTCGATATTACTAGGCCAAATAAGTGAATCTATTTTCTTATAATGTTTAGTATTGCTGAGTTGTCTCATGGCTTCCTTTATATAATTATCCCGAGATAGAACAACTACCGACCCACCTTTGTCGGCTGGTTTAATTTCTAATTTCTTATTTTTTCGAAGTTTCGTGAGGGCGCTCCGTTCACCAGCTGTTAAATTGTCTTTATCGGAGAGTATGTTCATGCTGAACACCTTTTGAATGATTCGTTTGCTAGCCTCAATAATTTCGGGATCTACTTCACTATCTGGAGGTGACCAACCAGATGATTCTGTAAAAGGAAGTTTCCGACCGCTGGAGTTTCTAAAGCGGTCTGCTAATTTCATTTGCCTAAGAAAATTACAGTTGTATGATGGTAAACTTGTTTGGTTATCAGTTTTGGGCTTTGGTGCTGGTACAAAAGTTAAACCGCGATCTAAAAGAGATTTCTCTTGGGTTGTTAGGTCATTGGTGCCAGACAGGTTAACCACATTAGTTCCTAATCCCACATCTGTTAGGCGGCTGTTACCTTTGCCTTTACTTAGTTTAAATTTAGGTGGTTCAACCAGTGATCGTACATAATAATGGCGGTTCTCGTGGTCCAATGGATTAAATCCTGAGCAACATCAAACTTCGCGTCATCAATTTTTGGTATAACGTTAACGTCCTTCACTTTCCGAATGGTTTCGTTCATGATGCTCAGGGTTCTCCTCTCAGCCTGAGGGAGTTTTTGCGAAAAGTTTAGTTCAGCGAAATAAATTTTTGCTGATCTAAACTTGACCATGATATCGCTAAGCATATTCCGCAACTGCTTAACTACGATATCAGAATTATCGTTTCGAGAATTCACGCCAATATTTAATAATATTTTTTGGGGACTGGACTGGCCCCTGTGCCCTTTAAACACAGAGCGCAGATGATTGAATTTAGCGCCGGGGTAACACTCCACCTGGATGTCCGGATGGGGATTTCGATCAATGCGTCCTAAATTTGAACTTCCAATCATAAGGATGTTTTTACAAACATCGGGGAGGCGCCAATTCCTTTTGTCAAAATTAACTCCTGTGTGAGTGTGTGTGTGTGTGTGTGTGTGTGTGTGTGTGTGTGTGTGTGTGTCACAATCATGTTGTCGAAGAATTTGGATTGTTGATTTCTGATCCCCGATCGGGAATCGAACCGCCGACAATCAGGAGTCCAACACCTAAACCTTTGGGCCATTGCACAACTTCAAAAAGGATGGCTGGAATCCAGCTTATTAGACGATATTCTCATGAATAATAACAACAAGTGAGTCCACTTTTCTTTCGGCAGTTATACATGAAAGTGTGAAACGCGCTGGCTACAGTACGACGAAAGTGCTGTGGTTGGCCTCAGACGAAGACTGGCAAGGGTTTGCGTGTGTATTGAAGAATTTGAAATGTTGATTTCTGATCCCCGGTCGGGAATCGAACCGTCGGCAATTCCGCCTGATATTAGACGAATAAATGGTGCGTGGAGGCGCATCTATCAACTGGTTGCTTGTTTGATTAATTATAATGGTCAAAATTTGTTCAAATGCATTTATTACAATCCACTGAAGAGAGCCAAATAAATGGTAACGAGAAACATATATTTTGGCTTCTAAAAAAATATAATAGTTTCAATTTTAATGTGGTTTTAACTCCCTAAACGCTGCCGTCAGATATTCTTGCCATCTCTCTTCTCTTGCTATTGAAATAAGTCGGCGATTACAGGCCTGGCATTTTCAGGAGAGCGATTTATTTGCTCGCCTACTGCTCGCCTACGAAAAATTACCGAGGGCGCAAACTAGCCCTCCTGGCCTTAGATAATGATTGCCATAACAGTCTATTCCTAATGCCCCCATCTTTTCAAGACCCCTGCTGTGTTAGTGGTCTCTGTGAGACGGCCACACTGACCCTTCCACAACTTCGGATCTTGCCGACGCCCGGAGGTATGGGAGGGGCAGTGTAACCGCCTCACAGAGACTACCTTGTTAGCAACACCAAATAAAAAGCACAAAGCCCACTCGGCAGAATTCATTAATAACAAAACTTCACTTTGCCACTTTTAGCTTTTGTAAGCTTGAGGAGAACTAACCGCTCATCTATGCCATGCGTGGGGAGCGATTTTTAACCCTCCTGCATTTTTCAAGAATGCCAGGCCTGCGATTATCCGAGTCGGTATTGGAGCGGAGCAGTGACCACCCCATTAGCGCGTCAGAGTACACAATGCAGGCCGAGTGTGCGATCTGGTTGGTTTTTTTTTTGGATTTCGGGAAGAAGCGTCACCAGATCGTGCCGATGTGTGATCACGTCCGTCAACATACCACGAATCTAAAGCGGCCCATACACTATCAATATTATTGACAATAATATCGTCAATAAACGGCATTGACAATATTATTGCCAGTGTGTGGGAGATATTGAAGATTGATCAATGTTATTGACGAATATCTGAGATCTCTGAAATATTTTCTTCAATATTTTACGACCGTCAATAATATTGATAGTGTGTGGGTTCCGTCAATAATATTACGCAATATTTCATTAAATCTGAAGTCACCGTAGCGTAAACATGGCAAAGAACACCAAAGAAGATGAACGAAAGTTCATACTAGAGTGCATTGAAGTATACAAAGAGCTGCCATGTCTCTGGAAAATTACCAGTGCTGAATATGCTAACCACTCTAAGAAGGAAGCAGCATACAGCACCCTGCTTTCCAAGTACCAAGAACGTTATGAGAATGCAACAATGGAGGATGTGAAAAAGAAGTTTAATTCTTTGCGCACAAACTTCAGGAAGGAGCTGAAAAAAATCAAGTCAGCGGAAAGGTCTGAAGCTGGAACTGACGATCTGTACGAAACCAGCCTGTGGTACTAAAATATTGAAGAAACTATTGAGTAGTTTGTGGCAAAAAATATATTGTCAATATTATTTACTCAATATTATTGTCAATAATATTGATAGTGTATGGGCCGCTTAAATCACTTGCTATTTGCCGACGATTTAGCGATCATCTCAGACTCGTATCGGGTACTATACAGAGAGCCTATGGCGTAGCCAGCCCAAAGCAAGATATACAGATATTGTACGGTGCTTCAGTTATAGATATTATAGTCAATAACTATTTAATTCGCACAGAGGGGGGTAACTAGGATTTCCTATTGGGGGGGGGGGTATAATTTTTGGGATGTGCCAGGTCGATATATGACACAGGCATATCTGAAGGCAGTAAGTCTAGAGTGGGTGGGTATGGCCCCCGATTGGTAGGGGTTCGAGGGGGGGGGGGGGGGACTCAGAACAGGGAAAATTAAAGCACAAGAGTCTCAGGGCAGTGAATTTTAAAATTTTTCCCGAACCCCGCCCATGGGAGGGCCATACCAACCCCACCCGGTGTCCACCTCCCATTTTTAAAATTCAATGACATGAGACTGGATCTGGGGACCTCTTGTGCTTTAATTTTCCCATTTAGAGGGGGGGGGGGGGGCACTACGCCACTGAATTCGCTTGACCTGTTTGTCACTGTTGATTGAACCTCAATCAATAATTCATTCATAATTATTTCGCAAGTAAACACGTCTAATGGTATTGGTAAAAACCAGTCAAATCTCGATTGAGAAACATTCATGCGTTGATTCAAAGAAAATGAATTTTATTGTCTGGAATTTTCAGCTAGTCGGAAAAAAAGAATCGTAGGATCCGAACGAACCAAAACTTTCTTTTTGTGCCTTAAAAACATAACAGTAGTATATCACGTACCCATGCGGGTTCGATTGGGGAGGGTCCCTGGATATGACGTCATGTGACGTTACCCAGTCAAGTCATGTTGGGCTGTTATGGTAGCCCGCGTGAGCAGCCATGTTGTGACGTCATTTCCATAACAATACCTAGTATCAGTGAGCGTGCACAGCGCCTGTTTTAAGGGTGATAATTTTTTAGTCGTTTATTTTGTTACCTGGAGGTCGCCATCTTGGTTTCTGTGGTGGTGCGTGGTTTCTATGTGATCCCAAACCCTCTAAAAGGACGGGGTGTGTTCGCGGGATGCTTTTGATTTAAGGGGAGTTAATGTATTTACCCAAATGGACCCGACATCTCCCGAAAAGCACCCCAAAACAGCACAAAATCACCGAGTAGCGCATAGCGTAGACAGAGGCATCTAAATGGTGCGTTCCATTGTGCGCACCACACATACGACTCTGTCCTCATCTCGGAAAAATGGGATTCTATAATCACACACGTTTCCCTGAAAGGTTGCTATTGATTGATCGTGCAATCAGTAATGACACTAGTCACCTGACGTCATTGGTGACGCTATATAGCCACGAGACAATGACGTGATCAATGACGTTATCAGATACACCGATGAAATAAAAGCGCATCACTGATGTATTACTGATCACTCGATCAATCGATAGCAACTACATTGAACCAGGCCTGAAAATAAGCAGTCTGACATTTGCAGAATGAGGTTCCCAGAGGGTGAATTTGATGATGCTATCTCATACAGTGAGCCAATTTATCTTCTGGGTACTTCTTTCTGTTTAGTTTTGAGACCCTAATTCAGATTGAGGTTCATAGAGGGTAAACTTAGTGATGCTACCCTGCTTTGCAGGGTAGCATCACTAAATTCACCCTTTGGGGACCTCATTTTGCATATGACAGTCTGCTTATTTTCTGCCTTGCATTGAACTATGGATAGGCACTGTGTAGGAGCTTGGAATCCCACTTGCGGAATTCCACTTATGAAATCCCTTTACGGAATCCCACTTAGAGAATCCTTTTGGAGGAAATGCGTCTGTGGCTATAGAATCCTTTTTTTCCGAGATGAGGATGAGTCGTATATGGCGTCACTCGTTCGGGCACTCAATAGGTTATGTGCTCAATGAGATTCTAGTCATTCGAGCAATGACTTTTCCAGTCAATGCTCGATAGCTCATTACGAGAACTTGGAATAGGTATGAAAAAGTTGTTAGAGCAAGCAGATTGTATTCGATTGCAAGAAGTACTAGATATCAAGTGTGATGATTGTATGAACTGGGACCCGTACCGATAGCACTGTTATGATATTTCCTAAGAGTCGAAGGGTCAAAAGTCAATAGTAAAATTCCTCAGTGATGAGTGATGGAAGAACATTACAATGGTGGTGAATAAAATAGAAACCAATCATAGGATAGATAGCTGAAGTCGTGGTAGAAGCCGATGGTTTGACTACCAGGAGCTGTATTTACAGCTTGGAATCCCGTCTGTGGAAAGTAGTAAGGGAAGGCCATTGGGCGTAAAAATTTAACACTGAGATCTCCATAGACATTGGTCCGCCATAGAAAATTCAGACCTGGAGGCCATTGGGCGTAAAAATTTAACACTTAAAACTCCCATAGGGTTTTGAATTTTTTTAAAATTTAGACCTGGAGGCCATTGGGCGTAAACATTTAACACTGAAAATCCCCATAGACATTTTTACGCCAGAGTGCCATCGGCCGATGGCACTCTGACGTAAAAATGTCTATGAGAGTTTTCAGAGTTAAATTTTTACGTCCAATGACCTTCCCTAACTACTATGGAAACCACCAAGACAATCCCTTTTGGGGAAACGTCTGTAGTTATAGAATCCCTTTTATCCGAGATGAGGATAAGAGTAGTATGTGTTATGCGCACATTGTCACATATCTGACTTTCAAATGTGTGTTCATGTGATGTATGTGTTGCGCTTACGTTATTACGCTTTATGAACTAGTGCGGGGAGCGCGGTGGCTCAGTAGGTAGAGGTGCAGGCTGCAAGCCGAGAGGTCCTCGGTTCGAATCCCACCTGCGGCAACCGCGTTGTGTCCTTGGGCAAGACACTTCATCTTCATTGCCCGCATGGGGGCACGATGACGCCGTGTACTAAGGCGTACAGCACGTCGATGGTACGCATGTCTTCAACCAATCTAACCCTGCCTATGCTGGAGTTACGATGTTGGGGAGCTGGCAGCTGCTCGTCTTTGCTCGGTGGTTCTCTCCGGGTACTCCGGCTTCCTCCACCCGTAAAACTGTCACGGTCATGATCAGCCATTGTACATAAATATGTGACCTTAAACACCAATAAATAAATAAATAATGAACTAGTGCACAACCACATCTAGGAAAGTCAGAATAGGTAGATATACATTTTGTAAGCGATAACATAGGCAGACCAGGTCAAGGAATAGAGAGAACAGAGCTGAAATTGGCAGAAACCGAGTGTTTGTGGTAATTTGTCGTCATACTATTATACAGTGGAACGCACCCTTTGGCGACCGATAGCATTATGTGCTACTCTTATAAAGGGGGTTCTGGAAGAATCCGAGACAAATAAAGGCCGTTTCAGTGATTTTTGGACTGTGTTTGGTGATTTTCAGTAGTTGTCGGGTCCATTTGGGTAATTAAATATATTATCCTTGAATCGAGGGCGCCCTCCTAACATATACCTGTCCTATTACCTTGTTGGGGATCACATAGCAACCACCACAGAAACAAAGATGGCGGTCTCCAGTTAACAAAATGATCGAAAGTTGAGTTATTAAGGGTTTGACCACGCAATGGAGGTCGAAACTGTTGTGTGAACATCCTCAGAGATGAAAACCAGTGCCTAGTGGCGGTAATCATGATGTTAATTTAGACTCACAGGACGGACCAAGGTACTATAGAGTGCAAATGGGAGGGCGGAGGGCATCATCACTGGATCTATTGTTGTATTTCATGTTTTCTTTTTTCTATTCTTTTTTTTTTTTATCTCTTCTTCTTCTTCTTCTTTTTCTTCTCAGTTTAATTTGTGTTTGTTTATAATGCTTATAATATTTAGATTTTGTTAGATTCTGTTATTTATGGAATACGTTCTTCCATATTGTAAATTGTTATTCATTGTACAGGAATGAAGGGTCTTCTAAGTGGTAAGCACTTGTCCTCCAGTCCTGATTTGCATTGTCAAATGGCAAATAAAAATATGTTTAATCAATAAAATGAACGATGGAAACACTATCACCTTAACAATACGCGCTGCGCATGCGCACTGAAACCATATATCACATGGTAATGACGTCACAACATAGCCGCTCACGCGGGCTAAAATGACAACCCAACATGACGCAACTGAGTCACGTGACATAACGTCACTTCCGGGGGTCCCCTAACCGACCCCCTTCTGGGTAGATGATAAACTACTGATAAGTTATGACCTACCACTGGAACGATCTCAACAATCACGTTTCACTGAGGGACCGTAAGCAATATAGAGTATAAAGAAAAAAATTAAAAAATTAATTGTCCACTTTTTGTAAATAACATTGGGTGGTTATCACCGTTACGTTAGGCAAAGGGTTACCCAATTGTCAGGAATAGAAGTTCTACTTATCCTTCCATTCGTGCTATGGCGATTTTTGAGGCACGATTTTTCTCGAAGGCCACATCTTATCAAAACCTTCCACAAAATGACTCGAACCCTGTCAAAACTCCTCACTGGACCCAGTGGCGGCGCTACGGGGGAGGGGGATGAGGGCATTTGACCCTAAACGTAGTTTCTGACCCCATTTGCTCTCCCACCCAGTTTACCACACACAGATACACCCCACCGCTCCCCCAACCTATCGCCCTATTATTTTTTGGGGACGTAGAAAATGAAGCACGAGTGTTCTTCGTGCTTCTTCATTTTCGGCGTCCAAAAAAGGTGCAGATTTACCCAAAGAGTCGCCAGAAGGTTTCAGCTGAAAGCTCAATTCATTTTTTTCTAAAAAAGGTCCCCCCCCCCCCCCCCCCCCAACTCCTTCAAATAATCCCCAAATGCCTGCTCGTGCCTTAACACTTTAAATTCGAGAGGCCTCTTTTCCGACCTAGAAAAATGATACGTCATAACTTCTTTAAGTAGGATAGGTGCTAAGTGCATGTGTTGGGTAGACCAATCAATATTTTCAAAGTGCAGCCCCAAGGCTGTACGTTGAACATATTAATTGGCCTACCCCCAAATAATCAATACGGACTCTTTCAATTGCTGCCAATAAACTGACATGGAAGATACTACCAGGGTTCAAAGGGTTAGGAACTCGCGCAGATGTCTAAGGTATCTGAATCCCCTGCACCCCCCCCCCCCCCGAATTTTCTGACGCCGCTACTCAATAGACCTGACCACTGGATTGACCTACCCGGAGGAAAATCTCTGACTCTGATCATGGCAGTTGATTGGGCGCACGAGCCTTCTGATAAGTGTGCACAACATGCTGACATTCTGTACCCTCGCAAGGGCCTTAAAAATCGAAACCGCTTATCCAGAAGATAACAGCGCGTTACCGGGGGTGGTCTCAATTGGGAGGAGAGGGTGTCCCTTCCACAGGGCTGCCGAGAGTGAGGATGGGCCATGGGCGATGTGTAGAACAGGCGTTACGGGCCCCGCGATCGCCGAAGGCACGGAACGATAAGCGTGGGGTTTGGGGGAGGGGGGGGGGGGTCCAGCCCCAGCAACTTTTGTTTAAAATTAGTGCAGAAACATTCTCCTGTATTTTCTTGACAATATCTACTCAATTATTTCCTTACAATTGGATAATGTATTACCTGTATTTCTGTGTGTATGGTGCATTTTTTCTCCAAAGATAATCGTGACCACCGTGATGCAGGAAAGACAGGTGGAAATCCAATCAACCAGAACAAGTGTTTTTTTATATATATAACCTGATCAGTAATGCAACTACGTGTGGGGATCTGCGAATCACAGTTTTTTTTTATATATGTAACCTGATCAGGAATGCAACTACGTGTGGGGATCTGCGAATCACAGTTTTTATATATAACCTGATCAATAATATAGGAGGCGCGGTGGCTCAGTAGATAGAGGTGCGGGCTGCAAGCCGAGAGGTTCTCGGTTCGAATCCCACCTGCGGCAACCGCGTTGTGTCCTTGGGCAAGACGCATCATCTCCATTGCCCGCGTGAGGGCACGGTGACGTTGTGTACTAAGGCGTACTGCACGTCGATGGTGCACTGTCTTCAACCAATGCTAACCCTGCTTGTGTGGAGTTAGTATGTTGAGGAGCTGACAGTTGCTCGCCGTTGCTCGGTGGTTCTATCCGGGTACTCCGGCTTCCTCCACCCGTAAAACTGTCGAGGTCATGATTAGCCATTGTGCAGAAATGTGTAACCTTAAAACACCATTAAATAAATAAATAAATCAGTGATGTAACTACGTGTGGGGATCTACGAATCACAATTTCTTTTTTAATCGAATCGTTTCTCTGATATCGATATCGAATCGAAGGTTTAACGATACTTTAACCCTTCACCCAACGCAGACGATATCAAAATTTATTATTTTAAATATTATTTTTTTTAATTTAAAAAAAAAAATTCAACACAACCATATCATGGTAGCACTGCCTGAAAGTCTGCATGATATGGCATAAGGAAGAGACTAAAAATTTTGCAATAAAATACTTTAACCCTTTACCCAAAGCAGACGATATTAAAATTTATTATTCAAATATCGTTTTTTTTTTAAATTAAAAAAAAAAATCAACAAAACCATATCACGTGACCCCTCATTGGAACGATCTCGACGAGCTCGTTCCAACGAGGGGGTCACATGATATGGTTTTGTTGAAATTTTTTGAAAAATAATATTTTTTCAACTGCTGAATTTGCATATTACGCGGGCGGATGCGGGCGATTCGTTTGGTAAAGGGTTAACAGATAAGGTCACATCGTGTCGGTGACAGTTTTACGGGTGGAGGAAGCTGGAGTACCCGGAGAGAACCATCGAGCAACGACGAGCAGCTGCCAGCTCCCCAACATCGTAACTCCGCACTGCAGCACAGCACTGCAGCACAGGCAGGGTTATATTGGGTGAAGACATACTCAGCATCGACGTGCAGTACGCCTTAGTACACGGCGTCATCGTGTCCCCATGTGGACAATCGGGGTTAAGTGCCTTGTCCAAGGACACAACGCGGGGGTCCGAATCAATCGCTCAGACGGTCACCCTTCCAAGGACTAACCGGGCTCGACGTTGCTTAACTTCGGTGATCGGACGAGAATAGGTTACCACAACGCCACCGCCCCCAACCCCCCCCCCCCCCCCCCGAATCGAATCTTAAAAGACAAGTTATTTCATATTGCACCAAACGGAAGTTAGGGAACACTGTGATTACCCTTACACGACTGAGTGAACACCTTAAACACCAATAAATAAATATTCTCTGTAGCAAGGTCGCCGGGACAGCAAGGCCCATTATCCATAGTCTAAAAATTTTTATTCTGAGAGCGGTTTTTGTTACGGTACGTCACAATTGGAAACTGTTCAGTGATCACTTTCCAGCGGTGTGTTGCAGAGCAGCCTAGCTACTACTCTTTCTACTAGCTTATGGCGGGACAAGGGCAATGATATGCAGCTTCTCAAGAGCCTTTTGTATAATTATGATTAAGAAGGTAATGCGGTCACGTGGCTAAGTACGTCTTTCGCGCTGCAATATAGATTATTTGGACAATTCATAATGTCAGCAGTGTGCGCGTCGTGACTGGGTGATGGGTGTCCGGAGAAATGCTTTGTAATGCACTATGCCTTATTTGTACTGGAAATAGGTTTTACATTAATTTGGAAGTATATCTTGATACCTGATATTCGGTCACTTTTGCACAATGCACAAGCACCATACAATGTAATTTTACGATGTTAAGGTAAAGCGTTAAGATAGGCCTAGCCTGTTCGCCAAACCCGGTTTCAAATGAATGAAATAAAAATATCGTTTAAAAAAAATCCATAGTTTTAGTTTTTGAAGGCTTAACTTGTTACTAATCGCATTCTTAACCCTTTACCCAACGAATCGCCCGCATCCGCCCGCGTAATATGCAAATTCAGCAGTTGAAAAAAAAATTATTTTTCAAAAAATTTCAAGAAAACCATATCATGTGACCCCTCGTTGGAACGAGCCCGTCGGGCTCGTTCCAACGAGGGGTCACATGATATGGTTTTCTTGATATTTTTTGAAAAATAAAAAAAAATGATATTTAAAATAATAAATTTTGATATCGTCTGCGTTGGGTAAAGGGTTAAGAACGCGAATAGTAACAAGTTAAGCCTCCAAAAATTAAAACTATCGATAATTTTCTGGGTAAAATTCACTAGTTACCTAACAATTAAACATTGTCACTTCCTCAATTAAATAGGAATTGAGCCTACATGAATGAATTTTCTAATGACAATTTTATCCAATATTTGTTGGAAATGTAATGAATTGAAGTTACTATATGAGAGATTCGTAAAAATCGATGGAGAGATTCGTAAAAATCGAATCTTGAGACTGATTCGGGATCGATCTCGAAGCAGACGTATGTTATCGATATCGAATCGAATCTTGAATATTCGCAGGACCCTAACTCGGTACTCTTGCCACATCCACAACTTCGGAGGCCCATACCAATCGCCTTCCTACGACTTTAAGCGTTTTAAAACACCACAAATCCCGGGGCAGTTGTCACTCAACCCCCCCCCCCCCCCCCCCACCCGTTGAGAATAGTCGTCATCATCCAGGATTTGTCCATAGATAAGATAAGATTTATTTATTTAGCAAATATACCAGAACAAAGGCAGATTGCTATGTACACACAAAATCAACATAAACAAAATCACGAAACACACTAATTCCATATTGACAGACATAAATCATATTACAGGTTAGTTCCTCTTGTGAAGGAAGAGCTAGACCATGTTACAAATAACATTACATAGCACTGGATTATCATTAGTCATTAAGGCTTAAAAATTTGTTCATTGTATCCATTAGAGGAAGTCAATTTTTCGTCAGAATATGCGCGAAATATTTTTTCTCTCGATGGTGCATAAAACGGACATTCCATTACGAAATGCTATTCCGTCCCCCCCCCACCCT